>CM042245.1:19296384-20666384 GCA_023566225.1 Romanogobio albipinnatus
CTGAAGTCTCTAGACTGAAGATCTAAAGGTTGCTGGTGTGATCCTGGGTTTCGGCAGAAGAACAATGTCTTTGTGCTTTTGGCCGAGGGGGTCCAGTGTCCAAACACCACCTCTTCTACTTGGTTCCCCATAGCTTCATCGCTCTCTGCCTCTCAGACAGCCAGCAGTCAGGATGTGATGGTGTAATGGTTAGCACTCCGGACTTTGAATCTCGGTGGAACCTTAGAAGCTTTTTCGCAGTGGGGTGAGGAAAAACTGAGGTGTTGCGCAACTGCTGTCGTCCCTGTTAAATTGGCTGTCTGAAACCGTGTCGGAAATAGGGAAACATGTGCTCAAAAAGCAAAGCCTTCGCTGGATCTTTGGTTTTGCGCTTCTAGGCTGATTGACTTAACTCTCTGCTGCTCGGTGAGAAAAGCCGACATCCACCAAGGTTCCATGGTGTAACGGTTAGCACTCTGGACTCTGAATCCAGCGATCCGAGTTCAAATCTCGGTGGGACCTGCTTTTGCCAGGAATGTGCGCAGGAGCCCATCCAAAAAAACGTTTCAGTAGCAGTGATCCTCAAAAGCACGTCTGGGGAGTGTCCTTTAAAGTTAGTGTAAAAGGGCTGGACCCCACGCGGAGCATGTAGGCATCGATCTCTCTACCTCTCGCATGCTAAGCGAGCGCTCTACCATTTGAGCTTATTCCCCTGGACATCAGAGAGAATGTGTCCATTGCTCTCAAAGACACCGGTGAAGACCGATCTCTAGCATGTGTGCAGGTGCTGCAGCGGGATTTCCAATGGCAACAAAGAAAAGAGAAAGCATTTCCTGATTCGCTGACAAGGTTGCACTGGCTACCGTTTAGTTTTAGATCTGATTAAAAGAGTGTGCTTTAAGCCATTCAAACTGCAATGTTTGCAGCCAGGCAGCAGCTGGAAAACCTTCACTGTTGGCTCGTTGGTCTAGGGGTATGATTCTCGCTTTGGGTGCGAGAGGTCCCGGGTTCAAATCGCGGACGAGCCCGTGCATCAGAATTTAATCTCTTCAGCCTCATTAGGGTCACGGGCAAGCAGGATATTTCTGGAAAATTGGTAAAGAAAAATCATTAAGAAGCAAGGCCGGTTAGCTCAGTTGCCACTGCCTTGCTCTCTGGGATCTTCAGCCTCTGCTCCTTTCACAAGTGATGGCTGGTCTCAAAGAAATCCCTGCTGGCAAGCCTGGTGCCATACCTCGCCGAAATAGCTCAGTTGGGAGAGACTGAAGTCTCTAGACTGAAGATCTAAAGGTCGCTGGTTTGATCCTGGGTTTCGGCAGAAGAACAATGTCTTTGTGCTTTTGGCCGAGGGGGTCCAGTGTCCAAACACCACCTCTTCTACTTGGTTCCCCATAGCTTCATCGCTATCTGCCTCTCAGACAACCAGCAGTCAGGATGTGATGGTGTAATGGTTAGCACTCCGGACTTTGAATCTCGGTGGAACCTTTGAAGCTTTTTCGCAGCGGGGTGAGGAAAAACTGAGGTGTTGCGCAACTGCTGTCATCCCTGTTAAATTGACTGTCTGAAACCGTGTCGGAAATAGGGAAACGTGCTCAAAAAGCAAAGCCTTCACTGGATCTTTGGTTTTGCGCTTCTAGGCTGATTGACTTAACTCTCTGCTGCTCGGTGAGAAAAGCCGACATCCACCAAGGTTCCATGGTGTAACGGTTAGCACTCTGGACTCTGAATCCAGCGATCCGAGTTCGAATCTCGGTGGGACCTGCTTTTGCCAGGAATGTGCGCAGGAGCCCATCCAAAAAAACGTTTCAGTAGCAGTGATCCTCAAAAGCACGTCTGGGGAGTGTCCTTTAAAGTGAGTGTAAAAGGGCTGGACCCCACGCGGAGCATGTAGGCATCGATCTCTCTACCTCTCGCATGCTAAGCGAGCGCTCTACCATTTGAGCTTATTCCCCTGGACATCAGAGAGAATGTGTCCATTGCTCTCAAAGACACCGGTGAAGACCGATCTCTAGCATGTGTGCAGGTGCTGCAGCGGGATTTCCAATGGCAACAAAGAAAAGAGAAAGCATTTCCTGATTCGCTGACAAGGTTGCACTGGCTACCGTTTAGTTTTAGATCTGATTAAAAGAGTGTGCTTTAAGCCATTCAAACTGCAATGTTTGCAGCCAGGCAGCAGCTGGAAAACCTTCACTGTTGGCTCGTTGGTCTAGGGGTATGATTCTCGCTTTGGGTGCGAGAGGTCCCGGGTTCAAAACCCGGACGAGCCCGTGCATCAGAATTTAATCTCTTCAGCCTCATTAGGGTCACGGGCAAGCAGGATATTTCTGGAAAATTGGTAAAGAAAAATCATTAAGAAGCAAGGCCGGTTAGCTCAGTTGCCACTGCCTTGCTCTCTGGGATCTTCAGCCTCTGCTCCTTTCACAAGTGATGGCTGGTCTCAAAGAAATCCCTGCTGGCAAGCCTGGTGCCATACCTCGCCGAAATAGCTCAGTTGGGAGAGACTGAAGTCTCTAGACTGAAGATCTAAAGGTCGCTGGTGTGATCCTGGGTTTCGGCAGAAGAACAATGTCTTTGTGCTTTTGGCCGAGGGGGTCCAGTGTCCAAACACCACCTCTTCTACTTGGTTCCCCATAGCTTCATCGCTATCTGCCTCTCAGACAGCCAGCAGTCAGGATGTGATGGTGTAATGGTTAGCACTCCGGACTTTGAATCTCGGTGGAACCTTAGAAGCTTTTTCGCATAGGGGTGAGGAAAAACTGAGGTGTTGCGCAACTGCTGTCGTCCCTGTTAAATTGGCTGTCTGAAACCGTGTCGGAAATAGGGAAACATGTGCTCAAAAAGCAAAGCCTTCGCTGGATCTTTGGTTTTGCGCTTCTAGGCTGATTGACTTAACTCTCTGCTGCTCGGTGAGAAAAGCCGACATCCACCAAGGTTCCATGGTGTAACGGTTAGCACTCTGGACTCTGAATCCAGCGATCCGAGTTCAAATCTCGGTGGGACCTGCTTTTGCCAGGAATGTGCGCAGGAGCCCATCCAAAAAAACGTTTCAGTAGCAGTGATCCTCAAAAGCACGTCTGGGGAGTGTCCTTTAAAGTTAGTGTAAAAGGGCTGGACCCCACGCGGAGCATGTAGGCATCGATCTCTCTACCTCTCGCATGCTAAGCGAGCGCTCTACCATTTGAGCTTATTCCCCTGGACATCAGAGAGAATGTGTCCATTGCTCTCAAAGACACCGGTGAAGACCGATCTCTAGCATGTGTGCAGGTGCTGCAGCGGGATTTCCAATGGCAACAAAGAAAAGAGAAAGCATTTCCTGATTCGCTGACAAGGTTGCACTGGCTACCGTTTAGTTTTAGATCTGATTAAAAGAGTGTGCTTTAAGCCATTCAATCTGCAATGTTTGCAGCCAGGCAGCAGCTGGAAAACCTTCACTGTTGGCTCGTTGGTCTAGGGGTATGATTCTCGCTTTGGGTGCGAGAGGTCCCGGGTTCAAATCCCGGACGAGCCCGTGCATCAGAATTTAATCTCTTCAGCCTCATTAGGGTCACGGGCAAGCAGGATATTTCTGGAAAATTGGTAAAGAAAAATCATTAAGAAGCAAGGCCGGTTAGCTCAGTTGCCACTGCCTTGCTCTCTGGGATCTTCAGCCTCTGCTCCTTTCACAAGTGATGGCTGGTCTCAAAGAAATCCCTGCTGGCAAGCCTGATGCCATACCTCGCCGAAATAGCTCAGTTGGGAGAGACTGAAGTCTCTAGACTGAAGATCTAAAGGTCGCTGGTGTGATCCTGGGTTTCGGCAGAAGAACAATGTCTTTGTGCTTTTGGCCGAGGGGGTCCAGTGTCCAAACACCACCTCTTCTACTTGGTTCCCCATAGCTTCATCGCTATCTGCCTCTCAGACAGCCAGCAGTCAGGATGTGATGGTGTAATGGTTAGCACTCCGGACTTTGAATCTCGGTGGAACCTTAGAAGCTTTTTCGCAGTGGGGTGAGGAAAAACTGAGGTGTTGCGCAACTGCTGTCGTCCCTGTTAAATTGGCTGTCTGAAACCGTGTCGGAAATAGGGAAACATGTGCTCAAAAAGCAAAGCCTTCGCTGGATCTTTGGTTTTGCGCTTCTAGGCTGATTGACTTAACTCTCTGCTGCTCGGTGAGAAAAGCCGACATCCACCAAGGTTCCATGGTGTAACGGTTAGCACTCTGGACTCTGAATCCAGCGATCCGAGTTCAAATCTCAGTGGGACCTGCTTTTGCCAGGAATGTGCGCAGGAGCCCATCCAAAAAAACGTTTCAGTAGCAGTGATCCTCAAAAGCACGTCTGGGGAGTGTCCTTTAAAGTTAGTGTAAAAGGGCTGGACCCCACGCGGAGCATGTAGGCATCGATCTCTCTACCTCTCGCATGCTAAGCGAGCGCTCTACCATTTGAGCTTATTCCCCTGGACATCAGAGAGAATGTGTCCATTGCTCTCAAAGACACAGGTGAAGACCGATCTCTAGCATGTGTGCAGGTGCTGCAGCGGGATTTCCAATGGCAACAAAGAAAAGAGAAAGCATTTCCTGATTCGCTGACAAGGTTGCACTGGCTACCGTTTAGTTTTAGATCTGATTAAAAGAGTGTGCTTTAAGCCATTCAAACTGCAATGTTTGCAGCCAGGCAGCAGCTGGAAAACCTTCACTGTTGGCTCGTTGGTCTAGGGGTATGATTCTCGCTTTGGGTGCGAGAGGTCCCGGGTTCAAATCCCGGACGAGCCCGTGCATCAGAATTTAATCTCTTCAGCCTCATTAGGGTCACGGGCAAGCAGGATATTTCTGGAAAATTGGTAAAGAAAAATCATTAAGAAGCAAGGCCGGTTAGCTCAGTTGCCACTGCCTTGCTCTCTGGGATCTTCAGCCTCTGCTCCTTTCACAAGTGATGGCTGGTCTCAAAGAAATCCCTGCTGGCAAGCCTGGTGCCATACCTCGCCGAAATAGCTCAGTTGGGAGAGACTGAAGTCTCTAGACTGAAGATCTAAAGGTAGCTGGTTTGATCCTGGGTTTCGGCAGAAGAACAATGTCTTTGTGCTTTTGGCCGAGGGGGTCCAGTGTCCAAACACCACCTCTTCTACTTGGTTCCCCATAGCTTCATCGCTATCTGCCTCTCAGACAACCAGCAGTCAGGATGTGATGGTGTAATGGTTAGCACTCCGGACTTTGAATCTCGGTGGAACCTTAGAAGCTTTTTCGCAGCGGGGTGAGGAAAAACTGAGGTGTTGCGCAACTGCTGTCATCCCTGTTAAATTGACTGTCTGAAACCGTGTCGGAAATAGGGAAACGTGCTCAAAAAGCAAAGCCTTCACTGGATCTTTGGTTTTGCGCTTCTAGGCTGATTGACTTAACTCTCTGCTGCTCGGTGAGAAAAGCCGACATCCACCAAGGTTCCATGGTGTAACGGTTAGCACTCTGGACTCTGAATCCAGCGATCCGAGTTCAAATCTCGGTGGGACCTGCTTTTGCCAGGAATGTGCGCAGGAGCCCATCCAATAAAACGTTTCAGTAGCAGTGATCCTCAAAAGCACGTCTGGGGAGTGTCCTTTAAAGTGAGTGTAAAAGGGCTGGACCCCACGCGGAGCATGTAGGCATCGATCTCTCTACCTCTCGCATGCTAAGCGAGCGCTCTACCATTTGAGCTTATTCCCCTGGACATCAGAGAGAATGTGTCCATTGCTCTCAAAGACACCGGTGAAGACCGATCTCTAGCATGTGTGCAGGTGCTGCAGCGGGATTTCCAATGCAACAAAGAAAAGAGAAAGCATTTCCTGATTCGCTGACAAGGTTGCACTGGCTACCGTTTAGTTTTAGATCTGATTAAAAGAGTGTGCTTTAAGCCATTCAAACTGCAATGTTTGCAGCCAGGCAACAGCTGGACAACCTTCACTGTTGGCTCGTTGGTCTAGGGGTATGATTCTCGCTTTGGGTGCGAGAGGTCCCGGGTTCAAATCCCGGACGAGCCCGTGCATCAGAATTTAATCTCTTCAGCCTCATTAGGGTCACGGGCAAGCAGGATATTTCTGGAAAATTGGTAAAGAAAAATCATTAAGAAGCAAGGCCGGTTAGCTCAGTTGCCACTGTCTTACTCTCTGGGATCTTCAGCCTCTGCTCCTTTCACAAGTGATGGCTGGTCTCAAAGAAATCCCTGCTGGCAAGCCTGATGCCATACCTCGCCGAAATAGCTCAGTTGGGAGAGACTGAAGTCTCTAGACTGAAGATCTAAAGGTCGCTGGTGTGATCCTGGGTTTCGGCAGAAGAACAATGTCTTTGTGCTTTTGGCCGAGGGGGTCCAGTGTCCAAACACCACCTCTTCTACTTGGTTCCCCATAGCTTAATCGCTATCTGCCTCTCAGACAGCCAGCAGTCAGGATGTGATGGTGTAATGGTTAGCACTCCGGACTTTGAATCTCGGTGGAACCTTAGAAGCTTTTTCGCAGTGGGGTGAGGAAAAACTGAGGTGTTGCGCAACTGCTGTCGTCCCTGTTAAATTGGCTGTCTGAAACCGTGTCGGAAATAGGGAAACATGTGCTCAAAAAGCAAAGCCTTCGCTGGATCTTTGGTTTTGCGCTTCTAGGCTGATTGACTTAACTCTCTGCTGCTCGGTGAGAAAAGCCGACATCCACCAAGGTTCCATGGTGTAACGGTTAGCACTCTGGACTCTGAATCCAGCGATCCGAGTTCAAATCTCGGTGGGACCTGCTTTTGCCAGGAATGTGCGCAGGAGCCCATCCAAAAAAACGTTTCAGTAGCAGTGATCCTCAAAAGCACGTCTGGGGAGTGTCCTTTAAAGTTAGTGTAAAAGGGCTGGACCCCACGCGGAGCATGTAGGCATCGATCTCTCTACCTCTCGCATGCTAAGCGAGCGCTCTACCATTTGAGCTTATTCCCCTGGACATCAGAGAGAATGTGTCCATTGCTCTCAAAGACACAGGTGAAGACCGATCTCTAGCATGTGTGCAGGTGCTGCAGCGGGATTTCCAATGGCAACAAAGAAAAGAGAAAGCATTTCCTGATTCGCTGACAAGGTTGCACTGGCTACCGTTTAGTTTTAGATCTGATTAAAAGAGTGTGCTTTAAGCCATTCAAACTGCAATGTTTGCAGCCAGGCAGCAGCTGGAAAACCTTCACTGTTGGCTCGTTGGTCTAGGGGTATGATTCTCGCTTTGGCTGCGAGAGGTCCCGGGTTCAAATCCCGGACGAGCCCGTGCATCAGAATTTAATCTCTTCAGCCTCATTAGGGTCACGGGCAAGCAGGATATTTCTGGAAAATTGGTAAAGAAAAATCATTAAGAAGCAAGGCCGGTTAGCTCAGTTGCCACTGCCTTGCTCTCTGGGATCTTCAGCCTCTGCTCCTTTCACAAGTGATGGCTGGTCTCAAAGAAATCCCTGCTGGCAAGCCTGGTGCCATACCTCGCCGAAATAGCTCAGTTGGGAGAGACTGAAGTCTCTAGACTGAAGATCTAAAGGTCGCTGGTTTGATCCTGGGTTTCGGCAGAAGAACAATGTCTTTGTGCTTTTGGCCGAGGGGGTCCAGTGTCCAAACACCACCTCTTCTACTTGGTTCCCCATAGCTTCATCGCTATCTGCCTCTCAGACAACCAGCAGTCAGGATGTGATGGTGTAATGGTTAGCACTCCGGACTTTGAATCTCGGTGGAACCTTAGAAGCTTTTTCGCAGCGGGGTGAGGAAAAACTGAGGTGTTGCGCAACTGCTGTCATCCCTGTTAAATTGACTGTCTGAAACCGTGTCGGAAATAGGGAAACGTGCTCAAAAAGCAAAGCCTTCACTGGATCTTTGGTTTTGCGCTTCTAGGCTGATTGACTTAACTCTCTGCTGCTCGGTGAGAAAAGCCGACATCCACCAAGGTTCCATGGTGTAACGGTTAGCACTCTGGACTCTGAATCCAGCGATCCGAGTTCAAATCTCGGTGGGACCTGCTTTTGCCAGGAATGTGCGCAGGAGCCCATCCAATAAAACGTTTCAGTAGCAGTGATCCTCAAAAGCACGTCTGGGGAGTGTCCTTTAAAGTGAGTGTAAAAGGGCTGGACCCTACGCGGAGCATGTAGGCATCGATCTCTCTACCTCTCGCATGCTAAGCGAGCGCTCTACCATTTGAGCTTATTCCCCTGGACATCAGAGAGAATGTGTCCATTGCTCTCAAAGACACCGGTGAAGACCGATCTCTAGCATGTGTGCAGGTGCTGCAGCGGGATTTCCAATGCAACAAAGAAAAGAGAAAGCATTTCCTGATTCGCTGACAAGGTTGCACTGGCTACCGTTTAGTTTTAGATCTGATTAAAAGAGTGTGCTTTAAGCCATTCAAACTGCAATGTTTGCAGCCAGGCAGCAGCTGGAAAACCTTCACTGTTGGCTCGTTGGTCTAGGGGTATGATTCTCGCTTTGGCTGCGAGAGGTCCCGGGTTCAAATCCCGGACGAGCCCGTGCATCAGAATTTAATCTCTTCAGCCTCATTAGGGTCACGGGCAAGCAGGATATTTCTGGAAAATTGGTAAAGAAAAATCATTAAGAAGCAAGGCCGGTTAGCTCAGTTGCCACTGCCTTGCTCTCTGGGATCTTCAGCCTCTGCTCCTTTCACAAGTGATGGCTGGTCTCAAAGAAATCCCTGCTGGCAAGCCTGGTGCCATACCTCGCCGAAATAGCTCAGTTGGGAGAGACTGAAGTCTCTAGACTGAAGATCTAAAGGTCGCTGGTTTGATCCTGGGTTTCGGCAGAAGAACAATGTCTTTGTGCTTTTGGCCGAGGGGGTCCAGTGTCCAAACACCACCTCTTCTACTTGGTTCCCCATAGCTTCATCGCTATCTGCCTCTCAGACAACCAGCAGTCAGGATGTGATGGTGTAATGGTTAGCACTCCGGACTTTGAATCTCGGTGGAACCTTAGAAGCTTTTTCGCAGCGGGGTGAGGAAAAACTGAGGTGTTGCGCAACTGCTGTCATCCCTGTTAAATTGACTGTCTGAAACCGTGTCGGAAATAGGGAAACGTGCTCAAAAAGCAAAGCCTTCACTGGATCTTTGGTTTTGCGCTTCTAGGCTGATTGACTTAACTCTCTGCTGCTCGGTGAGAAAAGCCGACATCCACCAAGGTTCCATGGTGTAACGGTTAGCACTCTGGACTCTGAATCCAGCGATCCGAGTTCAAATCTCGGTGGGACCTGCTTTTGCCAGGAATGTGCGCAGGAGCCCATCCAATAAAACGTTTCAGTAGCAGTGATCCTCAAAAGCACGTCTGGGGAGTGTCCTTTAAAGTGAGTGTAAAAGGGCTGGACCCTACGCAGAGCATGTAGGCATCGATCTCTCTACCTCTCGCATGCTAAGCGAGCGCTCTACCATTTGAGCTTATTCCCCTGGACATCAGAGAGAATGTGTCCATTGCTCTCAAAGACACCGGTGAAGACCGATCTCTAGCATGTGTGCAGGTGCTGCAGCGGGATTTCCAATGCAACAAAGAAAAGAGAAAGCATTTCCTGATTCGCTGACAAGGTTGCACTGGCTACCGTTTAGTTTTAGATCTGATTAAAAGAGTGTGCTTTAAGCCATTCAAACTGCAATGTTTGCAGCCAGGCAGCAGCTGGACAACCTTCACTGTTGGCTCGTTGGTCTAGGGGTATGATTCTCGCTTTGGGTGCGAGAGGTCCTGGGTTCAAATCCCGGACGAGCCCGTGCATCAGAATTTAATCTCTTCAGCCTCATTAGGGTCACGGGCAAGCAGGATATTTCTGGAAAATTGGTAAAGAAAAATCATTAAGAAGCAAGGCCGGTTAGCTCAGTTGCCACTGTCTTACTCTCTGGGATCTTCAGCCTCTGCTCCTTTCACAAGTGATGGCTGGTCTCAAAGAAATCCCTGCTGGCAAGCCTGATGCCATACCTCGCCGAAATAGCTCAGTTGGGAGAGACTGAAGTCTCTAGACTGAAGATCTAAAGGTCGCTGGTGTGATCCTGGGTTTCGGCAGAAGAACAATGTCTTTGTGCTTTTGGCCGAGGGGGTCCAGTGTCCAAACACCACCTCTTCTACTTGGTTCCCCATAGCTTCATCGCTATCTGCCTCTCAGACAACCAGCAGTCAGGATGTGATGGTGTAATGGTTAGCACTCCGGACTTTGAATCTCGGTGGAACCTTAGAAGCTTTTTCGCAGTGGGGTGAGGAAAAACTGAGGTGTTGCGCAACTGCTGTCGTCCCTGTTAAATTGGCTGTCTGAAACCGTGTCGGAAATAGGGAAACATGTGCTCAAAAAGCAAAGCCTTCGCTGGATCTTTGGTTTTGCGCTTCTAGGCTGATTGACTTAACTCTCTGCTGCTCGGTGAGAAAAGCCGACATCCACCAAGGTTCCATGGTGTAACGGTTAGCACTCTGGACTCTGAATCCAGCGATCCGAGTTCAAATCTCGGTGGGACCTGCTTTTGCCAGGAATGTGCGCAGGAGCCCATCCAAAAAAACGTTTCAGTAGCAGTGATCCTCAAAAGCACGTCTGGGGAGTGTCCTTTAAAGTTAGTGTAAAAGGGCTGGACCCCACGCGGAGCATGTAGGCATCGATCTCTCTACCTCTCGCATGCTAAGCGAGCGCTCTACCATTTGAGCTTATTCCCCTGGACATCAGAGAGAATGTGTCCATTGCTCTCAAAGACACCGGTGAAGACCGATCTCTAGCATGTGTGCAGGTGCTGCAGCGGGATTTCCAATGGCAACAAAGAAAAGAGAAAGCATTTCCTGATTCGCTGACAAGGTTGCACTGGCTACCGTTTAGTTTTAGATCTGATTAAAAGAGTGTGCTTTAAGCCATTCAAACTGCAATGTTTGCAGCCAGGCAGCAGCTGGAAAACCTTCACTGTTGGCTCGTTGGTCTAGGGGTATGATTCTCGCTTTGGGTGCGAGAGGTCCCGGGTTCAAATCCCGGACGAGCCCGTGCATCAGAATTTAATCTCTTCAGCCTCATTAGGGTCACGGGCAAGCAGGATATTTCTGGAAAATTGGTAAAGAAAAATCATTAAGAAGCAAGGCCGGTTAGCTCAGTTGCCACTGCCTTGCTCTCTGGGATCTTCAGCCTCTGCTCCTTTCACAAGTGATGGCTGGTCTCAAAGAAATCCCTGCTGGCAAGCCTGGTGCCATACCTCGCCGAAATAGCTCAGTTGGGAGAGACTGAAGTCTCTAAACTGAAGATCTAAAGGTCGCTGGTTTGATCCTGGGTTTCGGCAGAAGAACAATGTCTTTGTGCTTTTGGCCGAGGGGGTCCAGTGTCCAAACACCACCTCTTCTACTTGGTTCCCCATAGCTTCATCGCTATCTGCCTCTCAGACAACCAGCAGTCAGGATGTGATGGTGTAATGGTTAGCACTCCGGACTTTGAATCTCGGTGGAACCTTAGAAGCTTTTTCGCAGCGGGGTGAGGAAAAACTGAGGTGTTGCGCAACTGCTGTCATCCCTGTTAAATTGACTGTCTGAAACCGTGTCGGAAATAGGGAAACGTGCTCAAAAAGCAAAGCCTTCACTGGATCTTTGGTTTTGCGCTTCTAGGCTGATTGACTTAACTCTCTGCTGCTCGGTGAGAAAAGCCGACATCCACCAAGGTTCCATGGTGTAACGGTTAGCACTCTGGACTCTGAATCCAGCGATCCGAGTTCAAATCTCGGTGGGACCTGCTTTTGCCAGGAATGTGCGCAGGAGCCCATCCAATAAAACGTTTCAGTAGCAGTGATCCTCAAAAGCACGTCTGGGGAGTGTCCTTTAAAGTGAGTGTAAAAGGGCTGGACCCCACGCGGAGCATGTAGGCATCGATCTCTCTACCTCTCGCATGCTAAGCGAGCGCTCTACCATTTGAGCTTATTCCCCTGGACATCAGAGAGAATGTGTCCATTGCTCTCAAAGACACCGGTGAAGACCGATCTCTAGCATGTGTGCAGGTGCTGCAGCGGGATTTCCAATGCAACAAAGAAAAGAGAAAGCATTTCCTGATTCGCTGACAAGGTTGCACTGGCTACCGTTTAGTTTTAGATCTGATTAAAAGAGTGTGCTTTAAGCCATTCAAACTGCAATGTTTGCAGCCAGGCAGCAGCTGGACAACCTTCACTGTTGGCTCGTTGGTCTAGGGGTATGATTCTCGCTTTGGGTGCGAGAGGTCCCGGGTTCAAATCCCGGACGAGCCCGTGCATCAGAATTTAATCTCTTCAGCCTCATTAGGGTCACGGGCAAGCAGGATATTTCTGGAAAATTGGTAAAGAAAAATCATTAAGAAGCAAGGCCGGTTAGCTCAGTTGCCACTGTCTTACTCTCTGGGATCTTCAGCCTCTGCTCCTTTCACAAGTGATGGCTGGTCTCAAAGAAATCCCTGCTGGCAAGCCTGATGCCATACCTCGCCGAAATAGCTCAGTTGGGAGAGACTGAAGTCTCTAGACTGAAGATCTAAAGGTCGCTGGTGTGATCCTGGGTTTCGGCAGAAGAACAATGTCTTTGTGCTTTTGGCCGAGGGGGTCCAGTGTCCAAACACCACCTCTTCTACTTGGTTCCCCATAGCTTCATCGCTATCTGCCTCTCAGACAGCCAGCAGTCAGGATGTGATGGTGTAATGGTTAGCACACCGGACTTTGAATCTCGGTGGAACCTTAGAAGCTTTTTCGCAGTGGGGTGAGGAAAAACTGAGGTGTTGCGCAACTGCTGTCGTCCCTGTTAAATTGGCTGTCTGAAACCGTGTCGGAAATAGGGAAACATGTGCTCAAAAAGCAAAGCCTTCGCTGGATCTTTGGTTTTGCGCTTCTAGGCTGATTGACTTAACTCTCTGCTGCTCGGTGAGAAAAGCCGACATCCACCAAGGTTCCATGGTGTAACGGTTAGCACTCTGGACTCTGAATCCAGCGATCCGAGTTCAAATCTCGGTGGGACCTGCTTTTGCCAGGAATGTGCGCAGGAGCCCATCCAATAAAACGTTTCAGTAGCAGTGATCCTCAAAAGCACGTCTGGGGAGTGTCCTTTAAAGTGAGTGTAAAAGGGCTGGACCCCACGCGGAGCATGTAGGCATCGATCTCTCTACCTCTCGCATGCTAAGCGAGCGCTCTACCATTTGAGCTTATTCCCCTGGACATCAGAGAGAATGTGTCCATTGCTCTCAAAGACACCGGTGAAGACCGATCTCTTGCATGTGTGCAGGTGCTGCAGCGGGATTTCCAATGCAACAAAGAAAGAGAAAGCATTTCCTGATTCGCTGACAAGGTTGCACTGGCTACCGTTTAGTTTTAGATCTGATTAAAAGAGTGTGCTTTAAGCCATTCAAACTGCAATGTTTGCAGCCAGGCAGCAGCTGGACAACCTTCACTGTTGGCTCGTTGGTCTAGGGGTATGATTCTCGCTTTGGGTGCGAGAGGTCCCGGGTTCAAATCCCGGACGAGCCCGTGCATCAGAATTTAATCTCTTCAGCCTCATTAGGGTCACGGGCAAGCAGGATATTTCTGGAAAATTGGTAAAGAAAAATCATTAAGAAGCAAGGCCGGTTAGCTCAGTTGCCACTGTCTTACTCTCTGGGATCTTCAGCCTCTGCTCCTTTCACAAGTGATGGCTGGTCTCAAAGAAATCCCTGCTGGCAAGCCTGATGCCATACCTCGCCGAAATAGCTCAGTTGGGAGAGACTGAAGTCTCTAGACTGAAGATCTAAAGGTCGCTGGTGTGATCCTGGGTTTCGGCAGAAGAACAATGTCTTTGTGCTTTTGGCCGAGGGGGTCCAGTGTCCAAACACCACCTCTTCTACTTGGTTCCCCATAGCTTCATCGCTATCTGCCTCTCAGACAGCCAGCAGTCAGGATGTGATGGTGTAATGGTTAGCACTCCGGACTTTGAATCTCGGTGGAACCTTAGAAGCTTTTTCGCAGTGGGGTGAGGAAAAACTGAGGTGTTGCGCAACTGCTGTCGTCCCTGTTAAATTGGCTGTCTGAAACCGTGTCGGAAATAGGGAAACATGTGCTCAAAAAGCAAAGCCTTCGCTGGATCTTTGGTTTTGCGCTTCTAGGCTGATTGACTTAACTCTCTGCTGCTCGGTGAGAAAAGCCGACATCCACCAAGGTTCCATGGTGTAACGGTTAGCACTCTGGACTCTGAATCCAGCGATCCGAGTTCAAATCTCGGTGGGACCTGCTTTTGCCAGGAATGTGCGCAGGAGCCCATCCAAAAAAACGTTTCAGTAGCAGTGATCCTCAAAAGCACGTCTGGGGAGTGTCCTTTAAAGTTAGTGTAAAAGGGCTGGACCCCACGCGGAGCATGTAGGCATCGATCTCTCTACCTCTCGCATGCTAAGCAAGCTCTCTACCATTTGAGCTTATTCCCCTGGACATCAGAGAGAATGTGTCCATTGCTCTCAAAGACACAGGTGAAGACCGATCTCTAGCATGTGTGCAGGTGCTGCAGCGGGATTTCCAATGGCAACAAAGAAAAGAGAAAGCATTTCCTGATTCGCTGACAAGGTTGCACTGGCTACCGTTTAGTTTTAGATCTGATTAAAAGAGTGTGCTTTAAGCCATTCAAACTGCAATGTTTGCAGCCAGGCAGCAGCTGGAAAACCTTCACTGTTGGCTCGTTGGTCTAGGGGTATGATTCTCGCTTTGGCTGCGAGAGGTCCCGGGTTCAAATCCCGGACGAGCCCGTGCATCAGAATTTAATCTCTTCAGCCTCATTAGGGTCACGGGCAAGCAGGATATTTCTGGAAAATTGGTAAAGAAAAATCATTAAGAAGCAAGGCCGGTTAGCTCAGTTGCCACTGCCTTGCTCTCTGGGATCTTCAGCCTCTGCTCCTTTCACAAGTGATGGCTGGTCTCAAAGAAATCCCTGCTGGCAAGCCTGGTGCCATACCTCGCCGAAATAGCTCAGTTGGGAGAGACTGAAGTCTCTAGACTGAAGATCTAAAGGTCGCTGGTTTGATCCTGGGTTTCGGCAGAAGAACAATGTCTTTGTGCTTTTGGCCGAGGGGGTCCAGTGTCCAAACACCACCTCTTCTACTTGGTTCCCCATAGCTTCATCGCTATCTGCCTCTCAGACAACCAGCAGTCAGGATGTGATGGTGTAATGGTTAGCACTCCGGACTTTGAATCTCGGTGGAACCTTAGAAGCTTTTTCGCAGCGGGGTGAGGAAAAACTGAGGTGTTGCGCAACTGCTGTCATCCCTGTTAAATTGACTGTCTGAAACCGTGTCGGAAATAGGGAAACGTGCTCAAAAAGCAAAGCCTTCACTGGATCTTTGGTTTTGCGCTTCTAGGCTGATTGACTTAACTCTCTGCTGCTCGGTGAGAAAAGCCGACATCCACCATGGTGTAACGGTTAGCACTCTGGACTCTGAATCCAGCGATCCGAGTTCAAATCTCGGTGGGACCTGCTTTTGCCAGGAATGTGCGCAGGAGCCCATCCAAAAAAACGTTTCAGTAGCAGTGATCCTCAAAAGCACGTCTGGGGAGTGTCCTTTAAAGTTAGTGTAAAAGGGCTGGACCCCACACGGAGCATGTAGGCATCGATCTCTCTACCTCTCGCATGCTAAGCGAGCGCTCTACCATTTGAGCTTATTCCCCTGGACATCAGAGAGAATGTGTCCATTGCTCTCAAAGACACCGGTGAAGACCGATCTCTAGCATGTGTGCAGGTGCTGCAGCGGGATTTCCAATGGCAACAAAGAAAAGAGAAAGCATTTCCTGATTCGCTGACAAGGTTGCACTGGCTACCGTTTAGTTTTATATCTGATTAAAAGAGTGTGCTTTAAGCCATTCAAACTGCAATGTTTGCAGCCAGGCAGCAGCTGGAAAACCTTCACTGTTGGCTCGTTGGTCTAGGGGTATGATTCTCGCTTTGGGTGCGAGAGGTCCCGGGTTCAAATCCCGGACGAGCCCGTGCATCAGAATTTAATCTCTTCAGCCTCATTAGGGTCACGGGCAAGCAGGATATTTCTGGAAAATTGGTAAAGAAAAATCATTAAGAAGCAAGGCCGGTTAGCTCAGTTGCCACTGCCTTGCTCTCTGGGATCTTCAGCCTCTGCTCCTTTCACAAGTGATGGCTGGTCTCAAAGAAATCCCTGCTGGCAAGCCTGGTGCCATACCTCGCCGAAATAGCTCAGTTGGGAGAGACTGAAGTCTCTAGACTGAAGATCTAAAGGTCGCTGGTGTGATCCTGGGTTTCGGCAGAAGAACAATGTCTTTGTGCTTTTGGCCGAGGGGGTCCAGTGTCCAAACACCACCTCTTCTACTTGGTTCCCCATAGCTTCATCGCTATCTGCCTCTCAGACAGCCAGCAGTCAGGATGTGATGGTGTAATGGTTAGCACTCCGGACTTTGAATCTCGGTGGAACCTTAGAAGCTTTTTCGCAGTGGGGTGAGGAAAAACTGAGGTGTTGCGCAACTGCTGTCGTCCCTGTTAAATTGGCTGTCTGAAACCGTGTCGGAAATAGGGAAACATGTGCTCAAAAAGCAAAGCCTTCGCTGGATCTTTGGTTTTGCGCTTCTAGGCTGATTGACTTAACTCTCTGCTGCTCGGTGAGAAAAGCCGACATCCACCATGGTGTAACGGTTAGCACTCTGGACTCTGAATCCAGCGATCCGAGTTCAAATCTCGGTGGGACCTGCTTTTGCCAGGAATGTGCGCAGGAGCCCATCCAAAAAAACGTTTCAGTAGCAGTGATCCTCAAAAGCACGTCTGGGGAGTGTCCTTTAAAGTTAGTGTAAAAGGGCTGGACCCCACGCGGAGCATGTAGGCATCGATCTCTCTACCTCTCGCATGCTAAGCGAGCGCTCTACCATTTGAGCTTATTCCCCTGGACATCAGAGAGAATGTGTCCATTGCTCTCAAAGACACCGGTGAAGACCGATCTCTAGCATGTGTGCAGGTGCTGCAGCGGGATTTCCAATGGCAACAAAGAAAAGAGAAAGCATTTCCTGATTCGCTGACAAGGTTGCACTGGCTACCGTTTAGTTTTAGATCTGATTAAAAGAGTGTGCTTTAAGCCATTCAAACTGCAATGTTTGCAGCCAGGCAGCAGCTGGAAAACCTTCACTGTTGGCTCGTTGGTCTAGGGGTATGATTCTCGCTTTGGGTGCGAGAGGTCCCGGGTTCAAATCCCGGACGAGCCCATGCATCAGAATTTAATCTCTTCAGCCTCATTAGGGTCACGGGCAAGCAGGATATTTCTGGAAAATTGGTAAAGAAAAATCATTAAGAAGCAAGGCCGGTTAGCTCAGTTGCCACTGCCTTGCTCTCTGGGATCTTCAGCCTCTGCTCCTTTCACAAGTGATGGCTGGTCTCAAAGAAATCCCTGCTGGCAAGCCTGGTGCCATACCTCGCCGAAATAGCTCAGTTGGGAGAGACTGAAGTCTCTAGACTGAAGATCTAAAGGTCGCTGGTGTGATCCTGGGTTTCGGCAGAAGAACAATGTCTTTGTGCTTTTGGCCGAGGGGGTCCAGTGTCCAAACACCACCTCTTCTACTTGGTTCCCCATAGCTTCATCGCTATCTGCCTCTCAGACAGCCAGCAGTCAGGATGTGATGGTGTAATGGTTAGCACTCCGGACTTTGAATCTCGGTGGAACCTTAGAAGCTTTTTCGCAGTGGGGTGAGGAAAAACTGAGTTGTTGAGCAACTGCTGTCGTCCCTGTTAAATTGGCTGTCTGAAACCGTGTCGGAAATAGGGAAACGTGCTCAAAAAGCAAAGCCTTCGCTGGATCTTTGGTTTTGCGCTTCTAGGCTGATTGACTTAACTCTCTGCTGCTCGGTGAGAAAAGCCGACATCCACCAAGGTTCCATGGTGTAACGGTTAGCACTCTGGACTCTGAATCCAGCGATCCGAGTTCAAATCTCGGTGGGACCTGCTTTTGCCAGGAATGTGTGCAGGAGCCCATCCAATAAAACGTTTCAGTAGCAGTGATCCTCAAAAGCACGTCTGGGGAGTGTCCTTTAAAGTGAGTGTAAAAGGGCTGGACCCCACGCGGAGCATGTAGGCATCGATCTCTCTACCTCTCGCATGCTAAGCGAGCGCTCTACCATTTGAGCTTATTCCCCTGGACATCAGAGAGAATGTGTCCATTGCTCTCAAAGACACCGGTGAAGACCGATCTCTAGCATGTGTGCAGGTGCTGCAGCGGGATTTCCAATGCAACAAAGAAAAGAGAAAGCATTTCCTGATTCGCTGACAAGGTTGCACTGGCTACCGTTTAGTTTTAGATCTGATTAAAAGAGTGTGCTTTAAGCCATTCAAACTGCAATGTTTGCAGCCAGGCAGCAGCTGGACACCCTTCACTGTTGGCTCGTTGGTCTAGGGGTATGATTCTCGCTTTGGGTGCGAGAGGTCCCGGGTTCAAATCCCGGACGAGCCCGTGCATCAGAATTTAATCTCTTCAGCCTCATTAGGGTCACGGGCAAGCAGGATATTTCTGGAAAATTGGTAAAGAAAAATCATTAAGAAGCAAGGCCGGTTAGCTCAGTTGCCACTGTCTTACTCTCTGGGATCTTCAGCCTCTGCTCCTTTCACAAGTGATGGCTGGTCTCAAAGAAATCCCTGCTGGCAAGCCTGGTGCCATACCTCGCCGAAATAGCTCAGTTGGGAGAGACTGAAGTCTCTAGACTGAAGATCTAAAGGTCGCTGGTGTGATCCTGGGTTTCGGCAGAAGAACAATGTCTTTGTGCTTTTGGCCGAGGGGGTCCAGTGTCCAAACACCACCTCTTCTACTTGGTTCCCCATAGCTTCATCGCTATCTGCCTCTCAGACAGCCAGCAGTCAGGATGTGATGGTGAAATGGTTAGCACTCCGGACTTTGAATCTCGGTGGAACCTTAGAAGCTTTTTCGCAGTGGGGTGAGGAAAAACTGAGGTGTTGCGCAACTGCTGTCGTCCCTGTTAAATTGGCTGTCTGAAACCGTGTCGGAAATAGGGAAACATGTGCTCAAAAAGCAAAGCCTTCGCTGGATCTTTGGTTTTGCGCTTCTAGGCTGATTGACTTAACTCTCTGCTGCTCGGTGAGAAAAGCCGACATCCACCATGGTGTAACGGTTAGCACTCTGGACTCTGAATCCAGCGATCCGAGTTCAAATCTCGGTGGGACCTGCTTTTGCCAGGAATGTGCGCAGGAGCCCATCCAAAAAAACGTTTCAGTAGCAGTGATCCTCAAAAGCACGTCTGGGGAGTGTCCTTTAAAGTTAGTGTAAAAGGGCTGGACCCCACGCGGAGCATGTAGGCATCGATCTCTCTACCTCTCGCATGCTAAGCGAGCGCTCTACCATTTGAGCTTATTCCCCTGGACATCAGAGAGAATGTGTCCATTGCTCTCAAAGACACCGGTGAAGACCGATCTCTAGCATGTGTGCAGGTGCTGCAGCGGGATTTCCAATGGCAACAAAGAAAAGAGAAAGCATTTCCTGATTCGCTGACAAGGTTGCACTGGCTACCGTTTAGTTTTAGATCTGATTAAAAGAGTGTGCTTTAAGCCATTCAAACTGCAATGTTTGCAGCCAGGCAGCAGCTGGAAAACCTTCACTGTTGGCTCGTTGGTCTAGGGGTATGATTCTCGCTTTGGGTGCGAGAGGTCCCGGGTTCAAATCCCGGACGAGCCCGTGCATCAGAATTTAATCTCTTCAGCCTCATTAGGGTCACGGGCAAGCAGGATATTTCTGGAAAATTGGTAAAGAAAAATCATTAAGAAGCAAGGCCGGTTAGCTCAGTTGCCACTGCCTTGCTCTCTGGGATCTTCAGCCTCTGCTCCTTTCACAAGTGATGGCTGGTCTCAAAGAAATCCCTGCTGGCAAGCCTGGTGCCATACCTCGCCGAAATAGCTCAGTTGGGAGAGACTGAAGTCTCTAGACTGAAGATCTAAAGGTCGCTGGTGTGATCCTGGGTTTCGGCAGAAGAACAATGTCTTTGTGCTTTTGGCCGAGGGGGTCCAGTGTCCAAACACCACCTCTTCTACTTGGTTCCCCATAGCTTCATCGCTATCTGCCTCTCAGACAGCCAGCAGTCAGGATGTGATGGTGTAATGGTTAGCACTCCGGACTTTGAATCTCGGTGGAACCTTAGAAGCTTTTTCGCAGTGGGGTGAGGAAAAACTGAGTTGTTGCGCAACTGCTGTCGTCCCTGTTAAATTGGCTGTCTGAAACCGTGTCGGAAATAGGGAAACATGTGCTCAAAAAGCAAAGCCTTCGCTGGATCTTTGGTTTTGCGCTTCTAGGCTGATTGACTTAACTCTCTGCTGCTCGGTGTGAAAAGCCGACATCCACCAAGGTTCCATGGTGTAACGGTTAGCACTCTGGACTCTGAATCCAGCGATCCGAGTTCAAATCTCGGTGGGACCTGCTTTTGCCAGGAGTGTGCGCAGGAGCCCATCCAAAAAAACGTTGCAGTAGCAGAGATCCTCAAAAGCACGTCTGGGGAGTGTCCTTTAAAGTGAGTGTAAAAGGGCAGGACCCCACGCGGAGCATGTAGGCATCGATCTCTCTACCTCTCGCATGCTAAGCGAGCGCTCTACCATTTGAGCTTATTCCCCTGGACATCAGAGAGAATGTGTCCATTGCTCTCAAAGACACCGGTGAAGACCGATCTCTAGCATGTGTGCAGGTGCTGCAGCGGGATTTCCAATGCAACAAAGAAAAGAGAAAGCATTTCCTGATTCGCTGACAAGGTTGCACTGGCTACCGTTTAGTTTTAGATCTGATTAAAAGAGTGTGCTTTAAGCCATTCAAACTGCAATGTTTGCAGCCAGGCAGCAGCTGGACAACCTTCACTGTTGGCTCGTTGGTCTAGGGGTATGATTCTCGCTTTGGGTGCGAGAGGTCCCGGGTTCAAATCCCGGACGAGCCCGTGCATCAGAATTTAATCTCTTCAGCCTCATTAGGGTCACGGGCAAGCAGGATATTTCTGGAAAATTGGTAAAGAAAAATCATTAAGAAGCAAGGCCGGTTAGCTCAGTTGCCACTGTCTTACTCTCTGGGATCTTCAGCCTCTGCTCCTTTCACAAGTGATGGCTGGTCTCAAAGAAATCCCTGCTGGCAAGCCTGATGCCATACCTCGCCGAAATAGCTCAGTTGGGAGAGACTGAAGTCTCTAGACTGAAGATCTAAAGGTCGCTGGTGTGATCCTGGGTTTCGGCAGAAGAACAATGTCTTTGTGCTTTTGGCCGAGGGGGTCCAGTGTCCAAACACCACCTCTTCTACTTGGTTCCCCATAGCTTCATCGCTATCTGCCTCTCAGACAGCCAGCAGTCAGGATGTGATGGTGTAATGGTTAGCACTCCGGACTTTGAATCTCGGTGGAACCTTAGAAGCTTTTTCGCAGTGGGGTGAGGAAAAACTGAGGTGTTGCGCAACTGCTGTCGTCCCTGTTAAATTGGCTGTCTGAAACCGTGTCGGAAATAGGGAAACATGTGCTCAAAAAGCAAAGCCTTCGCTGGATCTTTGGTTTTGCGCTTCTAGGCTGATTGACTTAACTCTCTGCTGCTCGGTGAGAAAAGCCGACATCCACCAAGGTTCCATGGTGTAACGGTTAGCACTCTGGACTCTGAATCCAGCGATCCGAGTTCAAATCTCGGTGGGACCTGCTTTTGCCAGGAATGTGCGCAGGAGCCCATCCAATAAAACGTTTCAGTAGCAGTGATCCTCAAAAGCACGTCTGGGGAGTGTCCTTTAAAGTGAGTGTAAAAGGGCTGGACCCCACGCGGAGCATGTAGGCATCGATCTCTCTACCTCTCGCATGCTAAGCGAGCGCTCTACCATTTGAGCTTATTCCCCTGGACATCAGAGAGAATGTGTCCATTGCTCTCAAAGACACCGGTGAAGACCGATCTCTTGCATGTGTGCAGGTGCTGCAGCGGGATTTCCAATGCAACAAAGAAAGAGAAAGCATTTCCTGATTCGCTGACAAGGTTGCACTGGCTACCGTTTAGTTTTAGATCTGATTAAAAGAGTGTGCTTTAAGCCATTCAAACTGCAATGTTTGCAGCCAGGCAGCAGCTGGACAACCTTCACTGTTGGCTCGTTGGTCTAGGGGTATGATTCTCGCTTTGGGTGCGAGAGGTCCCGGGTTCAAATCCCGGACGAGCCCGTGCATCAGAATTTAATCTCTTCAGCCTCATTAGGGTCACGGGCAAGCAGGATATTTCTGGAAAATTGGTAAAGAAAAATCATTAAGAAGCAAGGCCGGTTAGCTCAGTTGCCACTGTCTTACTCTCTGGGATCTTCAGCCTCTGCTCCTTTCACAAGTGATGGCTGGTCTCAAAGAAATCCCTGCTGGCAAGCCTGATGCCATACCTCGCCGAAATAGCTCAGTTGGGAGAGACTGAAGTCTCTAGACTGAAGATCTAAAGGTCGCTGGTGTGATCCTGGGTTTCGGCAGAAGAACAATGTCTTTGTGCTTTTGGCCGAGGGGGTCCAGTGTCCAAACACCACCTCTTCTACTTGGTTCCCCATAGCTTCATCGCTATCTGCCTCTCAGACAGCCAGCAGTCAGGATGTGATGGTGTAATGGTTAGCACTCCGGACTTTGAATCTCGGTGGAACCTTAGAAGCTTTTTCGCAGTGGGGTGAGGAAAAACTGAGGTGTTGCGCAACTGCTGTCGTCCCTGTTAAATTGGCTGTCTGAAACCGTGTCGGAAATAGGGAAACATGTGCTCAAAAAGCAAAGCCTTCGCTGGATCTTTGGTTTTGCGCTTCTAGGCTGATTGACTTAACTCTCTGCTGCTCGGTGAGAAAAGCCGACATCCACCAAGGTTCCATGGTGTAACGGTTAGCACTCTGGACTCTGAATCCAGCGATCCGAGTTCAAATCTCGGTGGGACCTGCTTTTGCCAGGAATGTGCGCAGGAGCCCATCCAAAAAAACGTTTCAGTAGCAGTGATCCTCAAAAGCACGTCTGGGGAGTGTCCTTTAAAGTTAGTGTAAAAGGGCTGGACCCCACGCGGAGCATGTAGGCATCGATCTCTCTACCTCTCGCATGCTAAGCGAGCTCTCTACCATTTGAGCTTATTCCCCTGGACATCAGAGAGAATGTGTCCATTGCTCTCAAAGACACAGGTGAAGACCGATCTCTAGCATGTGTGCAGGTGCTGCAGCGGGATTTCCAATGGCAACAAAGAAAAGAGAAAGCATTTCCTGATTCGCTGACAAGGTTGCACTGGCTACCGTTTAGTTTTAGATCTGATTAAAAGAGTGTGCTTTAAGCCATTCAAACTGCAATGTTTGCAGCCAGGCAGCAGCTGGAAAACCTTCACTGTTGGCTCGTTGGTCTAGGGGTATGATTCTCGCTTTGGCTGCGAGAGGTCCCGGGTTCAAATCCCGGACGAGCCCGTGCATCAGAATTTAATCTCTTCAGCCTCATTAGGGTCACGGGCAAGCAGGATATTTCTGGAAAATTGGTAAAGAAAAATCATTAAGAAGCAAGGCCGGTTAGCTCAGTTGCCACTGCCTTGCTCTCTGGGATCTTCAGCCTCTGCTCCTTTCACAAGTGATGGCTGGTCTCAAAGAAATCCCTGCTGGCAAGCCTGGTGCCATACCTCGCCGAAATAGCTCAGTTGGGAGAGACTGAAGTCTCTAGACTGAAGATCTAAAGGTCGCTGGTTTGATCCTGGGTTTCGGCAGAAGAACAATGTCTTTGTGCTTTTGGCCGAGGGGGTCCAGTGTCCAAACACCACCTCTTCTACTTGGTTCCCCATAGCTTCATCGCTATCTGCCTCTCAGACAACCAGCAGTCAGGATGTGATGGTGTAATGGTTAGCACTCCGGACTTTGAATCTCGGTGGAACCTTAGAAGCTTTTTCGCAGCGGGGTGAGGAAAAACTGAGGTGTTGCGCAACTGCTGTCATCCCTGTTAAATTGACTGTCTGAAACCGTGTCGGAAATAGGGAAACGTGCTCAAAAAGCAAAGCCTTCACTGGATCTTTGGTTTTGCGCTTCTAGGCTGATTGACTTAACTCTCTGCTGCTCGGTGAGAAAAGCCGACATCCACCAAGGTTCCATGGTGTAACGGTTAGCACTCTGGACTCTGAATCCAGCGATCCGAGTTCAAATCTCGGTGGGACCTGCTTTTGCCAGGAATGTGTGCAGGAGCCCATCCAATAAAACGTTTCAGTAGCAGTGATCCTCAAAAGCACGTCTGGGGAGTGTCCTTTAAAGTGAGTGTAAAAGGGCTGGACCCCACGCGGAGCATGTAGGCATCGATCTCTCTACCTCTCGCATGCTAAGCGAGCGCTCTACCATTTGAGCTTATTCCCCTGGACATCAGAGAGAATGTGTCCATTGCTCTCAAAGACACCGGTGAAGACCGATCTCTAGCATGTGTGCAGGTGCTGCAGCGGGATTTCCAATGCAACAAAGAAAAGAGAAAGCATTTCCTGATTCGCTGACAAGGTTGCACTGGCTACCGTTTAGTTTTAGATCTGATTAAAAGAGTGTGCTTTAAGCCATTCAAACTGCAATGTTTGCAGCCAGGCAGCAGCTGGACACCCTTCACTGTTGGCTCGTTGGTCTAGGGGTATGATTCTCGCTTTGGGTGCGAGAGGTCCCGGGTTCAAATCCCGGACGAGCCCGTGCATCAGAATTTAATCTCTTCAGCCTCATTAGGGTCACGGGCAAGCAGGATATTTCTGGAAAATTGGTAAAGAAAAATCATTAAGAAGCAAGGCCGGTTAGCTCAGTTGCCACTGTCTTACTCTCTGGGATCTTCAGCCTCTGCTCCTTTCACAAGTGATGGCTGGTCTCAAAGAAATCCCTGCTGGCAAGCCTGGTGCCATACCTCGCCGAAATAGCTCAGTTGGGAGAGACTGAAGTCTCTAGACTGAAGATCTAAAGGTCGCTGGTGTGATCCTGGGTTTCGGCAGAAGAACAATGTCTTTGTGCTTTTGGCCGAGGGGGTCCAGTGTCCAAACACCACCTCTTCTACTTGGTTCCCCATAGCTTCATCGCTATCTGCCTCTCAGACAGCCAGCAGTCAGGATGTGATGGTGTAATGGTTAGCACTCCGGACTTTGAATCTCGGTGGAACCTTAGAAGCTTTTTCGCAGTGGGGTGAGGAAAAACTGAGGTGTTGCGCAACTGCTGTCGTCCCTGTTAAATTGGCTGTCTGAAACCGTGTCGGAAATAGGGAAACATGTGCTCAAAAAGCAAAGCCTTCGCTGGATCTTTGGTTTTGCGCTTCTAGGCTGATTGACTTAACTCTCTGCTGCTCGGTGAGAAAAGCCGACATCCACCATGGTGTAACGGTTAGCACTCTGGACTCTGAATCCAGCGATCCGAGTTCAAATCTCGGTGGGACCTGCTTTTGCCAGGAATGTGCGCAGGAGCCCATCCAAAAAAACGTTTCAGTAGCAGTGATCCTCAAAAGCACGTCTGGGGAGTGTCCTTTAAAGTTAGTGTAAAAGGGCTGGACCCCACACGGAGCATGTAGGCATCGATCTCTCTACCTCTCGCATGCTAAGCGAGCGCTCTACCATTTGAGCTTATTCCCCTGGACATCAGAGAGAATGTGTCCATTGCTCTCAAAGACACCGGTGAAGACCGATCTCTAGCATGTGTGCAGGTGCTGCAGCGGGATTTCCAATGGCAACAAAGAAAAGAGAAAGCATTTCCTGATTCGCTGACAAGGTTGCACTGGCTACCGTTTAGTTTTATATCTGATTAAAAGAGTGTGCTTTAAGCCATTCAAACTGCAATGTTTGCAGCCAGGCAGCAGCTGGAAAACCTTCACTGTTGGCTCGTTGGTCTAGGGGTATGATTCTCGCTTTGGGTGCGAGAGGTCCCGGGTTCAAATCCCGGACGAGCCCGTGCATCAGAATTTAATCTCTTCAGCCTCATTAGGGTCACGGGCAAGCAGGATATTTCTGGAAAATTGGTAAAGAAAAATCATTAAGAAGCAAGGCCGGTTAGCTCAGTTGCCACTGCCTTGCTCTCTGGGATCTTCAGCCTCTGCTCCTTTCACAAGTGATGGCTGGTCTCAAAGAAATCCCTGCTGGCAAGCCTGGTGCCATACCTCGCCGAAATAGCTCAGTTGGGAGAGACTGAAGTCTCTAGACTGAAGATCTAAAGGTCGCTGGTGTGATCCTGGGTTTCGGCAGAAGAACAATGTCTTTGTGCTTTTGGCCGAGGGGGTCCAGTGTCCAAACACCACCTCTTCTACTTGGTTCCCCATAGCTTCATCGCTATCTGCCTCTCAGACAGCCAGCAGTCAGGATGTGATGGTGTAATGGTTAGCACTCCGGACTTTGAATCTCGGTGGAACCTTAGAAGCTTTTTCGCAGTGGGGTGAGGAAAAACTGAGTTGTTGCGCAACTGCTGTCGTCCCTGTTAAATTGGCTGTCTGAAACCGTGTCGGAAATAGGGAAACGTGCTCAAAAAGCAAAGCTCCCATGGTGTAACGGTTAGCACTCTGGACTCTGAATCCAGCGATCCGAGTTCAAATCTCGGTGGGACCTGCTTTTGCCAGGAATGTGTGCAGGAGCCCATCCAATAAAACGTTTCAGTAGCAGTGATCCTCAAAAGCACGTCTGGGGAGTGTCCTTTAAAGTGAGTGTAAAAGGGCTGGACCCCACGCGGAGCATGTAGGCATCGATCTCTCTACCTCTCGCATGCTAAGCGAGCGCTCTACCATTTGAGCTTATTCCCCTGGACATCAGAGAGAATGTGTCCATTGCTCTCAAAGACACCGGTGAAGACCGATCTCTAGCATGTGTGCAGGTGCTGCAGCGGGATTTCCAATGGCAACAAAGAAAAGAGAAAGCATTTCCTGATTCGCTGACAAGGTTGCACTGGCTACCGTTTAGTTTTAGATCTGATTAAAAGAGTGTGCTTTAAGCCATTCAAACTGCAATGTTTGCAGCCAGGCAGCAGCTGGAAAACCTTCACTGTTGGCTCGTTGGTCTAGGGGTATGATTCTCGCTTTGGGTGCGAGAGGTCCCGGGTTCAAATCCCGGACGAGCCCGTGCATCAGAATTTAATCTCTTCAGCCTCATTAGGGTCACGGGCAAGCAGGATATTTCTGGAAAATTGGTAAAGAAAAATCATTAAGAAGCAAGGCCGGTTAGCTCAGTTGCCACTGCCTTGCTCTCTGGGATCTTCAGCCTCTGCTCCTTTCACAAGTGATGGCTGGTCTCAAAGAAATCCCTGCTGGCAAGCCTGGTGCCATACCTCGCCGAAATAGCTCAGTTGGGAGAGACTGAAGTCTCTAGACTGAAGATCTAAAGGTCGCTGGTGTGATCCTGGGTTTCGGCAGAAGAACAATGTCTTTGTGCTTTTGGCCGAGGGGGTCCAGTGTCCAAACACCACCTCTTCTACTTGTTTCCCCATAGCTTCATCGCTATCTGCCTCTCAGACAGCCAGCAGTCAGGATGTGATGGTGTAATGGTTAGCACTCCGGACTTTGAATCTCGGTGGAACCTTAGAAGCTTTTTCGCAGTGGGGTGAGGAAAAACTGAGTTGTTGCGCAACTGCTGTCGTCCCTGTTAAATTGGCTGTCTGAAACCGTGTCGGAAATAGGGAAACATGTGCTCAAAAAGCAAAGCCTTCGCTGGATCTTTGGTTTTGCGCTTCTAGGCTGATTGACTTAACTCTCTGCTGCTCGGTGTGAAAAGCCGACATCCACCAAGGTTCCATGGTGTAACGGTTAGCACTCTGGACTCTGAATCCAGCGATCCGAGTTCAAATCTCGGTGGGACCTGCTTTTGCCAGGAGTGTGCGCAGGAGCCCATCCAAAAAAACGTTGCAGTAGCAGAGATCCTCAAAAGCACGTCTGGGGAGTGTCCTTTAAAGTGAGTGTAAAAGGGCAGGACCCCACGCGGAGCATGTAGGCATCGATCTCTCTACCTCTCGCATGCTAAGCGAGCGCTCTACCATTTGAGCTTATTCCCCTGGACATCAGAGAGAATGTGTCCATTGCTCTCAAAGACACCGGTGAAGACCGATCTCTAGCATGTGTGCAGGTGCTGCAGCGGGATTTCCAATGGCAACAAAGAAAAGAGAAAGCATTTCCTGATTCGCTGACAAGGTTGCACTGGCTACCGTTTAGTTTTAGATCTGATTAAAAGAGTGTGCTTTAAGCCATTCAAACTGCAATGTTTGCAGCCAGGCAGCAGCTGGAAAACCTTCACTGTTGGCTCGTTGGTCTAGGGGTATGATTCTCGCTTTGGGTGCGAGAGGTCCCGGGTTCAAATCCCGGACGAGCCCATGCATCAGAATTTAATCTCTTCAGCCTCATTAGGGTCACGGGCAAGCAGGATATTTCTGGAAAATTGGTAAAGAAAAATCATTAAGAAGCAAGGCCGGTTAGCTCAGTTGCCACTGCCTTGCTCTCTGGGATCTTCAGCCTCTGCTCCTTTCACAAGTGATGGCTGGTCTCAAAGAAATCCCTGCTGGCAAGCCTGGTGCCATATCTCGCCGAAATAGCTCAGTTGGGAGAGACTGAAGTCTCTAGACTGAAGATCTAAAGGTCGCTGGTGTGATCCTGGGTTTCGGCAGAAGAACAATGTCTTTGTGCTTTTGGCCGAGGGGGTCCAGTGTCCAAACACCACCTCTTCTACTTGGTTCCCCATAGCTTCATCGCTATCTGCCTCTCAGACAGCCAGCAGTCAGGATGTGATGGTGTAATGGTTAGCACTCCGGACTTTGAATCTCGGTGGAACCTTAGAAGCTTTTTCGCAGTGGGGTGAGGAAAAACTGAGGTGTTGCGCAACTGCTGTCGTCCCTGTTAAATTGGCTGTCTGAAACCGTGTCGGAAATAGGGAAACATGTGCTCAAAAAGCAAAGCCTTCGCTGGATCTTTGGTTTTGCGCTTCTAGGCTGATTGACTTAACTCTCTGCTGCTCGGTGAGAAAAGCCGACATCCACCATGGTGTAACGGTTAGCACTCTGGACTCTGAATCCAGCGATCCGAGTTCAAATCTCGGTGGGACCTGCTTTTGCCAGGAATGTGCGCAGGAGCCCATCCAAAAAAACGTTTCAGTAGCAGTGATCCTCAAAAGCACGTCTGGGGAGTGTCCTTTAAAGTTAGTGTAAAAGGGCTGGACCCCACGCGGAGCATGTAGGCATCGATCTCTCTACCTCTCGCATGCTAAGCGAGCGCTCTACCATTTGAGCTTATTCCCCTGGACATCAGAGAGAATGTGTCCATTGCTCTCAAAGACACCGGTGAAGACCGATCTCTAGCATGTGTGCAGGTGCTGCAGCGGGATTTCCAATGGCAACAAAGAAAAGAGAAAGCATTTCCTGATTCGCTGACAAGGTTGCACTGGCTACCGTTTAGTTTTAGATCTGATTAAAAGAGTGTGCTTTAAGCCATTCAAACTGCAATGTTTGCAGCCAGGCAGCAGCTGGAAAACCTTCACTGTTGGCTCGTTGGTCTAGGGGTATGATTCTCGCTTTGGGTGCGAGAGGTCCCGGGTTCAAATCCCGGACGAGCCCATGCATCAGAATTTAATCTCTTCAGCCTCATTAGGGTCACGGGCAAGCAGGATATTTCTGGAAAATTGGTAAAGAAAAATCATTAAGAAGCAAGGCCGGTTAGCTCAGTTGCCACTGCCTTGCTCTCTGGGATCTTCAGCCTCTGCTCCTTTCACAAGTGATGGCTGGTCTCAAAGAAATCCCTGCTGGCAAGCCTGGTGCCATACCTCGCCGAAATAGCTCAGTTGGGAGAGACTGAAGTCTCTAGACTGAAGATCTAAAGGTCGCTGGTGTGATCCTGGGTTTCGGCAGAAGAACAATGTCTTTGTGCTTTTGGCCGAGGGGGTCCAGTGTCCAAACACCACCTCTTCTACTTGGTTCCCCATAGCTTCATCGCTATCTGCCTCTCAGACAGCCAGCAGTCAGGATGTGATGGTGTAATGGTTAGCACTCCGGACTTTGAATCTCGGTGGAACCTTAGAAGCTTTTTCGCAGTGGGGTGAGGAAAAACTGAGGTGTTGCGCAACTGCTGTCGTCCCTGTTAAATTGGCTGTCTGAAACCGTGTCGGAAATAGGGAAACATGTGCTCAAAAAGCAAAGCCTTCGCTGGATCTTTGGTTTTGCGCTTCTAGGCTGATTGACTTAACTCTCTGCTGCTCGGTGAGAAAAGCCGACATCCACCAAGGTTCCATGGTGTAACGGTTAGCACTCTGGACTCTGAATCCAGCGATTCGAGTTCAAATCTCGGTGGGACCTGCTTTTGCCAGGAATGTGCGCAGGAGCCCATCCAAAAAAACGTTTCAGTAGCAGTGATCCTCAAAAGCACGTCTGGGGAGTGTCCTTTAAAGTTAGTGTAAAAGGGCTGGACCCCACGCGGAGCATGTAGGCATCGATCTCTCTACCTCTCGCATGCTAAGCGAGCGCTCTACCATTTGAGCTTATTCCCCTGGACATCAGAGAGAATGTGTCCATTGCTCTCAAAGACACCGGTGAAGACCGATCTCTAGCATGTGTGCAGGTGCTGCAGCGGGATTTCCAATGGCAACAAAGAAAAGAGAAAGCATTTCCTGATTCGCTGACAAGGTTGCACTGGCTACCGTTTAGTTTTAGATCTGATTAAAAGAGTGTGCTTTAAGCCATTCAAACTGCAATGTTTGCAGCCAGGCAGCAGCTGGAAAACCTTCACTGTTGGCTCGTTGGTCTAGGGGTATGATTCTCGCTTTGGGTGCGAGAGGTCCCGGGTTCAAATCCCGGACGAGCCCATGCATCAGAATTTAATCTCTTCAGCCTCATTAGGGTCACGGGCAAGCAGGATATTTCTGGAAAATTGGTAAAGAAAAATCATTAAGAAGCAAGGCCGGTTAGCTCAGTTGCCACTGCCTTGCTCTCTGGGATCTTCAGCCTCTGCTCCTTTCACAAGTGATGGCTGGTCTCAAAGAAATCCCTGCTGGCAAGCCTGGTGCCATACCTCGCCGAAATAGCTCAGTTGGGAGAGACTGAAGTCTCTAGACTGAAGATCTAAAGGTCGCTGGTGTGATCCTGGGTTTCGGCAGAAGAACAATGTCTTTGTGCTTTTGGCCGAGGGGGTCCAGTGTCCAAACACCACCTCTTCTACTTGGTTCCCCATAGCTTCATCGCTATCTGCCTCTCAGACAGCCAGCAGTCAGGATGTGATGGTGTAATGGTTAGCACTCCGGACTTTGAATCTCGGTGGAACCTTAGAAGCTTTTTCGCAGTGGGGTGAGGAAAAACTGAGGTGTTGCGCAACTGCTGTCGTCCCTGTTAAATTGGCTGTCTGAAACCGTGTCGGAAATAGGGAAACATGTGCTCAAAAAGCAAAGCCTTCGCTGGATCTTTGGTTTTGCGCTTCTAGGCTGATTGACTTAACTCTCTGCTGCTCGGTGAGAAAAGCCGACATCCACCAAGGTTCCATGGTGTAACGGTTAGCACTCTGGACTCTGAATCCAGCGATCCGAGTTCAAATCTCGGTGGGACCTGCTTTTGCCAGGAATGTGCGCAGGAGCCCATCCAAAAAAACGTTTCAGTAGCAGTGATCCTCAAAAGCACGTCTGGGGAGTGTCCTTTAAAGTTAGTGTAAAAGGGCTGGACCCCACACGGAGCATGTAGGCATCGATCTCTCTACCTCTCGCATGCTAAGCGAGCGCTCTACCATTTGAGCTTATTCCCCTGGACATCAGAGAGAATGTGTCCATTGCTCTCAAAGACACCGGTGAAGACCGATCTCTAGCATGTGTGCAGGTGCTGCAGCGGGATTTCCAATGGCAACAAAGAAAAGAGAAAGCATTTCCTGATTCGCTGACAAGGTTGCACTGGCTACCGTTTAGTTTTAGATCTGATTAAAAGAGTGTGCTTTAAGCCATTCAAACTGCAATGTTTGCAGCCAGGCAGCAGCTGGAAAACCTTCACTGTTGGCTCGTTGGTCTAGGGGTATGATTCTCGCTTTGGGTGCGAGAGGTCCCGGGTTCAAATCCCGGACGAGCCCGTGCATCAGAATTTAATCTCTTCAGCCTCATTAGGGTCACGGGCAAGCAGGATATTTCTGGAAAATTGGTAAAGAAAAATCATTAAGAAGCAAGGCCGGTTAGCTCAGTTGCCACTGCCTTGCTCTCTGGGATCTTCAGCCTCTGCTCCTTTCACAAGTGATGGCTGGTCTCAAAGAAATCCCTGCTGGCAAGCCTGGTGCCATACCTCGCCGAAATAGCTCAGTTGGGAGAGACGGAAGTCTCTAGACTGAAGATCTAAAGGTCGCTGGTTTGATCCTGGGTTGCGGCAGAAGAACAATGTCTTTGTGCTTTTGGCCGAGGGGGTCCAGTGTCCAAACACCACCTCTTCTACTTGGTTCCCCATAGCTTCATCGCTATCTGCCTCTCAGACAACCAGCAGTCAGGATGTGATGGTGTAATGGTTAGCACTCCGGACTTTGAATCTCGGTGGAACCTTAGAAGCTTTTTCGCAGCGGGGTGAGGAAAAACTGAGGTGTTGCGCAACTGCTGTCATCCCTGTTAAATTGACTGTCTGAAACCGTGTCGGAAATAGGGAAACGTGCTCAAAAAGCAAAGCCTTCACTGGATCTTTGGTTTTGCGCTTCTAGGCTGATTGACTTAACTCTCTGCTGCTCGGTGAGAAAAGCCGACATCCACCAAGGTTCCATGGTGTAACGGTTAGCACTCTGGACTCTGAATCCAGCGATCCGAGTTCAAATCTCGGTGGGACCTGCTTTTGCCAGGAATGTGCGCAGGAGCCCATCCAAAAAAACGTTTCAGTAGCAGTGATCCTCAAAAGCACGTCTGGGGAGTGTCCTTTAAAGTGAGTGTAAAAGGGCTGGACCCCACGCGGAGCATGTAGGCATCGATCTCTCTACCTCTCGCATGCTAAGCGAGCGCTCTACCATTTGAGCTTATTCCCCTGGACATCAGAGAGAATGTGTCCATTGCTCTCAAAGACACCGGTGAAGACCGATCTCTAGCATGTGTGCAGGTGCTGCAGCGGGATTTCCAATGCAACAAAGAAAAGAGAAAGCATTTCCTGATTCGCTGACAAGGTTGCACTGGCTACCGTTTAGTTTTAGATCTGATTAAAAGAGTGTGCTTTAAGCCATTCAAACTGCAATGTTTGCAGCCAGGCAGCAGCTGGACAACCTTCACTGTTGGCTCGTTGGTCTAGGGGTATGATTCTCGCTTTGGGTGCGAGAGGTCCCGGGTTCAAATCCCGGACGAGCCCGTGCATCAGAATTTAATCTCTTCAGCCTCATTAGGGTCACGGGCAAGCAGGATATTTCTGGAAAATTGGTAAAGAAAAATCATTAAGAAGCAAGGCCGGTTAGCTCAGTTGCCACTGCCTTGCTCTCTGGGATCTTCAGCCTCTGCTCCTTTCACAAGTGATGGCTGGTCTCAAAGAAATCCCTGCTGGCAAGCCTGGTGCCATACCTCGCCGAAATAGCTCAGTTGGGAGAGACTGAAGTCTCTAGACTGAAGATCTAAAGGTCGCTGGTGTGATCCTGGGTTTCGGCAGAAGAACAATGTCTTTGTGCTTTTGGCCGAGGGGGTCCAGTGTCCAAACACCACCTCTTCTACTTGGTTCCCCATAGCTTCATCGCTATCTGCCTCTCAGACAGCCAGCAGTCAGGATGTGATGGTGTAATGGTTAGCACTCCGGACTTTGAATCTCGGTGGAACCTTAGAAGCTTTTTCGCAGTGGGGTGAGGAAAAACTGAGGTGTTGCGCAACTGCTGTCGTCCCTGTTAAATTGGCTGTCTGAAACCGTGTCGGAAATAGGGAAACATGTGCTCAAAAAGCAAAGCCTTCGCTGGATCTTTGGTTTTGCGCTTCTAGGCTGATTGACTTAACTCTCTGCTGCTCGGTGAGAAAAGCCGACATCCACCAAGGTTCCATGGTGTAACGGTTAGCACTCTGGACTCTGAATCCAGCGATCCGAGTTCAAATCTCGGTGGGACCTGCTTTTGCCAGGAATGTGCGCAGGAGCCCATCCAAAAAAACGTTTCAGTAGCAGTGATCCTCAAAAGCACGTCTGGGGAGTGTCCTTTAAAGTTAGTGTAAAAGGGCTGGACCCCACACGGAGCATGTAGGCATCGATCTCTCTACCTCTCGCATGCTAAGCGAGCGCTCTACCATTTGAGCTTATTCCCCTGGACATCAGAGAGAATGTGTCCATTGCTCTCAAAGACACCGGTGAAGACCGATCTCTAGCATGTGTGCAGGTGCTGCAGCGGGATTTCCAATGGCAACAAAGAAAAGAGAAAGCATTTCCTGATTCGCTGACAAGGTTGCACTGGCTACCGTTTAGTTTTATATCTGATTAAAAGAGTGTGCTTTAAGCCATTCAAACTGCAATGTTTGCAGCCAGGCAGCAGCTGGAAAACCTTCACTGTTGGCTCGTTGGTCTAGGGGTATGATTCTCGCTTTGGGTGCGAGAGGTCCCGGGTTCAAATCCCGGACGAGCCCGTGCATCAGAATTTAATCTCTTCAGCCTCATTAGGGTCACGGGCAAGCAGGATATTTCTGGAAAATTGGTAAAGAAAAATCATTAAGAAGCAAGGCCGGTTAGCTCAGTTGCCACTGCCTTGCTCTCTGGGATCTTCAGCCTCTGCTCCTTTCACAAGTGATGGCTGGTCTCAAAGAAATCCCTGCTGGCAAGCCTGGTGCCATACCTCGCCGAAATAGCTCAGTTGGGAGAGACTGAAGTCTCTAGACTGAAGATCTAAAGGTCGCTGGTTTGATCCTGGGTTTCGGCAGAAGAACAATGTCTTTGTGCTTTTGGCCGAGGGGGTCCAGTGTCCAAACACCACCTCTTCTACTTGGTTCCCCATAGCTTCATCGCTATCTGCCTCTCAGACAACCAGCAGTCAGGATGTGATGGTGTAATGGTTAGCACTCCGGACTTTGAATCTCGGTGGAACCTTAGAAGCTTTTTCGCAGCGGGGTGAGGAAAAACTGAGGTGTTGCGCAACTGCTGTCATCCCTGTTAAATTGACTGTCTGAAACCGTGTCGGAAATAGGGAAACGTGCTCAAAAAGCAAAGCCTTCACTGGATCTTTGGTTTTGCGCTTCTAGGCTGATTGACTTAACTCTCTGCTGCTCGGTGAGAAAAGCCGACATCCACCATGGTGTAACGGTTAGCACTCTGGACTCTGAATCCAGCGATCCGAGTTCAAATCTCGGTGGGACCTGCTTTTGCCAGGAATGTGCGCAGGAGCCCATCCAAAAAAACGTTTCAGTAGCAGTGATCCTCAAAAGCACGTCTGGGGAGTGTCCTTTAAAGTTAGTGTAAAAGGGCTGGACCCCACGCGGAGCATGTAGGCATCGATCTCTCTACCTCTCGCATGCTAAGCGAGCGCTCTACCATTTGAGCTTATTCCCCTGGACATCAGAGAGAATGTGTCCATTGCTCTCAAAGACACCGGTGAAGACCGATCTCTAGCATGTGTGCAGGTGCTGCAGCGGGATTTCCAATGGCAACAAAGAAAAGAGAAAGCATTTCCTGATTCGCTGACAAGGTTGCACTGGCTACCGTTTAGTTTTAGATCTGATTAAAAGAGTGTGCTTTAAGCCATTCAAACTGCAATGTTTGCAGCCAGGCAGCAGCTGGAAAACCTTCACTGTTGGCTCGTTGGTCTAGGGGTATGATTCTCGCTTTGGGTGCGAGAGGTCCCGGGTTCAAATCCCGGACGAGCCCATGCATCAGAATTTAATCTCTTCTGCCTCATTAGGGTCACGGGCAAGCAGGATATTTCTGGAAAATTGGTAAAGAAAAATCATTAAGAAGCAAGGCCGGTTAGCTCAGTTGCCACTGCCTTGCTCTCTGGGATCTTCAGCCTCTGCTCCTTTCACAAGTGATGGCTGGTCTCAAAGAAATCCCTGCTGGCAAGCCTGGTGCCATACCTCGCCGAAATAGCTCAGTTGGGAGAGACTGAAGTCTCTAGACTGAAGATCTAAAGGTCGCTGGTGTGATCCTGGGTTTCGGCAGAAGAACAATGTCTTTGTGCTTTTGGCCGAGGGGGTCCAGTGTCCAAACACCACCTCTTCTACTTGGTTCCCCATAGTTTCATCGCTATCTGCCTCTCAGACAGCCAGCAGTCAGGATGTGATGGTGTAATGGTTAGCACTCCGGACTTTGAATCTCGGTGGAACCTTAGAAGCTTTTTCGCAGTGGGGTGAGGAAAAACTGAGGTGTTGCGCAACTGCTGTCGTCCCTGTTAAATTGGCTGTCTGAAACCGTGTCGGAAATAGGGAAACATGTGCTCAAAAAGCAAAGCCTTCGCTGGATCTTTGGTTTTGCGCTTCTAGGCTGATTGACTTAACTCTCTGCTGCTCGGTGAGAAAAGCCGACATCCACCAAGGTTCCATGGTGTAACGGTTAGCACTCTGGACTCTGAATCCAGCGATCCGAGTTCAAATCTCGGTGGGACCTGCTTTTGCCAGGAATGTGCGCAGGAGCCCATCCAAAAAAACGTTTCAGTAGCAGTGATCCTCAAAAGCACGTCTGGGGAGTGTCCTTTAAAGTTAGTGTAAAAGGGCTGGACCCCACACGGAGCATGTAGGCATCGATCTCTCTACCTCTCGCATGCTAAGCGAGCGCTCTACCATTTGAGCTTATTCCCCTGGACATCAGAGAGAATGTGTCCATTGCTCTCAAAGACACCGGTGAAGACCGATCTCTAGCATGTGTGCAGGTGCTGCAGCGGGATTTCCAATGGCAACAAAGAAAAGAGAAAGCATTTCCTGATTCGCTGACAAGGTTGCACTGGCTACCGTTTAGTTTTATATCTGATTAAAAGAGTGTGCTTTAAGCCATTCAAACTGCAATGTTTGCAGCCAGGCAGCAGCTGGAAAACCTTCACTGTTGGCTCGTTGGTCTAGGGGTATGATTCTCGCTTTGGGTGCGAGAGGTCCCGGGTTCAAATCCCGGACGAGCCCGTGCATCAGAATTTAATCTCTTCAGCCTCATTAGGGTCACGGGCAAGCAGGATATTTCTGGAAAATTGGTAAAGAAAAATCATTAAGAAGCAAGGCCGGTTAGCTCAGTTGCCACTGCCTTGCTCTCTGGGATCTTCAGCCTCTGCTCCTTTCACAAGTGATGGCTGGTCTCAAAGAAATCCCTGCTGGCAAGCCTGGTGCCATACCTCGCCGAAATAGCTCAGTTGGGAGAGACTGAAGTCTCTAGACTGAAGATCTAAAGGTCGCTGGTTTGATCCTGGGTTTCGGCAGAAGAACAATGTCTTTGTGCTTTTGGCCGAGGGGGTCCAGTGTCCAAACACCACCTCTTCTACTTGGTTCCCCATAGCTTCATCGCTATCTGCCTCTCAGACAACCAGCAGTCAGGATGTGATGGTGTAATGGTTAGCACTCCGGACTTTGAATCTCGGTGGAACCTTAGAAGCTTTTTCGCAGCGGGGTGAGGAAAAACTGAGGTGTTGCGCAACTGCTGTCATCCCTGTTAAATTGACTGTCTGAAACCGTGTCGGAAATAGGGAAACTTGCTCAAAAAGCAAAGCCTTCACTGGATCTTTGGTTTTGCGCTTCTAGGCTGATTGACTTAACTCTCTGCTGCTCGGTGAGAAAAGCCGACATTCACCAAGGTTCCATGGTGTAATGGTTAGCACTCTGGACTCTGAATCCAGCGATCCGAGTTCAAATCTCGGTGGGACCTGCTTTTGCCAGGAATGTGTGCAGGAGCCCATCCAATAAAACGTTTCAGTAGCAGTGATCCTCAAAAGCACGTCTGGGGAGTGTCCTTTAAAGTGAGTGTAAAAGGGCTGGACCCCACGCGGAGCATGTAGGCATCGATCTCTCTACCTCTCGCATGCTAAGCGAGCGCTCTACCATTTGAGCTTATTCCCCTGGACATCTGAGAGAATGTGTCCATTGCTCTCAAAGACACCGGTGAAGACCGATCTCTAGCATGTGTGCAGGTGCTGCAGCGGGATTTCCAATGCAACAAAGAAAAGAGAAAGCATTTCCTGATTCGCTGACAAGTTTGCACTGGCTACCGTTTAGTTTTAGATCTGATTAAAAGAGTGTGCTTTAAGCCATTCAAACTGCAATGTTTGCAGCCAGGCAGCAGCTGGACAACCTTCACTGTTGGCTCGTTGGTCTAGGGGTATGATTCTCGCTTTGGGTGCGAGAGGTCCCGGGTTCAAATCCCGGACGAGCCCGTGCATCAGAATTTAATCTCTTCAGCCTCATTAGGGTCACGGGCAAGCAGGATATTTCTGGAAAATTGGTAAAGAAAAATCATTAAGAAGCAAGGCCGGTTAGCTCAGTTGCCACTGTCTTACTCTCTGGGATCTTCAGCCTCTGCTCCTTTCACAAGTGATGGCTGGTCTCAAAGAAATCCCTGCTGGCAAGCCTGGTGCCATACCTCGCCGAAATAGCTCAGTTGGGAGAGACTGAAGTCTCTAGACTGAAGATCTAAATGTCGCTGGTTTGATCCTGGGTTTCGGCAGAAGAACAATGTCTTTGTGCTTTTGGCCGAGGGGGTCCAGTGTCCAAACACCACCTCTTCTACTTGGTTCCCCATAGCTTCATCGCTATCTGCCTCTCAGACAACCAGCAGTCAGGATGTGATGGTGTAATGGTTAGCACTCCGGACTTTTAATCTCGGTGGAACCTTAGAAGCTTTTTCGCAGCGGGGTGAGGAAAAACTGAGGTGTTGCGCAACTGCTGTCATCCCTGTTAAATTGACTGTCTGAAACCGTGTCGGAAATAGGGAAACGTGCTCAAAAAGCAAAGCCTTCACTGGATCTTTGGTTTTGCGCTTCTAGGCTGATTGACTTAACTATCTGCTGCTCGGTGAGAAAAGCCGACATTCACCAAGGTTCCATGGTGTAACGGTTAGCACTCTGGACTCTGAATCCAGCGATCCGAGTTCAAATCTCGGTGGGACCTGCTTTTGCCAGGAATGTGCGCAGGAGCCCATCCAATAAAACGTTTCAGTAGCAGTGATCCTCAAAAGCACGTCTGGGGAGTGTCCTTTAAAGTGAGTGTAAAAGAGCTGGACCCCACGCGGAGCATGTAGGCATCGATCTCTCTACCTCTCGCATGCTAAGCGAGCGCTCTACCATTTGAGCTTATTCCCCTGGACATCAGAGAGAATGTGTCCATTGCTCTCAAAGACACCGGTGAAGACCGATCTCTAGCATGTGTGCAGGTGCTGCAGCGGGATTTCCAATGCAACAAAGAAAAGAGAAAGCATTTCCTGATTCGCTGACAAGGTTGCACTGGCTACCGTTTAGTTTTAGATCTGATTAAAAGAGTGTGCTTTAAGCCATTCAAACTGCAATGTTTGCAGCCAGGCAGCAGCTGGACAACCTTCACTGTTGGCTCGTTGATCTAGGGGTACGATTCTCGCTTCGGGTGCGAGAGGTCCCGGGTTCATATCCCGGACGAGCCCGTGCATCAGAATTTAATCTCTTCAGCCTCATTAGGGTCACGGGCAAGCAGGATATTTCTGGAAAATTGGTAAAGAAAAATCATTAAGAAGCAAGGCCGGTTAGCTCAGTTGCCACTGTCTTACTCTCTGGGATCTTCAGCCTCTGCTCCTTTCACAAGTGATGGCTGGTCTCAAAGAAATCCCTGCTGGCAAGCCTGATGCCATACCTCGCCGAAATAGCTCAGTTGGGAGAGACTGAAGATCTAAAGGTCGCTGGTTTGATCCTGGGTTTCGGCAGAAGAACAATGTCTTTGTGCTTTTGGCCGAGGGGGTCCAGTGTCCAAACACCACCTCTTCTACTTGGTTCCCCATAGCTTCATCGCTATCTGCCTCTCAGACAACCAGCAGTCAGGATGTGATGATGTAATGGTTAGCACTCCGGACTTTGAATCTCGGTGGAACCTTAGAAGCTTTTTCGCAGCGGGGTGAGGAAAAACTGAGGTGTTGCGCAACTGCTGTCATCCCTGTTAAATTGACTGTCTGAAACCGTGTCGGAAATAGGGAAACGTGCTCAAAAAGCAAAGCCTTCACTGGATCTTTGGTTTTGCGCTTCTAGGCTGATTGACTTAACTCTCTGCTGCTCGGTGAGAAAAGCCAACATCCACCAAGGTTCCATGGTGTAACGGTTAGCACTCTGGACTCTGAATCCAGCGATCCGAGTTCAAATCTCGGTGGGACCTGCTTTTGCCAGGAATGTGTGCAGGAGCCCATCCAATAAAACGTTTCAGTAGCAGTGATCCTCAAAAGCACGTCTGGGGAGTGTCCTTTAAAGTGAGTGTAAAAGGGCTGGACCCCACGCGGAGCATGTAGGCATCGATCTCTCTACCTCTCGCATGCTAAGCGAGCGCTCTACCATTTGAGCTTATTCCCCTGGACATCAGAGAGAATGTGTCCATTGCTCTCAAAGACACCGGTGAAGACCGATCTCTAGCATGTGTGCAGGTGCTGCAGCGGGATTTCCAATGCAACAAAGAAAAGAGAAAGCATTTCCTGATTCGCTGACAAGGTTGCACTGGCTACCGTTTAGTTTTAGATCTGATTAAAAGAGTGTGCTTTAAGCCATTCAAACTGCAATGTTTGCAGCCAGGCAGCAGCTGGACACCCTTCACTGTTGGCTCGTTGGTCTAGGGGTATGATTCTCGCTTTGGGTGCGAGAGGTCCCGGGTTCAAATCCCGGACGAGCCCGTGCATCAGAATTTAATCTCTTCAGCCTCATTAGGGTCACGGGCAAGCAGGATATTTCTGGAAAATTGGTAAAGAAAAATCATTAAGAAGGAAGGCCGGTTAGCTCAGTTGCCACTGTCTTACTCTCTGGGATCTTCAGCCTCTGCTCCTTTCACAAGTGATGGCTGGTCTCAAAGAAATCCCTGCTGGCAAGCCTGGTGCCATACCTCGCCGAAATAGCTCAGTTGGGAGAGACTGAAGTCTCTAGACTGAAGATCTAAAGGTCGCTGGTGTGATCCTGGGTTTCGGCAGAAGAACAATGTCTTTGTGCTTTTGGCCGAGGGGGTCCAGTGTCCAAACACCACCTCTTCTACTTGGTTCCCCATAGCTTCATCGCTATCTGCCTCTCAGACAACCAGCAGTCAGGATGTGATGGTGTAATGGTTAGCACTCCGGACTTTGAATCTCGGTGGAACCTTAGAAGCTTTTTCGCAGCGGGGTGAGGAAAAACTGAGGTGTTGCGCAACTGCTGTCATCCCTGTTAAATTGACTGTCTGAAACCGTGTCGGAAATAGGGAAACGTGCTCAAAAAGCAAAGCCTTCACTGGATCTTTGGTTTTGCGCTTCTAGGCTGATTGACTTAACTCTCTGCTGCTCGGTGAGAAAAGCCGACATCCACCAAGGTTCCATGGTGTAACGGTTAGCACTCTGGACTCTGAATCCAGCGATCCGAGTTCAAATCTCGGTGGGACCTGCTTTTGCCAGGAATGTGCGCAGGAGCCCATCCAAAAAAACGTTTCAGTAGCAGTGATCCTCAAAAGCACGTCTGGGGAGTGTCCTTTAAAGTTAGTGTAAAAGGGCTGGACCCCACGCGGAGCATGTAGGCATCGATCTCTCTACCTCTCGCATGCTAAGCGAGCGCTCTACCATTTGAGCTTATTCCCCTGGACATCAGAGAGAATGTGTCCATTGCTCTCAAAGACACCGGTGAAGACCGATCTCTAGCATGTGTGCAGGTGCTGCAGCGGGATTTCCAATGGCAACAAAGAAAAGAGAAAGCATTTCCTGATTCGCTGACAAGGTTGCACTGGCTACCGTTTAGTTTTAGATCTGATTAAAAGAGTGTGCTTTAAGCCATTCAAACTGCAATGTTTGCAGCCAGGCAGCAGCTGGAAAACCTTCACTGTTGGCTCGTTGGTCTAGGGGTATGATTCTCGCTTTGGGTGCGAGAGGTCCCGGGTTCAAATCCCGGACGAGCCCATGCATCAGAATTTAATCTCTTCAGCCTCATTAGGGTCACGGGCAAGCAGGATATTTCTGGAAAATTGGTAAAGAAAAATCATTAAGAAGCAAGGCCGGTTAGCTCAGTTGCCACTGCCTTGCTCTCTGGGATCTTCAGCCTCTACTCCTTTCACAAGTGATGGCTGGTCTCAAAGAAATCCCTGCTGGCAAGCCTGGTGCCATACCTCGCCGAAATAGCTCAGTTGGGAGAGACTGAAGTCTCTAGACTGAAGATCTAAAGGTCGCTGGTGTGATCCTGGGTTTCGGCAGAAGAACAATGTCTTTGTGCTTTTGGCCGAGGGGGTCCAGTGTCCAAACACCACCTCTTCTACTTGGTTCCCCATAGCTTCATCGCTATCTGCCTCTCAGACAGCCAGCAGTCAGGATGTGATGGTGTAATGGTTAGCACTCCGGACTTTGAATCTCGGTGGAACCTTAGAAGCTTTTTCGCAGTGGGGTGAGGAAAAACTGAGGTGTTGCGCAACTGCTGTCGTCCCTGTTAAATTGGCTGTCTGAAACCGTGTCGGAAATAGGGAAACATGTGCTCAAAAAGCAAAGCCTTCGCTGGATCTTTGGTTTTGCGCTTCTAGGCTGATTGACTTAACTCTCTGCTGCTCGGTGAGAAAAGCCGACATCCACCAAGGTTCCATGGTGTAACGGTTAGCACTCTGGACTCTGAATCCAGCGATCCGAGTTCAAATCTCGGTGGGACCTGCTTTTGCCAGGAATGTGCGCAGGAGCCCATCCAAAAAAACGTTTCAGTAGCAGTGATCCTCAAAAGCACGTCTGGGGAGTGTCCTTTAAAGTTAGTGTAAAAGGGCTGGACCCCACACGGAGCATGTAGGCATCGATCTCTCTACCTCTCGCATGCTAAGCGAGCGCTCTACCATTTGAGCTTATTCCCCTGGACATCAGAGAGAATGTGTCCATTGCTCTCAAAGACACCGGTGAAGACCGATCTCTAGCATGTGTGCAGGTGCTGCAGCGGGATTTCCAATGGCAACAAAGAAAAGAGAAAGCATTTCCTGATTCGCTGACAAGGTTGCACTGGCTACCGTTTAGTTTTATATCTGATTAAAAGAGTGTGCTTTAAGCCATTCAAACTGCAATGTTTGCAGCCAGGCAGCAGCTGGAAAACCTTCACTGTTGGCTCGTTGGTCTAGGGGTATGATTCTCGCTTTGGGTGCGAGAGGTCCCGGGTTCAAATCCCGGACGAGCCCGTGCATCAGAATTTAATCTCTTCAGCCTCATTAGGGTCACGGGCAAGCAGGATATTTCTGGAAAATTGGTAAAGAAAAATCATTAAGAAGCAAGGCCGGTTAGCTCAGTTGCCACTGCCTTGCTCTCTGGGATCTTCAGCCTCTGCTCCTTTCACAAGTGATGGCTGGTCTCAAAGAAATCCCTGCTGGCAAGCCTGGTGCCATACCTCGCCGAAATAGCTCAGTTGGGAGAGACTGAAGTCTCTAGACTGAAGATCTAAAGGTCGCTGGTTTGATCCTGGGTTTCGGCAGAAGAACAATGTCTTTGTGCTTTTGGCCGAGGGGGTCCAGTGTCCAAACACCACCTCTTCTACTTGGTTCCCCATAGCTTCATCGCTATCTGCCTCTCAGACAACCAGCAGTCAGGATGTGATGGTGTAATGGTTAGCACTCCGGACTTTGAATCTCGGTGGAACCTTAGAAGCTTTTTCGCAGCGGGGTGAGGAAAAACTGAGGTGTTGCGCAACTGCTGTCATCCCTGTTAAATTGACTGTCTGAAACCGTGTCGGAAATAGGGAAACTTGCTCAAAAAGCAAAGCCTTCACTGGATCTTTGGTTTTGCGCTTCTAGGCTGATTGACTTAACTCTCTGCTGCTCGGTGAGAAAAGCCGACATTCACCAAGGTTCCATGGTGTAATGGTTAGCACTCTGGACTCTGAATCCAGCGATCCGAGTTCAAATCTCGGTGGGACCTGCTTTTGCCAGGAATGTGTGCAGGAGCCCATCCAATAAAACGTTTCAGTAGCAGTGATCCTCAAAAGCACGTCTGGGGAGTGTCCTTTAAAGTGAGTGTAAAAGGGCTGGACCCCACGCGGAGCATGTAGGCATCGATCTCTCTACCTCTCGCATGCTAAGCGAGCGCTCTACCATTTGAGCTTATTCCCCTGGACATCTGAGAGAATGTGTCCATTGCTCTCAAAGACACCGGTGAAGACCGATCTCTAGCATGTGTGCAGGTGCTGCAGCGGGATTTCCAATGCAACAAAGAAAAGAGAAAGCATTTCCTGATTCGCTGACAAGTTTGCACTGGCTACCGTTTAGTTTTAGATCTGATTAAAAGAGTGTGCTTTAAGCCATTCAAACTGCAATGTTTGCAGCCAGGCAGCAGCTGGACAACCTTCACTGTTGGCTCGTTGGTCTAGGGGTATGATTCTCGCTTTGGGTGCGAGAGGTCCCGGGTTCAAATCCCGGACGAGCCCGTGCATCAGAATTTAATCTCTTCAGCCTCATTAGGGTCACGGGCAAGCAGGATATTTCTGGAAAATTGGTAAAGAAAAATCATTAAGAAGCAAGGCCGGTTAGCTCAGTTGCCACTGTCTTACTCTCTGGGATCTTCAGCCTCTGCTCCTTTCACAAGTGATGGCTGGTCTCAAAGAAATCCCTGCTGGCAAGCCTGGTGCCATACCTCGCCGAAATAGCTCAGTTGGGAGAGACTGAAGTCTCTAGACTGAAGATCTAAATGTCGCTGGTTTGATCCTGGGTTTCGGCAGAAGAACAATGTCTTTGTGCTTTTGGCCGAGGGGGTCCAGTGTCCAAACACCACCTCTTCTACTTGGTTCCCCATAGCTTCATCGCTATCTGCCTCTCAGACAACCAGCAGTCAGGATGTGATGGTGTAATGGTTAGCACTCCGGACTTTTAATCTCGGTGGAACCTTAGAAGCTTTTTCGCAGCGGGGTGAGGAAAAACTGAGGTGTTGCGCAACTGCTGTCATCCCTGTTAAATTGACTGTCTGAAACCGTGTCGGAAATAGGGAAACGTGCTCAAAAAGCAAAGCCTTCACTGGATCTTTGGTTTTGCGCTTCTAGGCTGATTGACTTAACTATCTGCTGCTCGGTGAGAAAAGCCGACATTCACCAAGGTTCCATGGTGTAACGGTTAGCACTCTGGACTCTGAATCCAGCGATCCGAGTTCAAATCTCGGTGGGACCTGCTTTTGCCAGGAATGTGCGCAGGAGCCCATCCAATAAAACGTTTCAGTAGCAGTGATCCTCAAAAGCACGTCTGGGGAGTGTCCTTTAAAGTGAGTGTAAAAGAGCTGGACCCCACGCGGAGCATGTAGGCATCGATCTCTCTACCTCTCGCATGCTAAGCGAGCGCTCTACCATTTGAGCTTATTCCCCTGGACATCAGAGAGAATGTGTCCATTGCTCTCAAAGACACCGGTGAAGACCGATCTCTAGCATGTGTGCAGGTGCTGCAGCGGGATTTCCAATGCAACAAAGAAAAGAGAAAGCATTTCCTGATTCGCTGACAAGGTTGCACTGGCTACCGTTTAGTTTTAGATCTGATTAAAAGAGTGTGCTTTAAGCCATTCAAACTGCAATGTTTGCAGCCAGGCAGCAGCTGGACAACCTTCACTGTTGGCTCGTTGATCTAGGGGTACGATTCTCGCTTCGGGTGCGAGAGGTCCCGGGTTCATATCCCGGACGAGCCCGTGCATCAGAATTTAATCTCTTCAGCCTCATTAGGGTCACGGGCAAGCAGGATATTTCTGGAAAATTGGTAAAGAAAAATCATTAAGAAGCAAGGCCGGTTAGCTCAGTTGCCACTGTCTTACTCTCTGGGATCTTCAGCCTCTGCTCCTTTCACAAGTGATGGCTGGTCTCAAAGAAATCCCTGCTGGCAAGCCTGATGCCATACCTCGCCGAAATAGCTCAGTTGGGAGAGACTGAAGTCTCTAGACTGAAGATCTAAAGGTCGCTGGTGTGATCCTGGGTTTCGGCAGAAGAACAATGTCTTTGTGCTTTTGGCCGAGGGGGTCCAGTGTCCAAACACCACCTCTTCTACTTGGTTCCCCATAGCTTCATCGCTATCTGCCTCTCAGACAGCCAGCAGTCAGGATGTGATGGTGTAATGGTTAGCACTCCGGACTTTGAATCTCGGTGGAACCTTAGAAGCTTTTTCGCAGTGGGGTGAGGAAAAACTGAGGTGTTGCGCAACTGCTGTCGTCCCTGTTAAATTGGCTGTCTGAAACCGTGTCGGAAATAGGGAAACATGTGCTCAAAAAGCAAAGCCTTCGCTGGATCTTTGGTTTTGCGCTTCTAGGCTGATTGACTTAACTCTCTGCTGCTCGGTGAGAAAAGCCGACATCCACCAAGGTTCCATGGTGTAACGGTTAGCACTCTGGACTCTGAATCCAGCGATCCGAGTTCAAATCTCGGTGGGACCTGCTTTTGCCAGGAATGTGCGCAGGAGCCCATCCAAAAAAACGTTTCAGTAGCAGTGATCCTCAAAAGCACGTCTGGGGAGTGTCCTTTAAAGTTAGTGTAAAAGGGCTGGACCCCACGCGGAGCATGTAGGCATCGATCTCTCTACCTCTCGCATGCTAAGCGAGCGCTCTACCATTTGAGCTTATTCCCCTGGACATCAGAGAGAATGTGTCCATTGCTCTCAAAGACACCGGTGAAGACCGATCTCTAGCATGTGTGCAGGTGCTGCAGCGGGATTTCCAATGGCAACAAAGAAAAGAGAAAGCATTTCCTGATTCGCTGACAAGGTTGCACTGGCTACCGTTTAGTTTTAGATCTGATTAAAAGAGTGTGCTTTAAGCCATTCAAACTGCAATGTTTGCAGCCAGGCAGCAGCTGGAAAACCTTCACTGTTGGCTCGTTGGTCTAGGGGTATGATTCTCGCTTTGGGTGCGAGAGGTCCCGGGTTCAAATCCCGGACGAGCCCGTGCATCAGAATTTAATCTCTTCAGCCTCATTAGGGTCACGGGCAAGCAGGATATTTCTGGAAAATTGGTAAAGAAAAATCATTAAGAAGCAAGGCCGGTTAGCTCAGTTGCCACTGCCTTGCTCTCTGGGATCTTCAGCCTCTGCTCCTTTCACAAGTGATGGCTGGTCTCAAAGAAATCCCTGCTGGCAAGCCTGGTGCCATACCTCGCCGAAATAGCTCAGTTGGGAGAGACTGAAGATCTAAAGGTCGCTGGTTTGATCCTGGGTTTCGGCAGAAGAACAATGTCTTTGTGCTTTTGGCCGAGGGGGTCCAGTGTCCAAACACCACCTCTTCTACTTGGTTCCCCATAGCTTCATCGCTATCTGCCTCTCAGACAACCAGCAGTCAGGATGTGATGATGTAATGGTTAGCACTCCGGACTTTGAATCTCGGTGGAACCTTAGAAGCTTTTTCGCAGCGGGGTGAGGAAAAACTGAGGTGTTGCGCAACTGCTGTCATCCCTGTTAAATTGACTGTCTGAAACCGTGTCGGAAATAGGGAAACGTGCTCAAAAAGCAAAGCCTTCACTGGATCTTTGGTTTTGCGCTTCTAGGCTGATTGACTTAACTCTCTGCTGCTCGGTGAGAAAAGCCAACATCCACCAAGGTTCCATGGTGTAACGGTTAGCACTCTGGACTCTGAATCCAGCGATCCGAGTTCAAATCTCGGTGGGACCTGCTTTTGCCAGGAATGTGTGCAGGAGCCCATCCAATAAAACGTTTCAGTAGCAGTGATCCTCAAAAGCACGTCTGGGGAGTGTCCTTTAAAGTGAGTGTAAAAGGGCTGGACCCCACGCGGAGCATGTAGGCATCGATCTCTCTACCTCTCGCATGCTAAGCGAGCGCTCTACCATTTGAGCTTATTCCCCTGGACATCAGAGAGAATGTGTCCATTGCTCTCAAAGACACCGGTGAAGACCGATCTCTAGCATGTGTGCAGGTGCTGCAGCGGGATTTCCAATGCAACAAAGAAAAGAGAAAGCATTTCCTGATTCGCTGACAAGGTTGCACTGGCTACCGTTTAGTTTTAGATCTGATTAAAAGAGTGTGCTTTAAGCCATTCAAACTGCAATGTTTGCAGCCAGGCAGCAGCTGGACACCCTTCACTGTTGGCTCGTTGGTCTAGGGGTATGATTCTCGCTTTGGGTGCGAGAGGTCCCGGGTTCAAATCCCGGACGAGCCCGTGCATCAGAATTTAATCTCTTCAGCCTCATTAGGGTCACGGGCAAGCAGGATATTTCTGGAAAATTGGTAAAGAAAAATCATTAAGAAGCAAGGCCGGTTAGCTCAGTTGCCACTGTCTTACTCTCTGGGATCTTCAGCCTCTGCTCCTTTCACAAGTGATGGCTGGTCTCAAAGAAATCCCTGCTGGCAAGCCTGGTGCCATACCTCGCCGAAATAGCTCAGTTGGGAGAGACTGAAGTCTCTAGACTGAAGATCTAAAGGTCGCTGGTGTGATCCTGGGTTTCGGCAGAAGAACAATGTCTTTGTGCTTTTGGCCGAGGGGGTCCAGTGTCCAAACACCACCTCTTCTACTTGGTTCCCCATAGCTTCATCGCTATCTGCCTCTCAGACAACCAGCAGTCAGGATGTGATGGTGTAATGGTTAGCACTCCGGACTTTGAATCTCGGTGGAACCTTAGAAGCTTTTTCGCAGCGGGGTGAGGAAAAACTGAGGTGTTGCGCAACTGCTGTCATCCCTGTTAAATTGACTGTCTGAAACCGTGTCGGAAATAGGGAAACGTGCTCAAAAAGCAAAGCCTTCACTGGATCTTTGGTTTTGCGCTTCTAGGCTGATTGACTTAACTCTCTGCTGCTCGGTGAGAAAAGCCGACATCCACCAAGGTTCCATGGTGTAACGGTTAGCACTCTGGACTCTGAATCCAGCGATCCGAGTTCAAATCTCGGTGGGACCTGCTTTTGCCAGGAATGTGCGCAGGAGCCCATCCAAAAAAACGTTTCAGTAGCAGTGATCCTCAAAAGCACGTCTGGGGAGTGTCCTTTAAAGTGAGTGTAAAAGGGCTGGACCCCACGCGGAGCATGTAGGCATCGATCTCTCTACCTCTCGCATGCTAAGCGAGCGCTCTACCATTTGAGCTTATTCCCCTGGACATCAGAGAGAATGTGTCCATTGCTCTCAAAGACACCGGTGAAGACCGATCTCTAGCATGTGTGCAGGTGCTGCAGCGGGATTTCCAATGCAACAAAGAAAAGAGAAAGCATTTCCTGATTCGCTTACAAGGTTGCACTGGCTACCGTTTAGTTTTAGATCTGATTAAAAGAGTGTGCTTTAAGCCATTCAAACTGCAATGTTTGCAGCCAGGCAGCAGCTGGACAACCTTCACTGTTGGCTCGTTGGTCTAGGGGTATGATTCTCGCTTTGGGTGCGAGAGGTCCCGGGTTCAAATCCCGGACGAGCCCGTGCATCAGAATTTAATCTCTTCAGCCTCATTAGGGTCACGGGCAAGCAGGATATTTCTGGAAAATTGGTAAAGAAAAATCATTAAGAAGCAAGGCCGGTAAGCTCAGTTGCCACTGTCTTACTCTCTGGGATCTTCAGCCTCTGCTCCTTTCACAAGTGATGGCTGGTCTCAAAGAAATCCCTGCTGGCAAGCCTGATGCCATACCTCGCCGAAATAGCTCAGTTGGGAGAGACTGAAGTCTCTAGACTGAAGATCTAAAGGTCGCTGGTGTGATCCTGGGTTTCGGCAGAAGAACAATGTCTTTGTGCTTTTGGCCGAGGGGGTCCAGTGTCCAAACACCACCTCTTCTACTTGGTTCCCCATAGCTTCATCGCTATCTGCCTCTCAGACAGCCAGCAGTCAGGATGTGATGGTGTAATGGTTAGCACTCCGGACTTTGAATCTCGGTGGAACCTTAGAAGCTTTTTCGCAGTGGGGTGAGGAAAAACTGAGGTGTTGCGCAACTGCTGTCGTCCCTGTTAAATTGGCTGTCTGAAACCGTGTCGGAAATAGGGAAACATGTGCTCAAAAAGCAAAGCCTTCGCTGGATCTTTGGTTTTGCGCTTCTAGGCTGATTGACTTAACTCTCTGCTGCTCGGTGAGAAAAGCCGACATCCACCAAGGTTCCATGGTGTAACGGTTAGCACTCTGGACTCTGAATCCAGCGATCCGAGTTCAAATCTCGGTGGGACCTGCTTTTGCCAGGAATGTGCGCAGGAGCCCATCCAAAAAAACGTTTCAGTAGCAGTGATCCTCAAAAGCACGTCTGGGGAGTGTCCTTTAAAGTTAGTGTAAAAGGGCTGGACCCCACGCGGAGCATGTAGGCATCGATCTCTCTACCTCTCGCATGCTAAGCGAGCGCTCTACCATTTGAGCTTATTCCCCTGGACATCAGAGAGAATGTGTCCATTGCTCTCAAAGACACCGGTGAAGACCGATCTCTAGCAAGTGTGCAGGTGCTGCAGCGGGATTTCCAATGGCAACAAAGAAAAGAGAAAGCATTTCCTGATTCGCTGACAAGGTTGCACTGGCTACCGTTTAGTTTTAGATCTGATTAAAAGAGTGTGCTTTAAGCCATTCAAACTGCAATGTTTGCAGCCAGGCAGCAGCTGGAAAACCTTCACTGTTGGCTCGTTGGTCTAGGGGTATGATTCTCGCTTTGGGTGCGAGAGGTCCCAGGTTCAAATCCCGGACGAGCCCGTGCATCAGAATTTAATCTCTTCAGCCTCATTAGGGTCACGGGCAAGCAGGATATTTCTGGAAAATTGGTAAAGAAAAATCATTAAGAAGCAAGGCCGGTTAGCTCAGTTGCCACTGCCTTGCTCTCTGGGATCTTCAGCCTCTGCTCCTTTCACAAGTGATGGCTGGTCTCAAAGAAATCCCTGCTGGCAAGCCTGGTGCCATACCTCGCCGAAATAGCTCAGTTGGGAGAGACTGAAGTCTCTAGACTGAAGATCTAAAGGTCGCTGGTGTGATCCTGGGTTTCGGCAGAAGAACAATGTCTTTGTGCTTTTGGCCGAGGGGGTCCAGTGTCCAAACACCACCTCTTCTACTTGGTTCCCCATAGCTTCATCGCTATCTGCCTCTCAGACAGCCAGCAGTCAGGATGTGATGGTGTAATGGTTAGCACTCCGGACTTTGAATCTCGGTGGAACCTTAGAAGCTTTTTCGCAGTGGGGTGAGGAAAAACTGAGGTGTTGCGCAACTGCTGTCGTCCCTGTTAAATTGGCTGTCTGAAACCGTGTCGGAAATAGGGAAACATGTGCTCAAAAAGCAAAGCCTTCGCTGGATCTTTGGTTTTGCGCTTCTAGGCTGATTGACTTAACTCTCTGCTGCTCGGTGAGAAAAGCCGACATCCACCAAGGTTCCATGGTGTAACGGTTAGCACTCTGGACTCTGAATCCAGCGATCCGAGTTCAAATCTCGGTGGGACCTGCTTTTGCCAGGAATGTGCGCAGGAGCCCATCCAAAAAAACGTTTCAGTAGCAGTGATCCTCAAAAGCACGTCTGGGGAGTGTCCTTTAAAGTTAGTGTAAAAGGGCTGGACCCCACGCGGAGCATGTAGGCATCGATCTCTCTACCTCTCGCATGCTAAGCGAGCGCTCTACCATTTGAGCTTATTCCCCTGGACATCTGAGAGAATGTGTCCATTGCTCTCAAAGACACCGGTGAAGACCGATCTCTAGCATGTGTGCAGGTGCTGCAGCGGGATTTCCAATGCAACAAAGAAAAGAGAAAGCATTTCCTGATTCGCTGACAAGGTTGCACTGGCTACCGTTTAGTTTTAGATCTGATTAAAATAGTGTGCTTTAAGCCATTCAAACTGCAATGTTTGCAGCCAGGCAGCAGCTGGACAACCTTCACTGTTGGCTCGTTGGTCTAGGGGTATGATTCTCGCTTTGGGTGCGAGAGGTCCCGGGTTCAAATCCCGGACGAGCCCGTGCATCAGAATTTAATCTCTTCAGCCTCATTAGGGTCACGGGCAAGCAGGATATTTCTGGAAAATTGGTAAAGAAAAATCATTAAGAAGCAAGGCCGGTTAGCTCAGTTGCCACTGTCTTACTCTCTGGGATCTTCAGCCTCTGCTCCTTTCACAAGTGATGGCTGGTCTCAAAGAAATCCCTGCTGGCAAGCCTGGTGCCATACCTCGCCGAAATAGCTCAGTTGGGAGAGACTGAAGTCTCTAGACTGAAGATCTAAAGGTCGCTGGTGTGATCCTGGGTTTCGGCAGAAGAACAATGTCTTTGTGCTTTTGGCCGAGGGGGTCCAGTGTCCAAACACCACCTCTTCTACTTGGTTCCCCATAGCTTCATCGCTATCTGCCTCTCAGACAGCCAGCAGTCAGGATGTGATGGTGTAATGGTTAGCACTCCGGACTTTGAATCTCGGTGGAACCTTAGAAGCTTTTTCGCAGTGGGGTGAGGAAAAACTGAGGTGTTGCGCAACTGCTGTCGTCCCTGTTAAATTGGCTGTCTGAAACCGTGTCGGAAATAGGGAAACATGTGCTCAAAAAGCAAAGCCTTCGCTGGATCTTTGGTTTTGCGCTTCTAGGCTGATTGACTTAACTCTCTGCTGCTCGGTGAGAAAAGCCGACATCCACCAAGGTTCCATGGTGTAACGGTTAGCACTCTGGACTCTGAATCCAGCGATCCGAGTTCAAATCTCGGTGGGACCTGCTTTTGCCAGGAATGTGCGCAGGAGCCCATCCAAAAAAACGTTTCAGTAGCAGTGATCCTCAAAAGCACGTCTGGGGAGTGTCCTTTAAAGTTAGTGTAAAAGGGCTGGACCCCACACGGAGCATGTAGGCATCGATCTCTCTACCTCTCGCATGCTAAGCGAGCGCTCTACCATTTGAGCTTATTCCCCTGGACATCAGAGAGAATGTGTCCATTGCTCTCAAAGACACCGGTGAAGACCGATCTCTAGCATGTGTGCAGGTGCTGCAGCGGGATTTCCAATGGCAACAAAGAAAAGAGAAAGCATTTCCTGATTCGCTGACAAGGTTGCACTGGCTACCGTTTAGTTTTATATCTGATTAAAAGAGTGTGCTTTAAGCCATTCAAACTGCAATGTTTGCAGCCAGGCAGCAGCTGGAAAACCTTCACTGTTGGCTCGTTGGTCTAGGGGTATGATTCTCGCTTTGGGTGCGAGAGGTCCCGGGTTCAAATCCCGGACGAGCCCGTGCATCAGAATTTAATCTCTTCAGCCTCATTAGGGTCACGGGCAAGCAGGATATTTCTGGAAAATTGGTAAAGAAAAATCATTAAGAAGCAAGGCCGGTTAGCTCAGTTGCCACTGTCTTACTCTCTGGGATCTTCAGCCTCTGCTCCTTTCACAAGTGATGGCTGGTCTCAAAGAAATCCCTGCTGGCAAGCCTGATGCCATACCTCGCCGAAATAGCTCAGTTGGGAGAGACTGAAGTCTCTAGACTGAAGATCTAAAGGTCGCTGGTGTGATCCTGGGTTTCGGCAGAAGAACAATGTCTTTGTGCTTTTGGCCGAGGGGGTCCAGTGTCCAAACACCACCTCTTCTACTTGGTTCCCCATAGCTTCATCGCTATCTGCCTCTCAGACAGCCAGCAGTCAGGATGTGATGGTGTAATGGTTAGCACTCCGGACTTTGAATCTCGGTGGAACCTTAGAAGCTTTTTCGCAGTGGGGTGAGGAAAAACTGAGGTGTTGCGCAACTGCTGTCGTCCCTGTTAAATTGGCTGTCTGAAACCGTGTCGGAAATAGGGAAACATGTGCTCAAAAAGCAAAGCCTTCGCTGGATCTTTGGTTTTGCGCTTCTAGGCTGATTGACTTAACTCTCTGCTGCTCGGTGAAAAAAGCCGACATCCACCAAGGTTCCATGGTGTAACGGTTAGCACTCTGGACTCTGAATCCAGCGATCCGAGTTCAAATCTCGGTGGGACCTGCTTTTGCCAGGAATGTGCGCAGGAGCCCATCCAAAAAAACGTTTCAGTAGCAGTGATCCTCAAAAGCACGTCTGGGGAGTGTCCTTTAAAGTTAGTGTAAAAGGGCTGGACCCCACGCGGAGCATGTAGGCATCAATCTCTCTACCTCTCGCATGCTAAGCGAGCGCTCTACCATTTGAGCTTATTCCCCTGGACATCTGAGAGAATGTGTCCATTGCTCTCAAAGACACCGGTGAAGACCGATCTCTAGCATGTGTGCAGGTGCTGCAGCGGGATTTCCAATGCAACAAAGAAAAGAGAAAGCATTTCCTGATTCGCTGACAAGTTTGCACTGGCTACCGTTTAGTTTTAGATCTGATTAAAAGAGTGTGCTTTAAGCCATTCAAACTGCAATGTTTGCAGCCAGGCAGCAGCTGGACAACCTTCACTGTTGGCTCGTTGGTCTAGGGGTATGATTCTCGCTTTGGGTGCGAGAGGTCCCGGGTTCAAATCCCGGACGAGCCCGTGCATCAGAATTTAATCTCTTCAGCCTCATTAGGGTCACGGGCAAGCAGGATATTTCTGGAAAATTGGTAAAGAAAAATCATTAAGAAGCAAGGCCGGTTAGCTCAGTTGCCACTGCCTTGCTCTCTGGGATCTTCAGCCTCTGCTCCTTTCACAAGTGATGGCTGGTCTCAAAGAAATCCCTGCTGGCAAGCCTGGTGCCATACCTCGCCGAAATAGCTCAGTTGGGAGAGACTGAAGTCTCTAGACTGAAGATCTAAATGTCGCTGGTTTGATCCTGGGTTTCGGCAGAAGAACAATGTCTTTGTGCTTTTGGCCGAGGGGGTCCAGTGTCCAAACACCACCTCTTCTACTTGGTTCCCCATAGCTTCATCGCTATCTGCCTCTCAGACAACCAGCAGTCAGGATGTGATGGTGTAATGGTTAGCACTCCGGACTTTGAATCTCGGTGGAACCTTAGAAGCTTTTTCGCAGCGGGGTGAGGAAAAACTGAGGTGTTGCGCAACTGCTGTCATCCCTGTTAAATTGACTGTCTGAAACCGTGTCGGAAATAGGGAAACGTGCTCAAAAAGCAAAGCCTTCACTGGATCTTTGGTTTTGCGCTTCTAGGCTGATTGACTTAACTATCTGCTGCTCGGTGAGAAAAACCGACATTCACCAAGGTTCCATGGTGTAACGGTTAGCACTCTGGACTCTGAATCCAGCGATCCGAGTTCAAATCTCGGTGGGACCTGCTTTTGCCAGGAATGTGCGCAGGAGCCCATCCAATAAAACGTTTCAGTAGCAGTGATCCTCAAAAGCACGTCTGGGGAGTGTCCTTTAAAGTGAGTGTAAAAGAGCTGGACCCCACGCGGAGCATGTAGGCATCGATCTCTCTACCTCTCGCATGCTAAGCGAGCGCTCTACCATTTGATCTTATTCCCCTGGACATCAGAGAGAATGTGTCCATTGCTCTCAAAGACACCGGTGAAGACCGATCTCTAGCATGTGTGCAGGTGCTGCAGCGGGATTTCCAATGCAACAAAGAAAAGAGAAAGCATTTCCTGATTCGCTGACAAGGTTGCACTGGCTACCGTTTAGTTTTAGATCTGATTAAAAGAGTGTGCTTTAAGCCATTCAAACTGCAATGTTTGCAGCCAGGCAGCAGCTGGACAACCTTCACTGTTGGCTCGTTGGTCTAGGGGTACGATTCTCGCTTCGGGTGCGAGAGGTCCCGGGTTCATATCCCGGACGAGCCCGTGCATCAGAATTTAATCTCTTCAGCCTCATTAGGGTCACGGGAAAGCAGGATATTTCTGGAAAATTGGTAAAGAAAAATCATTAAGAAGCAAGGCCGGTTAGCTCAGTTGCCACTGTCTTACTCTCTGGGATCTTCAGCCTCTGCTCCTTTCACAAGTGATGGCTGGTCTCAAAGAAATCCCTGCTGGCAAGCCTGATGCCATACCTCGCCGAAATAGCTCAGTTGGGAGAGACTGAAGTCTCTAGACTGAAGATCTAAAGGTCGCTGGTGTGATCCTGGGTTTCGGCAGAAGAACAATGTCTTTGTGCTTTTGGCCGAGGGGGTCCAGTGTCCAAACACCACCTCTTCTACTTGGTTCCCCATAGCTTCATCGCTATCTGCCTCTCAGACAGCCAGCAGTCAGGATGTGATGGTGTAATGGTTAGCACTCCGGACTTTGAATCTCGGTGGAACCTTAGAAGCTTTTTCGCAGTGGGGTGAGGAAAAACTGAGGTGTTGCGCAACTGCTGTCGTCCCTGTTAAATTGGCTGTCTGAAACCGTGTCGGAAATAGGGAAACATGTGCTCAAAAAGCAAAGCCTTCGCTGGATCTTTGGTTTTGCGCTTCTAGGCTGATTGACTTAACTCTCTGCTGCTCGGTGAGAAAAGCCGACATCCACCAAGGTTCCATGGTGTAACGGTTAGCACTCTGGACTCTGAATCCAGCGATCCGAGTTCAAATCTCGGTGGGACCTGCTTTTGCCAGGAATGTGCGCAGGAGCCCATCCAAAAAAACGTTTCAGTAGCAGTGATCCTCAAAAGCACGTCTGGGGAGTGTCCTTTAAAGTTAGTGTAAAAGGGCTGGACCCCACGCGGAGCATGTAGGCATCGATCTCTCTACCTCTCGCATGCTAAGCGAGCGCTCTACCATTTGAGCTTATTCCCCTGGACATCAGAGAGAATGTGTCCATTGCTCTCAAAGACACCGGTGAAGACCGATCTCTAGCATGTGTGCAGGTGCTGCAGCGGGATTTCCAATGGCAACAAAGAAAAGAGAAAGCATTTCCTGATTCGCTGACAAGGTTGCACTGGCTACCGTTTAGTTTTAGATCTGATTAAAAGAGTGTGCTTTAAGCCATTCAAACTGCAATGTTTGCAGCCAGGCAGCAGCTGGAAAACCTTCACTGTTGGCTCGTTGGTCTAGGGGTATGATTCTCGCTTTGGGTGCGAGAGGTCCCGGGTTCAAATCCCGGACGAGCCCGTGCATCAGAATTTAATCTCTTCAGCCTCATTAGGGTCACGGGCAAGCAGGATATTTCTGGAAAATTGGTAAAGAAAAATCATTAAGAAGCAAGGCCGGTTAGCTCAGTTGCCACTGCCTTGCTCTCTGGGATCTTCAGCCTCTGCTCCTTTCACAAGTGATGGCTGGTCTCAAAGAAATCCCTGCTGGCAAGCCTGGTGCCATACCTCGCCGAAATAGCTCAGTTGGGAGAGACTGAAGTCTCTAGACTGAAGATCTAAAGGTCGCTGGTTTGATCCTGGGTTTCGGCAGAAGAACAATGTCTTTGTGCTTTTGGCCGAGGGGGTCCAGTGTCCAAACACCACCTCTTCTACTTGGTTCCCCATAGCTTCATCGCTATCTGCCTCTCAGACAACCAGCAGTCAGGATGTGATGGTGTAATGGTTAGCACTCCGGACTTTGAATCTCGGTGGAACCTTAGAAGCTTTTTCGCAGCGGGGTGAGGAAAAACTGAGGTGTTGCGCAACTGCTGTCATCCCTGTTAAATTGACTGTCTGAAACCGTGTCGGAAATAGGGAAACGTGCTCAAAAAGCAAAGCCTTCACTGGATCTTTGGTTTTGCGCTTCTAGGCTGATTGACTTAACTCTCTGCTGCTCGGTGAGAAAAGCCGACATCCACCAAGGTTCCATGGTGTAACGGTTAGCACTCTGGACTCTGAATCCAGCGATCCGAGTTCAAATCTCGGTGGGACCTGCTTTTGCCAGGAATGTGTGCAGGAGCCCATCCAATAAAACGTTTCAGTAGCAGTGATCCTCAAAAGCACGTCTGGGGAGTGTCCTTTAAAGTGAGTGTAAAAGGGCTGGACCCCACGCGGAGCATGTAGGCATCGATCTCTCTACCTCTCGCATGCTAAGCGAGCGCTCTACCATTTGAGCTTATTCCCCTGGACATCAGAGAGAATGTGTCCATTGCTCTCAAAGACACCGGTGAAGACCGATCTCTAGCATGTGTGCAGGTGCTGCAGCGGGATTTCCAATGCAACAAAGAAAAGAGAAAGCATTTCCTGATTCGCTGACAAGGTTGCACTGGCTACCGTTTAGTTTTAGATCTGATTAAAAGAGTGTGCTTTAAGCCATTCAAACTGCAATGTTTGCAGCCAGGCAGCAGCTGGACAACCTTCACTGTTGGCTCGTTGGTCTAGGGGTATGATTCTCGCTTTGGGTGCGAGAGGTCCCAGGTTCAAATCCCGGACGAGCCCGTGCATCAGAATTTAATCTCTTCAGCCTCATTAGGGTCACGGGCAAGCAGGATATTTCTGGAAAATTGGTAAAGAAAAATCATTAAGAAGCAAGGCCGGTAAGCTCAGTTGCCACTGTCTTACTCTCTGGGATCTTCAGCCTCTGCTCCTTTCACAAGTGATGGCTGGTCTCAAAGAAATCCCTGCTGGCAAGCCTGATGCCATACCTCGCCGAAATAGCTCAGTTGGGAGAGACTGAAGTCTCTAGACTGAAGATCTAAAGGTCGCTGGTGTGATCCTGGGTTTCGGCAGAAGAACAATGTCTTTGTGCTTTTGGCCGAGGGGGTCCAGTGTCCAAACACCACCTCTTCTACTTGGTTCCCCATAGCTTCATCGCTATCTGCCTCTCAGACAGCCAGCAGTCAGGATGTGATGGTGTAATGGTTAGCACTCCGGACTTTGAATCTCGGTGGAACCTTAGAAGCTTTTTCGCAGTGGGGTGAGGAAAAACTGAGGTGTTGCGCAACTGCTGTCGTCCCTGTTAAATTGGCTGTCTGAAACCGTGTCGGAAATAGGGAAACATGTGCTCAAAAAGCAAAGCCTTCGCTGGATCTTTGGTTTTGCGCTTCTAGGCTGATTGACTTAACTCTCTGCTGCTCGGTGAGAAAAGCCGACATCCACCAAGGTTCCATGGTGTAACGGTTAGCACTCTGGACTCTGAATCCAGCGATCCGAGTTCAAATCTCGGTGGGACCTGCTTTTGCCAGGAATGTGCGCAGGAGCCCATCCAAAAAAACGTTTCAGTAGCAGTGATCCTCAAAAGCACGTCTGGGGAGTGTCCTTTAAAGTTAGTGTAAAAGGGCTGGACCCCACGCGGAGCATGTAGGCATCGATCTCTCTACCTCTCGCATGCTAAGCGAGCGCTCTACCATTTGAGCTTATTCCCCTGGACATCAGAGAGAATGTGTCCATTGCTCTCAAAGACACCGGTGAAGACCGATCTCTAGCATGTGTGCAGGTGCTGCAGCGGGATTTCCAATGGCAACAAAGAAAAGAGAAAGCATTTCCTGATTCGCTGACAAGGTTGCACTGGCTACCGTTTAGTTTTAGATCTGATTAAAAGAGTGTGCTTTAAGCCATTCAAACTGCAATGTTTGCAGCCAGGCAGCAGCTGGAAAACCTTCACTGTTGGCTCGTTGGTCTAGGGGTATGATTCTCGCTTTGGGTGCGAGAGGTCCCAGGTTCAAATCCCGGACGAGCCCGTGCATCAGAATTTAATCTCTTCAGCCTCATTAGGGTCACGGGCAAGCAGGATATTTCTGGAAAATTGGTAAAGAAAAATCATTAAGAAGCAAGGCCGGTTAGCTCAGTTGCCACTGCCTTGCTCTCTGGGATCTTCAGCCTCTGCTCCTTTCACAAGTGATGGCTGGTCTCAAAGAAATCCCTGCTGGCAAGCCTGGTGCCATACCTCGCCGAAATAGCTCAGTTGGGAGAGACTGAAGTCTCTAGACTGAAGATCTAAATGTCGCTGGTTTGATCCTGGGTTTCGGCAGAAGAACAATGTCTTTGTGCTTTTGGCCGAGGGGGTCCAGTGTCCAAACACCACCTCTTCTACTTGGTTCCCCATAGCTTCATCGCTATCTGCCTCTCAGACAACCAGCAGTCAGGATGTGATGGTGTAATGGTTAGCACTCCGGACTTTGAATCTCGGTGGAACCTTAGAAGCTTTTTCGCAGCGGGGTGAGGAAAAACTGAGGTGTTGCGCAACTGCTGTCATCCCTGTTAAATTGACTGTCTGAAACCGTGTCGGAAATAGGGAAACGTGCTCAAAAAGCAAAGCCTTCACTGGATCTTTGGTTTTGCGCTTCTAGGCTGATTGACTTAACTATCTGCTGCTCGGTGAGAAAAACCGACATTCACCAAGGTTCCATGGTGTAACGGTTAGCACTCTGGACTCTGAATCCAGCGATCCGAGTTCAAATCTCGGTGGGACCTGCTTTTGCCAGGAATGTGCGCAGGAGCCCATCCAATAAAACGTTTCAGTAGCAGTGATCCTCAAAAGCACGTCTGGGGAGTGTCCTTTAAAGTGAGTGTAAAAGAGCTGGACCCCACGCGGAGCATGTAGGCATCGATCTCTCTACCTCTCGCATGCTAAGCGAGCGCTCTACCATTTGATCTTATTCCCCTGGACATCAGAGAGAATGTGTCCATTGCTCTCAAAGACACCGGTGAAGACCGATCTCTAGCATGTGTGCAGGTGCTGCAGCGGGATTTCCAATGCAACAAAGAAAAGAGAAAGCATTTCCTGATTCGCTGACAAGGTTGCACTGGCTACCGTTTAGTTTTAGATCTGATTAAAAGAGTGTGCTTTAAGCCATTCAAACTGCAATGTTTGCAGCCAGGCAGCAGCTGGACAACCTTCACTGTTGGCTCGTTGGTCTAGGGGTACGATTCTCGCTTCGGGTGCGAGAGGTCCCGGGTTCATATCCCGGACGAGCCCGTGCATCAGAATTTAATCTCTTCAGCCTCATTAGGGTCACGGGAAAGCAGGATATTTCTGGAAAATTGGTAAAGAAAAATCATTAAGAAGCAAGGCCGGTTAGCTCAGTTGCCACTGTCTTACTCTCTGGGATCTTCAGCCTCTGCTCCTTTCACAAGTGATGGCTGGTCTCAAAGAAATCCCTGCTGGCAAGCCTGATGCCATACCTCGCCGAAATAGCTCAGTTGGGAGAGACTGAAGTCTCTAGACTGAAGATCTAAAGGTCGCTGGTGTGATCCTGGGTTTCGGCAGAAGAACAATGTCTTTGTGCTTTTGGCCGAGGGGGTCCAGTGTCCAAACACCACCTCTTCTACTTGGTTCCCCATAGCTTCATCGCTATCTGCCTCTCAGACAGCCAGCAGTCAGGATGTGATGGTGTAATGGTTAGCACTCCGGACTTTGAATCTCGGTGGAACCTTAGAAGCTTTTTCGCAGTGGGGTGAGGAAAAACTGAGGTGTTGCGCAACTGCTGTCGTCCCTGTTAAATTGGCTGTCTGAAACCGTGTCGGAAATAGGGAAACATGTGCTCAAAAAGCAAAGCCTTCGCTGGATCTTTGGTTTTGCGCTTCTAGGCTGATTGACTTAACTCTCTGCTGCTCGGTGAGAAAAGCCGACATCCACCAAGGTTCCATGGTGTAACGGTTAGCACTCTGGACTCTGAATCCAGCGATCCGAGTTCAAATCTCGGTGGGACCTGCTTTTGCCAGGAATGTGCGCAGGAGCCCATCCAAAAAAACGTTTCAGTAGCAGTGATCCTCAAAAGCACGTCTGGGGAGTGTCCTTTAAAGTTAGTGTAAAAGGGCTGGACCCCACGCGGAGCATGTAGGCATCGATCTCTCTACCTCTCGCATGCTAAGCGAGCGCTCTACCATTTGAGCTTATTCCCCTGGACATCAGAGAGAATGTGTCCATTGCTCTCAAAGACACCGGTGAAGACCGATCTCTAGCATGTGTGCAGGTGCTGCAGCGGGATTTCCAATGGCAACAAAGAAAAGAGAAAGCATTTCCTGATTCGCTGACAAGGTTGCACTGGCTACCGTTTAGTTTTAGATCTGATTAAAAGAGTGTGCTTTAAGCCATTCAAACTGCAATGTTTGCAGCCAGGCAGCAGCTGGAAAACCTTCACTGTTGGCTCGTTGGTCTAGGGGTATGATTCTCGCTTTGGGTGCGAGAGGTCCCGGGTTCAAATCCCGGACGAGCCCGTGCATCAGAATTTAATCTCTTCAGCCTCATTAGGGTCACGGGCAAGCAGGATATTTCTGGAAAATTGGTAAAGAAAAATCATTAAGAAGCAAGGCCGGTTAGCTCAGTTGCCACTGCCTTGCTCTCTGGGATCTTCAGCCTCTGCTCCTTTCACAAGTGATGGCTGGTCTCAAAGAAATCCCTGCTGGCAAGCCTGGTGCCATACCTCGCCGAAATAGCTCAGTTGGGAGAGACTGAAGTCTCTAGACTGAAGATCTAAAGGTCGCTGGTTTGATCCTGGGTTTCGGCAGAAGAACAATGTCTTTGTGCTTTTGGCCGAGGGGGTCCAGTGTCCAAACACCACCTCTTCTACTTGGTTCCCCATAGCTTCATCGCTATCTGCCTCTCAGACAACCAGCAGTCAGGATGTGATGGTGTAATGGTTAGCACTCCGGACTTTGAATCTCGGTGGAACCTTAGAAGCTTTTTCGCAGCGGGGTGAGGAAAAACTGAGGTGTTGCGCAACTGCTGTCATCCCTGTTAAATTGACTGTCTGAAACCGTGTCGGAAATAGGGAAACGTGCTCAAAAAGCAAAGCCTTCACTGGATCTTTGGTTTTGCGCTTCTAGGCTGATTGACTTAACTCTCTGCTGCTCGGTGAGAAAAGCCGACATCCACCAAGGTTCCATGGTGTAACGGTTAGCACTCTGGACTCTGAATCCAGCGATCCGAGTTCAAATCTCGGTGGGACCTGCTTTTGCCAGGAATGTGTGCAGGAGCCCATCCAATAAAACGTTTCAGTAGCAGTGATCCTCAAAAGCACGTCTGGGGAGTGTCCTTTAAAGTGAGTGTAAAAGGGCTGGACCCCACGCGGAGCATGTAGGCATCGATCTCTCTACCTCTCGCATGCTAAGCGAGCGCTCTACCATTTGAGCTTATTCCCCTGGACATCAGAGAGAATGTGTCCATTGCTCTCAAAGACACCGGTGAAGACCGATCTCTAGCATGTGTGCAGGTGCTGCAGCGGGATTTCCAATGCAACAAAGAAAAGAGAAAGCATTTCCTGATTCGCTGACAAGGTTGCACTGGCTACCGTTTAGTTTTAGATCTGATTAAAAGAGTGTGCTTTAAGCCATTCAAACTGCAATGTTTGCAGCCAGGCAGCAGCTGGACAACCTTCACTGTTGGCTCGTTGGTCTAGGGGTATGATTCTCGCTTTGGGTGCGAGAGGTCCCAGGTTCAAATCCCGGACGAGCCCGTGCATCAGAATTTAATCTCTTCAGCCTCATTAGGGTCACGGGCAAGCAGGATATTTCTGGAAAATTGGTAAAGAAAAATCATTAAGAAGCAAGGCCGGTAAGCTCAGTTGCCACTGTCTTACTCTCTGGGATCTTCAGCCTCTGCTCCTTTCACAAGTGATGGCTGGTCTCAAAGAAATCCCTGCTGGCAAGCCTGATGCCATACCTCGCCGAAATAGCTCAGTTGGGAGAGACTGAAGTCTCTAGACTGAAGATCTAAAGGTCGCTGGTGTGATCCTGGGTTTCGGCAGAAGAACAATGTCTTTGTGCTTTTGGCCGAGGGGGTCCAGTGTCCAAACACCACCTCTTCTACTTGGTTCCCCATAGCTTCATCGCTATCTGCCTCTCAGACAGCCAGCAGTCAGGATGTGATGGTGTAATGGTTAGCACTCCGGACTTTGAATCTCGGTGGAACCTTAGAAGCTTTTTCGCAGTGGGGTGAGGAAAAACTGAGGTGTTGCGCAACTGCTGTCGTCCCTGTTAAATTGGCTGTCTGAAACCGTGTCGGAAATAGGGAAACATGTGCTCAAAAAGCAAAGCCTTCGCTGGATCTTTGGTTTTGCGCTTCTAGGCTGATTGACTTAACTCTCTGCTGCTCGGTGAGAAAAGCCGACATCCACCAAGGTTCCATGGTGTAACGGTTAGCACTCTGGACTCTGAATCCAGCGATCCGAGTTCAAATCTCGGTGGGACCTGCTTTTGCCAGGAATGTGCGCAGGAGCCCATCCAAAAAAACGTTTCAGTAGCAGTGATCCTCAAAAGCACGTCTGGGGAGTGTCCTTTAAAGTTAGTGTAAAAGGGCTGGACCCCACGCGGAGCATGTAGGCATCGATCTCTCTACCTCTCGCATGCTAAGCGAGCGCTCTACCATTTGAGCTTATTCCCCTGGACATCAGAGAGAATGTGTCCATTGCTCTCAAAGACACCGGTGAAGACCGATCTCTAGCATGTGTGCAGGTGCTGCAGCGGGATTTCCAATGGCAACAAAGAAAAGAGAAAGCATTTCCTGATTCGCTGACAAGGTTGCACTGGCTACCGTTTAGTTTTAGATCTGATTAAAAGAGTGTGCTTTAAGCCATTCAAACTGCAATGTTTGCAGCCAGGCAGCAGCTGGAAAACCTTCACTGTTGGCTCGTTGGTCTAGGGGTATGATTCTCGCTTTGGGTGCGAGAGGTCCCAGGTTCAAATCCCGGACGAGCCCGTGCGTCAGAATTTAATCTCTTCAGCCTCATTAGGGTCACGGGCAAGCAGGATATTTCTGGAAAATTGGTAAAGAAAAATCATTAAGAAGCAAGGCCGGTTAGCTCAGTTGCCACTGCCTTGCTCTCTGGGATCTTCAGCCTCTGCTCCTTTCACAAGTGATGGCTGGTCTCAAAGAAATCCCTGCTGGCAAGCCTGGTGCCATACCTCGCCGAAATAGCTCAGTTGGGAGAGACTGAAGTCTCTAGACTGAAGATCTAAAGGTCGCTGGTGTGATCCTGGGTTTCGGCAGAAGAACAATGTCTTTGTGCTTTTAGCCGAGGGGGTCCAGTGTCCAAACACCACCTCTTCTACTTGGTTCCCCATAGCTTCATCGCTATCTGCCTCTCAGACAGCCAGCAGTCAGGATGTGATGGTGTAATGGTTAGCACTCCGGACTTTGAATCTCGGTGGAACCTTAGAAGCTTTTTCGCAGTGGGGTGAGGAAAAACTGAGGTGTTGCGCAACTGCTGTCGTCCCTGTTAAATTGGCTGTCTGAAACCGTGTCGGAAATAGGGAAACATGTGCTCAAAAAGCAAAGCCTTCGCTGGATCTTTGGTTTTGCGCTTCTAGGCTGATTGACTTAACTCTCTGCTGCTCGGTGAGAAAAGCCGACATCCACCAAGGTTCCATGGTGTAACGGTTAGCACTCTGGACTCTGAATCCAGCGATCCGAGTTCAAATCTCGGTGGGACCTGCTTTTGCCAGGAATGTGCGCAGGAGCCCATCCAAAAAAACGTTTCAGTAGCAGTGATCCTCAAAAGCACGTCTGGGGAGTGTCCTTTAAAGTTAGTGTAAAAGGGCTGGACCCCACACGGAGCATGTAGGCATCGATCTCTCTACCTCTCGCATGCTAAGCGAGCGCTCTACCATTTGAGCTTATTCCCCTGGACATCAGAGAGAATGTGTCCATTGCTCTCAAAGACACCGGTGAAGACCGATCTCTAGCATGTGTGCAGGTGCTGCAGCGGGATTTCCAATGGCAACAAAGAAAAGAGAAAGCATTTCCTGATTCGCTGACAAGGTTGCACTGGCTACCGTTTAGTTTTATATCTGATTAAAAGAATGTGCTTTAAGCCATTCAAACTGCAATGTTTGCAGCCAGGCAGCAGCTGGAAAACCTTCACTGTTGGCTCGTTGGTCTAGGGGTATGATTCTCGCTTTGGGTGCGAGAGGTCCCGGGTTCAAATCCCGGACGAGCCCGTGCATCAGAATTTAATCTCTTCAGCCTCATTAGGGTCACGGGCAAGCAGGATATTTCTGGAAAATTGGTAAAGAAAAATCATTAAGAAGCAAGGCCGGTTAGCTCAGTTGCCACTGTCTTACTCTCTGGGATCTTCAGCCTCTGCTCCTTTCACAAGTGATGGCTGGTCTCAAAGAAATCCCTGCTGGCAAGCCTGATGCCATACCTCGCCGAAATAGCTCAGTTGGGAGAGACTGAAGTCTCTAGACTGAAGATCTAAAGGTCGCTGGTGTGATCCTGGGTTTCGGCAGAAGAACAATGTCTTTGTGCTTTTGGCCGAGGGGGTCCAGTGTCCAAACACCACCTCTTCTACTTGGTTCCCCATAGCTTCATCGCTATCTGCCTCTCAGACAGCCAGCAGTCAGGATGTGATGGTGTAATGGTTAGCACTCCGGACTTTGAATCTCGGTGGAACCTTAGAAGCTTTTTCGCAGTGGGGTGAGGAAAAACTGAGGTGTTGCGCAACTGCTGTCGTCCCTGTTAAATTGGCTGTCTGAAACCGTGTCGGAAATAGGGAAACATGTGCTCAAAAAGCAAAGCCTTCGCTGGATCTTTGGTTTTGCGCTTCTAGGCTGATTGACTTAACTCTCTGCTGCTCGGTGAGAAAAGCCGACATCCACCAAGGTTCCATGGTGTAACGGTTAGCACTCTGGACTCTGAATCCAGCGATCCGAGTTCAAATCTCGGTGGGACCTGCTTTTGCCAGGAATGTGTGCAGGAGCCCATCCAAAAAAACGTTTCAGTAGCAGTGATCCTCAAAAGCACGTCTGGGGAGTGTCCTTTAAAGTTAGTGTAAAAGGGCTGGACCCCACGCGGAGCATGTAGGCATCGATCTCTCTACCTCTCGCATGCTAAGCGAGCGCTCTACCATTTGAGCTTATTCCCCTGGACATCTGAGAGAATGTGTCCATTGCTCTCAAAGACACCGGTGAAGACCGATCTCTAGCATGTGTGCAGGTGCTGCAGCGGGATTTCCAATGCAACAAAGAAAAGAGAAAGCATTTCCTGATTCGCTGACAAGGTTGCACTGGCTACCGTTTAGTTTTAGATCTGATTAAAAGAGTGTGCTTTAAGCCATTCAAACTGCAATGTTTGCAGCCAGGCAGCAGCTGGACAACCTTCACTGTTGGCTCGTTGGTCTAGGGGTATGATTCTCGCTTTGGGTGCGAGAGGTCCCGGGTTCAAATCCCGGACGAGCCCGTGCATCAGAATTTAATCTCTTCAGCCTCATTAGGGTCACGGGCAAGCAGGATATTTCTGGAAAATTGGTAAAGAAAAATCATTAAGAAGCAAGGCCGGTTAGCTCAGTTGCCACTGTCTTACTCTCTGGGATCTTCAGCCTCTGCTCCTTTCACAAGTGATGGCTGGTCTCAAAGAAATCCCTGCTGGCAAGCCTGATGCCATACCTTGCCGAAATAGCTCAGTTGGGAGAGACTGAAGTCTCTAGACTGAAGATCTAAAGGTCGCTGGTGTGATCCTGGGTTTCGGCAGAAGAACAATGTCTTTGTGCTTTTGGCCGAGGGGGTCCAGTGTCCAAACACCACCTCTTCTACTTGGTTCCCCATAGCTTCATCGCTATCTGCCTCTTAGACAGCCAGCAGTCAGGATGTGATGGTGTAATGGTTAGCACTCCGGACTTTGAATCTCGGTGGAACCTTAGAAGCTTTTTCGCAGTGGGGTGAGGAAAAACTGAGGTGTTGCGCAACTGCTGTCGTCCCTGTTAAATTGGCGGTCTGAAACCGTGTCGGAAATAGGGAAACATGTGCTCAAAAAGCAAAGCCTTCGCTGGATCTTTGGTTTTGCGCTTCTAGGCTGATTGACTTAACTCTCTGCTGCTCGGTGAGAAAAGCCGACATCCACCAAGGTTCCATGGTGTAACAGTTAGCACTCTGGACTCTGAATCCAGCGATCCGAGTTCAAATCTCGGTGGGACCTGCTTTTGCCAGGAATGTGCGCAGGAGCCCATCCAAAAAAACGTTTCAGTAGCAGTGATCCTCAAAAGCACGTCTGGGGAGTGTCCTTTAAAGTTAGTGTAAAAGAGCTGGACCCCACGCGGAGCATGTAGGCATCGATCTCTCTACCTCTCGCATGCTAAGCGAGCGCTCTACCATTTGAGCTTATTCCCCTGGACATCAGAGAGAATGTGTCCATTGCTCTCAAAGACACCGGTGAAGACCGATCTCTAGCATGTGTGCAGGTGCTGCAGCGGGATTTCCAATGGCAACAAAGAAAAGAGAAAGCATTTCCTGATTCGCTGACAAGGTTGCACTGGCTACCGTTTAGTTTTAGATCTGATTAAAAGAGTGTGCTTTAAGCCATTCAAACTGCAATGTTTGCAGCCAGGCAGCAGCTGGAAAACCTTCACTGTTGGCTCGTTGGTCTAGGGGTATGATTCTCGCTTTGGGTGCGAGAGGTCCCGGGTTCAAATCCCGGACGAGCCCGTGCATCAGAATTTAATCTCTTCAGCCTCATTAGGGTCACGGGCAAGCAGGATATTTCTGGAAAATTGGTAAAGAAAAATCATTAAGAAGCAAGGCCGGTTAGCTCAGTTGCCACTGCCTTGCTCTCTGGGATCTTCAGCCTCTGCTCCTTTCACAAGTGATGGCTGGTCTCAAAGAAATCCCTGCTGGCAAGCCTGGTGCCATACCTCGCCGAAATAGCTCAGTTGGGAGAGACTGAAGTCTCTAGACTGAAGATCTAAATGTCGCTGGTTTGATCCTGGGTTTCGGCAGAAGAACAATGTCTTTGTGCTTTTGGCCGAGGGGGTCCAGTGTCCAAACACCACCTCTTCTACTTGGTTCCCCATAGCTTCATCGCTATCTGCCTCTCAGACAACCAGCAGTCAGGATGTGATGGTGTAATGGTTAGCACTCCGGACTTTGAATCTCGGTGGAACCTTAGAAGCTTTTTCGCAGCGGGGTGAGGAAAAACTGAGGTGTTGCGCAACTGCTGTCATCCCTGTTAAATTGACTGTCTGAAACCGTGTCGGAAATAGGGAAACGTGCTCAAAAAGCAAAGCCTTCACTGGATCTTTGGTTTTGCGCTTCTAGGCTGATTGACTTAACTCTCTGCTGCTCGGTGAGAAAAGCCGACATCCACCAAGGTTCCATGGTGTAACGGTTAGCACTCTGGACTCTGAATCCAGCGATCCGAGTTCAAATCTCGGTGGGACCTGCTTTTGCCAGGAATGTGTGCAGGAGCCCATCCAATAAAACGTTTCAGTAGCAGTGATCCTCAAAAGCACGTCTGGGGAGTGTCCTTTAAAGTGAGTGTAAAAGGGCTGGACCCCACGCGGAGCATGTAGGCATCGATCTCTCTACCTCTCGCATGCTAAGCGAGCGCTCTACCATTTGAGCTTATTCCCCTGGACATCAGAGAGAATGTGTCCATTGCTCTCAAAGACACCGGTGAAGACCGATCTCTAGCATGTGTGCAGGTGCTGCAGCGGGATTTCCAATGCAACAAAGAAAAGAGAAAGCATTTCCTGATTCGCTGACAAGGTTGCACTGGCTACCGTTTAGTTTTAGATCTGATTAAAAGAGTGTGCTTTAAGCCATTCAAACTGCAATGTTTGCAGCCAGGCAGCAGCTGGACACCCTTCACTGTTGGCTCGTTGGTCTAGGGGTATGATTCTCGCTTTGGGTGCGAGAGGTCCCGGGTTCAAATCCCGGACGAGCCCGTGCATCAGAATTTAATCTCTTCAGCCTCATTAGGGTCACGGGCAAGCAGGATATTTCTGGAAAATTGGTAAAGAAAAATCATTAAGAAGCAAGGCCGGTTAGCTCAGTTGCCACTGTCTTACTCTCTGGGATCTTCAGCCTCTGCTCCTTTCACAAGTGATGGCTGGTCTCAAAGAAATCCCTGCTGGCAAGCCTGGTGCCATACCTCGCCGAAATAGCTCAGTTGGGAGAGACTGAAGTCTCTAGACTGAAGATCTAAAGGTCGCTGGTGTGATCCTGGGTTTCGGCAGAAGAACAATGTCTTTGTGCTTTTGGCCGAGGGGGTCCAGTGTCCAAACACCACCTCTTCTACTTGGTTCCCCATAGCTTCATCGCTATCTGCCTCTCAGACAACCAGCAGTCAGGATGTGATGGTGTAATGGTTAGCACTCCGGACTTTGAATCTCGGTGGAACCTTAGAAGCTTTTTCGCAGCGGGGTGAGGAAAAACTGAGGTGTTGCGCAACTGCTGTCATCCCTGTTAAATTGACTGTCTGAAACCGTGTCGGAAATAGGGAAACGTGCTCAAAAAGCAAAGCCTTCACTGGATCTTTGGTTTTGCGCTTCTAGGCTGATTGACTTAACTCTCTGCTGCTCGGTGAGAAAAGCCGACATCCACCAAGGTTCCATGGTGTAACGGTTAGCACTCTGGACTCTGAATCCAGCGATCCGAGTTCAAATCTCGGTGGGACCTGCTTTTGCCAGGAATGTGCGCAGGAGCCCATCCAAAAAAACGTTTCAGTAGCAGTGATCCTCAAAAGCACGTCTGGGGAGTGTCCTTTAAAGTGAGTGTAAAAGGGCTGGACCCCACGCGGAGCATGTAGGCATCGATCTCTCTACCTCTCGCATGCTAAGCGAGCGCTCTACCATTTGAGCTTATTCCCCTGGACATCAGAGAGAATGTGTCCATTGCTCTCAAAGACACCGGTGAAGACCGATCTCTAGCATGTGTGCAGGTGCTGCAGCGGGATTTCCAATGCAACAAAGAAAAGAGAAAGCATTTCCTGATTCGCTGACAAGGTTGCACTGGCTACCGTTTAGTTTTAGATCTGATTAAAAGAGTGTGCTTTAAGCCATTCAAACTGCAATGTTTGCAGCCAGGCAGCAGCTGGACAACCTTCACTGTTGGCTCGTTGGTCTAGGGGTATGATTCTCGCTTTGGGTGCGAGAGGTCCCAGGTTCAAATCCCGGACGAGCCCGTGCATCAGAATTTAATCTCTTCAGCCTCATTAGGGTCACGGGCAAGCAGGATATTTCTGGAAAATTGGTAAAGAAAAATCATTAAGAAGCAAGGCCGGTAAGCTCAGTTGCCACTGTCTTACTCTCTGGGATCTTCAGCCTCTGCTCCTTTCACAAGTGATGGCTGGTCTCAAAGAAATCCCTGCTGGCAAGCCTGATGCCATACCTCGCCGAAATAGCTCAGTTGGGAGAGACTGAAGTCTCTAGACTGAAGATCTAAAGGTCGCTGGTGTGATCCTGGGTTTCGGCAGAAGAACAATGTCTTTGTGCTTTTGGCCGAGGGGGTCCAGTGTCCAAACACCACCTCTTCTACTTGGTTCCCCATAGCTTCATCGCTATCTGCCTCTCAGACAGCCAGCAGTCAGGATGTGATGGTGTAATGGTTAGCACTCCGGACTTTGAATCTCGGTGGAACCTTAGAAGCTTTTTCGCAGTGGGGTGAGGAAAAACTGAGGTGTTGCGCAACTGCTGTCGTCCCTGTTAAATTGGCTGTCTGAAACCGTGTCGGAAATAGGGAAACATGTGCTCAAAAAGCAAAGCCTTCGCTGGATCTTTGGTTTTGCGCTTCTAGGCTGATTGACTTAACTCTCTGCTGCTCGGTGAGAAAAGCCGACATCCACCAAGGTTCCATGGTGTAACGGTTAGCACTCTGGACTCTGAATCCAGCGATCCGAGTTCAAATCTCGGTGGGACCTGCTTTTGCCAGGAATGTGCGCAGGAGCCCATCCAAAAAAACGTTTCAGTAGCAGTGATCCTCAAAAGCACGTCTGGGGAGTGTCCTTTAAAGTTAGTGTAAAAGGGCTGGACCCCACGCGGAGCATGTAGGCATCGATCTCTCTACCTCTCGCATGTGTTACGGTTTGTGTCTTGTGTTTTCTTCTCCTTGTAATGACGTCATGCCTCTGTTTTTTTTTTCTCTGTGTCTGAGCTCCTTATTAGGTCCGCACCTGTGTGTCATTATACACCTGCACCTCGTTGGAGTCGTTTTGGATCCACTATAATAAAGGCACTGAAGCGGAGCATGGCAGGAGAGAGGAGAACTAGCAAACAAGCTTTTCGTTTTCTTTTGATTTAGTTAAACTACTTTGCCGTTCGTCTTGTTAATATTTGTTATCTTTATATTATCTGAAGTGAAGTATGTGTCTGTGATACGTGTTTCGTGAGTTTCTATATGTTCGTGAGTATAATAAATGTTAATGCAGTGTACTCATGTTTCACGTGTCCTTCTTTATGTTGCGAAACCCTTACGTAGCCACTTTTAACAAAAGGGTTCGTAACATAAATTGGGGGCTCGTCGAGATATCAGTTTACGGCAATTATGTTTGATGAGCAGATAAAGTTGGTGGTGCTGGGCGCGATCTCCGGGTAGTTAGAGTAAACCAGGGGGGCCGTGCTTAGCGCCGGTTCTCACTACGGTTTGCTATTTATTGTTTTCTTTATTGTTTTAGTTTGTTGTTTTTGGAGGTATTCCGGGGGAGAGGTTTGCCTCTTAACTGGTACCCTCTGAAGACTAGAGAGGTCTTAGTTAGGTCTCGGTTAGGTAGGTTTAGGTCCGGAGTCGTTCGTAGCCTACTAATTTATTATGTTTGTTTTTTGCTCATCAATTTATTATGGCGACGTTTGATTTAAATGAGTTTGTAAATCAACCTAGTATTGCAGTGTTGGAAACATGTAGAAAGGACGATTTGTTCCTTATTGCTCGACACTTTGAAATACCTGTTTCTAAAACATTGCTTAAGAAAGACTTGAAAGCTTGTTTGTTAACTGGGTTAATTAATGTTGGGGTGTTATCTTTAGTGGAGGATGTTCCTGAATCAGCAGAAGCAGTTGCAGCTGTTCTGGATGAGGAGCAACTCCCACTGCATTCTTCGACCTCACTGCGTTCTCTCGTAGGCAATCCAGTTACGCCGGGTCCCGGTGAAGGGGCGAAGGTAGGATTACCACCTCTTTCTTTGCCTAAATTTGAGCCTTTATCCCTCTCTACCGATGAATCGCCTGTACATCAGGGAGATTTGCGTTTAAAAGTACGATTAGCTCGTTTACAGCTTGAGGCGCAAGACCGAGCTCAAGCACGGAAGGATGAGTTGCAGCATCAGCTTGAAATGCACCGTATTGATGCAGAGATGAAAATTAAAATGCGCAAGTTAGAGTTAGAGTCTGGTCGAGATGACGCAGAAAGATCTAAAATTGCTTGCGAAAATAGACCTAGTTCTGAGGTTGAAGCTGTTGCATTAGTGCCAAATATTCCTGCGATAGTTAGCTCTTTACCTGTGTTAACGGATTCTTTTGATCATTCGACTTCGTTTAATGTAGCGAGAAATGTTGTAATTGTTCCACCTTTTCGGGAGAAAGAGGTTGAAGCTTATTTTCAGGCATTTGAAAGAATAGCATCTGCTTTGAAGTGGCCAACAGAGGTCTGGTCATTAATGTTACAATGTAAGTTAACAGGGAAAGCGCAAGAAGTTTGTGCCTCTCTTCCGTTGGAGGAAAGTGTTCAATATGAGACCGTAAAAAATGCAATTCTCCGTGCCTATGAGTTAGTACCTGAACATTACCGACAACGTTTTCGCTCAATGAAAAAATCCGCTTCGCAGACGTATGTCGAATTTGCCCGTGAGAAGGGTATACTTTTTGATCGATGGATAAAGGCGTGTAAAGTCGCGGATTATCAATCTTTGTGTGAACTTTTGCTCATTGAAGAGTTTAAGAATTGCATTCCTGAGCGTACTGCTTTATATGTAAACGAACAAAAGGTTACTACAGTGCAGCAAGCAGCTGTCTTAGCAGACGAGTATGCACTCATTCATAAACCTGTGTTTGTAAAGCGTGCGAGTGATTTAGGATACACTTCACAAAGAGAGAATGAAGTTAATTCTTCTAACTATAAAGACAGGCCTAGTCCATCTAGCCCGAATATGCGTAAAGAGTGTGGCTATTGTCACAAGGTCGGACATATTATTGCTGAATGTCGAATTTTAAAACGAAAGCATGAACGTCAGGATTTTTCAGCTCAACCTCGCGGTTCAGTTTTAGTCAAAAGTGTGTCTCCACAGACCATGATGTCAGTAGTTCCTGATGAGTGTTTTCAGCCTTTCGTGTTTGACGGTTACGTATCATTGACTAGTTGTGTTAAGGATCAGAAAGCTGTGAAGATCTTGCGTGATACGGGAGGATCTCAGTCTTTTATATTGTCTGACACTTTGCCTTTTTGTGCAAGCTCTGAATGTGATACTAGCACTATTGTGCAGGGTATAGAAATGGGCTTCATCACTGTCCCTCTTCATCGCGTCTGGGTGACGTCTGAATTAGTTTCTGGATGTTTTAATGTAGCAGCTCGTTCTTCCCTACCTGTGAAAGGTATCGACTTTATTATGGGAAATGATCTGGCTGGAGGAAAAGTGATGCCAGTTGTGCATGTTACCAAAATCCCAGTTACTGATCAACAATCCGATGCGCTCACACAACATTTCCCAAATGTTTTTGCTTTTAGTGCAGTTACGACGCGCGCTCAGGTGAAAGATCTCGGTAAGGAGAATGAAGTGAATTTAGGTGAGTCTATTTTTGCAGAGATTTTTGAGAAAAATGCTGTGGCAGAGCATGTGGATGTTAATTCGATCCAGAAATCTGTTCGTCCCGATCCTGACGTATTTTTGCCTGTTTCGTGCGACCTTCTTACTGCAGCACAGAAAAGTGATCATACGTTAGAGAAATGTCGTTTAAGTGCTGACACAAAGTCACCTGCGTTTAATCATCAGTTCTATTGGAACAACACTGTGTTAATGCGTAGCTGGAATGCTCGAGTATCGAATGATGAGAATTCGGAGGATTGGAATGTGGTCCATCAGATTGTGGTACCCTCGAAATTTCGACAGCATATTTTAAGCTTGGCACATGATCATCCTTGGTCTGGACACCTTGGTATAAATAAGACTTACCATCGGGTGCTCCAGCATTTCTTTTGGCCTGGGTTGAAAGCTGATGTGTCTCGATATTGTAAGTCTTGTCATGTCTGCCAAGTAGTAGGAAAGCCCAATCAGATTGTGCCAGCTGCTCCACTTCGTCCTATTCCGGCTGTAGGTGAACCGTTTGAACGCGTCTTGGTAGATTGCGTCGGTCCGCTGCCGCGAACTAAATCCGGTTCTCAGTACATTTTGACAATTATGTGTGCTGTCACACGGTTTCCAGAAGCAATTCCGTTACGAAATATAACTGCCAAAAGCGTCACTAAGGCTCTAATAAAATTTTTCACGACATTCGGATTGCCGAGAACTGTGCAAACCGATCAAGGAACTAATTTCTTGTCAAAAATGTTCCAAAATGTGTTGAAAGGGTTGAGCGTGTCACATGTCACATCCAGTGCCTACCATCCTGAATCGCAGGGCGCACTGGAGAGATGGCATCAGACATTGAAGTCCAGTTTGCGAAAATATTGCCTGGAGGCAGGGAATGAGTGGGATGAGGGAGTCCCTTTGGTTTTATTTGCACTGCGTGAAGCGCGACAAGAGTCACTTGGTTTTAGTCCGTCGGAGTTGGTTTTTGGACATAATGTACGGGGTCCTTTAAAAGTACTGAAAGATGAATTTTTCTCCACTGGTGTGACTGAGAAACATAATGTGCTTGATTTCGTTTCTCGTACCCGTGAACGATTGCGAAATGCTTGTGCTGCAGCGAAAGAAGCTCTTGCTCTTTCGCAGAAGAAAATGAAGTGTCATTTCGACAAGATCGCGGTTGTGCGTAATTTCACACCTGGAGAACAAGTACTAGTGTTGCTTCCTTTACCTGGTTCTGCGTTGGCTGCGCGATTTGCAGGTCCTTATGTAATTAAGAGTAAGCTGAGTGACACTGATTATATAGTCCTCACCCCAGAACGACGACGGAAGACACGTTTGTGTCATGTAAATATGCTGAAACGATATGTAGCTCGAACTGGGAAAACTGATGAGGGGACTGATTTGTCCCAGAGTCAGGTACAGCCGCTGTTAAATGTGGAACGAGTATCTTTGATGTCCAGTACCAGGGGTGCTGAAGATGTAGATGATGGGTTGAAAATGTCAACGGAGATGTTCAGTGGTGGTCCTCTAAATAATTCAGAGATTTTAAAAGTTTTATCATCTCATTTGTCTTATTTATCTAGCGACCAGCGTCAGGATGTGATTGACTTAATAGAAGAGTATCCTAACTTGTTCGGTGATGTTCCGACTGGTACCTCTGTCATTGAACATGACATTGAGGTAGGTAACGCACTCCCCATAAAACAGCATGCGTATCGTTCACCAGTAGGTAAACGGGAGATCATGAAATGTGAAGTGAACTATCTGGTTACAAATGGTTTCGCCAAAAAGAGTAATAGCCCGTGGAGTTCACCGTGCATTTTAGTACCCAAAGCGGACGGTTCATTCCGTTTCTGTACTGATTTTCGCAAGGTGAATTCTGTCACTGTGCCGGATGCATTTCCGTTGCCTCGAATAGAGGATTGTATTGACAACCTTGGTACTGCCCGGTACATTACGAAACTAGATCTTTTGAAAGGCTATTGGCAGGTGCCATTAACTGAACGTGCTTCTAAGATCTCCGCATTTGTGACTCCCGATTTTTTTCTTCAGTATACGCGTATGGCGTTCGGGCTTCGAAACGCGCCCGCTACCTTTCAAAGGTTGATGTCTATAGTTTTGGGTGATGTTCCAAACTGTAATATTTATCTTGATGATGTTGTTATTTATTCTTCTTCGTGGACTGAGCACATCTCTACCTTGCACAATGTTTTTGGCCGATTAACAGCCGCCTCTTTGACTTTAAATTTGACTAAATGCGATTTTGCGAAAGCCTCCGTTACCTACTTGGGGAAACAGGTTGGAAACGGTCAAGTACGTCCGGTCGACGCAAAAGTGACCGCTATTCTTGCATATCCTGTGCCCACTACGAGGAGAGAGTTGCGACGATTTTTAGGTATGGCTGGCTATTATAGGTGTTTTTGTAGAAATTTTTCTACTGTAGTCGCTCCCTTAACGAAGATGTGCAGCTCTAAAATTGTTTTTAATTGGACTAATGAATGTCAAAGTGCCTTTGAGTGTGCGAAGTCCCTCCTTTGCAGTGCTCCGGTGTTGTCTGCTCCTGACGTAGCTTGTCCGTTCAAGCTTGAGGTAGACGCCAGCGCGACCGGAGTCGGAGCCGTTCTCCTTCAGAGAGGTGCTGATGGAATCTCCCATCCAGTATCTTATTTTTCAGCTAAATTCAACCGTCACCAGCTGAACTATTCTACTATCGAAAAAGAGACTCTAGCTATGTTGCTTGCTTTGCAGCACTTCGAGGTATACGTTGGATACAGCTCTACTCCTGTCATCGTCTACACGGACCATAATCCGTTGGTTTTTTTAAATAAAATGTACAATCATAACCAACGTTTGATGCGCTGGGCGCTAATGGCCCAATGTTATAATCTGGAGATCCACCACAAGAAGGGAACTGATAACATCATGGCAGATGCCCTTTCTCGGGGCTAGGGTAAATGTATAATTTCATATATGTAGGTGTATAAGTTTGTATTATTGTAACTATGTTCTTGGTTGCTTTTACTGTTCGCTCCATCCAGAACCTGTCTAAAGAGGACTGGTTCTTTCTTTAAGTGGGGGAGTGTTACGGTTTGTGTCTTGTGTTTTCTTCTCCTTGTAATGACGTCATGCCTCTGTTTTTTTTTCTCTGTGTCTGAGCTCCTTATTAGGTCCGCACCTGTGTGTCATTATACACCTGCACCTCGTTGGAGTCGTTTTGGATCCACTATAATAAAGGCACTGAAGCGGAGCATGGCAGGAGAGAGGAGAACTAGCAAACAAGCTTTTCGTTTTCTTTTGATTTAGTTAAACTACTTTGCCGTTCGTCTTGTTAATATTTGTTATCTTTATATTATCTGAAGTGAAGTATGTGTCTGTGATACGTGTTTCGTGAGTTTCTATATGTTCGTGAGTATAATAAATGTTAATGCAGTGTACTCATGTTTCACGTGTCCTTCTTTATGTTGCGAAACCCTTACGTAGCCACTTTTAACAAAAGGGTTCGTAACACATGCTAAGCGAGCGCTCTACCATTTGAGCTTATTCCCCTGGACATCTGAGAGAATGTGTCCATTGCTCTCAAAGACACCGGTGAAGACCGATCTCTAGCATGTGTGCAGGTGCTGCAGCGGGATTTCCAATGGCAACAAAGAAAAGAGAAAGCATTTCCTGATTCGCTGACAAGGTTGCACTGGCTACCGTTTAGTTTTAGATCTGATTAAAAGAGTGTGCTTTAAGCCATTCAAACTGCAATGTTTGCAGCCAGGCAGCAGCTGGAAAACCTTCACTGTTGGCTCGTTGGTCTAGGGGTATGATTCTCGCTTTGGGTGCGAGAGGTCCCGGGTTCAAATCCCGGACGAGCCCGTGCATCAGAATTTAATCTCTTCAGCCTCATTAGGGTCACGGGCAAGCAGGATATTTCTGGAAAATTGGTAAAGAAAAATCATTAAGAAGCAAGGCCGGTTAGCTCAGTTGCCACTGCCTTGCTCTCTGGGATCTTCAGCCTCTGCTCCTTTCACAAGTGATGGCTGGTCTCAAAGAAATCCCTGCTGGCAAGCCTGGTGCCATACCTCGCCGAAATAGCTCAGTTGGGAGAGACTGAAGTCTCTAGACTGAAGATCTAAATGTCGCTGGTTTGATCCTGGGTTTCGGCAGAAGAACAATGTCTTTGTGCTTTTGGCCGAGGGGGTCCAGTGTCCAAACACCACCTCTTCTACTTGGTTCCCCATAGCTTCATCGCTATCTGCCTCTCAGACAACCAGCAGTCAGGATGTGATGGTGTAATGGTTAGCACTCCGGACTTTGAATCTCGGTGGAACCTTAGAAGCTTTTTCGCAGCGGGGTGAGGAAAAACTGAGGTGTTGCGCAACTGCTGTCATCCCTGTTAAATTGACTGTCTGAAACCGTGTCGGAAATAGGGAAACGTGCTCAAAAAGCAAAGCCTTCACTGGATCTTTGGTTTTGCGCTTCTAGGCTGATTGACTTAACTCTCTGCTGCTCGGTGAGAAAAGCCGACATCCACCAAGGTTCCATGGTGTAACGGTTAGCACTCTGGACTCTGAATCCAGCGATCCGAGTTCAAATCTCGGTGGGACCTGCTTTTGCCAGGAATGTGTGCAGGAGCCCATCCAATAAAACGTTTCAGTAGCAGTGATCCTCAAAAGCACGTCTGGGGAGTGTCCTTTAAAGTGAGTGTAAAAGGGCTGGACCCCACGCGGAGCATGTAGGCATCGATCTCTCTACCTCTCGCATGCTAAGCGAGCGCTCTACCATTTGAGCTTATTCCCCTGGACATCAGAGAGAATGTGTCCATTGCTCTCAAAGACACCGGTGAAGACCGATCTCTAGCATGTGTGCAGGTGCTGCAGCGGGATTTCCAATGCAACAAAGAAAAGAGAAAGCATTTCCTGATTCGCTGACAAGGTTGCACTGGCTACCGTTTAGTTTTAGATCTGATTAAAAGAGTGTGCTTTAAGCCATTCAAACTGCAATGTTTGCAGCCAGGCAGCAGCTGGACACCCTTCACTGTTGGCTCGTTGGTCTAGGGGTATGATTCTCGCTTTGGGTGCGAGAGGTCCCGGGTTCAAATCCCGGACGAGCCCGTGCATCAGAATTTAATCTCTTCAGCCTCATTAGGGTCACGGGCAAGCAGGATATTTCTGGAAAATTGGTAAAGAAAAATCATTAAGAAGCAAGGCCGGTTAGCTCAGTTGCCACTGTCTTACTCTCTGGGATCTTCAGCCTCTGCTCCTTTCACAAGTGATGGCTGGTCTCAAAGAAATCCCTGCTGGCAAGCCTGGTGCCATACCTCGCCGAAATAGCTCAGTTGGGAGAGACTGAAGTCTCTAGACTGAAGATCTAAAGGTCGCTGGTGTGATCCTGGGTTTCGGCAGAAGAACAATGTCTTTGTGCTTTTGGCCGAGGGGGTCCAGTGTCCAAACACCACCTCTTCTACTTGGTTCCCCATAGCTTCATCGCTATCTGCCTCTCAGACAACCAGCAGTCAGGATGTGATGGTGTAATGGTTAGCACTCCGGACTTTGAATCTCGGTGGAACCTTAGAAGCTTTTTCGCAGCGGGGTGAGGAAAAACTGAGGTGTTGCGCAACTGCTGTCATCCCTGTTAAATTGACTGTCTGAAACCGTGTCGGAAATAGGGAAACGTGCTCAAAAAGCAAAGCCTTCACTGGATCTTTGGTTTTGCGCTTCTAGGCTGATTGACTTAACTCTCTGCTGCTCGGTGAGAAAAGCCGACATCCACCAAGGTTCCATGGTGTAACGGTTAGCACTCTGGACTCTGAATCCAGCGATCCGAGTTCAAATCTCGGTGGGACCTGCTTTTGCCAGGAATGTGCGCAGGAGCCCATCCAAAAAAACGTTTCAGTAGCAGTGATCCTCAAAAGCACGTCTGGGGAGTGTCCTTTAAAGTGAGTGTAAAAGGGCTGGACCCCACGCGGAGCATGTAGGCATCGATCTCTCTACCTCTCGCATGCTAAGCGAGCGCTCTACCATTTGAGCTTATTCCCCTGGACATCAGAGAGAATGTGTCCATTGCTCTCAAAGACACCGGTGAAGACCGATCTCTAGCATGTGTGCAGGTGCTGCAGCGGGATTTCCAATGCAACAAAGAAAAGAGAAAGCATTTCCTGATTCGCTGACAAGGTTGCACTGGCTACCGTTTAGTTTTAGATCTGATTAAAAGAGTGTGCTTTAAGCCATTCAAACTGCAATGTTTGCAGCCAGGCAGCAGCTGGACAACCTTCACTGTTGGCTCGTTGGTCTAGGGGTATGATTCTCGCTTTGGGTGCGAGAGGTCCCAGGTTCAAATCCCGGACGAGCCCGTGCATCAGAATTTAATCTCTTCAGCCTCATTAGGGTCACGGGCAAGCAGGATATTTCTGGAAAATTGGTAAAGAAAAATCATTAAGAAGCAAGGCCGGTAAGCTCAGTTGCCACTGTCTTACTCTCTGGGATCTTCAGCCTCTGCTCCTTTCACAAGTGATGGCTGGTCTCAAAGAAATCCCTGCTGGCAAGCCTGATGCCATACCTCGCCGAAATAGCTCAGTTGGGAGAGACTGAAGTCTCTAGACTGAAGATCTAAAGGTCGCTGGTGTGATCCTGGGTTTCGGCAGAAGAACAATGTCTTTGTGCTTTTGGCCGAGGGGGTCCAGTGTCCAAACACCACCTCTTCTACTTGGTTCCCCATAGCTTCATCGCTATCTGCCTCTCAGACAGCCAGCAGTCAGGATGTGATGGTGTAATGGTTAGCACTCCGGACTTTGAATCTCGGTGGAACCTTAGAAGCTTTTTCGCAGTGGGGTGAGGAAAAACTGAGGTGTTGCGCAACTGCTGTCGTCCCTGTTAAATTGGCTGTCTGAAACCGTGTCGGAAATAGGGAAACGTGCTCAAAAAGCAAAGCCTTCGCTGGATCTTTGGTTTTGCGCTTCTAGGCTGATTGACTTAACTCTCTGCTGCTCGGTGAGAAAAGCCGACATCCACCAAGGTTCCATGGTGTAACGGTTAGCACTCTGGACTCTGAATCCAGCGATCCGAGTTCAAATCTCGGTGGGACCTGCTTTTGCCAGGAATGTGCGCAGGAGCCCATCCAAAAAAACGTTTCAGTAGCAGTGATCCTCAAAAGCACGTCTGGGGAGTGTCCTTTAAAGTTAGTGTAAAAGGGCTGGACCCCACGCGGAGCATGTAGGCATCGATCTCTCTACCTCTCGCATGCTAAGCGAGCGCTCTACCATTTGAGCTTATTCCCCTGGACATCAGAGAGAATGTGTCCATTGCTCTCAAAGACACCGGTGAAGACCGATCTCTAGCATGTGTGCAGGTGCTGCAGCGGGATTTCCAATGGCAACAAAGAAAAGAGAAAGCATTTCCTGATTCGCTGACAAGGTTGCACTGGCTACCGTTTAGTTTTAGATCTGATTAAAAGAGTGTGCTTTAAGCCATTCAAACTGCAATGTTTGCAGCCAGGCAGCAGCTGGAAAACCTTCACTGTTGGCTCGTTGGTCTAGGGGTGTGATTCTCGCTTTGGGTGCGAGAGGTCCCAGGTTCAAATCCCGGACGAGCCCGTGCATCAGAATTTAATCTCTTCAGCCTCATTAGGGTCACGGGCAAGCAGGATATTTCTGGAAAATTGGTAAAGAAAAATCATTAAGAAGCAAGGCCGGTTAGCTCAGTTGCCACTGCCTTGCTCTCTGGGATCTTCAGCCTCTACTCCTTTCACAAGTGATGGCTGGTCTCAAAGAAATCCCTGCTGGCAAGCCTGGTGCCATACCTCGCCGAAATAGCTCAGTTGGGAGAGACTGAAGTCTCTAGACTGAAGATCTAAAGGTCGCTGGTGTGATCCTGGGTTTCGGCAGAAGAACAATGTCTTTGTGCTTTTGGCCGAGGGGGTCCAGTGTCCAAACACCACCTCTTCTACTTGGTTCCCCATAGCTTCATCGCTATCTGCCTCTCAGACAGCCAGCAGTCAGGATGTGATGGTGTAATGGTTAGCACTCCGGACTTTGAATCTCGGTGGAACCTTAGAAGCTTTTTCGCAGTGGGGTGAGGAAAAACTGAGGTGTTGCGCAACTGCTGTCGTCCCTGTTAAATTGGCTGTCTGAAACCGTGTCGGAAATAGGGAAACATGTGCTCAAAAAGCAAAGCCTTCGCTGGATCTTTGGTTTTGCGCTTCTAGGCTGATTGACTTAACTCTCTGCTGCTCGGTGAGAAAAGCCGACATCCACCAAGGTTCCATGGTGTAACGGTTAGCACTCTGGACTCTGAATCCAGCGATCCGAGTTCAAATCTCGGTGGGACCTGCTTTTGCCAGGAATGTGCGCAGGAGCCCATCCAAAAAAACGTTTCAGTAGCAGTGATCCTCAAAAGCACGTCTGGGGAGTGTCCTTTAAAGTTAGTGTAAAAGGGCTGGACCCCACACGGAGCATGTAGGCATCGATCTCTCTACCTCTCGCATGCTAAGCGAGCGCTCTACCATTTGAGCTTATTCCCCTGGACATCAGAGAGAATGTGTCCATTGCTCTCAAAGACACCGGTGAAGACCGATCTCTAGCATGTGTGCAGGTGCTGCAGCGGGATTTCCAATGGCAACAAAGAAAAGAGAAAGCATTTCCTGATTCGCTGACAAGGTTGCACTGGCTACCGTTTAGTTTTATATCTGATTAAAAGAGTGTGCTTTAAGCCATTCAAACTGCAATGTTTGCAGCCAGGCAGCAGCTGGAAAACCTTCACTGTTGGCTCGTTGGTCTAGGGGTATGATTCTCGCTTTGGGTGCGAGAGGTCCCGGGTTCAAATCCCGGACGAGCCCGTGCATCAGAATTTAATCTCTTCAGCCTCATTAGGGTCACGGGCAAGCAGGATATTTCTGGAAAATTGGTAAAGAAAAATCATTAAGAAGCAAGGCCGGTTAGCTCAGTTGCCACTGTCTTACTCTCTGGGATCTTCAGCCTCTGCTCCTTTCACAAGTGATGGCTGGTCTCAAAGAAATCCCTGCTGGCAAGCCTGATGCCATACCTCGCCGAAATAGCTCAGTTGGGAGAGACTGAAGTCTCTAGACTGAAGATCTAAAGGTCGCTGGTGTGATCCTGGGTTTCGGCAGAAGAACAATGTCTTTGTGCTTTTGGCCGAGGGGGTCCAGTGTCCAAACACCACCTCTTCTACTTGGTTCCCCATAGCTTCATCGCTATCTGCCTCTCAGACAGCCAGCAGTCAGGATGTGATGGTGTAATGGTTAGCACTCCGGACTTTGAATCTCGGTGGAACCTTAGAAGCTTTTTCGCAGTGGGGTGAGGAAAAACTGAGGTGTTGCGCAACTGCTGTCGTCCCTGTTAAATTGGCTGTCTGAAACCGTGTCGGAAATAGGGAAACATGTGCTCAAAAAGCAAAGCCTTCGCTGGATCTTTGGTTTTGCGCTTCTAGGCTGATTGACTTAACTCTCTGCTGCTCGGTGAGAAAAGCCGACATCCACCAAGGTTCCATGGTGTAACGGTTAGCACTCTGGACTCTGAATCCAGCGATCCGAGTTCAAATCTCGGTGGGACCTGCTTTTGCCAGGAATGTGTGCAGGAGCCCATCCAAAAAAACGTTTCAGTAGCAGTGATCCTCAAAAGCACGTCTGGGGAGTGTCCTTTAAAGTTAGTGTAAAAGGGCTGGACCCCACGCGGAGCATGTAGGCATCGATCTCTCTACCTCTCGCATGCTAAGCGAGCGCTCTACCATTTGAGCTTATTCCCCTGGACATCTGAGAGAATGTGTCCATTGCTCTCAAAGACACCGGTGAAGACCGATCTCTAGCATGTGTGCAGGTGCTGCAGCGGGATTTCCAATGCAACAAAGAAAAGAGAAAGCATTTCCTGATTCGCTGACAAGGTTGCACTGGCTACCGTTTAGTTTTAGATCTGATTAAAAGAGTGTGCTTTAAGCCATTCAAACTGCAATGTTTGCAGCCAGGCAGCAGCTGTACAACCTTCACTGTTGGCTCGTTGGTCTAGGGGTATGATTCTCGCTTTGGGTGCGAGAGGTCCCGGGTTCAAATCCCGGACGAGCCCGTGCATCAGAATTTAATCTCTTCAGCCTCATTAGGGTCACGGGCAAGCAGGATATTTCTGGAAAATTAGTAAAGAAAAATCGTTAAGAAGCAAGGCCGGTTAGCTCAGTTGCCACTGTCTTACTCTCTGGGATCTTCAGCCTCTGCTCCTTTCACAAGTGATGGCTGGTCTCAAAGAAATCCCTGCTGGCAAGCCTGATGCCATACCTTGCCGAAATAGCTCAGTTGGGAGAGACTGAAGTCTCTAGACTGAAGATCTAAAGGTCGCTGGTGTGATCCTGGGTTTCGGCAGAAGAACAATGTCTTTGTGCTTTTGGCCGAGGGGGTCCAGTGTCCAAACACCACCTCTTCTACTTGGTTCCCCATAGCTTCATCGCTATCTGCCTCTTAGACAGCCAGCAGTCAGGATGTGATGGTGTAATGGTTAGCACTCCGGACTTTGAATCTCGGTGGAACCTTAGAAGCTTTTTCGCAGTGGGGTGAGGAAAAACTGAGGTGTTGCGCAACTGCTGTCGTCCCTGTTAAATTGGCGGTCTGAAACCGTGTCGGAAATAGGGAAACATGTGCTCAAAAAGCAAAGCCTTCGCTGGATCTTTGGTTTTGCGCTTCTAGGCTGATTGACTTAACTCTCTGCTGCTCGGTGAGAAAAGCCGACATCCACCAAGGTTCCATGGTGTAACAGTTAGCACTCTGGACTCTGAATCCAGCGATCCGAGTTCAAATCTCGGTGGGACCTGCTTTTGCCAGGAATGTGCGCAGGAGCCCATCCAAAAAAACGTTTCAGTAGCAGTGATCCTCAAAAGCACGTCTGGGGAGTGTCCTTTAAAGTTAGTGTAAAAGAGCTGGACCCCACGCGGAGCATGTAGGCATCGATCTCTCTACCTCTCGCATGCTAAGCGAGCGCTCTACCATTTGAGCTTATTCCCCTGGACATCAGAGAGAATGTGTCCATTGCTCTCAAAGACACCGGTGAAGACCGATCTCTAGCATGTGTGCAGGTGCTGCAGCGGGATTTCCAATGGCAACAAAGAAAAGAGAAAGCATTTCCTGATTCGCTGACAAGGTTGCACTGGCTACCGTTTAGTTTTAGATCTGATTAAAAGAGTGTGCTTTAAGCCATTCAAACTGCAATGTTTGCAGCCAGGCAGCAGCTGGAAAACCTTCACTGTTGGCTCGTTGGTCTAGGGGTATGATTCTCGCTTTGGGTGCGAGAGGTCCCGGGTTCAAATCCCGGACGAGCCCGTGCATCAGAATTTAATCTCTTCAGCCTCATTAGGGTCACGGGCAAGCAGGATATTTCTGGAAAATTGGTAAAGAAAAATCATTAAGAAGCAAGGCCGGTTAGCTCAGTTGCCACTGCCTTGCTCTCTGGGATCTTCAGCCTCTGCTCCTTTCACAAGTGATGGCTGGTCTCAAAGAAATCCCTGCTGGCAAGCCTGGTGCCATACCTCGCCGAAATAGCTCAGTTGGGAGAGACTGAAGTCTCTAGACTGAAGATCTAAATGTCGCTGGTTTGATCCTGGGTTTCGGCAGAAGAACAATGTCTTTGTGCTTTTGGCCGAGGGGGTCCAGTGTCCAAACACCACCTCTTCTACTTGGTTCCCCATAGCTTCATCGCTATCTGCCTCTCAGACAACCAGCAGTCAGGATGTGATGGTGTAATGGTTAGCACTCCGGACTTTGAATCTCGGTGGAACCTTAGAAGCTTTTTCGCAGCGGGGTGAGGAAAAACTGAGGTGTTGCGCAACTGCTGTCATCCCTGTTAAATTGACTGTCTGAAACCGTGTCGGAAATAGGGAAACGTGCTCAAAAAGCAAAGCCTTCACTGGATCTTTGGTTTTGCGCTTCTAGGCTGATTGACTTAACTATCTGCTGCTCGGTGAGAAAAGCCGACATTCACCAAGGTTCCATGGTGTAACGGTTAGCACTCTGGACTCTGAATCCAGCGATCCGAGTTCAAATCTCGGTGGGACCTGCTTTTGCCAGGAATGTGCGCAGGAGCCCATCCAATAAAACGTTTCAGTAGCAGTGATCCTCAAAAGCACGTCTGGGGAGTGTCCTTTAAAGTTAGTGTAAAAGAGCTGGACCCCACGCGGAGCATGTAGGCATCGATCTCTCTACCTCTCGCATGCTAAGCGAGCGCTCTACCATTTGAGCTTATTCCCCTGGACATCAGAGAGAATGTGTCCATTGCTCTCAAAGACACCGGTGAAGACCGATCTCTAGCATGTGTGCAGGTGCTGCAGCGGGATTTCCAATGCAACAAAGAAAAGAGAAAGCATTTCCTGATTCGCTGACAAGGTTGCACTGGCTACCGTTTAGTTTTAGATCTGATTAAAAGAGTGTGCTTTAAGCCATTCAAACTGCAATGTTTGCAGCCAGGCAGCAGCTGGACAACCTTCACTGTTGGCTCGTTGGTCTAGGGGTACGATTCTCGCTTCGGGTGCGAGAGGTCCCGGGTTCATATCCCGGACGAGCCCGTGCATCAGAATTTAATCTCTTCAGCCTCATTAGGGTCACGGGCAAGCAGGATATTTCTGGAAAATTGGTAAAGAAAAATCATTAAGAAGCAAGGCCGGTTAGCTCAGTTGCCACTGTCTTACTCTCTGGGATCTTCAGCCTCTGCTCCTTTCACAAGTGATGGCTGGTCTCAAAGAAATCCCTGCTGGCAAGCCTGATGCCATACCTCGCCGAAATAGCTCAGTTGGGAGAGACTGAAGTCTCTAGACTGAAGATCTAAAGGTCGCTGGTGTGATCCTGGGTTTCGGCAGAAGAACAATGTCTTTGTGCTTTTGGCCGAGGGGGTCCAGTGTCCAAACACCACCTCTTCTACTTGGTTCCCCATAGCTTCATCGCTATCTGCCTCTCAGACAGCCAGCAGTCAGGATGTGATGGTGTAATGGTTAGCACTCCGGACTTTGAATCTCGGTGGAACCTTAGAAGCTTTTTCGCAGTGGGGTGAGGAAAAACTGAGGTGTTGCGCAACTGCTGTCGTCCCTGTTAAATTGGCTGTCTGAAACCGTGTCGGAAATAGGGAAACATGTGCTCAAAAAGCAAAGCCTTCGCTGGATCTTTGGTTTTGCGCTTCTAGGCTGATTGACTTAACTCTCTGCTGCTCGGTGAGAAAAGCCGACATCCACCAAGGTTCCATGGTGTAACGGTTAGCACTCTGGACTCTGAATCCAGCGATCCGAGTTCAAATCTCGGTGGGACCTGCTTTTGCCAGGAATGTGCGCAGGAGCCCATCCAAAAAAACGTTTCAGTAGCAGTGATCCTCAAAAGCACGTCTGGGGAGTGTCCTTTAAAGTTAGTGTAAAAGGGCTGGACCCCACGCGGAGCATGTAGGCATCGATCTCTCTACCTCTCGCATGCTAAGCGAGCGCTCTACCATTTGAGCTTATTCCCCTGGACATCAGAGAGAATGTGTCCATTGCTCTCAAAGACACCGGTGAAGACCGATCTCTAGCATGTGTGCAGGTGCTGCAGCGGGATTTCCAATGGCAACAAAGAAAAGAGAAAGCATTTCCTGATTCGCTGACAAGGTTGCACTGGCTACCGTTTAGTTTTAGATCTGATTAAAAGAGTGTGCTTTAAGCCATTCAAACTGCAATGTTTGCAGCCAGGCAGCAGCTGGAAAACCTTCACTGTTGGCTCGTTGGTCTAGGGGTATGATTCTCGCTTTGGGTGCGAGAGGTCCCGGGTTCAAATCCCGGCCGAGCCCGTGCATCAGAATTTAATCTCTTCAGCCTCATTAGGGTCACGGGCAAGCAGGATATTTCTGGAAAAATGGTAAAGAAAAATCATTAAGAAGCAAGGCCGGTTAGCTCAGTTGCCACTGCCTTGCTCTCTGGGATCTTCAGCCTCTGCTCCTTTCACAAGTGATGGCTGGTCTCAAAGAAATCCCTGCTGGCAAGCCTGGTGCCATACCTCGCCGAAATAGCTCAGTTGGGAGAGACTGAAGTCTCTAGACTGAAGATCTAAATGTCGCTGGTTTGATCCTGGGTTTCGGCAGAAGAACAATGTCTTTGTGCTTTTGGCCGAGGGGGTCCAGTGTCCAAACACCACCTCTTCTACTTGGTTCCCCATAGCTTCATCGCTATCTGCCTCTCAGACAACCAGCAGTCAGGATGTGATGGTGTAATGGTTAGCACTCCGGACTTTGAATCTCGGTGGAACCTTAGAAGCTTTTTCGCAGCGGGGTGAGGAAAAACTGAGGTGTTGCGCAACTGCTGTCATCCCTGTTAAATTGACTGTCTGAAACCGTGTCGGAAATAGGGAAACGTGCTCAAAAAGCAAAGCCTTCACTGGATCTTTGGTTTTGCGCTTCTAGGCTGATTGACTTAACTCTCTGCTGCTCGGTGAGAAAAGCCGACATCCACCAAGGTTCCATGGTGTAACGGTTAGCACTCTGGACTCTGAATCCAGCGATCCGAGTTCAAATCTCGGTGGGACCTGCTTTTGCCAGGAATGTGTGCAGGAGCCCATCCAATAAAACGTTTCAGTAGCAGTGATCCTCAAAAGCACGTCTGGGGAGTGTCCTTTAAAGTGAGTGTAAAAGGGCTGGACCCCACGCGGAGCATGTAGGCATCGATCTCTCTACCTCTCGCATGCTAAGCGAGCGCTCTACCATTTGAGCTTATTCCCCTGGACATCAGAGAGAATGTGTCCATTGCTCTCAAAGACACCGGTGAAGACCGATCTCTAGCATGTGTGCAGGTGCTGCAGCGGGATTTCCAATGCAACAAAGAAAAGAGAAAGCATTTCCTGATTCGCTGACAAGGTTGCACTGGCTACCGTTTAGTTTTAGATCTGATTAAAAGAGTGTGCTTTAAGCCATTCAAACTGCAATGTTTGCAGCCAGGCAGCAGCTGGACACCCTTCACTGTTGGCTCGTTGGTCTAGGGGTATGATTCTCGCTTTGGGTGCGAGAGGTCCCGGGTTCAAATCCCGGACGAGCCCGTGCATCAGAATTTAATCTCTTCAGCCTCATTAGGGTCACGGGCAAGCAGGATATTTCTGGAAAATTGGTAAAGAAAAATCATTAAGAAGCAAGGCCGGTTAGCTCAGTTGCCACTGTCTTACTCTCTGGGATCTTCAGCCTTTGCTCCTTTCACAAGTGATGGCTGGTCTCAAAGAAATCCCTGCTGGCAAGCCTGGTGCCATACCTCGCCGAAATAGCTCAGTTGGGAGAGACTGAAGTCTCTAGACTGAAGATCTCAAGGTCGCTGGTGTGATCCTGGGTTTCGGCAGAAGAACAATGTCTTTGTGCTTTTGGCCGAGGGGGTCCAGTGTCCAAACACCACCTCTTCTACTTGGTTCCCCATAGCTTCATCGCTATCTGCCTCTCAGACAACCAGCAGTCAGGATGTGATGGTGTAATGGTTAGCACTCCGGACTTTGAATCTCGGTGGAACTTTAGAAGCTTTTTCGCAGCGGGGTGAGGAAAAACTGAGGTGTTGCGCAACTGCTGTCATCCCTGTTAAATTGACTGTCTGAAACCGTGTCGGAAATAGGGAAACGTGCTCAAAAAGCAAAGCCTTCACTGGATCTTTGGTTTTGCGCTTCTAGGCTGATTGACTTAACTCTCTGCTGCTCGGTGAGAAAAGCCGACATCCACCAAGGTTCCATGGTGTAACGGTTAGCACTCTGGACTCTGAATCCAGCGATCCGAGTTCAAATCTCGGTGGGACCTGCTTTTGCCAGGAATGTGCGCAGGAGCCCATCCAAAAAAACGTTTCAGTAGCAGTGATCCTCAAAAGCACGTCTGGGGAGTGTCCTTTAAAGTGAGTGTAAAAGGGCTGGACCCCACGCGGAGCATGTAGGCATCGATCTCTCTACCTCTCGCATGCTAAGCGAGCGCTCTACCATTTGAGCTTATTCCCCTGGACATCAGAGAGAATGTGTCCATTGCTCTCAAAGACACCGGTGAAGACCGATCTCTAGCATGTGTGCAGGTGCTGCAGCGGGATTTCCAATGCAACAAAGAAAAGAGAAAGCATTTCCTGATTCGCTGACAAGGTTGCACTGGCTACCGTTTAGTTTTAGATCTGATTAAAAGAGTGTGCTTTAAGCCATTCAAACTGCAATGTTTGCAGCCAGGCAGCAGCTGGACAACCTTCACTGTTGGCTCGTTGGTCTAGGGGTATGATTCTCGCTTTGGGTGCGAGAGGTCCCGGGTTCAAATCCCGGACGAGCCCGTGCATCAGAATTTAATCTCTTCAGCCTCATTAGGGTCACGGGCAAGCAGGATATTTCTGGAAAATTGGTAAAGAAAAATCATTAAGAAGCAAGGCCGGTAAGCTCAGTTGCCACTGTCTTACTCTCTGGGATCTTCAGCCTCTGCTCCTTTCACAAGTGATGGCTGGTCTCAAAGAAATCCCTGCTGGCAAGCCTGATGCCATACCTCGCCGAAATAGCTCAGTTGGGAGAGACTGAAGTCTCTAGACTGAAGATCTAAAGGTCGCTGGTGTGATCCTGGGTTTCGGCAGAAGAACAATGTCTTTGTGCTTTTGGCCGAGGGGGTCCAGTGTCCAAACACCACCTCTTCTACTTGGTTCCCCATAGCTTCATCGCTATCTGCCTCTCAGACAGCCAGCAGTCAGGATGTGATGGTGTAATGGTTAGCACTCCGGACTTTGAATCTCGGTGGAACCTTAGAAGCTTTTTCGCAGTGGGGTGAGGAAAAACTGAGGTGTTGCGCAACTGCTGTCGTCCCTGTTAAATTGGCTGTCTGAAACCGTGTCGGAAATAGGGAAACATGTGCTCAAAAAGCAAAGCCTTCGCTGGATCTTTGGTTTTGCGCTTCTAGGCTGATTGACTTAACTCTCTGCTGCTCGGTGAGAAAAGCCGACATCCACCAAGGTTCCATGGTGTAACGGTTAGCACTCTGGACTCTGAATCCAGCGATCCGAGTTCAAATCTCGGTGGGACCTGCTTTTGCCAGGAATGTGCGCAGGAGCCCATCCAAAAAAACGTTTCAGTAGCAGTGATCCTCAAAAGCACGTCTGGGGAGTGTCCTTTAAAGTTAGTGTAAAAGGGCTGGACCCCACGCGGAGCATGTAGGCATCGATCTCTCTACCTCTCGCATGCTAAGCGAGCGCTCTACCATTTGAGCTTATTCCCCTGGACATCAGAGAGAATGTGTCCATTGCTCTCAAAGACACCGGTGAAGACCGATCTCTAGCATGTGTGCAGGTGCTGCAGCGGGATTTCCAATGGCAACAAAGAAAAGAGAAAGCATTTCCTGATTCGCTGACAAGGTTGCACTGGCTACCGTTTAGTTTTAGATCTGATTAAAAGAGTGTGCTTTAAGCCATTCAAACTGCAATGTTTGCAGCCAGGCAGCAGCTGGAAAACCTTCACTGTTGGCTCGTTGGTCTAGGGGTATGATTCTCGCTTTGGGTGCGAGAGGTCCCAGGTTCAAATCCCGGACGAGCCCGTGCATCAGAATTTAATCTCTTCAGCCTCATTAGGGTCACGGGCAAGCAGGATATTTCTGGAAAATTGGTAAAGAAAAATCATTAAGAAGCAAGGCCGGTTAGCTCAGTTGCCACTGCCTTGCTCTCTGGGATCTTCAGCCTCTGCTCCTTTCACAAGTGATGGCTGGTCTCAAAGAAATCCCTGCTGGCAAGCCTGGTGCCATACCTCGCCGAAATAGCTCAGTTGGGAGAGACTGAAGTCTCTAGACTGAAGATCTAAAGGTCGCTGGTGTGATCCTGGGTTTCGGCAGAAGAACAATGTCTTTGTGCTTTTGGCCGAGGGGGTCCAGTGTCCAAACACCACCTCTTCTACTTGGTTCCCCATAGCTTCATCGCTATCTGCCTCTCAGACAGCCAGCAGTCAGGATGTGATGGTGTAATGGTTAGCACTCCGGACTTTGAATCTCGGTGGAACCTTAGAAGCTTTTTCGCAGTGGGGTGAGGAAAAACTGAGGTGTTGCGCAACTGCTGTCGTCCCTGTTAAATTGGCTGTCTGAAACCGTGTCGGAAATAGGGAAACATGTGCTCAAAAAGCAAAGCCTTCGCTGGATCTTTGGTTTTGCGCTTCTAGGCTGATTGACTTAACTCTCTGCTGCTCGGTGAGAAAAGCCGACATCCACCAAGGTTCCATGGTGTAACGGTTAGCACTCTGGACTCTGAATCCAGCGATACGAGTTCAAATCTCGGTGGGACCTGCTTTTGCCAGGAATGTGCGCAGGAGCCCATCCAAAAAAACGTTTCAGTAGCAGTGATCCTCAAAAGCACGTCTGGGGAGTGTCCTTTAAAGTTAGTGTAAAAGGGCTGGACCCCACACGGAGCATGTAGGCATCGATCTCTCTACCTCTCGCATGCTAAGCGAGCGCTCTACCATTTGAGCTTATTCCCCTGGACATCAGAGAGAATGTGTCCATTGCTCTCAAAGACACCGGTGAAGACCGATCTCTAGCATGTGTGCAGGTGCTGCAGCGGGATTTCCAATGGCAACAAAGAAAAGAGAAAGCATTTCCTGATTCGCTGACAAGGTTGCACTGGCTACCGTTTCGTTTTATATCTGATTAAAAGAGTGTGCTTTAAGCCATTCAAACTGCAATGTTTGCAGCCAGGCAGCAGCTGGAAAACCTTCACTGTTGGCTCGTTGGTCTAGGGGTATGATTCTCGCTTTGGGTGCGAGAGGTCCCGGGTTCAAATCCCGGACGAGCCCGTGCATCAGAATTTAATCTCTTCAGCCTCATTAGGGTCACGGGCAAGCAGGATATTTCTGGAAAATTGGTAAAGAAAAATCATTAAGAAGCAAGGCCGGTTAGCTCAGTTGCCACTGTCTTACTCTCTGGGATCTTCAGCCTCTGCTCCTTTCACAAGTGATGGCTGGTCTCAAAGAAATCCCTGCTGGCAAGCCTGATGCCATACCTCGCCGAAATAGCTCAGTTGGGAGAGACTGAAGTCTCTAGACTGAAGATCTAAAGGTCGCTGGTGTGATCCTGGGTTTCGGCAGAAGAACAATGTCTTTGTGCTTTTGGCCGAGGGGGTCCAGTGTCCAAACACCACCTCTTCTACTTGGTTCCCCATAGCTTCATCGCTATCTGCCTCTCAGACAGCCAGCAGTCAGGATGTGATGGTGTAATGGTTAGCACTCCGGACTTTGAATCTCGGTGGAACCTTAGAAGCTTTTTCGCAGTGGGGTGAGGAAAAACTGAGGTGTTGCGCAACTGCTGTCGTCCCTGTTAAATTGGCTGTCTGAAACCGTGTCGGAAATAGGGAAACATGTGCTCAAAAAGCAAAGCCTTCGCTGGATCTTTGGTTTTGCGCTTCTAGGCTGATTGACTTAACTCTCTGCTGCTCGGTGAGAAAAGCCGACATCCACCAAGGTTCCATGGTGTAACGGTTAGCACTCTGGACTCTGAATCCAGCGATCCGAGTTCAAATCTCGGTGGGACCTGCTTTTGCCAGGAATGTGTGCAGGAGCCCATCCAAAAAAACGTTTCAGTAGCAGTGATCCTCAAAAGCACGTCTGGGGAGTGTCCTTTAAAGTTAGTGTAAAAGGGCTGGACCCCACGCGGAGCATGTAGGCATCGATCTCTCTACCTCTCGCATGCTAAGCGAGCGCTCTACCATTTGAGCTTATTCCCCTGGACATCTGAGAGAATGTGTCCATTGCTCTCAAAGACACCGGTGAAGACCGATCTCTAGCATGTGTGCAGGTGCTGCAGCGGGATTTCCAATGCAACAAAGAAAAGAGAAAGCATTTCCTGATTCGCTGACAAGGTTGCACTGGCTACCGTTTAGTTTTAGATCTGATTAAAAGAGTGTGCTTTAAGCCATTCAAACTGCAATGTTTGCAGCCAGGCAGCAGCTGGACAACCTTCACTGTTGGCTCGTTGGTCTAGGGGTATGATTCTCGCTTTGGGTGCGAGAGGTCCCGGGTTCAAATCCCGGACGAGCCCGTGCATCAGAATTTAATCTCTTCAGCCTCATTAGGGTCACGGGCAAGCAGGATATTTCTGGAAAATTGGTAAAGAAAAATCATTAAGAAGCAAGGCCGGTTAGCTCAGTTGCCACTGTCTTACTCTCTGGGATCTTCAGCCTCTGCTCCTTTCACAAGTGATGGCTGGTCTCAAAGAAATCCCTGCTGGCAAGCCTGATGCCATACCTTGCCGAAATAGCTCAGTTGGGAGAGACTGAAGTCTCTAGACTGAAGATCTAAAGGTCGCTGGTGTGATCCTGGGTTTCGGCAGAAGAACAATGTCTTTGTGCTTTTGGCCGAGGGGGTCCAGTGTCCAAACACCACCTCTTCTACTTGGTTCCCCATAGCTTCATCGCTATCTGCCTCTTAGACAGCCAGCAGTCAGGATGTGATGGTGTAATGGTTAGCACTCCGGACTTTGAATCTCGGTGGAACCTTAGAAGCTTTTTCGCAGTGGGGTGAGGAAAAACTGAGGTGTTGCGCAACTGCTGTCGTCCCTGTTAAATTGGCGGTCTGAAACCGTGTCGGAAATAGGGAAACATGTGCTCAAAAAGCAAAGCCTTCGCTGGATCTTTGGTTTTGCGCTTCTAGGCTGATTGACTTAACTCTCTGCTGCTCGGTGAGAAAAGCCGACATCCACCAAGGTTCCATGGTGTAACAGTTAGCACTCTGGACTCTGAATCCAGCGATCCGAGTTCAAATCTCGGTGGGACCTGCTTTTGCCAGGAATGTGCGCAGGAGCCCATCCAAAAAAACGTTTCAGTAGCAGTGATCCTCAAAAGCACGTCTGGGGAGTGTCCTTTAAAGTTAGTGTAAAAGAGCTGGACCCCACGCGGAGCATGTAGGCATCGATCTCTCTACCTCTCGCATGCTAAGCGAGCGCTCTACCATTTGAGCTTATTCCCCTGGACATCAGAGAGAATGTGTCCATTGCTCTCAAAGACACCGGTGAAGACCGATCTCTAGCATGTGTGCAGGTGCTGCAGCGGGATTTCCAATGGCAACAAAGAAAAGAGAAAGCATTTCCTGATTCGCTGACAAGGTTGCACTGGCTACCATTTAGTTTTAGATCTGATTAAAAGAGTGTGCTTTAAGCCATTCAAACTGCAATGTTTGCAGCCAGGCAGCAGCTGGAAAACCTTCACTGTTGGCTCGTTGGTCTAGGGGTATGATTCTCGCTTTGGGTGCGAGAGGTCCCGGGTTCAAATCCCGGACGAGCCCGTGCATCAGAATTTAATCTCTTCAGCCTCATTAGGGTCACGGGCAAGCAGGATATTTCTGGAAAATTGGTAAAGAAAAATCATTAAGAAGCAAGGCCGGTTAGCTCAGTTGCCACTGCCTTGCTCTCTGGGATCTTCAGCCTCTGCTCATTTCACAAGTGATGGCTGGTCTCAAAGAAATCCTTGCTGGCAAGCCTGGTGCCATACCTCGCCGAAATAGCTCAGTTGGGAGAGACTGAAGTCTCTAGACTGAAGATCTAAAGGTCGCTGGTTTGATCCTGGGTTTCGGCAGAAGAACAATGTCTTTGTGCTTTTGGCCGAGGGGGTCCAGTGTCCAAACACCACCTCTTCTACTTGGTTCCCCATAGCTTCATCGCTATCTGCCTCTCAGACAACCAGCAGTCAGGATGTGATGGTGTAATGGTTAGCACTCCGGACTTTGAATCTCGGTGGAACCTTAGAAGCTTTTTCGCAGCGGGGTGAGGAACAACTGAGGTTGTTGCGCAACTGCTGTCATCCCTGTTAAATTGACTGTCTGAAACCGTGTCGGAAATAGGGAAACGTGCTCAAAAAGCAAAGCCTTCACTGGATCTTTGGTTTTGCGCTTCTAGGCTGATTGACTTAACTCTCTGCTGCTCGGTGAGAAAAGCCGACATCCACCAAGGTTCCATGGTGTAACGGTTAGCACTCTGGACTCTGAATCCAGCGATCCGAGTTCAAATCTCGGTGGGACCTGCTTTTGCCAGGAATGTGCGCAGGAGCCCATCCAATAAAACGTTTCAGTAGCAGTGATCCTCAAAAGCACGTCTGGGGAGTGTCCTTTAAAGTGAGTGTAAAAGGGCTGGACCCCACGCGGAGCATGTAGGCATCGATCTCTCTACCTCTCGCATGCTAAGCGAGCGCTCTACCATTTGAGCTTATTCCCCTGGACATCAGAGAGAATGTGTCCATTGCTCTCAAAGACACCGGTGAAGACCGATCTCTAGCATGTGTGCAGGTGCTGCAGCGGGATTTCCAATGCAACAAAGAAAAGAGAAAGCATTTCCTGATTCGCTGACAAGGTTGCACTGGCTACCGTTTAGTTTTAGATCTGATTAAAAGAGTGTGCTTTAAGCCATTCAAACTGCAATGTTTGCAGCCAGGCAGCAGCTGGACAACCTTCACTGTTGGCTCGTTGGTCTAGGGGTATGATTCTCGCTTTTGGGTGCGAGAGGTCCCGGGTTCAAATCCCGGACGAGCCCGTGCATCAGAATTTAATCTCTTCAGCCTCATTAGGGTCACGGGCAAGCAGGATATTTCTGGAAAATTGGTAAAGAAAAATCATTAAGAAGCAAGGCCGGTTAGCTCAGTTGCCACTGTCTTACTCTCTGGGATCTTCACCCTCTGCTCCTTTCACAAGTGATGGCTGGCCTCAAAGAAATCCCTGCTGGCAAGCCTGGTGCCATACCTCGCCGAAATAGCTCAGTTGGGAGAGACTGAAGTCTCTAGACTAAAGGTCGCTGGTTTGATCCTGGGTTTCGGCAGAAGAACAATGTCTTTGTGCTTTTGGCCGAGGGGGTCCAGTGTCCAAACACCACCTCTTCTACTTGGTTCCCCATAGCTTCATCGCTATCTGCCTCTCAGACAACCAGCAGTCAGGATGTGATGGTGTAATGGTTAGCACACCAGACTTTGAATCTCGGTGGAACCTTAGAAGCTTTTTCGCAGCGGGGTGAGGAAAAACTGAGGTGTTGCGCAACTGCTGTCATCCCTGTTAAATTGGCTGTCTGAAACCGTGTCGGAAATAGGGAAACATGCTCAAAAAGCAAAGCCTTCACTGGATCTTTGGTTTTGCGCTTCTAGGCTGATTGACTTAACTCTCTGCTGCTCGGTGAGAAAAGCCGACATCCACCAAGGTTCCATGGTGTAACGGTTAGCACTCTGGACTCTGAATCCAGCGATTCGAGTTCAAATCTCGGTGGGACCTGCTTTTGCCAGGAATGTGCGCAGGAGCCCATCCAAAAAAACGTTTCAGTAGCAGTGATCCTCAAAAGCACGTCTGGGGAGTGTCCTTTAAAGTGAGTGTAAAAGAGCTGGACCCCAAGCAGAGCATGTAGGCATCGATCTCTCTACCTCTCGCATGCTAAGCGAGCGCTCTACCATTTGAGCTTATTCCCCTGGACATCAGAAAGAATGTGTCCATTGCTCTCAAAGACACCGGTGAAGACCGATCTCTAGCATGTGTGCAGGTGCTGCAGCGGGATTTCCAATGCAACAAAGAAAAGAGAAAGCATTTCCTGATTCGCTGACAAGGTTGCACTGGCTACCGTTTAGTTTTAGATCTGATTAAAAGAGTGTGCTTTAAGCCATTCAAACTGCAATGTTTGCAGCCAGGCAGCAGCTGGACAACCTTCACTGTTGGCTCGTTGGTCTAGGGGTATGATTCTCGCTTTGGGTGCGAGTGGTCCCGGGTTCAAATCCTGGGCGAGCCCGTGCATCAGAATTTAATCTCTTCAGCCTCATTAGGGTCACGGGCAAGCAGGATATTTCTGGAAAATTGGTAAAGAAAAATCATTAAGAAGCAAGGCCGGTTAGCTCAGTTGCCACTGTCTTACTCTCTGGGATCTTCAGCCTCTGCTCCTTTCACAAGTGATGGCTGGTCTCAAAGAAATCCCTGCTGGCAAGCCTGGTGCCATACCTCGCCGAAATAGCTCAGTTGGGAGAGACTGAAGTCTCTAGACTGGACTGAAGTCTCTAGACTGGACTGAAGTCTCTAGACTGGACTGAAGTCTCTAGACTGGACTGAAGTCTCTAGACTGGACTGAAGTCTCTAGACTGGACTGAAGTCTCTAGACTGGACTGAAGTCTCTAGACTGGACTGAAGTCTCTAGACTGGACTGAAGTCTCTAGACTGGACTGAAGTCTCTAGACTGGACTGAAGTCTCTAGACTGGACTGAAGTCTCTAGACTGGACTGAAGTCTCTAGACTGGACTGAAGTCTCTAGACTGGACTGAAGTCTCTAGACTGGACTGAAGTCTCTAGACTGGACTGAAGTCTCTAGACTGGACTGAAGTCTCTAGACTGGACTGAAGTCTCTAGACTGGACTGAAGTCTCTAGACTGGACTGAAGTCTCTAGACTGGACTGAAGTCTCTAGACTGAAGTCTCTAGACTGAAGTCTCTAGACTGAAGTCTCTAGACTGAAGTCTCTAGACTGAAGTCTCTAGACTGAAGTCTCTAGACTGAAGTCTCTAGACTGAAGTCTCTAGACTGAAGTCTCTAGACTGAAGTCTCTAGACTGAAGTCTCTAGACTGAAGATCTAAAGGTCGCTGGTTTGATCCTGGGTTTCGGCAGAAGAACAATGTCTTTGTGCTTTTGGCCGAGGGGGTCCAGTGTCCAAACACCACCTCTTCTACTTGGTTCCCCATAGCTTCATCGCTATCTGCCTCTCAGACAACCAGCAGTCAGGATGTGATGGTGTAATGGTTAGCACTCCGGACTTTGAATCTCGGTGGAACCTTAGAAGCTTTTTCGCAGCGGGGTGAGGAAAAACTGAGGTGTTGCGCAACTGCTGTCATCCCTGTTAAATTGGCTGTCTGAAACCGTGTCGGAAATAGGGAAACGTGCTCAAAAAGCAAAGCCTTCGCTGGATCTTTGGTTTTGCGCTTCTAGGCTGATTGACTTAACTCTCTGCTGCTCGGTGAGAAAAGCCGACATCCACCAAGGTTCCATGGTGTAACGGTTAGCACTCTGGACTCTGAATCCAGCGATCCGAGTTCAAATCTCGGTGGGACCTGCTTTTGCCAGGAATGTGCGCAGGAGCCCATCCAAAAAAACGTTTCAGTAGCAGTGATCCTCAAAAGCACGTCTGGGGAGTGTCCTTTAAAGTGAGTGTAAAAGGGCTGGACCCCACGCGGAGCATGTAGGCATCGATCTCTCAACCTCTCGCATGCTAAGCGAGCGCTCTACCATTTGAGCTTATTCCCCTGGACATCAGAGAGAATGTGTCCATTGCTCTCAAAGACACCGGTGAAGACCGATCTCTAGCATGTGTGCAGGTGCTGCAGCGGGATTTCCAATGCAACAAAGAAAAGAGAAAGCATTTCCTGATTCGCTGACAAGGTTGCACTGGCTACCGTTTAGTTTTAGATCTGATTAAAAGAGTGTGCTTTAAGCCATCTCCTCCATGAACTGCCACCTTAACGTGGTGGAGGGGTTTGAGTACCCGAATGACCCTAGGAGCTATGTTGTCCGGGGCTATATGCCCCTGGTAGGGTCTCCCAAGGCAAACAGGTCCTAGGTGACGGGTCAGACTAAGAGCAGTTCAAAAACCCTTATGATGACAAATAAAACGAGGACCGTGACGTCGCCCGGTACGGCGCAGCCGGGGCCCCACCCTGGAGCCAGGCCTGGGGTTGGGGCTCGTATGCGAGCGCCTGGTGGCCGGGCCTTCCCCCACGGGGTCCGGCCGGGCTCAGCCCAAAGGAGCGACGTGGGGACACCTTCCCGTGGGCCCACCACTCGCAGGAGGGACCGTAAGGGGCCGGTGCAAAGAAAATCGGGCAGCAGTCGAAGGCGGGGGCCTAGACGACCCGATCCCTGGACACAGAATCTGGCTCTTGGGACATGGAATGTCACCTCGCTGGCGGGGAAAGAGCCTGAGATTGTGCGTGAGGTTGAGAGGTTCCGACTAGAGATAGTCGGAATCACCTCCACGCACGGCTTGGGCTCTGGAACCACACTCCTCGAGAGGGGATGGACTCTTCACCACTCTGGAGTTGCCCATGGTGAGAGGCGGCAGGCTGGTGTGGGTTTGCTTATAGCCCCCCAGCTCTGCCGCCATATGTTGGAGTTTACCCCGGTGAACGAGAGGGTCGTTTCCCTGCGGCTTCGGCTCGGGGATAGGTCTCTCACTGTTGTGTGTGCCTACGGGCCAAACAGCAGTGCAGAGTACCCGACCTTCTTGGTGTCCCTGGGAGGGGTGCTGGAGAGTGCTCCGACTGGGGACTCCGTCGTTCTACTGGGGGACTTCAACGCCCACGTGGGCAATGACAGTGAAACCTGGAGGGGCGTGATTGGGAGGAACGGCCCCCCTGATCTGAACCCGAGTGGTTTTCAGTTATTGGACTTCTGTGCTAGTTACAGTTTGTCCATAACGAACACCATGTTCAAGCATAAGGGTGTCCATCAGTGCACATGGCACCAGGACACCCTAGGTCGTAGGTCAATGATCGACTTTGTGGTCGTTTCATCTGACCTGCGGCCGTATGTCTTGGACACTCGGGTGAAGAGAGGGGCGGAGCTGTCAACTGATCACCACCTGGTGGTGAGTTGGATCCGATGGCGGGGGAGGAAGCTGGATAGACTCGGTAGACCCAAACGTACTGTGAGGGTCTGCTGGGAACGTTTGGCCGAGTCTCCTGTCAGAGAGATCTTCAACTCCTGCCTCCGGCAGAGCTTCGACCAGATCCCGAGGGAGGCTGGAGATATTGAGTCCGAGTGGACCATGTTCTCCACCTCCATTGTCAAAGCGGCTGCTCGGAGCTGTGGGCGCAAGGTCTCCGGTGCCTGTCGAGGCGGCAATCCCCGAACCCGGTGGTGGACACCGGAAGTAAGGGATGCCGTCAAGCTGAAGAAGGAGTCCTATCGGGCCTGGCTGGCTTGTGGGACTCCTGAGGCAGCTGACAGGTACCGGCAGGCTAAACGGACTGCAGCCCGGGTGGTTGTGGAGGCAAAAACTCGGGCCTGGGAGGAGTTCGGTGAGGCCATGGAAAAGCACTATCGGCTGGCCTCGAAGAGATTCTGGCAAACCGTCCGGTGCCTCAGGAGGGGGAAGCAGTGCCCTACCAACGCTGTTTACAGTGGCGATGGGCGGCTGTTGACCTCAACTGGGGATGTTGTCGGACGGTGGAAGGAATACTTCGAGGATCTCCTCAATCCCGCCGTCACGTCTTCCATTGGGGAAGCAGAGGCTGGGGGCTCAGAGGAGGACTCGTCCATCACCCAAGCTGAAGTCACCGAGGTGGTCAAGAAACTCCTCGGTGGCAAGGCACCGGGGGTGGATGAGATCCGCCCTGAGTACCTCAAGTCTCTGGATGTTGTGGGGCTGTCTTGGCTGACACGCCTCTGCAGCATCGCGTGGCGGTCGGGGACAGTGCCTCTGGTATGGCAGACCGGGGTGGTGGTCCCTCTTTTTAAGAAGGGGGACCGGAGGGTGTGTTCCAACTATAGGGGGATCACACTTCTCAGCCTCCCCGGGAAAGTCTATGCCAGGGTATTGGAGAGGAGAATTCGGCCGATAGTGGAACCTCGGATTCAGGAGGAACAGTGTGGTTTTCGTCCTGGTCGTGGAACACTGGACCAGCTCTATACCCTCTACAGGGTGCTGGAGGGTTCATGGGAGTTTGCCCAACCAGTCCACATTTGTTTTGTGGATTTGGAGAAGGCATTCGACTGTGTCCCTCGCGGCGTCCTGTGGAGGGTGCTGGGGGAATATGGGGTCCGGGGTCCGTTGCTGAGGGCTGTCCGGTCCCTGTATGACCGAAGCAGGAGTTTGGTCCGCATTGCCGGCAGTAAGTCAGACTTGTTCCCGGTGCATGTTGGACTCCGGCAGGGCTGCCCTTTGTCGCCGGTTCTGTTCATAATTTTTATGGACAGAATTTCTAGGCGCAGCCAAGGGCCGGAGGGTGTCAGGTTTGGGGACCACACGGTTTCGTCTCTGCTCTTTGCGGATGACGTTGTCGTGTTGGCCCCTTCTAACCAGGACCTTCAGCATGCACTGGGGCGGTTTGCAGCCGAGTGTGAAGCGGCTGGGATGGGGTTCAGCACCTCCAAATCCGAGGCCATGGTCCTCAGTCGGAAAAGGGTGGCTTGCCCACTTCAGGTTGGTGGAGAGTTCCTGCCCCAAGTGGAGGAGTTCAAGTATCTAGGGGTCTTGTTCACGAGTGAGGGGAGGATGGAACGGGAGATTGACAGACGGATCGGTGCAGCTTCTGCAGTAATGCGGTCGATGTACCGGTCTGTCGTGGTGAAGAAAGAGCTAAGCCGTAAGGCGAAGCTCTCGATTTACCGGTCAATCTACGTTCCTACTCTCACCTATGGTCATGAGCTTTGGGTCATGACCGAAAGGACAAGATCCCGGATACAGGCGGCCGAAATGAGCTTTCTCCGCAGGGTGGCTGGGCGCTCCCTTAGAGATAGGGTGAGAAGCTCAGTCACTCGGGAGGAACTCGGAGTAGAGCCGCTGCTCCTCCACATCGAGAGGGGACAGCTGAGGTGGCTCGGGCATCTGTTCCGGATGCCTCCTGAACGCCTTCCCGGGAAGGTGTTTCGGGCATGTCCAACCGGGAGGAGGCCCCGGGGAAGACCGAGGACACGCTGGAGGGACTATGTCTCCCGGCTGGCCTTGGAACGCCTCGGTGTCCCCCCGGAAGAGCTAGAGGAAGTGTCTAGGGAGAGGGAAGTCTGGGCATCTCTGCTTAGACTGCTGCCCCCGCGACCCGGCCCCGGATAAGCGGAAGAAGATTGATGGATGGATAAGCCATTCAAACTGCAATGTTTGCAGCCAGGCAGCAGCTGGACAACCTTCACTGTTGGCTCGTTGGTCTAGGGGTATGATTCTCGCTTTGGGTGTGAGAGGTCCCGGGTTCAAATCCCGGACGAGCCCGTGCATCAGAATTTAATCTCTTCAGCCTCATTAGGGTCACGGGCAAGCAGGATATTTCTGGAAAATTGGTAAAGAAAAATCATTAAGAAGCAAGGCCGGTTAGCTCTGAATCCAGCGATCCGAGTTCAAATCTCGGTGGGACCTGCTTTTGCCAGGAATGTACGCAGGAGCCCATCCAAAAAAACGTTTCAGTAGCAGTGATCCTCAAAAGCACGTCTGGGGAGTGTCCTTTAAAGTTAGTGTAAAAGGGCTGGACCCCACGCGGAGCACGTAGGCATCGATCTCTCTACCTCTCGCATGCTAAGCGAGCGCTCTACCATTTGAACTTATTCCCCTGGACATCAGAGAGAATGTGTCCATTGCTCTCAAAGACACCGGTGAAGACCGATCTCTAGCATGTGTGCAGGTGCTGCAGCGGGATTTCCAATGGCAACAAAGAAAAGAGAAAGCATTTCCTGATTCGCTGACAAGGTTGCACTGGCTACCGTTTAGTTTTAGATCTGATTAAAAGAGTGTGCTTTAAGCCATTCAAACTGCAATGTTTGCAGCCAGGCAGCAGCTGGAAAACCTTCACTGTTGGCTCGTTGGTCTAGGGGTATGATTCTCGCTTTGGGTGCGAGAGGTCCCGGGTTCAAATCCCGGACGAGCCCGTGCATCAGAATTTAATCTCTTCAGCCTCATTAGGGTCACGGGCAAGCAGGATATTTCTGGAAAATTGGTAAAGAAAAATCATTAAGAAGCAAGGCCGGTTAGCTCAGTTGCCACTGTCTTACTCTCTGGGATCTTCAGCCTCTGCTCCTTTCACAAGTGATGGCTGGTCTCAAAGAAATCCCTGCTGGCAAGCCTGGTGCCATATCTCGCCAAAATAGCTCAGTTGGGAGAGACTAAAGTCTCTAGACTAAAGATCTAAAGGCCGCTGGTTTGATCCTGGGTTTCGGCAGAAGAACAATGTCTTTGTGCTTTTGGCCGAGGGGGTCCAGTGTCCAAACACCACCTCTTCTACTTGGTTCCCCATAGCTTCATCGCTATCTGCCTCTCAGACAACCAGCAGTCAGGATGTGATGGTGTAATGGTTAGCACTCCGGACTTTGAATCTCGGTGGAACCTTAGAAGCTTTTTCGCAGCGGGGTGAGGAAAAACTGAGGTGTTGCGCAACTGCTGTCATCCCTGTTAAATTGGCTGTCTGAAACCGTGTCGGAAATAGGGAAACGTGCTCAAAAAGCAAAGCCTTCGCTGGATCTTTGGTTTTGTGCTTCTAGGCTGATTGACTTAACTCTCTACTGCTCGGTGAGAAAAGCCGACATCCACCAAGGTTCCATGGTGTAACGGTTAGCACTCTGGACTCTGAATCCAGCGATCCGAGTTCAAATCTCGGTGGGACCTGCTTTTGCCAGGAATGTGCGCAGGAGCCCATCCAAAAAAACGTTTCAGTAGCAGTGATCCTCAAAAGCACGTCTGGGGAGTGTGTTTTAAAGTTAGTGTAAAAGGGCTGGACCCCACGCGGAGCATGTAGGCATCGATCTCTCTACCTCTCGCATGCTAAGCGAGCGCTCTACCATTTGAGCTTATTCCCCTGGACATCAGAGAGAATGTGTCCATTGCTCTCAAAGACACCGGTGAAGACCGATCTCTAGCATGTGTGCAGGTGCTGCAGCGGGATTTCCAATGGCAACAAAGAAAAGAGAAAGCATTTCCTGATTCGCTGACAAGGTTGCACTGGCTACCGTTTAGTTTTAGATCTGATTAAAAGAGTGTGCTTTAAGCCATTCAAACTGCAATGTTTGCAGCCAGGCAGCAGCTGGAAAACCTTCACTGTTGGCTCGTTGGTCTAGGGGTATGATTCTCGCTTTGGGTGCGAGAGGTCCCGGGTTCAAATCCCGGACGAGCCCGTGCATCAAAATTTAATCTCTTCAGCCTCATTAGGGTCACGGGCAAGCAGGATATTTCTGGAAAATTGGTAAAGAAAAATCATTAAGAAGCAAGGCCGGTTAGCTCAGTTGCCACTGTCTTACTCTCTGGGATCTTCAGCCTCTGCTCCTTTCACAAGTGATGGCTGGTCTCAAAGAAATCCCTGCTGGCAAGCCTGGTGCCATACCTCGCCGAAATAGCTCATTTGGGAGAGACTGAAGTCTCTAGACTTGAAGTCTCTAGACTGAAGATCTAAAGGTCGCTGGTTTGATCCTGGGTTTCGGCAGAAGAACAATGTCTTTGTGCTTTTGGCCGAGGGGGTCCAGTGTCCAAACACCACCTCTTCTACTTGGTTCCCCATAGCTTCATCGCTATCTGCCTCTCAGACAACCAGCAGTCAGGATGTGATGGTGTAATGGTTAGCACTCCGGACTTTGAATCTCGGTGGAACCTTAGAAGCTTTTTCGCAGCGGGGTGAGGAAAAACTGAGGTGTTGCGCAACTGCTGTCATCCCTGTTAAATTGGCTGTCTGAAACCGTGTCGGAAATAGGGAAACGTGCTCAAAAAGCAAAGCCTTCGCTGGATCTTTGGTTTTGTGCTTCTAGGCTGATTGACTTAACTCTCTGCTGCTCGGTGAGAAAAGCCGACATCCACCAAGGTTCCATGGTGTAACGGTTAGCACTCTGGACTCTGAATCCAGCGATCCGAGTTCAAATCTCGGTGGGACCTGCTTTTGCCAGGAATGTGCGCAGGAGCCCATCCAAAAAAACGTTTCAGTAGCAGTGATCCTCAAAAGCACGTCTGGGGAGTGTGTTTTAAAGTTAGTGTAAAAGGGCTGGACCCCACGCGGAGCATGTAGGCATCGATCTCTCTACCTCTCGCATGCTAAGCGAGCGCTCTACCATTTGAGCTTATTCCCCTGGACATCAGAGAGAATGTGTCCATTGCTCTCAAAGACACCGGTGAAGACCGATCTCTAGCATGTGTGCAGGTGCTGCAGCGGGATTTCCAATGGCAACAAAGAAAAGAGAAAGCATTTCCTGATTCGCTGACAAGGTTGCACTGGCTACCGTTTAGTTTTAGATCTGATTAAAAGAGTGTGCTTTAAGCCATTCAAACTGCAATGTTTGCAGCCAGGCAGCAGCTGGAAAACCTTCACTGTTGGCTCGTTGGTCTAGGGGTATGATTCTCGCTTTGGGTGCGAGAGGTCCCGGGTTCAAATCACGGACGAGCCCGTGCATCAGAATTTAATCTCTTCAGCCTCATTAGGGTCACGGGCAAGCAGGATATTTCTGGAAAATTGGTAAAGAAAAATCATTAAGAAGCAAGGCCGGTTAGCTCAGTTGCCACTGTCTTACTCTCTGGGATCTTCAGCCTCTGCTCCTTTCACAAGTGATGGCTGGTCTCAAAGAAATCCCTGCTGGCAAGCCTGGTGCCATACCTCGCCGATATAGCTCATTTGGGAGAGACTGAAGTCTCTAGACTGAAGTCTCTAGACTGAAGTCTCTAGACTGAAGTCTCTAGACTGAAGTCTCTAGACTGAAGTCTCTAGACTGAAGTCTCTAGACTGAAGTCTCTAGACTGAAGTCTCTAGACTGAAGTCTCTAGACTGAAGTCTCTAGACTGAAGTCTCTAGACTGAAGATCTAAAGGTCGCTGGTTTGATCCTGGGTTTCGGCAGAAGAACAATGTCTTTGTGCTTTTGGCCGAGGGGGTCCAGTGTCCAAACACCACCTCTTCTACTTGGTTCCCCATAGCTTCATCGCTATCTGCCTCTCAGACAACCAGCAGTCAGGATGTGATGGTGTAATGGTTAGCACTCCGGACTTTGAATCTCGGTGGAACCTTAGAAGCTTTTTCGCAGCGGGGTGAGGAAAAACTGAGGTGTTGCGCAACTGCTGTCATCCCTGTTAAATTGGCTGTCTGAAACCGTGTCGGAAATAGGGAAACGTGCTCAAAAAGCAAAGCCTTCGCTGGATCTTTGGTTTTGTGCTTCTAGGCTGATTGACTTAACTCTCTGCTGCTCGGTGAGAAAAGCCGACATCCACCAAGGTTCCATGGTGTAACGGTTAGCACTCTGGACTCTGAATCCAGCGATCCGAGTTCAAATCTCGGTGGGACCTGCTTTTGCCAGGAATGTGCGCAGGAGCCCATCCAAAAAAAACGTTTCAGTAGCAGTGATCCTCAAAAGCACGTCTGGGGAGTGTGTTTTAAAGTTAGTGTAAAAGGGCTGGACCCCACGCGGAGCATGTAGGCATCGATCTCTCTACCTCTCGCATGCTAAGCAAGCGCTCTACCATTTGAGCTTATTCCCCTGGACATCAGAGAGAATGTGTCCATTGCTCTCAAAGACACCAGTGAAGACCGATCTCTAGCATGTGTGCAGGTGCTGCAGCGGGATTTCCAATGGCAAAAAAGAAAAGAGAAAGCATTTCCTGATTCGCTGACAAGGTTGCACTGACTACCGTTTAGTTTTAGATCTGATTAAAAGAGTGTGCTTTAAGCCATGCAAACTGCAATGTTTGCAGCCAGGCAGCAGCTGGACAACCTTCACTGTTGGCTTGTTGGTCTAGAGGTATGATTCTCGCTTTGGGTGCGAGAGGTCCCAGGTTCAAATCCCGGATGAGGCCGTGCATCGGAATTTAATCTCTTCAGCCTCATTAGGGTCACGGGCAAGCAGGATATTTCTGGAAAATTGGTAAAGAAAAAACATTTAGAAGCATGGCTGGTTAGCTCAGTTGCCACTGTCTTGCTCTCTCGGATCTTCAGCCTCTGCTCCTTTCACAAGTGATGGCTGGTCTCAAAGAAATCCCTGCTGGCAAGCCTATTTCTATACCTCGCCGAAATAGCTCAGTTGGAAGAGACTGAAGTCTCTAAACTAAAGAGCTAAAGGTCGCTGGTTTGATTCTGGGTTTCGGCAGAAGAACAATGTCTTTGTGCTTTTGGCCGAGGGGGTCCAGTGTCCAAACACCACCTCTTCTACTTGGTTCCCCATAGCTTCATCACTATCTGCCTCTCAGACAGCCAGCAGTCAGGATGTGATGGTGTAATGGTTAGCACTCCGGACTTTGAATCTCGGTGGAACCTTAGAAGCTTTTTCGCAGTGGGGTGAGGAAAAACTGAGGTGTTGCGCAACTGCTGTCGTCCCTGTTAAATTGGCTGTCTGAAACCGTGTCGGAAATAAGGAAACATGTGCTCAAAAAGCAAAGCCTTCGCTGGATCTTTGGTTTTGCGCTTCTAGGCTGATTGACTTAACTCTCTGCTGCTCGGTGAGAAAAGCCGACATCCACCAAGGTTCCATGGTGTAACGGTTAGCACTCTGGACTCTGAATCCAGCGATCCGAGTTCAAATCTCGGTGGGACCTGCTTATGCCAGGAATGTGCGCAGGAGCCCATCCAAAAAAACGTTTCAGTAGCAGTGATCCTCAAAAGCACGTCTGGGGAGTGTCCTTTAAAGGGAGTGTAAAAGGGCTGGACCCCACGCGGAGCATGTAGGCATCGATCGCTCTACCTCTCGCATGCTAAGTGAGCGCTCTACCATTTGAGCTTATTCCCCTGGACATCAGAGAGAATGTGTCCATTGCTCTCAAAGACACCGGTGAAGACCGATCTCTAGCATGTGTGCAGGTGCTGCAGCGGGATTTCCAATGGCAACAAAGAAAAGAGAAAGCATTTCCTGATTCGCTGACAAGGTTGCACTGGCTACCGTTTAGTTTTAGATCTGATTAAAAGAGTGTGCTTTAAGCCATTCAAACTGCAATGTTTGCAGCCAGGCAGCAGCTGGAAAACCTTCACTGTTGGCTCGTTGGTCTAGGGGTTTGATTCTCGCTTTGGGTGCGAGAGGTCCCGGGTTCAAATCCCGGACGAGCCCGTGCATCGGAATTTAATCTCTTCAGCCTCATTAGGGTCACGGGCAAGCAGGATATTTCTGGAAAATTGGTAAAGAAAAAACATTTAGAAGCAAGGCCGGTTAGCTCATTTGCCACTGTCTTGCTCTCTCGGATCTTCAGCCTCTGCTCCTTTCACAAGTGATGGCTGGTCTCAAAGAAATCCCTGCTGGCAAGCCTGTTTCTATACCTCACCGAAATAGCTCAGTTGGAAGAGTCTGAAGTCTCTAGACTAAAGATCTAAAGGTCGCTGGTTTGATCCTGGGTTTCGGCAGAAGAACAATGTCTTTGTGCTTTTGGCCGAGGGGGTCCAGTGTCCAAACACCACCTCTTCTACTTGGTTCCCCATAGCTTCATCGCTATCTGCCTCTCAGACAACCAGCAGTCAGGATGTGATGGTGTAATGGTTAGCACTCCGGACTTTGAATCTCGGTGGAACCTTAGAAGCTTGTTCGCAGCGGGGTGAGGAAAAACTGAGGTGTTGCGCAACTGCTGTCGTCCCTGTTAAATTGGCTGTCTGAAACTGTGTCGGAAATAGGGAAACATGTGCTCAAAAAGCAAAGCCTTCGCTGGATCTTTGGTTTTGCGCTTCTAGGCTGATTGACTTAACTCTCTGCTGCTCGGTGAGAAAAGCCAACATCCACCAAGGTTCCATGGTGTAACGGTTAGCACTCTGGACTCTGAATCCAGCGATCCGAGTTCAAATCTCGGTGGGACATGCTTTTGCCAGGAGTGTGCGCAGGAGCCCATCCAAAAAAACGTTTCAGTAGCAGTGATCCTCAAAAGCACGTCTGGGGAGTGTCCTTTAAAGTGAGTGTAAAAGGGCAGGACCCCACGCGGAGCATGTAGGCATCGATCTCTCTACCTCTCGCATGCTAAGCGAGCGCTCTACCATTTGAGCTTATTCCCCTGGACATCAGAGAGAATGTGTCCATTGCTCTCAAAGACACCGGTGAAGACCGATCTCTAGCATGTGTGCAGGTGCTGCAGCCGGATTTCCAATGGCAAAAAAAGAAAAGAGAAAGCATTTCCTGATTCGCTGACAAGGTTGCACTGGCTACCATTTAGTTTTAGATCTGATTAAAAGAGTGTGCTTTAAGCCATGCAAACTGCAATGTTTGCAGCCAGGCAGCAGCTGGACAGCCTTCACTGTTGGCTCGTTGGGCTAGGGGTATGATTCTCGCTTTGGGTGCGAGAGGTCCCGGGTTCAAATCCCGGACGAGCCCGTGCATCAGAATTTAATCTCTTCAGCCTCATTAGGGTCACGGGCAAGCAGGATATTTCTGGAAAATTGGTAAAGAAAAATCATTAAGAAGCAAGGCCGGTTAGCTCAGTTGCCACTGTCTTGCTCTCTGGGATCTTCAGCCTCTGCTCCTTTCACAAGTGATGGCTGGTCTCAAAGAAATCCCTGCTGGCAAGCCTGTTGCCATACCTCGCCGAAATAGCTCAGTTGGGAGAGACTGAAGTCTCTAGACTGAAGATCTAAAGGTCGCTGGTTTGATCCTGGGTTTCGGCAGAAGAACAATGTCTTTGTGCTTTTGGCCGAGGGGGTCCAGTGTCCAAACACCACCTCTTCTACTTGGTTCCCCATAGCTTCATCGCTATCTGCCTCTCAGACAGCCAGCAGTCAGGATGTGATGGTGTAATGGTTAGCACTCCGGACTTTGAATCTCGTTGGAACCTTAGAAGCTTTTTCGCAGCGGGGTGAGGAAAAACTGAGGTGTTGCGCAACTGCTGTCGTCCCTGTTAAATTGGCTGTCTGAAACCGTGTCGGAAATAGGGAAACATGTGCTCAAAAAGCAAAGCCTTTGCTGGATCTTTGGTTTTGCGCTTCTAGGCTGATTGACTTAACTCTCTGCTGCTCGGTGAGAAAAGCTGCCATCCACCAAGGTTCCATGGTGTAACGGTTAGCACTCTGGACTCTGAATCCAGCGATCTGAGTTCAAATCTCGGTGGGACCTGCTTTTGCCAGGAATGTGCACAGGAGCCCATCCAAAAAAACGTTTCAGTAGCAGTGATCCTCAAAAGCACGTCTGGGGAGTGTCCTTTAAAGTGAGTGTAAAAGGGCTGGACCCCACGAGAGAGCATGTAGGCATCGATCTCTCTACCTCTCGCATGCTAAGCGAGCGCTCTACCATTTGAGCTTATTCCCCTGGACGTCAGAGAGAATGTGTCCATTGCTCTCAAAGACACCGGTGAAGACCGATCTCTAGCATGTGTGCAGGTGCTGCAGCGGGATTTCCAATGGCAACAAAGAAAAGAGAAAGCATTTCCTGATTCGCTGACAAGGTTGCACTGGCTACCGTTTAGTTTTAGATCTGATTAAAAGAGTGTGCTTTAAGCCATTCAAACTGCAATGTTTGCAGCCAGGCAGCAGCTGGGCAACCTTCACTGTTGGCTCGTTGGTCTAGGGGTATGATTCTCGCTTTGGGTGCGAGAGGTCCCGGGTTCAGAGCCCGTGCATCGGAATTTAATCTCTTCAGCCTCATTAGGGTCACGGGCAAGCAGGATATTTCTGGAAAATTGGTAAAGAAAAAACATTTAGAAGCAAGGCCGGTTAGCTCAGTTGCCACTGTCTTGCTCTCTGGGATCTTCAGCCTCTGCTCCTTTCACAAGTGATGGCTGCTGTTCGGGAAAATTGTTTTTTTAATTTTAGTGAACTTGCAAATACACTTCCAGATACATACACACACACACACAAAAGACAAGATCCTAAACAAGAGGGAAAAAAAGGTTGAAAGAATGTCAAGGCATGGAAGAAACTGCAGAAGATGGCATCGTCTGTCTAGGGGCCATGACCATGCTATAATTTCAAGAGACTAGAGTTCCTTATTTGACGGACTTCAGTTCCTCTTTCGAGGGGTGATGGTCACGCTCAAGAGACTCGTGTTCCTACTTTGATGAACTTTAGTTCCTCTCTGGAAAAACCCAGATGCTTTCAACACCATCTGATTCTGTATAAATACTACGGAATAATTGCTACTCAGTGTGCATTCTTTTTGGTTTTTTGATTGATGTACCATCATAGGTGAATACTATTCTCTATGATTATTTTGTTATAAGTCAAGTCAAGTCAACTTTATTTATATAGCGCTTTTAACAATGTAGATTGTTTCAAAGCAGCTTTACAGTGTTAAACAGCAAAATAATGCAGCCTAATTTTATTCAGCTGTATAGCCATTTGATGTCATCAGTTCATTTCAATTTCCATACGGTGACAGTGTGGGCTTTAGATCAATAATTAGATCAGTAATTTAGTTTACATGGTTAAATTAGTTTATTAATTAGATTTATTTCGATGTTTAGTTGAAAAATATAGTGTCCCCAACTGAGCACGCCAAGCCAGAGGCAACAGTGGCAAGGAAACCAAAACCCCATTAGGTGACCTAATGGAGAAAAATAAACCTTGGGAGAAACCCGGCTCAGTCGGGGTGCCAGTTCTCCTCTGGCCAATTTACAAACAACGTATTATTATTATTATTCTGGCTGCTTTACAGGTCAGAGGTCATAATAGATCGGAATATTCAAAGGACCGGAGGCAACACGCTGGAGACGGGTTTATTGAGGATGATGTTGATTAAATAATTATTAAAGTGCAATATTCGAATGATCGGAGGCAACACGCTGGAGACGGGTTTATTGCGGATGACATATCGATTTAAGTATTATTTAATGGTAATATTCGAACAATCGGAGTCATCACACTGGTGACGGGTTTATTTAGATGCCGTGTCGATGAGGCAGTTGCAGGGGGAGGATAATTGACACGGTCTCTGCAGACACTTCGGGGTCCTGTGTTGGTCTTCTCTGGTCCACCATCTGATTAGGATACGGCGCGGATCTGGCTGACTGCAGTAAACCTCGGGATAAAACAGAGAGAATATCATTAGTGTAGATGCCATTCTTCTGATGATGTAACGAGTACATCAGGTGTTATGGGAAGTGTTCCCGGTTCCGGCTGACCTAGTTAATGCAGCCTAACAATCAATTAATTGAAAAAGTGTTTTATGTGTATGCCACAGTAAAGAGATGTGTTTTTAGTCTAGATTTAAACTGACAGAGTGGGTCTGCTTCCCGAACAGTGCTAGGAAGACTGTTCCAGAGTTTAGGAGCTAAATAGGAAAAGGATCGACCGCCTGCAGTTGATTTGGATATTCTCGGTATTTACAACTGGCCAGAATTTAGAGATCGCAGTAGACGTGATGGAGTATAATATGTTAAGAGCTCGCTCAAGTATTGGGGAGCTAAAGCATTTAGATCTTTGTAAGTAATAAGCAAGATTTTAAAATGTATGCGATGTTTAATAGGTAGCCAGTGCAATGTTGAGAGAACTGGGCTAATATGGTCATACTTCCTGGTTCTAGTAAGTACTCGAGCTGCTGCGTTTTGGACCAGCTGGAGTTTATTTATTAAGCGAGCAGGGCAACCACCCAATAGAGCATTACAATAATCTAGCCTTGAGGTCATGAACGCATGAACTAACTGTTCAGCATTTTGCATTGAGAGCATGTGCCGTAATTTTGATATATTTTTAAGATGGTAGAAAGCAGTTTTACAGATGCTAGAAACGTGGCTTTCAAACGAAAGATTGGTATCAAAGAGCACACCCAGGTTCCTCACTGACGACGAAGACTTGACAGAGCAGCCATCAAGTGTTAGACAGTATTCTAGGTTACTACTTGTGGAGCTTTTTTGTCCAATAATTAAAAATTCATTTTTTTCTGAATTGAGTTGCAGGAAATTACCAGTCATCCAATGTTTTATGGCGGCTATGCATTCCGTTAATCTTGTGAATTGGTAAATTTCTTCAGGGCGTGAAGAAATATAGAGCTGAATATAGAGCTGAGTATCGTCAGCATAACAATGAAAACTAATGCCATGCTTCCTAATAATATCTCCCAGTGGTAGCATGTACAGGGTGAAGAGTAGCGGTCCTAGCACTGAGCCTTGTGGTACTCCATACTGAACTTGCGATCGGTGTGACATCTCTTCATTTACTGCTACAAACTGATAACGGTCGCATAGGTATGATTTAAACCATGATAAAGCAATTCCACTAATACCTACATAATTTTCGAGTCTATTCAAAAGAATGTTGTGGTCGATGGTATCAAATGCAGCGCTAAGATCGAGTAACACTAATAGAGAGATACAGCCACGATCGGATGATAAGAGTAAATCATTTGTAACTCTGATGAGAGCAGTCTCAGTACTATGATACGGTCTAAATCCTGACTGGAAATCCTCACAGATACCATTTCTTTCTAAAAAGGAACATAATTGTGAAGACACTGCCTTTTCAAGTATTTTTGACAGAAAGGGTAGATTTGAGATTGGTCTATAATTGACTAATTCTGTAGGATCAAGTTGCGTTTTTTTAATAAGTGGTTTAATAATAGCCAACTTAAAAGTTTTCGGTACATATCCTAATGACAAAGATGAATTAATGATATTAAGAAGAGGATCTATGACCTCTGGTAGCATCTCTTTTAATAGCCTAGTCGGTACAGGGTCAAGCATACATGTTGTTGATTTTGATGATTTAACGAGTTTAGCCAATTCTTCTTCTCCTATAGCAGTAAATGATTGTAATTTTTCCTCAGTGACACTACATTGCTCTGTCTGATGTGATACTGTAGTAGACGGCTGCAGGGTTAAAAATTTTTTCCTAATATTATCAATTTTACATGTGAAGAAGTTCATAAAGTCATTACTGCTGTGCTGTTTACAATCATCAGAAGTTGAAGCTTTATTTTTGGTTAATTTAGCCACTGTATCGAATAAATACCTTGGGTTGTGTTTGTTTTCTTCCAAGAGAGTTGAGAAATAAGCGGATCTAGCAGTTTTTACGGCCTTTCTGTATGCGATCATGTGCTCTTTCCACGAATTTCGAAAGACCTCTAGTTTTGTTTTCTTCCAGCTGCGCTCCATTTTTTTAACTGCTCAGCTGTATTATTTTAACTTGAATTGCTCAGACGAGAACAAGTTAGTATTTCACATCTATTGCTTTTGAACTGCATACAAGGTAACTACCTGTATACTGATCCACTCATACAGAATTGTCTGTTTGAGATGGGCTAAGCTGAAGTATTATCTGTAACCTTTTGTTATTTTGCTAATAAATTTTTTGTCATTGTATAACCAGTACTTTTATCTTTTGTATAAATAAATTTTCATTTTATAAAGACATAGTATCGTTTTTAGTTCTTTACTTCAGCTTATAAAGACAGTTCTATCGAGAATAGACAGAGCATTTTTTGTTACACCTTACAAGGCCCAAAGTCAACCAACCTTCGATGCGAAACTCAGCTGGATGGTGAGCATGCTCTTATTAAAAAGGTTATTGACTGTTTATTAATTCTATATTGTTTGTTTGAGGATATTGGTTTCATATCACTAGATTGCTGGTATATTGAAATGAGCTAGGTATAGGTTTAGGCCTAATTCTGACCTGACAGCAAAAGACTGCTTTCTTGCAATGGTTAACATTGTATTTTAAGGGTTAATCAGGAACGGGAACGATACCGGTTTCCCAACACTGCTCTCAAATAAATCCCTGCTGGCAAGCCTGTTGCCATACCTCGCCGAAATAGCTCAGTTGGGAGAGACTGAAGTCTCTAGACTGAAGATCTAAAGGTTGCTGGTTTGATCCTGGGTTTCGGCAGAAGAACAATGTCTTTGTGCTTTTGGCCAAGGGGGTCCAGTGTCCAAACACCACCTCTTCTACTTGGTTCCCCATAGCTTCATCACTATCTGCCTCTCAGACAGCCAGCAGTCAGGATGTGATGGTGTAATGGTTAGCACTCTGGACTTTGAATCTCGTTGGAACCTTAGAAGCTTTTTCGCAGCGGGGTGAGGAAAAACTGAGGTGTTGCGCAACTGCTGTCGTCCCTGTTAAATTGGCTGTCGGAAATAGGGAAACGTGCTCAAAAAGCAAAGCCTTCGCTGGATCTTTGGTTTTGCGCTTCTAGGCTGATTGACTTAACTCTCTGCTGCTCGGTGAGAAAAGCCGACATCCACCAAGGTTCCATGGTGTAACGGTTAGCACTCTGGACTCTGAATCCAGCGATCCGAGTTCAAATCTCTATGGGACCTGCTTTTGCCAGGAATGTGCACAGGAGCCCATCCAAAAAAACGTTTCAGTAGCAGTGATCCTCAAAAGCACGTCTGGGGAGTGTCCTTTAAAGTGAGTGTAAAAGGGCTGGACCCCACGCGGAGCATGTAGGCATCGATCTCTCTACCTCTCGCATGCTAAGCGAGCGCTCTACCATTTGAGCTTATTCCCCTGGACGTCAGAGAGAATGTGTCCATTGCTCTCAAAGACACCGGTGAAGACCGATCTCTAGCATGTGTGCAGGTGCTGCAGCGGGATTTCCAATGGCAACAAAGAAAAGAGAAAGCATTTCCTGATTCGCTGACAAGGTTGCACTGGCTACCGTTTAGTTTTAGATCTGATTAAAAGAGTGTGCTTTAAGCCATTCAAACTGCAATGTTTGCAGCCAGGCAGCAGCTGGACAACCTTCACTGTTGGCTCGTTGGTCTAGGGGTATGATTCTCGCTTTGGGTGCGAGAGGTCCCGGGTTCAAATCCCGGACTAGCCCGTGCATTGGAATTTAATCTCTTCAGCCTCATTAGGGTCACGGGCAAGCAGGATATTTCTGGAAAATTGGTAAAGAAAAAACATTTAGAAGCAAGTCCGGTTAGCTCAGTTGCCACTGTCTTGCTCTCTGGGATCTTCAGCCTCTGCTCCTTTCACAAGTGATGGCTGCTGTTCGGGAAAATTGTTTTTTTAATTTTAGTGAACTTGCGAATACACTTCCAGATACATACACACACACACACAAAAGACAAGATCCTAAACAAGAGGGAAGAAAAGGTCGAAAGAATGTCAAGGCATGGAAGAAACTGCAGAAGATGGCATCGTCTGTCTAGGGGCCATGACCATGCTATAATTTCAAGAGACTAGACTTCCTTATTTGACGGACTTCAGTTCCTCTTTCGAGGGGTGATGGTCACGCTCAAGAGACTCGTGTTCCTACTTTGATGAACTTTAGTTCCTCTCTGGAAAAACCCAGATGCTTTCAACACCATCTGATTCTGTATAAATACTACGGAATAATTGCTACTCAGTGTGCATTCTTTTTGGTTTTTTGATTGATGTACCATCATAGGTGAATACTATTCTCTATGATTATTTTGTTATAACTGCTCAGCTGGGAGTCACGTGATCAGCTGGATAAGATGGCGGCATAGTTTGATTCTCCTCACCCAGAATTGTTCATTTGATCGGTAATTCTCCGTTGAAACATTTTTATTTTTGTTCAGTTTGTTTATAATCATTTCAGTTGAAGCAGGATGGCAGAATCGGGTAAAAAGTCTGTATCCAATACCTCGAAAAACAAAGTTAATCGGTCTGACATGGAAGCCATTGCTGAAGCAGTGTTGGAGAAACAGCGTGACTATCTTGAATCCCGTTTTGATCAACTTCAGCAGATGGGAAAAGATACGGAAGGGAAACTGGGCGCTATCCAGACCCACTTAATGACTTTGTCTGAGAGCATCGGAACTATAAATACGGAGATGGGGAAAATAAGATCGGATGTTAAAGGTAACTCAAAGTTGCTAGCCACTCAAGATGCAATGCTACAACAGATGCAACTTAAGTTGGCGGACATGGAGGACAGAAGTCGACGGTGTAACATTCGAATCACGGGCTTGACAGAAGGGCTGGAAGGGTCTAGTGCAATCCAGTACCTGACGCAATCACTCCCTAAATGGTTTCCCTCCCTTGGCAGTCTCCAGGGTGAAATAATGCGTGCCCATCGAGTGTACACTGACAACAAGAATCGAGGGAATGCCCGCACAATGATTTTTAACGTCCTTCGTTTTACCACCTGCCAATCGATTCTTCGAGCTGCCAGGAAAAACCCTCTCACTGTCGAAGGTCGGCGGGTGAGATTTTTTCCAGATTATAGCAGCTACACTCTTAAACGCCGCTTAGCCTTTTCCCAGGCAATGGATAACGCTCGTGCCAAGGGCGTGGAGTTCTTCCTGCTCTACCCTGCAATTTTGAAGATAAAGGTTGGTGGCCGAATGGAGTCGTTCCAGTCTCCTAGAGATGCTGAGGATTTTATCAATACACTGCCTGCGGTGCTCCCCCTTTCGGGTGCGGACGATGGAATTCCAGTGGAAACTGAAGGTACAGATGCTGACGTGGACGCGTGAGCGGTTCGTCAAACAAGATCCTGTTCAGGATTTGTTTTGTTGTTCACTCCCTGGGCCTTTGTTACACAATTGCAGGCTTAGATTGGCTATTTGAATGTTTGGTTTGAAGCGGTTCGACAAGCTGCTTCAGAAGAGGACATTGCGCCGTTGAAGTCACAAATTCATGGTTAATTCTGTATTTATAATGTTAACTTGTTTATTTGAAGTATAATGGTCTGATTTAATTTATATACAAGCTACGATTTGTTTTTGGATTAAGACGACTCGCTCACGCAAGCTCGAGCAGATCTGGTTCAACAACTAATGTCCGACTTTGTCTTCTTCTTGATTGATTTATTTGTATTATTTTTTCACTGCGAGGACCAACATTTTGACTGTGTAGTTTACCCTTGGACTTGATTAGTTTATGTTCTTATTGTTTTGTATTCATTGCATATGTAGACCTACGTGTTTAGGTTATCTAAGTTACCGAGATGACTATAATACCTGTTCTGGTAGGAGGCCTACAGTGTAAGAAGTGTTTTCATCACTCAGCATAGATAAATATATATAAATTATTATTATTATTATTTTTTATTTTTTTAAGCAAACAGTGGATATTATATTTTGATTTCAACGGTTATTTAATAGTTTGTAATTCTGGGTTGAATTATCTTTGCTGCCCCGTACCCATAAATGGTCACGGATCAACACGATCTGAATGTACATTTTATTTACCCTTTTTATTTTGTATCGTTCTATTTTCTTTTCTTATTTGTTGTGTTTATTTATTTGTATATATTTTATTTTGGGGAATGTTCACGATGCTCTATGTTTGGCAAGGCGAGAATCATTTCACAATACCTTGGAAACCTTAATTGTAGCTATTGGCAAAAAATGGTTAGACCTATATTTAGACTACCAGGGTCTGCTATGAGAACTGTTCATGATGATCATGGGTGAATTATCTATTCTAGTATGGAATTGCAATGGGTTGAATGTACCGCATAAACGGAGCAGTGTCTTAACTTTGCTTCGGCAAAAGAAAATTAATCTTGCGCTTTTACAAGAAACTAATTTGTTAAGTAAAGATTCTGGTCGTATTGCTAATAGATATTATCATACTATTGCTTCCTCTACGGCTAGTACAAAATCCAAAGGGGTAGCCATTGTTTGCAGACGTAATCTCAAAATTAAGGTGTTGGATTTATGGGCGGATGATGCAGGCAGAATTGTTATTGCAAAAGTTGAATTGTATGGCAAAAAGGTTGCTCTTATATCGATTTATGCACCAAATACATTTGATAATTGCTTTTATGATACATTAACACAAAGGATGTTAGATCTGACTGATTATTCATTCATAGTAGGAGCAGACATGAACGCAATATTGGACATTAACCTTGATCGGTCAAGTTCAACTGCTTCCAGGGAGCAAGAATTAGCTACTGCTGCATTACATTTGTGGGCTAGTAGTCTGGGGCTTATAGATATATGGCGGTCTCTCAATCCCTCATCAAAAGATTATACTTTCTTCTCATCAAGACATAAAACGTTTTCGAGGATAGATTTCTTGTTTTCGTCTCCTTTACTTTTTCAGAAAATTGATCATGCGGTGTTATTGCCTATCGCCCTCTCAGACCACAAAGGAATATGGTGCTGTGCTACTTTGGATGGTTTATCAAAACGAGCCACTAGGTGGCGCTTCAATACTTCCCTATTGGTTAATGAAGACTATAAGTCACAATTCCTATCTCAATTAGAGGAGTTTTTGAAGTTTAATGTAGGATCAGTTGAGGACCCCAGAATATTATGGGAGGCGATAAAAGGCTTTATACGGAGTAATGCTATACTGTTTTCTTCCAATTTGCGCAAAGCCAGATCTGCCAAATTGCAAGCTCTTGAAGCAGATTTTGTTAGACTAGATTCCACCTTACAGAGCAATTACTCTTCACAAATAGCAGTGGAACGTGACCTTGTTAAGAAAGAAATAAATGATATTCTGAAGCGACGGTCAGAGTTTTTAATCCATAGAACTAGACAACGATACTATTTCCATGGATCTAGACCTAGTCATCTGTTGGCTATGAAAATTAGATCAAATGAGCATTTTGCTGATATTTCCTCCATCAAATCCTCAATGGGCATCATCACAACTGAACCCAAACAAATTAACAAGACATTTTGTGTCTTTTATTCTGATTTGTATAAATCGGAGCTTCAGCCTGAACAAGATAGATGTAATCATTTTCTTAAAAAATTACAGTTACCACGGTTGGAAACAAATGCTTCCGTTCTACTTGACAACAACATTTCTTTAGAAGAATTGAAAGAAGCAGCCCTTGCCATGCAAAGGAATAAATCACCTGGTTTAGATGGGATACCTCCTAAGTTTTATGTTATATTCTGGAACGTATTGGGTCCCTTGCTTCTAGACATGATAACAGCTTCAGTTGAAAAAGGCAGCTTTTCTAGAGATGTTAATACTGCCCTAATATCTGTACTTTTAAAGAAAGATAAGGATCCTACAGAATGCGCAAACTATAGGCCATTAAGTCTGCTAAACGCAGATTTAAAAATGTATGCAAAGGTTCTTGCTCGACGCATTCAGGATCACATGCCCTTGTTAGTCCATTGTGATCAGACGGGTTTTATTAAGTCCAGACTCGCAGTGGATAATGTCAGGCGCCTCCTGCATATAATCGATGCAACAGTGGGTGCTAAGGCTCCGTCAGTAGTGATGTCCCTTGATGCGATGAAGGCCTTTGATAGGATGGAGTGGTCATTCTTGTGGTCTGTTCTGGAAAATATGGGTTTTGGTAAAGGTTTTATACATATGATTAAAGTCCTTTACTCTAATCCCACAGCATTAGTACTCACTGGGCAATTGCTTTCCTCACCATTTTCTATAACTAGGTCTTCGCGACAAGGGTGTCCTTTGAGTCCAGCTCTTTTTGCTCTTTCCCTTGAACCTCTAGCCCAGATGATTCGACAATGCACTGAGATACAACCTATTTCCATTCACAATACTTTGCATCATGTAGCATTATATGCTGATGATGTTCTGGTTTTCATGGAAAATCCAATACACTCTATTTCTAACCTGCTGTCTATTTGTGAAGAGTTTGGCTGCTTATCTGGTTTTAAGGTTAACTGGTCTAAATCTGCCCTTTTACCTTTAAATGAGTCAGCAAAAATATTGCAGTATCCACCTATTATTTCTGTTGTTCAGAACTTTAAATATCTTGGGATACAAATTTTTCCCTCTTTGAACCATACTGTAACGCACAATTTTTCAGAAGTGACCAAGGACATCAAGAGAGATTTGGACAGATGGATTAATCTACCCAATTCTCTGCAGGCCCGGATCTCTATTGTAAAAATGAATATTTTGCCTCGACTGAATTATTTTAGTTCGATGATACCCCTGTCCCCCCCTGTCAATTTCTGGAATAAAATCCATGGTAATATCTCACAATTCATCTGGAACAGGAAAAGACCGCGTTTGAAGTTGACTACTTTACAGAGGAAGAGGGTAGATGGGGGCTTAGCAGTACCTAATTGTAAGCTTTATTTTTGGTCTTTTGTGCTCCGGCCTCTGTTTATATGGTTTAATCCTCATATCTCTGTCTCTTGGCGTAAGATTGAGGAAAATATTGTGCATCCATGGAATTTGGAAGACGTTCTTTTTTCTAACGTATCAAATAAGCAATGTCGGCTGCGCTTTGGTCCCATAGTTTCTCATCTTATTCAAATTTGGAGGTTGGTTGAATCTAGATGCAAGATCTCCTGTAGGTGGCATACACAGTCTCCCATATTCAATAATAAAGGTCTGACAATTGGTGGCAGACCCATTCCTCCTTCGCTTTGGAGTAGGAGTGGTGTTCGTCACTTGAAAGATGTTTATAATGATTCTGGTTTGTGCTCTTTTCAAGATATTGCAAACTCATTCAATCTGCCAGCCTCCTCATTTTTCTTTTATTTACAGCTTAGATCGGCCCTCAAAGCATATGGTGTACCTTGGCAACAACCTTTGTGTGTACACCCATTGCATAATTTGATTATTGCTCAAGGAAATAGAGGACTGGTGTCCATATTATATAATTTTATTTTGGAGGCCTCGAATGCCAAACTGCCTTTAGATAGACTATGGAGACGTGATTGCCCGAATTTGGATCCAGATTTTACTTGGGAGGATGTTTGGGTAAATATAAAGGAGGCCTCTCGTAATCCTGACCACCAACAGATTCATTTCAACTTTGTACATAGAACATATTTAACCCCTCGCAAGCTCCATTTAATGAAGAGATTAACCGACCCAGCTTGTACCCTATGTACCCTCAAGGTACCAGGTACTTTCTTACATATGATGTGGGAATGCCCGCCTGTTGCTCAGTTTTGGACAGAGGTAGCATCCAGATTGTCTGATTTGGTTTCAGCAACAGTACCCGTAACAGTGCCCGTTTTGTTATTGAATAAGTTAACAATGTTGAACACTAATATTCAGCAGAAGCGCACAGTATTAGCTGGCCTCACAGCTGCTAAAAAGATGATTGCATTGAGATGGAAACCTCCTCATTCACTTTCTGTTAAATGTTGGATTCTTACATTTCTGGATGTGATCTTTTTAGAATTGTCTACTGCTCGAGTTAATGGTGCGAATGAAAAGACAATCTGTAGTTGGAACACACTTGCTGAGTCACTGAAAGCCTGGTTAAGATAAATAAATTTTAGTTTTATTTATTTACATTTTTTGCCTGACTTGAGTTGTTTATTTGTTAATCTGAGCTCCTGAACATGAGTAATTCCCTGTTATGTATATATAATTTATTTTATTTATATATATATATATTTTTTTTCCCTCCATGTGTATATTGTATATGTATGTAAACGTTATTTTATTTGTGTGTATATGTTATATGTATATTTGACTTTGCCTTTTTTTTTTTTTTTTTTTTTTTGAAATGCCTTGTAATAGTTTGTTCTTTTCCTTCCAATAAACATTTGATCGCAAAAAAAAAAAAACTGCTCAGCTGTATTATTTTAACTTGAATTGCTCAGACGAGAACAAGTTAGTATTTCACATCTATTGCTTTTGAACTGCATACAAGGTAACTACCTGTATACTGATCCACTCATACAGAATTGTCTGTTTGAGATGGGCTAAGCTGAAGTATTATCTGTAACCTTTTGTTATTTTGCTAATAAATTTTTTGTCATTGTATAACCAGTACTTTTATCTTTTGTATAAATAAATTTTCATTTTATAAAGACATAGTATTGTTTTTAGTTCTTTACTTCAGCTTATAAAGACAGTTCTATCGAGAATAGACAGAGCATTTTTTGTTACACCTTACAAGGCCCAAAGTCAACCAACCTTCGATGCGAAACTCAGCTGGACGGTGAGCATGCTCTTATTAAAAAGGTTATTGACTGTTTATTAATTCTATATTGTTTGTTTGAGGATATTGGTTTCATATAACTAGATTGCTGGTATATTGAAATGAGCTAGGTATAGGTTTAGGCCTAATTCTGACCTGACAGCAAAAGACTGCTTTCTTGCAATGGTTAACATTGTATTTTAAGGGTTAATCAGGAACGGGAACGATACCGGTTTCCCAACACTGATCTCAAAGAAATCCCTGCTGGCAAGCCTGTTGCCATACCTCGCCGAAATAGCTCAGTTGGGAGAGACTGAAGTCTCTAGACTGAAGATCTAAAGGTTGCTGGTTTGATCCTGGGTTTCGGCAGAAGAACAATGTCTTTGCGCTTTTGGCCAAGGGGGTCCAGTGTCCAAACACCACCTCTTCTACTTGGTTCCCCATAGCTTCATTGCTATCTGCCTCTCAGACAGCCAGCAGTCAGGATGTGATGGTGTAATGGTTAGCACTCCGGACTTTGAATCTCGTTGGAACCTTAGAAGCTTTTTCGCAGCGGGGTGAGGAAAAACTGAGGTGTTGCGCAACTGCTGTCGTCCCTGTTAAATTGGCTGTCTGAAACCGTGTCGGAAATAGGGAAACATGGGCTCAAAAAGCAAAGCCTTCGCTGGATCTTTGGTTTTGCGCTTCTAGGCTGATTGACTTAACTCTCTGCTGCTCGGTGAGAAAAGCTGACATCCACCAAGGTTCCATGGTGTACGGGTTAGCACTCTGGTCTCTGAATCCAGCGATCCGAGTTCAAATCTTGGTGGGACCTGCTTTTGCCAGGAATGTGCGCAGGAGCCCATCCAAAAAAAAGTTTCAGTAGCAGTGATCCTCAAAAGCACGTCTGGGGAGTGTCCTTTAAAGTGAGTGTAAAAGGGCAGGACCCCACGCGGAGCATGTAGGCATCGATCTCTCTACCTCTCGCATGCTAAGCGAGCGCTCTACCATTTGAGCTTATTCCCCTGGACATCAGAAAGAATGTGTCCATTGCTCTCAAAGACACCTGTGAAGACCGATCTCTAGCATGTGTGCAGATGCTGCAGCGGGATTTCCAATGGCAAAAAAGAAAAGAGAATGCATTTCCTGATTCGCTGACAAGGTTGCACTGGCTACCATTTAGTTTTAGATCTGATTAAAAGAGTGTGCTTTAAGCCATGCAAACTGCAATGTTTGCAGCCAGGCAGCAGCTGGCTAACCTTCACTGTTGGCTCGTTGGTCTAGGGGTATGATTCTCGCTTTGGGTGCGAGAGGTCCCGGGTTCAAATCCCGGACGAGCCCGTGCATCAGAATTTAATCTCTTCAGCCTCATTAGGGTCACGGGCAAGCAGGATTTTTCTGGAAAATTGGTAAAAAAAAACATTAAGAAGCAAGGCCGGTTAGCTCAGTTGCCACTGTCTTGCTCTCTGGGATCTTCAGCCTCTGCGCCTTTCACAAGTGATGGCTGGTCTCAAAGAAATCCCTGCTGGCAAGCCTGTTGCCATTCCTCACCGAAATAGCTCAGTTGGGAGAGACTAAAGTCTCTAGACTGAAGATCTAAAGGTCGCTGGTTTGATCCTGGGTTTCGGCAGAAGAACAATGTCTTTGTGCTTTTGGCCGAGGGGGTCCAGTGTCCAAACACCACCTCTTCTACTTGGTTCCCCATAGCTTCATCGCTATCTGCTTCTCAGACAGCCAGCAGTCAGGATGAGATGGTGTAATGGTTAGCACTCCGGACTTTGAATCGCGTTGGAACCTTAGAAGCTTTTTCGCAGCGGGGTGAGGAAAAACTGAGGTGTTGCGCAACTACTGTCGTCCCTGTTAAATTGGCTGTCTGAAACCGTGTCGGAAATAGGGAAACATGGGCTCAAAAAGCAAAGCCTTCGCTGGATCTTTGGTTTTGCGCTTCTAGGCTGATTGACTTAACTCTCTGCTGCTCGGTGAGAAAAGCCAACATCCACCAAGGTTCCATGGTGTAACGGTTAGCACTCTGGACTCTGAATCCAGCGATCCGAGTTCAAATCTCGGTGGGACCTGCTTTTGCCAGGAGTGTGCGCAGGAGCCCATCCAAAAAAACGTTGCAGTAGCAGAGATCCTCAAAAGCACGTCTGGGGAGTGTCCTTTAAAGTGAGTGTAAAAGGGCAGGACCCCACGCGGAGCATGTAGGCATCGATCTCTCTACCTCTCGCATGCTAAGCGAGCGCTCTACCATTTGAGCTTATTCCCCTGGACGTCAGAGAGAATGTGTCCATTGCTCTCAAAGACACCGGTGAAGACCGATCTCTAGCATGTGTGCAGGTGCTGCAGCGGGATTTCCAATGGCAAAAAAAGAAAACAGAAAGCATTTCCTGATTCGCTGACAAGGTTGCACTGGCTACCATTTAGTTTTAGATCTGATTAAAAGAGTGTGCTTTAAGCCATGCAAACTGCAATGTTTGCAGCCAGGCAGCAGCTGGACAACCTTCACTGTTGGCTCGTTGGGCTAGGGGTATGATTCTCGCTTTGGGTGCGAGAGGTCCCGGGTTCAAGTCCCGGGTTCAAATCCTGGACGAGCCCGTGCATCAGAATTTAATCTCTTCAGCCTCATTAGGGTCACGGGCAAGCAGGATATTTCTAGAAAATTGGTAAAGAAAAATCATTAAGAAGCAAGGCCGGTTAGCTCAGTTGCCACTGTCTTGCTCTCTGGGATCTTCAGCCTCTGCTCCTTTCACAAGTGATGGCTGGTCTCAAAGAAATCCCTGCTGGCAAGCCTGTTGCCATACCTCGCCGAAATAGCTCAGTTGGGAGAGACTGAAGTCTCTAGACTGAAGATCTAAAGGTCGCCGGTTTGATCCTGGGTTTCGGCAGAAGAACAATGTCTTTGTGCTTTTGGCCGAGGGGGTCCAGTGTCCAAACACCACCTCTTCTACTTGGTTCCCCATAGCTTCATCGCTATCTGCCTCTCAGACAGCCAGCAGTCAGGATGTGATGGTGTAATGGTTAGCACTCCGGACTTTGAATCTCGTTGGAACCTTAGAAGCTTTTACGCAGCGGGGTGAGGAAAAACTGAGGTGTTGCGCAACTGCTGTCGTCCCTGTTAAATTGGCTGTCTGAAACCGTGTAGGAAATAGGGAAACATGCTCAAAAAGCAAAGCCTTCGCTGGATCTTTGGTTTTGCGCTTCTAGGCTGATTGACTTACCTCTCTGCTGCTCGGTGAGAAAAGCCGACATCCACCAAGGTTCCATGGTGTGACGGTTAGCACTCTGGACTCTGAATCCAGCGAGCCGAGTTCAAATCTCGGTGGGACCTGCTTTTGCCAGGAATGTGCGCAGGAGCCCATCCAAAAAAACGTTTCAGTAGCAGTGATCCTCAAAAGCACGTCTGGGGAGTGTCCTTTAAAGTGAGTGTAAAAGGGCTGGACCCCACGCGGAGCATGTAGGCATCGATCTCTCTACCGATCGCATGCTAAGCGAGCGCTCTACAATTTGAGCTTATTCCCCTGGACATCAGAGAGAATGTGTCCATTGCTCTCAAAGACACCGGTGAAGACCGATCTCTAGCATGTGTGCAGGTGCTGCAGCGGGATTTCCAATGGCAACAAAGAAAAGAGAAAGCATTTCCTGATTCGATGACAAGGTTGCACTGGCTACCGTTTAGTTTTAGATCTGATTAAAAGAGTGTGCTTTAAGCCATTCAAACTGCAATGTTTGCAGCCAGGCAGCAGCTGGAAACCTTCACTGTTGGCTCGTTGGTCTAGGGGTATGATTCTCGCTTTGGGTGCGAGAGGTGCCGGGTTCAAATCCCGGACGAGCCCGTGCATCAGAATTTAATCTCTTCAGCCTCATTACGGTCACGGGCAAGCAGGATATTTCTGGAAAATTGGTAAAGAAAAATCATTAAGAAGCAAGGCCGGTTAGCTCAGTTGCCACTGTCTTGCTCTCTGGGATCTTCAGCCTCTGCTCCTTTCACAAGTGATGGCTGGTCTCAAAGAAATCCCTGCTGGCAAGCCTGGTGCCATACCTCGCCGAAATAGCTCAGTTGGGAGAGACTGAAGTCTCTAGACTGAAGATCTAAAGGTCGCTGGTTTGATCCTGGGTTTCGGCAGAAGAACAATGTCTTTGTGCTTTTGGCCGAGGGGGTCCAGTGTCCAAACACCACCTCTTCTACTTGGTTGCCCATAGCTTCATCGCTATCTGCCTCTCAGACAGCCAGCAGTCAGGATGTGATGGTATAATGGTTAGCACTCCGGACTTTGAATCTCGGTGGAACCTTAGAAGCTTTTTCGCAGCGGGGTGAGGAAAAACTGAGGTGTTGCGCAACTGCTGTCGTCCCTGTGAAATTGGCAGTCGGAAATAGGGAAACTTGTGCTAAAAAAGCGAAGCCTTCGCTGGATCTTTGGTTTTGCGCTTCTAGGCTGATTGACTTAACTCTCTGCTGCTCGGTGAGAAAAGCCGAAATCCACCAAGGTCCTTTAAAGTGAGTGTAAACGGGCTGGACCCCACGCGGAGCATGTAGGCATCGATCTCTCTACCTCTCTCAAGCTAAGCGAGCGCTCTACCATTTGAGCTTATTCCCCTGGACATCAGAGAGAATGTGTCCATTGCTCTCAAAGACACCGGTGAAGACCGATCTCTAGCATGTGTGCAGGTGCTGCAGAGGGATTTCCAATGGCAACAAAGAAAAGAGAAAGCATTTCCTGATTCGCTGACAAGGTTGCACTGGCTACCGTTTAGTTTTAGATCTGATTAAAAGAGTGTGCTTTAAGCCATTCATACTGCAATGTTTGCAGCCAGGCAGCAGCTGGGCAACCTTCACTGTTGGCTCGTTGGTCTACGGGTATGATTCTCGCCTTGGGTGCGAGAGGTCCCGGGTTCAAATCCAGGACGAGCCCGTGCATAGGAATTTAATCTCTTCATCCTCATTAGGGTCACGGGCAAGCAGGATATTTCTGGAAAATTGGTAAAGAAAAAACATTTAGAAGCAAGGCCGGTTAGCTCAGTTGCCACTGTCTTGCTCTCTGGGATCTTCAGCCTCTGCTCCTTTCACAAGTGATGGCTGGTCTCAAAGAAATCCCTGCTGGCAAGCCTGTTGCCATACCTCGCCGAAATAGCTCAGTTGGGAGAGACTGAAGTCTCTAGACTGAAGATCTAAAGGTCGCTGGTTTGATCCTGGGTTTTGGCAGAAGAACAATTTCTTTGTGCTTTTGGCCGAGGGGGTCCAGTGTCCAAACACCACCTCTTCTACTTGGTTCCCCATAGCTTCATCGCTATCTGCCTCTCAGACAGCCAGCATTCAGGATGTGATGGTGTAATGGTTAGCACTCCGGACTTTGAATCTCGGAGGAACCTTAGAAGCTTTTTCGCAGCGGGGTGAGGAAAAACTTAAGTGTTGCGCAACTGCTGTCGTCCCTGTTAAATTGTCTGTCTGAAACCGTATCGGAAATAGGGAAACATGTGCTCAAAAAGCAAAGCCTTCGCTGGATCTTTGGTTTTGCGCTTCTAGGCTGATTGACTTAACTCTCTGCTGCTCGGTGAGAAAAACCAACATCCGCCAAGGTTCCATGGTGTAACGGTTAGCACTCTGGGCTGCATTTCCCGAAACCTTCTTAACACTACGTCGTTCTTAAGTTATACCTTAAGGTGTACCTTAACGTTAATACGTGTTTCCCGAAACTATCTTAGTTAAGAATACCTTCTGTAAGTATTACTTTCGTAAGGTTGGTCTGGACCACTCTTAGCCATACCTTATCACTATTGACAGTTCATTCCACTAGTGGCCACCACTGTGCAAAAAGCGTCTTTACATATCAGTCTATACGAATATAATTCTGAAGTTGTAATATACACCCAATGTTCAATCAGGCTAATTTTTTTTTAATGAAAGGATTACAATTGTCATTACACTAATGGTTGTTAGATTTTTAATTATATTATCCAAAGGTATATCAGCTGGCAAACCATTAGACAGGAAAAGCTTAGGAGCCTATTTAAAGGGAATGATTGTGGAGGGGAGTTTGGTCAAACTATAGCAGCGAGACAGCGAATAGTTGTGCTAAATCAAAGACGGCGCCGTCTGCGGAGCCATTTAGTGTATGTGCACTATTTCATACGTGAAAACTTTAGTCCCCTGGCTTCTATGTCAGAAGCCGCTATTCAAAATAAATTTCGCCTGCCACGACAGCAAATTGAGCAGCTTTTAGATCTTGTTGGTCTAACTTTGTCGAGACAAACTGGACGGAGCTACCCTCTCAGCCCTGAAATCCATCTGCTGGCGGCTCTCCGTTTTTATGCCGTGGGGAGTTTTCTGGAGGTGGTTGGGGATGGATATGGGCTGAGTAACACCTCGGTGTGGCGGTTGGTTCATTCAGTAACAGAAATTAGTTATTTACACAATAATGTAATGCAGCTGCTGGGCAATCATCCCTGATTGTGGAGTAAATTAACGCACTATGGAAAATATATTGTAATAATATAAATTACTCTTTCAAATGCCAGTGAAGGCATACTGCCAGTTAGTGTAGCGGGTTGACGCATGATGCGGTTGAGCATGAAATTGCTGGTTCGCGTACTCATGTCAGAATTATATAAAATTTAGTTTGCAACTTCAACTATTTCTGAAGTGCTTCTTTTATAAAAAAATAAAATAAAAATAAAAAATTTGCATAAAGCAGTGAAACAGCCCCTGCATAGAGTAAATAATCGATTCTTGAGCCATCGATATAAGCCACTTCAGCACCGCCGCCACGGACAGCACCTGCTAACGTCGCACTTAAGAAGGCTTACCTTAAGCAACCTCCTAAGGTATAGTTCGAGGAACACACCTAGAAATGGTATACCTTTAGTTAAGTTATACCTTTAGAGTCTTCGTAGCGCGCTAAGAGACAACGTTATCGGGAAATGCAGCCCAAGACTCTGAATCCAGCGATCCGAGTTCAAATCTCGGTGGGACCTGCTTTTGCCAGGAATGTGCGCAGGAGCCCATCCAAAAAAAACGTTTCAGTAGCAGTGATCCTCAAAAGCACGTCTGGGGAGTGTCCTTTAAAGTGAGTGTAAAAGAGCAGGACCCCAGGCGGAGCATGTAGGCATCGATCTCTCTACCTCTCGCATGCTAAGCAAGCGCTCTACCATTTGAGCTTATTCCCCTGGACATCAGAGAGAATGTGTCCATTGCTCTCAAAGACACCGGTGAAGACCGATCTCTAGCATGTGTGCAGGTGCTGCAGCGGGATTTCCAATGGCAACAAAGAAAAGAGAAAGCATTTCCTGATTCGCTGACAAGGTTGCACTGGCTACCATTTAGTTTTAGATCTGATTAAAAGAGTGTGCTTTAAGCCATGCAAACTGCAATGTTTGCAGCCAGGCAGCAGCTGGACAACCTTCACTGTTGGCTCGTTGGTCTAGGGGTATGATTCTCGCTTTGGGTGCGAGAGCTCCCGGGTTCAAATCCTGGACGAGCCCGTGCATCGGAATTTAATCTCTTCAGCCTCATTAGGGTCACGGGCAAGCAGGATATTTCTGGAAAATCGGTAAAGAAAAAACATTTAGAAGCAAGGCCGGTTAGCTCAGTTGCCACTGTCTTGCTCTCTGGGATCTTCAGCCACTGCTCCTTTCACAAGTGATGGCTGGTCTCAAAGAAATCCCTGCTGGCAAGCCTGTTGCCATACCTCGCCGAAATAGCTCAGTTGGGAGAGACTGTAGTCTCTAGACTGAAGATCTAAAGGTCGCTGGTTTGATCCTGGGTTTCGGCAGAAGAACAATGTCTTTGTGCTTTTGGCCGAGGGGGTCCAGTGTCCAAACACCACCTCTTCTACTTGGTTCCCCATAGCTTCATCGCTATCTGCTTCTCAGACAGCCAGCAGTCAGGATGAGATGGTGTAATGGTTAGCACTCCGGACTTTGAATCGCGTTGGAACCTTAGAAGCTTTTTCGCAGCGGGGTGAGGAAAAACTGAGGTGTTGCGCAACTACTGTCGTCCCTGTTAAATTGGCTGTCTGAAACCGTGTCGGAAATAGGGAAACATGGGCTCAAAAAGCAAAGCCTTCGCTGGATCTTTGGTTTTGCGCTTCTAGGCTGATTGACTTAACTCTCTGCTGCTCGGTGAGAAAAGCCAACATCCACCAAGGTTCCATGGTGTAACGGTTAGCACTCTGGACTCTGAATCCAGCGATCCGAGTTCAAATCTCGGTGGGACCTGCTTTTGCCAGGAGTGTGCGCAGGAGCCCATCCAAAAAAACGTTGCAGTAGCAGAGATCCTCAAAAGCACGTCTGGGGAGTGTCCTTTAAAGTGAGTGTAAAAGGGCAGGACCCCACGCGGAGCATGTAGGCATCGATCTCTCTACCTCTCGCATGCTAAGCGAGCGCTCTACCATTTGAGCTTATTCCCCTGGACGTCAGAGAGAATGTGTCCATTGCTCTCAAAGACACCGGTGAAGACCGATCTCTAGCATGTGTGCAGGTGCTGCAGCGGGATTTCCAATGGCAAAAAAAGAAAACAGAAAGCATTTCCTGATTCGCTGACAAGGTTGCACTGGCTACCATTTAGTTTTAGATCTGATTAAAAGAGTGTGCTTTAAGCCATGCAAACTGCAATGTTTGCAGCCAGGCAGCAGCTGGACAACCTTCACTGTTGGCTCGTTGGGCTAGGGGTATGATTCTCGCTTTGGGTGCGAGAGGTCCCGGGTTCAAGTCCCGGGTTCAAATCCTGGACGAGCCCGTGCATCAGAATTTAATCTCTTCAGCCTCATTAGGGTCACGGGCAAGCAGGATATTTCTAGAAAATTGGTAAAGAAAAATCATTAAGAAGCAAGGCCGGTTAGCTCAGTTGCCACTGTCTTGCTCTCTGGGATCTTCAGCCTCTGCTCCTTTCACAAGTGATGGCTGGTCTCAAAGAAATCCCTGCTGGCAAGCCTGTTGCCATACCTCGCCGAAATAGCTCAGTTGGGAGAGACTGAAGTCTCTAGACTGAAGATCTAAAGGTCGCCGGTTTGATCCTGGGTTTCGGCAGAAGAACAATGTCTTTGTGCTTTTGGCCGAGGGGGTCCAGTGTCCAAACACCACCTCTTCTACTTGGTTCCCCATAGCTTCATCGCTATCTGCCTCTCAGACAGCCAGCAGTCAGGATGTGATGGTGTAATGGTTAGCACTCCGGACTTTGAATCTCGTTGGAACCTTAGAAGCTTTTACGCAGCGGGGTGAGGAAAAACTGAGGTGTTGCGCAACTGCTGTCGTCCCTGTTAAATTGGCTGTCTGAAACCGTGTAGGAAATAGGGAAACATGCTCAAAAAGCAAAGCCTTCGCTGGATCTTTGGTTTTGCGCTTCTAGGCTGATTGACTTACCTCTCTGCTGCTCGGTGAGAAAAGCCGACATCCACCAAGGTTCCATGGTGTGACGGTTAGCACTCTGGACTCTGAATCCAGCGAGCCGAGTTCAAATCTCGGTGGGACCTGCTTTTGCCAGGAATGTGCGCAGGAGCCCATCCAAAAAAACGTTTCAGTAGCAGTGATCCTCAAAAGCACGTCTGGGGAGTGTCCTTTAAAGTGAGTGTAAAAGGGCTGGACCCCACGCGGAGCATGTAGGCATCGATCTCTCTACCGATCGCATGCTAAGCGAGCGCTCTACAATTTGAGCTTATTCCCCTGGACATCAGAGAGAATGTGTCCATTGCTCTCAAAGACACCGGTGAAGACCGATCTCTAGCATGTGTGCAGGTGCTGCAGCGGGATTTCCAATGGCAACAAAGAAAAGAGAAAGCATTTCCTGATTCGATGACAAGGTTGCACTGGCTACCGTTTAGTTTTAGATCTGATTAAAAGAGTGTGCTTTAAGCCATTCAAACTGCAATGTTTGCAGCCAGGCAGCAGCTGGAAACCTTCACTGTTGGCTCGTTGGTCTAGGGGTATGATTCTCGCTTTGGGTGCGAGAGGTGCCGGGTTCAAATCCCGGACGAGCCCGTGCATCAGAATTTAATCTCTTCAGCCTCATTACGGTCACGGGCAAGCAGGATATTTCTGGAAAATTGGTAAAGAAAAATCATTAAGAAGCAAGGCCGGTTAGCTCAGTTGCCACTGTCTTGCTCTCTGGGATCTTCAGCCTCTGCTCCTTTCACAAGTGATGGCTGGTCTCAAAGAAATCCCTGCTGGCAAGCCTGGTGCCATACCTCGCCGAAATAGCTCAGTTGGGAGAGACTGAAGTCTCTAGACTGAAGATCTAAAGGTCGCTGGTTTGATCCTGGGTTTCGGCAGAAGAACAATGTCTTTGTGCTTTTGGCCGAGGGGGTCCAGTGTCCAAACACCACCTCTTCTACTTGGTTGCCCATAGCTTCATCGCTATCTGCCTCTCAGACAGCCAGCAGTCAGGATGTGATGGTATAATGGTTAGCACTCCGGACTTTGAATCTCGGTGGAACCTTAGAAGCTTTTTCGCAGCGGGGTGAGGAAAAACTGAGGTGTTGCGCAACTGCTGTCGTCCCTGTGAAATTGGCAGTCGGAAATAGGGAAACTTGTGCTAAAAAAGCGAAGCCTTCGCTGGATCTTTGGTTTTGCGCTTCTAGGCTGATTGACTTAACTCTCTGCTGCTCGGTGAGAAAAGCCGAAATCCACCAAGGTCCTTTAAAGTGAGTGTAAACGGGCTGGACCCCACGCGGAGCATGTAGGCATCGATCTCTCTACCTCTCTCAAGCTAAGCGAGCGCTCTACCATTTGAGCTTATTCCCCTGGACATCAGAGAGAATGTGTCCATTGCTCTCAAAGACACCGGTGAAGACCGATCTCTAGCATGTGTGCAGGTGCTGCAGAGGGATTTCCAATGGCAACAAAGAAAAGAGAAAGCATTTCCTGATTCGCTGACAAGGTTGCACTGGCTACCGTTTAGTTTTAGATCTGATTAAAAGAGTGTGCTTTAAGCCATTCATACTGCAATGTTTGCAGCCAGGCAGCAGCTGGGCAACCTTCACTGTTGGCTCGTTGGTCTACGGGTATGATTCTCGCCTTGGGTGCGAGAGGTCCCGGGTTCAAATCCAGGACGAGCCCGTGCATAGGAATTTAATCTCTTCATCCTCATTAGCGTCACGGGCAAGCAGGATATTTCTGGAAAATTGGTAAAGAAAAAACATTTAGAAGCAAGGCCGGTTAGCTCAGTTGCCACTGTCTTGCTCTCTGGGATCTTCAGCCTCTGCTCCTTTCACAAGTGATGGCTGGTCTCAAAGAAATCCCTGCTGGCAAGCCTGTTGCCATACCTCGCCGAAATAGCTCAGTTGGGAGAGACTGAAGTCTCTAGACTGAAGATCTAAAGGTCGCTGGTTTGATCCTGGGTTTTGGCAGAAGAACAATTTCTTTGTGCTTTTGGCCGAGGGGGTCCAGTGTCCAAACACCACCTCTTCTACTTGGTTCCCCATAGCTTCATCGCTATCTGCCTCTCAGACAGCCAGCATTCAGGATGTGATGGTGTAATGGTTAGCACTCCGGACTTTGAATCTCGGAGGAACCTTAGAAGCTTTTTCGCAGCGGGGTGAGGAAAAACTTAAGTGTTGCGCAACTGCTGTCGTCCCTGTTAAATTGTCTGTCTGAAACCGTATCGGAAATAGGGAAACATGTGCTCAAAAAGCAAAGCCTTCGCTGGATCTTTGGTTTTGCGCTTCTAGGCTGATTGACTTAACTCTCTGCTGCTCGGTGAGAAAAACCAACATCCGCCAAGGTTCCATGGTGTAACGGTTAGCACTCTGGGCTGCATTTCCCGAAACCTTCTTAACACTACGTCGTTCTTAAGTTATACCTTAAGGTGTACCTTAACGTTAATACGTGTTTCCCGAAACTATCTTAGTTAAGAATACCTTCTGTAAGTATTACTTTCGTAAGGTTGGTCTGGACCACTCTTAGCCATACCTTATCACTATTGACAGTTCATTCCACTAGTGGCCACCACTGTGCAAAAAGCGTCTTTACATATCAGTCTATACGAATATAATTCTGAAGTTGTAATATACACCCAATGTTCAATCAGGCTAATTTTTTTTTAATGAAAGGATTACAATTGTCATTACACTAATGGTTGTTAGATTTTTAATTATATTATCCAAAGGTATATCAGCTGGCAAACCATTAGACAGGAAAAGCTTAGGAGCCTATTTAAAGGGAATGATTGTGGAGGGGAGTTTGGTCAAACTATAGCAGCGAGACAGCGAATAGTTGTGCTAAATCAAAGACGGCGCCGTCTGCGGAGCCATTTAGTGTATGTGCACTATTTCATACGTGAAAACTTTAGTCCCCTGGCTTCTATGTCAGAAGCCGCTATTCAAAATAAATTTCGCCTGCCACGACAGCAAATTGAGCAGCTTTTAGATCTTGTTGGTCTAACTTTGTCGAGACAAACTGGACGGAGCTACCCTCTCAGCCCTGAAATCCATCTGCTGGCGGCTCTCCGTTTTTATGCCGTGGGGAGTTTTCTGGAGGTGGTTGGGGATGGATATGGGCTGAGTAACACCTCGGTGTGGCGGTTGGTTCATTCAGTAACAGAAATTAGTTATTTACACAATAATGTAATGCAGCTGCTGGGCAATCATCCCTGATTGTGGAGTAAATTAACGCACTATGGAAAATATATTGTAATAATATAAATTACTCTTTCAAATGCCAGTGAAGGCATACTGCCAGTTAGTGTAGCGGGTTGACGCATGATGCGGTTGAGCATGAAATTGCTGGTTCGCGTACTCATGTCAGAATTATATAAAATTTAGTTTGCAACTTCAACTATTTCTGAAGTGCTTCTTTTATAAAAAAATAAAATAAAAATAAAAAATTTGCATAAAGCAGTGAAACAGCCCCTGCATAGAGTAAATAATCGATTCTTGAGCCATCGATATAAGCCACTTCAGCACCGCCGCCACGGACAGCACCTGCTAACGTCGCACTTAAGAAGGCTTACCTTAAGCAACCTCCTAAGGTATAGTTCGAGGAACACACCTAGAAATGGTATACCTTTAGTTAAGTTATACCTTTAGAGTCTTCGTAGCGCGCTAAGAGACAACGTTATCGGGAAATGCAGCCCAAGACTCTGAATCCAGCGATCCGAGTTCAAATCTCGGTGGGACCTGCTTTTGCCAGGAATGTGCGCAGGAGCCCATCCAAAAAAAACGTTTCAGTAGCAGTGATCCTCAAAAGCACGTCTGGGGAGTGTCCTTTAAAGTGAGTGTAAAAGAGCAGGACCCCAGGCGGAGCATGTAGGCATCGATCTCTCTACCTCTCGCATGCTAAGCAAGCGCTCTACCATTTGAGCTTATTCCCCTGGACATCAGAGAGAATGTGTCCATTGCTCTCAAAGACACCGGTGAAGACCGATCTCTAGCATGTGTGCAGGTGCTGCAGCGGGATTTCCAATGGCAACAAAGAAAAGAGAAAGCATTTCCTGATTCGCTGACAAGGTTGCACTGGCTACCATTTAGTTTTAGATCTGATTAAAAGAGTGTGCTTTAAGCCATGCAAACTGCAATGTTTGCAGCCAGGCAGCAGCTGGACAACCTTCACTGTTGGCTCGTTGGTCTAGGGGTATGATTCTCGCTTTGGGTGCGAGAGCTCCCGGGTTCAAATCCTGGACGAGCCCGTGCATCGGAATTTAATCTCTTCAGCCTCATTAGGGTCACGGGCAAGCAGGATATTTCTGGAAAATCGGTAAAGAAAAAACATTTAGAAGCAAGGCCGGTTAGCTCAGTTGCCACTGTCTTGCTCTCTGGGATCTTCAGCCACTGCTCCTTTCACAAGTGATGGCTGGTCTCAAAGAAATCCCTGCTGGCAAGCCTGTTGCCATACCTCGCCGAAATAGCTCAGTTGGGAGAGACTGTAGTCTCTAGACTGAAGATCTAAAGGTCGCTGGTTTGATCCTGGGTTTCGGCAGAAGAACAATGTCTTTGTGCTTTTGGCCGAGGGGGTCCAGTGTCCAAACACCACCTCTTCTACTTGGTTCCCCATAGCTTCATCGCTATCTGCCTCTCAGACAGCCAGCAGTCAGGATGTGATGGTGTAATGGTTAGCACTCCGGACTTTGAATCTCGGTGGAACCTTAGAAGCTTTTTCGCAGTGGGGTGAGGAAAAACTGAGGTGTTGCGCAACTGCTGTCGTCCCTGTTAAATTGGCTGTCTGAAACCGTGTCGGAAATAGGGAAACATGGGCTCAAAAAGCAAAGCCTTCGCTGGATCTTTGGTTTTGCGCTTCTAGGCTGATTGACTTAACACTCTGCTGCTCGGTGAGAAAAGCCGACATCCACCAAGGTTCCATGGTGTAACGGTTAGCACTCTGGACTCTGAATCCAGCGATCCGAGTTTAAATCTCGGTGGGACCTGCTTTTGCCAGGAATGTGCGCAGGAGCCCATCCAAAAAAACATTTCAGTAGCAGTGATCCTCAAAAGCACGTCTGGGGAGTGTCCTTTAGAGTGAGTGTAAAAGGGCAGGACCCCACGCGGAGCATGTAGGCATCGATCTCTCTACCTCTCGCTTACTAAGCGAGCACTCTACCATTTGAGCTTTTTCCCCTGGACAGCAGAGAGAGTGTGTCCATTGCTCTCAAAGACACCGGTGAAGACCGATCTCTAGCATGTGTGCAGGTGCTGCAGCGGGATTTCCAATGGCAACAAAGAAAAGAGAAAGCATTTCCTGATTCGCTGACAAGGTTGCACTGGCTACCGTTTAGTTTTAGATCTGATTAAAAGAGTGTGCTTTAAGCCATGCAAACTGCAATGTTTGTAGCCAGGCAGCAGCTAGACAACCTTCACTGTTGGCTCGTTGGTCTCCAAAAAAAACGTTTCAGTAGCAGTGATCCTCAAAAGCATGTCTCGGGAGTGTCCTTTAAAGTGAGTGTAAAAGGGCAGGACCTCACGCAGAGCATGTAGGCATCGACCTCTCTACCTCTCGCATGCTAAGTGAGCACTCTACCATTTGAGCCATTTAACGGGACCTCTCATCCCTGTTAAATGGCAGTCTGAAATAGCCATTTAAAACAGCCAGTTCATTCTGAAACAGCCATTTAAAGTGAGTGTAAAAGGGCAGGACCCCACGCGGAGCATGTAGGCATCGATTTCTCTACCTCTCGCATGCTAAGCGAGCGCTCTACCATTTGAGCCATTAAACGTGACCTCTCATCCCTGTTAAATGGCTGTCTGAAACCGTGTCGGAAATGGGGAAACATGGGCTCAAAAAGCAAAGCCTTCGCTGGATCTTTGGTTTTGCGCGTCTAGGCTGATTGACTTAACTCTCTGCTGCTCGGTGAGAAAAGCCAACATCTTTCAAGGTTCCATGGTGTAACGGTTAGCACTCTGGTTTCTAAATCCAGCGATCTGAGTTCAAATCTCGGTGGGACCTGCGTTTGCCAGGAATGTGTGCAGGAGCCCATCCCAAAAAACGTTTCAGTAGCAGTGATCCTCAAAAGCACGTCTCGGGAGTGTCCTTTAAAGTGAGTGTAAAAGGGCAGGACCCTCTCTCAAAGACAACGGCGAAGACCCATCTCTAGCATGTGTGCAGGTGCTGCAGTGGGATTTCCAATGGCAACAAAGAAAAGAGAAAGCATTTCCTGATTCGCTGACAAGGTTGCACTGGCTACCGTTTAGTTTTAGATCTGATTAAAAGAGTGTGCTTTAAGCCATGCAAACTGCAATGTTTGCAGCTAGGCCATAGCTGGACAACCTTCACTGTTGGCTCGTTGGTCTAGGGGTATGATTCTCGCTTTGGGTGCGAAAGGTCCCGGGTTCAAATCCCTGACAAGCCCATGCATTGGAATTTAATGTCTTCAGCCTCATTAGGGTCACGGGCAAGCAGGGTATTTCTGGAAAATAGGTCAAGAACAAACATTTAGAAGCAAGGCCGGTTAGCTCAGTTGGTTAGTGTGTGGTGCTAATAACGCTAAGGTCACGGATTCGATCCCTGTGCGTGCCACCTTCTTGCTCTCTGGGATCTTCAGCCTCTGCTCATTTCACAAGTGATGGCTGGTCTCACAGAAATCCCTGCTGGCAAGCCTGTTGCCATACCTCGCCGAAATAGGTGTTGCGCAACTGCTGTCGTCCCTGTTAAAGGTCCAGTTCTTCGTGTTTTTTTGAAGCTTTGATTGTGTTTACAGTGTGCAATATAACATGTGTTCATGTTTCGCGTGTAAAAAAACAGTATTTTTCACACAATTTACTTATCTGTATACCTCTGTTTTCACTGTCCTAAAAACGGGCTGATGAGTTCCTTGTTCTATGAAGTCCCTCCTTCAGAAATACGTAACGAGTTCTGATTGTGCCAGCGGTTCCCGTGTTGTGATTTGACCGCAGCTTAGCGAACGTGGCACGGTTCCTGTGTTGTGAGTCGACAGCAGCTTAGCGCACGTAACTTGCACGGAAAGGTCACGCCTCTTAACGGGAGATGTATGCACTTAATGATCTCTACAGCGTCCCTGGGAAAGCCAAACAAAGGTGATTTGACTCCGGGATGAAAATAACAGCGTCTCGACGACATGGCGACAAACACAGTCAAACGCAACTATTACTTTTCTTCACGCGACACTTCCTCTTCTCCACGTGGGACAGCAACAAGACCACGCCCCCTTTTTTCGCGTATTCTTGTGGGCGGAGGTTAGTCTGTTCTACTGTTCTACTGACGTAATTAATGAAGGAAGTACCAGGATGTAGTCCAAGCCGGCAGTTCGCTGTAGGCTTTGAAAGGGAACTTCTGTTAAATAAAATATCTCGCTTGGTATTGAACTTTGAGCTTTATAATTTTACAGGTATTATTTATGCTCTAACAGCAACATTACACACTAACTAAAGTTTGAACAATGGGATCACGAAGAACGGGGCCTTTAAATTGGCTGTCTGAAACCGTGTTGGAAATGGGGAAACATGGGCTCAAAAAGCAAAGCCTTCGCTGGATCTTTGTTTTGCGCATATAAGCTGATTGACTTAACTCTCTGCTGCTCGGTGAGAAAAGACAACATCCTCCAAGGTTCCATGGTATAACGGTTAGCACTCTGGGCTCTCATTCCAGCGATCCGAGTTCAAATCTTGGTGGGACCTGCTTTTGCCAGGAATGTGCGCAGGATCCCATCCAAAAAAACTTTTCAGTAGCAGTTATCCTCAAAAGCACGTCTCGGGAGTGTCCTTTAAAGTGAGTGTAAAAGGGCAGGACCCCACACGGAGCATGTAGGCATCGATCTCTCTACCTCTCGCATGCTAAGCGAGCGCTCTACCATTTGAGCTTATTCCCCTGGACATCAGAGAGAATGTGTCCATTGCTCTCAAAGACACCGGCGAAGATCGTTCTCTAGCATGTGTGCAGGTGCTGCAGCGGGATATCCAATGGCAACAAAGAAAAGAGAAAGCATTTCCTGAATCGCTGACAAGGTTGCACTGGCTACCGTTTAGTTTTAGATCTGATTAAAAGAGTGTGCTTTAAGCCATGCAAACTGCAATGTTTGCAGCCAAGCAGCAGCTAGAAAATCTTTAGTGTTGGCACGTTTGTCTAGGGGTATGATTTTCGCTTTGGGTGTGAGAGGTCCCGGGTTCAAATCCCTGACAAGCCCATGCATCAGATTTTAATGTCTTTAGCCTCATTAGGGTCACGGGCAAGCAGGATATTTCTGGAAGATTGGTCAAAAAAACATTGAGAAGCGAGGCCGGTTCAGTTGGTTAGTCCGTGGTGCTAATAAAGGTAAGGTCACGGATTCGATCCCCGTACAGGCCACTGTTTTGCTCTCTGGGATCTTCAACCTCTGCTCCTTTCACAAGTGATGGCTGGTCTTACAGAAATCCCTGCTGGCAAGCCTGTTGCCAGACCTGGCCGAAATAGCTCAGTTGGGAGAGTCTGACGTCTAGTGTCCAGGGGCGTTAGAGCTTTAGACTGAAGTTCTTAAGGCCCCCACATGGAGAATGTGGGCATCGATCCCACTACCTCTCGCTTGCACCTACTGCTTCCAACCAGTTGAGCCAAAGAAATCCCTGCTGGCAAGCCTGTTGCCAGACCTGCCCGAAATAGCTCAGTTGGGAGAGTCTGAAGTCTAGTGTCCAGGAGCGTTAGAGCGTTAGACTGAAGATCTTAAGGCCCCCACATGGAGAATGCTGGCATCGATCCAACTACCTCTCGCTTGCACCTACTGCTTCCAACCGTTTGAGCCAAAGTAAGCCCACGTGAGCCAATCGCGTTTCCTCCTGTGGCTTACTTTTGAACAATCGCGTTTCCTCCTGTGGCTTACTTTTGACCAATCACGTTTCCTCCTGTGGCTTACTTTTTACCAATCACGTTTCGCTCTTGTGGCTTACTTTTGACAAATCGCGTTTCCTCCTGTGGCTTACTTTTGACCAATCAGGTTTCTCTCCTCTGACTTACTTCTGACCAATCGCAGTCGTACGCCATTATTGTCATCTTTGCAATAGGTAAGGCTATGATCATTATTGAATATCACTTTGTTTTATTTGTTTATATACAGTGTGTATTTTTTTTTTAAATGAAACGTGCCAATATAGTTAGCTAGCAACTGTCACTGTCAACTTGTAACTTTTCCCAGAATAAATACAGAGCAAAACATGATGCTAATCATGCTAATCAAGTTAAAATCATCGGCCATTAAGCTATATTGATGTCAACAATGATGTGTGTAAAGTCATTGTTTCTGGGCCCTATGATTGAACATAATGATTAAACAAAAAATACTTATATTTGGTAATAATACTAATGACCTCCTCTGAGCCTGGGCATATAGAATCGTTACCAGCATCCCCCATCAAATTTCAGACTTTATATTTGTCTTTACCTAATTGGGTAACACTTTATAATAATGTTCAGTTGTAAGTCATTTATAAGTGGTTAGTTAATGAAGAACTAATCATTTAAAAAACATTGATAAATGATTATCAATTGATATGCTAACATTTTATGTATGTTTTGTAAATTCAGTTACAATTAATTTACAAGTGATTAGTAATGATTAACTAATCATTTATGAAACATGACTATGCGTTCATAAATGATTAATAAGTGGAATGTTAATTGTTTTATGTGTTTTGTAGATTCAGTTATAAATTATTTACAAGTTATTAGATAATGATAAACAAATAATTTACAAATCATGACTATACGATCATAAATGATTATTAAGTAATATGCTAACAAAAATAGCATATAAAATAATCCTAAGTAAATGGTTATTAAGTTAATAGTTAATATATTATTAATCACTGAAATGTCAAGTACCATTATCTCAATAACCAATTGTTAATCATGAACAAATGATGATCAAACCATTAGTAAATGATGAGTATATCATTTATTGATGCATCGTTAAAGTTGTAAGCTGGTCTGTTAAAATCAACACGGTCTCACTCATATTCGTCACATATTGACGCTTGGTCAGTTCATATTTCTCATTCAAATGATACACAAGACTCTTTAGCATGGCGATTGGTCACAAGACACACAAGAGCCAATGGCATTTTACAATCAAAGCTGACGTAATGACGCAATTGGTCATGAGACATACGACAGCCAATGCTGTCAAAGCTGATATCACGTTTCTTCTGGCGGCAAATTTTGAAATGGTGTTCATGATCTTCGGCGGATGGACTCAATGCTGCTGATCACTTTTGGGGATTTACTTCACACAAACCAATCATTTGGCCTCGGGACACTTGGAATATTTGTACTTTTTGAATAAATTGTGTCTGCAGTCATATCTGCCTGTTATCCTGTGTTTTATAATACACAAACGGGTAGGTTTATTGAAGGGGATGGGTTACGTGTTCAAAACGTGTCTGAATTCCGTAAATAAAAAAAGAAAATAAATGTAAAATTATACTGGGAACTGACCAAGCGTCAATATGTGACGAATAGGAGTTAAATGCTTACAGTAATCAGATGATTTACCTATTTACACATTCGATCGCAACAGGTGAGGAAAAGCAGAATTGAATTTTCACATGTAACTTAGATTTGTTGTAGCAATCAGGGGATGCAAAAAGTGTTGTAAATGCCTTTTATGCACATACAGATCATTTGTAACGGGTAAGAAAGATCTACGAATGATGTGTAAGACATTTACAAGTGATGAATAGTCTACACTTTAGATTAGGGGACGCAGAAAGGGTTGTAAATGCCTTGTATACACGTACAGATAATTTGTAACGGTTAAGAAAGCTTTGTAAATTATTTATTCATGCGTTTACAACATCATCTATAACAGGTGTTGAACACTTTGTAGTGTGTACTTCAATGTACATTTACTCTGACTGGTGAGGGTATAGACAGCTGTCTTCTCTGACACACATGGAGTCTTTGTGCACCTGATGTGAGCTTCAGTGGAGGGTAAAACCAGTTCACATTATCACTAGATCCCATACAGAACACAAGTCTGCACTGTTGTGTGAAAGGATTTAACTTAACACACTGCAATCCCTTGACTTTAAGTCATTTAAAAAAATATATTTATTTGACAACTAGTAATTTATTCTTTTAAAAAATAGCTTCAGCATAATTGCATTTTTTGGGTTTTAACAGACCAGCTTACAACTTTAATGATGCATCAATAAATTATATACTCATCATTTACTAATGGTTTGATCATCATTTGTTCATGATTAACAATTGTTTATTGAGATAATGGTACGTTGACATTTCAGTGATTAATAATAGATTAACTAGTACCTTAATAACCATTTACTAAGGATCTATTTGATTATTTTATGATATGCACTTTTTTTAAAGATAATTTACAACAAATTTGTAAATCGTTAGCATATTACTTAATAATCATTTATGATCGTATAGTCATGATTTGTAAATGATTCGTTTATCATTATCAAATAACTTGTAAATTACTTATAACTGAATCTACAAAACATATGTAAAATAATTAACATTTCACTTATTAATCATTTATGAATGTTTTGTAAATGATTAGTTCATCATTAACTAACTGTATGGTTACACACTTAACATACATGTATCGTTCAGATTTCTAGAGGTACTAGTCTCTTTCTGATTTTCATTTCAGAAAATGTATGCAAACTCTTTTTTTCGTCGTCAAAAGCCAACATCAAACCGACTCCTCATGGCGCCATCGGCGGAAATGAGAGGGCCAGGGAGTCTGGAAGGGCCAAACCGAAAGAGGAGGTGCTGATAGAGGCCAGTACTTATGTCTGCACAAACGGTGGAGACCCCAGTGACCAGTTTTTAGTACTGGCTCACTGCAAACTTCAGTTTGGGAAGTACCAGGGCCAAAGATTTAGATGGCTCCTGGAGAATGCATTTTATTTGGTGCTCAGCATTTCCACTGAGAAAGCGCAGACAACCCCATTGTCTGAAAATAAACAACTGTTCCTACAGTACACTTCTTATATTAGTGAGATGGCAGAAGAAGTAGAGAAGTACAAGAGGAAGCAGGAAATGCAAGCAGAAGCCCGGGCAACTGGAGACCAGGGCTGCTTGATGGTGGATAGGGTTGGGTACCGTTCACATTTTAACCAGTATTGGTACCGGTAGTTTTCACCTCAGTTTTCCCTCACCCCACCGCGAAAAAGCTTCTAAGGTTCCACCGAGATTCAAAGTCTGGAGTGCTAACCATTACACCATCACATATTGACTGCTGGCTGTCTGAGAGGCAGATAGCGATGAAGCTATGGGGAACCAAGTAGAAGAGGTGGTGTTTGGACACTGGACCCCCTCGGCCAAAAGCACAAAGACATGGTTCTTCTGCCGAAACCCAGGATCAAACCAGCGACCTTTAGATCTTCAGTTTAGAGACTCTCCCAACTGAGCTATTTCAGCAAGGTATGGCAACAGGCTTGCCAGCAGGGATTTCTGTGAGACCAGCCATCACTTGTGAAAGGAGCAGAGGCTGAAGATCCCAGAGAGCAAGACCGTGGCCCGTACGGGGATTGATGTCCAGGGGTATAAGCTCAAATGATAAAGCGCTCGCTTAGCATGCGAGAGGAAGACACGTATTCTTAGGAACCTCTTCTACAATCTCAAACTCGGAACAATATCAGATTGATTGTCTCGACTAGGGAAAAGGAACAGGCAGGTTCCAGGAAACGAATAGTGTTCTCGTCCAAGCCCATCAGAAAAACTGCATTAAGCGGTGCATCTGGCCAGTTCACCAGATAAGCAAGCTCAGAGAATTCCTCCACATACCTCTCCAGTGGGCGACCGTTCTGCCTAATCCCCCAGAGGCGATCCTCGACCAAACTGTCTTCCTCTGGGGACACTGGAGAGAGCGGGAACAGAAAAATGCCCATCTTTATGAAGTCCTTTCTGTTTTGGTCTGTTCTTCTGTTACGATTTGCCTAGGCAGCAGGAAATCAGGAGGCAGAACTTCAAACAAAGATGAGTATTTAATAAGTACTAGAAACAAAATGGCAAACACAGGCAACTTAACAACATCAACATCAAGAACAGACAAGGAGTGCAAGGAGTGAATACACTAGCTGTGTCTCATTTCATTTAATTTTGAAGGCTGCATCCTCTGGAGGACACATCCTGTGAAGAATGCAGAATACGGAGTGTCCTTAATCAGAATTAAACGAGACGTCCTCCGTAGGACACACAGGCAGCAAGTATCACGTTGCTATGCCAACACGTTCACAGTGGAGTTGCGCTCTCACACCAGTTATATGAATGAAAATTATTTATAACTTGAAAATGACTATGAAATGTTTTGCTTTGACAGCAAAGTACTGTTCTAAAAACAAAAAATAAATAAATCACTAAACACTTGTAATCCTGTTTACCACAACTATATATTTGAGGTATATACAGCTTAAAAACAAAAACAAGCTTGAAACTACTTAAGATTAAACACCACATTTCACTTGCATGTATATCTGCCGGCGGCGCCATTTTTTCAAATAATATTTAAAAAACATGACGGTTGTTAATCAATCAATCAATCAATTTTTATTTATATAGCGCCTTACAGCAGCCAAAAGGTGCACAAAGCGCTTTCCAAAACAAGCATCAAACGACAACATAAAAACAAGTCCAAGCAAGTCCAGCACTAAGGGTCAAAGGCTTGATTAAAAAAGTGTGTTTTCAGATGAGTTTTGAAAACACTCAGCACCGTGATGTTTCGGAGGTGCGCAGGGAGTGCATTCCACAACTTTGGTCCTTGAACACTAAATGACCGGCCTCCAAACTTTTTATACCTGTATGGTGGGGTAACCAGAGAAATATGATCAGAGGAACGGAGTGTTCTGGCTGGCTGATATGTTTTTACTAGATCAGTGAGGTATACTGGGGCCAAACCATGGATGGCCTTAAACACAAAAAACAGAATTTTATACTCCACCCTAAACTGCACTGGAAGCCAGTGAAGCGAGCGGAGGACAGGGGTGATGTGTGACCATTTCGATATATTAGAGAGAAGACGAGCGGCTGCGTTTTGTACCAGTTGAAGGCGACTGATGAGTGATGTATTTAGTCCAGTATAGAGGGCATTACAGTAGTCGATCCTCGAGTTGATGAAGGCATGAATTGCTTTTTCAAGGTCGGCTCTGGACAAAAAATATTTGACCTTACTAAGAAGTCGTAGCTGGTAAAAACTCGCCTTCACTACTGCACCAATCTGTTTATCATACTGCATGTTTTTGTCCAAAATAACACCCAGGTTACGTACAAACGGAGCAAACTGAGGTGTCATAGGACCAAAGCTACAAGCACTATTAGATGAATCCGGGCTGAACAGGATGTACTCAGTCTTTTCTTCGTTTAAATGAAGGAAATTCTGAGAAAGCCACTGTTTGATGTCCTGAAGACAATTATAGAGAGGATCCAGTGACGAACGATTACTCAGAATCACAGGGAGGTAAATCTGGAGGTCGTCGGCATAGAAATGAAAATGAACGTTGTGTCTGGAGATAAGTTGCCCAAGTGGCAATATGTAGAGTGAAAACAGAATAGGACCGAGAATGGAACCCTGCGGTACTCCAGATGACATAGGGGCAACTGAGGAGGCAAAGTCATTGAGCATTACTGAAAAGGTTCTATTAGTGAGGTATGAGAAGAACCAATTCAGCACCACTTTCTGCAGCCCAGCAACATGTTGTAGACGAGAAATGAGAATTGCATGATCCACAGTGTCAAATGCAGCGGTAAGGTCCAGTAAAACTAGAACCATAGAGTTTTTTCTGTCAAGTGCTTCAAGAAGGATAGGTGAGAAATAGGGCGGAAGTTTGATAGAATGGAGGGGTCAAGGTTGGGTTTCTTAAGCAACGGTCTAATGATGGCATGTTTGAGAACTGTAGGAACAGTACCCAAAGTAAGACAGCTGTTTATGAAGGAGACAAGGCAGGGACCAGTGATGTCAACAGCCTCCTTCAGAATCCTTGCAGGAACAATGTCTAAAGGGCAGGTGGTAGGTTTCAACTCAAGGACAGCTTTTTTGAGCTCCCCAAGAGTAACTGCCTCAAAGTTCTCCAGCACACATTGCGCAGCACGAGATGGCATGACAACAGTAGAGTCTTGAATAATGGATTGCCTAACAGCCACGACCTTGTCCACAAAATATTGCTTGAATGCATTACATGTTCTTTCAGAAACATCAATCAAGGCTACAGACACCGGATTAATAACAGAATTAATAGTATTGAATAATATTCCAGGGCGGTGGCTATTGCTGTTGATGAGATGTGAGAGGTATTGTCCTTTAGCTTCTTTCAGTGCTCTCTGATATGTGGCCAGACTGGCTCTAAACATCTCCAATGACACCTGCAACCTATCCTTCTTCCATTTTCGCTCGAACTGTCTGCATTGGCGCCTAAGGGACCTAGTTGTATCATTGAGCCACGGGTCCAGAGGACCATTAGTCGACTTCACCTTAAAGGGTGCAACAGAGTCCATAATCTGGGAGCAGACGGTGTTGAAGGAAGAAATGAAATGGTCCGGGCAAAAAGGTGATGCTAACTCAACAGAAGCAAAGTCAGAAACGGAAAATGAAGCAATAAAATCTTCAACAGTAGATGAGGTGATAATGCGACGACGATGAGGGGCAGTAGTTGTAGGTTCTGGTGTAACAGCACAGATGTCAAATTGAATGAGGGAATGGTCGGAGATGGCAAAATCCACAACCTCACAAGCTGTCACAATCACCCCACGAGATATGATAAGGTCAAGAGTGTGACCTAACCTATGAGTAGGACCAGATATGGACTGAACCAGATCTAATGAAGCTAAAAGTGCCTTAAAATCATTAGCTGGTTTATCAGAGGGGCAGCAAACATGAATGTTAAAATCACCACAAATTAAAATGTTATCAAACTTTGCCAGGAACTCAGTTAGGAACTCTGCAAACTCAGTTAAGAAAACCTTATTTAATTTGGGCGGCCGGTAAATTACTGCACAAAGAATAGGACTGGGTAGTATTAGTACAAATACTTGCAGCTCAAAACTGGAATACCCTCTAGTGGACAACTGGCGACACTTCAGGGACTGTCTATGTGCAGTGGCTATCCCCCCGCCCCTACCCGCTTGCCACGGGGAGTTTAGGTAAAGGTAGCCAGATGGGAGGAGCTCAGAGAAAGCACTGACGTCACCTGGGGGAAGCCAGGTTTCGGTGAGGAAAAACAAATCCAGATTATGAGAAGAGATGATGTCATTGAGGACAAATGTTTTGTTATTGAGTGATCGGGTGTTGCAAAGTGCCATGTGGAGCGTAGTCAAGCTGTTGACAGGCGACGATGTAACGCACGGAATCGGACGGAGGTTTCCATGGATGCAACCCCGGGTGGATGTTCCAACACGGCGGGAGCACGGAGAAGGGACGCCAGTGAAGGGGCTTACCGGCCGAAGCCACCGGTAGCATTCCCGCGATCTTCTAGCGTCGCCAAATCCAAGCTGATTTCCACACCTCTGCGACGATGAATCCAGGTAAATCCTCAGCCTGACATGTTGTCCGCCTCTCCGACCGCGCCTTCTGCGGCGCTTACTGCCTGGTAGCAGACAGACAGGGCGTCTCAGAAAAGGGGGAATTAATGACAACAATGGTGGTGGAAGATTAAAGGACTGTGAGTTCAGGAGGCGGTAAGTTGTGAAACGCAATTCCGGTAGCGTGGTACGGTCGTAAACAGTAAGCGACGAAACTGTAGCGAAAACAAACACGGAAAAACAGACGAGCAAGTGGCCGGCCAAACATAGTGGCGCCATCTTGATGTGTGTTTGTTAATGGCGACGCAAAGAATTGTGGGTTATCTGCAGCAACGAAGGATACACCTCATGCACACTCCGAATTCCTGAAAAGAAATGCAGCCTTTCGAAATGAGACACAGCTAATATAAAGGAGTGCTAATGACAAGACAACCAGGTGCAGGGAATCCAGGGAGAGTAGGAGAGATAACGAGGAAGTGCTTACAGGTGTGAGGCAGGGAGGATTCTGGGGAATGGAGTCCAGGACAGGAGAGGATTGTGACATGTGCGGTCTTCGTTTGGGAATTACACTCAGGGTTACACCCTGGCAACAAAATGTAATTTTGTAACAAAACAATTGATTTTTTTCTTTTAGAACAAATGTAATTGTACTGTTTATTAATGTTTTTACTCAACATCTGTGCAGTTTTTGGAGTATTTATAATAATTTTTAAAATGTATATAAATCAATTAAAATGGATTTTCTCACAAAATCAGTTTTTTTAATGTTAAATTCACTTTATAAAAGACCCAAATTTCTAACTTTCATTCATGGGGATAACATGGATAATTTGACATGGTTTAGAGTAAGATTTTTGCCCATCTTTTGGAAAATAGTTTAATAAAAAAAAGACTTTTACAAGTAAATGGCTGCAGAGCTCCACTATTTGCTATGTGCTATTTGACTGACTGAAAGACATCTTTTCACAAGTATTTTTCAGTTGGATTCATATCTAAATGTTATGAAATCACAATTATAACAATTTAAATGAATTAATTTTCTCAAAGTTTAGCATTTTTTTGTACTGAAAAAATATTTTTTTAAATTATGTTACATTATGATTTGAATCAAAACTGAACAAGAGAAAAGTTGGAGTCTTTAGAGTTTATCATTTATTTCAAACATCTTTTTTGAAAATTAAATTTAATCTGTGGATGTTGTATGCATTGTTGGAAGTGTGCCACTTCATTTCTGTATGCGTGTTCTGTGTTGTTTCTATTTTTGAGGATGAATTTTGTCCATTTTCTAAGTGTGACTTTTTTTGTCACACAAACATAAAAACAGATATCAATCTAATACATTTTTTATTTGTAGATCTAGAGAGTGTTGACAACCGTGCAAAGTCTCATGCCATTTGGACAAAGGGAATTTCTTTTTTTATTATTTTAGCAAATGTCCTTTGGGGTCAGAAAAGACCCAGAAGACCTGAGAAGGGTTAAGGCAGAAACAATAGGCTCATTGAAGTAAAGAATACATGTTGTTAATAATGATTAGAGTATATAGAAAAGGTTTGTTGGTGGTAGAGTTGGAGTCATCTCTTCTTCACAGGTGTTGGTCAGATATCAATCTAATTGATTTTTTATTTGTAGATCTAGAGAGTGTTGACAACCGTGCAAAGTCTCATGCCATTTGGACAAAGGGAACTTCTTTTTTTATTATTTGAGCAAATGTCCTTTGGGGTCAGAAAAGACCCAGAAGACCTGAGAAGGGTTAAGGCAGAAACAATAGGCTCATTGAAGTAAAGAATACATGTTGTTAATAATGATTACATTATATAGAAAAGGTTTGTTGGTGGTAGAGTTGGAGTCGTCTCTTCTTCACAGGTGTTGGTCATCTGATGTCTTCATGAGAGGCTGGATCCAAACTGGAGCTGACAGACTCTCTAGTAACCTCAGGATGGGCGTCCCGAGATAAAACAGAACAGGAAAATATTTAGCGTAGCTGCTGTTCAAAGCATTAAGCAAAGACAATCATGTGCACTGATATAACTGGAGTACAACGTTATGAGATGCATTATGTGAATGCTTGGCTAAAGAGATGCGTCTTTAATCTAGACTTAAACTGGGAGAGTGAGTCTGACCCTGAACATTATCAGGAAGGATATTCCAGAGTTTAGGAGCAGATGTGAAAACGCTCTCCCTCCTTTAGTGGACTTAGATATCCTAGGTACTACCAGAAGGCCAGAGTTTTGTGAACTTAAAGAGCGAGATGGATTGTAGGGTGATAGAAGATCAGTTAAATACATAGGAGCTAAACAGTTTAGGGCCTTATAGGTCAGTAGCAATACTTTATAATTGATAAGGAATTGAATAGGTAACCAGTGTAGAGATGATAAAATTGGTGTTATGTGATCATATTTTCTTGATCTAGTAAGAACTCTAGCAGCTGCATTTTGGACTAATTGTAACTTGTTTATTGATGATGCAGGACAACCAGCTAGTAATGTATTACAGTAACCCAGACTTATATATACGGATATATAGTATAGCATACCACTTATTCATAATTTATGTATTAACTTCCTGTTTCGCTACTGTTCGGACGCTCTTGCTTACTGCTCCGCGCTTTGCTCTATCGCTTAAATATTTTATCTCATAATTTCAACTTCAGCAAATCAGCACAGTGCTCAAACGACAAAGCTTGACTCCAATGATAAAATTAGAAACTCTGGTGACTGGATTACTAAACAAAAAGCAGAATATTTCAACCGACCAGCCTCCCACTGCCTTCAGCTTACATTCCGGAGAAGGGAAAACACAGCTGCCTACATTCAAAAGGATAAGAAAATAACTCTTCTAGAATATACTTGCTGCACAAACTGCCACAGACTTTTACAAAGGATTGCAGTTCTTAAAACAAAGTTATTTGCGGAACCATCCAACCAGACGAATCACATAGCAGAGCTTCATCATGAACGCCGTCTGCACACTGCCGGTGAGTCCCATAAAAGTAGTGCTACTCAACAGGTAGAGAAACAAGTAACTGATCAACACACTAATCGATGGCACAAATAGGGAGCAAGACCCAAAGGCACTCGAGACATCAGATTGTCACGAGCATCACATATTGCCGCAGTAGCATACTCTACCCCAGACTCAAGGATTGCACACACTAGTTTCCTACCACCAAATATACATCTTGAAAACAGATTTGAAGTATTAATGAATGTGGGTGAGGAATCCCCAAACGTGATTGTGGCGGAGGAGGCGTGGTTTTGCGAAGTCTGTAGCGGGAGAGAGAGCGCCGAGCCGAGCGGTGAGTAAGTAGGTCAAGTGCAGATAATTAACACCTGTGTCTCTTTGCAGTAATTGGCGTGGAGAGACCGCATTTAAGCCACTGCTGGGAGAGAGAGAGGAGAGAGAGACCGGGACTGGGACTGCAAACGCCTGCCTACCACTGCCAGAGTACTGAGAAAGATATTGAGCCTGAGAGCAACGTTGTCTGTTGTTATTGAAAGTTTTGAGTTTGAACGGCCTCGTGCGTGTTACAGTTTTGAGGATCGTGAGATCAATAAAAGAGTGCAGTCCCAGTTACGCCGACCCCGTCTTCTTCCTTCCCTCACCTACACGAGCCAAACACTACAGTGATGAATGTGACCGAACACAGATCGAATCACCCCCTAGCTAACACTGATGCTAACAGGCGCTCAAGGATAGTGGGTGACTCAACAGTCAGAAACATTAGCAGCAGGGATAATACCACATGCTGCCTTCCACAAGCAACAGTTTCTGATGTAAACAGGGAACTTAAGAACATTCTAATGAAACATAAGACTGCAAATCGACTTATCATTCATGTGGGGAAGAACAATATTCAAAGAGAGCAGTCAGAACTCCTTAAGAGGGATTTCAATGAACTTTTTGAAACACTTAGAAAACTGAAAGTTCAGCCGTTCATCAGTGGACCACTTCCAGCAAGAGGAACAAATAGGTTCTCACGGCTACTTGGGCTTAATACATGGCTGCAAAAGACCTGCAACATGAAGGGAGTGAACTTTATCGACAACTTTAATCTCTTCTGGAGTCAGAGACAACTGTTTACATCAAATGGCCTCCACCCAAACAAACTCGGTGCAATAGTGCTAAAGGACAATATTTATTTTTCCCTTCATCATCCTTCAGCTGTATGTGCCAACCCACTCAACCTGGATGGCACACACACAACAGTACAGAGTATGGACGATCACAGGACTTTATTTCAGCATCTGAATGGACATGCGGTTGATACACCCCACAAGGACAATGATAACACCACGCCGCCACAACAACCACTTCTCATGGACATACTCCCAGCTGAGCCCCGCCCTCAGAGCTCACCACAGACACACTGTGACAGATTAGAACTGCTCTAAGTGACACAGATCGAGGCACTAAACAGTAACATCTCAGCCCAGACTGTGGAGACACTAGTAAAAATGGGGACCATCGGGGGTCAGACTGGTGAACTTTTATGCCTTATGGCTGGTCTGAACATGAAGCTGGATGAAATGTCTAAGTCACTCCATGAACTGGACGATAACATATTGCAGCTTCCGGTAACACCAGAGCAACAGCCCCCCTCACCAGGCATGTTATTCCTCTCTACAGCATCCCCGCTTCTGAGCTTCACAGAGAAAATTGATTTTGTTTATACGGGAATCAGACAATCACACTTGATCGCTGCGAGCCCCCAGATATCAACCAAAGAGTGTCGAGTCCCACAACCACCAAAGACTGTGGGCCCAGCTCGCTCTGCCCCTCCTCCTGTGAGATTTCTTCGGTCACAATGCCAGGGCACACACCCTCCTCCATCTGCACCAAAAACAACTGATACCAGCTCTCTGAGATGTGTTCTGGGTCCTCGCAACGTCAACAGCAACCTTATCAAATGTTTACAAAACAAGTGGGAACCCAGTATTCCTGTCTCTTTCTCTATTTCTGTTCTGTTACGTGATAGAAAGTCTAAGGCCTTCTCAGGCCGTATGGCAAACCCATCTAATCTGCTGCCTGTTACTTGTCAAACTAAGATTACTGTGGGGGAAAAAATTTAAATGAATACTGTTAAGTTAGCACTTTTAAACATTTAATTAAACGATTTAATAACCACAAACAACCTACATTTTTTGCTTCTAAATGAAACATGGCTAGAAGACAGCTGCAGTGCAACAGTCCTCAATGAAACAGCCCATCCTAACTTTACTTTTATGAGTGTCTGCAGAACAGTCAGGAGGGGTGGGGGGGTTGCTGCTATTTTTAAAGATGTCTATCAATTTAAGCAAGTTTGGTGACTATTTGTCTATAGAATGTCTGGGCATTGTGCTAAAAGGTGCTCCACGCATCCTGCTTATCATTATTTACAGGCCTCCAAAATATTGTCCAGCCTTTATTGATGACTTTACAGAGCTGTTATCAGCGATCTCATCTGAGTATGACTGTTTTGCTATTGCTGGGGATTTTAACATTCACATTGACAATGCTGAATCCAGTACAACAAAAGATCTCATGACTGTTCTTAACACTTTTGATTTGACACAACATGTACACGGACCCACACATGATCATGGACACACTCTAGATTTACTTATCAGTAAGGGTCTAAATATTTCATCGATAGTTATTAAGAATGTGGCACTGTCTGATCATTTCTGTATTTTCTTTGATATATCAATCTCTCCTGTCATTGAAAGTAGATCTGTCTCTGACAAAAAGAGATGCTTAAATGAGAACACTAGTGTGCTGTTTATGAAGACTATATCTCTAACACCAAGCATATCTGCAGACTCTGTTGATTTTCTCCTTGACTCTTAACTCAAAAGTTAAGAGTGTAATTGATGATATTGCTCCTGTGAAAGTCAGACAAAAGAGTGGAAAACAAAAAGCACCTTGGAGAAACTCAACAGCAGTGCAATTAATGAAAAGACAATACAGAAAAGATGAGCCCATGTGGCGAAAGACAAGACTTGTAGTCCATTATAACATCTATAAAGACAGTCTTTGTGCTTTCAATGTGGAACTAGGCAAAGCTAGACAGACCTTCTTTTCAAATATTATAAACAGAAACATAAACAACACGCGCACTCTTTTTGCTTCTGTCGAGAGACTAACAAACCAATGACTGGAAAGACCAATTAAAAGGGCATTTTCTCTAATGATGTTCCAACATATTAAAAACGCTTCGCTGATCATAGACAAAGGGGAGAAATTAGTTGGCCTATCTACCGCACACTGCAAAAAATGACTGTGATTTTAACGGTAAAAAACTGTGCAAATGTCTGTCATGGATTTGCACTGAATTGATTCTCAAAAATACGGAACAAAGTGCGTTCCGTATCAGTTCAATACGGAACAAGACTTTTATGTGTCAAATACGGGACGATTCCGTATTATACGGAACGGTTGGCAACCCTACCCCCGTCACATTCCCAATGAAATGCTCTCAGACAGCAAATGTAGTGAGTTTGCTTCCTTCTTCTCCGAGAAAATCAATAATATCAGAAATGCGATCAGCACATCCTTGAGTTGCTCTGGGGTCAGTCAGATCAGACCACAACCTCAGAAAGTTACTATGACTGATTTCGAAGCAATTGATGGTAACATTTTTGAAGAAACGTTACAGCACCTTAAAACATCAACCTGCGCCTTGGACACACTCCCCACTTCTTTTTTCAAAAGTGTGTTTAACTGTTTAGAAGCAGATCTGATAGAAGTGGTAAAACACTTCTTTCTGGGACCGCAATAGTTAAGCCTTTCCTGAAAAATAGAAACTTGGATAACACCATATTAAGCAACTACAGACCAATCTCAAATCTCCCCTTCATAGGCAAGATCAGTCAGCTGAACAAATTCTTGAGCTCAAACGGATACTTTGACAATTATCAATCTGGTTTCCGACCGCATCACAGCACAGAGACAGCGCTCATAAAGATAATAAAGGATATTCGCCTCAATACTGATACAGGTAAATTATCAGTGCTGGTACTGCTCGACCTCAGTGCTGCATTCGACACTGTTGACCACAACATACTTCTTGACAGGCTAAAAAATTGGGTTGGGCTTTCTGGAATGGTCCTCAAATGGTTCAGGTCATACTTAGAAGGTAGAGGTTATTATGTGAGTATAGGTGACCATAAGTCTGAGTGGACATCCATGACATGCGGAGTCCCACAAGGGTCAATTCTTGCAACACTCCTATTCAACCTGTATATGCTGCCACTCAGCCAAATAATGAAAAATAACAAAATGGCTTACCACAGCTATGCTGACGACACCCAGATCTACTTAGCCCTATCGCCTAATGACTACAGCCCCACTGACTCTCTGTGCAAATGCATTGATGAAGTTAACAGTTGGATGTGCCAAAACTTTCTTCAGTTAAACAAAGACAAAACTGAAATCACTACATTTGGATACAAAGATGAAATTCTCAAGGTGAACGCATATCTTGCGGCTAAAGGTCTAATAATAAAATGTCAAAGCAATAACTAAATCAGCTTACTATCATCTCAAAAATATTGCAAGAATTAGATGCTTTGTTTTTAGGCAAGACTTAGAGAAACTCATTCATGCTTTTATCACCAGCAGAGTGGACTATTGTAATGGTCTTCTCACCGGCCTTCCCAAAAAGACCATTAGACGGCTGCAGCTCATACAGAACGCTGCTGCCAGGATCCTGAGCAGAACCAGAAAATATGACCATATCACAATAGTCCTCAGGTCTTTACACTGGCTTCCAGTTACATTTAGGATCGACTGATTGCACCTTATCTTATGCATTTACTGAATGAGCTCTGTGCTTTGTCTGAACTGCTTGCACTTTAATTATGTGTTTCAATTTAACCCTGTTTTTATTTTTATTTTTAATTATAATTTTTATTTATTTATTTTTGTATTTTTTTTGTTAAGGCTGTCTGGGTGGAAGAGGTTGAGAGAAGAGGAGCGATAAATCGAAATCCCTCCAGCGCGGGGACGATCCGTTTAAATCTGCTCTGACGGATAGATCTGTATAGCCTTGGTGGTGAGAGGAAGGACCGTGTAGATCCGCTCTGACGGTCAAGTCGAGATAGCCCTGCTGTTCCTGTCCAGTAATATTTGTCTGTAAGGGTAATGTTTAAATGCACAGTTACCTGACAATTTTTTTTGAGTACTCCCTCCAGTGCGAGGAAGACCCGTTTAGATCTGCTCTGACGGGTAAAACATCTAGAGAATGCCCTCAAGTTAGGCCAAGAAGATTTGTCTGCAAGGGTACTGTCTAAACGCACAGTTACCTGGCAAATATTTTTTAAAGTAAACCTGACTCTCCATTTTCTTCCACCTGGGGTTATAAAGGTATTTTCATCATTATTTCATCATTAACTTACAACTTATAAGTGACTTATAACTGAACATTATTATAAAGTGTTACCCAAATGTTATAAGAATGTTTTGTGAAAACAAAACAAAAAAAATCTAAAATTTTAAATATTTTTTGTTTCAACGAATAAAGGGAAATCCCGCACACTACCAGTACTTGCAAAAAATATGAAAACTTTTTATTAGCAACGTTTCGGTCTACTGACCTTCATCAGGCATATACATATTACTCAAAAAAACATGTCATTTAAAAATGGGAACATGACCAATTGTTGAAGAGAACCATTAATTAGTAAATCACACTCAATGACTAAATATCTCATTAGCAGCATCATTAATAGGCTACCACATACCCATACATCACATGCACAAGTACACATATATAAATACTCTTTACACATTTTAAATATATACATACACACATAAATGATTACATGAACACATGAAGAAACATTTTTATTACATATTATAACATGACATTAAATAATGCTTCATCGTTCTTACCCATAGGTGATTAAGTCTAAGTAATCTCTGAGACGGACTCGGAGTCTCACTTTGAAAACGAGCATGCACTAAATCGTCTTTCAAATTACTAGCCCGTTTGTACACAATCAACGGGGGGATGCTTAAAAGTAGCGCTCAATTCAGGATCAGAATTCAACAAATGCCAATATTTTTTGGAAATATTGACCTGAACCTGAGCCTCGATTTTTCAATAAAATCCAGATCAGAATGGCAAATTCTCCTCAGTCTATAGAACTGACTTTTGAGCAATCCCTTTTTTTAAAAAGTTGGATGGAAACTGGTAGCAAGCAACAAAGTGTTGCGATCCGTTTCTTTTGTGAACAAAGTCGTAATTAGTTTTCCCTCATTTTTATGTACCCACATACCTAGAAAATTAACTTTGGAAATATTTACTTCTGCAGTAAATTCTAAATCATCAACTAAGTGGTTTTAAAAGGACACAAATTCTTGAGCCTCCTTGTGGTCTCCTAAAAAAATACAGAATATATCGTCAATGTACCTATACCACTTAATGATGTGTGGGCAAAAAGGATTTCTCTCTCTATTAAATACATAGTTGACAGCTGACTGACAGTTCCATAAACCCTCAGAAAAAGAGGAAGGAGCATTAGCAGAGGAGGGAATAAGACGCAGATTATCAGTGTTGCGATGCCTTCGGCGTGTAGTAGAGGAGCGTGGTCGAGAGACCACGGGAATATACTGAAAGCACATGGTAAGAGAGAGGAAAGAGAAAGGAAAAAGTGCCTTACCGGTGGCCTCTTGAGGGAGTCGCAGGGAGAGTCAATGTCTTTACCCGACTCGGTCTTCACACAAGGAGGCTGAACGCATATTAAATAGATGCTAATCACTACTCTAGTCAGAACAGGTGAGGATGCTTTTGTAATTCGCCCAAACAATTAAGGGAACAGCCTGTCAATGGCTCAGCTCAAAAACGAAACTATGACTCACTACTAGTGCGAAGATCCAGCAATAACAATAACAATTGAGTGCGGGCAGCAAAAAAAGCTGTGGTTTTAATTTTAATACAATTATCTTAACCAGTAAAATTAAGATAAATAAGTACAGAATCGAAATGTATCCATCTGTTAGCATGTAATACGCTGAGCAAAAAGTAATCACAAAAAACACTTACATAAGGCTTCAACGTGCTCCTTCACTGTCGGTACGCTTCTCCTGTTTTGATATCATATGCTGGTCTAGAAGTAAGAACCGCTTGCGTCAGGGGCTGTGACCAACAAGACGAACACAAACTTGAGATCCGCCATTTTTGACGCTGATCGGTCTGCGCAGCGCAGATGCATCTCGAACAAGCCTGATGTGTTTGTGTTTCCCGCTGCCTCGCTAGCGTTGCTGAGAAAGATGAGACGTATACAGTAACATAAGACCTGGCTTTGTGGAGGCTCTCTAGCATGCGGAAAAGCAAACCGGTTCTCAGAAGGCTCGTCAGTCGAACCAACTCCGAACTAGCACCCGGTTAATTATGGTGGAAAATAAGTCTGAGAGAGGCTGTGGCCGAACAGTCTGTGGCTGCAGCTTAGCCGAACAGTCTTTGGGAAGCTCTGGAATGAGCGCTCTCGTCCTCCTGGAGCATATACAGGTAACAAATTCATTAATTTGTTCTTTTGTAAAATTCTACTAAGTTATCTATTTAGCCTTTAATGTACTAGACAAAATATTAATGAGTCCATAATATGGATTTTTGAAAATTACATTTCATGTAGTAAGTAAAAAAAAAAGAAAAGTAAGTACTTTTATTTACATAGCACTTTTAACACTACAATGCACAAAGTGTTTCACACAATCAAAACACAATCATTTAAAGCTGCAGTAGATTGACTAACTTTTGTAAAAATTAATTTTTTACATATTTGTTAAACCTGTCATTATGTCCTGACAGTAGAATTTAAGACAGATAATCTGTGAAAAAATCAAGCTCCCCTGGCTCCTCCCAGTGGTCCTATTGCCATTTGCAGAAATACACTGCTCCCGGTAAGAAACAACCAATCAGAGCCAGGAGGAGTGTCTTAGCATTGTCAATCAAGCTTGTGTGTGCGCTGATCATACCCCTCTCATGCACAGCGCATACAGGTGTTCAAATTCAAGATTACCGGTGTGCTGCAGCTTTGCTTATGGCGGACAAACAATCCAAACGGCCAATTCCTCGAGTGGCACCTGCTCATAAAATAAAGACGGGTAAACGGAAAAAGACAAAAAGAAAGAATTAGATAGAGCCCGAAATAAAACGAGGGTAAATATCGGAGCGGCTTTTCCGAGGTGGAGGGAGCTACGTGTCCTGAAAGGATTAAAAACCGATGCAGAGTTAGCCACATTTCTGCTTGACAAGTAAGTATCCCTGCTTGATTTGTTTCATTTTTTAAGAACTACACAACTAAGATACTCCGCGCACACCACGGCTTCCTCTTCTCCCCGCCCGTTGACTCCTTGAAGTCGCTGTGGGCGTGAATTCCTCGTTGGAGCCCATTGACTTAGCCGCATAACATACAGATAAAATGTCATGCACTGTGCAAAGCAACTATTGAATCACTGGCTTGTCATGTTGCTTAAATAATGTTCTAGCAAACCTTATTTAGCATTACATATCGATAGAATAATTACTTGCATAATGTAACGTCAGTTACTGTTATATTATCTTACTAGCTATTTATTACTTATAGAAATAGTGCAACGTCATATAGTTACATTACATGTATTGCAAAATACATAATGTTTTGAGGACCAAGTTTGTAGTCAAAGTATGGGCAGGCCATTGTCAATGTAAATCATACTGTTGATGTTTCGTCTGTACCAGTGAATGTGCCATAACAGTTTATCCACCGTCATCGGTGGCCCTGCTTGCTTACTAGTAGTGATGTCCGGTTCGCGAACGAATCGTTCTTTTGAACCGGTTCTTTTTAGTGAACCGGTCGAACCAGTTCACCAAATCGGACTGAATCGTTCTAAACAGTTCGCATCTCTAGTAAGCACTAATCCACAAATTTATAAAATTTATCACTTTTTGACGTGTCTGACTGTCCCTCTGACTCGAAATAAACCAACATCCTGGAGTTATTCAGTTACTCCAACAGTACACTAACCTATTATAAGAGAGAACTGATGATGATTGATGTCAGCGAGCAGCAGCTGATGATACTGAGCATGCGCAGCGCACACGAACGAGCGTCACAGTTCTCGTTCTCGAGTTAAGAATCGGTTGCAGCGGTTTTCGGATCAGCAGTACACTGAATCGAGAACGTACGCAGACCGGTCTGTCACAGTTCTCGTTCTCGAGTCAAGAATCGGTTGCAACCGGTTGCAGCGGTTTTCGGATCACCAGTACACTGAATCGAGAACGTACGCAGACCGGTCTGTCACAGTTCTCGTTCTCGAGTCAAGAATCGGTTGCAGCGGTTTTCGGATCAGCAGTACACTGAATCGAGAACTGTTTATTTCGGACATGTCCGATTTGAGAACCCATGAACTGATACTGACTGAGCATGCGTGTGATTCTTCAAGAGAACGAAAAGCAAGTTTTGTTGAACATCGAGACGTGTTATAATATAAAACATTGTGGAAATATGTTTTCATCATTTCAAGTTCATTACTGTCTTATCACTGTATGAGCATGTGATTGACTATTTATGATTGAAGTATTTATTTATTTAAAAGATTAATGTTTACGTGTAATTACAGTTTATGAGGACACATTTACAAATTGGGTTAGTATTAAATAAACAAAGTTTTAATAAAAAAATATTAAAGTGTTCAAATAATACACACATTTTAAAAAGAACAATTGCTGGAAAAGTGCACTTACACACTGTAATTGTCTTACACACTATATTTAACAGGTATTGCCTGTTTTTAAAAAACTTTTAAAAAAGTTATTGTGCTTTATCAAAAATTATAAATAATAATAATAGCAAAAACAAAATGCAAAGGCAGTTTTAAACAGAGGTTAAGTTACCATATGCAGCTTGACCGTCTCTTATAATAGGTTTGAATTCAGAAAAACACTCTACCTAACTTTGTTAGGACTCCATTGTATTTAATTTGTAAACAAGGTGATATAAAGATAAAAATGACGACCCTAATCAAACTACAGCGAAGGTGAAGCAAGCGACTCCTTTTGAATCGCTCTGGCGGTTCTCGAATCTCAATTTCGTTCTCGTTCTCGAGTCAAGAATCGGTTGCAGCGGTTTTCGGATCAGCAGTACACTGAATCGAGAACTGTTTATTTCGGACATGTCCGATTGAGAGAACCGATGAGATGATGATACTGAGCATGCGTCGAGCGACTGACTGACTGCACGGCGAGTCTCTCTGAGTCTGAACCGAACGAACATCAGCTGATATGAGCGTGTCTGTGAAACGACTCCGACATGAATGAGGTGAACATTTGGCGAACCGTATTTATTTAATTACAAAAACATAGTAAGTGGATCATGGTTTCTGCACTGATGAAGACTGATTTATTGATTTTATAAATGTAAAGATTGTTTGCATCACTGCATGTGTTTGGATGCTTTAGATGTAAAACTTTGGATTATGATGATTATGATTATCAGATTATGATGATATTTTTATCTGACTGATGTTATAATTACTGACTTTATATATTTTAATGTGTAAAGTGTGTTTATCCAACCCGCAATAGACTTGACTTAATGACGTCATCGCGAAATGACGTCATTACGTTTGAGCGTAAAAGAACTGGTGAACCGGTTTTTTGATCCGGTTCATTGAAACGAACTGTCCGAAAGAACCGGTTCGCGGAAAAGAACCGAACTTCCCATCACTACTTACTAGCCTGCGTGTTCACGGCAGGCTCTGTTATGATGGGGGAGGAGCTGTGGAGGGAGGGCTGTAGCGCAGCAGAGAGCAAGGGGGAGTGACCTGTAAGTTGTGCTTGTTCAAATTTTCAGGCTAAATCAACGTTTTCTAAAAACTCCCTACTGCAGCTTTAAAGCTGCTGTCCGTAACTTTTTTTGTGTTCAAGATTTACAAAAATGATATAATGAGAATGAACAACATTGTACCATAATGATTCAGGGTAAGACAAAAACACGGTTTGGAAAATGGAGTACTTATAATAAGTGTTTATATTGGGACTATTTCAGGCCAGACTGGTAGGAACCGCTGCAGAGGAGCACAGTCACTGCGTGACTCGCCATAGACATAAACAGAGAGAAGTAGCTCCGGCTGCAATGTTTACATTTACATTTATGCGTTTAGCAGACGCTTTTATCCAAAGCGACTTACAACTTGGGGAAACATGAAGCGATTGGTCATGAAGAGTCGAGAAGCACAATAAGAGCCTGAAATCCTGAGACTGTGTACATTGCTCAGTGTAGCACAGGCTAGAGTAGGGAGGGGAAAAGGAAGAGAAAGAGGAAAGGAAAGTTTTTATTTATTTAATGTTTTTTTTTTTTTTTATGAGGTTAAGTGCTCGCGGAAGAGCTGAGTTTTAAGTTGGCTTAAAAATGTTGCGCAAGACGCATGCAGTTCTGTTTATTAACCGCTAGAGCACCAAAAGTTACGGACTGCAGCTTTAAATACATTAATGAAGAGCTATACACAACACATGAAGAAACAAAATAGAATATAAAATATCAAAACCCAAACTACACAAAAGACATCATTAAATACTAAAAGCACATCTATAGTACAATTAAGTTTTCAGATGACATTTAAAAACAGACACACATTCAGATGTTCTAATATCAAATGGCAAATTATTCCATAATTTTGGAGCCCTTACTGCAAATGCTCTCCTTTAGTTTTACATCTAGTTCTTGGAACATCCAGCAGCTTGTTTAAAGAGGACCTCAGACATCTCCCTGATTCATAAGGTCTCAGAAGCTCAGTTAAATATATAGGTGCCAAACCATTTAAAGCAAAGACCAACTAATGTTTGCCCCCCACCCCGCCGTGAAAAAGCTTCCACCGAGATTTGAACTCAGATCACTGGATTCAAAGTCCAGAGTGCTAACAGTTACACCATGGAACCACCACACACTGACCACTGGCTGTCTGAGAGACAGATAGCGATGAGGCTAGGTGGAACCAAGTTAAAAGGAGGTGGTGTTTGGATACTGGACCCCCTCGACCAAAAGCACACAGACATGTTTCCTCTGCTGAAACCCAGGATCCTTTAGATCTTCAGACTTACGCTTTCCAAACTGAGCTATTTCGGCCAGGTCTGGGGCCGGATTCACAAAGAATTCTTAATTTCTTCTTATTTTCTAACTTAAGAAAAAATATAAGAATATTTTTCTTATGATTGTTCTTAAGATAAAATTTAAGAAGTATTCATATTCACGAAAATAATGTTCTTTAAAATCATCGTAAATAACTTTGTAAAGTTAAGATAACCTCCAACCTATCTTAAATACCAATACTACTGTTAATGTGTTACAAATTGTAGTTTTAAGACTTTTTCAGGCGAGAATGTACTTATTTAAAGATTGAATCTGTGGTTTATTTATAAAGAGAGCGCCTATTTTACAATTTTATCTGCTGTTTTCGGAGTTGTGAGATCCAGGCGATCAGCGTGTGTTCAGCGCTTTGTTAACCCCGGTGAGAGAAGCCTTACCTCAGCTAGTCCTTCTGACGTCTGCCGCGGGCTCGGATGTCTCTGAGATATGATTTGTCTTGTGTAGATCTAACGGCCGATCTTTGGTACCCGAGCAGCGTTCTTCATAAACGGCTAGGCTCTTATAAAATAATGATTTTACAGACACGGCACATTAAAAACACGACATTGAGTGATTTACTCCCGTCACACGAAAATAGTCTGCACACGTATTATGATATCTACGGTAATCTGCAGGAAGCGCAAAACGGAGCTTTGAGGTGTTTTTCATTCAGCGAGTGTTCAGTAATACCTTTCAATAAAATAATACCATATAACACCTTTTATTTTCTTCTTAAGTAAAAAATTAAGATGTTCTTCAGAAAATATTTGAGAACTTCTTAAGAATTTTTCAAGAATTGCACTTAGGAACATTCTTACGAACTTCTTAGCATGTATCTTACAAATTTTCTTAACTTCTTTCTTAAGAAGATTTTCGTGAATCCGGCCCCAGGTGAGGTGACATGCTTGCCAGCAGGGATTTTGTCATCCAGCCCTCCTCTTCCTTCTTCCTTCCTCCAGCTCAGAGATCACAACGCATCAAAGAAACAGCAACACCATCGACTATTTTGCTGTTGTGAGGAGCCCAGTAAGATGTCATTCAAAATATAAACATGCCTTCATCATTTTATGCTCTCTTAGCATTTATTTAAACCAGTTTTTGATAATATCAGCAGGTCTTATCTCAGCCAGAAGACCCTGGGGATCTCCCACTACTGTGGCCAGAGACAATACCACAGCAGGACCAGAAGTGGGTGTCGGAAGCACTTTTTAGGGTTGGTGCAAAGGGAAAGCTGGAGCTGCGTGAAAACCTACAGTTGTGGTATCAAACCCCCCCCCCCCCCCCCCCTTCAGCCTGTCAAGTCATCAAGAACACAGGTTTCCTAAAAAAAAAAATTAGGAATTCTGCATGGTGCCGTTTTGTGCAGGTGAAGAAACGGGACTTCTCTTCTGCATCTGCCTCGAAACACGCGGTGGTGTGTCTGTGCATAGTGCTTTAGACCGGAGGATTATCATCCCAGTGATATGATGGAGTCAAATATTGTTATACTCATGTAAGGCCAGCTACACACTGGCTGCGTGGCGTGAGTGTGGCGTTTTCTTTGTTTTTACACACCAGAAGCGTGTCTGACGCGGCGCTGCTGCTGCTAGGTGACGTACAGGGAGGGCTATACTTCATGTTAAACATAAATATATAGCCTACTGATAGACAACGTCAGCAGTATTGACGGCAAAATAGGCTACATAATATTTCGTTCTGTATTAACAGGTGCAATATTTGAAAATCGAGAATATTTTTTTTTTTTTAATTACAATTATATCTGCATTTATGTCAACCTAGAGACTTTCAAACATCCAAATGTCATTTATTAATATGTATAAACAGCTTTTCCGAGTCTATTTTGCCTGGAAACGCTTCCAACACGCTTGCGTTTCGTGAAAAAAATGCATCGGTTCTATTTCTAGCATGCGCTTTCGGGACACAGGCAGTGTGTAGCTTGCCTAAAGGATGATATTAAATGAATAAACATCCACATGCGATGCTTCTTTGCCGTCGTGTTTACATTGATGAATACAATGTACATTAACACAAATGAATACAGTCTCACACTTTTTTGAAAAAAGTTTGGAATTATGTGCTGGTAATGTCCATCCATCCATCCATCTTCTTCCGCTTTATCCGGGGCCGGGTCGCGGGGGCAGCAGTCTAAGCAGAGATGCCCAGACTTCCCTCTCCCTAGACACTTCCTCTAGCTCTTCCGGGGGGACACCGAGGCGTTGTTCTGTCTAATCCTGGCCTGTCCCTAATTGTGTGTCATAAATTTATGGCTGTAGTCTGCCATATGAGTATTAATAAACATTTATAATTTCCTCAGCGTCCGAACTGTCATTCCTATCGCTGAAATTCACCACACTCCCTCTTGTTACGTCACGTCCGGTTTTGGCATTTTTAGATGCGGAAGTAAATTTTTTCTCACAAAAACGACTCGAAAAGCCTTAATAGCGTATTTATAAGTATATTTGATAGAAAATCTAGTTCCTAAATTATTTTTCTATACATTGACTCTTGAAATTGCATGATCAAAGAGTCTAAAGAGGAAAGTCAACAGTGAAAATAGGGCATACAAAGAAGAATGGAAAGACAACTGCGTTCATCCTACCTGGTTTTGTGAATGCAAAGCCGGTGTCTCTCATCTGCAACGAAGTTGTCGCTGTTTGTAAAGAATATAATATCAGAAGGCACCACGAGACAAAGCATGGCACCTTTTTTTTGCTGGTTGTCTTGTCAATATTTTTGAAAAAAAGGAAGCTGAATTTGAGTTATGTTCACATGTTGGTGCTGAGGCCCCGCGTTATAAGCAAATGTTTCAATGGTTCACTGTTCGTTTTATCATACCACACATTTCAGCGATCCATTTCACAGACTTTTTTAAATGTCTTTCAGAACTTTTCAAATTAAAAACTCTCAATTCATCCCAAAATAAACACATTGCTGCAAAAACGTTATCGTACTTTTTTTGAAGGCAAAGAAATTGATTACGAGCAACTGTTGTTGTAATCTCTCCGTTTCGCACCACCCACTCCAAGCTGTGCGTGATCCCAGGTCTTTCTGCATGGGAGTCGGACGCTCTAACAAGGAGAGATTCTCACATCAGTTTGAAGCAAAAACTCTAGGTAACAACACCCATTAGTCAAAAGTCTTGTGGACACATATCTATTGTGTGTTTTGAGACCTTAATTCTGAGATTTACATTTTTAGTTTTTTTCAAAAACCACACATAAACGTTATTCTCTCAAAAATACAAGAATGTACATACATGTTGCTCTCATATGATTACATATTACATATACTGTATATTATGGTATCCCAGTTTGTCCTGAACACAGTGTAATGACACTTTTGCCACTAATATGTTTATAAGTATCTGAAAAAAGCACAAATGTCAGAGCATGTCAAAACTTCTAAAGGGCCCCAAAACAGTTCAGACTCCAGAGGGTTAAAGACATGAAGTTCTTTCATGGAATTCTGAGGTGATGCTCCACACCAAGGTGTACTTAAGACAATGTCATGGCGTATACACATACCTGAAACACAAGTAAACAAAGAAACAGCAGACCAGAAGTATTCTTGCATAGACTTCATTCTTTCATTTGTCTGTTGATCGTATATGGGTTTTACATTTAACTTAACTCAGTAAACTTCTGGTGATTGTATAGTTTTACACATAACCGTATTATATACCAACCAAGATGGCGGCGCGTGTAGATCGCGAGGCTCAGGTTCTCTCCAGATTCTGCAATTTTGCGGTATTTTTCTTGTTCATCTCGGGTCTGTTCGTACAGAACAGTTGTGCCTTTACATCGTACACCCGTTGTGAGCTTTTGGATATTGGTTTGCGAATTTCCGACAGTTTTATGGACAATCTTCGACTCCTTCCTGAGATCGCTAGGACTCCCGAGGCTGTGCGCTCTTCCCGGCCGGGTGGAAGTGCTAGAAGGCGGCGGTGTGATCGTAAACAAAGGCGGGGGAAGCGCGGAGGTCGGCATGCTAAGCTAATGCTATCACCGAACCGGCTCTCTTTACCCAGCATTTTCCTTGCTAATGTACGATCGCTAGTGAACAAAATGGAGGAGATTCGACTCAGCATCACACACAGTAAGAAACTTTTGAACTGTAACGTCCTAATATTCACGGAAACCTGGTTAAACAGCGGAATACCGGACACCGCTATTGAGCTAGCGGGACGCCACACACTCCGGGCAGATAGAACATTAGATGTCTCCGGGAAGAGCAGAGGGGGTGGATTGTCCATTTACATTAACAAAGCTTGGTGCACATACTCTGCTATTGTTGGGAGTCATTGTTCAGCTAACCTTGAGTTTCTCATGGTTAAATGTAGACCGTTTTATCTACCGCGGGAGTTCACCTCCACTATTATCACTGCGGCCTATATTCCTCCGGATGCTGATGCCAAGCTTGCTATGAAAGAACTTCACGCAGCCATCAGTAAACAACAGACTGATCACCCGGAAGCTGCGTTTATTGTTGCAGGTGACTTTAATCACTCAAACTTAAAGTCAGTGCTACCCAAGTTTCACCAGCATGTTTCCTGCCACACCAGAGGAAACAAAACCTTAGACCATGTTTACGCAAACATGGCTGGAGCTTACGTTGCAACACCCCTCCCCCACCTGGGACAGTCAGACCACGTCTCTTGACGTGATCTGCCGAGGATGGCTGCTGCGTCGCGAGCTCTGTTACTACATTGCAGTTTTTTGTTTGTTCTGTTTATAGTTTTTGTGTTTTTTGTCTTGGATGCTGTCTGCCTTACTGCATACGACAGACAGACACTTTTGGACATTGATTCGGCAATCGCACACCGAAAACCGGACTTTAAATTCTTCAGTGACGACCAGCTGTTTACAAACACGGCAGCGGAGCCCTTTGTCTGGGCAGTCCGACCGCGGAAACGCAGCCGGAGAAGGGGAAGCAGAGCCGGCGTGCTCATCAGAGTAAGACGCCGCGCAAACCGACCCCCGCTTCCCAGTATTTTACTGGCTAATGTTCAGTCTCTGGACAACAAACTCTGCGAGCTGAGAGCACGGATCTCTTTCCAACGAGAGACGAGGGACTGCTGCATTATCTACCTTACAGAAACTTGGATGTCTGCTGAGATTCCAGATTCGGCCATCGAAACCACGGGGTTCTCCGTGCATCGAATGGACAGAGAAAAATAACTCTCAGGGAAAAGCAAAGGCGGGGGTGTATGTTTTATGATCAACAGATCCTGGTGTGATCAGAGGAACGTACATTCTATCAAGTCTTTCTGTTCTCCTGATCTGGAACTTCTCATGGTTCTGTGTCGACCATTCTGGCTACCAAGGGAATTCACAGCGGTCATCATCACAGCTGTGTATATTCCCCCACAAGCCGACACAGACCGGGCACTAAAGGAACTGTATAGGACAGTGAGTGAGCAGGAAACCGCGCATCTTGAGGCTGCGTTTATTGTGACCGGGGACTTTAACAAAGCCAACTTCAAACGCATTGCACCTAAATACCACCAACATGTTAACTTCAACACGCGAGGGAACCGTATTTTAGATCACTGTTACTCTCCCTTCCGGGATGGCTACAAGTCCCTCCCGCGCCCACCATTTGGCAAATCGGACCACTCTTCCATTCTCCTTCTGCCCGCTTACAGGCAGAGACTGAAACAGGAAGCACCCGCCCTCAGAACCATCCAGTGCTGGTCGGACCAATCAGACTCTATGCTACAAGACTGTTTTGATCACGCGGACTGGGAGATGTTCCGGTCGGCCTCTGATGACGACATCGAGGTCTACGCTGATAGCGTAACGTGTTTCATCAGGAAGTGCGTAGAAGTCGTTGTTCCGACCAAAACAATACGACTGTACCCAAACCAGAAGCCGTGGCTAAATGGGGATGTTCGCGCGGCACTCAATGCGCGGACCTCCACTTTTAACTCCGGTAACGCGGAGGAGCATAAACAAGCAAGTTATGCCCTCCGGAAAACCATCAGAGCAGCAAAACGCCAGTACAGGGACAAGATTGAAGGACAGTTCAACACCACCGACTCCAGAAGCATGTGGCGGGGAATTAACACCATCACGGACTATAAAGGGAACACAAACTCCACCGTGAATACCGCTGCCTCTCTCCCGGACGAGCTAAACACTCTTTATGCTCGCTTTGAGGGAACTAACACCGCCCTTGCGGAGAGAGAGCTCGTGGCTGAAGATGCAGAGGTTAGTTCACTCTCTGTATCTGTAGCGGATGTAACCCGATCCTTCCGGCGGGTGAACATCCGTAAAGCCGCGGGTCCAGATGGCATTCCGGGCCGCGTCATCAGATCGTGCGCGAACCAACTGGCTGGAGTTTTCACGGACATTTTTAACCTGTCCCTCTCCCTGTCTGTGGTCCCCACATGCTTCAAAACGTCCACCATTGTGCCTGTACCGAAGCAGTCAAAAACCACCTGCTTAAACGACTGGCGTCCTGTTGCTCTGACCCCCATCATCAGCAAATGCTTTGAGAGACTAATCAGAAACCACATCTGCTCTGTTCTCCCCCCCTCACTGGACCCACTGCAGTTTGCATACCGCAAAAACCGCTCCACTGATGTTGCCATTTCATCCACTATACACACTGCTCTCTCCCACCTGGAAAAGAGGAACACATATGTGAGAATGCTGTTTGTAGACTACAGTTCAGCATTCAACACCATTGTGCCCTCCATACTTGACGTGAAACTCCGGGCTCTAGGCTTAAACAGCTTGTTATGCAGCTGGATCCTGGACTTCCTGTCAAACAGACGCCAGGTGGTCAGAATGGGCAGCAACATCTCCTCATCACTGACTCTCAACACTGGAGCCCCTCAGGGCTGTGTTCTCAGCCCACTCCTGTACTCCTTGTACACACATGACTGTGTGGCAACCCACAGCTCCAATACCATCATCAAGTTTGCTGACGATACGACGGTGGTAGGTCTCATCACTGACAATGATGAAACGGTCTACAGAGAGGAGGTGCACACTCTGACACGATGGTGTCAGGAGCACAACCTCTCCCTCAACGTCAGCAAGACCAAGGAGCTGGTGGTCGACTTCAGGAGGAATGAGAGAGAACACCGCCCCATCACCGTCAATGGAGCACCGGTGGAGAGAGTCAGCAGCTTCAAGTTCCTCGGTGTCCACATCACAGAGGAACTCTCATGGTCCGTCCACACCGAGGCCGTTGTGAAGAAGGCTCATCAGCGCCTTTTCTTCCTGCGACGGCTGAGGAGGTTGGGAATGAACCGCCACATCCTCACACGCTTCTACAGCAGCACCATCGAGAGCCTGCTGACTGGCTGCATCACCACCTGGTACGGCAACAGTACCGCCCGCAACCGCAAAGCCCTGCAAAGGGTAGTGCGCACTGCAAGCTGCATCATCGGAGGTGAGCTTCCCTCCCTCCAGGACATTTATGCCAGGCGGTGTGTGAAGAGAGCTCAGAGGATCATCAGAGACTCTAGCCACCCGAACCATGGGCTGCTCTCACTGCTGCCATCAGGCAGACGGTACCGCAGCATCAGAACACGCACCAGTCGACTCCAGAACAGCTTCTTCCCACAAGCAATTAGACTCCTTAACTCCTGATCCATCAGGATCATAACACACACTGGACAGAATATCACTCAGCACAACCCACTGTAGATACACACACATTATATACACATTTATTTATCATATAGCATCTATTGTACATTGGATCTCTATTGTGATTAATATTGTATACTGTACATTGTATATTATTATTATTATAGCGTAATGTATATTGTTTAATGTATGTTTAGAGTACATTGTTTAAAGTATATGTATATTGTAAGTATGTGTATATTGTTTAAAGCTGTGAGAACTACACTCACATTGTGTAAATTATTTATTGTTTATTGTAGTGTATACTGTGCTGTGAGTAATTGTGGGCGCATCAGATGTGTAATCTGATGTTGCTTTAAATGTTGTACATGTCATGTCATGACTGCTATGTTGCTCGGAACTGCACCTAAGAATTTCACCTACTGTTGCACTTGTGTATATGGTTGTGTGACAATAAAGTGATTTGATTTGATTTGATTTGATTTGTTCCTCACCCCCAAATATGCACCCCTCATCAACCGTGTGAAGCCATCAGTGAAGATCATCAAGTTGTGGCCTGCGGGGGCAGATTCCACACTCCAGGAAAGGTTTCTAAACACAGACTGGAGTATGTCTGCTTCTCAGGCCACCAGTGGTGCTCACACGGACATTGACTCCTACACCTCCTCTGTATTGAATCATATCAATACCACCATCGACAGTGTTACAACCCAGAAACAGATCACCACATACCCAAATCAGAAGCCTTGGATGAACAGGGAAGTGCGACTCCTGCTGAAGTTACGCAATACTGCCTTCAGATCAGGAGATGCACAAGCCTACTGTACATCCAGAGCTAACCTGAAGAGGGGCATCAAAAAGGCCAAGCACTGCTACAAGCTAAAGATAGAGGGACACTTTTCCAACTCTGACCCTCGACGCATGTGGCAGGGCATTCAGGCCATCAGTGATTACAAACCCACCCCCGCAGCCACTGATGTCAACTTCCTGAACGAGCTAAACTACTTTTATGCTCGTTTTGAAAGAGACAACAGAGAAACTGCAACCAAGCTCAAACTCTCAGCTGACCACCCACCAATCACACTCTCCTCCACAGAAGTCTGCAAGGCACTGAGCCGGATCAGCGCGCACAAGGCTGCTGGACCAGACAACATCCCTGGTCGTGTTCTCAGGGCATGTGCGGAGCAGCTCGCTGGGGTTTTTACAGACATTTTCAACCTGTCTCTTGCCCAAGCAGCTGTACCAACATGCTTTAAACGCACTTCCATTGTGCCAGTGCCGAAACACTCTAGCCCGAGGTGCCCTAATGACTACCGCCCTGTAGCACTCACACCCATCGTCATGAAGTGCTTTGAGCGGCTGGTCCTGGAACACCTAAAAGACTCTCTACCATCCACATTGGACTCACAAAAGTTTGCCTATCGCAGCAATAGGAGCACAGAGGATGCAGTTTCCATGGCACTGCATTCTGTGCTCACCCATCTGGACAATAAAAACACTTATGCACGCATGCTGTTTGTTGACTTCAGCTCAGCATTCAACACTGTCATCCCATCCAAGTTAATAGCCAAACTTGGAGACCTGGGCATCAACACTTCAATGTGTAACTGGATTTTGGACTTCCTAACTGACAGACCCCAGAATGTTCGATCAGGATCCACCTGCTCCACGTCCATCACACTCAACACTGGTGTACCACAGGGCTGTGTGCTAAGGCCGTTTCTCTACTCCCTCTTCACCTCCGACTGCAAGCCTGTGTATGGATCTAATTCCATCGTCAAGTTTGCGGACGACACTACGGTGATTGGTCTCACCAGCAACAACGATGAGACTGCCTACAGGGAGGAGATCCAGCACCTGGCCACACATGGTGCGCTGATAATAACCTGCTCTTCAACACCACCAAAACGAAGGAGCTCATCGTGGACTTCAGGAAGGAATCAAGAGGCACACACGACACCATCCACATCAATGGAATGGCCGTTGAGCGTGTCTCCAGTTTCAAGTTCCTGGGGATCCACATCTCGGCGGACATGTCGTGGACGACCAACGCCTCCAGCCTGGTCAAGAAGGCTCACCAGCGCCTCTTCTTCCTGAGGACACTGAGGAAGAATCAGCTCTCCTCGGCTATCCTGGTGAACTTCTATCGCTGCGCAATAGAAAGCATCCTGACCAACTGTGTGGCAGTATGGTATGGGAGCTGCTCTGTTGCGGAGCGCAAGGCACTGCAGCGGGTGGTGAAAACTGCCCAGCGCATCACAGGGACTCCACTACCTGCCATCGAGCACATCCAGAGGAAACGCTGTCTGCATCGAGCTCGCAGCATCCTCAAGGACTCCTCTCACCCAGCCCACAGACTGTTTTCTCTCCTGCCCTCCGGCAGGCGTTTCAGGATCCTCCAGACCAGAACCAGTAGACTTAAGAACAGTTTTTTCCCCAGAGCTGTCTCTCTGCTGAACTCAAACCCCCGTTGATCCACTTCCCTCATAAACTGCTAACTCTCCTACCTCACATCTGCCTTCACTTTGTTATTTGCACTACCGACTGTTTATTACAGTAACAACTGTTTACATTTGCATTTTGCACCGTACTTCTAACTGTAATATGCAACCACTTTCCACTGCACTTTTACACTTTCTTTCGGATAGCTCCGTCCATAATTTATAGCACTTCCTTAATCCACTGCTATATTCCTCATATTAGCCTAACATATTATTGTATACCTGTATCTGTAAAATTCTGTTTATAGTAATAGCCATCTGTATATTATATTCATAGTACATATTCACCTGTGAATTCTGTTTATAGTAATAACCATCTGTATATTTATTCACTACATATTCACCTGTAAATTCAGTTCTGTTTATATTAATAACCATCTCTCTATTTATACATATTTATATATATTCAGTACATTTCCATGTCCTGCACTTACGCAACCACTGTATATATCCTGCACTTGCTGCTATTGCACTTCTGGTTAGACCTAAACTGCATTTCGTTGCCTTGTACTTGTACTTGTGTAATGACAATAAAGTTGAATCTAATCTAATCTACATTAAACATGGTGAACGTATAGTGTTTTTCTTAACCTAGTCTTAGTAGATTTGACACCTATGGAACCGTGAGGTGGGGATAAACTACTGAGAGGGTAAAACCTATGAGGAAGTCTTCACCACAGGGTTGGTCCCCGACACCTGTTGCACTTCGGTTCTTCCCTGGGCTCCTCACTGGTCTGTGTGTCCTATTCTGTCCCTGTAGGTGGTGTGCACACTGTACAGTGTGAGACATGAGTTAATTCTGCTTTGACGCTTGCGAATAAGCTAGCAGACAACAGAAACTTATTGTAGGAAGCAACAACATATACTGCCTGACTGTTGCCTTCAGTGACCTTATGCAGTATGCAATTATCCTTATGCAATAACCCATTTCCGAAAATTATGAATCGCCACATTTCCCCTCTCCAGTGAAACATCAGTCATAGTAGATGTATCTCTAGTAACAGAGGATGGGCAAGACCCAATTATAGAACCTACCTCTAATTCCTATCTGATTCCTATCTTATTTAATTTAATTAATAACCCTTCCCTCCACATGGAGTCATAAGCCTTTTCAATATCAAAGAATACAATACAATACAATACAAAAGGTCATTTCTGGAACAAGACATAACTCAATTGATCTTCTAGCAGTATTTCTGACACCATTTAATTCAATTACTAGTTCATTCATATTCATTTCTATATCCATGGTACTTTCCTCATTATCTTTTTTAATAAACACATCCCTATTTTCACTTGGAATCTTTTCTTTATTTTGTCTGTGGATATCATCTAAATGGTCACCACGATGCACACTGGTAAACTTCTTTCCTAACATATTTGCCTTTTCTTTATCTGTTATTGCCATTGTCCCGTCATCCTCTAATACTGGTATTTTAACATACTTTATTCCCACTTATTTTCTTCAGCATTGAACATATTTCTCTTATTTTAACTTCCCTCCCTATCAGTGGCGGAACTAGACTTTTATACATGGGGTGGCCGAGGCTACTTAAGGGGGTCCATAGACCGTGAAAGAATATAATGTGTAATGCTTATTTGTTTCCATTGTTTTGACCGATGTAACATTGTATTCTAATAAATAAACAACTAAAATCCTTGATTCCAACGAATATTCTACAGCAAAAACTACAAGTGGCTAGTAGGTTACATAAATGTAAAACATTATTGAATACAAGTGAACAGTCAGCCATAAAGTAAGAACAGTGCTAAGAATTAAGTGCTAAGTAATGAAGGTTCAGGTCTAACGGTATTTCAGGTACAGAAATTGAATAATCAAACGTAAAATAACATTGCATAATCTTCACTCTATATAAATTCAGTATAGATGAATACATGTTAAAACTACAAAAGCTATTCAGTAAAGATCAGTGGGTTTTATTTTCTTTTGTTCTTTAATTAACTTTAATGACAGACTGAAGGAGGTGCGGTCACTTTAAGACCAAATGCACAAAGTTGAATCCAAAATCCGATATCATCTGAAGACATAGACAATGTTATTAACAATGATATTAACAATGATACTCGTTATTTTTGGCATACCTTTATGCATATTTATCTGTTCAAGCGCAAGACGTGCTCTCTGTGTTCATGCTATTGATGATGCGCCATATGCCGCGCACCAGGTGTATCGTGTTCTCATGTTCAAGGTGGCAATGCAAAACAGTGAATCTAAATCACCATACAGAAAAAAAGGTTCACTTCAAGAATGAAAAAAGTGGCATCGATGTGTTTTGCTGTAGAACTACACAAACGGAAACAAAAAAGTGCAAACTATATAACATCTTTCCATAAACACAGACTTTACGCAGATACAGACTCTTCCATGCAGCCTAGGGTGAAGTCATTATACATTAACAACGTTTTAAGACAAATTGTGTCGTTTAATAGAAAACTATGAATGGCAGTGCAGCATTGTTAACAACTCTGCGCTTATGCGCGACCCCTCTTATTATTAATCATCTGTTTGGCAACTAACGTTAATATTCTTTTAATATTCAACGTTAATACATGAACAATGTGCCGCGCCGCCACACGTCAAAATACATGCTTCTTTCAATAGGAGGTGATATGGAAGTAGCGACTAGAGATCGAAATTATGGGGTGGCACCCAGGGTGGCCAGTAAGATGCCAGGGGTGTCCACCCTGGACAATAACTCCTCCATGCATTTCGTTTACCATTGTTAAATGAATGGAGCGTTAGCCTTTTTCCTCTGATAATTAATTCGATTTTCTTGGTTAAAATTATTCCTTAATATTCTCAGAGCACTATTTCGTTCTTTTATAGCTTCTGTACATTTATCATTCCATTTTCCTTTTCCCCCCAACTGTCTTGAGTTGTATGCTATTCAATGCTGCATGTAATATTAAATGTGAAATTTCAGATATACATTCCTCAACAACACCCTCCATTGAAATTAAATCTGCTGATTCACAATATATTTTTTTTAATGTTTCCCAGTCAGGTTTCCCAGAAGTTGAAGCGTGCTCGCTGTAGATTCGTCGAGCAAAACTTTGTGGCAAAACTTAACTTAAAACACAAAACTAAAAGGAAAGAAAAGAAACTAAGTAAAAGAAAGGAATGTGAGAGGAGAGTATTCAGGTTTGAATGAAATAACCCATTTCCTCTGATCTTGGTCTGCCACGATCGTCTGATCATCTATCTTGTCATCTTATGTCTCTGGCATCTTGACCAATTCTTGACTAATTCTTTGTTCGTGTTCTGAGATTATAAACTCAAATATCTGCCCATACTCCTGGATGGGTTCTGACCAATTAGATATCATCTTGGTTCAGAGGTGACTGTGTCCCCACCCCTCACCATAAATTATCTGTTGTCTCTGGCCTGTTAACTTCCCGCTCTTAAGCAGAGTACAGTTAGACATGATTTCTTATTATAAGAACACGATACATTCTATACAGATTTCAATCAAGCCATCTTAATTATTTTGAGTACACAAACATAAAGATACCAAGCAAGGCACACTTTCAATCAATCATTCAATATTTATGTGATATATATGCATAATGGTCACGTGTATTGGTTATAGACATGATATCGGATTATGCAGTAGAAGGCTGTTTGAATGTAAATCCGGCTAGCATCCTTGAATGATTTGATGCAATTTATACGTGACAACAGTTTCTGTGGGTTTTTCCTGTGGGTCTTAACCGTGTCAGACAGAACTGCGGCCACATCTTTTACGGCCATAAATTGTTGATTTGTTGAGTTGAGTTGTGTGTGGAATTATGTTTGAACTCACCGGAAGATTCAGTTGTGTCTGGTGTGCCCTCAAACTCTACATGTACAACTGAGATTTTGGTGGAAATATGTAAGCAGTTGGCTGTCAATAGTCTTTTAGAGTTTAGTCATTTAGCAGAAGATATCACCCAATTTCTACTGGATTCTACAAGACAGATTACCTTTTCTATTTCTATAGTTTAGTTGATTTTCTAAAGCATAGGGGTATGAGCCTTAGAATAGGCCTTAGCTTTGACTTAAGTGTCAAAAAATTCTTAGTAAAAAATAGGACAAAGCTACTTTTAGCAAAGTGTAATCTGACTGTTAGGCTACGTTCACACTGTATTGGAATCTGATCTAAAATTATTGACATTCACATTGTGCATCACAACTGTTCATATCCGATTGGTGAGTCCATGCCACTCTTTTGTTTTCCGGGATATCTACATTGGTTTCTATGGCAATGAGTTGAGTTGGTAGGCATATGGAAAAAACAACAACCGCAGCATAGAGGGGTTTGCATTACAGATGTTGTCTTATTTACAACATGACATTGTGTAGCTGATAGACTACTGCATTATGATGAGGCAACGGCAGAAACGTAGTCTGGTATGAGCAGTTATATTCCATGCTGTCGTCTCCGCCGGTTTCAAAACATGTCTCCGTGGCCTATTGTTATTCTGCTCGTCTGGCACTTTGCAACAACACAACCTTATTTCTGCAGTGACTTTCAGCATGTTTCCTATAACAATGTCTGACGTTTACGTTTTACGTGACGTGAAAGTCACATAAAGCACACAAAATCCGATCAGAGATTTCTAGAAATGCAATTTTAGTAGGATTTCAAAACAAGTCCTGTAAGTTGCAAGGTGGGACCTCCATGGATCGGACTTGCTTGTTCAGCACATCCCACAGATGCTCGATTCGATCTGGGGAATTTGGAGGCCAAGTCAACACCTCAAACTCGGTGTTGTGCTCTTCAAACCATTCCTGAACTATTTTTTATTTGTGGCAGGGCTCATTATCTGCTGAAAGAGGCCACAGCCACCAGGGAATACCATTTCCATGAAAGGTTGTACATGGTCTGCAACAATGCTTAGGTAAGTGGTACGTGTCAAAGTAACATCCACATGGGATGGCAGGACCCAAGGTTTCCCAGCAGAAAACATTGCCCAAAGCATCACACTGCCTCCGCCGCCTTGCCTTCTTCCCATAGTCTATCCTGGTGCCATGTGTTCTCCAGGTAAGCCACGCACACGCCAACCATTTATTCATTTAGCAGGCGCTTTTATCCAAAGCGACTTACAACTGAGGAATACAGGAAGCGATCCATCATGAAGAGATGAAAAAAATCACAGAAAGTACCTGAGATACTAAGTTTTGGACATTACTTAGAGTAGCACAAGCTAGAATTGAGGAAATGAGGTCCAGTTCTGATTCTCACATGCCCACTTTCGGCGGTGGACAGGGTCAGCATGACTGGCTGTGGCACTGACTGGTCTGTGGCTATGCAGCCCCATATGCAACAAACTGCGATGCACTGAGTATTCTGACACCTTTCTATCAGAATCAGCATTAACTTCTTGAGCAATTTGAGCTACAGTAGCTCCTCTGTTTGATCGGACCACAAAGGCCAGCCTTCGCTCCCCATAATGCATCAATGAGCCTTGACCGCCCATGACCCTGTCGCTGGTTCACCACTGTTCCTTCCTTGGACCACTTTTGATAGATACTGACCACTGCAGACCGGGAACACCCCATCACCACACCCTTTGTCAAACCCGCTCAAATCCTTACGCTTGCCCATTTTTACTGCTTCTAACACATCAACTTTGAGGACAAAATGTTCACTTGCTGCCTAATAAATCCCACCCACTAACAGGTGCTGTGATGAAAAGATAATCAGTGTCATTCACTTATAATGTTATGCCTGATCGGTGTACAAATGTAGTTTGAAACAGATTAGTAAAAATCGCATTTCATGTGATTTCTGGGCATTCAGACTTGCTAAATATGATCGGATTTCAATCGGATCTGCATAAAAATTGGATTTGGACTGACAGTCTGAATTTTGATATTTAAAATAAATTTATTTTTCATGGTTATGCACAATTTTTATAACATATTTTGCACTCACAGCAGTACATAAAAGAAAATACCAATGTTACTTATCTTAATAAATCATGGATTCAAAAAGAAAGCCATACTGGTCTAAGTGTTCTTTTTGTGCAGTCATTCCTTAAATGGAAAGTGATTGGAGGAAGGTTTTGCCCAAATTTAACAAGCAAGGACAACAACAAAAAAAGCATGACAAGACATTACCAAACTTTAATGCAGCATTTCCGAAGAATTAGTATAATTGGTATAATGTTATGGCAATTTTAGGCAAATTAATAATACTCATTTCTGCATGTGAATGTAGTGTGGATGCTGGAGCTGGTCCATCTCCTGGATCATCTCAGAACATCTCCATGTGTCCTCCAGATGTGGCTTCTGCCTCACAAGACGCAGGGTTTGCACAGAGCGTAGCCCCTCTGGATGACATTTAGTCTCTTAAATTACAGTTTAACAGAATGGCAAAGTAAGTTGCTGGAAATTCTAAATTAATATTACACACTAAAACTAAAGAGATTAAAGAATGACTGTCCGTGATTGTACATACATTTTGTGGAAATAGTCAGAGTGTGATGGGCCCAAATCATCCCCGGTGCACTGCTGCATTTTTCCAATCGTCAAAATTAATACTTGTCATTAATACTTGCCGTCAGAGCATTTTCGTAGAGAGGGACAAGTTAAAAAAGTCCAAAATAATTCATTAATAAAATAGAATTAATTAGTAAATAATTGGCTACAGAGAGTTTTTGTTGAGGGTCATCTATATTAGCCCCTTCTTCTTCGGTGTCTACATTAATTGATCTTTGAACAATTTTATTTGGAAGAACAAGACTCAATTTATTAAGAACAATTATATAGTTAAATCATACAAAACAGGTGAATTAAATATAATGATTTTGAACAGATGAATGGCATGTTAAAATTTAAGTGGCTAAAAGGTTGCTTTTTTTACGCAACTTTGATAGTTTTTGGTTTACTGTTCCAGGGTCGTTGTTCAGGGATTTCGCAGAAATATTTGGCGGCATAGAAATTTTACTTAAATGTGAAATTTTTTTCATATCCACATTTTCAGTGCATTTCATCAAGTTTTGTTACATTTGGAAACTAGCATACATTGATAACTTTACACTGCATAACAATAATATATTAATCCTCCATAGAAACAAATCAATTTTTAATGAAGAATGGTTTTGCAGAAATATGCTTTTTTTATATATTTTACAATGTTTTTTTACAATATTACAATGCTTTTAATCTTAAACATGGGTTTACATGCCATCCAAAACAATTCTTTAAAGTAATTTCAGCCATCTCATCTGGAATTAAAACATTAATAAAAGGTTTTTTTATATATTGTATTATATGGGCAAATCACCCTAATTCTACCATCATTCTACCAACTCCGCCGACTGAGTTTAAATGAGAAATGTTCTAATAGTTCTTAACAATATTGTAAGAAATAAAGTGGATCTGTCTTTTGACAAGCTAATTCTTAAATATATTAGAACTTTTTATTTATTTCTTTTCTTCTTCATCCCAAAATCAAATAGTCTCATTTTATTTATTTATTTTTACTGATATCTATCCTTCCTAAGAGTTGAGTTCCTAAGTGTTAACTTTAATTTTGAAAGTGCACTTTCTGCAAATTCTCTCATGTGTTGTGGGCTAGATTTTGGTTAGATGAGAAAAGGGTTATTATACTGAACTTGTCCTTTATAGATATTCAATATGGGAACTATGAAGAAGAAGAAGGTCACATAGGTTTTTTTTAATTAATACATTTTTTTTTGTATTGGCTAAGCATTTGATCCATCCCTATTTGTAGTCTCTTGTGATTTTGCTTTTAGTTGATGAATATATGTTTTATTATAATATTTTATTACTAACCCTGCATCATTGATATTTATTATTTTGATCTTTTGAGCCTGTAATTATATTTTCTTTTTTTTATATATATATATAAATATCACTTCTCTTTTTAATTATTTTTTTGGTGAATAAGCCTCTGTTATATTGTTGAGTAAATTGACCGTAAACTGAATGCCAAAGGGACCCTGTCAATCTGAACAGGACTTTTATTTTGGTCTGGTAATATGACGTCATAAGCCTGCGCCGCGATCATGCGTCTGTGACTCGGCTGGAGAAAGGTTTGTTGTTTTTAAAACTTTAAAGTGTTGAAATTGATGTAAACCGTAAAGACAATATTATAGTTTTTGTAAGTGATGTAAAATGAATCGATTATTTTTGAATGCAACATTCTAATGCTTCATCTGACATTATTTATTGTGAGTAAAGCACATCCACACGAGTGACAGAAAAGGTGCGTCTAATTTCGCTCCCTGTAATGAGGTATTGGTAAAATATCATTACATATGAAAAAACGTATTTAACATTAGCCAAATTGCGTTTATTTTAACAGTGAACATCGTATCATAGTACATTTATCATTCATTTTAGGTCTTTTGAATTTGACAGATTAGATTAAGTAACGTTTATAATTAATTAATATTTATATATTCATATTAGTCACCATATGACTTTAAGCTATGAGTTTAATTTTGTTCCATTACTCGAAATAGATTATGATCCACAGATGTAGATTCACAAGAATTAAAAAAATCACAGAATGAGATCGACAAATATAAGTTTCACAATTTAATTCAGAAATAAATTAAATGAGATTTGCACACACACACACACAAAATATTATATATATATATATATATATATATATATATATATATATATATATATATATATATATATATATATATAACACTGAGCAATAAAGCCAGAGATTAACAGTATTTTCAAATGTATTAAATGTAATATGTGTCCTTTTATGTCAGATCAAAATTTTACATCTTATGTTAAAAAAATGAAATGTAACCTTCTCCCTTTAAATATTTTGGTCAGTTCAAGAATAATTTATGCAATTTTATATTATTTATTTGAAAGAATTAAAATAGCAGTTTAATGTCTATCTTTATATTGTTCAACTGGTCGAGGTTGTTATGGGATTTAGAAAGTACTTAGTAGTAAATAATGTAATAAGTAATGGAATGCTTTAATGTCTAATGTGTCTATGGAAGTTAATCATTAACTTGCTTTTTTTTACTGTGCAGTGCAGATGTTCGGAAAGAACGCACTGTTGCTTGTGGGATAACTCATATTATATCATAGATTTATGTTATAAATGTGAAGAACAAGAACTCATTAAATAGATTTTTTTTTTCATACGTTGTGGTGACATTTCTGCCCTGCTTTAGATCGCATAGTTTAGTGGGAAAAGTCACAGAAACGATTATTCTCAAGAAATGACGCGTGAACATGAGAATCAAAAGAGAACCTCTTTTTTTCTTTGTGAGCGCAGAGAAAACAGCGTGAAAGTTCTTGCACGTCTTTCCGCAAAACGGTTTAAAATCATCTTTAACTGAAAAAAGAGACTTAAATCACATTTACATTAATGCATTTGGCAGACGCTTTTATCCAAAGCGACTTGCATAGCATTCAAGGTACACATTTTTACATTTTTGTCAGTTCTTGCTTTCCCTGGGAATCGAACTCATGACCTTGGTGTTGCTAGCGCCATGCTCTACTGTTTGAGCTACAGGAAAGCTTGATAAAAATGAATGATAAGAAATTAATGATAAAATCAGACTTTCTAGTTTCTAAATAACGGGCAGATTTTTTGATGGCAAGCAACCGAAAAACTATGATCTCTCTCAAATCTGGAGCTGAAATATTGAAATCCGGCCCTTTCCAGCGTATGACATAAGACGCTCCGGTGAGAATAGCCTATGCTAGTTCTCGCAAGAACCACCTTTTGTTTTGACCTATCCTCTGCGCTTCGGCTTTCGTCACCGGAGCTTATGCTACTCCTGCATCCTACGTTGTTATTATTATAATTTATGTATGTGGTGCGAAAACAGAATTGATTCGCTAATTGATTCAATTGACGGGGGTAACGTGCTGCTCAAAATGGTGTAAATGCAAAGAGAACAAAACAACATGCACCTATAATGGCATTTTTATTAACATATTTCAATTTTTTTCATGAAGGTGTAATCTATGGAATATAGTCTACAAATAATTAAATTCCAAAATGATTAAGTGTATTCCAATGTGCTGACCACTAAACTAGGGAGCTGATTGAGGCCCTGTTTACACCTGGTATTAAGATGTTTTCGTCAATCGAATCACAAGTGGATGATGCTAAATACAGGTGTAAATGGGTCTAAAACGTTTTTTAGCCAGTCCACTTTCAACCAATTCCAGAGGTAGTTGAAAGCACGTTTGACTTAATTGCTTTCCTAGTGGAAACACGAGATTTAAACTTTGTCAGCTGGAGACCCAAGTTTGGTTTGAAGATGAAAAACATACCAAGCACAATGTTCTCTCTTCATTCCTGATTTCTAATACACACTCACAGCGCTCGGTTGGTCTTGTGGCTGTCAGAGCAAAAACAAAAGCTGCTGCTCTCTGTGTTGTTGTTGTTGTTTTTTCGTCTCCAGGCGCTTTTCCATGTAAATTGCGTGAGCTTATTTCATCTTTTAGATCAAAATATTTGAAAAAAACGCATACATTTACCAGACCATAGACCCTCCCCTCGAAGAACTCAGGACAGAAGTGGTCCTTGTCTACTTGTGATCCGATCGACCAAAACGCATTTTAATGCAAGGTGTAAACAGGGCCTGAGATGCACCCAGAGATTTTGTTTGTATTCATTTTTCTTTCTATTGATTATTCTCTTCTTAAACATGACGTTATGTCTAAACACACAGAATAAGAAGCAGCCGAGATCTACATGACGTACTATTATAAAGATGGCGTTCATTAAAGAGGAGAGTGAAGACATGAAGATTGAAGAAGCAATCAGTGTGAAACAAGAAGATACTGAGGAACAAACAATGATGATGTTTATTAAAGAAGAGAGTGAAGACATGAATATTGAAGAAGCATTCAGAGTCAAACATGAAGATACTGAGGAACAAACAGGTTGGTTTCATTCTCAAAGCTGAACTGATTTGATCCTTATTAAAATGTCCAGCTCTACAGAAATGAATGATATTTTAGAAGAATGTCATATGAGTGTCCTAATTAAAGGGGTTTTATTTGACATAGAGCGGGTCCCTCATGTGGACAGACATGTTGAGATCACATAACCAGATTATTACACTGCCTTCAGGTGCATCTGAGAAGCGACTTTGTCATGTAAGGGCTTGGGAGTTTTAAGCAGTCATTGGCATAAATCTAATTTATTTACTTTGGTGGCTGCTGCAGAGGGCTAACAGTCACAAAACAGGGAAGGTCGCATTGGATAAATCCCTTTGGCCAATGAAGCGTGTAGATTGGCTTTGCCTGTAGGAGTAATGCTGCCTTCATGTGCTATCGGACATTTCCTACTTCCCACTTCTGAAGTTGTTATTATGAGCTTGTCGCATTGAAATTTTGACTTGTGAGGGTGTTCATGTCTAATTTTTAAACTAGAAAACTAGTATTTACGATAATTCTGATAGCACATAGTATGTGAGCAGACTGGAGTGGGAGCGGAGCGGAGCGAGGAGTGGAGTGGTGTGATTTTGAATGGGGTGAGGAGCTGATTGTTTAGAAGTCGTTGCGTCGTGGTTTTCACTCATTCTGAGAGCGCTCCACTACCGCTCCATCACTGGTACGATTCATGGCAACGGCCCATAATATAACTGCATTTTAATCAGAAGTCACACATTAAATACATTTAACTAGCGTGATACAGATGAATCACTCAAATCAGAAAGAATGTAAAGGTTATGATGACGGCGATGGACATGAGCTGGATGTTATAGTTCAAGGAATTGTTTTGTACCTTTTACATACTAAATATGAATGGATACAGTGGCGGTTCTACATTAAATTATACCCTGGGTGAGCCCCAATCCCGCCCCCCCCCCCCCCCCCCCTTATGTTGTTATAATAAAATTATATTTTATTATAACAACATAAGTAAAATAGAAAATTTTATTTCTCAACTGCACAAATCCTTTATTAGAGCACACTTGAAGGAACACGCCAAGTTTTTGGGACTTTGGCTTATTAACTGTATTCCCCAGAGTCAGATAAGTCCATACATACCATTCTCATCTCTGTGCGTGCCATAACTCTGTCTGATGTACCCACCGCTAGCCTAGCTTAGCACAAAGACCAGAGGTATATGGCTCCAGCTAGCCTACTGCCCAATAAGTGACAAAATAACACCAACATTTTCCTATTTACATGTTGTGATGTGTATAGTCACAGCGTGTACAAATAACAAGGTTACATGAGACACAGCCATCTTATAAACGTATACATACTGGGGACTATATTCTCAGAAGGCACAGCACTGCTCTACTTCTGCGTAATGATTTGCTCGCAGCACCTGAGAAGCCCCGCGGTGAAGAGGAGAGAGTTCGCTTAGAGTTGGAGTAATAGAGTCAGCAATTACTAGATAGTTTACAATCATGGGTGTTCGCTGTATTGTAAAGAACTGCGACAATAAACAGGGGAGACCAGGTAATACTAGCCTGACATCGTCATACTCAATTCTAGTCAGAATTTGAGTCTGATACTGCTCCGTTGGGCTGTGATTATGGGGTGTGTTTCAACCCAACCAGGAAAGACCTCAATTGGATAGACCTACAACCAATCAGAGCAACGAAGCGGCGCATAACATTAGTTGTCAAATGTCAACAGAACTCAACTGTACTGTGTTGCCAAGTCCGCGGGTTAAAGCGACCCCAATTATGTGATATACAGGCAGCCCTGCCAAAATAACATATTTTACCCCCCAAATGCCCTTGTTTCCCCGGGGATCCCCCCCCGGAAAGCTATTGGGCTTGTTTTTGGCTAGTTTTGAGGAATGTTAGCAATTGGGCGGGTTTTGTTGTAAAAACTTGGCAACCCTGTCTGCACGCACGCTGGAATAAGTAACGTTAGAAGAAAAAGGTAAGTGTAAACGATCTTTGCCGGTGTTTTAAAAAAAGAATTTAAGGATACACAGAGTACTTACCAACACGATCATCATTTCTGAGAGAAATAGTGAAGGTGAATGCATATACGAACAAGTTCTCCGTTTAGGATTAGAACAAATTCAACCCAAGCGGCTTTGATGACGTTACTGTTTATCATCTGTCCATCATCGTCTAAAGCCCACCCTGACAATTTCATTGGTCTGAACAGTTTCTGTTCGGGCATAATTACTCCTCTACGGATCAAGTCCAGACCGAACTGCCCGAGTTAAAATGTTGTGGGCGGGGCTAAGTTCGGCTGGCATCCAGGCTAGGTAATACAATGATATTTCATAGAAATCCAATCCAAAACGCTGACCTGATGAATCGATGGCTGGTTGCTCTGGATATAGATCCAAACACACCTGTAGCCAGCATCAAGCACCATCGCGTTTGCTCTGAACATTTCACAGAGGACGACTATTTTGAAAAAATGGAAATTTGCCACACGTACCCAGGGTTTTTCCTGGGTCAAAAATGGTCTTCGGTGGTGGCTGACAGACATGGTCATCCATATACACACACACGCACAGTAAAAAAGGACCCTACCCACGTGATCTGCAAGCGCAATAGGCCTACTCCTGACAATACATTTTAAATAAATTCAAAGAAAGTTTGTAATTTTTGCTCATCTTGTTTTTGTTCCTAATTTTTACACTCTTTTCAGATAATTGTTTTGATATATTATCATATCAATATTAAAAGTAGTATTAAAAAAAATGAACAAATAGCCTACTTTTCTGCCATATACAATTTCATAAAATTATCAGCTAACAACTTTGTTCTGGGTTCACCTCACTCCAGTCTAAACTAAATGATTTATAGGCTATTTATTTTACTACACATTGTCAACAGAAATAAGCTGAAAGGCTGTGGATAATTAAAACTAACTCTTACACCCACTCTTTCTAAATTGGGTAAGCACACTTGTGTTCTCATTTCAGATGCGTTCTGAGTAAATGATTAAACTGATTCGTGAGTTCAGTGTTGGACAGATCAGTTGTTCTAACCAGTCGTTAAAATGATTCGGTTCAAAGGAGTCATTAGGTCGCGAATCGGACATTAGCAGACGCGTTGTGTGCGAATCCCATCTGTTAAAACATCGCGAAAGATTTGTCAACACACAGAAAACACTTCATAACCGGATAGGATTTGTTTCCCGTTTATTCAAGGTATGGTTTATGTCAGCTGGTCAGAGAAGAGTCGACGTTTTTTGAGCGCAAATCACACCCGGCGGTAATTAAAGGAAAACATCGTCTGATAGCGTCACGTGCAACATGGATTCAGTCTTCTGACATTTTGATTTTGATTAACGTAATATGTGAAATATTAGAAAGCTAAGAATGCTTATTTTGAAGACAGAGCGTACGAGCGGGGGAGGAGCTCTCTGATCGTTCTCTCTGACACTCAATCATAAATCACAATAACTGATCAAATAAGGCTTTGGCGGGACAAAAATTTGTTTTGGCGGCCGCCAAAAAATTTTCAATGAAGGAAAAACCCTGGTACCAGAAATGTGTGCTGAAGGATACGGCCATCCCATCGATAGTACAGACGCAGATCACCCGCGGCTGCGGTAAGTGTTCTGTTATGTTTTAGATGACTAGCCTACTGTAACAGTACCATTAGCTAGATCTAATGTAACATTTGTGACACTGTTACATGAATAGGGTGGTCACTACTGTATTGCAGTTGTTCCCGTGCTCTATGTATCCCCTGTAATGTTAGTATTGTCAAGTCAAGTCAACTTTATTTATATAGCGCTTTTAACAATGCAGATTGTTTCAAAGCAGCTTCACAGTGTTAAACAGGAAAATAATGCAACAGTTGTGTTGTCACGAACACGCTGTCACAGTAACAAATGAGCGGTGCTAGGGGTAATTCGCCGGACTACAGCATTTACTTGCTAATGAATTGGAGGGGAGATGGGCAGTTGTAATTTTGGTCTGTGGGTTCATTGTGCAAAAACAGCTACCTAGTCACGCTTGTTTTGTTGACGAAAGTAACAACGCTGCTTCTCAGGTGCTGCGAGCAAATCACTCCGCAGAAGTAGAGCATATCTGTGCCTTCTGAGAATACAGGGAGTGCAGAATTATTAGGCAAATGAGTATTTTGACCACATCATCCTCGTTATGCATGTTGTCTTACTCCAAGCTGTATAGGCTGGAAAGCCTACTACCAATTAAGCATATTAGGTGATGTGCATCTCTGTAATGAGAAGGGGTGTGGTCTAATGACATCAACACCCTATATCAGGTGTGCATAATTATTAGGCAACTTCCTTTCCTTTGGCAAAATGGGTCAAAAGAAGGACTTGACAGGCTCAGAAAAGTCAAAAATAGTGAGATATATTGCAGAGGGATGCAGCAGTCTTAAAATAGCCAAGCTTCTGAAGCGTGATCATCGAACAATCAAGCGTTTCATTCAAAATAGTCAACAGGGTCGCAAGAAGTGTGTGGAAAAACCAAGGCGCAAAATAACTGCCCGTGAACTGAGAAAAGTCAAGCGTGCAGCTGCCAAGATGCCACTTGCCAACAGTTTGGCCATATTTCAGAGCTGCAACATCACTGGAGTGCCCAAAAGCACAAGGTGTGCAATACTCAGAGACATGGCCAAGGTAAGAAAGGCAGAAAGTCGACCACCACTGAACAAGACACACAAGCTGAAACGTCAAGACTGGGCCAAGAAATATCTCAAGATCTCAAGACTTTTATGGACTGATGAAATGAGAGTGAGTCTTGATGGGCCAGATGGATGGGCCCGTGGCTGGATTGGTAAAGGGCAGAGAGCTCCAGTCCGGTGGAGTACTGGTTTGGGCTGGTATCATCAAAGATGAGCTTGTGGGGCCTTTTCGGGTTGAGGATGGAGTCAAGCTCAACTCCCAGTCCTACTGCCAGTTTCTGGAAGACACCTTCTTCAAGCAGTGGTACAGGAAGAAGTCTGCATCCTTCAAGAAAAACATGATTTTCATGCAGGACAATGCTCCATCACACGCGTCCAAGTACTCCACAGCGTGGCTGGCAAGAAAGGGTATAAAAGAAGAAAATCTAATGATATGGCCTCCTTGTTCACCTGATCTGAACCCCATTGAGAACCTGTGGTCCATCATCAAATGTGCGATTTACAAGGAGGGAAAACAGTACACCTCTCTGAACAGTGTCTGGGAGGCTGTGGTTGCTGCTGCACGCAATGTTGATGGTGAACAGATCAAAACACTGACAGAATCCATGGATGGCAGGCTTTTGAGTGTCCTTGCAAAGAAAGGTGGCTATATTGGTCACTGATTTGTTTTTGTTTGGTTTTTGAATGTCAGAAATGTATATTTGTGAATGTTGAGATGTTATATTGGTTTCACTGGTAAAAATAAATAATTGAAATGGGTATACATTTGTTTTTTGTTAAGTTGCCTAATAATTATGCACAGTTATAGTCACCTGCACACACAGATATCCCCCTAAAATAGCTAAAACTAAAAACTACTTCCAAAAATATTCAGCTTTGATATTAATGAGTTTTTTGTGTTCATTGAGAACATGGTTGTTGTTTAATTATTAATGTTGTAAAATTAATCCTCAAAAATACAACTTGCCTAATAATTCTGCACTCCCTGTATAGTCCCCAGTATGTATATGTTTATAAGATGGCTGTGTCTTATGTAACCTTGTTATTTGTACACGCTGTGACTATACATATCACAACATGTAAATAGGAAAATGTTGGCGTTATTTTGTCACTTATTGAGCAGTAGGCTAGCTGGGGAATCTCTGGGGAAATACAGTTAATAAGCCAAAGTCCCAAAAAGTTGGCGTGTTCCTTTAATGTCTGTCATGACACACTATATAATTCATCTTTAAAATAACCAGCATTTACACTGCATGGTTCAAGTGACCCAATTCCAAATTTTTCCATCCCATGTGGCACAGATTGGATATGACAGGCAAACGTGTAAGCAGGAAAAAGCACATGGATTCCGATATTCTCAGATCGGTTTCAGGCCTCACTCATATGTGGAAATAAATAAATCTGATATGAATCGGATGCGCGCATTTGCGCCTGCCATTTAAGTGGACAGATCTGATAAAACCTCTGCTAAAACGTGCTAAGCAAAAGTTCCTCTCAGCTCTGTGTACATAATCAGTGTCGTGAAGAATTTGTAGGCTACTAAATTTATTTTGATGCAAGGATTAAACTATTGCATTACGATTGTTTCTATACATTTTATGTTAATAAATTAAACTCTGTGCTATTGAAATTGATTTTGTGATATCATAATGCTATTTTTTTGGTTCGTTTCGCCAAGTGTAGTGTAAATGCAGATATCGGGTACGAGTCACGTTTAAAAGATGATGTAAGCGGGTCGTCAAAAAAAATCGGATATGAAAACAAAGTGATATTGTACTGAGCTGTGAGAGCGCTGTCAGCGCAAGTTTATTTTGTTTGTATCTGAGAGTTTTGAATAAACACGAGTCCCAGTCACGCCGAGCACGTCTTCGTCCTTATTCTACCAACTTTGTTACACATGTAATGTACCATTACAGCTCTCGAGATGAACGAGTTACGAGTAAGTGTTGATTACAGCATTATTTTTAGATATTTTCCTATCATATGAAAAGGCTCAGTGACGCGCATTGAGTACACAGCGCAAAAAAAGACACAACAGCAGTAATCGAATGTAATCCAGTTTAATGTGGGGATAGTTGGCTAGCCTAGCCCGGATACCCTGCGCTTACCCCCCTTCTGCTTAATCTCGCGCTGCAAGATGGACGAGATGCAGTACTGGGGGTCGGTGATGTTGAAGGCCGACTGGTCAGTGCAGCCCGAGCTTCGGCGGGTGTGAGGTTTATCTCTAAAGATGTGGCTCTGCCGATGTTGAGCAGAAACTCACGACTGTATGCACATTTTAGAACAGATAGACGCAACGAGGACGTACAAAAACACTGACTCACAAGATAGAAAACACGAAAACACCGTTCTGTCGGGAGAGAGAGAAGCCGCAACATGTGCACACTGTTATGACGTCATAACAGGAAAATTCAAGATCAGCTCGTCTGGGCTGTCATTTTCTCAAAGGCAGAGAAAGACAGCCAGAACTCGGTTTATACCGATCAAAATTTCTAGGGGACTATATTCAGGCTAGGGGAACTCATATTAATGTTAAAAACCTCATAAAATGAAAATGTCATGCCCTAGGAACTTTAAAACCTAGAGACTTTCAAACATGAAAATGTAATTTATCAATATGTATTCGTGTCAAAATGACATATAAACAGCTTTTCCTACTCTTATTTTGCCTGGAAATGCTTCCAACATGCTTGCGTGTCGCGTGAAAAATAGGTGTTGATTGTATTTCTAGCATGTACGCGGTTTCAGCGGGGCTCGAGCCGCGCGCCACGCAGGCAGTGTACAAGCTCTAACCTGTTAACATGAGAGCCAAAATAAAAACGGACATGCCACGCAGCCAGCGTATAGTGTTTCTACGAGCTGAATCTCTGACGGATCCGTGACCATCATGCCGACGACCGAACCACAGACAGTATAGTGTTATTGTATGCGTTTCATGTTATCCTTTATTCATTAATTCTGTGTTATGGGTTTATTTTGTGTCGATTCAACGATAGTGTGAGACTGTGCGGATTTATGATGTTGTGAGTATGTATTTGAGTGAACTTGAATGTACATACGGCATGAATAAAATATTTACCCTACCAGCACATAATTCCAAATTTTTTGAAAAGTGTGAGACCGTATGCATTTGTGTTAACCCTCTCGAGTCGGCGGTCGCGCCGGTGAGTTCAGCTCTCTTTTTTTCTTATCAGTACCCAAGAGACTAAAAAAACTGTTGTTTTTTATCATTCAGACAAGTGTTATACATCATAATCTGTTAAGTTTCTATTTTTTGTGTACAGTCACAATAAAAATAAAATGTTTTGCTTTTTGTTAAATAAAGAAAACAAACATGCGCGATCTGCAGCCTCTCTGTCAAAGAGACTTTTTTAGACCTTTTAGACGTTAAGCTGCGATATACACGGTTTGTTACATCAGACACTCGTGCTTACTGTACGACTACTCTACGTCACCAAAATCACGCTCTTCAGAAACAATTGCAGAATAAGAGCTTGTGTTTTAAAGCAAAGCACACTGGAACGAACAATTCACTAAAAACACAATGCGAGTCGCTATTCTCTCTGATGTGTCTGATATAAACAGCCTGGCCTTCTGTACATTAGCGCTGTTTTGGACTGTTTTAATGATTTCGATTACTGGATCACTGAACACTTTCCCAGAGTTTAACGGCTTTAAATATCCTGATCACAAACAGAGAAGCAGAATCGAGTTAAAGAGTTAGAATGGAAATGTCCTCTTACCAGGGTTACAGATGCTGTAGATGCTCAGTGTGATTGTGATAAACTGCAGAATTCTAAGATCATCTAACTGCCTGACGAAAATTACGTTAATGACGTAGCTTCACGTACACTCACCAAAAGGATTATGAGGAACCATACTAATACTGTTTGACCTAGGGCTGGGCGATATGGAGCAAAAATTATATCTCGATATATTTTGCTATATCTCGATATACGATATATATCTCGATATCTTTACCGGAAAAATAACCCCCCAAAAACTACTGCAAAAACAAATATGCAAAGTGCAAAGAGGTAGGCAGTTCATGTAGGAACAAAGTAGGGATGCAACAATACAGTAAGTCCACAGTTCAATACATACCTCGGTTTTTTTACCACGGTTTTCGGTTCGGTTCGGTTGGCTAGTCGCAACAGATTTTTGCTATTCTATTCTTAGCCGAACAGCAAGTAAAAAATACTATTTTTTTTTATTGCAATACTTTCTTTATTTTACATAAAAGACTTGAAAAACCTTACTTAAACTTAAAACTTTACTTTTAAAAAACATTGTACACATTCCTAGTGTACTGTATAATATAAAATAAATATATATAAAGATTTACACTGGCAGCTAAGAGCTGTACAGCAGTATTTAAGTATGAAATTGAATGAATAAATGTAAAAATAAAACACTACATAGACTTCACTATAAAATATACATTGATTCTTATTAAAGCTACTGTATTAGTTTTTCAGTCAAGAGCAGCGAGTGATTTTCTCTTTGTCTTTTGTTGTTGTATTAACATTAAAGGGACAGTTCACTCAAAAATGAAAATTCTGTCATTTATTACTTGCGCTCAAGTTGTTTTAAACCTGAATAAAGTTCTTTCTTCTGTTGGACATATTTTTAAGAATATTGGAAACCAAACAGTTGCTGGTGACTGGTCCCCATTGTCGGAAATAATAATATGGATGAAAATCACTACCATCCACTGTCTGGTATTCAACAGAAGAAATGAATACAGGTTTGGAACACCATTAGAGTTGGTAAATAATTACATCATTTTAGAGGTGAACTGTCCCTTTAAGGACAAGTGGCAGCGGGTTCACTATAGGCTGCCCTGCTGTCAATTTAAGACTTGCACGCATCTAATAACTTATACAGACACACGCCGATTTTACTTTCACTTTAGACATAACCGACTGTTTTTATGTTAACCTTGTGTGTATTTGACATTATTAGCGCAGTAAGATTTAGTCCAGTAATCACTTTTGTTTGACAGGCTTTTAGTGCGCGCGCATTACTTAAGCCGCTCTCTCTCTGTAGTGTACAGTCGCGGGAGTTCTTGTCTCGCAAAGTAATGCCGACTAGGTAAACTGTATTTTGGATCAAGTGTTTGAGAACCAACTGTCGGCATTCATGGCAGTAGACATCTGTCTGCTGTTCGTCCGACTTCTTAAAACCGAAGTATCTCCATATAATGGAGCCAGTTGTCCAGACGAGTTCTGTAGCCTCCGAGCTGGTTGCGGACGCCGCCATGTTCAATGAGACAACACGCGAGGGGAGGGGGAACAAAAGCAAGGAGGCGGGGGGCGAGCGAGCGAGCGGGGGCGAGCACAGCACAGAGAACGCAAACAAGCAAAGTGGCGGAATCAGAATTAAATATAAATAATATATATATATATATATACGATAGTTTGACCCCCTTTCGCCATCAGAACTGCCTTAATTTTACGTGGCATTGATTCAACAAGGTGCTAAAAGCATTCTTTAGAAATGTTGGCCCATATTGATAGGATAGCATCTTGCAGTTCATGGAGATTTGTGGGATGCACATCCAGGGCACGAAGCTCCCGTTCCACCACATCCCAAAGATGCTCTAATGGGTTGAGATCTGGTGACTGTGGGGGCCATTTTAGTACAGTGAACTCATTGTCATGTTCAAGAAACCAATTTGAAATGATTCGAGCTTTGTGACATGGTGCATTATCCTGCTGGAAGTAGCCATCAGAGGATGGGTACATGGTGGTCATAAAGGGATGGACATGGTCAGAAAAAATGCTCAGGTAGGCCGTGGCATTTAAACGATGCCCAATTGGCACTAAGGGGCCTAAAGTGTGCCAAGAAAACATCCCCCACACCATTACACCACCACCACCAGCCTGCACAGTGGTAACAAGGCATGATGGATCCATGTTCTCATTCTGTTTACGCCAAATTTTGACTCTCGATTTCTGTTGAGACATTCAGATGGTAGACTCATCAGACCAGGCAACATTTTTCCAGTCTTCAACTGTCCAATTTTGGTGAGCTTGTGCAAATTGTAGCCTCTTTTTCCTATTTGTAGTGGAGATGAGTGGTACCCGGTAGGGTCTTCTGCTGTTGTAGCCCATCCTCCTCAAGGTTGTGCATGTTGTGGCTTCACAAATGCTTTGCTGCATACCTCGGTTGTAACGAGTGGTTATTTCAGTCAAAGTTGCTCTTCTATCAGCTTGAATCAGTCGGCCCATTCTCCTCTGACCTCTAGCATCAACAAGGCATTTTCGCCCACAGGACTGCCGCATACTGGATGTTTTTCCCTTTTCACACCATTCTTTGTAAACCCTAGAAATGGTTGTGCGTGAAAATCCCAGTAACTAAGCAGATTGTGAAATACTCAGACCGGCCCATCTGGCACCAACAACCATGCCACGATCAAAATTGCTTAGGAACTTAGTTTTGGAGCTTGTTTTGGGAGCTTTTCAAATGCTTTATCAAAAAATACTTTTCTCAATTTTGTTGTGTGTTTAATTTATTGAGGGGAAAGCGTGCAGCACATGTTTACATATTTATCTAAATGCCGCTCTCAGCAGTGTGCGCGGCGTCAGATGTTTCCTAACAGTATCACTGCTCAAGTATTTCAAACTTCGTTTTACCCCTAAACGTATATCGGGGCCTTACGGTACTCTATTGTCCAGCAAGCGGGTGATCACCAGTTGGTTGTTTGTGATAACCGTTTGACTACCATGCTGTTTGCTTTATGCAGGTCTATTTCCTGTATACTCAAGACCCGGTATCATTTAAAGACATACAGGCATTTAAACAGATAAGAGGAATAAAATGACTAAGAGAACATGTACACTAATTAAAACTCCATACATAAAACTATTATAATATATTATAATAAAACATGGTGGCCTGTCTTAAATCAGTAGCCCTGGATTGTTCTGCAATATTCTGTTTACTATACTGAAAGTAAATGAGAGAACACTACCTTTCTAATATTTTAGACATAAATTGCAGATTTGAGATTGGTCTATAATTAACCAGTTCTCCTGGGTCAAGCTGTGTATTTTTTTATAAGAGCCATAGTAACTACCAGCAGGATTTTGGGATGTGTCTTAAAGAAAGCAAAGAGTTATGCATATTGAAAAAAATTTCTGTCCAATGCAGGAGCAGACCTCACATGATAGGGGAGACCATTCCAAAGCTTGGGCCCAGCCACAGAAAAAGCTCGATCACCCTTTGATTTATAACGACACAGAGGCACAGTTAAGAGCAAGTGAGTAAACAATCTAAGTGCCCTAGCAGGACAATGAGGCACAAGAAGATCACTTGTATACCTTGGTGCACGGCCAGACAACGCCTTATATATAAAAATAAGGATTTTAAAATCAACTCTAAATTGAATGGGAAGCCAGTGAAGAGATGCTAAAATAGGGGAGATGTGGTCCCTCTTTTTAGACCCAGTCAGCAGTCTAGCAGCCGCATTTTGAACAACTTGCAATCGTGATACTGAAGTCTAAGGGAGACCGGAATAAAGAGAGTTGCAACAACTTCTAAATCTTTGCTTGAAAGGAGATGCTTCAGTTTTGCAACACCTCGTTCAGTAGCTTAGTGGGTATAAGACCTAACATATATGTTGATTAGAGATGCTCCGAAGCATTTTTGGGGCCGATTACCGATCACCAAGATCATGATCTGCCGACTGCCGATCACAGAATGGCAGGGGAATGGGAATCATTTATCTATAATCTTGCAGAGTTTGCACCATTTGTAGAAATGAAACTAACTCTAAATTAACTGTATTGAGAGAAAAAACTGTAGAAATAGGCTAGAGTCAAGATCTTGAAGAACCGCCAAGTGTTTATTTTAGAAAATTAGATAACTTAAGGCTACTGTAGACCATCTTTCCCAAATAAATGTATATAATAAATGTATATAATTATCTCACCTAAATATTTGATCATGCAGTGCATTTTTGTTTTTAAAGACAAATTTTCAGGTAGGTCTAACATTAGCATTGAGGTAAGACATACTAAAGACATTTAATAAGAAATCAAATGTAAATTAAAGGGCATATTGCAGGTTAGAGACTCCAGTGAGTCAATGTATAGAAAAATAATGTAGGAACTAGATTTTCTTTAAAATATACTTTAAAATACACTATTAAGGCTTTTGGAGTCGTTTTTGTGAGAAAATTTTACTTCCGCATCTAAAAATGCCAAAACCGGACGTGACATAACGAGAGGGAGTGCGGTGAATTTCAACGATAGGAAAACAATGGATCGCAATGACAGCTCGGACGCTGAGGACATTATAAATGTTTATTAATACTCATATGGTAGACCACAGCCATACAATTATGACACACAATTAGGGACAGACCAGGATTAGACAGAACAACGATTACAGGAGACAGATTGAGTATTTATGTGAGGAGAAACAGTGGAGAACAGCGGCAGGTGTCTCGGAGAGAGACCAGTGTTAGCTAGATGAAGCTAGCTAACGATATGATCACTGTGCTCAGATCACAACACTGTACTGATTATTATCATGTATCAGGCAATAGCAAAGCTGGTAACGTTATTGTCATCTAGTAAGTTATTGATTTACTTACCAATAACAGAAACTTATAGGCTTTGACCATCAGGAAAAGTCACACTCGTTAATATCCGTTCACACTAAACGTTATGTGATATAACGTTAGCGGTTTCTCATCACGACTGATTTGGTCATTTACAAGACTCACGCCACGGAGCACAGTTCACGTTTTCTCCGAGCTGCATCTCCCGCCGGATCCGGGACCGTCGTCACATCTCCCGCCGGATCCGGGACCGTCACATCTTCCGCCGGCCGCCGAGCCACAGACAGTATTGTGTTATTGTGTTTATCCTTTATTCATTAATTCTGTATTATGGGTTTATTTCGTGCCGATTCACCGCTAGTGTGAGGATGTATGACGTTATGAGAATGTATTTGAGTGAACTTGAATGTGCATACATGGCATGAATAAAATATCACATAATTCAGAACTTTTTTTCGAAAAAGTGTGAGACTGTATTCATTTGTGTTAATGTACATACTTTGTATTCATTAATGTAAACACGACGGCAAAGAAGCATCGCGTGTGGATGTTTATTCATCCTTTAGGCAAGGTACACACTGGCTGCGTGACACGTGCGGCTCGAGCCATGCCGAAAGCGCGTGCTAGAAATAGAACCGATGCGAAACGCAAGAGTGTTGGAAGCATTTCCAGGCAAAATAGAATAGGAAAAGCTGTTTGTCATTTTGACACGAATACATATTAATAAATGACATTTTTATGTGTGAAAGTCTCTAGGTTTTGACATAAATAAAGATATAATTGTATATAATATCGATTTTCAAATATTGCACAGGCAGAACAAAATATTTTGTAGCCTATTCGGCCGTCAATACTGCCGAGTGCTGACGTTGTCTTTGCTGTATCAGTAGGCTATATATTTATATAAATATTTATTTATATATTTTATGTTAAACATGAAGTTAACATTAACATGTTTGCAGTGTGTAGCAGGTCTACAGATAGAAAACGCCACGCTCACGTCACGCAGCCAGTGTGTAGCCGGCCTTACACGAGTATAACAATGTTTGACTCCATCATATCGCTGGGATGATAATCCTCCGGTCTAAAGCACTACACACCACCGTGTGTTTTGAAGCAGATGCGCGAAGGGAAGTCCCGTTTCTTCACCTGCACAAAACGCCACCATGCAGAATTCCTAACTTTTTTTTTTTTAGGAAACCTGTGGACCCTGACAGGCTGGATAATAATTTACCATGACAATGATAAATTGTAATAGAAAAACTACCGAAAATACACAGACTCTACTGAATACCAACCTATTCTGCACTGAGCCAACGCAGAGCTCGGCGAACCACTCCCTCTCGTGACGTAATATGACGCGATGTTGAAAAAAAAGCGCTTTTTCCAAGCGGCCAACGAAATGGCCACTTTATCTACTAAATTTGTGCTCTTATGTCTTTTAAAAACATTTTAAATCCTGCACTACCTTTTCATATGGTATTTTCATACAAGGTTATATATTAATCTCGAAAAAAAATTAACCTGCAATATGCCCTTTAATATTAGTCTTCCCTGAATACATTAAATTAGATTAATCCTTACACTTAAGGTTGCAAAAGTTAGTCATTCAAGAGCAGTGAGTGTCATAAAGGTTCATCAAACAACACAAGACATAGAGAAAGTCAGAGACAGCAGCAGTTTATTCGACAGCTGTCACTTTAAGAGTAAACACGGTTACAGTTACATGCAGTTGCACAAACGTTCACTCGCGAGTCACGACGGGGTTTACGTGCATACTCGTCAAGACGGTAATTTAGTACATATTTGTGTGTATCTGACCATTTCACCGCAATTTGTTCTCGCAAGCTTTTTGTGAGATGGCCTGTGTGTGTGTGTGTGTGTGTGTGTGTGTGTGTGTGTGTGTGTGTGTGTGTGTGTGTGTGTGTGTGTGGGCGCGCGCGCTCACGGTCTGGAGAGCGCGCGAGTGCTGAGCGGTTTGAACACTGGCAAGACTTAAAAATAAATGCAAATGATAAACTTTAGTGACGATGCGACACTGCCTCGATTGTGCAAGTGGCAAATCCTGTCAACTGTGCAGCGCGATTTTAGTGCAGATGCGATGATATGAAGCCATTTGAGCAGTTTGAAAGGGAGAGAGAGCGCGCGCACGCACGCTGTGATTCACTCGCGCTGTTTGTGAACTTACGCAGTCATTTGAAAACTTTCTGTGAGACGTAAGTTATTTAATATAGAAATATGAATTGTACCTCACCTTCAGCATTATAATTATTTTACCCGCGCTGGAAAGAGAATGAGACGGTGTCGCTGCATATCATGCCCTAGCTCTCACGGCAGGTGCGGGTTTATGTGTCGTCAGCATGCGATCGGTTCATGAGATCGGCCTTTTTAGAGACCGCCGATCAATCATCCCAAAGCGATTATCGGCCGATCAAGATCGGTTGCCGATCAATCGGAGCACCCCTCATGTTGATGCTTTACATGTCTAAATGTTTTGACGTCTATTTGTGCCATTAAACTGGGGTTAACTTTTATTTGTCTCTTTATGCCTTAGACCTGATGGCACTGAAAGTGGAGAGTCAAGAACTAAATGAAATGGAAGAGAAGGATCAGAATGAGAAACGTGATGATTTCATAATTGGAGAAAAACAGACTGAAAATACTTCCTCTCAAAAAAGAGCTCATAAGACTGGAACTTATTTCACCTGCCAACATTGTGGAAAGAGTTTCACTCTAAAAGGACACCTTAAAGTCCACATGAGAATTCACACCGGAGAGAAGCCATTCAGATGTGATCAGTGTGGAAAGAGTTTCCCAGGCATGAACTGCCTTAACAGACACATAAAAATTCACTCTGGAGAGAAGCCTTTCTCCTGCCAACAGTGTGGAAAGAGTTTCACCCTAAAAGCACAACTTAAAGTCCACATGAAAATCCACACTGGAGAGAAGCCTTTCACCTGCCAACAGTGTGGAAAGAGTTTCACTGAAAAAGGACATCTTAAAGGCCACATGAGAACTCACACTGGAGAGAAGCCTTTTACCTGCAAATTGTGTGGAAAGAGCTTCACTGAAAAAGGACACCTTAAAGTCCACACGAGAATTCACACTGGAGAGAAGCCTTACATCTGCCAACAATGTGGAAAGAGTTTCACTCAAAAAGGAAGCCTTACAGGCCACATGAGAATTCACAATGAAGAGAAGCCTTTCACCTGCAAACTGTGTGGGAAAAGCCTCACAACGGAACTAAACCTTAAGTATCACATGAACATGCACACCGGAGAGAAGCCGTTTAAATGTGATCAGTGTGGAAAGAGTTTTAAACGTAAATTAACCCTTAATTACCATTTAAGAATTCACTCAGGAGAAAACTGTTTTGTTTGTCATCAGTGTGGAAAGAGTTTCACAGACATGAATTGCCTTAACAGGCACATAAAAAATCACTCTGGAGTGAAGTCTTTCACCTGCCAACAGTGTGGAAATAGTTTCACTGAAAAGAGACGTCTTAAAGTCCACATGAGAATACATACTGGAGAAAAGCCTTACACCTGCTCTCAGTGCGGAATGAAATTCATATATAAACTAACTCTTGATTCCCACATGAGAAGTCACACTGGAGAGAGCCCTTACACCTGCAAACTGTGTGGGAAGAGCTTCTCACGAAGAGGAAATCTTAAGTGTCACATGAGAACTCACACTGGAGAAAAGCCATTCACATGTGGTCAGTGTGGAAAGAGTTTCACACGTAAACCAACCCTTAATTGCCACTTGAAACTTCATTCAAGAGAGAAGTGTTTAATCTGCCATCAGTGTGGAAAAAGTTTCCCAGACATTAATTGCCTTAATAGGCACACAAACAATCACTCTGTAGATAAGTCTTTCACCTGCCAACAGTGTGGAAAGAGTTTCAGTCTTAAAGAACACTTTAAAGTCCACATGAAAAGTCACACCGGAGAGAACCCTCACACCTGCAAACTGTGTGGGAAGAGCTTCTCGCGAAAAGGAAATCTTAAGTGTCACATGAGAAGTCACACTGGAGAGAAGCCTTTCACATGTCATCAGTGTGGAAAGAGTTTCACACGTAAACTAACCCTTAATCGCCACTTGAGAATTCATTCAAGAGTAAAATGTGTCAACAGTGCAGAAAAAGTTCCAGTCCAAAAGGATGCCGTACAGTCCATATGAAAAGTCACACCGAAGAGAAGCCTTTGACTTGTCTTTAGCCATGTCATGTCTTTAATAAATTATTTAAATAACCATCTGAAAAGGTGACTCTCCCACAACACTGCACTCTGACATGTTCATTGCAAATTATTTGTCCATGGCCATTTATATTAGCATCTGTCATCTCTTTAAACTTTGCCTTTTCTTTTCTTTGGCATAAAAGTTTGCTTTCCTATTGTTTCAAATAGTGAGCAGTTGTGGGAGATGTCAGTTGGATAGCAGTGTTACTTCATATATTGATACATTTTTAACCTGTTTTTACCTTCTGGGCTCTGAGGTGTTTTCTGGGCCCTGGAAGTGTTTTGACATGCCCTGACATTTGTGGGTATTTCTGTTATAACATTTTCATGGAAAAAGTATGTTTACACTGTATTCATTACAAACGCTGCTACAATAATATGTGAGCAGCAGGTACGTAAAGGTTTGTAGTTTTGATAAAAATTACATTTATGCGTATCTATAAGTGAAAAAAATTAAGTCACTAAAATAAGGCCATAAAACCCACACTGAATATTTGTTCACAAAACTTTGAGAAATTGATTGTAGCCTAGAATTCTTTCTTCAAAATGATGCGAACATTATCCTGCCCATTCATTCACATAAAACAATATATTCATTACTTTATATCATACTGTGTTTTATATTATAGAGCATAAAACATCCTTGTGTTGTACATTTATATTTATTTGTCATTAAAAGGTTACCTACCTGGTAAGTTTGTTTCGATTTCACATATTTTAGTCTGGCAATAGTTCAACTAGTAAAATGTGTGCAAGTTGATGTAAAAATTACATGTTAACTAATGTAAGTAATAATAAATTACTTGCTCATCAATCCTCTGCTGGATCAATTGCGTTCTTCTTCATTCTTCATTTAAATGTAGACATTTCAAGCTTTCTAAAGAATTATATCTCTCATGTCTGTGACAAGTATTCTCTGAGTTTTGGTTCATTTTTGTGGCATGTTTCAGAAAGAAGTTCACAGAAACTGAGACGGCAGAAAGCACACCCTTTATGTTTTCTTTATTTTACAAAAGCACAAAGTTGTGTTGTTATATTGTGTTTATGCAAATAAAAATAGACATTATGTATTCATCGTTTCTGTTTGACCTAAAAATTTGTATTAGCAATATCAGGAAAAAGTGCGAGTGATGGCGCTGGTGCCCTGAGGGTTAAATAGCAACCATTAAATAGCATGCGTTATTTTTCTTAATCTTACAATGTTTTGCTGTTGTTTCCTAATCTTATGGTTGTGTGGTCTTCATAAGATCGAGATAAGAGGAATATCTCCATTACACTGTTTCCACTGTCACGGATGATGTTTTGAATCAGTTTGGTTTATTAACACATTTTGTGCTGGTCATTTTATATCTTACAGCCTTTCTGTCTATTTGTCTGGCAGACTTTATGGCCTTAAACTTTAATATTGTTTTAAGGTCAAGCAAACATCAAAGTTTGTCTTGACCAACTTTGGGGTAACACTTTAGAATAATGGACCATCCTTAATAGTTATAATGCAGGACAAATGAGTAGTACTACATTAATACTTTATTTTCTACTATTAACTAATTAAATTACTGTTAAATCTCTATATTACAGTTTTTCTCCATTGGTTTGGCTCATTTCTTGAAACAGAAATTACATTCTCAAAATTGTAAGATCATTTGGCAAAACAGTCTTACAGTTCAGCACAACACTATAGCTCACTTGCAAAAGCTAATATCTCTCCCAAAACTGTTCACTCATGCTTCAAAACTAAATTCCTTTCCCATATAAATAGTCAGTGCCACCAAAATGGCAAAGATCCTTCTCATTGCTTTGGCTCATTTCTTGAAACAGACCAGACGTTCTCAACACTCTTGGTGCTTTTGCCAAAATAACGTGGATGGTTCGGCACAACACCATGGTTCATCTGCAAAAGCTCATACCTCTCCCAAAACAGTTCACTCATGTGTCAAAACTAAACTTCCTTCTCATTTAAACAGTCAGTGCCCCCAACATGCTTTGTCCCTTTGGCATTGTGTAAGCACTGCAAGTCAAAATGTTTAGATGTTTTGTCACTATGACAGAGGACCATTGAAATATCCCTCATGTTCACCTTTCAGTCTTAGCCCAGTCCTTCATTGACAATGGTTACTGTACTGTTTTTTTCTCTATCTAACAGAATACAATTGTGTATAAAACTGAAAAAAAGAAATAGGATTTTAGGGTAAGAGTAGCCTCCAAGGTTTGACATCACACATTGCACTCATACTGCCAAGGAAATTGTAACCATTTTTATTCACACACAGTAACTTCCATACATCAGAGTAAAAAGAAAAGGTATACAGCATAATGTACTGTAATATAAACACACAAACAAAAAACAATGAAAATGATATGCAGCCTACAATGCTGTAAATAAAGCTGGAGTTTCACAACTATAACAGTTCTTCACTGGTCGCTGTCCTCACCCTCTCTCTCCTGACCACCGTCCTCACCCTCCTGGCCATCCACACGCTGCTGTCCGTCTGGCCACAGATTCTTGTCCACGTCACAGCGTATATTCTCCCTTGCGATGCAACGAGGGAAGAAACGGCGTGCATTTCGCAACCATCCTCTACACTGATCTCCTGTTATGTCCTCACACGCAGTGTCCATTGCATGGAGCAGGGACCTCTGATCTTGAGGCCGATGCGAGAAAAACTCCTCAATAGGATTGAGGAAAGAAGAGTAAGGTGGTAGGAACACCATGACCATCCTTGGATGTGTAGTGAACCAGGCCCTGATGAGTGGGCCACGGTGGAAATTCACATTGTCCCATACAATTACATATTTTGGTAGGTGAGGCCCTACGAGACCTCTCTCATTTTCAGGGATCAAATCAAAATGAAGGTGGTCCAAGAAGATGAGGAGCTTCTGTGTATTATATGGACCAAGACTGGGGATGTGAGTTGCCACACCATTCTCAGATATGGCAGCACACATAGTAATATTGCCCCCTCTCTGGCCTGGGACATCCACCATGGCCCGGTGGCCGATAATATTACGGCCACGTCTTCGGCCCTTGGCCAGGTTGAAGCCAGCTTCATCCACAAACACGAGGATGTGAGGGGTCTCGTTTCCTTCCAATGCCATTATTCTCTACCATAGCATAAAAAAAGAAAACATATAATCAGTCATACAGAAGAGTCATACACTACATTTACAGACAATTGCATAGGAATGTTCTATGTTCTCCACGAGTTCAATATACTACTGGCCACTACTCCAGTGGTTCCAAACCTGGGGTACATGTACCCCTATGCAGAGGTACTACATGGGATATTTGACAGAAAGGGGAGGGGGGAAATCATCAATTGATAGGCTTACTTAAATGTTACAGTAAAACCCACAGTATTAGATAGATTTACTTGGGAGGCACTAATTGCAGATCTTTGACCCTTTTTCTTATTGTATGTTATATTCTTCAAAATAAGGATTACAGTTTTTTTTTACGATTGCTTACAGTAACACAATTTTAAAAACAAGGCTTGTTTTGTCAAAACACTACACACAATTCACACATCCACACACACAAGTAGCAGAACACCCCAGATCTTTTGCAAAATGAAACACATCTTTCAAAATTTTACAATAATTTAACAAAACCTAATTGACACCGTGTGGCACACACGGTTTATACAATCTAATCCTAACCCTAACCCTTCCCCTCTCTACCCCTTTCCCTCTCATCCCTTCTATACCCCTCTCTTCCCCTCTTTACCCCTCTCTTCCCCTCTTTACCCCTCTCTACCCCTCTCTGCCTCTCTTCCCCTCTTCCTCCACAGGCTCCCCCTCTCATCCTCACTGTTCCTCTTACTGCAACGTTGCCTTCCATTTTTGTTGAAGACAGGTGAACTTACCTGTTGCCTTTTTATAGTGCTTAAACCAGATTGGTGTATCTACAATTAAGCACCAGTGTGTGTGCACACCTGGTGGCTGTGTTCATTTGAAAGCCTTTGCTTTAAAAATGCAAGGAAATTACATCATGATACATTTCTGTGTCGAATTCACGCAAGTGTGTTTAGTGTTTTGCAAAAGGTATGAAGCTAACAATGTGCTTACAGTTGTGCAAATCTAGGCCAGTGTTTTGATCCTTGAGTGTAAGGTTTTGCTAATTGTGGGAAAGGTTTAGTTTTAATGTGCAAGCAATTGAAAAAACAAACAACAACAACAACAGTAAATCAATTTTGAGTGGTTGTGTTCAATCAATGACATTTGTTCTTTATCTGTATTTGATTGTTGCCACTTGGGTTTACCAGTATGGATGACATTGCACTAGAGTGCAGAATGTGTTTAGAGCTTTGCTGAAAAGTCTAAGTGAGATCTGTAAATTGTGTTTTACCATGTGAAATGGTTTAGGGTATTGACGGCAGACTGCACAATTAGCTAAATGAGTTCATGCAACTGATAACTTTGTTCAGTCAATGGGTTTTAGTGTTTTAGCAATTGAGAAACACATGTATAATGATAATTGCATAATACAGTAAGCTGAACATTTTCAAATCATTTTTAGTATAAATCAAATACTTTCATACCCGGATTACCTAGATACACAAATCAGGTAAAGTGGGCACTGAAGCCCAAAAAGTTTGGGAACCACTGCTCAATTGTAAAAAGGTTATAATGATGGCCACCAGTAACTGACTTACATGTGCATACTGGTACCGCAGGTCTTTCACTCTATCAGAGTTCCTCTCAAATGGTACCCTGTAAACTTGCTTCATTGTCATCTGATGCTTCTTCAATATCCGGTCTATTGTAGAGATGCTTATATAATATGACATTGTCTTGTAGGATTGCAGCTTGGATCTGTCTCAATGTGATGGCATTATTTGCCATCACCATGTTACAGACCATTGAGAAGTTTTCCTCTGCCACCCGTACAAGGTTGTCATCCAATCCTAGACATAGAATTCAAATGACAACACTCCATTCGTAATGCATGTATTCCTTACAGAATGAGTTACCATATGTAATTGTATTGTTGTTTTACTTACAGTAACTTTACCACAATTCTAATCACTGCACAGTGACTGGAATACAACTGTAAACTGTATCATCAATACTGTAGAAAATAAACTATTCCATTGTTTATTTTCCCCAATGTTTTTCTTGTCAATTTTAGTATCATAAAATCCCATTTAGGTAAGATAGGCCTCTCACACACACACACGGACACACACACACACACACACTGAATAGGTAAATGTGTAAATAAAAAGATTTCTTGCTCGATGCACAGTGTCCTGTCCTATACAACATATAATTCCATCATTGACTGACTACATACCTGTTTTCCCTGCGAAAGATTTGGATGATGGAGGAGACTGTAGAGCGAGGCACATTAGGCTGCACTCTGCGACCTGCCTCCGCCATTGTGAGGCCATGGTTGATGACATGGTCTATAATTGTGGCCCGAATTTCATCCGGGACAGCATGGTATCTTCGTGCTCCTCTGCCTCTTCCCCCTATTCCACCACCATGCACCCTTCCTCCTCCTCCTCCTCCTCCTCCTCCTCCTCCTCCTCCTCCTCTTCTTCTTCTTCCTCTTCCTCTTCCTCGAGCAGGCAGTTGCCCTTGTTCATTTACTTGGCCAGGTGCCTCCATGTTCAGAAATTGTACTGGTCCTGCATGGTCAAGCTCTTTACATACATGTTTGGCAGCATTCACAGTCATGGACAGCATCTGTCAGGTAACTAAACATACTGTTTGATTGGTCATCTGAGATGTGTGAAAGTCCTCCTTCATTAGTCAAGTTCTAGTTTCACCTGACTGTCAATTGCTGTAATAAATTTATCAAATTTCCAAGGGATTCATATATGGTATTCATGGTATTATGTTCTTGACTAATTTTGACAATTGAACAGACTATTGTGCATGTGATGACTTATACAATGAAATGACGCTGATACGTTTTGGAGCGAACGACCATTAGACTGAGAATCAAACAATCAGTTTAGATCAACAAGATCTGTTCACTTGCAAACTGTGCTAAATGTAGGCTAACTGTACTTAATCATTTGCAAAGATGGACTGAGACATTGAGACATAGACATAGACATTTGCAATTTGATGAAATAAATGAGAAATGCTATTCTGTTGTGAACAATTGCAGAGTGGTTTGGAGATTTGTCCATGTTGTTCTGTTTCAAGAAATGAGCCAAACCAATGGAGAAAAACTGTAATATTTTGTGAGATTATGGTGGAGTGGACCTCTTCTCCAAAATGAACTCATTTTCCACCAGCATTTAAAAGTTGCCAGCCACCGCCCGCGTTTTTGATCATTTTCACAAAAATGTCATGGTCCCCAGAACATTTTGTTGTATGAATATCTGAACATGCAATACAGTATATCAAAAGAAAGAACAGACCCTCTCATTTTAAACAAACAAGAAATCTGTTTTATTCTAGCTTCATGAGTTCTTTTTTATCAACACTTGAATGTGGGTAAGTAATAATACAAATAAAAAAAGCAACATTTCGAGCAAAAGGCTGAGAAAATTACGTTTTTGTCAAAGACTACGTCTGGATCTGATTCAATATGATGAACAAAATGCAAACAGATGGAGTAGATCGAGTCCATCAAAGAATTAAGTGGTTTGATCTATGAAGATTTTTGTGCTTTTGTTAACAATTGTGCTTTAGAAGGGAAATTTTATCATTCAATTTGTAGCATAGACATGAATGGTGGTGATAGAGCGCAAAAGTCACATACACAACACATGGTAAATGAGATCACAAATGGTCAAAACATGTCGAGTACACATTTGTGCCATCAAATTTGTTTACCTTTGTTGAATTACTTCTAATAATTAGTGGAGGCCTTCAATACAAATTAATTATCAAGTATTAAATTCCTTTTATATCTTATTATATAAGATCTGACAAGTGCTCCCTTTGCAGTCTAATACGAAGTTCTAATTTGACCTGAAAATAAGGGTAACTATAAATACCTAAATTAATAAAAACACAACTGCCTTATTTTAACGATCTGAACGCATGGTCTGAAGTGCATGGCACAGGTGCACTTAGTTCGAATACACTTTTGCTAGTTTAACGATGAAAAAAAAAACAGTCTGTGTGGCAGACGCATGGTCTAAAAGGGTTGTACCTAGTCTCTTAATGAGTCATGGGTATGTTTTGGGTGTAACGTGCAATAAACCAATCAGAGTCTCACCTCTTATTCCCTTTAAAAGCCAGATGCGCTTGCACTATGGTGGATTGCTATTTACATGGCACAATTTGCGAGCGGAAAGACTGAACACTTCTCCAGAGGGGAATCCTTTTATTTTTAATATTTAAAAATGTTTGTGTCCTGCTGCGCGACCCTGTGTGTGTAACAAGCAGAGTGTACACGCATTGTGCACCCGCCTATAGGCGCACATTTCTAACGCGCCCTTTAAATAACACAAAAAATACTGCGCTATTGACTTTAGACCAGGTTTTTGTTGGTCAATGACTCAATTGCCTCAAAATAGCAACACACCTCGTTTTCAGACCAACATGCCTGTAGTGGACAGCACATTCCAGAGGCCAGTTTATGGCCGGGCCCCTCTCTGCCCATAACAGTGGGCAAAGGTTTGCTACATTTTGATTGGATCTAGGTGGACTAACACAGACTGTCCAATGCCATCAGATAAAGATGCTAGGACAACAGCCAGTAGTGCTAGGCGGTGTACCGGTTCATACCAAATACCGGTATTTATTTTTGTTATAATATGAATTTTGATGATACCGCAATACCGGTATGTCGCTTAAACAACGTTCGGAACGCAGCGCAGCGCATCATTGTTTGAGAGGGACATTTCACTGTTGCACTGTACTAGTGAGAGCAGTCAGAGCAGGGCTGAGATCGCATTACAGCCTATGGCTGAATCCGAGATCACCTCCTATACCCTCATTCACTATTCCCTACATTATCTCTTTATTTGAAGGAGTGAATAAAAACGAGTGTGTGAAGTTGGACAACCGTTGTGTGTACATCGCTTGTACACTCGTTATTGCGGTGCGATGTGGGATAGAATGAGTGCACTCAATAACGTTCACTATGGTTTCAGACACCACTACAAAGCACTGTCCCCTCCAAATAATGCCCTATTTGAGGTTATAAGGGGCGATTTCGGATTCAGCCCTTGATTACAGTGGAGAATTCAAACTACACACGAGAGAGTTTCCCAGCAAACACAAAAACGTTGTAAAAACGTTTTTTTTTCACGTTAAGAAAAGGTTGTAATAATGTTTTTATCCGACGTATTTATTACGGCAAATGTCGGGGGTTTTTCACGTTATAAATACATATTTTCACAACGTTACATAAACGTTTTTTTAAAACGTTGTTTTTACGTTAATTAGTCGCTGTGCAATGTTCTAGAAACGTACATATCACGTCTTACATGGTACTTTCTGCCCAGCAAACACAAAAAAAGTTGTAAAAACGTTTCTACAGCGTTGAGAAAAGGTTGTGATAAAGTTTTTATCCGACGTATTTAATACGACAGATGTCGGGTTTTTTCACGTTATAAATACGTCTTTTTACAACGTTGCAGAAACGTTTTTTAATGTTGTTTTTACGTTAATTATAGTCACCGTGCGACGTTCTAAAAATGTAAATATCACGTCTTACCTGGTAGGCCTACTTTCTGTTTCCATCTGTGCTTAGATGCCCCACTGCATGTGTTCTACATCGGTCTTTCGTGATTCCATTGTGAAGTGTAGTTGATATCCATTGGGCTATTACGCTAACTCAGGTAAGGAAGGCAATTGCCCTGAGCCCCGCATTTTGAGGGCTGATCATTTAAACAATCAGAAATGTTATAAACATGCTGCGACATCTATGCGTCCCCCCTGGCCGCGATGTCATCCACGGTGCGCGTCCACTGGCGCGTTTTCAGTTCATTCAGTTCAATGTTTTAAATTGAAAACACTCGCTTTGCTCTGTCTGCTCTGCACCGATATGAATGTTCAACCATCGGAAAGAAACTTAGAAACATTAGGGTATAAGCAAATTCTTAATTTAGCGTATTACAACATCAATTGATGGATTGATTTCCCGTACGAAAATTAAGCATGGTTTTAGCTACTACGAAAAAAATCACATGGGTCTTGTTTAACTATGATTTTTTTAGGTTATACAATATTAATGTTATATGTTAAAATAAAGATTCTCGTAAGGATTGTTAATGCAACAGTATGGTTCTGTCACGGAATTTTAAAGAGTATTCACGAAGACGAAATAACAAAGAGAACGTCTTTAATCCAAATAACCATTCAAATAATACAAACAAACAAAAAACAACATTGATTAATAATTTGATTATTACACATGAAGGAACTGAAATAATTACAAAGTATAGTTAAATTGAATTAAAACAAATACAAAATGGCATAGCTTAACATTCTACAAGTCTTCGTTTTCAGAGAAGAGGGGAGGAGACAAAGTCATTAAATCAGTTGTTTGTGTCTAATAACAGTTATCTAGTTCATCATCTCAGTGAAACTATTCATTTGTGAAACAACATATGAAAGTGTACCTGTCCAATCTGGGTCTGTCAAAGAAGGAAAAAAAAAAGGCATGATTATTATCGACTGTTCTGGTATAGAAAGATCATGCTGTTGTGTTTTGGTGATTAAACCAAATGTTCTCATTACATATTACAAAATTCTTGTGTTTTTAATTTTGAAATAATACAAATTTAGACTGAAAATATGTATTGCTAAATATGGGACATTGCCTAATGTCTAATTTAAAAATAAATTAGGCTATGTAAGAAATTGAAATTGTAAGAAAATCTAATATACGAAATTGCTTTTTAAAAATAAAATACAAAAGCAATTTAATCAGACAAATCTTTCTGCATTTTTACATTTTCGAAAAAACTAATTCTGTATGGTTTATGGGGGCCTCAATAATGACACGAGACACACACACACACACACACACACACACACACACACACACACACACACACACACACACACACACACACACACACACACTCTCTCTCTCTCTCTCTCTCTCTCTCTCTCTCTCTCTCTCTCTCTATTCCAGTTATTATACATGTGCATGCAGATAATTACCCTGTGTTTTTTTTGTCCTCCACGCTTATGTGGGGCATGCTTTAAAAACTCTGCCACCTCTCCCTCTATATCTGGCATCTTGGCAGCCTTAAATGTTTGCAGGCATGCTCCTGAAAATAACATTGACAAACATATGCATGCAATTAAAAACAGGAGATATTGTTAACATGGTATTTGAACAGGCCTACTTTTCAAAAACTTTATTATACATTACTTTATTATACTTTACTGCAGAAGATCTGAATGTCTTATTTTTTTGTTATGTTAAATTAATTTATAGTGTAAATGTTGGTTTATATGTCTCCTTTATCTAACACTCCCTATTCAGGCCATCAGCTCAAAAGTAATGACTCCAAGACCTGAATTGTGTCAGATAAAGAAAGCATACAAACTGTGTGGGCCATTTCTCCTGTAGATGGCGCTTGACTTTGGAGATACGAAGTGTACAGGCCTAGAAGAGGTCAAAAGAAGAATAGCAATGCCACATGATGCATGAGTCATTTTGCAGGTGAGCACATTGTTAAAAAGTGTCTGCAATTTAAGCTATGATTGCATGGGAACACAGTCGTTGTGTTCAGGAATTTCCTATTGAGGTAAGGAATAACTGCCTATGGCCTGTTGAATTTCTGAATAATAATAATAATGCACTACATATTCCGCTTGTACGACCCCTCATGATGTTTTCCTCCTTTTATCTCTACAACAGCGTAATCATTTGATACAAGCGTACTTGTTCGTGTGTTTTGAAACAAAAATAAAGTGTGAGAAATTATTTGTTTCGCTGCAAATCGAGCCAGTTGCATGATCGCGGGCAGGTTGCAAAATCGCGGGCTTTCAGCAGCACGTGTGTTGACAGCGACATTGTTAGTGTAGCAGCGAGCGCACGTTGGAAGAGTTACAGAAGAAAGGAAGATTGGATTTAAAGCCTTTACAATTAGGAACGATGTATACTCTTATCTGTATGACCATAATTTACGGAGTATTTTAAGTAATGTTAGTTTCCGTTGGTATAGAGGAAAGTGATCGCGCGCACGCTCTAGCATTGCTAACTTGACATTGCATCTTGTTTATTGTCAAAACAAAATATGAAAAAAAAAATATGAAAAAAAAATATCACTGCAATCTCTACACGTGAAGTAAAATAATTTGAAGTTAATTTATTTATTTGACAAGTAATCTTGTATTGCATTGTGAGCAGTGATGACAGAACACACTTTTAATATCTAGGCACTTTGGTGCAACTGTAACTGACACTATATTCCACAAAGAAAAATGATAACAAAAATGTAAAAAAGATATGCTGCATAATCTTACAGATGGGCCTAACACAAATCAACTTAGGAAAATTTATCGCCGGTGCGATTTAACTTACACTTTACTTAAAATACTTTGGGGTTTTTTGTCATACACATGGGCGGCGATAGGAAGGCTAGCATGTGCATCGGCTGCCCCAAGAATGACCAGGTGTGTGTTTCCCGATATTGTCTCTTAGTGAGGTACGAAGGCTCTAAAGGTATAACACAATTTTTATATTTAACTAAAGGTAGGCTATTCCTTCTCTAGGCGTGTTCCCCGAACTATACCATAGGAGGTTAAGAACTTATAAATACCTTCTTACGAGTGACGTTGCCAGGCGTAACCTTGTTGATGTTTTTCTTTACAGCTCTTTGAGAAAAGCTTTTAAGGACACTATATAAATTACAGTTATTATTATTAAGAAAAACAACTATATATATTTAAAAGTAAAACTCACATTGCATTGTGGCCACCTTACTACTCTTGTATGCATTAATTTTTAATAATTTAGTAGTCTGTTGTGAGTTACTTCCTTACTTGTTATCAGTCCCATGACAGGAAGGTCCTGAAACACCTTTTTCCCCTTTCTTCCTTTCAGGCTGTATTTGGACCATAGCATATTTGTCCCGATTGCCCGCAGTATTCTGCGAACTGACTGGCCAACTGTGCCAGAACACAGTCTCACACTGAATGCTGTCTATAGACATGGGAAGAAAGTAGGGGAAAAAAACATTTTCAATATTTACTGTATGTAAATATCATTTTATGAATAAATTATGTTTATATTTAGATTCTTATATGGAAGGACAAGCACCAGGGATTTTCTAAATGGCCTTTCTTGGTTTAGTTTTAGACAGAATGCAGACAGCTCTTCTTCTGTCTTCAACTGCTCAATGCTGGCCTGTTCTTCTGCTGCTGCAGCTGCATAACGATTTCTCGCAACTGACGCAGCTCTCGTAGCACTTCATCGACTTTTCGATTCAGTGTGAGGTAGTCTGGAAAAAAAAACTTCATGGTTGCTCTGCCAGGTACAATATAACAGGTAAATGCAACAGCTCAATAGCATAAAAGTAATACTTTGCTCTTCGTCCTCAGTCCCCTGACACAGTGTTTTGCAGGGCAATGCTGATGCTGTAAGTAAAAAAAAAAAACCCATTTGTTTAAATGCTCATTTGCTTATAGAAATATAATAGTTTGCAAACAATTTTGTCCACTTACTTGGTGGGCAATGTGTTGTAGCATTTCTGCCTGGTAATAAATAGCAATGGTATGATTTTAACAGCTTCAAACTAATTGTTCTTGCCGGTCACTTACTGTCTTGTGGCTTGTACTGCCTGATCTCCGTGAAGACTGGAGCTTGTGGTCTGTTTCCAGCCATACATTGGAAACAAGGACGCTTTGGTGTGACAATTCTGTGAGTGAAGACCAAATATATAGATACGTTTATATCATGCCAAAGTTATTCTGAGTAGTTGACAGACAGTCATTCATTTTCTGTAACTGAATGAAGTAGTTTATTCAGTTTGCCTGTGTTTATTCGAAATTGTTAAAATAGTCACTGCAGGGTCTATTTTGGAGTTTAGAATCAAATTGTTATAATTATTATAATAACATTCCTTAATTTTTAGCATATTACCAATGACAATGTATTTAGATTTACCATCCTCAGTATCCGTTACAAAACGACTTGGTCGCTTCTGCACTCTTTTCTTGATGTTTTGGGAGTCTCCATCTGTTTCAACATTTGAGAGCTCCTCGGCACGCTTCAGGTACTTCAAGGCTTTTTGATAATTTGCTAAAAAACAAAATTATGATTAAACAACCTAGTATATGGAAGCTAGTACTGTTGGTGGACTATTAGTTTGCAATGTCGTTGCCATTCATTTTCAACACTAAAAATCTGAATTAAACATAATATAAATACATTTAAACAAAAATAAATACATTTTTAAGAGAGAGAGAGAGAGAGAGAGAGAGTTTGGTTGACTAACTACTGTAAATGAAGCTTATGCGCAAGTTCTGGCAGGAAGATTCAATGTTATGTCACTTATCACATTCAGACCTATCCAATCAAGTCATAATTCTCAGAGTATAAAAGATCGGTAATTAACACATGTCTGAGTTCACAGATGCTGACGCCAGCATTACAGTTGATGATCCGGATGATCCGGACGTTCCGTAGCGGTCGATCGCTGGTCCTATTATAAAATTAATAATGTGCAATACAGTGGCATTCAAAGTCCATGTCAGCCTATCATTCTGTTCATTGGGTTGTCGCGGCAACAGACACGCGTTTAGATCCGGAACAATCACTTTCAATGGAGGACTATCTGGGCATGTTATCAAAGACACGGCTGTGATCTTCATCACCATTCTGGCGTCATCACTTCATCAGCATTCATCACAGTGATATGTTTATGATTATGCGATTGGGTGTAGTATTTTACTCTTTCTCAAATTGTCGCAAGCATGCATGCACGAGACGCGCACCTGCTTGTGCAACAATCACTTTCAATGGAGGACTATCTGGGCATGTTATCAAAGACACGGCTGTGATCTTCATCACCATTCTGGCGTCATCACTTCATCAGCATTCATCACAGTGATATGTTTATGATTATGCGATTGGGTGTAGTATTTTACTCTTTCTCAAATTGTCGCAAGCATGCATGCACGAGACGCGCACCTGCTTGTGCAACGTTGCTCGTTATCGCTTGCTTGTGTTTTAAACTATCCACAGTGCCTCGTAAATGATTCGCATGACACCGGTTACCGTTAACGATTGTATTTTGTTTAGAAAAGCTGAAACAGAACAGCTGGCACAGCATAGCCTCTATCATTCTCCCCACGAATTCAAGGAAACCAACACAGGTTTTTAAAGCGACATGCACCCAGTTAATCGGGGCTTCATGATTAACAGAAGTTCAGCTGAAATCGCGAATGGGTTCAGTGTTATCGGATCGCTAAAGTTGAATTAACTATGCTAATTTACTCAGCATAGATTTTACAGTACAGCACTGACATCAGTGCTTGATCCGTTCTCATTCAATCGTGCTATTCATCTTGCAAGCACTGTGAGTTCGTCACATACAAAATGCAATTGAAACTGACACAATAGTTTCAAGTTTAGAAGTGTTTTGGGCCTGTCATCCAGCAGAGTACATATTTTGCTCAAACATACGGGGCACCCAGTGTTGAAATGGCTTCCTTGTGTGATTCGACGTGGCTTCCTTTACTATGAGGAAGAACCGCTGTGCTCTGTGCTCATATAAAGGTGCCGTTGCCTATTGCTTTATAAATATGCGCTACATATGAATAAATTAATTAATAAAAACAAACATGTATAGTAATTGTGCTTTTGTCTTTGCGTTACTCCAGTTAATTTGACTCTATTCGTGTTTTATTCCGCTACTGATATCTGGATGCCTCTGTCTATTTTTAGGAACTTTAGAATTTATTGTTACGTCTCACTTGGTCCTTCTGTACTACGACGCCATGGCTACAATTATGAATTAAACAAATGTGTATCTCGCTAGTACTTAAAGCACCATATGTCGAGTAAGGTTTGCATACAAAACAAGGTTTAACTGGATATTCGATAGCAGCAATAATTTAATTCTGTACTCAATCCGACCCATTTTACATAAAGATTGCATCCTGTACAGCAACTAAATCGCAGCACGGGAATACAATTATTCAAATCTTTTATGAATATAGTAAGTGAGCAGAGTGCTCTCCCTTTATAAACACATGAAACAGTCAAAGCTTCAGTTCAACTAAACTCCAACACTAGTGGAAACCGTTTCGGTCAATCTGACTACACCAAATCTTGAATCTATAGCATGTTTTACTCTTTGTTGGTCAAACGTATGCACTAGAAGGCAGAATTAAGTCAGTGAACAAGCGCTGAACCATTCAATCCTAATTGTGTATATTCCGTGTTATGTTAACTCCTCCAATTAGTCATTGCATTCAAGCGCTCCACAGACATTTACATTTACGCATTTGGCAGACGCTTTTGTCCAGGGTGGCTTGCATCGTATTCAGGGTGCACATTGGGTGTTTTGTTGGATCTTGCTTTCCCTGGGAATCGAGCCCATGGCTTGGCGTTGCTGGCGCTACGCTCTACTGTTTGAGCTACAGGAGAGACGTGTCTGTGATTGGCTACACTCGCATTGTAAACGCCACATTCGTCAGTCTATCGAGACTAACACAATATACAGGGGAGTAAATATAGTGTGACTGTTTGACAAAGTCTGCACATGCGTACTGATTCCCACAAATGACGAGCTCTCTCGCAGTGAGTTTTTTTTTCTTTTTTTTTCTCTTCACCAAAGCTGGCACACACGGTGCGGCTTATAATCATTGTGATTCGTTGCTTTTCAGACTGTGATCCTGATGTCACACTGTGGGAACTCCGCTACATTAATGTCAGACTGTATGATAATCAAACGCACAAGAATTTGTCTGGAGGTTACATCAACCCACTCACATTTGTTTAATTTACTTTAGGTTACAATTTTATCATGGCTGTTGGTGAGTATGTCAAACATGCTATCAAAGACAAAAGATTTTAGCCTAGGGTCAAAAGAATTTAGGATTACGATATTTGACTCAGACTGCCAAACGTGGCCAAAAAAAAATAAAAAAAATAATACAGTATGAACTTGGCTTAGGTTCTCAAACGGTGACTCTCACATTGATTATTGTTTTTCATTGGTTCGGTTGCTTTGCAGGGTTCTATAGCCAGCTATGGTTTATTAGCTAGTAAAGCGTCTTCTAAAACATTCTTATCCTTCCGCAAGGGCATTGTTTGAGGTTTTCAATTATCGGTTATGTATTTGTCATGCTGTTCTGGTTTATTTTCTTCTGGGGGTTCTCTCAACAGGTTCTGACGGTTAGATGGTGTTCTATCTAGCTGTGAGCTGGAGTCACACCCAATGGTTTCGAATCCTCCAACTGCAGATGCTAAGAACTGCGGTTCCCCAACTCATCTATGCCTAGGTCTTTCTTCGGATTGGGGCTGCTACGAACGCAGCTCAATGTGTGGAGTCCGCATACTCTATCAAGGTGCTGTGTACATGGTCATCCTCAGCATTATAGTACAAGCAAGATCTGACTCAAACACTCAGCAACTTCAAGTAATTTTCATGCAAATACTGGCGGTGGCATGTTTTCTCCTTTATTACTACTCATCAATCCTGTTTTTGTCAGTCTCTATAAGCCTTTCATGAATTTCTCTGTGGCCTAACGTGATCTCTGTCCAGGTGACCTATTGTAGCCTTCATCTCTGTGGCCTACTGCGGCTTCATCAGCGTGGCCTTCGTCTCTGTAAAAGAGGATATCTTTAAGCACATCCCTGCACCCCTAATCATTCTACAGTTTTTATATTCCCCAACGGGTCTCCCATATCAAGAAAGTGGTTAACTCACCTAGAGACAGACCTACAGAACTGCAGACCATCTCATCAGTATACCGGACATTCCTTCAGGGTTATGTGCTGCCACAACAGCAACTGAACGCAGGATTGTATGATGGTCAAGATGGTTGTTAGCCTTCTAATATTATAGAATGCTCAAACCTTCAGGTAATCCTAAGATTACCTATGTGTCTTAACAAGCAGTTTATCATTTAACTCCTAATACTTTTTCATGGGGTCTATCGAGACCAACTCATGCACCCACGCTGTCTTCTCCTCACTATGGGCTATCGCAGCCTTCTCTGCACACTGGCTTATCATTCTCAGTCGCTGCGTCTTTCTTGTACCCTCTCCTATCAAGGCTGTATACACGGCCTAACCTGGCAGTCATACAGCCTATGTAGGGGGGTTTTTCGCACCCCGGCCTATTGAGGCAGTATAAACGGCCTAACGTGGCAGTCCATACAGCCTATGCGGCTTTTCGTACCACGGCCTCTTGTGGCAGTATATACGACCTAACGTGGCAGTCATACAGCCTACGCGGCTTTTCGTACCCTGGCCTATTGAGGCAGTGAATATATGGCCAACGTGGCAGTTCATACAGCCTACGCGGCTTTTGCAGTAGCATAACAATTCCCTCTGTTTATTGGTTTAACACCTATGTCAATATCCATATCTATTGCATGTTCAATGTCCATATTCTAAGTAATCATATTCTCATGCAAATACTGGTGGTGGTGTCACAGCGTCACATTCTCAGATTATTACTCATCCCGTTCGTCAGTCTCTATAGCTCTTATTCTTCGTCAATTGCCTAACATAGCCTTCGTCTCCAGGTGGCCTAACGTGGCCTTCGTCTCCTGGTGGCCTAACGTGGCCTTCGTCTCCTGGTGGCCTTCGTCTCCAGGGGGCCTAACGTGGCCTTCGTCTCCAGGTGGCCTAACGTGGCCTTCGTCTCCAGGTGGCCTAACGTGGCCTTCGTCTCCAGGTGGCCCAACGTGGCCTTCGTCTCCAGGTGGCCTAACGTGGCCTTCGTCTCCAGGTGGCCTAACGTGACCTTCGTCTCCAGGTGGCCTTCGTCTCCAAGTGGCCTAACGTGGCCTTCGTCTCCAGGTGGCCTTCATCTCCAGGTGGCCTTCGTCTCCAGGTGGCCTAACGTGGCCTTCGTCTACATGCGGCCTAACGTGGCCTTCGTCTCCAGGTGGCCTAACGTGGCCTTCGTCTCCAGGTGGCCTAACGTGGCCTTCGTCTCCTGGTGGCCTAACGTGGCCTTCGTCTCCTGGTGGCCTTCGTCTCCAGGGGGCCTAACATGGCCTTCGTCTCCAGGTGGCCTAACGTGGCCTTCGTCTCCAGGTGACCTAACGTGGCCTTCGTCTCCAGGTGGCCTAACGTGGCCTTCGTCTCCAGGTGGCCTAACGTGACCTTCGTCTCCAGGTGGCCTAACGTGGCCTTCGTCTCCAGGTGGCCTAACATGGCCTTCGTCTCCAAGTGGCCTAACGTGGCCTTCGTCTCCAGGTGGCCTTCGTGTCCAGGTGGCCTAATGTGGCCTTCGTCTCCAGGTGGCCTAACGTAGCCTTCGTCTACATGCGGCCTAACGTGGCCTTCGTCTCCAGGTGGCCTAGCGTGGCCTTCGTCTCCAGGTGGCCTAACGTGGCCTTCGTCTCCAGGTGGCCTTCGTCTCCAGGTGGCCTAACGTGGCCTTCATTTCCATGCGGCCGATCAAGGCTCTGTCTTGTGGCCGTTCAAGGCTTTCGTCTCTACCTGGCTGATCAAGGCCCGTCTGCGGCCGTTCAAGGCTTTCGTCTCTACCTGGCGATCAAGACCCGTCTGCGGCCGTTCAAGGCTTTCGTCTCTACCTGGCGATCAAGACCCGTCTGCGGCCGTTCAAGGCTTTCGTCTCTACCTGGCTGATCAAGACCCGTCTGCGGCCGTTCAAGGCTTTCGTCTCTACCTGGCTGATCAAGGCCGTCTGCGGCCGTTCAAGGCTAGTCAGTGGCCGTTCAAGGAATCGCAGCATTTGATTGCATTCGATCAGAATGACCAAGATGGCGGCGCGAGTAGATCGCGAGGCTCAGCGTCTCTCCAGATTCTGAAATTTTGCTGTATTTTTCTTGTTCATCTCGGGTCTGTTCGTACAGAACAGTTGTGCCTTTACATCGTACACCCGTTGTGAGCTTTTGGATATTGGTTTGCGAATTTACGACAGTTTTATGGACAATCTTCGACTCCTTCCTGAGATCGCTAGGACGCCCGAGGCTGTGCGCTCTTCCCGGCCGGGCGGAAGTGCTAGAAGGCGGCGCCGTGATCGTAAACAAAGGCGAGGGAAGCACGGAGGTATACGGGCTAAGCTAGCGCTTACTCCTCATCGGCTCTCTTTACCCAGCATTTTCCTTGCTAATGTACGATCGCTAGTGAACAAAATGGAGGAGATTCGACTCAGCATCACACACAGTAAGAAACTTTTGAACTGTAACGTCCTAATCTTCACGGAAACCTGGTTAAACAGCGGAATACCGGACACCACTATTGAGCTAGCGGGACGCCACACATTCCGGGCAGATAGAACATTAGATGGCTCCGGGAAGACCAGAGGTGGTGGATTGTGCATTTACATTAACAAAGCTTGGTGCACAAACTCTGCTATTGTTGGGAGTCATTGTTCAGCTAACCTTGAGTTTCTCATGGTTAAATGTAGACCGTTTTATCTACCGCGGGAGTTCACTTCCACCATTATCACTGCAGCCTATATTCCCCCCGATGCTGATGCCAAGCATGCTATGAAAGAACTTCACGCAGCCATCAGTAAACAACAGACTGATCACCCGGAAGCTGCGTTTATTGTTGCACACTTACATATAATTTATGGAGAGTAGTTTAAATGCGTATTTGGCGTGCTGTCCAGGGGGAGCGCTTCAAGCTCGGAATTTGGCCCGAACCCAAAGTACCCCTCGTGTATGTAAGTGGTTGATGAATAAAAGTGTGGAGAAGGGGTGGTGGAGGGATGCTGGCAAACTGTCAATAAACAGAGGTAAGACTGCTGCGTGTATATATACCTCTTATTGATGATTAGCTGATTGCTCTCCACCTGTGTCAATTATCTGAACATGCTCCTCCCGAACTTTGTTTATAAAACATCAATTCACGAGTTCACACTTACATATAATTTATGGAGAGTAGTTTAAATGCGTATTTGGCGTGCTGTCCGGGGGGAGGGCTTCGAGCTCGGAATTTGGCCCGAACCCAAAGTACCCCCCAAAAATGCTAAAAGCATAGGACAGCCGCCTGGCTAAATACCCCCCAAGAAGTGCCGAGCTTAGCGGGCTGGCATTCGCGAAGGGGCCTGATTGCTTGACCGGTAGGCCCCTGAGGGCGGTTGTGGCGCATCATGCTGGGGGATTGCCTGCAAGAGAAAAATGGGAAAAGAGAAACATGGGAGAGACAACAATATTAAAAACATTAAAACATTTCCTTGCTGCTTGGAAACATTGCACTCTTTCATATTATGTGGAACTTTCACTCTTTTGCAACTTCCCACTCTTTCGTACTGCGTGGAACTTCCACTCTTTTGTACTGCGTTGAACTTCCACTCTTTCGTGCTGCGTGGAACTTCCACTCTTTCGTGCTATGTGGAAACTTTCCACTCTTTCGTACGGCGTGGAAACGTTCCACTCTTTCAAGCTATAGGGAACTTCCCGCTGTACTGCGTCCATGGAAACTTTCCATTTCTCATTGGAACCTGAGAACACAAAAGAGAGAGAGAACAGCAACAAAACAAAAATATGAGTGTTTGGTCAGGAGATTCTCAGTATATACTAGTCAATAAGAGTTTGTGGGCTATTTTGATGTGGAACCGATTGGTCCTGATATATAGCTTTGGAAAGCGTCGGATAACCATCTCCCGAGAGCTTGGATCTGCTGTTGGGAGAGGCCTTTTTGAGCCGCTGAGGTTGCTGCCCCAATACGAAAGGAATGGCTTGAAAAGTTCTTTGCTGGGACCCCTGATAGTTGGAGAACGGATTTGAGGTGTTTCTGGAACCAAAAGCGTGTCACAGGTTTGTTGGATTCGTCTAAAAAAAGGGGTTCCAGGGAAGATTTAGCCTGAGATTTCTTCCATTGAAGATAAGCCAGGACTGACTGGTATGGCTGGATTGGTGATGGGAGGTTGAAAATATAGATGAAATTACCTTTTTTGGTTTGGTCGGTCTTGCTTTGCTTAATCAAATATGAGATTGTTTCTTCGTCTAGAACTGATAAGTCTGCGATGGTGGGGTGGATCTTTGGGTCGAATTTGGAAGTGATGGTTAGTTCTGAGCATCTAAGGAAACCAAAAAAAGCTAGGATGAACATGGCATCGAGTGTTCGGGCGGTATTGGGGGGCTATTAGCCTGTGCGGAGAGCGTGGATGTCTAGTGTTATAGGTTGTCTGGTGTCAGAACGGGTGGGCTGGGATTTTTGAATCCCTTTGATCAGGAGGGATGTTTGTGAATTGCTTATCTCATGAGAAGGAGCACCGTAAATCAGTTTGTGGAAAAATTTAATACCGCTTAGGTAACCTTTGATGGACCCTATGTGGGGACTCTTAATGGTATTAAGGTAGGAAATGAACGAGGTGACGGAAAGGGGAGAAAAATCGGGGAACTGCATGTTATAAGAGATGTGGAATGCTCTAAAGTTTCTCCAAGCGGTCATGTAGGATTGAAGTGTCCTTGGAGAAACTGCTTGGAGGATGGTGTTGCGAGATGCGTCGAGGAGATGTTTTAAAGGGTGGTTTATGGGAATATCAGTTCCGAATAGAGAGGTACTGGCGTTGGGAATTGGTCCGCCTCTGAAGCCAACGTCCTGAATTTCTGAAACATAAAACGAGACAGGGAATCAGCAATTTGATTTTCTGCTCCAGGGACGTGTTTAGCAATTAAGATAAATTGGTCGCAGGCTGAAATCCAGATAAGAAGCCTTAGAAGTGGCATCATAGCAAGTGCATGGGAACGACCTTTATTTATGCACTGCACCGTTGCGTCGTTGTCGCAATGCACTAAAATGCTGCTAGTGGCCCATTCTTTCCCCCATAGAAATGCTGCTACTACTAGGGGGTAAAGTTCAAAGAACGCCGAGGACTGTGTTGTGTCTTGGAGCTGCGCTGGCCATGGAGAAGCGAACCAACGACCCTGGTAAAATCCCCTGAAACCAATTGAGGGGGTGCCGTCTGTGAACAACTGTATATCGGTGGGGGATGAATTGAGGTTGCTGTAGAAAAAGGAAAGGCTGTTCCATTGGTTCAGGAATGTTATCCATAGTTCATCGCGACATGCTTGGTTTATGGATATTAGGTGAGTGGACAGAGGATGCGAGCGAGAGAAGATGTGATATGAATGGGCGGCCCTGTGGAATGATGCGTATTGCGAAGTTTAGATGGCCTAGTAGAGATAGAAGAGGAGAGTAGATGAGACGAGAATTATCCTGTCAATTTTCTCTTTGGGTAGCGATGCCTGGAATTTGATTGAATCTAAATGAATTCAGAGGAACTCGATGGAAGTGGCAGGCCCCATAGTTTTCTCCTGTGCTATGGGAATTCCGAGCTGAGAAAAAAACGTTTTGGACTGTGAGGATATGCACGGCTGGGATGGCATCGGGAGGCGAGATTATTAAAAAATCGTCTAGTAGGTGAATGAGGTGAGGAATGACATAGTTGTTTGACAGAATCCAGCAAACAGCTTCTGATAGCATGTCGAATATTTTTGGACTGCTCTTGCATCCGAAGGTTAAGCATACTGCGAAATAGTATTTCTCGAGCCAGCGAACCCCGAATAAGTGCCATGCATCGGGGTGGATGGGTATTACTTTGAAGGCTGAAGTTATTTCTATTTTTGCAAGCCAAGCGTCCTTCCCTGTGATTTTAATCATGTCTATTGCCTGGTCTATGTCGTGATATTTTAGTGAGAATTTGTCGAGAGGAATTAAGCTGTTTATGCTTGGGAACAGAGAATTGCGCGGGGCTGATAGATCTATTATTAAACGTTTTTTACTCGAGAATTTCCTTGTAGCCACTCCAATGGGGCTAATGCGAAAAATATTAAACGGGGGATTGTCGAACTTCTTTTTTGATAAGGTTTGGAGATTATTACAGATTGTGATTTGGGAAAGTGGGCATTCTACTCCGGGGTTAAAGCCGTTCTTTAACCCTGACAGCAGATAATTAGTAAATTCAGCATCCGGGTGACGGGCTAGTTCAAATTCCATGCGCAAAATATTTACGGGGGTCAATAAGTAGTTTCTGGATTTTTTATTCACAGCTTTATGCACTGGACATACAATGCGTGCATGAGCACCACCACAGAATTTGCATATGTGCATGTACCGGCAGTGCTGTCTGCCACATTTGCCATTGTTAAAATGGTTGCAGGGCTGCCTGTGTTCCTCGAAGGAGGAGGTGGTTGCTGCACGAGGCACGTAACTGGTGGATCTGTCGTTTTTTGTTTCCGGGCAGGGTAGGGAGGAAGATCTGATCTGCGGGCATGATGTCGTAACGTGCGTCACTGACCTGCAGACTGCGCAGGAAATGTTTTTACATCCTAAAAACACCCTGCTATGAAGATCCGAGTCGAGTGCGCCCCAGTAGGTGCATTGATTCCATTGCGCGATTCGCACGGCACTTTTGGCTGAGAAAAGTTTGTGATATGTATAGAAATGCCCTCCCCCATAGGACAGCGCAAGCTCAGCCATGATAGCCAGGTAGTCGTTTAGTTTGCGCCGTCTGTGGGGAAAAGCTGAACAAATTATTTCGGTGAAACGGGCAAAAGCAATTGAAAATTCTGCAAAAGAAAGCACTCGGGATGACTCTGTGACGGAGAAATCCCTGCAGTCTATCTGGTTCGGCTGCGGGGAGCATGGAAAGAAGAGATGAAAGGTCTATGTCTGCACCTGCTAGGATCTGTGCGCGGATGTTTTGCGACACTGGTGGTGGTTCAATGGCGAGGGTGTTGGACGGCACGGGCATCTGAGTTGCTGAAAACAGAGAATATTGTGTTTTAGGTTGCATTAGAGAGCTGGGAGGGTTGTAAGCCGGGGCTGCAAATGTCAGCGGCGGCCTCGCGCTTGTATTGCCATCTGTGGCTTGCCGTCGTGGCGAGTGCAGGCCCGTTCAAGCAGGCGTGCAACCACGCCCGGAAGCCTGGGGCTCGAGTTCAATGACCGGCGTCGGGTTGATAGTATTGGTGCCGGCGGAATGCAGCGGCGGATCCCTGGGGATGTCGCTTCCGTCATTGGAACAAGGGCTTGGACGTTGTGACATTATGCTAGGATGCTGGCAAACTGTCAATGAACAGAGGTAAGACTGCTGCGTGTATATATACCTCTTATTGTTGATTAGCTGATTGCTCTCCACCTGTGTCAATTATCTGAACGTGCTCCTCCCGAACTTTGTTTATAAAACATCATTAAAATTCATAATTCAGATAAATTGCCTCTAAAGTGTACTAAAATAACAGGGGAACATTGAAAATGCACAGAACAAGTCCCCCTCAATAATTAGAAATAGCCAAATTGTCCTCCTCAAAAACACTACTTTTTAAAGCTTGAATTCTCAAAACAAGTTTACTATCACTTTTACTATCTTAATTTAGTGCTTTTTCCTAATTTATTTTCTCTTTGTTCTTTGGTTGATGCCTCCTTAGATAATGGATGCCTTGTTCCATCTGTTCAGCAGGGTAAGATGTTAACTAATTTGAACACTTTCTATATAAGGGGAAGACACCAGTCTACCTTCAGTGCCATCATCCTACAGATATGTGTGCTAACATAAATCAATAAACATAAACTCACCTGAGTATTTTATCATGTATCGTGAAAATGTCTTCATGTATTGTGATATATAATTTCAATATGGCCCACCCCTACCTGGGAGTACTTTCAATACAAGAATTATTGGAACAGTACCAGCAACACTTGTGAATGAAGAGATCAAAATGGTAAGAAAATAGTCTTCCCATTCACAAGTGTTGCTGGTAATGTTCAAATAATTATTTAGCTTTTTTTCCATGCACCTTGTTGATCTTGTGAAGTTGCACTTGTTAAAAACATCTGTAGTACTTGAATAATTATTTGGAAAATTGTCAATCCATTTTAAAAAATTTGGTTTAGAAGTAGATATTTTTGCCATTAATAATTAGACCCTGGGTCACATTCTGGAGGGTGACACCCAGGCAAGGAGCAGTTCATTTACGAAGGTAAGAAGTACCCTGACAAAACTTAAAAGGCCAATTCTTACCAGTGTTACGGGTATAACTAATATAGACAAATATTCATTGCTAGTCTCACACAATAGTTGTTAATTTGCTCATACTGAATTAAAGATATTACATACAATTTATTTATTTTTTTTACATTTAATTTTTCTCCTTTTAAGAAAATTTTTTAAAATAAAACTGAGTTTGTTGGTCCCTTTTTGGAGGATGAGAATCATTGGACTTTTTTTGTAAGTTATTCACCAAGTAACTATGTGCATTTATAAACATGTCAAGCATATTGGTTCGTAGTGTAACATATTTGATTTTTTCTAGCACTGCAGCATTGTTGATCGTACAATTACATACCTCAATTCACTCGGGGGAACAGATGAACAGTATAACAAAATAGCAGAAAACTGGAGATACAGGCATTATAATCCTTCTAATATTGCATAGTTTAGGGTTAGTTCGCCCAAAAAATGAAAATTCAGTCATTAATTACTCACCTTCATGTCGTTACACACTTGTAGTCCTGATTTTCACTCGCCGACAGGTTTTGCAAAATCGCCGACAAATGCCCGAAATCATAGGCAAATCGGTGCTCGTGAGTGACAATCATGCACGCCGACACCCGTGAGATATTTGACATGCTAAATATCTGGACCTGTCGGTGATTCAAACTCCTGCTGTGTGAAATGTTTTCTGGCTGAAAATTACATCAGCGATGTCCTACAGCCAATGAGAGAGCAAGATACAGGGCAGCGGGAGGTTCGGGGAGGAGTTATAGACCAGAATAGAGATTGCTAATGTGTCGTCATCATGACGTTTTCCCAGTGGTAAACGCAAAGCATTTTGGGAATCCGCGGCACAAACGGCCGCCAGTCTTCTATGCATGGAGGCAAGAATGCAGTGTTCAAGATGCCGTCTACCTACTGTGTTATAAACTGCAATAGTCGTTCTCACGATAGAAGTGGCATAAAGCTTAAGAACGGGGTATACAAATATAAGTAAACACTTTGCCGTTTGAATGATGTCCTGTATGAACAAAATGACGGAGTATATTTTTATGTGTCCACTGTTCCGCGCTCCCCTCTCTCAGGCCGGCTACACACTGCAATCGTGGCGTTTTCTGTGTCTTTGCACACCAGAAGCGTGTCTGACGCGGCGATGCTGCTGCTAGGTGACGAAGTGGAAGGCCTATACTTCATGTTAAACGCTTCCAACGTGTTGCGTGAAAGATAGGCGTCGGGAGAGCCGAAATAAAACACACGTGTGTGTGTGTAGCCGGCCTCACACACACACACGCACGCAGGTTTGTTCAATTCGGACTGCATGCAGATAGATGAGAGAGAGCGAGGAGTGTGGTGCTTAAAACATTAGCATAACATTGAACGGACGACAGTTTTCTGCCCCACTTTTACAATCTCCAGGTCCTGGACCCATCCATCTGTAAAAAAGACTGCAGCGACTTGAATTCTGAAAACTTCGCGTGTGTGTGAACGCACAACACTTAATATGTAGTTGTATATATATATATATATATATATATATATATATATATATGGGTGCTGGAAGTTGGGCAACAGTTTGACGTCCCTGACCAGTCGCTCAGCTCGTAAGGATCCAGTCCTTTGATTCCCTTTATTTTCTCATCATATCTCGTCTTTGCATTAGGATTTAGTTTTAGGCGATATGGTCTGACAATGTTTTCTTTAGCCTGCTGCATTTTGTAGGATTATATTCTGTTTTTCTCTCTAATTTTTAATTATTTTCATGCCAGAACACTAACCTGCTATGCCAGGCCATGTAAACGGGCCAAACATACCCATAATTCTTTGCATTCTGATGACGTTACCGCCCAGTTGGTCACATGTCTTAGCGATCTCTATATCAGTATTTTAATAGAAATATTTACAATTATATCAAACAGAAAAAAAGCACAAACATTTGCTTGACCAGCTGCAACAGCAGCACATTGGCAAATTATTTATTTACCTCAAACTCTCTTTGGAGAACACACAATCCTTGCTCCTTGTGTCTGCAGTGTGAAACCTCCTGACGCCGATCCATTGTGCAGTGTGAACACAGCAGTGTTTTGTATTCAGCATTTATTGGTAGATAACATGTTGACGATATGTTGTGTATCCCTACTTTTGTTGTTTCGTTAACATTAAATGATACTCACTTAATGTACTACATTAGAATAGATTTTAAGGCATGTGTCAAATGTATTTATTCCATGATAAGTGGATTTTGTGAAGGGGTAAGTGAAAGTGAATTTTACTTGCCCAGTCGGACAAGGACCTGATTAAAACGCCAATACAAAAAACACAACATGAGAATTACTGAATTACTACATTTAGTGTGCATACGATCCACCCTATCTGCCCTAAATAGTATAGAATACTACTAATGTTACATACTATTTAGGATGGATAGAATGCACATGAGACGCAGACTCAGTCTTGTTTTCGTTACTGAATGATTCATCATTTTGAACGAATCGGTTGAGTCGAAGATTGAATGACCCATTCATAAACAACTGCCTCATTCTTGAATGAATCAGCCATTGGAATGAATCTTTGCATGAATGACTCACTTAAAACGGTTACTTGACGCCATCTATTGGTGGTTTAGTTTCATTTTTAAAAGTATCACCATTTTTTTATATTTATATTTATATTCACCATATTTATATTAACCATATAAACTAAATTACACGTTACTGATCTAAAGCCCACACTGTCACTGTATGATAATTGAAATGAACTGACGACATCACCGTTTTCTCTGGAATGGCTAAGTATACGGCTGAATAAAATTCTGTTGCATTATTTTCCTGTTTACCACTGCGAAGCTGCTTAGAAACAATCTGCATTGTTAAAAGCGCTATATAAATAAACTTGCCTTGCCTATAAACATAGCCTAGTGCATATTTACGTATACGATTAATTTGAAGCACAGTAACTGAACGGGAACTGACGGGAATAACTGAAATGAAGGGAGTTTTTGCTTAAAATAAGCAAAATAATCTGCCAATGGGGTAAGTAAAATAATCTTGTTTTCTGTTTGAATTAAGATTATTTCTCTTACCCCATTGGCAGATTATTTTATATTAAAACTCCCTTCATTTTGAGTTATTTTCCCCAAAACAAGACAAAAACTTTTGCTTGTCTAGTAAATGCTTCTAAATGTAAGATTTTTTTGATATTTGGACTGAAAACAAGACAAAAATACTAAGTAAGAAAAACATTTTTTGCAGTGCACGTGAAGGCAGGGTGCGTCTCAATCAGCTCCCTAGTTCAGTAATCAGAGCACTTATAAGGGAGTCAGCTCATTGACTTATGTCCTGATCAGTGCCCTGACTACTGAACTAGGGAGCTGATTGAGACGCATGCTCAGACACAAAGTTGTTGACAATGCGTATGTGTCACAAAAACTAAAATGCGTTAACGTATAACAGTTCCATTTTTACCGTTTTCAATACATAAACACAATGTAATGCCACACTTAATGTTTTAATATGTTTTCATATTATACATATATATATGTTCAAAAACCCCTTATGAAGACAAAGAAAAGGAGGACCGTGACGTCGCCCGGTACGGCGCAGCCGGGGCCCCACCCTGGAGCCAGGCCTGGGGTTGGGGCTCGTATGCGAGCGCCTGGTGGCCGGGCCTTCCCCCACGGGGTCCGGCCGGGCTCAGCCCAAAGGAGCGACGTGGGGACACCTTCCCGTGGGCCCACCACTCACGGGAGGGACCGTAAGGGGCCGGTGCAAAGCGAATCGAGCAGCAGTCGAGGCCGGGGGCCTAGACGACCCAATCCCTGGACAGGGAAACTGGCTCTTGGGACATGGAATGTCACCTCGCTGGCGGGGAAAGAGCCTGAGATTGTGCGTGAGGTTGAGAGGTTCCGACTAGAGATAGTCGGAATCACCTCCACGCACGGCTTGGGCTCTGGAACCACACTTCTCGAGAGGGGATGGACTCTTCACCACTCTGGAGTTGCCCATGGTGAGAGGCGGCGGGCTGGTGTGGGTTTGCTTATAGCCCCCCAGCTCTGCCGCCATGTGTTGGAGTTTACCCGGTGAACGAGAGGGTTGTTTCCCTGCGGCTTTGGCTCGGGGATAGGTCTCTCACTGTTGTGTGTGCCTACGGGCCAAACAGCAGTGCAGAGTACCCGGCCTTCTTGGTGTCCCTGGGAGGGGTGCTGGAGAGTGCTCCGACTGGGGACTCCGTCGTTCTACTGGGGGACTTCAACGCCCACGTGGGCAATGACAGTGAAACCTGGAGGGGCGTGATTGGGAGGAACGGCCCCCCTGATCTGAACCCAAGTGGTGTTCAGTTATTGGACTTCTGTGCTAGTTACAGTTTGTCCATAACGAACACCATGTTCAAGCATAAGGGTGTCCATCAGTGCACATGGCACCAGGACACCCTAGATCGTAGATCAATGATCGACTTTGTGGTCGTTTCATCTGACCTGCGGCCGTATGTCTTGGACACTCGGGTGAAGAGAGGGGCGGAGCTGTCAACTGATCACCACCTGGTGGTGAGTTGGATCCGATGGCGGGGGAGGAAGCTAGATAGACTCGGTAGACCCAAACGTACTGTGAGGGTCTGCTGGGAACGTTTGGCCGAGTCTCCTGTCAGAGAGATCTTCAACTCCTGCCTCCGGCAGAGCTTCGACCGGATCCCGAGGGAGACTGGAGATATTGAGTCCGAGTGGACCATGTTCTCCACCTCCATTGTCAAAGCGGCTGCTCGGAGCTGTGGACGCAAGGTCTCCGGTGCCTGTCGAGGCGGCAATCCCCGAACCCGTGGTGGACACCGGAAGTAAGGGATGCCGTCAAGCTGAAGAAGGAGTCCTATCAGGCCTGGCTGGCTTGTGGGACTCCTGAGGCAGCTGACAGGTACCGGCAGGCTAAACGGACTGCAGCCCGGGTGGTTGTGGAGGCAAAAACTCGGGCCTGGGAGGAGTTCGGTGAGGCCATGGAAAAGGACTATCGGCTGGCCTCGAAGAGATTCTGGCAAACCGTCCGGCGCCTCAGGAGGGGGAAGCAGTGCCCTACCAACGCTGTTTACAGTGGCGATGGGCGGCTGTTGACCTCAACTGGGGATGTTGTCGGACGGTGGAAGGAATACTTTGAGGATCTCCTCAATCCCGCCGTCACGTCTTCCATTGAGGAAGCAGAGGCTGGGGGCTCAGAGGAGGACTCGTCCATCACCGAAGCTGAAGTCACCGAGCTGGTCAAGAAACTCCTCGGTGGCAAGGCACCGGGGGTGGATGAGATCCGCCCTGAGTACCTCAAGTCTCTGGATGTTGTGGGGCTGTCTTGGCTGACACGCCTCTGCAGCATCGCGTGGCGGTCGGGGACAGTGCCTCTGGGATGGCAGACCGGGGTGGTGGTCCCTCTTTTTAAGAAGGGGGACCGGAGGGTGTGCTCCAACTATAGGGGGATCACACTTCTCAGCCTCCCCGGGAAAGTCTATGCCAGGGTACTGGAGAGGAGAATTCGGCCGATAGTGGAACCTCGGATTCAGGAGGAACAGTGCGGTTTTGGTCCTGGTCGTGGAACACTGGACCAGCTCTATACCCTCTACAGGGTGCTGGAGGGTTCATGGGAGTTTGCCCAACCAGTCCACATTTGTTTTGTGGATTTGGAGAAGGCATTCGACTGTGTCCCTCGTGGCGTCCTGTGGAGGGTGCTGGGGGAATATGGGGTCCGGGGTCCTTGGCTGAGGGCTGTCCGGTCCCTGTATGACCGAAGCAGGAGTTTGGTCCGCATTGCCGGCAGTAAGTCAGACTTGTTCCCGGTGCATGTTGGACTCCGGCAGGGCTGCCCTTTGTCGCCGGTTCTGTTCATAATTTTTATGGACAGAATTTCTAGGGCCGGAGGGTGTCAGGTTTGGGGACCACACGGTTTCGTCTCTGCTCTTTGCGGATGACGTTGTCGTGTTGGCCCCTTCTAACCAGGACCTCCAGCATGCACTGGGACGGTTTGCAGCCGAGTGTGAAGCGACTGGGATGGGAATCAGCACCTCCAAATCCGAGGCCATGGTCCTCAGTCGGAAAAGGGTGGCTTGCCCACTTCAGGTTGGTGGAGAGTTCCTGCCCCAAGTGGAGGAGTTCAAGTATCTAGGGGTCTTGTTCACGAGTGAGGGGAGGATGGAACGGGAGATTGACAGACGGATCGGTGCAGCTTCTGCAGTAATGCGGTCGATGTACCGGTCTGTCGTGGTGAAGAAAGAGCTAAGCCGTAAGGCGAAGCTCTCGATTTACCGGTCAATCTACGTTCCTACTCTCACCTATGGTCATGAGCTTTGGGTCATGACCGAAAGGACAAGATCCCGGATACAGGCGGCCGAAATGAGCTTTCTCCACAGGGTGGCTGGGCGCTCCCTTAGAGATAGGGTGAGAAGCTCAGTCACTCGGGAGGAACTCGGAGTAGAGCCGCTGCTCCTCCACATCGAGAGGGGACAGCTGAGGTGGCTCGGGCATCTGTTCCGGATGCCTCCTGAACGCCTTCCCGGGAAGGTGTTTCTGGCATGTCCAACCGGGAGGAGGCCCCGGGGAAGACCAAGGACACGCTGGAGGGACTATGTCTCCCGGCTGGCCTTGGAACGCCTCGGTGTCCCCCCGGAAGAGCTAGAGGAAGTGTCTAGGGAGAGGGAAGTCTGGGCATCCCTGCTTAGACTGCTGCCCCCGCGACCCGGCCCCGGATAAGCAGAAGAAGATGGATGGATGGATATATATATAAAATTACCATTTGATGAATTCTCATCTGCGCAGATAAACGCCCAAATGGTTGGCTTCAGACCTCTTCAACTTCAGTATCAAGACCATAGACTGTAAAAAAAAAGACTCGTTGTAAAACCAGGCCTCGGCGTTAACTGGAGGCGGGAATGTCTTATTTCACAAAGGCAGTCAACAAACCAAAAGGCAGTCAACAAACCAAAATTTAAAAGTATACATAACAAAGTGTAAGCACATTTCAACAAATTTATTTTAAACGTAAAATCACCTTTATCCAGGAAACCAAATCGGCATGAGAAACTTAAAAATATTTCTAAAGGCTTACATCTCATGAACTTGAGCTTATTTTTTAATTCTGACAAAAGCACGCGCAGTTAGTAATTTATAAATGTGTTCACCTCTCTATAGTCACTGAAAATATTAACAAAAGTATTTCATTTGAGAAAGAGAAGAACAACTTACCGTCTCGGTGGCATGAAGATAAAATGGTGGCGTCATCTATGCATGGTCTTAAGTAGGGCTGGGAATCGTTTTCAAAAAGAATCGATTCCTTGATTCCAAGGCGTTAGAAACCGAGGTTCGATTCCAAAGTTTGATTTTAAAAAAATTCAAGTCAATTTACTTCAACAGAGTTAATAATTAATTTTTCTTCGTTCACTAATAGTGTATGCAAAGTCCATTTTAATTTATTGAATTTTGAAATGGAAAATGTGTAGGAACCCTTGCAACAAAGCAAAATATATTCATGTCTTTACCTACACGCAACTTATACACAGCACAAGGAAGCTTAATATCAAACTGAATTTAATTTACAAAAAAGATGTTACTAAGTCGGTAATAAAATAAGAACAAATAAAACAAATGACCTCATTTCAAGCATTACAATGTAGTGATGCAGTTAGACAGACTAAGTTATTTATATCATACAAATGCACCATTTCCAAAACATTTCACTAACCCCAAAGGCTCTTTTAAGAGCCAAGACACAGTCCATTCTTTGGCTTTGTAAGTATGTTTTGACTAATTATCAGACAAATTTTCAGTATCTATTGTCATAATGCAGCATACCAGTACACGAAACATAAGAACTGTTACCAGGTTTGATTTATAATTCATTATTTTGATTTCTTTGTTTTATTAGATTTTGGATTGTCTTTCACGGTCTCCTCATTTTTTATTTCAAGGTAAGTAATATTACTTAGTTGCTCATAAAGGTGTTATATACACATACATACACAGGTCAATTGCATACATACATTTTTTTTATTTTAATGAATGATGTTTACCACTCAATGCATTTGTGTTTTATGAGGTTTGCTTTTTTAACACATGCTTATATTCAGACAGATTTTCTTCATTTTCAGCTCTGTGGCTTGGACCACTTCAGTTCCAGCAGTTCAGTTTCTTTCGTTTCTTCATTCTTTGTAAATAGTAAGTAAATATCACACTAAAATCATGACAATATACTCCCTTCTCGTCCACTGTTGAACCAGCCTATTCATGATGTACAATAATTTTTTGCAAATTAAAGAGTCAGCATTGCCTTGATCTAACATGCAAATATGTGCTTTTTTTTTTAACACATGCTTATACTCAGACTAGGATTTTCATCATTTTCAGCTCTGTGGCTTGGACCACTTCAGTTCCGTGGCTTGGACCACTTCAGTTCCAGCAGTTTAGCTTCATTCGTTGTGCTCTTTTGATAAAAGTAAGTATATTTGCATTTAGAAATAACACTAAGGCCCAATCCCATTTCTACCCCTTAGCCCTTCCTTTTCCCCAAAAGGGGAAGGGCCAGATAGCCCTTCAAACAAAGCCAAGGGGTATGACACTTCGAGCGAAGGGGTATGAGGAGTTTCCCTCCACCGACTACCGTGCTGCTAGAATGTGTGTATGTTGCCACTCGAGATCGATCACTTGTGTGTCACCTGGCTGACAGTTTCTCCGTAGCTTGCTAAACGCACCATTTTAATGATGTTAACATATATTAGCAATAGTTTGGTCTGGTCATCCTTTGTAATGCAGTCAATATTTACATCACGTAGCATCTGTAAACTCTTGCTTTACCAAGGCAATGACTGACTTGACGTATAATGCAATTGCAGCACCACAGAGGATAATGAAACCATAACCGTACCTGCTCGGATCAGCACGGAATGGAACAGTTAATAAACAAAGAGAACAGTTTGGCCCGATGGAAAAGCGGCTTCACCAGTCTTGTATGTTCTGTATCATTCTGTATCGTCTTAAGAAACCCCAAAAGTCCAAATACAGCGCAAAACTCTGTTGGGAGTGAGTCATTTGTTAAACGTGTTCACGCCTGATATAGCCTACGCACTTTCAAGGGGCAAGGGGAACGGGTCGGTGTAGGGGAAGGCAAAGGGGTATAAAATAGAATTGGGATTGGGCCCAATGCACAATTAAATTGTTTTTAGCAATTCAGAAAACATACTTATTATAAAACATACATGTGACACTAATTCTACCCCTAATCTAATATCAGCAACAACAAAAAAACTGTGAAATCAAGAAATGAATCTTGTTCTCTCTCTCTCTCTCTCTCTGATTTAAGCTATGGATAGAAAGAGTAAGAAGAGAGAATATGACAGGGAGTGGGTCTCTTTGAAAAGACTGATTAAACTACAAAGATAAAGGGAGAACACAGAACTTTTAATGGCAGACAAAGAAGGTGAAACTGATGACACAAATACGTTGGAAATCATTGAGGAACATGGAATAATAAATAATGACTGCTGAAAATGAAAAACAGAATTTGGAAACAGAACACATCTCTGAATATTCAGATGTTTCAGAACAATTTTCAGATGAATGATTTCAGATTCCCAGACGATGGGTAATTCAAATTCGAATATAGCCAGGGACATTGCATCTTGGGGCATAGAAAATGGAATTGTCCATAATGCTTTAGATAGACTTCTGAAATTGTTAAAGAAACATGGAACAAAAGACCTTCCATCAACTTCTCGAACTTTGCTTGACACTCCTAAAGCTGTAAATATACAACAGAAGTCAGGAATGGAGTATTTCGTAACCTGAGACGTTCCCTTTCGAAAGGGAACTCGCGCTGCATCAGCTTTGACGCTACGGGGAACGATATACCCACGCCGCCATGCCGACGGGAGTGCATGCCCAATGGCAGTGACAACTGTCAAGACAAGCAAATTCTGCTGAAATGCCTGAACCACTCCCCTTCTGGTCACATTAGGCTGTCAGTGACAGCGCTCCCTACGGTCATAGCCCAAGCTATCGCCTGAGAAGGAAACCTTCACACACATGAGGTCCTTCCCAGGCCTTGCTCGAAGGCCTGGAACCAACCCATTCGACTTAGAAGGGGTTCCTTTAAGGGAGCGTGGCAAGGGAACTACGAGGGAACCTTATGCCAGTCACTATTCGGGAGGTTCTCACCGAATGCCACCAGGAAGACCTGACCAGGTGACCCAGTCTGCTATGGGACACGTAATACGGTCAACCCTGTCTGTTCAGTACAGAGCCTCTGGTACTCGCCTCCGAAGAGACATCCCGCTAGGGTGCTGCAAGAAAGGCAGTGTCACCGACTAGCCGGACCTCAGAGACGGGATATCCCGGAGAGCAGCGCTCAGCGAAGTGCTTTCAAACCCTTGCTAGCGAGGGGAGTCAAGCCGCTCGATCCTCGGATCTACCAAGCACTTACTTTAAAACATGCTTAGGAGGCCAAAGGCCTTACAGGCTGAACGTATCGGGGGGGGGCCCCTCGGGACCTACCACCAATGGATCAGCGCCAGGCGGCCGTAAGCTCATAGCAGACCCTCGCTTGAGAGGAGCCCATAAGCCTGCCCGGTAGGTAACCATGCCGTAGGCCAACTATGAAGGTCCCGTCCTGTCGGGACCGCATAGCCGCAGTGACACCTCGTCATGCTAGGGTAAAAACACCGCCTTCAGGTCTTGCAAACGGCCAGAGACCGGCGCCTGATAGCGGGTGGCCACTAGCTGTCAGCGTAAAGCCAGTTGTGTGTTCCCGCCTGGGGAACTCGTCCCCCAGGGAGGCCGAGAGGGGCCTCCACCTGGTAACCTGTATAGACCGCTTGCGCATCCAATAGCAGCGCTCACCCTCAGGAAGGCCATACGGGCCTGCAACCTGACCGCAGTCGTGCTAACCCTCGAGGTAGCTGGGAAGACCAGGGACTCGCTTCATCAGGGAGGCCACGTGGGCCTCCCAACTGCAAAGACATCGGGCACTCACAGCCTAGCTGAACGTGCTACTCGTAGCACTTCATGCTCACCACAGCGGCTGGGGACCGGGAGCTCGCTTTCAGGGAGGTACCATGCCTCCATCTGACAGCAGAACGTGCCGCTCACGGCACCTTACACTCACCACAGCGGCCGGGGAGCCGGCCTCTGCTCAGTGACTGGACCCCTCCAGAAAACCACGAGACCAGAGCGTGCCCTTAGAGGAGGCCACGTGGGCCTATTACTCCAAAGCGAATCCCCTCAGGGAAGCCCGTGCAGCTTTGCCTGATAGCAGCCCATGCTACGCTCCGTTACCGAAACTGGGGACCAGGGAACGATTCCAGGGAGGCGCAATGCCTCCACCTAGTAGCAGAACATGCCGTCCGTAGCGCTTCGCTACCCGTGCACCCGCTTTCTCAGCGCCTGCGGATCGGGAGCTCACTTCCAGGGAGGCAATCATGCCTCCAACTGAAAACAGAACGTGCTACTCATAGCACTGCGCGCTCATTGCTACAGCGACTGGGAACCGGGAGCTCGCCCTCAGGGAGGCGACCGTGCCTACCAACTGAAAGCAGAACGTGCTACTCGTAGCACTTCACGCTCATTACCACAGCGACCGGGAACCGTGAGCTCGTCGTCAGGGAGGCCATCTGTGCCTACCACCTGATAGCAGAAGGTGCTACTCATAGCACTTCATGCTCACTGCCACAGTGGCTGGGCACCGGGAGTTTGCCTCCAGGGAGGTCACTCAGGGAGGCCGGATGAGGCCTACTACCTACTAGCACTCGTGCTAGTCATCCAGTGACTGGGACCCAGGAACTCCATCCGCAGAGGCTTCCTGATCATCCAGGCGGATGCTGCACATTGGTGGTGGTTGAGGAGATTCCCCCCTTCCATGTAAAGTGATTTGAGTGCCTAGAAAAGCGGTATATAAATGTAACAAATTATTATAATTATTATTATTACTAAAAGCACAAAGGAAAGTTGATTTCTCAATTCATGACCCCTTTAAATATAAGCATGCACTTAAAAGTAAATGGCCAACCGTATCATTACAAAAGTTCACAATGCTGTCGCAGGTGAAATATAATGTGAATAACATTGAATACATTTATTTTTTCAGATTAAATACTGATAATTGTCAATACGGAAAATACTCTCTCCTTCGGACTGACACATCCGTCAAGTTTGTTGGTTTTTTAACACTTTTTTAATCTGTGTTTGTAGTTCTATTCGAATCCTCGTCCAACTCGCAATGGTTTGTGAGCAATATCAGCCGTTAAGAGTGTGCGTCAATCTGCACTTCAAATTCTGACTGGAAATAGTAGACCATCTGGGTATCTTAGGAATAGTCTTTTCAACATACTACGATTTGGGACATACTAATTCTATTTTCGAATAATATTTAGAACCCCCTTTTTCATAGATCCTATACCTTGATGCTGCTGCGAACAACAAAGCATTGACCGCATTCTTGTAGGAGTGTGTTCACAAACATGGTTGACGTCAAGGTAAAAATATCTTTACTACATGTTAGTCACAATTTATCAGTGTCTGGGGCTATGGTTGATAATGAGACAAATCTTCAACTCTGTCAGATCGCCTCTATGATCATTTACACCAAGCGATCATCGCTCACATGAACAAGCACTGACAAAAGGCTGAACTCTGAAGCAAATCAGTCTCGACAAAACTGAAAGTTATAAACAGGACTAAAATCATGTGTACTTGACATTAAACATACAATTACAGGAACTTGTACAACAGTTTGTAACTCAATATCACCATGCATGCATATTGCCTAAATCTTTTCCAGAATAAGTGGTGACCAGGGAGTTGAAAATGTGGACATTGCATGTTGCATGTTTTCAGTACGAGGAACAGGCCGAGGCAGCTTCATTTCTGGAAAAAGAGTGCAAATTCTGTACAATTAAAAGTACAAGCCATTGGTCAAACCATTAAAAGTTGGATCTTAGGCTCTTTATTTCTGGTGGGGCACAAACAATCACTTGCCTTACCCAACATGATGCCACACATAAACAATAAGTCCATCAACACCCTATTGCTTACACAGTTTTATACCTAACTGTGGGTCGACATTTCATTCAATAACATTAGGCAGTTTTGATTTAAATGCTGTTTAATGTTGGCTATTGCGTTATTTTACATATGCATATGATTACATACGATATTGCTTGTTTATGTGTCTTCTTCACGTGTGTTTTGATCAGGAGATTCAATACTCTTTCAGAAGATGTGTAGTAGCACTCCCTACCGTAACTGTGATTTTTGCTGTTATTAGGAAAAAATGCAAGTGACCGTGCCAGCGCCTCCACCAACCCCTAAGGGTTAAAACACTTTCCACACAAAGAACACACATAGGGTTTCACACCTGCTTGACTTTTCAGGTGTATCTGTAAGTGTGGTCGAAATTTTTATAACACAGATAAAAATTAAATGATCTCCCTCTAGAGTGAATGTGCAATTTTCAGGTTTATTTTGTAAATCTCTTGCTACACTGAGGAACACTGCGATTTCTTTCCAGAATGAGTTTGCAAATGTCGTTTTAGGTCTCTTTGATGTGTGAAAAACTTCTCACACTGAAGACATGCGAAAGGCTTCACTCCAATGTGAGTTTTCATGTGGACATTAAGGGTTGGTCTGTGCGTAAAACTCTTTCCACATTGAGGGCATGTGTAAGGCTTCTCTCCAGTGTGAATTCTCATGTGGCTTTTAAGGCTTCCTTTTCGATAGAAACTCTTTCCACACTGTTGGCAGGTGTAGAGGCGTTCTCCAGTGTGAATTCTCATGTGGACTGTAAGGTTTCCTTTTCGGCTGAAGTGTATTCCACACAGTTTGCAGGTATAAGGTTTCTCTCCAGTGTGAGTTCTCATGTGTGCATTAAGGGTTGGTTTGTGTGAAAAACTCTTTCCACATTGATGGCAGCTGTAAGGCTTCTCTCCAGTGTGAATTCTCATGTGGCTCTTAAGGCTTCCTTTTCGAATGAAACTGTTTCCACACTCTTGGCAGGCAAAAGGCTTCTCTCCAGTGTGAATTCTCATATGGATTTTAAGGCTTCCTTTTTCAGTGAAATTCATTCCACAATGTTGGCAGGTGTAGAGGCTCTCTCCAGTGTGAGTTCTCATGTGGACTGTAAGGTTTCCTTTTTCAGTGAAACTCATTCCACACTGTTGGCAGGTGTAGAGGCGTTCTCCAGTGTGAATTCTCATGTGGACTGTAAGGTTTCCTTTTCGGCTGAAGTGTATTCCACACAGTTTGCAGGTATAAGGCTTCTCTCCAGTGTGAGTTCTCATGTGTGCATTAAGGGTTGGCTTGTGTGAAAAACTCTTTCCACATTGATGGCAGCTGTAAGGCTTCTCTCCAGTGTGAATTCTCATGTGGCTCTTAAGGCTTCCTTTTCGAATGAAACTGTTTCCACACTCTTGGCAGGCAAAAGGCTTCTCTCCAGTGTGAGTTCTCATGTGGACTGTAAGGTTTCCTTTTTCAGTGAAACTCATTCCACACTGTTGGCAGGTGTAGAGGCTCTCTCCAGTGTGAATTCTCATGTGGACTGTAAGGTTTCCTTTTCGGCTGAAGTGTATTCCACACAGTTTGCAGGTATAAGGCTTCTCTCCAGTGTGAGTTCTCATGTGTGCATTAAGGGTTGGTTTGTGTGAAAAACTCTTTCCACATTGATGGCAGCTGTAAGGCTTCTCTCCAGAGTGAACTCTCATGTGGTTCTTAAGGCTTCCTTTTCGAATGAAACTGTTTCCACACTCTTGGCAGGCAAAAGGCTTCTCTCCAGTGTGAATTCTCATATGGACTTTAAGGCTTCCTTTTTCAGTGAAACTCATTCCACACTGTTGGCAGGTGAAAATACTTCTAGTTGGTGCCTTTTCTATCTGTAAGCAATTAATAGTTGTTTCTTCAGTTTTAAAACCATGATGCTTATCATAATGATCTTTCACTTCCATCACATTCAGTTCTCGACTCTCCTCTTTCAGCGCCATCAGGTCTACGGTGAACAGAGACATACAAGTTAACACCAGTTAACCAATACAAAGTGCTTACCATTATTGCTTACCAATACAAAGTGCTTCCCGTTGGTCTATCTCTGGCTCCCTGCACGTTTACGAAGTGCATGGAAGCGGCGTTAACCCCGCTGAGGCTTCGGGGAATGAGAATTCTCAACTATCTCGACGACTGGCTCATAATAGCTCAGTCGGAGATACAGTTGCTAAACCACAGATCTTGGCTTCTCAATCATTTGAAATGCTTGGGCCTCAGAATCAATGTGGCAAATAGCTCATTGTCCCCAGAAACTAAACGTTCCGTGTGGGAGACAGTGTTAGACTTACTACAGATGAACGCATGACTGACGTCACAGCGCACGCTCTCTGTTCAGAGCCGAGCAGCCTCTTTCAGGACCGGTGTATACACTCCTCTCAAACGTTTTCAGAGGATGCTAGGTCTCATGGCCTCGGCGGCGCCAGTCCTCAGACTAGGTCTATTACACATGCGCCCTCTCCAGCACTGGCTAAATTGCCGCGTTCCAGCTCACGCATGGCTCTTGGGCCAATTACAAATCAAGGTCGACCACAGCTGCGTACTAGCTCTGGCTCCTTGGAAAAGTCCTGTCTGGTATCAGACGGGCGTGAGTTTGGGCACTGTTACGAAGTGGAAAGTTATCTCGACAGATGCATCCAACCTAGGTTGGGGAGCCCTTCACGAGGGCAGGCCAGTCTCCGGTCTCTGGTCAGACTCGGAAAAGAGCCTTCACATAAACTGTCTGGAGATGGAAGCAGTCACGCTATCGCTGAGAACTTTCCTTCCATATATAAAGCACCACCATGTCCTGATCCGAACGGACAGCAGGTCAGTGATAGCCTATATAAATCACCAGGGCAGCCTGAGATCTATCGGTCTCACACAATGGCGGAAAAAGTCCTTATATGGGCGGAGCACAACCTGAGTTCGCTGAGAGTGACTCATGTGCCAGGCATTCTGAATCTGGGTCCGGACATGCTGTCCAGGGGCAACATTTCCCCAGCAGAGTGGTCTCTTCACTCACAAACGATCCAGATAATCTGGGGCATGTTTGGTGAGGCAAAAGTGGATCTTTTCGCCTCTGAAGACAATGCTCAATGCCCAACATATTTCTCCAAACACAAGGATGCGCTGGCCCACGAATGGCCCAGCCTTCCTCTTTATGCTTTTCCCCCAATCTCAATGTTACCTCAGGTCATGGAGAGGATCAGGGAGAGCAAATACGCTGTGCTTTTAATAGCCCCGCTCTGGAGGAATCAGCCATGGTTCTCACAACTAAGTCAGATGTCAGACAGGCCAGTTCCGCTGAGGAGAGACCTCCTCATGCAGGCGAAATGGCAGATCTGGCATCCCCGCCCCGATCTATTGGCACTTCATGTCTGGCCCATCAACAGGGATACACGAGAACCTCTCTGAAAGTGTTTTAAAGGTCCCGTTCTTCGTGATCCCATTGTTCAAACTTTAGTTAGTGTGTAATGTTGCTGTTAGAGCATAAATAATACCTGTAAAATTATAAAGCTCAAAGTTCAATGAGGCGTGACCTTTCCACGTGCACTAAGCTGCTGTCGAATCACAACACAGGAAACGTGCCACGGCAACTGTTTAGGACAGTGAAAACAGCGGTATACAGATAAGTAAATTGTGTGAAAAATACAGTTTTTTTTTACACGCGAAACATGAACACGTTATATTGCACACTGTAAACACAATCAAAGCTTCAAAAAAACACGAAGAACGGGACCTTTATACACCATTTCTGTAGCTAGAGTCCCCGCGACTAGGCGGCTCTATTCAGGCAAGTGGTCAGCCTTTTCGGACTGGTGTAAAGCACAAAGTCTGATCCCACATAATTGTGAAGTATCAGAAGTGCTCACTTTTTTACAAAGGCTTCTGGACGCGGGTCATTCCCCCTCCACGCTCAAAGTTTATGTAGCTGCTATAGCAGCATACCACATTCAGGTGAATGGACTGTCACTGGGGAAGAACGATCTGATCGTGCGCTTTCTCAGAGGGGCTAGAAGGCTTCACCCACCTCGCCCCCCTTCAGTCCCTATATGGGACCTGTCTACGGTCCTGGATGCTATGAAGGGCTCGACATTCGAGCCTCTTCATTCGGTGAGCTTAAAGCTCCTCTCACTCAAGACCGCTGCTGGCGCTCGCATCAGTTAAGCGGGTGGGTGATCTGCCCGTGCTCTCCGTGAGCTTCTCTTGTCTGGAATTTGGGCCAAACGACTCTAAGGTCGTCCTCAAACCAAGGCATGGATATGTACCTCAGGTGCTCTCGACTCCATTCAGAGCACAGGTCATTTCACTTTCAGCACATCCATCATCACTAGATGAGAAAGATGCAAATTTGCTCTGTCCTGTCAGAGTGCTGAGAATATACATAGAGCGTTCCGCCGTTTACAGGCAATCTGAACAGCTCTTTGTGTGCTTTGGTGGCCGCACCCGTGGGTGTGCGGTCACAAAGCAGACCTTGTCACGATGGATAGTGGACGCTATCTCGTTGGCTTATGAGTCCAAGGAACTCAGCTGACCTATAGGCATCAAAGCCCATTCTACTAGAGGCATGGCCTCTTCATGGGCTTGGTCTACTGGCATTTCACTGTATGATATCTGTGCGGCGGCAGGCTGGGCCTCCCCGTCCACTTTTATCAGATTTTATAATTTGGATGTCCCTGCATTACAGACTGGGCTTCTCGCTGTGTAATACTGGTTAACCCCTTTTGGCCCGATATCCTGGTCTGGGTTAAGTAATTGTATAAAGTCATAAGCACACATCTCCTTATATGACTCGACTTCTCTGGTCGTTCAATATACCCATTATAACCCAATATATATATATATATAAGGGGTGTAACGGTACACAAAACTGACGGTTCGGTACGTACCTCGGTTTTGAAGTCCCGGTTCGGTATGGATTCGGTACAGCAGTTTTACAAAATTGCTTTTTTATTAATTTTTATTCAACAGTGGTTTAATGAAAAAAAAATTGTGTCTGTCTTTAAATTAATTAAATTATAACTAAAAGTATAATGCTGTAAACTATATAGGGAGCCCTTAAGGCCCGGGTATACTTCACTTACCGTGCCCGGATATATATATATATTAGGGCTGTCAAAAGATTAATCATGATTAATCACATCCAAAATAAAAGTTTGTGTTTACATAATATATATGTGTGAACTGTGTATAATTATTATTTATATATAAAAACACACACAAGCATGTATATATTTAAGAAAAATTTATTATATTTATATATAAAATATTTATATTTATATATAATATAAATTATATAAATGTATACAGTATATACATGCAAATATTTCTTAAATATATACATGAATATTTATATAAACATAATTATACAGAGTACACACAAATATATTATGTAAACACAAACTTTTATTTTGGAGTACTTGTGTTAGAGGTAGTTTTTTAATAGAAAAGCAGACGGATTTAGATTTTTTTGGTGTTTACGTTTAAACAAGATGAGGTCAGCCAAGTTGGCATTTAGTTAATCAGCCACAGAAGTACAGTTATTACCAGATGCATACACCACTGTATCATCTGCATACATCTGCAAACCTATTTCTGAACATACATCTGGTAGATCATTAATGTAGAGACTGAAAAGTATAGGCCCCAAGACAGTGCCCTGAGGGATCCCCGTTTCAATTTTAAGCAGGGCTCTGAACCGGTTCAAGGAACGAAAACGAAAACCGGAAACGAACGAAATTTTAAGAGGAACAAAAACGGAAACGAAATCTAAATCAATTTGAATCGTTCTGAACAGAAACGTTAATTTGAAATGACCATTAACCGGTTAATAACGTTATTTTATCGTTCTCTTTAATATTTTAATTTGGCAGTGACCAATCATGAAATGAGTAGTACAGCATGTGACGTTGACGGATCAAGCGTGAGTGAAATGCCCGCGCACCATCATCTATGAATCTACCGGTAACGCAAGTCAGTGTGAGCGAGCATTTTCATGCCTCAAGTACATTTCTTTCCCCGCTGAGGTCTACAATGAATGTACAGGTATTGGAGGACATTCTTTTCGAACGTTTAAATAAGCAGTACGGACTTTAAGCTCAAATAGACTGATTTAGGATAGTTTATGGATTCCGTTTAAGCCTATATCCAAGTAGGCTATAGCATCTATCAAACATTTTTCCTATAGTCTTTCAGATTGCCAATACAGGACAGGTCAATGTTTTCTATATAGACGGTTGATGCTTCGTATTAAATGGTATGTTATATTGCATTAAATGATTAAGCTTTATTAGCTGACTGAATTTGATTATGTGATGCAAGGACGTGTTGCGCAGTGTTTGCTTTGAAATTAGCAGTTGACGGTGCATTAAAAGAGCAATGGTTATCCAGTTTATTTATTCTTTATTCATGCATTTTTTAAAACAAGTCGTGTTGAAAAAAAGTTATGTACAAAGAATGTTATCACTCTTCTGAAAATAATTCGGCATTAGAGGCCACTTTCGATTGTCTAACGCTCCATTAAAACAGGTCCGCTGTTTATGCCTTGTAATTAATGCATGTATTTCTGGTTTTAAAAATGTTATTAAATAAATATTCAAGTTTAATTACCATGTGTTATATTATTATTGAGTGAAAATAAGTCTATTTATACATATTTGTTTAAAATTTATACATATTTGTTTAAAGTATAGGCTTAATTAAATAACGTTATTAACCGGTATTTTTTCATATCAAACCGTTTTCGGAACAGTAATGTTTATTGAGGAACGCAAAAACCGAAACGCTATAATATCGATTCTGCTCGGAGTGAACCGATTGATATTTTTTTCAGTTTTTAAGCCCTGATTTTAAGAAAGGTGGATTTCACATTATTAATTAAAACACAATGTTTACGGCCTTTTAAATATGATTCAATGCAAATATGATTTGGGCATTTGGTTAGATTATATATTAAAATATGGTATGTGAGCAAGTACTAGGAGAGAAAAACATACTAGGCAGGCAGAATGCAAGTACGATGTAATGACATCATGAATATACTAATTGACGCATGATGACATCTAGCGAGCGACTTTTTGGGCAGGCTTTAGCTACTTTCCTTTGAAAATAGTTGAAAGGAGGAGAGATCGCTAGTTTCCAGCCGATCCCCATAGTATGTGCACGCTAATGTGAACATTCCCTAAAATTTGCAAAAATAAATGAAAAATTGACAATGAAAATACAGTTTTCCAGTCAAGACGGAAACGCTATCTGAAATGAAATTTTTTTACTGATTTAACACTAATAAGATTTAATACTATTTGGAATAACTGTTTTTTGAATAAGCACTTTTTAACTGTTCTCTAAGGTTGTTTTGCAGATAGGGATGCTCAAAACGATTAATTTTCCCGACCGACAACCGCCGCTCATTATCCGATTATTAACCGTTAACTGATAAGATTATAATATTGAATTGGCATTAAATAAATATACACTTGAAGAGTGTCTGTGACCCGTTAAAAAGACTTCCACGGGTTTATTTTACTGTGCAAACCGCTGCATATGGATCAACAACAACATCAGAACCTGGATTCACATTATCAAATGTTCACGCACCTGCAGCGTTTCTGACAACAGAGAAAAACTGAATAAAATATTTTTAAAAAGCATAAAATAAATAGGCCTACACTAAATATTTTTCACTTAAATAATTAACAAATTAAGATGACAAAACGAAAACACTGAATCCATTTGAAGCTTTGAAGAACCGGAATAGTTTTTTTCCCGTCAAACGGGTTTTCAAAATAGCAGGCCTACCTCAATCCACGGGAAGTGGGGGTGCTGCAAAGGATTGCAATTTTTTTTTCATTTTTAAAATGTAATAATTTATTTGTAATAAACATTTTAAGTGGCCCATTAAAAAGTATTATTTATTTGTTGAATTATGTTTTTAAAACGATTCCGTTCATTTCGCTCAGCACCGCACACTCAACCCAGAACTCCCTTTGTGACATGCTGGATCAAATATAGGCCTATCTGAAATAAATAGCTAGGACTGCCCCTGACTAAAGTTTTTTTTTCTTTTCTAGTAGTTCATTTAAGCCGTTGTTCACGCTGCGCCGCCGCCTCCTCCATGTCATTGTCTGTTATAGCCTATTGAAGTGTTATTGAACTTATTGAAGACCCCCGTCTTCTGACATTTGCATCTTATGTGTCCTGTTCACTTTTCAACGTAAATGAAATTAACAATAACATTATAATAAAATAACATAATATTTAAACTGAAACTAATTACGTGTTTTAATGGCTACAAGCATAGTAGGCTACGGAGAAATATCATGTTGCATGATTTGAGCGCACGTCATTTTACCACTGAGCAATTCATGAGTGAAGCTCCGCTTTGCTTTGCTCGCATGCGCTCTGGTTAGGTAGGCAGGTTTTTTGCATTAATTTTTATTTCCTGTCGCTGTGCAAGCTTGTTTATTGTATATGACTGTGTAAACCTTTTATTTAAAGGGTTAGTTCACCCAAAAATGAAAATGCTGTCATTAATTACTCACCCTCATGTCGTTCGACACCCGTAAGACCTACGTTCATCTTCAGAACACAAATGAAGATATTTTTGTTGAAAGCTGATGCTGAGAAAGGCCTCAGCAAGCCCTCCATAGGGTTTCAGTACATTTACACTCACAAGACCCATAAAAGACACTAAAAACGTTGTTACAAAGTCCATCTCACTACAGTGGCTCTACAATAATTTTACAAAGCGACAACAATAGTTTTTGTGCGAAAAAAAAAAATCAAAATAATGACTTTATTCAACACAAACTTTGGCCTCTGCCGTGAACTCATGAAGCACCATGACGCATGCGTGAGAATATTACGCAGATCCGGCGTTCGGACACATAACCCAGAAGCGAGGAGGAGATGTGTTTACTAGCAGAGGAAGACGCGCCGTATCTAAGCTGTTGAATTCTACATTGATCGTGCTTTAGGTCTCGGCGTAGTGCTCAAAATGGGACTAAAGTGTGCATTTCACACTTCCCGAACGCCGGCGCTACATCATGGTGCTTCGTGAGTTCACCGCAGAGGCCAAAGTTTGTGTTGAATAAAGTCGTTATTTAGATTTTTTTTTGCGCACAAAAACTATTGTCGTCGCTTTGTAAAATTATTGTAGAGCCAATGTTGTGAGATGGACTTTGTAACAATGTTTTTAGCGCCTTTTATGGGTCTTGTGAGTGTAAATGTACTGAATCCCTATGGAGGGCTTGCTGAGGCCTTTCTCAGCATCATCTTTAAAAACAAAACAAAAATATCTTCATTTGTGTTCCAAAGATGAACGAATGTCTTACGGGTGTCGAACGACATGAAGGTGAGTAATTAATGACATAATTTTCTTTTTTGGGTGAACTAACCCTTTAAAGGTTTAATGTAGGCCACAGTCCATTGCATTACGATTGCAAGGAGAATCAATATTGGGAAAATTGTGATATGCAGTCAAATGCAATCCCGGTGTATGTAGGCTGTTAAAACAAGTTCTCACCGATATATTTGTTGTTCTTTCGTGTTTTATAGACTCAATATTGTTTCTTATAAAAATGTGGTGACCATGCAGCAAAAAAAAAAATATATTTTTTTTTTTAACCGTTTAACTGATAGTATTAATCGGTCAAAATTCATACTATCGGTTAACGGTTAAACGGTCAATATGAGCATCCCTAGTTGCACATGTTATGTAGGCTAATAAATCAAAAATAGAACCTCTGTAAATTTGCAATACACAAATGTACAATGCAATTGAGATGTTTACATTTGCTCGTTAGGATAATATTGCTTGTCCACTGACAACAAAGTTTCCCATCTGAATTAGCATAATTGCACAAGATTTATAGTTAATAAAATCTTTTTTTAAAAATTATCATTTATAACAATTGTACATTGATTTCTACGGAGCCCCTAAAGGAACGTGGTGGAAAAAAAGAAATAATAGTATGTAGTATGACTTGTAGGAGACCATTGATGTGTAAACTGAATTTGGAGACACTACAGAGTGTAACACAGAAGTTAATGACTATTTTTGTAGTAATGCTTTTGGGTTTTGCACCGGGTTGTCTGTAAGACACTGCTGATGTGTTATCTGGTGTGCCCGAGCTTCGTTCAGTCTGAGGGAGACGCACGCTGCACGTCAGCAAACACGAATTGTCGTGAACACGAATTGACAACAGACCAGAAGAGAAGACAATGCCGAATAAAGTCGTAGTTTTTGTTATTTTTGGACCAAAATTTATTTTCGATGCTTCAAACTTCTAACTAACCCACTGATGTCACATGGACTACTTTGATGATGTTTTTATTACCTTTCTGGACATGGACAGTATACCGTGCACACATTTTCAATGGAGGGACAGAAAGCTCTCGAACTAAATCTAAAATATCATAAAACTGTGTTCCGAAGATGAACGGAGATCTTACGTGGAACGACATGAGGGTGAGTCACTAATGACATAATTTTCATTTTTGGGTGAACTAACCCTTTAAACATCTCTGAGGACTCAATATGGTCACTCACAGGAGCGTCAGACAAGAGTTAATGATGAACTCAAGAAACAGGAGCTTCACTTCAGGTGAAGCCAAAGAAAGACTATCTATAATGAATCATTTTAATATTAACATGCTATTCCCTGGAATAAAATGTCACTCTAGTTTTTCCTAATCTTCTTCTTTCCTCTGTGTTAAAATCCACCTGTTACTAAAGATCCATCAATAATTTGTTGCTCACATTGATGTTGTGGGTCTTAATGTGAAGAATATCCACACGTGTTGCTGCTACATGGAGTTCAGGAGAAGAAACACTCATACTAGATCACCTTATGATGCTGTATTTACAACCGAGATTGATAGAAGATGTAAAAGTCACAAAATATGTTTTTATTGTTTTCTATTAAGTAGTTGAGATTTGGGTTTAATGTTACTCAAAATGATTGTTTTGTTTAGGCTACACCTGTATTATTTTTCGTAATTAAATGGGACATTTTGTAATATCAAACACCCGTTGTGGCAGGATCTTGAAGCTGTGGCAAAGCAGACAGGCATACATGTCTGTCCACATGAGGGACCCACTCCATGTCAAATAAAACCACTTTAATTATGACACTCATATGAGATTCTTCAAAAAATATCATTAATTTCTGTAGAGCTGGACATTTTAATAAGGATCAAATGAGTTCAGCTTTGAGAATGAAACAAACCTGTTTGTTCCTCAGTATCTTCTTGTTTCACTCTGAATGTTTCTTCAATCTTCACGTCTTCACTCTCCTCTTTAATAAACGCCATCTTTGTAATAGGGTCACGTAGATCTCAGTCACTTCATCAGGATTTTTGACTGTCATGATTAAGATGAGAATAATTAACAGAAAGAAAAAATAAATCCAAACTAAATATCTGGGTGCATCTCAATAAGCTCTCTATAAGTATCAGCAAAGGAAAATGAATAATAAAATATACAAATTGTATATTTTTATATTTAAGGTTTTATGATTTACATTTAGTATTCAATCAATTGTATACATTTAATAGATTACACTTTCACGAACATATTTGAAGTTTGTTAAAGCTGTCATTACACATGTTAGTGTTTGTTTTCTCCTTGCATTTGCACTGTCTTGACCAGCATGTGAATCAGTGAATCATTTGGATCAATTGACTCGGAGTTTCAAAAATGTTCTCAATCACTACATGTCAGTGACGAATTCGTGTTTACCATAAACGGATTCACGATATAAGGAGTGAAATGAGGCGCACGTTTTCTGTTACTCATATGTAATACACTTTATTAACATAATAGCGTTTTTAATGTTAGATAAAGCATTACAATGTATATTTAATAGTAATTATTTATATTAACGTCGCTTGTAAAATATATAAAATAGACAGAACATTTGCATCCCTCAAATGCTTAAAAACAAACCTTCTTCAGCAGAATCACAACTGACGGCAGAACGCAGCGCAGCTTTGACGTCACATCGCCACACCAAAATAAAAGTTCTGTTCTGTCTAAAATCATAAAAGTGCATCAAAATGTACAAAAACACATATTTAAAAAGGTATTCATGTTTGAGTTCCTTGTGATATATATATATATATGTGTGTGTGTGTATATGTATGTATATGTATATATATATATATATATATATATATGTATATATGTGTGTGTGTGTGTATGTATGTATATGTATATATATATATACAGTACATACATATACACACACATATATATATATATATATATATATATATATATATATATATATATATATATATATATATATATATATATATATAAAAATAAAGCACTCTATTACAACAAGGTAATGTTTATTTATTTGTGTGGGGCAAGTTAGTATTGTCACACACAAAAAAGGTATCAATTCTGTTATTTATATCTTTTGCTGTAGTGTGTCAGTAGGAAATATCAGTTTACATTTCCAAACATTCTTTTTGCCATTAATTGAAATAATCCAGTGAGATTTTTCTATGCACAAAGAGTCTGACAACAGCCAATATGATTTGATCACACCATCATCGAGTCCATCTGTGATTACATGAAGAAACAGAAAAAACTGAGACAGAAATCCAGAAGAACTTTGGCAACGTCTCCAAAACATGTACACTTTAGTGAACAGATGGTTTTTTTAAACAGCAGCTTAAACTTCACTTCATCTCACGGAAGATAAAGAATGGAATGATAATTCCAAATAAACCATGTACACATAAAAAAAATTTTGTCTCATGAATAAAGCCTATGCCTCAATCTCAACATGTGTTGTTTTTTGACATAATACACAGCACACATGTACACATAAACACATTACACACAAATAAACACAGTGATAGTGTGCAGTGAATGTTCTAACCTGTTAACTTTATCTGTTAAAAGAAATACACTACACTTTCATGTCTATTGTAAAACAGTTAGTTAGTGCTATATCATTAGTGCTGCACCCATCACATACTAATTTTACAGTCTAGGTGTAGCTGACACAGGAAATGACAACTAGCAGGGCTTCAGCTTCGATGGGCTTCAGAGGCTCTGTACGATCCCAGACGAGGAATAGGGTCTTATCTAGCGAAACTATCTGTCATAAAAATTTTTTTTTTAAATTCAATATACTTTTTTAACCTAAATTGCTTCTTGTGTTGCTCTGCGATGTGCCAAGGATTACGTAATCACGTCAGAAAGGTCATGTACCACCCCCATGTTTACAAAGTGCACATGCAAAGACTAATACAAATGTCCTTTAGCAAAAAAAAAAGAAGAAGTAAAACAATGATGTCAGACGATTTTGAAGTTGAAGATGCAGTGCTTTTTGGTAAAGGGCGTTTGTATTAGTCATCGCACGTTCGCTTGGGGCAGTACTTCCGCCTACATCTAGCGTGACCTTTCCGGCGTGATTGCGTAATCCTTGGCATGTCGTAGAGCAGCGAGATGAGGAATTTAGGTTAAAAAGTACATTCATATAAAAATTTTTTTGAAAATGACCGATGGTTTCACTAGATAAGACCCTATTCCTCAGCTGGGATCGTGCAGAGCCTCTGAAGCCCTTTGAAACTGCATTGATTTGAACGTTCAACATTTTGGTTGCCATGGAGAAAAATCCCGGAATGTTTTCCACAAAAAAACGTCATTTCTTTTCGACTGAAGAAAGAAAGACATGAACATCTTGGATGAGATAGGGGTGACTAAAATATCAGGACATTTTTTTTTTTTAAAGTGAACTAATCCTTTAAGGCAAAATGTAGCTAAAAGGTCGCAAACTTTCCGTAAAGTAATGTGCAGTCGCATAATACCGTATGACGTTTACCCTCAGTGATCCAATAGCAGCCTTCAAACACGTGAGCAAAAGTTGTGTTGAAATGCCGTGAATGTCAGTCTATTCTTCATTCTATCTATTTTTGCCCCACGTAACTAACAGTAAAAATAAGTTTCCATTAAATACTACTACACTTAATCATGAATAACATAAGTGCTTTTATATATAAATACAATTCAGAAACATTCAGTATTTGAAACGAAATGAATAAGGATCATTAAGTAAATATCGAAACTAAAAAACATAAGAAATGACATTTATTGATTATGACTGATTTTATTTGACATGGCATGCACAACACAGAGCGATAGGACAGATGCACACAGCGGCGCGCTGTTTTGGACAGGTGTTGAAGAGCCGATAACAAAGTAATCTATTCACATAATGTTTTCTCTTTTAAAATGAAAGTGAGTGTAAATGTCAGTATTATCATTTCCGTGTAAAGAATTGAAGTCTGTCATGTAAAACAAGAGCTTATTGATGCAGTTCAGTCAGTCTGCTATATTATTCCAACCATTACTCCTGATCGGAGGCTTCCGTAAATATTTAGTTTATACGTGGAGTTGCACTTCAACTAAGTTTAAAAAAAATATTTAGTAGTGCATAAGTTGTAACTTAGTGCCCATTTACGTCAAAACTAAGCTAAGTTGTAACTTATGCACTGCTGGTACAACCGGCCCCAGGCCACAAGTATCCATGCCTACGCTATAGTCCTGGGGTTGGACTTTATCATCTTCAGTGGTCTGCAGATCAACGTTGTATACCAAAAATATTCCTTAAATGATTACCCCTGTTGAAGAATACCCCTTTCAACCAGGAAATTAACAACAAGACAACAAATTAAGAAAACCACACAAAACCTTTCCCTGTTAAGATCTATTCCTCCTCCACCACTCCTGTTGAACCTGTAGCAACCTGGCAGTGTTGATGAAAAGACATTCATTAAAAGTAGTGGATTCAGCTCATTTACCTCCAGATGGGAAACAGCAGTTACTCTAAATCCAGGAAAACAACCCTTGGGTATGTACACTCTGCACTGGACATACTGATGTTCTACATCACTATATTTGTACCACTTATCATGTGCCCATTAAACAAAGACCATATTGCTTATCCCTTATTAAACAACTTGCAGTAGAAGAACAGCTTGAGGAGATGTTGAGGTAAGGAATCGATGAACCATCTCACTCTACTGGTCCTGGTACCTAAAACATATGGTAACTGTAGGTCGTGTGATTCCCAAAAGGTCAATTCTGTAACAGAAAGTGATGCTTACCCCCGTCCCAACATCACAAAAATCCTGAAATCACTTTCTCTGGCAGCCATCTTTTTCAACCTAGCTCAATAGTGGATATTGGCAGGTGACTATGCACCCTGATAGCAAAGTCAAGATCATCACTCCTGCAGGTCTCTATCAATTTAATGCCATGTCGTTTGGGCTTAAAAATGCTCCTGTAATCTTCCAGAGGATAATGCTGTGTTCAATGTTAAGTCAATGGAAAGGCGCATTGACGCGCATCTGGAGATCCTGCGGCGCGTTTCGCGTGGCACAAAGGATGCGAATCCGCCTCATTCGCGCGTCCAGTTCGCGTCTTGCGTGATACGTGCGTTAAACGCGAGTGGTGCTTTTTGTGCATTCACGTGTTTGAAGCAAACTTTGGCGTCAATTCGCGCCGCGTTAACCAATCAGGAGCCTGCTTGCTGCTGTCACGTGGTAAAGTGACGTGATGAGAAACCCTGCATAAATTAAAAATACTACTATTGTGTCACAAAATGTAGTTTTAAGACTTTTTCAGGTGGGAATATAGTTGTTTAAATATCAAATCTGTGGTTTATTTATAAAGAGAGCGCCTATTTAAAAAAATAATAATCTTGCGTTTTTTGGAGTTGTGAGATCCAGGCGATCCTCGGCCGCTCAGCGCTCATTAACCTCGGCGAGAGCAGCCTTTCTGACGTCTGCTGCTGGCTCGGATGTCCTGTAGTGGTTCGTCTTGAGTGGATCTAACGGGCAATCTTTGGTGTCATGAATCAATAATTTGTTGTCTGCCAAATCGTTTTGACTGAGGGCAAAGAGAAGTTTCATAACTTTATTTTTTAGGATATTTAAATATACAGTATACAAATTATATAATGAAAATGAAAAGAGGCAGAGGTGTTTTATGATATATTTCTCCCGGCCTCCCCTCAGCCTCTCAGCTTGTTCCTAATCCTTTTCAATTTCAGTGGCCTCCAGCTCCCATCACAAATGCTAGCGCGAGCTTGTTAGCGGTTCAAGCTCAAAACTCCCAACACTTCTCTTCGACTTTCGCTAACACCTCCCTTTTCAGTGGCCTGCAGCTCAAGCAAGCGCAAGGCCGCCCCAACCTGCAGCACAGGCCTATAGGTCTCATATGCATCCTCCTTTTCCTCATACTCCCATCAATTTTCCCCTTCAAGCCCCAGAAACAGCCCGGCTCTTCTCTCTTCCAACCCCCTTCTGCATACTAAATCTCAGTTTTCTCTCTTCACAGCAACACCGATGCCCGTCCCATCTAACGCCATTTTCTCTGAGCCACCTCCAGAGGCTCAAAACATGCGGGCACAGATCCTGACAGGTGCGGATGTTGACCTATCATCTCTTCTCTCTCTGTTCCCCGTGTCAGATACAAACCGTCAAATACACTGCAGGGACTTTTCAGTCACTTTAAAAAAAAAAAAAAAAACACATTCATCCTGCTTACTTTCTTTTTCAGAATTTGCAATTTGCTTTTTCCCATTTCATGGATATAATTTGTTCAGCCTTCCCCCACAGGCGCCGCGAGCTGAATGATTATCTGGCAATCATAGCTGAGCTTGCGCTATCCTACGCGGAGGGCATTTTTACACTTATCATAAACTCTTCTCAGCAAAGTGTGCTGTGTGGCTCGACCAGTGGAATCAGTGCTCTTACTGGGGCGCTCTAGATACAGATCTCCACAGCAGGGTGTTCTTAGGCTGCAGGAATATTTTGTGCGCAGTTTGCAGGTCAGTGGCACATTCCACGATGTCATGTCCTCAGATTAACCCCCCTGTCCGGGTATACAACCCAGGCTAAATCTACCAGCTATGTGCCACGACCTGTAACCACCACAGCAAACCATGATTTTAGAAGAGATCCCCCTCGCTTTGCAGACAGGCAGCCCTGCAACAATTTTAACCCACAGGGAACTGTATCAGACAGCGTTGCAAATACCAGCATATCTGCAACTTTTCGCTATGTAAGCCCGGTGTTTAAATCACTCGCCTTTCTGTCGAATTGGCTCACCACCCGGACAATTTCACTAATTATTTGCTGTACGGGCTCGAACACGGATTCATATCTGCCGTCGAATGCCCGCTTTCCCAGAACACCATCTGTAATAATCATCAATCTGCTCTCGCTGTACCCGAAGTCTTAGACAACCTGGTTAAAAAAGCTGAGTCAGGTTTCATGATCGGCTCTTTTAACAATTCTCCCTGGTTACAAGAACATTTTCAGGTAAAAAAATGCCTCATAATCGATCTCTCAGCTCAATTCCCAGTTTCTTAGCATAAACAGCTTGATCCCTCTTTGACGAATTCTCTCTCAAATACCACGACATAGATCAGGCAAACGATATGATTAAAATTGCAGGTTGAGGTGTTTGGCTTGCAAAACTTGATATCACTTCTGCTTTCAAAGTGATGCCCATCCATCCAGATTCATGGCTCTTATTTGGGATTCGCTGGCACGAGAAATTCTATTTCGCCATACGCCTAATGTTTGGATGTAAAAGCAGCCCCAAGATTTTCGACATGCTATCAGAAGCTGTTTGTTGTATCTTGTCGAACAATTATGCCATTCCTCACCTCAATTATGCCATTCACCTGCTAGACGATTTTCTAATTATCTCGCCTCCTGACGCTATGCCAGCTACACATATCCTCACCATTTAAATATTTTTTTTTCCGAACTCGGAATCCCAATCACCCAGGAAAAAACCATGGGTCCCGCCACATCCATTGAGTTTCTCGGCATTAATTTGGATTTAGTCAATTTCCAAGCTTCACTGCCAGAAGAGAAAATTGATAGGATAATTCTCGTCTCATTTACCTTTCTAGATAACTCCCACTGTTCCAAACGCAAACTCCTATCACTGCTAGGTCACCTAAACTTCGCAATGCGCATCATTCCACAAGGCTGCCCTTTCATCTTGCATCTCCTCTCACTTGCATCTTCGGTTCACGCGCTGGAGGACCTCATTTCGATAACTAAGATGTGCTGCGATGAACTTAGGTTATAGATAACTTTCCAAAATCAGTGGAACGGCCTGTTTTTTTATATAACAATCTTGTTTCTTCCCCCATCAACATCCAACTTTTTACAGCCTCAGCCCCTTCAATTGACTTCTAGGATTTTATCAAGGACGCTGGCTCGCGTCTCCATGGCCACACAGCTTCAGGACATGCCACAGTCCCACACCTGCAAACTTGTCGCTTTTCGGCGACAATCGCCGTTTTCTTAGTCAATTGGGTCATTTACCTGAATCGCATAGAACCGGAGAATTCAACTCTTTCTCTAAATATATACTCAAAAAATCAAAATCAAATCACTTTATTTGTCACTCTACATATGCACAAGTGCAACAGTAGGTGAAATTCTTAGGTGCAGTTCCGAGCAACATAGTAGTCATGACATGACATGTACAACATTTAAAGCAGCATCAGATTACACATCTGATGCGCACACAATTACTCACAGCACAGTATACACTACAATAAACAATAATAATTTACACAATGTGAGTGTAGTTCTCACAGCTCTAAACAATATACACATACATACAATATACATTTACTTTAAACAATATACACTAAACATACACTAAACAATATACATTACGCTATAATAATAATAATAATAATATACAATGTATAGTATAAAATATTATTCACAGATTGAAAAATTGAAATCCAAAGTGCAATAGATGCTGTATGATAAATAAATGTGTATATAATGTGTGTGTATCTACAGTGGGTTGTGCGGAGTGATATTCTGTCCAGTGTGTGTTATGATCCTGATGGATCAGGAGTTAAGTAGTCTAATTGCTTGTGGGAAGAAGCTGTTCTGGAGTCGGCTGGTGCGTGTTCTGATGCTGCGGTGCCGTCTGCCTGATGGCAGCAGTGAGAGCAGCCCATGGTTCGGGTGGCTAGAGTCTCTGATGATCCTCTGAGCTCTCCTCACACACCGCCTGGCGTAAATGTCCTGGAGGGAGGGAAGCTCACCTCCGATGATGCAGCTGGCCGTGCGCACTACCCTTTGCAGGGCCTTGCGGCTGCGGGCGGTACTGTTGCCGTACCAGGTGGTGATGCAGCCAGTCAGCAGACTCTCTATGGTGCAGGTGTAGAAGCGTGTGAGGATGTGGCGGTTCATTCCAAACCTCCTCAGCCGTCGCAGGAAGAAAAGGCGCTGATGAGCCTTCTTCACAACGGCCTCAGTGTGGACGGACCATGAGAGTTCCTCTGTGATGTGGACACCGAGGAACTTGAAGCTGCTGACTCTCTCCACCGGTGCTCCATCGATGGTGATGGGGCGGTGTTCTCTCTCATTCCTCCTGAAGTCGACCACCAGCTCCTTGGTCTTGCTGACGTTGAGGGAGAGGTTGTGCTCCTGACACCACCGTGTCAGAGTGTGCACCTCCTCTCTGTAGGCCGTTTCATCATTGTCGGTGATAAGACCTACCACCGTCGTATCGTCAGCAAACTTGATGATGGTGTTGGAGCTGTGGGTTGCCACACAGTCATGTGTGTACAGGGAGTACAGGAGTGGGCTGAGAACGCAGTCCTGAGGGGCTCCAGTGTTGAGAGTCAGTGATGATGAGATGTTACTGCCCATTCTGACCACCTGGCGTCTGTTTGACAGGAAGTCCAGGATCCAGCTGCATAACAGGCTGTTTAAGCCTAGAGCCCGGAGTTTCCCGTCAAGTATGGAGGGCACAATGGTGTTGAATGCTGAGCTGTAGTCTACAAACAGCATTCTCACATACGTGTTCCTCTTTTCCAGGTGGGAGAGAGCAGTGTGTATAGTGGATGAAATGGCATCATCAGTGGAGCGGTTTGTGCGGTATGCAAACTGCAGTGGGTCCAGTGAGGGGGGGAGAACAGAGCAGATGTGGTTTCTGATTATTCTTTCAAAGCATTTGCTGATGATGGGGGTCAGAGCAACAGGACGCCAGTCGTTTAAGCAGGTGGTTTTTGATTGCTTAGGTACAGGAACAATAGTGGACGTTTTAAAGCATGTGGGGACCACAGACAGGGAGAGGGACAGGTTAAAAATGTCCGTGAAGACTCCAGCCAGTTGGTGCGCGCACGCTCTGATCACACGGCCGGGAATGCCGTCTGGACCCGCGGCTTTACGGACGTTCACCCGCCGGAAGGATCGGGTTACATCCGCGACAGATACGGAGAGTGCACTAACCTCTGTATCTTCAGCCACGAGCTCTCTCTCCGCGAGGGCGGTGTTAGTTCCCTCAAAGCGAGCATAGAAGGTGTTGAGCTCGTCCGGGAGAGAGGCAGCGGTGTTCACGGTGGAGTTTGTGTTCCCTTTATAGTCCGTGATGGTGTTAATTCCCCTCCACATGCTTCTGGAGTCGGTGGTGTTGAACTGTCCTTCAATCTTGTCCCTGTACTGCCGTTTTGCTGCTCTGATGGTTTTCCGGAGGGCATAACTTGCTTGTTTATGCTCCTCCGCGTTACCGGAGTTAAAAGTGGAGGACCGCGCATTGAGTGCCGCGCGAAAATACTCTATATTAATACTCTTTAGTATTGTAAATGAAATCATTTTTAAAATATTAAATGTCTCATTCTCTTTAAGTCACGCTCAGAAATGTGTCATTTGCATATTAAATGACAAAAAAATTGAGCCGGGGGCACGCCACCCCCACCGATTTTTTTTTTTTTTTACTCTGAGGAGTTTGCAGGTCTGCACAGTCCTCAGCGCTATTCAAGCTTTACCCCATAGGTAGTTTTACCACTCGTAGTAGCAAGCTTTACCTCTCGTAGTAGCGGCTTTTCTGTGGGGGGTAAAGAATGGACGGCTATCAGCATATTAGTGCATTGCGACAACGAGGCAGTCCAATGCATTAATAAAGGCCGCTCTTATTCATCCGCCCTGATGCCCCTTCTAACACGTCTCATCTGGAAGCTTGTAATCAATTTATCATTATTGCAAAACACGTCCCAGGGTCCGAAAATCTAATTGCTGACTGTTTGTCTGTTTCAGAAATTCAGGACATTGGCTCCAGAGGCAGATCATTTCCAAACTCCAGTACCTCATTACCTTACCTTCAGCACCATTAACTGGTGAAGAAGAGGACATATATTCAAGCCGTGGATATATAAGTCTCCTGGGGCAGGTGGAAAAAGTAAGTACCTTTTAGTTCTTCTGGACCTATTGTTGTTTTTTCTTCATATTTGTAAATAACATCATTACAATCATGGAACAATACTAGATTCTATATATCTTTACTCATAATAAAGTGAATTTAGAAAAATGTATCCATCCAACTATATAAGGCTTGGGTTACATATCTCATGCATATTTCTTTTAGGTGACATCCAATTTTTTTCCATTACTCAATATAGTATCTATAGATTTTCTGCTAATGGCACATCTCACTATTTCTGATAATTTTTTCAACTTATTTGAGCACTTTAAGCAAAATAACCTTTTAACATATGTTGTAATGAGAACCTATCAGAAAAAACGGAAACCCCCTATTTATATTTTGCTCATTTGTAGTACAAAAAAATTTTTTATAATAATTCTCTGTACTTTCACAGCTGCAGAAGGTGAGGATGACTCGCTCCCAGGTACCGATTCTCAATATCAAGCTGAAGTGTGGGCCCAGCCTGATCGACGTCTCCCTGTGGAGAGATGAAGCTCTGTGTGATCTTCACATTGGAGACAATGTGGAGATCACACATCTTTATAGTGATCAGTTGCCACGGGGAAGAGGAAATTTAAATTCCTCACAGTACACAACTCTCAAGGTACTCATTATACTGCACTTCTCATTACATAAATATTTTCGTCACTACATAAACATTTTAAATAGACTGCAGCAATTAACATTGTCAGAACCTCTAGTAAATTACATTATTTTGTTTAGCTGTCTCATCTGGGCATAATCGTGATCTTTATTTGAAACAAGAATATTGTGATTCTCAATCTATTCCTATCTATCTATTTCATGCAGAGTCTACCCCATCTACATATAAATATGACAAAGCTGTTCTACCATGTTTTTTAAATGTTTTTTTTTTTTTGGCTAATGCTATTTCTTTTGTTAAATTCCAGATTGCAGAGCATGAAATGAAAGAGGAAGAAATTGAAATTCAAGGAGTGGCAGAAGAAGTAGACGATACCTGCACTCTCCTGAGCAGTGAAGATGACATCTTTACAGTTCCTGCTCAGTTCTTTAATGGAAACCTGGCCAAATTCCTCGAATCGTTGCCCCTTAGAGTTCTTGTGAAACATGTAAATAAAAGAATAACCCGCATTAGTCCACTTTCCCAACCTCCTCATGCTGTACCCCCACCCCCCCAATCCCCTAAATTTGCTGCCATTGTTAATACTTATTTATCTAGTTTTACATTTACTGCCATTGTTCATTGTTCCTATTTATTTATCTATTCTTAAATTTACTGCCATTGTTCATTGTTCCTATTTATTTATTTATCTAGTCTTAAATTTACTGTCATTGTTCAGACACTGTACATTTTTCCCATTCTATATTTTATTATAAACTTTCCTTGCCATTCACTAAGCTTGTGTCTGTCTCTGTAAAATTCTGGCTAGGTAGGCCACTAGTCAATAAGGTGAATTTTGGAGTAAAATCATACCCTTTTACATTGTATTGAAACTCATCAACTAAATATGCATCATCTTATATTCTGCATAATTAATATATATATATTGTAAGTGATCACCTGGATTTAGACCTGCATGTCAATATCTATATGGATCACTGGATCTTTGGGAAGGTTAGTGGTGGGAAGTTCAGATCAGATCATTGTACTGGCCCACCACAGTTTAATGATAGTAATAACCCAAAAATATATTTAAACTTATCATTATAATATATTAATCCTATCCAGATCGAGAGATTTAAAACACTTTACTTACGCAATCACATATTGATCCGGTGTTTCCCGCGACATCAGAAACGCCGTCCCTCTGGTTCCCTCGAGATTTTTCCTCTGGGTTTATAGAGGTTTTCAGTCTGAGTAAAATTACGAAAAGCACAAATTACATACACACATCCATTTCGAAACCGTACGAGCTGTTCTCTGATTGTTTCGGGAAAAGATTCGAAGCATCAGGAGTTTCGAAAACACTGCCATCTTGTGGCAGGTCAAATTTATAGCAGCCATAATCCAAAACGCGAAGTTTTCTGATAATATAATTTACATAAAGTGTTGCAATAAATGCAGTGTGATAATAAAGTAAATGGTGGATAAGCAGTTTGAATGAAGAGGTTAAAACTCAATGACTCATTCAATAAAAGTGACGTGATGCCACCTAGTGGCGGCTTTCATTTCACTTTTAAAGTATGTTTCAATTTCTAATTATTTAAAAAAATAAACGTATTCAACTTAGCAAACAAAGCATTATTCATGTCCTTAATGAATTAGCTATTACTTAAGTCATTATTAATCCCCTAGATGCTTTAAACAATGCTATTTTAGATGCTTCAGTATTTCCTCAGCATTGAAAAGATTAATTTTGATGAATTCATCAGCCCTATTGTGTCTTGTTACTCTGGTTTAACTTATTGATTAAATGTAAAAAAAAAAAAAAAGATTAAAAAGATGATGCATACATCTAGCAGACAGCATTCCCAAAAAGGTTGAAGCAGTTATTGCATTTACTTTTTGCCTATTTTAGTAGCATGAAAAACAAAACGATTATAAAGCAACGTCGTACTTACATCGTATCTGCACTTTTCCACGAGAAAATTGGCAGGATTCAGTCGGAGTGTCGAGCACTGACAGACTGACGGAGCTGAGCTGAGCACATGGCGGTAAAAACTACCGCGAAACCGCAGTTTTTTCTTCATCTGTGACTAATCTAAACTCATCTGATTGGTTATTGCACCATGAGCTCAACAAAGATGTATGTGATTGGTTGTAATGCTCAACGCTGGAAAAAAATATAAATGCTTGCATGCCACGTGAGCATAACTGTAATACCGCAACACTTTTATTGTTTCATATTTCACTTCAATATAGTGACAGTCGTAATAGATTTAATTTGATTGTTTACCTCCTTGTCAAATATGTTTTTTTTGTCCATTTGGAAGGGATTGTCTCATTTTTTATTTATTTATTTTATTTCCAAAAAATATTAATTTAAAATTGCAGAAGATACAAATGCTTCACATATAATGCTTTGAAGAATTCCATAACACAACATTAATAAAATGTTTAACTTCAGGTAGGGCCTTGTGTCTCATGTAGCAATTTCATCATCATTACCTTCATGTTACTGTGACAACGCACGTCCATCACCACATTAGCTGTTCTTGCAATAAAATGTTTATTTTTATTATTATGAGTTGTTGCTATAACATGTTATATGCTAAAATAATTGTGGCTGTAAGTGTAGCATAAAATTACTACAAATTAGTAAATAATTATGTTCCAGCTTTGCTCAAGCCAACTTCAAAGTTTGTTTACAAACTTTACACCTCTAGTTCAGAACTGATATTCCCATAAACCACCCGCTAAAACCCCTCCTTGATGCATTGCTCAACAACATCCTCCAAGCAGTTTCCCCCAGCACAATCCAATCCTATGTGACGGCGTGGAGATGTTTCAAATCTTTCCATCTTTTGTATAGCTTACAGTTCCTCTATTTTTCTCTCCTTTCAATTGCCTCTTTTATCTCCAATCCCAACAACAGTAAGCTTCCAAGTCGGGTCGATCAATTTCCACAAATTGATTTACGGCGCTCCCTCCCCTGAGATAAATAATTCACAAACCTCCCTCCTGATCAAAGGGATTCAGCGATCACAGCCCACCCGCCCCGACAGCAGACAATCCATAACACTAGACGTTCTCACAAAATGTATCCATACCCTTCGTACAGGTTACCAGTCCCTCAATGCAGCCCGCACACTCGACACCATGTTTATTTGAGCCTTTTTCGGTTTCCTTTAATGCTCAGAAAACGCGATAACTTCCAAATTCAACCCTAAAATCCAGCCCATTATCTCAAACCTACCAGTACTCGATGGAGAAGCCATATCATACTTAATCAAACAAAGCAAGACAGACCAAGCTAAAAAAGGCCATTTGATCTATATTTTCAACATCCCGTCTCCCAATCCAACCATACCAAACTGTTCTTGCGTACCTCCAAATTAGGAAATCTCAGGCTAAATCTCCTTCTGAACCCCTTTTCATAGACGCCTCCAACAAACCCATTACACACTTCTGGTCCCAAAAACATCTCAAATCTGTTCTCCAGCAATCAGGCACCCCAGCACAAAATTTTTCAAGTCACTCCTTTCGCATAGGGGCAGCAACAACAGCAACACAAAAAGGCCTCTCCCAGCAGCAGATCCAAGCTCTCGGAAGATGGTCGTCAGGCGCTTGTCAAAGCTACATCTGGAAAGCTCATCAAACCCTTATTTCATAAAAAAGTTCCATCTTTTCTCCTTTCCCGTCTGGCGAGGCTTACTCGTCCGATACCATGAGTCTTGATCTCCTTAAGGATGCTGCAAGAGCTCTCCTGGTCAATGCTTATCTTTTCTCTTTCTCCGTCCAGTGAGGCTTACTCGTCCGATACCATGAGTCTTGATCTCCTCTCGGACGCTGCAAGAGCTCTCCTGGACGAACATCCATGCTTTATCTTCCACCCGTCTGCAAGCGAGGCTTACCCGTCCAATCGCAGTGAGTCTTGATCTCCCGTCGGATGCCGTGAGAGCTCTCCTGCCGGATGTTTCACATCTCTTTCACCGTACAATCGGCCGATAAGACCCACTCCCCTGACGCCAGGAAGCTGCTCCTGATGGAGGCTTGGTGGGCCCCTTCTGCCAGTCGTTCTTTTTAATTGCGCCGCCCCGTCTATCGGTTGATAGGGCTCACCCATCTGACACCACAAGTCTTGATCTCCCATCAGATGCGGCTTGAGCCCATCCAATCGGCCATTCCAAACTACGCAGCAATGTCCTTGACATTTTTCTTAACATTTTTGTCCATCAGGACAGAGTAAATGGCAGGCTGCTGCTCCAGATATCTCTCCATCATGTCATAAATGGTATTCCGTTGAGTTGGGGAGTCATGTTCTGTTTTATCTCGGGACGCCCATCCCGAGGTAACTAGAGAGTCTGTCAGCTCCAGTCTGGATTGAGCTTCTCGTATAGACTTCAGGTGACCAACACCTGGGAAGAGACTACTCAACTCCTGCGAGGACTTCAGATGACACAGCTCTGCATCAACAAGCACCCATGCTCATCTCTATATACCCTTTTCATTAACAACATGTATTATTATTTCACTTATTTCTGTGCCTTAATTATTATATTGATTAATAATAGATTGTTAGCTAATCTGTGTGCTTTGTATATGTGCATTTCTGAAATGCATAACATGGACAAATCACTTTAAATTGCATTGTAGACGCATGCATTTTCTGTGAAGCTGCTTTGAAACGATATGTATTGTGAAAAGCGCTATACAAATACATTTTAATTGAATTGAATTGAATCATGTATTAGTTTGTGAACAGGTATGTTTAGCATCTCCTGTGTGACTTTCGGGGCATGAGCAGCTGTTGTGTGTAAAAATGATACAACTTTTCTGACTTTACTCAACAGACAGCTTATCTGTTGAAGTGCTGCTGCCTTCTTGGCTGCAAGGTCAAGAATGTGTGCAAAACAACCAATTTGTGGCCCTAGTCCAGATGCTTCTTTTATGGCATTCACCATGTTGTGTTTGCAAGTTCATTTTCAATTTTGCTCCATGTTTCATCATACAGTTCAGGAATATCCTTGCTGCTGAAGTGAGTATGCGAAGGGTTTCTTAACGCGGCTCGAGCATCTTAATCATATGCTGAAATCCCATATCATCAACAACGGAGTAGGGCTCCATGTCTTTTGCAATAAACCCCCCCAGCGCATGCGTTATTGTTCTGTGTCTGTTCGAATTAGCACTGAGTGCATAAATAACTTTTATGTTATAACCTTATATTAGATGTATTGCCTTGAGCATACAGCACTCGCATAAAAAAAAGAGTTTTATTATAAGAGTTTATTGGACAGATACTCTCACACAGAGCGTATTCAGATCCATACATTAGCAGAACTGTGTTTTGTGTGTAGTTTTTTTCACCAAACCATATTATAAATGCGTCATCAGGTGAACTGAGGCCGGAGGAGAACGGTACAGTTTGATGTTTTACAGAAACCCGTTACACCCCTACCGTCCACACATTGTAGAACAGGGGTGTCCAAACTCAGTCCAGGAGGGCCACTGTCCTGCAGAGTTTAGCTCCAGCTTGCCTCAACACACCTGCTGGAAGTTTCTAGTATGCCTAGTAAGTCCTTGATTAGCTACTAAAATACGCTATGAAGCACTGCGTTTTGTCCGTCAGAAAGGTTGCATTTTTAAAAAAAAAAATTTGTAGCTATGTGTGTGCTCAGATTTTACAGTCGTTTAAAATGTTTTGCAAAAAGCTTGTGTTATAAAACACGAAATGTTACGCACAGACTGTATTGGCTATGAGACAGCAAATACCCAGACGCAAGCCACATCCTCCAGAGTTTCCCCTATCCAATCCTTTTTTTCTCATTCAAAAATAAAATTCCGTAAACACAGCGTCATCTCGAGAAATATCTGCGTACACACGAAACCAGAAATCAACGCAAAACAATGTAGTATACATGGCAGACCAGTATGTGGCACTTTAATTCTGCCACAGAGATACAATAAAAACGGAGAAGACGACTTGCGATGTTTGCCATGATTTTTTTTATATACCTTGGCTTCATAAGCACTGTTTGCATCTGTAAAGCTCTCATCACTTGCCATTTCACCAGGCATCATTTTCTTTTCTTTTCCGTTTCTCTGGAAGTACATTCCTCTTCAGACATTTGCCCACTTAACAAAATTATCTACAGCTGACTCAAATTCTCTAGTAATGTTCTTTAGAGCATCTTTGTGAGTTCTCAGAACCATTCGGTGAGCAGACAAGATGTCTATACCATTCGTCTGCAGGTATTTTAAGAGTAGTGTTGTGACTTCAAAAATCCTGAGGTTGAGTCAAAATAGTCTCATACCTCATTAGAGCCTCTAAGAGCACTCTTACTTTGACACGCACAATCCTTCAAGGATTTTCAGTGTCTTCAGCCCATCAATGTAGACGCACTGTTCTGGCTTTCCACAGGACCAAAAGATCTTCTTCAGTGCAGTTTCTTTGGCCCACCACCCTGGCTTCCCTGCTCCCACACATTCATCCTTTGGTATGACTCACGAAAGAAGACGGCAACATCATCAACCAATGAGAATAAGGACCCACTGGAAATGGCCACTTCTGTCAGCCAGAACTAAGTTTAGGACATGTGCATAACACCACACATGCACTTGATTTGGTGCTTTGGAAGAGAGCAGTGTGGAAAAACCTCTGTATTGGCCTAGCATATTTGATGCACCATCTGTAACATTACTGTATTTCTACAGTTCTGGACTTCTCCAGAAAGTCCAGATGGCCAGTCCGCCCCCTGGGTACAGCTCGGTATGGCTCACTTAAATAGTATCACCTTGGTTGAGTTTACAAGTATGCCGTACCAATACTAAAATGTGACGTGTAAACACTACAGATCACTGATTGGTCAGAGAGAATTGTCACTACCAGAGAATTGTTGCTAGCAGCAACAGCCACCCCATTATCATTTGTTCACAACTTTTTTTAACGACTTGTTTGAAAAAAAAAGAAATGGCTGGAATCATGGTCAGTAGACGAGGTGCAGACGTTCCTCTCGTTGGTAGCCCAAGGAGCAGATCCAGTGAGAGCTGGATAGGCTCCATTGCTCCTGTGCTGTGCGTTTGTTTGTCGCATTTAATTACGATGATGTCACTGCAGTAGAGGCGTTACTACTAACTGCAGTGGAAAAGCAAACCGAGCCATACCATGCAGTGGAAAAGCACCATTAGTGAACACTTTGAAAACATCTAGTTATCTGCATTAATTTCTCCAAATGCGGCCTGATCTTAATTGAAAGAAAAAAATAAACGCACACTCTCTTAAGCTCTTTATTTTATTTGTTACCGTTTCTGCACAAGTAGCCTTTATCAAGGTATAATTCCTCACAACATGGAGAACAGCATAAATAGAGATGATAATCATGCACAGGTGAGAGTAATGACATCTGAATCATGATCCAATAATTAACTAATTAACAATTATACACTAACATAACTATGAGAGAAAGAAAATAATGATTTAACACACAATCATAGACAAAGACAATCTGGCTATAATAATGCAATCATTTTTACTTTTCACGTTAACTAAATACATTAAGTAATCATTCACAGTTCAGGGTGGAGAAAGTACTGTAAGCAAATCCTTGAATTTATTAAAGGTCCTTATTGTAGATCCTCATTTAGGCTGGCCACACAAGATTTTAAGCCTGATTTTGAGCCCGTTTTGCGATCGGGGCGTGGCCCGATTCAAGGTTTGTGAAAATTACTTTTTGTCCAAAGAATTCTCAATTGTGTGGTGTCATTACGATTATTTTACTACTCCCAATTGCGTCAGTCTCCACGATCCCAAACGTGTTTGGTATTTCTGACTCTTGATTGGACTGTCTCTGACGTGATACCCGCGATAGCCAATGAGGGCGAGCAAACGTCACTTACCTGATGTTGTGCTTCTATAGCTGAAATTTGGCAGCCGCAAACATGCCACGGAAGTGGAGTATTGACAAAGATCACCCATATTTTTTCTACTTTGTTTTTCACTGTAAAAAAGAACGCGCTCCTGGGGTCCGTTCTTCGTACCTCACTTAATTTTGACAGATCCCAGATCTTTTAATCGTGATAACTGATGTCTGGCTAATCTGGTTCTTCAAACGAATTTGCGGATTGGATTGAAATATCTGGATTAAATGATCTAAGATCACTGCGCATTCTTGTGTTTCACTAAAGTGGGCAGATGCATCGATACTCGAAACCATGATCAGCAATGCAGCGATTGGCTGGCGGCAAGACAGCAACGTAATGACATCATAAAAAGCCACCTGGCAAAAAAACTTGACAAATTACACAAAAACTCCCCACGAATTTATGGACCTTTATAAGGAAACAGCTAAACGACCAAACCAACATAAAAGTTATAATAGATAAATTATGTTTGTTTGTTTTTTAACATGATTACCAATTATTTATATTCACGATTTGTACACCCTTTACATTTTTATTTCAATGTTTTAATGAAATTTTTAATTCAATTTGAAGCAGATTTGTAACGTGACAGTATTAAAGTTTCTTAAGGGTCAAGATCAAATTCTCTGCATCTCCTGAGCTGCATCAAGCCACTCCCATAATATCCGTCATCACTTAAATGAATGCACGGCTCAGATTAACTGTACAACATGTGTGCAAACCTCCAATAAAATTATAAAGTAATTATTCCATCACAAATAAATCGCTCAATCAAGTGGCTGTGTCTATAGTATTATACACAACATTATATTATTTACATTCTCATATACATATACAATTTAAAATTTGTATATTATTATTATTTAAAATGATTATTATTGCCCCTGATTCAGTAATGAACTCTTGTAATAAAGTAGCAGTGGCTGGGACAGATTTTAAGTATCGTGTCATAAATGTCATACATTAAGTATCATAATGTTTACATGAAATAAGCTGCTCCTGAGCAGGTTTAAGTTTACGGACCTGTTGCTATGACAGCAAGTCCAGGATGAGCGTCAAAGAACCAAACAATCCACGATCATGCCAAATCGTCAACAATCAAATCCGGCTAACTGAGTTAGCGAGGTACGAAGAACGGCCCCCAGGAGAGCCAGCTGACAACATAAATTGTCCTCCATTTGTTTTTCTTCCCAAGTCACGTTTGATCTCACGAGTCTCAGTGAGATGTTGTGCCACTGTGAAATCATTTCTGCAATAAACAAGTGTGATGTCTCTTGATCCAGCTAGTGTGTGCGTTCAGTATAAAATCAGTTAAAGGTCCCGTTCTTCTTGATCCCATTGTTCAAACTTTAGTTAGTGTGTAATGTTGCTGTTAGAGCATAAATAATACCTGTAAAATTATAAAGCTCAAAGTTCAATGCCAAGCGAGATATTTTATTTAACAGAAGTTCCCTTTCAAAGCCTACAGCGAACGGCCGGCTTGGACTACATCCTGGTACTTCCTTCATAAATGACGTCAGTAGAACAGACTAACCTCCGCCCACAAGAATACGTGAAAAAAGGGGGCGTGGTCTTGTTGCTGTCCCACGTGGAGAAGAGGACGTGTCGCGTGGAGAAAAGGAATTGTTGTGTTTCAGTGTGTTTGTCGCCATGTTGTCGAGACGCTGTTATTTTCATCCCGGAGTCAAATCACCTTTGTTTGGCTTTCCCAGGGACGCTGTAGAGATCATTAAGCGCATTTATCTCCCGTTAAGAGGCGTGACCTTTCCACGTGCGCTAAGCTGCTGTCGAATCACAACACAGGAACCGTGCCACGTTTGCTAAGCTGCTGTCAAATCACAACACGGGAAGCGCTGGCACAATCAGAACTCGTTACGTATTTCTGAAGGAGGGACTTCATAGAATAAAGGAAGTCATCAGCCGTTTTTAGGACAGTGAAAACAGTGGTGTACAGATAAGTAAATTGTGTTAAAAATACTGTTTTTTTTTACACGCGAAACATGAACACATGTTATATTGCACACTGTAAACACAATCAAAGCTTCAAAAAAACACGAAGAACAGGACCTTTAAGACGTGAAGATCATCAGATTTGTTTAAGTTTATCAATATTTATGTTATGCAACAGTATCTGAAATGACAGGACTCAGGAAAAGCTGTACTGAGCCGTACCATGCAGTGGAAAAGCGCAAAAACTTGTTCTTGTCCATTTAGAAAGGTAAATAGTGTCAGACAGTGCTTAGGTAATACATCTTCCAGATTTCATCAGATGAGCCCCAATAGTATCCAAATTGAAAACATGTTTACCGGTGCATTCATTTAGATGAATCAAATAATGCAGTGCATTGTTCACTTCATTCAGTTTGTCCTTTATTTATAGTTTATCACATTTGACAGCAAAGCGGAAGTTTATGTAATATATTAACTCTGACATACTGATTTTGAGCGATGCCTTTATTAAATGAAAATAAATATCAGATACATATTTTCTGGTGCATTTTAAAATCGCAGAACCAAGTAAATGTGATGACAAAATATTTACACTGATCACTTTTGAAGTGGACTCTAGATTGAATCTGCAGGTGATTTTTGGGAACACTGCAATTTCTTTCCAGAATGTGTTCGCAAATGACGTTTCAGCTCTGTGTGATAAGTGAAACTCTTCTCACACTGAGGACACGTGAAAGGCTTCTCCCCAGTGTGAAGCCTCATGTGAGTCTTTAGGTTTGCTTTAACTGTGAAACTCTTTCCACACTGAGAGCAGGCGAACGGCTTCTCTCCAGTGTGAACTCTCATGTGAGTCTTTAGGTTTCCTTCAACTGTGAAGCTCATTCCACACTGAGGGCAGGTGAAAGGCTTCTCTCCAGTGTGAACTCTCATGTGAATCTTGAGGATTGCTTTGCTTGAGCAAGTCTTTCCACAGTGATGGCACATGACACAAGGCTTCTCTCCAATGTGAGTTATTACATGATTCTTAAGATGATCGCTGTCTGTAAAACTCCTTCCACACTGATGACACGTGAAACATTCCTCTTTTGAGTGAATCCTCATGTGGCAATCAAGGTCTACTTTACGTCTGAATCCCTTTCCACACTGATCACATGTGAAAGGCTTCTCTCCAGTGTGAATTCTCATGTGGTCACTAAGGGATCCTTGATGTGAAAAACTATTTCCACACTGAGAGCATACATAAGGCTTCTCTCCAGTGTGAATTCTCATGTGGATTTTAATTGTTGCTTTAAGTGTAAAACTCTTTCCACACTGTTGGCAGGTGTAAGGACTCTCTCCAGAGTGAACTCCCATGTGGATTTTAAGACTTCCTTTTCCCGTGAAACTCTTTCCACACTGAGGGCATGTGTAAGGCTTCTCTCCAGTGTGAATTCGCATGTGGACTTTAAGGTTTCCTTTTTCAGTGAAACCTTTTCCACACTGTTGGCAGGTGAAAGGCTTCTCTCCATTGTGTATTCTCATGTGGACTTTAAGGTTTCCATGATGATTGAAACTCTTTCCACACTGAAAGCAGGTGAAATGACTTCTAGTTCCAGTCTTTTGAGTTCTTTTTTGTGATGAAGTCTTTTGAGTCTGGGAGCGACTCAAATATTTTTCTCCAGCAATAAAATCATGTTTCTCCTCCTTTACATCATTCCGTTCTTGACTCTCCTCATTCAGTGGCATCATGTCTAAGGTGGAACAAAGATAAATACAAGTTTAAGCCCATTTTAATGGCACAAAGCAACAAACATCAAAACATTTAGAACAGTTATTCTAAATGCCCCTCTACCCATTATCGATGCCCCTAACCTCCACAATCAAATAAAATATAGACTAATTCAATGCTGCTCAAACCTGGAGGACTCCAAGCACTGCACATTTTTTATGTCTCACTCATCATGTCATTAGTAGAATGTAGATTATTGCTCATGCAGACGTTATGGTTGATGACGATTTAAGAAAATTTCCCTCGAGTCTTTTGGTTCTGAAGCGAGTGAATATGCGGGCCTGCTCTGATAGAACTTTGCCATGTTCTGTTGATTTTGTCTAACTCTGTGTTCCCCTGCTTTAAATCCATGAAATGTACTTGTGTCAGACTGGCTGGTGTCTGTTAATTACTTGCTTTGGGAAGAGCCTTCAGAATGGAGGTGGAGAAAATGTCTACAGCTCACTTAATAAAGCTTATGAAATTAAAAGGGTGAGTATGCTATTACATGTTGCAAAGTCTTAAGAAAATTGAGGGGTTTTCTCAAGCATTTTCTATGTGTTTTGTGTTGAGTTGAGACATCAAATGGCAAAACAAGCAATTAGGGGTGGCCGATATACCGGTACACACGATTAACTGGTAGAAATTTGTCAACCGGTAGAGATTTTGGACTATTGTCTCTAATGTTTCTATTTGATTGGTAATTAAATTATGCTTTTCCTTAACTTTATAAATAGACCATAAACTGTAAAAAAACACGTAGTGTCCGTGACGTCACCCATAGGTTTCTGAAGAGCATTTTCGAAGCCTAAAATCGGCCGTTACCATCTTGCCAGCACATCCCTCTCGGATAACAGAAAATGGGCAAAGAGGAGGAATGTGGCTGGAGCAGAGGTGACGTGATGACTAAACAGACAGCAGACGGGCATTTTAAAATGGAGCTCAATTAGTGCTGGGTGGTATGACCAAAAATGTATATGACGGTATTTTTCTAAATTATATCGGTTTCACGGTATATGACGGTATTTTTTCCCCCTATGCATGACCGGGTGTTAACCACATTTTCTACTGATTGAGAGAGGAAATACTGCAGTAGATTGACTAGAATGCCCTATTTTTCTGTCATGACGGGTGAATATTGTAGAAAGATTCCACACTAGAGTTAATACAGGTTTGCAAAGCCCTACAAAATGATGCTATGGAGAGACAACCAATAAAGCACAGACCTACAACACACTCATTACACATGAATATTAAAATATGACCACAGAGAGAGAAAAAAACAGAGTTGAGGGCACCGTAAGCATTTAAAAAATCTTATCTTGTTGTTATAAAAATCCTATATTAACTGCCAAAACGAGGCAGAAACGCAGATATTTGCAATACATTTAAGAGCACTCTCTAAACAAATGACACATCAGTTTAACACAGAAAGAATAAAGCAGTTACTTTTTTGCCCATTCTTCTTTGAATTGTCAGTTTATTTATTAACTTACATCATGTCTTTTTGTCTTTTGTATAGCAGAATAATCCATCGTGTCATCGCGGTCGTGATCAGGCATATGGTTCTGTGTAGCCAAATCAGTGCACATTTCATTTGAAGAAGACATGATGAAATATTCACCACGCTTCGAGTAAAATCACAGGATTCGCTTATCCCATGCGAATGCGCCACACGAAATTGTAGGCGGTATTTTTTTAAATCACACGAGGTCCCCCAGATAACACTAATCCTGTGCGAATAGGGCTTTAAAATACATTTGAAATAGTTATTTATGAACAGTCATGGTTTGTAAATGATTAGTTATTATTATTTATCATTATAATAATGTTTAGAAGTAATTTTTAGGTAAAGTGTTAACAAAGGGGTAGTTGCAACAATTTAGAGAAACTTTTTTGCCTTCAATTTTGAAATGCAGAGAATAAAATCACCTGCTTCAGTCATTTTGGATGATGTACATTTCTTGTTTAGTTTTTTTTTAAGGAGAACTATGATGCATTTCTTGCATATCATCTAAATGAAAAAAAAAATGGATTTGATCTTGCCGCATGTCCTTTTTTTCAGAGGCCTCAAGGATTATAAGGTCTCCACAGAGTTTTATAAATCAAAATTTGAGATGAACATGCACCGTACACAATAAGAGACTCAAGTGGTAAAAAGACTGGAAGTTAGGCTACTCTTACATGCCTATTCATAAGGAAATTTGGAACCAAATACAAACTGAGCTGAACATAGAAAAACAATGAGCATATTTTAAATGGTTATCAAGATGGGCTTCATTTAAAAAACACACATTCTTTGCAGGTAGCCTACAAGTCCTTAGGCTACATATTTATGAAGATGAATTTGAAGTGTGCAATCCCCTGGGATCTAAATGTAACAAGCAAAGTGCGTGCAATTCACTATACCATTGGAAATATAGAAGTACTGCTCTCAGTTAAAACACATTCATTTAGCTTTACTTGTCTGCTATAAACTGCCATTTCAAATAGTCCGTTGTACAATCTGTCACGGTGATGTTAGGCCAAGCACATTTTTGCACATATGAAGGACAATGTTTTATATTAATATTGGAACTCCAGTGAAGTACATGAGCCCAACGTTGGTTTCTGTTTCACTTTCACTTTAAATTAATTCAATTTGGTTTAGCTTTTACACAGCTACTTTTATTTTTCATTCTTGTTCTGAATACCATTACATTTAAAAGATTTGTTGCGGAGTGAGAGGAACTAATATATATTTTTACAGTGTTTATAATGCATGTAAACATTTAACATTTGTGACTTACGCAATATTATTTACAGATCTGACTCTCAAAAGCTCAATTTTATGTGTAGCATATTTTTAACAATGCAGCAAACATTTTTTAAATATCTTGAAAAATTCCTTTAAATGACATTTTAAAGCGTTTAACATAGTATTAATAAGTCAAAATTGTTACTGTCGGTTAACAGTTAGTTGTTCATTATGAGCATCCCTACTGTCCACATGAGGCGACCCGGTCCTAGGGCTGGGACAATAAATTGATGCGTTGCGATCCGTGGATCGATTCTGAGATTTTTTTCTGCTTGCTTCCAATTCCTTACACACACCAATTGAACCTTCTAGGGATGCTCCTATTGACTGTTTAACCGTTAACCGAAATAAAGCATTTTGACCAATTAATACTATCAGTAAATTGGTTTAAAAGATATGTTTTATTTATTTATTTGTAAGCTTTTTTTTTTTTGCTGGTAAAAGAAAAATATGCTATATATATTTGTTAACTCACAGGGCATGTCGACGCGTGCAACACGCAGACAAATTTCACTGAGCAAGCAAAATGAAGCGGACGAAAAGAAGTCCTGTGTGGGACAATTTCGACAGAAAGGGCGACAAAATTACTTGCAAAATATGCTACACAGAATTATCACTTGCGAAGCAAACATCCACAAGGGCAACAAACTTTGCCCTCCCTGTTATCAGGGAGAAGATGCGATGCACAGCGATCTGAGGAGATAACGCAGAGAATCTGTTCAATGGTAGTAATCACGTAGACATTAAATAAAAACTAGACATTAAAAAAAGTCTGAGGGAAAAAATCTATGCCAGTTCTTCAAAGCTTCAAACGCATTCAGTGTATTTTCGTTCTGTCATCTTAATTTGTTAATTATTTAAGTGAAAAATATTTAGTGTAGGCCTATTTATTTTATTCAGTTTTTCTCTGTTGTCAGAAACGCATTTTATTATGTTTGAATCCAGGTTGTATTGAAGGGGCAGGATACCTGTGTCTCTTCTTTTATACACCTATCCTTCTCAATGTTTCTTTTTATTATTTCCATAACCTGCATAATCAAGGATAATCAATCTATGTATCTCTTTCTCTGCTTTCATATATTTAGTTTAAAGATGATTGTAATTCAGTGTGATTTTATACTTTTATATATTTAGTTTAAGGATGATGATTTTGGAGTTTTAAATCTAGTCTCCTCAGCTGCCTGTGTTGACATCTAGTCGGGATGTATGTCTCTCTCTGGTGAAGGCAAGCGATTGCTGTATCACTGTTTGGGAATTGGGTGTTCTCTTGATAACGGTGGTGGGGGTCTGGGGGTGAAATGCTGTTTCATGCATATTGAGCTTTTTACACTGTTAAAGACTTGGATTCCCATCCTAAACATGGACAACGTTTTTTTTTTAAAGTTGGACGTTTGATGGAGTATTTCTGTGCCAAAAATACTCCTTCCAGTTTCTCATAAGTTTCGGAACGGTTCTTTTCGAGTATGGGTATGTGTGACGTCAGATGGGGCGGAATGTCCCATCGGGCGGGCACGCGCACGACTAGAGCGAGAGAGCAAGCCCGCTGCGCTGCAGTCACAGGACTTCCCGGAATCAACAATGTCACCAAAACAAGACAACCCTGCACAGCTTCCCAAAGAACCCAGCGTTAATGGGACAGTGGATGGAGTTTGTTTTTCCGGAGCAGGAGTTGTGCAAGTGTTTGTTTGTTCCCTGAATTTCGGTGACGATGTTTTATAAACAAGGTACAGTTCAACTCCGGATTTGTAGCTCGTCTAATGCTGAAAAATGGAGCAAACCCAGCGATTAAGGTTCACGGTCGTGTGTTGGTAGCAGGCGGTGAATAAAACTGCTTCAAATGTCTTCGTGTTGTTAGCTATCGATTCCATTGTTTTTCTAAGCAAACAGGCTTAGCTCAACGTAATAGCTGTGTTATAGCTTCGTTATCCGAATATTAAATTCAGTGAAATCGCCATTTTGTGCCGTCATGTTTCTACATTAACCCTAAACGAACAAACTTTTCTACAGAGTGCTAGCTACTCGCTGCTGTGTCGGCCCCCGTAGGTTCTCTATGTGCTTTGAAATTGAGGGGTGAGCTGTGACCTGTGGGTGACTGCAATTCACAACCTCACCGCTAAAATGCACACACTGCACCTTTAAATGACAGAGTTCAGCCTTGAGAATGAAACCCACCTGTTTGTGTCTCAGTATCTTCTTGTTTCACACTGAATGTTTCTTCAACCTTCATGTCTTCACTCTCCTCTTTAATAAACATCATCTTTGTTTGTTCCTCAGTATCTTCTGGTTTCACTCTGAATGTTTCTTCAATCCTCAGGTCTTCACTCTCCTCTTTAATAAACGCCATCTTTATAATGGTGTTGCGTGGATTTGAGTCGCTTCACCAGGAGTTGTTCAGTGAGTTTGGACACTGTGTCATGATTAAGATGAGAATAATTAACAGTATTATTACCAATTAAATATATGAGTGCTTCTCTAGAAAATGAGTCAGTCAGTGATAGTTAATCACTCATAAAAACACAAAACTGGTACTACAAATATCAGAACACCAATTATACAGAAGGTTCATATTTACACATTTGTGCTTTATATTTGCATACTTACATTTATTTATTATTTGTAGATTATATTTTATATATATATTTGCTATTGGTTTGTAAAAGTAGTTTTGACCAGCATGTGACAGCAGCATGCGGTGGTGATTAAACACTGAATCAAGCAAAATATTTGCTTAAACTGACCTGTAGTTTCAAAAAGCCGTTTTCCCATCACTACTTGTCAGTAACTGAATTGGTGTTTACGATATATTGATTCACTATAAGGAGCGAGATGAGACGTGACTTTTCTGTTACTCGTCTGTGGATGTGCTTTGATCACAATAATGTTAGATAATGCATTTCAATATACATTCAACAATACACTATTAATTTCACATTTCGCTTGTAAAATCTATAAAAATGATTTAACAGTTTGTATCTATTAAAGCCCTTGAATGGCTAAAAAACACAAACCTTTCTTTAGCCGTCACAATAGATGCTGAAGCGCGACGCAATATGGCGTCATATCACAACATCAAAATAAAAGTCCTGTCCACACGTTAACAATATTGTGCTGAAAATATTATCAGGAACTACGAATAAAAGAGTGAGAGATTTTGTCTAAAAGGAAAACATCATACATCTTTGTTTTAAAACCACATATAAAAGTCAGTGTTTTTTTTATATTAAAATGTGGACATATAAAGATCATTTGAATCTAAAAATATATCATTTATAACGATCATTTGTATAAAATGTCTAAAATGTATGATCTTCCAAGATTCAGTAGAAGATAAATATCAAGTACAAATGAGAATCATTTACAAAAAGTACTGATAAAAATTCAGTCTAATTAAAATTGAGTATTTCAAAGATTTTAATGAAATTAATATTAAATCAAGTCTTCAATGTCATGTGTTGCAGATTGGCAACATCTCTGCCAGTATTTAGGACCTTGCTGAACGCTCACTTATCGTTGACAGTGTATAACAGTTAAACGATACGATATATGTGGTGTCAGCGATGTTTAAATTGTAAATGTGTTTGTTGTATATTGTATCTTTTATTCCTTTTTATGTAAAGCACTTTGGTCAACTCCGGTTGTTTTTAACAGTACTATATAAATAAAACGAAAGAATGAAAGAAACATTTTTTTTCTCGAAAAACTAAATTTAATCTCGCATTATAATGACTTTAATCTTCAGATTATTTATTTTTCATTATTGCTTGGCCCTAATCTTCTTTCGTAAATTGCAGAGAAAAATTTTGTAGTGCAGTCTGTTTCTAAACGCAATAGCTTTGTTTGAGTTTGTCCCGATTCAGCTCAATGACAGTTTTCTGTAGTACTTGTATTAAATGTGTATCAAAGATTGGCTGTAGTACTTTCAATTGCTGTCTGTACAGAGTCTTTGTCTAAACCCTGAATTAACAACAACAACCAAAAAAATTATATATATATATATATATATATATATATATATATATATATATATATATATATATATATACAAACTCAATCACACAAAACATAAATAGCAATATGCAAAAGAGATGACCAAATTAAGAACAACAGTATGGTGTCAATGTCTGCTCCTGGAAACACACATACATCACACAATTAACCAAATAGTTAATTTTCTGCCCAAAATCACATTTTGTTAAATAAATACAAACTCTACATTTCAAGTTCAGGTTTATTTATATATTTAAAATAGTAATAATGTAAGAGATAAAAATGTAAACAACTTATAAGTTAAAAAACAAAGAGAACAAGTGGGTTTTTAGACTAGATTTGAACTCAGATAGAGTGGCCACAGTTCTAATTGAGAGCGGAAGATTGTTCCATAATGTGGGTCCAATAACTTCGAAAGCCCTATTTCCCCTTGTCTTTAAGCGAGCTCTGGGGATCTTAAGAAGGAATTTGCCGTCCGATCTAAGTCCTCTCGCCGGAGTATAGAGGTGTATTAGGTTAGTCAGATAGAGAGGTGCCAGGTATTCTGAACAGGACAGGCAACCAGTGTAGAGATCTCAGAAGTGGCGTGACATGATACAATTTTTTCTTTCTCTTGAGGAACCTAGCTGCAGCATTTTGAACGAGTTGCAACTGAGAAATTTGTGACTTAGAATTGCTGTTAAAAAAATATAAAAAATGCATTTTCAATATACACTAACCACTGTTACTTGTCCTGTTTCAGTTCTACCTGTATAGAACATACTATATGAAATAGTTTTTTTTTTTTATTTAGTCAGCTGTAAATCACTCTACATTTTAGTGTGTGTGTGTGTACAACATAGTATCTAAAAGTGAATGAGGCATCAATACTTTATAGATTATAAAATTTAGGGGGGGGGGGGGGGACATGAATTTGCGGCAGTAAAGTATTTATTAGCAATATGAAATTGCTGTCAGTGATAAATAAAACAAAACAAAAAAGGCTTTTGGATCAACGTGTGCAGTAAAAAAGTGACATTCTTTAGTGACATTGTTGATGTTCTGGTCTAAAAACAAAATGACAGTGCTGCCGACGGCTTCCGTAACCCGAATGAAGCTCGTTGATGACACTCTTGCTCTGGTTGATGTGTGCACGCGCTCATCCGGGAGAAGTGTCCATACTAGGCCCTTTATGATGTCATACAGGGCCATACTCGGGGGGGGGAAAAACTTTCCAAAACGTATTTGAATCCTGAATCACATGTCCAGTAATGCTGATTGAAATTTCTTATATATAAAAAAAATGTATCACAGTACTAATAGATTTTTGAAACCATTTAATATGCAGAATATACAGTTCTTGAAGTGCTTGAACATATAGCTGATGGAAATGTCTCAGATGTTGACTAAATTATTAGCAACAAGGGAGGCCAAGCAATTCTAACGCAGCCAGTACCTCTCCAACTCTACATGATGAAGCTGGACAAAAGAGAGGTGCAAGGGAATGGCGGCCTGTTCTTGAAGTCCAAAAAGACATGGTGGACCACCTGCCAAATTATGATACAAAAAAAGAAGCAACAAAATGCAAATTGGAAGGTCGTTCTGGGAAAACGCACATCTTCTGTGCAAGGTGCACTACTGCTTTGTGTCACAGAAATTGTTTCAAAGATGCACACAGGAAATGAATCTAACATGACTGCACTGGTTGATTTCTAGGTTTATTTTGTTATGAATAAAACATTTGGAATCTTTAAGTTGAAATGTTATAACGTTCAATTTTTTGAGAAGATTGAAACAGATGCACACAGAATCAATCCATATGGTCATGATAGAGACCTTTTCTAAGATATTTTGTTGGCTTGTATGGCTTTCACTATCACTGTCAACATAAATCAAAACTCTTAGCTACAACCTGTCCACATACAAAACACGAGCAGTGGTTACAACAAACGTTAGACACTTTATTTCCACTATTCAAATATTTTCTTAATTTTTAAATGAAAATAATCGCCTTTCCGATCTGATATGTGATTGGAAAAGGAAGTACAAATACCGGTAGTTCGGCAAAAGGCGGATTTGAACCTCAGGTCAAATTGCTTCAAAACTTATTGCCACGCGCCTTACCCCTACACTATCACGACTGGCAAATACTGATGAAGTGTTCCCGGCTTTACAGAATGAACGCTTGGAATTGAAAAGTCTTAACGTTACTTGTGGCCTGATGGATAAACTCTCCCGCGCGTTAATCCTTTATATAATTATGCATCGCTGATGTTTATCTATCACACAACTGCAATTTATAGGCTAAGTGAATAGGTAAACACACTTCATAAACTCACAGGTGCGAGCCTCAGCCGCGTGACATACATGAGACAGCCTGACACCTAATTGCCTAACACAGCTGTCAATCAAACTCATCAAGCATTATGCAAAAACCATAGACTGTAAAAAAAAGTACATTTTATTTATTTTAGTATTTGAGATGCTATAAAAATTTTGTAATTATGTTAAAATAATTTAAACAACTGTTATTTAACAAATATTAATATAATTGTATAATAAACTGGGGGGGCCTAGTCATCATAGTGGGCGGGACTGTGCCCGTCAGGCCCGCCTGCTGGCTACGCCCCTGCTTCAGAATAAGGGGTCCGCGAATAGAAGACCCAACACTTCATTGTGGGTAAGCTTTATTGATGCCATTAGAAAATAATAATAATAATAATAATCTAATGCAAATACTCGCTGACATTGACAATATTGCTCTGATAAAATGGCTCACTCGCACACTAGCTCCACATTTGTTCTCACTGATTCAATGTGCTCTTGCTCAAAGATTTTTTATAGATTTTAAAGATTTTTAAACGAATTTTGACACCCTATTTGACAAAATCGGCCATTTTATTCAGTGCCGCACCTTGTCGAGTAAACTCGACCGTGGCGCCTAGACAGTTAATTATACTTTTAAGGAAATCAAAGTAGAGTACAAGTATAGTCCAAATATACTTAACTTTTCTGTCCGTATAAGTCAAGTATATTTAAGTGCAATTTTAAAGATTTTTCTTAGAAGTACATAAAGTATATTTCTGAGAAGTATATAAAAAGTAGTCTGAAAGTATACTGTCTTTTATCATTAAAGGGTAATGAAACCCCCTGTTTTAGCAGCCGTATGTTCTCACCACAGTTTTGAAAAATGCTATAAAAGTGGGTGTGGTTAAGCTGCAGAGTGGAGGGGGATGAGGGGATACTGACTGACAACATATCTATGACGGCAACGACTTCTGATTCAGATTTTTATTTCACTCTCAGTAAAAGCATAAAATCTTCCCCCAAAAAATTGCACACTGCAAAATATCATTACGTAACACAATATACACATGGTTTTGTAAGCTCACAGTAAATAACCCGATTATAGCGCTTAAAGCTGCTGTCGATTACTTTTTTTGTGTTCAAGATTTACAAAAATTATATAATGATAATGTACAACATGAATCCATTTTCCAAACCGTGTTTTTGTCTTACCCTGAATCATTATGGTACACTTATAATAAGTATTTATATTAGGAGGAGCACAGTCCCTGCATGACTCGCCATAGACATAAACTGAGAGAAGTAGCTCCGGCTGCAATGTTCTTCTGCAAGACGCATGCAGTTCTGTTTATTAACCGCTAGAGCACCAAAAGTTATGGACTGCAGCTTTAAACATGAAAAAAGATTTTCATGATATGTCCCCTTTAACAATATGTTAAGTATTGAATTCTGTAATGTAAGGCCTCACACTTCAGCTATTCCTTTCATGATATTTGCCAATTCAATAATACATTTGAAAGTTTATTTTGGACCGAAACATGGCTAATTGGACTTTTAAATTCTCCCTGTTCAGTTCTGGGTACCTATCAACAATGTCATTCCCAGTTTCTTCTAGCTTCTGCAAGACATCCAGGACAGGTTCTTCAACCAACCAGATCTAAAGCTGAGCATCAACACTATCTAGCATGTTATAGAAATCTGTTCTGTAATGCTCCTTAGCTGACTTATTTTGGTGGCTGTCTTTGGAGATGAATCTGAATGGACTCGATCCCAAGGGAGTCAACCATTGCCACTGCTTTATCAAAAACCTCATGAAAGCTGTCCTCATTCCTTTTGCCTTGTAAAGTAGAAAGATATTTGTACATCCCAATATTAGCAATGTTCATACAAATTGACAAGCGATAACAAATTGAATTCAGGTAACAACTTCAGAATGGACTGATTTAGTGGGCTGAGCCTTTATAATTCACAGAATGTTCAAATGAGCCAAGACTGTTTAAATCACAATTTGTTGCACGACTTACAATTGTCAAAAATCCGTCCTTCTCCCAAGTTATATATTTCAGAAATGTACATATAGAGATCACACAGATATATATTAATTTAGACAATGTATTAATAAAATTAACTATACTTTTTTTCGTAAGGGTACACCTGGCATTAAGATGCGTTCTGGTCAATTAGATCACAAGTGGATGACGCTAAATACAGGTGTAAATGGAGACTAAAAATTTGAGCCTGTCCACTTTCAACCACTTCCAGAGATAGTTGTAAATGCATTCGACCGGACTGCTTTCGTAGTGTAGACGCTCATATGGTCGAGTGTTCAAACAAGCCACAAAAGACCGCCTATTCTCCGCCTACTGACCTAATATGTAAACATTATGGGAAGCGTGCTAGCCAGGCAGGATTTAAGCTTTGTCTGTTTATGACCCAAGTTTGGTTTAAAGACGGAAAACATACCAAGCAAACCCATTTACCCGCCCATAGACCCTCTCCCGTGAAGAAATCAGGACAGAGGTGGTTGAAAGTGGACAAACTAAGAGACAAACTAAAATGCGAAATGTAAACGGGTATGTGTCTGCATCGTACAGTTGTGATCTGATCAACCAAACACATCTTAATACTAGGTGTAAACAGGGCCTAAGATTTCCATGTTGATCAAAACTGTCCACACTGAAAGCTTGTATAAGGCTTTTCTCTGGTGTGAATTCTTATGTGCCTGCTAAGACTGAAACTCGTTAAACTTATTCCACACTGTTGGCAGGTGAAAAGGCTCTATCCAGTGTGAACTCTCATGTGATAATTCAGGTTTCCTTTTCGGTTGAAACTTTTCCCACACTGTTGGCAGGTGAAAGGCTTCTCTCCAGAGTGAATTCTCATGTGCCTGTTAAAGCTTCCTTTTAGAGTGAAAGTTTTTCCACACTGTTGGCAGGTGAAAGGGCTCTCTCCAGTGTGAATTCTCATGTGGACTTTAAGGTTGGCGTCTTGATCAAAACTTTTTCCACACTGAGGACATGTATAAGGCTTCTCGCCAGTGTGAATTCTGATGTGGATTTTAAGGCTTCCCTGTTTACTGAAACTCTTCTCACACTGAGGGCATGTGTAAGGTTTCTCTCCTTTGTGAATTCTCATGTGGACTTTAAGGTTCCAGTCTTTTTCAAAGCTCTTTCCACACTGAGGGCATGTGTAAGGCTTCTCTCCAGTGTGAATTCTGATGTGGTTTTTAAGGCTTCCATGTTGACTGAATCCCTTTCCACACTGAGGGCACGTGTAAGGTTTCTCTCCTTTGTGAATTCTTATGTGCCTGGTAAGGCTTCCTTTTTCAGTGAATCTGTTTCCACACTGTTGGCATGTGTAAGGCTTCTCTCCAGTGTGAACTCTCATGTGATAATTAAAGTTTCCTTTTCGGTTAAAACTTTTTCCACACTGAGGGCAGGTGAAAGGCTTCTCACCAGTGTGAATTCTCATGTGCCTGTTAAAGCTTCCTCTTTGAGTGAATCTGTTTCCACACTGTTGGCATGTAAAAGGGCTCTCTCCAGTGTGAATTCTCATGTGGACTTTAAGGTTTCCCTCTTGATCAAAACTCTTTCCACACTGAGGACATATGTAAGGCTTCTCTCCCGTGTGAATTCTCATGTGGATTTTAAGGCTTCCATGTTGACTGAAACTCTTACCACACTGTTGGCAGGTGTAAGGCTTCTCTCCATTGTGAATTCTCATGTGTCTGTTAAGGCTTCCTTTTTCAGTGAATCCGTTTCCACACTCTCGGCATGTGAAAGGGCTCTCTCCAGTATGAATTCTCATGTGGACTTTAAGGTTCTCGTCTTGATCTAAACTCTTTTCATGCTGATGTGATATGGAAGGCTTCTCTCCAGTGTGAATTCTCATGTGATAATTAAGGTGTCCTTTTCGGTTGAAACTTTTTCCACACAGTTTGCAGGTGTAAGGCTTCTCTCCAGTGTGAATTCTCATGTGCCTTTTAAAGCTTACTTTATGAGTGAATCTTTTTCCACACTGTTGGCATCTGAAAGGGCTCTCTCCAGTATGAATTCTCATGTGGTCTTGTTGATTGAAACTAGTCCTTTTCTTTTGAGCTTTTTCTTGTGAGGAAGTCTTTTCAGTCTGGGAGCAACTAAAAGATGTTTCTCCAGATATGAAATCATGATCAATCCCATATTGATCTTTTTCTTCCTTTACATTAAGTTCATAACTCTCTTCTTTCAGTGCCATCAGGTCTAGGGAGAAAACAATTATATTAAAAATAATCCAAGTTTAAATGGCACAAAGCAACAGAAATCAAAACGTTTAGACATGTAAAGCATCAATACCAACATACACAAAATCTTATACCCATTAAGCTACTGAAAGGGGTGTTAAAGGTGGGGCATCAGAGAACCCCTTTTCAATATTACTAAATCTTCACTTTCTTTAGGACTTTGACCCAGAAGATAAGATTAGTTATAGACTGATCTCAAGATTCCATTAACTACATTAACTCCAGTCTTCGACTAAATGGTATAATTTTGCAACCTTTTTTCGTGCTGGTGCGACTAAAATTTTGCACTGGTGCTACTACAGAGTTACCCAATCCTCTCTGATTATGCGCTGTCATTTGTGTTGTGTATAAAAAATCAAATAAAAATAAAATTGCAAATGCTCCATAAATGGAATAACGCTTGTTTGAACTGCGCAGCGCTTACCATTACTGGAAACAGCGAGCGCGCCCAAAATCAGCTGCGTTGGAGTGCCGGCTGATTTCGCACTTAAACTGTGCGTGATCCAGTGAGAAGTCTTTTGAATTCTCAGCGCAAAATCCTCTCTTTATTATAAACCCACATATGACTAGTTTTAAGCCAGACGAAACAGCGCTGAAATTCTCAACATATACATAAAAAGAGGAGAAACATTGTTCCAAGAGCAAACCAGATAGACACATCACTCCACATCTCATGGATTTATTGTAGTAAAACGAACTGTTTTGGCAGAAATGTGGTATATATTCAAATCGAATGTTGCTGTATTAGTAAAATCATGTATAAATGTATTAATTGTGTTAGATGAGTAATGGAATTAGTATGTTTCTGTTTAGAAGCATTGGTATTTTTTTTTACGGTATACTAAATGTTTGGGCTACTGTTTTTATATAACAAATATCATAGGTTTATAGTAGGGATGCAACGGATCCAGGATTCGGCCTAATGTTGGGCTTTTGAACGGGGTTCGGTTTCTGCCAAACCTTAGAATTTTTTTCGACCGAAACCGAAACCCTAGGCTTGCACTTTGCGCGCTACGCTGGTCGACGTAATGACGTCTCTGCTGATTATGGGAAGGTGTTTACTAGGTGGACCGTTCTAATGCAGTTGGCTGTGAGAATGTGAAAATGGAACTTGTGAGCAGAAAACGTGTTGTTTGGCAGTACTTTTGGTCAAAAGAAGGCGATTCAAGTCGAGCTACATGTTCAATTTGCACTGTCGATTTGTCTCGTGGTGACAAGGACCCTAAACAATAGCCGTTGTTAAAACATTTGCATATGAAACATCCGAAATAATATGAGTTGCGCATTAAGTAATCTACAGACAGCAGCCAAAATGCAGCAATTTCGGGTACGGCAAATTAATGTAATGATTTATTAAAAGAAAACTGGCATTATTTTTGTCAGAGAACTCAGCAAATGATGAGTCAGCTTGTCAACAACAGTTTATTTAAAAGTCCAATGGCATAAAAATATCATTTTATGAGGGTTTTTTTTTTACATTAATATGAGTTCCCCTAGCCTGTATGTGGTCCCTAAGTGGCTAGAAATTTTGATGGGTGTAAACAGAGTTCTGGCTGTCTTTCTCTGCCTTTGAGAAAATGAGAGCTCAGACGAGCTGATCTGGAATTTTCCTGTTATGACGTCATACCAGGAAAGGTTACCTCCCTTTCCTCTGCTTTGCCCGCCCAGAGCATTCGGAGAAAATGGATTCAGTTTATGTCAGCACAGGCTTTACAAACAGACTTTACGGTATGGATTCGACAGCACCGCGACAAACAGTGTTCATTAATGCCTGATCTGTGATCAGTGATTTCTGATGTGTAGTTTCTAATCATTCAAGTTCACTCAGACTTTCTTTCTAGATCGTTTAATGGTCGCCGTCTTGATGCCCTAAGCGTAATGCATCAGCGAATCAAGCCAGTGACTAAAACGATCGTTTCTGTTAGTAGCTTGAAACAAATCCATTATTTAAGTGATTAAATTACAGAGAGCGATCAAAGAAAACTCTTTATAATGTTCTGATCTGTCAATCACACGTCGCGAGTGTATCTGCACACTTGCCCAAACTGCTGTTATAAGGAATGACGCTGTTATGCAACACAACAAAGCTCTTACTGTATTCATGTCGACGTCGTGTTTGCTGTTAGTTGTGGTGAAAACATTTTGTGAGAGAAAACGCGCTGCAATGAAGAGATCACTGCATTCACGAGATCAACAGACTGTCTGTCTACTCAATGCCCATCACTGCAGCTTTTCATGTGATGAGAAGATCTAAAAATAATGCTATAATCAACACTTTGACGATTCGTTCATCTCGACGGCTGTAATGGTACATTACATGTGCGGCAAAGTTCGTAGAATAAGGTGGAAGAAGACAGAGTCGACGTGACTGGGACTGTTTATTCAGAACTCTCAGATACAAACAAAATAAGCTTGCGCTAACAGCACAGCGCTCTCAACAACTCGATACAATAAAACTTCCTCCAGCTCTCCCTGGTTCACGAGTGCCCAGTCAGTCTTTCTATCTCCTGCAGTGCGTGCAGTGCCTCGTTAAACCACGCCCCCTCCGCGACATAATCTAACACTAATTTCAAATGCAAAGATGTCAGCCAATCACAACAGTGGGAGTTTTCCCTGAAGTCTCACAGTAGACACGCCCCTTGAAACAGGGCATTCAGCCAGAGGGCTAATAACAGTATAGAAAAAATGCCTTTTATTTCTAAATTATTACATTTTTTGATGTAAAAATCATACTAACAATATAAGTACACCTCAGGAAACATTATAAAATAATAGAATGGGCATTCCTGTTGGAAAGGTGATCTGATTATTGGTCTTAAAGGGATAGTTCACCCCAAAAATGAAAATTCTGTCATAATTTACTAACAGTTCTAGGGCACCATTTCCCCCCCTACTATGGAAGTCAATGGTGCCCCAAAAACTGCTTGGTTACAAACATTCTTCAAATAAACTTGAGGGCAAGTAAATGACAGGATTTTCATTTTTGACTAAACTATTCCATTAATGTTAATGTAAGCCTTAGTTAAAATTAGTTCAAATTGCATTTTTGATTACATCTTTTGCTTTAATGTTGAGTGTGACTGTTCCTTGTGCATACCAGCCATATACAAAGTATGGTTTAGTAATTTCTCTCATGGATATTTTACATTCTTTGGGGGGGTGCCCTAAAAGCCATTCCTTAAAGGTGCCCTAGAATGAAAAATTTAATGAACCTTGCCATAGATAAACAACAGGAGTTCAGTACATGTAAATCACATACAGTGAGTCTCAAACACCATTGCCTCCTCCTTCATATGTAAATCTCGTTTGTGAAAAACACCACGGAAAAATAGGCAAATCTCAACTTAACACCGAGAGTGATGCAATCGTCAGGATCATTAATATGTACGCCCCCAACATTTGCATATGCCAGCACATGTTCACTGTCAGGCGGAACTGTGCAGCCGAATCATCTCTGCAGGTAAACAAGCATCACGCGAGGATAGCGAACATGGCAGATCACAGAAACAAATGTTATGTTCCAGGCTGTGCAGGGGATGTGAAGACGTTTCATACTCTTCCCACAGATAAAACATGTCAACAGGCATGGTTGATGTTTATTTATAATCGGATACCGCAACAATTTAATTCAAAGTTGTTCGTTTGCTCAGCCCATTTCACCACGGACAGTTTTTCAAACCTGGGACAATATCAAGCAGGCTTTGCTCAGCGTCCGATACTGAAGAAAGGGGCAATTCCAACCATATACCTGCAAGCAGTAAGTGATTTTATCCACTTCTTGACTGTCTAAACAATTTCTGATTAAATCGAAAGTTTCTTAGAGAGACAACATTAACAATAATATTCCTGTTGTCTATATTCAACGCAAGATGCTATACGGTAAGAATAGGATAATCCAAGTAGCTTACATAACTAAATAGTATGTCTAATGACAAAGGTTAATATTATTTAATGCCAGTGTTGTCATAAATTAGTAAATGCAACCATAGATACGTAACATACTATGTTAGTTTAGTTGCTTACACATAGCTCACTCGATCCTTCTAGCTAACGTCACCACCTCCACCATTTAAGTTGAAACGATAGTAATTTGATATTTATTTATTTATATTTTTGACAACTGAAGTATGATTATATACTGATTGATATATATAAGGTTGAATGCCTAATCTCTCCATCGTCAAGACGGTCAGTAAAGTTGTGCCTGCTATTATTGAGCCGCAGTGAAACAGCCAATCAGAGCAGAACTCTGCATTAATATTCATGAGCCTTCCAAATAAGGCAAAAATAGACCATTTCATCCTGGGGAAGATTTCTAGAGTTGTAAATGGACCTGTAAAACCGTAGCTGGACAATTATTGACCTTAAATAAGCCATATACCCTCTATGTAGATACAAGAGAACAATTTAAAATGTTGTTTCAAATCATTCTAGGACACCTTTAAATATTAAGATTGATGAAATGTTTAAAGAGTAGTTTCTAGATGAATTTAACAGTTTGAGAAACCACTTAAATAGAGTTCAGTTAAAGTCAGTTTTCGTGGCACTACTACATTTTCACATGGCAATATGCAAGGTTGATTTTAGACTTTATTTAATAGGTTTTATAGACAAATAAATGTTTAATTAAAATAATGTGTGCATTTGGTTTTATTATATTTATTGTAAAGTACTCCTGGAATAAAGGGTAAATACAGTGTAAAAAAGTAAATGCAACATTTTGATAATTGATAGTCTGATAGTAAATTAAATTAACTTATACATTTAGTAAATATACCACATTTGTTAAGTTAGATTTCATCTAATATTTAAATTCTACTAATTATTTTTTTGGCATAAAATTAGTGTTTTGTTTTGTAATTTTGATTATGTCTGCTCAATTTTATTTGTCATGTAAAATAATTGAGTTATTCAGATGTACTTCATTTTTTTACTCAATTCATAGTCTACTTCATCGATTTCACCACTTCATTTTTTTGGTGAAACATTTTTACAGTCAAATTGAGTGAGTAAATCACAGTTAAACTTGTGGAGACATAAAAAATAATATTGCTCTTATGTTTCATTTATACAAATAAATATCTGCTTGAAAGAATAATGTTGTATGCAAGTTATAAAGAATGCACATCATCGTGGAAAAGAAGACCATGTTCTTTTTCAAGAGAAGTGGTTTTATTTAATTTTAAGATAATGTTTTATGTCACACAACAGTTAAATCTGAAGAATTGGAACTGACCAGTGTCCTCATTGCATAAGTGTCAAGACAAATACAACAATCGAAGCAGCATTGACAGAGAGACAAGAGGGGAGGGGATGATGATGATGAATCGATGATGATGAGAGGAGTTGAACTTGTAGTTTAATAATATTCCATTAAAGTTCCTTACATGTATTCTGTTGTTAGTGTGGTCTTTAAACTTGTCAACTGGCTGTCCAGGCTGTTGTTGAAAACAACAACTTGTTCTTAACTGACTTGCCCGGTTAAATTAAAGCTACACTGTGTAACTTTTTTAGTTTATTCTTAGCTAAAAACACTTAGTTCTTTCAAAAATATATGTGTTCATTAATGTATATTTACTTCTTTCAAGTAATAAAGTATTCTCGTAAGTTTATAATATGCCATTGAAAATACATAAGGTAATGGGATCTAACGGTGGTCGCCATGTTGCCCCTCCATCTTGAAAGTACATTAGCCAAAGAGGGACATACCCGTAAATTCAAGCTTTGCCTTTCGCGTTTTAACTGGTTTTAATACTCGATTGCACTGTACAAAATTCCTTGCCTCGCGCATGTGCGCGTCAACTTGTTCAGACTTGTCTGGTCCATGCGCAAAAAGTTTTCATCTCAGCAGCGTCCAGTAACGGAGTTATACGGAGTTTTCCTGGCTTGTTTATTCCTAAAAGTCTGTTTTTCCTTGTGTGGTATTTTTGTGCGTTAATAACTCCGTAAGTAATAATAGTTATTGTCATTGTAGATGTGTTTCAGAGTGTGTCATCGCGTAATTCAGTTGATGTCACCTCAGAAGTATTTTTGTGTCAACATACAATAGCGTAATGCTCACCTATTTGAATAATCATTCAATTATTTTGTTATCAACAATGTTTATTCGTTTATAGAAACTATTTGCTTGTAATGTATGTTGATGGAAATATGTATCAGGTCTGATCGGCATATTAACAATTGTTATACAGAGCGCACTGCAGTGCGAACGTTAAAGCGGCGCAAACACTTTTGTAACCGGACACCGCTTGTTAGCAGCGGCAGCGGCAGCTCCGCTCCTTTTAATGCAGCTGCATTTAGCGCCTATATGGTACAATAAGCTCTGGTTTACGGTTACATTATACAAATGTAACTTATAAGTATAGTTATACAGTTCTTAACTGTGTATGTATATTTACCATCCTTATTTGTTCTCTCACAGAAACCACATTTATGTACATATCCACGCAAACCTTTATGCCTTGCAATTGGATGACTGAATAAACATTACTATCCTCAAAGTTCACTCTGGATTAGCTGCAGTTCTTTCTAGCCGAATAATTAGGCCAGTTGAGTTCCAACCATCCCACTGCGCACAGAATATCCCACAGGCACCGTGTCGAATGTGGACGAGGTCGAACTGGAAACATGTTAATCTTGGACTAAATCGGCCACCGTAGGAGTTGAAACGAAATCGGAATTGAGAGGAACAGAAACTAAAATTCACTGAATGGTCATATACAAGTTCACCCCTAGATGGGGGAAAATATCACACAGTGTAGCTTTAAGGTTAACGAACTGTGTGTGTCTGTGTGTTTGAACTAAAAAAAGGTGGTGCATGATCTTGGTACGCAATTTGACAGCATTGTAGTACATTTTCGGTGCATCAATAAGCATGCTCCTTATGATATCAGCAGACAAGCTAATCCATCTGAAATTAGTGCAACCTTTGGCCAGAGAGCGTGTTGCTCCAGCCAATAGCCACGCACGACACGTGATGGCGGGACTTTATTGTCGGTGTCTGAAGCTTGGGAAACTCTGCAAAATTTTCCTGTCTAAACACAGTAACAATTTGCTAATGTGGCGATTGACCTTGATGACTGTTAACTGTAACTCAACAGATTACTGGGCATTGTTTTTATGATGTTTTTATGATGACACGTAATTATTGTGTATTAGAGAGCTAGACTGCAGACGGCTAAACTTCATGTTAAATAAAAAAACACTTTAATTATGACACTCATATGACATCTTTTCAAAAATATCACTCATTTCTGTAGAGATGGACATTTTAATAAAGATCAAATGACTGAGTTCAGCTTTGAGAATGAAACCAACCTGTTTGTTCCTTAGTATCTTCATGTTTCACGCTCAATGTTTCTTCAATCTTCACGTCTTCACTCTCCTCTTTAATAAACGCCATCTTTATAATAGTGTGTCACGTGGAGCTTCACCTTTTTCCTGTGTGTTTGGACAATTTGTCATGATTAAAAGAGAGTAATTAACAGGAAGAAAAATAAAACTAAATACTCAATCAGCTCCCTAGTTCAGTAGTGTCAAGTAGTCAAGTTTTTGTCCTAACCAGCTGGAACAACAACACAAAACATGGCAATGATAATCTCAGGAAATGTTGATGTGCTTTATTTAATGTTAAAAGCGTGTAATGTAACTTTGAATACCATTTAGTGCTACCAGCTTTGTAACGTAGTCGTTCTAAAAGCAACAATGGATAATTCACCTCAGATCTTGAAATTAAACAAATGGAAACAAGAACGTTCAAACTGTGAACAAACAAGTATATTCTATGACAAAGATTGTTTTAGTAACTCAGTATGTATTTTGGCAATGTTTAAATTGTGTTATATTTGTGAATTTGTTTATTGTAGGCTACTTATCCATTTCCTTGCCGCAAGAGCCCACCCACAAGCTGTTCTGATTGGCTGTGGTTACAGACATGCTGCTTGTCACTGGAATCTTGTTAAAGTTGTCAATAGTGGTTTGTTTTCTTGTTGCATTTACAATGTTTTGACCAGCATCACTGAATTATTTAGCAAAACATTTGGTTCAATTGAATTTCAAAAAGCTCTGTTTCTCCCATCAATAATAACAATTTGTTACTGCCATTAACCCATTTAATCACATATTTTTCCCAGAGATGACATATATGAATTTGTATGGTATTCATAAGGATTAAACAATCATTGTCAATTATGCAAAAAAAAAAAAACCTTGTCTGTCTGGTCACACTTGTGACTGGTGGTAGAACACAGGGAATCTAGTTCTATGGTGTTAATGCATATACAAAACGACAGCAATTAGCTTAAAGATTCAAAAATGAGTAGAGCCCGACTGATTTATCAATCTGCCGATTTTTTGGCCGATATGAGCCTGCCGCAGATATATCGGCATTGGCGTATATGGCGCAGACATTCCACTGATATGAACGCACACCCATGCGTCTCACTGCGTACGAATATTCACATAGAATGATGTCAAAATGCCTGTCTTGTCGAGTATCATTGTAAACATAGTCCGTTAGGCAATGTCTTAAGTGAACGTAAACATGAAATTTGACACTTGCCAGTCACCGCCAGCATTTTTGGTCAGTTTCATGGCCCACAGGATATCTTGTGTGAATATCTGAACATGCAATATATCAAATATATTTATTAACACTGGTATGTGGGCAAGTTTCATGAAAAAAATCTATATTTTGAGCAAAAAGCTGAGAAAATTGTGTTCTTGTCAAAGACTACACATACAGATTGGATTCAGAACGATGATCAAAACACGATGATGAGTCCATCAACACACCCAAAGCTTCACAGTCCTATAGCTCGTCCCGGGTCGATTTTTTTATTCAATAACACAGCATATGCTGTTTAATTTTGATGACAGCGTTATTTTACATATGCATCTGCTTATATGAGATCAGTTGCTTCTGCTGCTTCTTTTCCTCTGTTTTGATCAGGAGATTCTGTACTTGTTTAGGAGATTCGTAATAGTGCCCCCTAACAGTGAAAACATGGAAAGCCGGAAAATCTTGTCAGTGACAGGAAAGCGTTTTCTCATAAAAAACAGAAAAAAATTACTCACTGATCTTGACTGAATCATTTTAATAATGGTTAATCTATATTTATACAGTGAAGACTGTGAAATTATATTTTACATTTGATTACTATTTCTCTAGCCTACCTGAAAATCTAGCTTAGACCTATGAAAAACCTGGAAAGAACTGCTTGTTCTGTTGTATTTATGTACAATGTACAGTGAGGAAAATAAGCATTTGAACACCCTGCTATTTTGCAAGTTCTCCCACTTAGAAATCATGGAGGGGTCTGAAATTGTCATCGTAGGTGCATGTCCACTGTGAGAGACTTAATCTAAAAAAAAATCCAGAAATCACAATATATGATTTTTTTACTATTTATTTGTATGATACAGCTGCAAATAAGTATTTGAACACCTGTCTATCAGCTAGAATTCTGACCCTCAAAGACCTGTTAGTCTGCCTTTATAATGTCCACCTCCACTCCATTTATTATCCTAAATTAGATGCACCTGTTTGAGGTCGTTAGCTGCATAAAGACACCTGTCCACCCCATACAATCAGTAAGAATCCAACTACTAACATGGCCAAGACCAAAGAGCTGTCCAAAGACACTAGAGACAAAATTGTACACCTCCACGAGGCTGGAAAGGGCTACGGGGAAATAGCCAAGCAGCTTGGTGAAAAAAGGTCCACTGTTGGAGCAATCATTAGAAAATGGAAGAAGCTAAACATGACTGTCAATCTCCCTCGGACTGGGGCTCCATGCAAGATCTCACCTCGTGGGGTCTCAATGATCCTAAGAAAGGTGAGAAATCAGCCCAGAACTACACGGGAGGAGCTGGTCAATGACCTGAAAAGAGCTGGGACCACCGTTTCCAAGGTTACTGTTGGTAATACTCATGAACTCGAACTCATGAAGAGGAAACGACTGGGAAGCTTTGGGGGTGTTGATGGACTCAATCTACTCTGAATCTGATCAAGGCGTAGTCTTTGACAAAAATGCGGAGGGGTTTTTTCAACTTTTTTTTTTTTAAATGTGGCCACTTTATGAAACTTACCCACATTCAAGTGTTGATAAAAAAAAGGATGCATGAAGCTATAATAAAATATTTTTTAAATGAGTTAAAGTACGGTTAAAAGGTATACTTCAATATACTACATACTTTTAAATATACAATATACATTTTAAGGTATAAACAAATATACTAGGACTAAGGGGGCCATGTTATAATTTTCGCAAAATGTATTTCAAAATTAATTCAAGCACTTTCAAGGACCAATATTTGTTTTCAAGTATTTTCCAGGCCTTGAATTCATGTGTCTGAAATTCAAGTAATTTCAAGGTGAGTGGGAACCTTGTGCATTAACAAAGTAACCTTGTCTGGCTCAATAAAAAAAAAAACACACACACAAAATAGCATTCATATGCAGCACAAATAATCAAATAAAAGGATGGCAAAATGACAAATTTTTGGAAACCGGAAGGTAATCGTTATAAACTGAAATAAAACAATAAATAAGTACAGATAAGATAGACAGACAGATAGATAGAACGACAGATAAACAGACGGACATAGAAATAGAACTATAGACAGACAGATAGAACGACAGATAAACAGACAGAACTATAGACAGACAGACAGAATTATAGACAGAGAGACAGACAGACAAAACGACAGATAAACAGACAGAATTATAGACAGACAGAATGACAGATAAACAGAAAGACAGAACTATAGACAGACAGAATGACAGATATTACACGAATAACACAGAATGACATATAGGGGATGACTCCCTGTGTTATTATACCACCGGTCACAATTGTGACCATCTTTGTTTATCTGCAGCCTGACAACAGAATAAACCATGTATTAATATAAATTCAATATGTATGAATAGATAACCTTTCATGATGATGTCTGAGGCATTCGATGTATGAGCTATTCAAAACTTAACTTAGAAAACTTGTCTGTCATTTCTGAGCTTTCACGTCATCATTGTGTTAAGATGGCAGTACCAAGAAATAAATGTGTATGACACATGACCAAACTATCCAACAATGTTAGACCAGCCCAGAACTCATGTAGACATAAACTTGCATTATAAATTAACATTTGCTGCACAATATAAGTTGCTTTTTAATACCACACCAAAACATGAGGAAATATTGTCCCGGTGGGATTAAATGGGAAGGGAGAAACGAGACGCAGCTTTTCTGTTGCACATGTATGGATGCACTTTACTCAAAACTTTCATTAATGTTATTTATTGCATTGCAATGCTACATTCAGTAACACATAATTAATTTCACAACTCACTGTTTGAACGGTTTAAGTTTTAAACACTAGAAATTATTAAATACACAAACCTTTCTTCAGCCGAATCACAGACGCAGAAGCGCACAGCGCCACCTTATGACGTCATATGTCCAGACCAAAATAAAAGTCCTGTTCACACGCTAAAAAAAAAAAAAATCACTAAGAAAACACATTTTAAATTATACGATTAATTTAATGCTTGAATCACAACTTCCCAAAGCTATCAATATATTTGACAATTTTTCAAAAGCTTCTGGTTTATATCTAAAAAGTGTGTGAAATGCAATTATAATACTGAACTGCAAAGCATTTGTGATATTCTCAGTAACAGAAAAAGTCATTATCTTGTTCATCATATAACAACAGATTAGAAAGAACTTTTAAATATTTTTAACTTGTTTTTTAAATTTGTTATCATAATTAAATGTGTTTTTTTTTAGAGAGATCTAACTTATGATTTTGTTCATTTTTATTTTTAATAAATTTGCAAAGATTTCAAACAAACATCTTTCACGTTGTCATCATAGTGTGTTGTTTGTGGAATTGAGGAATAATGAATTTAATCCATTTTGGAATAAGGCTGTAACATAACAAAATGTGGAAAAAGTGAAGCGCTGTGAATACTTTCCGGATGCACTGTATATCCATCTAATTCCATCTCAGTTTCTACACAGAATACAAGGTCATATATATTCGGATTATAATATACTCTTCATCTACCCTTATTAACAGTAATGTTATATGAGATTATATCATGTCGTGAGTTTTATAGACATTTTATGAGGTCACCGTACAGGTGAAGACAAAGCACTTGATCACAACCTGGTTTCACCAGCTCTAATCCAATCAGCATAACTATAGCAATTATTATCATAGAGATGAGAAAATGTCACACCCTTCAGTTATTGTATTCACACATAAATCAGGTGTTGATGATCATGAACAATAAACACTGAATTGAAAGAATGAGGCAAAAACTCCAACAGCATCACAGACAAAAGGTGATGACCTCATTTACCATGATTTTACATTTGTGTTCACACAAAAGGCCAAACATTTGCGTCACATTTAATGTAAATTACACATGTATGAGAAACTTCACTTTAGAATTGTTTTTACCACATTGCCAATGTAACATCTTTCAAGATACTAAAAATCCTTTTCTAATTTGATGTATTAAGTGTCTTGACAGGATTTTACCGATGTTTGATGGCAGTCAGAATAATCCCCAATGAGAGATATTTGAAATTCTACAGCATGTCATTTAAAAAAAAAGGCAGACTTCCTGTTGGTTGGAGCTAATGTCTGTGGTGTAAAAGTTGCCCAGCTTGATGAGGGCCCTAATTAATTATTTAAACAATCTGTTAGTGTGGCACTTTGAGAGAGGCAGTGACTTCAGACTTATTAAGTGGATGTGAACAAATATACATTATACGATATTATATTAACATTAAGCAAACCTTGCATTAACACTCAGAAAGCAGCATCAAGGCCTCTTATGACATCATCCTCAAAAAAAAAACTTTCAGAAACTTGTTTGAATCCTGAAGGAATGTATTTGGCACAGAAATACTCCATCATATGTCCAACTCATTTTTTGAAATTTTGGCCATGTTTAGCATGAGAATTCAACTCTTTAAAGGGATAGTTCACCCAAAAACTTTATTTTTGTCCTTAATTACTGACCCTCATGTCATTCCAAACCCGTAAGACTTCAGACGTTCATCTTCAGAACACAAATTAAGATATTTGTCAAGGCTGAGGGATGGTGTACAGTCAGCATATTGTTATGCAAAAGAAACCTCTTCAGGGTGATACAAGATCCAACTGAGTAATTATTCCGCTTATTACGGGTTATTTGACATACAAGTAATCAATTGAACGTAAAATATTAATTTGACATATTTTATTACATCAAAACGACTCGCTTGAGTGGTCCGTTGTCAGTTGTAGCGGTTGTTGTCACGTACCAGACCACTAGATGGCACAATTGAAGAATCAGAATAGAGTATTGCAGGGAGCCGAGTAAAACTATAGATGAAAGATGCATGGTTCTGCATTAAGCATGGACAAGTCCATGAAAGGACTGCCAATGCCATTTAAACATAAAGCAGACAATGAATCTACGTCAAAACAACGCGTCTACACCAGGCACTAGTGGAGGCACAGCAGGAAAAGTTTAGAAACCACTGCCTTGTACGTTTTATATCTGGGTCATTCCTGTGATTTTTCCTACATAAAATGATTTTTTTTAAAGGAACACGCCGACTTTATGGGACTTTAGCTTAGAGCGGGCTCAAAAAATCAAGCCCGACCCTACCAGAGCCCATGCACATTGTGTCCGGGCCCGGCCATTTTTTTAATACGTGGGGAGCCTGTAATGAGCGAAGCGGACCGGTATGACTCTCAGCTCAATAATCCGCAGACGCGCACCACCCACAGTAAAACGACATTCGCTTAAATCCCACTCAGACATGACATTTCTCTGTACTGTAGCCTACTATACTTGTTGTAGCTATTAAACAATGTATTTTGTTTCATATTTATGTTTAAATATTATAATGTTATTTTTATGTTTCATCTGATTATGAAAAGTGCAAAGATGTGAGTGGGTCAGAAATGATTTTGATCTATTATATAGATATAGATCTAATATTTGTTAAATATTAAGTTTTGTTTTATAGAAAGTCTTTCTTTAAAGTGAATAAATTGTATCTTAATTTTAATCAAAGTTACGTCAGCCAATTGAAGCAAATTAGACTATAGCAGACTATAATCATAACATGATGGCGGGAGCGATCACTTTCATTGCACATGAACTGGAGCGCGTCTCATAAATAAACGAAACTCCGCAGCTACTGCCTCACAGACATGAGAAATGTGTATAGAAAGCTTGAAATGTCCACTTTTCTTTAACTTCTAGTTAAGAAAAGAAATAGTCTAGTTAAGCAATGCGCAGTGTTCACGTGAGCAGCTCTTGACTGATGTCTCAGCGGTTCTGTTCAGAATGCTGCGCTTCATCACTGCGTGTGCTGTGAGTTTAACAAGCATCTTTAGACTAATCCTGACTTGTGCAACTTTGTACACATTTATTTCTTAGCTGTAATATTAGTTCTTACTTTGCTAAATATAAATGTATAAATATATATATATTATTTCTGATTATGGCATAGCTTTCTGCCCACCCAATTAGGCTAATAACGTAATGATAAAAAAACCACAAGTGCTTGATCAAGGGTCCGGCCCGATCGTATCATATTAGATACATTTGAGTGTGTTGAAAGTTATGTTATATAGTGTGTAACAGTTCTAAGTGAATGAAAGGTGCAGCATATATAAAGTTATTATCTCTAAAAAGTAAGAGTCAATTAAACAAATTAAAATGAGTGGCAAGCCATTTCTTTGTGACGTCCTGATGAAACATTAACATATTGCATGTCCACTTATTGCGCGTGCATTCCGCGCAGAGACCCAGGGACACCTTCAACACTGCAGCGGATTCTGGATAGCATCACGTCGAGAAGACGCTGTACTCTGTACAATGTGTTTATTGTGTTTCTTATTGTGTAGGTCTCTGAAACCAAGCAAACTACTTTTTTGACACCCCCGGATATACAGAATTTAATCACAGTCTCAATATCTTTAAAAGTCAAGAAGGTCTTCAATTTGGCAATGGTCCTCAATTAAAAAAAATAATAATAATTTAAAATTAATCGGTATTTATGCTATTTATGTACAGGTGTTTTTATATGATAATATTTGGTTTGTAAACTGTTTCTGGTGCACTGAATTTTATGAGGCATTCATTTCGATTGTTATGGTAGCTTCCATGTGAATTAAATAAAAGGTGAATAATGGCATTCATATAAAAAAAACAAGCATTTATGGATGATTCCCCGCTGCCACAAACATTTTTTTCTATCTTAGCACTAACCATCCGAGGTGTATTACACACAAAACTGAAAAGAGCTTTTATCATCTACAGAGATCTCTTCTGATTATATGCTTTTAGGCAATAAATGGTTTTGAATAAATGACTTTCATTGCTTTCAATTCAGAAGTAGACGAGTTTGATGTTACAGAAAACAATAGGTTTTTTTTTAGGTTACTTCCATTTATTTTTTTATGTGTGACATTGTAATAACGACGGGAAGTAGGATTTTCTCATATTCTCTTGAAGGCAGCATTAGTATTTGTCCGCTTATGTGATCTCAACATGTCTGTCCACATGAGGGACCCACTCCATGTCAAATAAAACCACTTTAATTATGACACTCATATGAGATTCTTCAAAAATATCATTAATTTCTTGTAGAGCTGGACATTTTAATAAGGATCAAATGAGCTTTGAGAATGAAACCAACCTGTTTGTTCCTCATTATCTTCCGTTTGTTTCTTCAATCTTCACGTCTTCTTGTTTTACACAGATCTCTTCTTCAATCTTTATGTCTTCTTGTTTCACTCTGAATGTTTCTTCAATCTTCAGGTTTTCACTCTCAATTTTAATAAACGCCATCTTAAAATAGTGTCAAGTGGATCTCCGTTACCTCTGCAGGAGTTGTTCTGTGTCATGTTTAAGATGAGAATAATTAACAGAGGAAAATTAATACAAACAAATCTGTGTGTGTGTCTCAATCAGCTCTAGTTCGGTATCAGCTCACTGGTAAGAGAATCTGAGTGAGTTAATGTCCTTAAGTCTGATTAGCTATAAAGAAATGACTTATTATTAAAAGAAAGCAAATTATACAGACATTTTGTTACCTATATTTTATATTTAAAGCGTTTGATCCATTTAACTAAGAGTTTCTCCTTTTCTCTCATCACTAACGTTACTTGACAGTAGGGGTGTAACGGTACACAAAACTGACGGTTCGGTACGTACCTCGGTTTTGAAGTCCCGGTTCGGTATGGATTCGGTACAGAAGTTTTAAAAAATTGCTTTTTATTAATTTTTATTCAACAGTGGTTTAATGAAAAAAATTGTGTCTGTCCTTAAATGAATTAAATTATAACTAAAAGTTTCTTAAAGATAATGTTGTAAACTATATAGGGAGCTCTTACTTACATATAGCTATTAAAGATTAACAACAGAGCCCAAACTATTAGCCTAAATCAGTTGCTATTTATTTTTAGATATAATAATCAACACTCATAAGCTTCACATAAGGCAGTTTTTGCATTAACTTCTAAATCTAATTATTTTTATTCGTTGTTGAAATATAATCATTTAGTGGCTGTAATTTTCATGACAGGTTTATTTAAACATACATTAAATAAACAAGACATCACTATCAGGCTAAGTAGAATATAATGAATATATATAGGCTAATATAATGAATGTAACGGCTAATATAGTGCATGTATTCAGTGAAAGAGTTGATTTCTCTTGTGAGCTAACAGCTGTGGACACTGAATGACTTCTGAGTAAACGTGATTCTGCATGACATTGTTTACAAGCAGTTTTATTGTCTTTCCGCGATTGAAACACAGATGGAGCGGTTACACGACATATGATACATTTCAGTAAGTTGTAATGTATCCTCAACATACCTTAAGATGTATTAATTTATGTTTATTCTTTAGGAAGAGATGATCGCATTGACTCGCGCGCTGCCGCTTTAAGTTGAACTGATACGCGTCTATCAGTCACGTCACCCCTAGTAAACACAGATGGAGCGATTACACGACATTAGATTAGATTAGATTAGATTAGATTAGATTCAACTTTATTGTCATTACACAAGTACAAGTACAAGGCAACGAAATGCAGTTTAGGTCTAACCAGAAGTGCAATAGCAGCAAGTGCAGGATATATACAATGGTTGCATAAGTGCAGGACATGGAAATGTACTGAATATATATAAATATGTATAAATAGAGAGATGGTTATTACTATAAACAGAACTGAATTTACAGGTGAATATGTACAGTGAATAAATATGCAGATGGCTATTAATATAAACAGAATTTACAAGTGAATATGTCCTATGAATATAATATACGGATGGCTATTACTATAAACAGAATTTTACAGATAGAGGTATGCAATAATATGTTAGGCTAATATGAGGAATATCGCAGTGGATTAAGGTAGTGCAATAAATTATGGACAGAGCTATCCAAAAAAAAAGTGTAAAAGTGCAGTGGAAAGTGGTTGCATATTACAGTTAGAAGTACGGTGCAAAATGCAAATGTAAACATTGGTACTATTGTTGGGGTAACAGCTTTGGACCCAGGACCAGTAGTGAGAAATGAAGACCAAGAGTCAGGAGTTAGATTAATTAAAGAAAAATTTACTGAAGAATAGTTTGCAGTTTCATCAGCAGAAGCCAGCTTCAAGTCTCTCAAGGAGTTCGTAGGCTGCGCTCCCTCTAACAGTCTCCCCACCTCCGCCTCACGTACATACAATTTCCTGAACAGTTATACTGTTTTCAAGGTCTAGACACGTCATTACTGCCATGTGGAATGATTCTGATTGGTTCTAACAACATGCACGTATGCAACTTTCCACACGTAAACAGATAGGAGCACATATCACTAAAAATGCATAGACTAGTTGTCGCCCAGGCCAAGATTTAGATCGTCATGACCTCGGAGGTCGCAGAATGGCGTCTCCACGTCTCGTATCATCTGCAGAAAAGTCCATCTCCAATGCTGAACCTGCACAGATCATGCAACGCACATACACCCAAAAGCTCCAAAGAGTAACAGTTTGCTCAAGGTTGAGAACATCTTAACTAACTATCAACAAGCACTTCCAAAACATCCTGATATCACGTTTTAGTACTGAAGTGAAATTATTCTTTTAATAAGAAAGGCACATAAGAGAGGTACATTTCTCTGAGTCCCCAAAAAGTCACGTAGACCTGTAACCTATGTGGACTAAGGTCACTTTAGGATGACATATAGCTCAACACATGCAGAGAGGGGTTCTCTTTGCTCCTAGAGTGGTTTACACCCCAAGGACAGTTGCCTGTCAGCACGCCTTGACACAGACATCAGAGAAGTAACTGTAGAATGTGGATACAAAAGCACACAGCAAATATAATACTAAAATCACTCATTAAAATATAGAGGTTAAAGATTAACTGATTTATCCAATGTAGAAAAAAATAGTTATAACTTGATTATCATTGATTCTTATTTTAATATTGAACATAAAATCATTCTTGAAGGATATGTGTCTGATGAAGAGACAAGTGATGTTTGGCTTGACCCTTGACCCTTCATTCCCCCCTTTTAGACCATATGGGGGGGTCCCATACCGCCACGTCTGGTCTACCAGTGAGGTCACTACGGAAGGTCAAGTGGTGACGCATGTTTCCCTTAGGGTCACAATTGTCTCTTCACCTCATCACGGACATGCTGGCCACTAAAAAGACCAGTCCCCGTTCCGAGGCTCTTTACCCCTTCCACTCACAAACAGGGCCCCAATGTTCTTCTTTTCTCAAAACTCCTGATCAACATACTGATAACGTGCTTTCTCTCATTGAGAGGGGAACCGACAATATAGTACAATAGTATTCATACAATTCTTTAGGGTTTCAGTAAAAGGAAATATAAAATAAAATAAAATAACAAAATAAAATAAATAAAATGAAAGACAAATCCATATTTAATCTCTGGAAGCCGGGCTAAACGAGCACTCACTGGTGCTGCATTTCCATCAAGTTAGAGGTGTGTGATGCCTCCAAAATCTGAACACATGACTGAAATTTGCAAGGTTAAAGTGACCAGAATGATCTCAGCCGACCCTTGAATGCCAATCTTTAAGGTGTTTCCTGGCTCTCAATTATGCGGTATTTGGTGAGCGGTATAGAGGGGCCAATATTAGGGCAGGGGCTGCTGTGTCCAGTCTTGACCTTGGCCCCTACGAAACACAGCTTCCCCTCCCACAGTGATGCTGCTGGCCTCACAGACATCTGCCTCACCTCTCATACACACCTCACATAAAAACACCCCCCCTTCTTGGAGGTGCCCCAAGAGTGGTGACCCCCATTGGCGTGGGTTGCCCTCTGCTGGCCACAAGAAGGTCTTACCCGTCATCGGGAAATCACCTCATTCTCATTGGTCATCGCAACAGGATCCGATATTTTTCTGGAACCTTTTGGAAAGTGCATTCAAGAGTCACCAGAGCCATCCGGTCTGCTTTCAAATTAGTAAAAACATGGAGACAGGTTAATTATAGCTCCTGATCACACAGTTTTCCTGATACAAGTGTTCTCGTGAAACATCACACACGTCTAGGACGGACCCTCAGTCACCACTCAGAGACCAAATACAAACTTAGGAAAATATAAAGGAGGAAACAAAATCATACCTAGGGAGGATCATTCAATTCATGATAATAATATAGAAAGATAAATATTGACTAAGTCTTTGATTATAAATTTAATTTTAGAACCCACCCTTCACGTTTCTACCAATTTAGGCTTCTTCCTAATTTACAATGTCCCACCAAAAAGCACATATGCATCCTTACATATTCACTTAACCCCCATTTTCATCATTATCCAAGATATATCACCCAAAGATAGGGATTGTAATTAAAAGTTTTTCTTTTTTTTTTTTTCTCAAAACAAATCTTTTTCAGGTATAAAACTCAATAGTGGCCTGAAATAGACATAAAAATTAAATAAATAATAAAAAAAGATAAACCAACAATAAAAGGTAAATAAATAAAAATAAACAATGGAATAATCCATTCAATTTCATTCAGTCTCATATAGCATGTACCCCCTTAATTGCATAACACATTATACATTTCTTTCTCAAAGAATAGAAAATAAAAGAAAACATTCATATCATCCATAACATTCTTTCCACTTAAAACATAAACTTGTTCCTAATTTTTACTCAAGAAACCTTTGGTTACATGTACTATTTCCAACAGACCCATTCTTCACCCCTCATAGCCCACATGACCGTTGATGAACATATCCATAAAAATAAAAATAAAAGTTAATGTTAAAACCATTTCATCAAAAATGACTTAATTATCAATTCTTATTACACCCAATCAGCTTGTTGTTAGTAAAACATTCAAAATCATTCATCAGGGTTTTCTTTAAAGTACCCTTCTTTAAATTTTGCTTTATTTCTGTTCTCAATGTGTTGTCCATTAAAACTCTTCAGGTGTAAGCTCCAAATGACCAAAATCTTAAACCTCTTAATTCTTGTCACTTGGCAGTGATACTTCATCAAATCCTCACTAGCCTTATCTTGCCTCTTACACCCAAAAGTGTCACAACTTTACCAAGAACACATTTTCATAATCTCCCATATTACTTTAAATTTGGACTATAAGACTATAAGTCATCATCAATTTCTTTAAAGCCGTTTTAAAATAATTTGTTCAGCCATATCTATATTGACTCCATTTAACTTTACAAGTGTTCCTAAATTCTGTCAGAAAATCAATTTTTCACAAAAAATCTATCTTTTGGGGCTATTTCTCATTATTCCTCTATCAAAAATATGGTCTGCAGATGCCACACAATATGATCATTATTGTTTCTTATCTCTACTGCTCTGCAGAAACCAAAATATTATATTCCTCTTATCTCAATCTCAGTCACACAGAAAGACTTAAAGACACTTGCTTCTTTAACATTAATTGTGGTTCTGTATAAATCAAAATATCATGAAAAATGAAAATAAAGTAAAAATAAAACTTTTCCTTTTAAAAGTTATCTCTTTGGTCGCCCTCCGGCCTTTCAGAATTTTGAGGGAGTCTCTGGATAATTTAGATAGTGACTTCAGCCAATTTGTCACTTTGTCTCTGCCATCAAGTCTATAATATTTTCGTTTACCATTTTTAATCAATTGACATGATTTAAATTTATGCCCTCAGTTGAATTTAGACAAGGGTTTTAACCCATGATGGACGGCAATTTTTAACTTTACAATTCCACTTTAACTAATCCAGAGAGTAATTCAAATCAACATCATAAATGACAAAAGTCGTCACAACAGACAGAGCTGGATAAGAATCCATTTAAAGCTCGTCCTGTGTTCTGGATCATCTTTTCACCAGATTTCTTCAAAATTATCAGTATCTCTTAAGGTTGTCGTTTACCTTAACCAATCTGTAATGGTCAAACACTCATTCCAGAGGTTAATGACACCCAATCAGGACAGAACAGTTCTAGGAACAGACACATACAAAACATAAAGTGCAGTCACACCCACACATATATTAAACATGAATTGCTCATTCTCAAATTTTACTTTTAGTGTTAACTCAAATTATTATTTTAACTCAGCTTTTACGTCTGCTCATTATTAATTTGTCTCTACAAAAGTCAGCTGGATTGTTTTGGTTCTGATATCATTTCTTTGTTTTGTTTCAGCTTTCGCAGGGCGATAACAAATTGTACCATCCCTGCTTCCACAAGCAGTCTCTCTCTCTCTCTCTCTCTCTCTCTCTCTCTCTCTCTCTCTCTCTCTCTCTCTCTCTGATAACTTTTTCAACAGTCTTCTAAGACTTTAACTTTAATGTTAAATTCATTCTCATTTAAAGTCTGTGTGTAAAAACATCTTATACCTTTTTACACACCATGTTTTCCTACAACATGTCTTATTATTTTCAAGTGATGCCCTGTGCGTTTATTCAGCAATATCTTCGATCATCTATGGCACAGTCTCAGATATCAGATAGCTGGTTTCCAAAATAGAGAGAGACTCTGAGGCATTCAGGACTGGTACTGCATTTTCATAAACTTTTAACTTGTCACTCTAGAACAGCATAAGACTTGGCTAGAGATTACATTTGTTTTGCAATAAACATCAGACATTATCCCTTTAACTCTATCGTTTGCCAGAAATTACGTTTTCAAATGATCATAATTTCATTTGTCTTTTGCCCATACAATCCATTTAAACTTCAAACATCCAAACTGAGTCTGAGTTACTCTTCTAATTTTAGCCACAGCACCAGAAATGACATGGTGGGCCAGATTCAGATAAGCGAATTGTTTTATTACAGCTCATCATGAGCTTATCTTTTGAACCCAAAACATCAGCTTCTAGGGTTTTTAGCTTTTAACACCAATTATTGTCTTACGAGCAGTGTTTTTACCAACATCCAGTCCAATAAACTTTATCAGAACTTTTCACGAGTCAGAGGAACAGGAAAATGTATTATACATTTTATCATTTAAACCCACTATGTTTCTAATTATATATCTTTTCTGCTCACTTTGTATCATCATTGTCTTTAATTTTGCCTCATAATTTTATATTAAAATTATCATTGAACTTTCCTTTTAACAGGAATTCCTTACGACTTAAATTAATTGAACTTATTACTTATTTCATTATTTTTCAATCTGTGCCCCTCTGTTTAAACTCCCTCCGTGTCCGTGACTATATCTGCAGCTGCTCTGAGAAGAGAGTGCAGGAGGGGAGGGGGCAGATAAGACTCGCTGCTCACACATCTCTGGGCCTTTTTGTTTTGTTTTTCCTGTTCTGTTTCAAAAACAACTTCAAGTCCTTTACTCAGACTACACAGACCAAATCTTACATAATTTCCAGTGATTTCTGCCAATTTATCTCACAAACAATTTAGAAATTAAAATTTTTCCAGTCTTTTAGCTTTTCGCCAGTCAAGTTTCTGATTAACTTTTTCCACTTAGAATTAAAACCTTTGCCCATTTCCTTAATAATTCCTTCAAATTTCTTTGATGTCAGGGCTTCAGAGCAGAGCTGCTTACAGCGTTTGCTCTCTTTTGTCTCAAAATCTTTATCTGGACTGATCATGTCACAAATTGTTAGCCATCATTTTAGTCAAAGTTCATACTCACCTGAAATTATACCAGCGGAGATGGAGGCGGCGATCTTTAACCAACACAGCTGTGGCTTCTGCGTGATGAAACTGCAAAGTACACTTGTACGAAAAAGTCACTCATACTGGTCCATGCCAATTTGGGTCATACTTTACATTTTCCTCGGGATCGTTCCTGATGCATCCCTGGCAAACAACCCTGAATCTATTTTTATTTTGTAACTAATTAACTAATAACTTAATCCCTAACTGTCTATTTTCCTAAATTCGGGGGCCCCCTGTCTGAGTTGGAAGAGACGGAGAAGGTTTGCGGTGGTCACTGTTTACCCTTACCAGTGTGCCTGCCCCTGTAGGAGTGGTGTGGTCACCAAAGCCCCCTTTGAGCTCTCTCCTCTGTTTGGGCAGGACTCGCTTGCACCCACGGTACCACCTTATGGTTACCTGGGCGACTTCTTATACCCCTTTATGTTTCTCAAACGCTTTTACCTCTTTAACATGTAATGTTCAAGATCTCTAGCCGAAACATAACCCGTGGTATAATTATTCCTTATTCCCGTCGAAATAAAGCTCTGCCGTTCCCCTTACCCAGTCTCTTCCAGTCAGACAAGTCTAATAATAAAAATATACTACCTTATCTACTTATTTGCCAGAGGTGTACCAAGGACTGATTGCCCGCATTCTCCACCAAAAACTGTTGGGGTAACAGCTTTGGACCCAGGACCAGTAGTGAGAAATGAAGACCAAGAGTCAGGAGTTAGATTAATTAAAGAAAAATTTACTGAAGAATAGTTTGCAGTTTCATCAGCAGAAGCCAGCTTCAAGTCTCTCAAGGAGTTCGTAGGCTGCGCTCCCTCTAACAGTCTCCCCACCTCCGCCTCACGTACATACAATTTCCTGAACAGTTATACTGTTTTCAAGGTCTAGACACGTCATTACTGCCATGTGGAATGATTCTGATTGGTTCTAACAACATGCACGTATGCAACTTTCCACACGTAAACAGATAGGAGCACATATCACTAAAAATGCATAGACTAGTTGTCGCCCAGGCCAAGATTTAGATCGTCATGACCTCGGAGGTCGCAGAATGGCGTCTCCACGTCTCGTATCATCTGCAGAAAAGTCCATCTCCAATGCTGAACCTGCACAGATCATGCAACGCACATACACCCAAAAGCTCCAAAGAGTAACAGTTTGCTCAAGGTTGAGAACATCTTAACTAACTATCAACAAGCACTTCCAAAACATCCTGATATCACGTTTTAGTACTGAAGTGAAATTATTCTTTTAATAAGAAAGGCACATAAGAGAGGTACATTTCTCTGAGTCCCCAAAAAGTCACGTAGACCTGTAACCTATGTGGACTAAGGTCACTTTAGGATGACATATAGCTCAACACATGCAGAGAGGGGTTCTCTTTGCTCCTAGAGTGGTTTACACCCCAAGGACAGTTGCCTGTCAGCACGCCTTGACACAGACATCAGAGAAGTAACTGTAGAATGTGGATACAAAAGCACACAGCAAATATAATACTAAAATCACTCATTAAAATATAGAGGTTAAAGATTAACTGATTTATCCAATGTAGAAAAAAATAGTTATAACTTGATTATCATTGATTCTTATTTTAATATTGAACATAAAATCATTCTTGAAGGATATGTGTCTGATGAAGAGACAAGTGATGTTTGGCTTGACCCTTGACCCTTCACTATAAATACAGTCGGCAGTGCAAATGAGCATAATCCAGTTAAGATATGGTGGTGCAAAATGCATAAGTTGTACTGTAATAAACAGTCGGTAGTGCAAATAACAAAGTGAAGGCAGATGTGAGGTAGGAGAGTTTGCAGTTTATGAGGGAAGTGGATCAGCGGGGGTTTGAGTTCAGTAAAGAGACAGCTCTGGGGAAAAAACTGTTCTTAAGTCTGCTGGTCCTGGTCCGGAGGATCCTGAAACGCCTACCGGAGGGCAGGAGAGAAAACAGTCTGTGGGCTGGGTGAGAGGAGTCCTTGAGGATGCTGCGAGCTCGATGCAGACAGCGTTTCCTCTGGATGTGCTCGATGGCAGGTAGTGGAGTCCCTGTGACATATGATACATTTCAGTAAGTTATAATGTATCCTCAACATACCTTAAGATCTATTAATTTATGTTTATTCTTTAGGAAGAGATGATCGATTGACTCGCGCGCCGCGCGCTGCCGCTTTAAGTTGAACTGATATGCGTCTATCAGTCACGTCACATTAAAGAGCGTTAAAACGGCATTTATCATTTGAATTTCATGATGAAATGGACTGAATATTTAATATGTTCGTGTGGGAACTCGGATTGAAGTGTGTTCCGCGCTCACAACAAGCCGACTGTTAACGGTTAAAGATTACATTCATGGCCAGGAGAATCTGACCTATTAACATTAAAATATATTATAAATACAGTGGTAACACTTTACAATAAGGTTGTATTAGTTAACATTAGTTAATGCATTAGTTAACATTGCCTAACCATGAGCAGTACATTTGTTACTGTATTTGTTAATCTTTGTTAACGTTAGTTAATAAAAATACACCTGTCATGGTTCGTTCATGTTAGCTCACAGTGCATTAACTAATGTTAAGAAGATTTTAATAATGCGTTAGTAAATGTCAAAATTAAAGATAAATAACCTGCAGTCACCAGACAGGATCAGTCCGCCCCCCATCTCATTCAGATCTCTAATGATCCCTGCCTGCTCATTCTTCCAAGCCTGCACGATGGTAGGAATTGTGTACAAGCGTTGGTGGCGGAAGAAGGTGCTGATGCTCTGAAGTCCAAACAGCTTCAACATCCTGATGGTCTGGGTAGCCATGCAGCCTGAAAAGTGGATGGCCCCACTCAGTAAGAGGTTGCAGGCCGTCATATTTCGATGCAGTATTGGCTGGTTCTGCCAGAAACGCTGATAACCACATGCTGCACAGACCTAAGAGATGTATATGAAAATAGTACATAACTAAGTAATAGAACAAAAAATACAAGTTATGGGACACTTTTTTTCCCCACAAAATATATTATAAATTTTCACAAAAAATTTGCCTCTTACTTGTTTTATTTTTACAAAAGTTCCCTCCTGCTTCTCAACATTTCCTTGGGTTTCCCCACAACAGGCTGGGCAAATTGTAAATAGAGACATCAGCTGGCTTTGGCACACAATGAACTTGTCAGCAGCACTGGAAAAAAGAAAAACATTCATTTTGACTTGACACAATTTGGTCATACACATAATCTAAAATTAAAAGAATAAGTCTTACTTGAAGTTAGGATGAGGATCCTGCACTGGTTCCTCATCAGATGAGTCGCTTCTTATTTCCTCCTCTGGGATCCATGACACATCACCAGATTCATCCATGAAAACAGCAGCTGATTCATCATCACTGTGCACAGGACTAGGCAGTGGAGTAGATGTTTGTTTTTCAAACCTTTCTGTCTGAGTCCCCACACTGACCATCTTGGGCTGTGCCTGGACAGCTATAATAAAAATAGATCCAGCTTTATACAATTTTGCAACAGCATGTGTCACTGCTTAGCTACCCCTGTCCAACCTACTGCAATCCCAAACAACAACTGTCACAAAATCTAAATGTGTTAATTAAATTGTGTTAAAATGGAGGTCAAAGATAGTGTTGGAGTTGTAACTTACCTGCCTGCACCATACAGAAAGATTTTACTAATTGTTTGCCTTCATACATTATGTAAACAGATGTACAATTAATTATAGATATGAGTAATGTTAAATCTACCTGATGAACGATGTGAAGGTCTGAGGTCACACTGTGAGCCAAAGTGATGCACTGATGATTGAGGGGCCAGTGGAGAGAAAGGGTCAGCAAGCACTGCAGCACTGGCTGTAGATGCATCTCCCCATTCATTACTTGCAATGTCTTCCAATCCTTATAAACACAGAACCGAATTAGCTGTGCAAACAAAGTCACTAAGCTATAACTAGACTTGATGGTTATAATATTTGCAAACTGAGGTAACCAGAACCAAAAAAAAAACGGCCACTTTATATACTAAATTTGTGCTCGTATGTCTTTATAAAACATTTTAAATCCTGCATTGACTTTTCATATGGTATTTTCATAATGTATAACTTTACATAATGTAATGTATATTTATAATGCTAACTAGCAGTTAGTTAGTATGCCTTACACGCTAGCTGCAGTGTTTTACAACAACTTATATACACAACCCGTTGCTTCTCATTATTCAAATTATTAAATTACTGTATTGGTATTTAGCAAATGTTAGAAAAAAACATACTCACTGCGCACAGTTCGCGTTTTCGTCGAGCTGCATCCCTGACAGATCCGTGACCATCATGTTTCCCGCCGGCGGGAGAACCACATGCTAACAGCGCAATGGAAGGCGTTGTGTGCACCGAAGGAACCGCGCCAGCTCTGAGTCTCACTTGGTTCTTGCTTCGGCATCCCATGTTGAATTCCATCATATCGCCTGGATGATAATTTTCCGCGCTAAAGTGAACGCTACAGACCACCGCATTTTTTGAGCCAGATGCAGAAGTGAAGTCCCGTCTCTTCACCTGCACAAAACGCACCCAGGCACGGAAGACAGCTCCATCCTTTTTCTTGTTAGGAAACCTGTGGACTCGATGTCCTGACAGGCTGGAGTTTGTGCAACCTCCACAAACACAATAATTTACCATCACGATAATAAATTGAAATCCAAAAACTACCGAAAACACACTGAATCACGACCGCTTCTACTGAATACCAACCTACTCTGCACTGAGCCAACGCAGAGCGCGCCAAACGACTCCCTTTCGTGACGTAATATGACGCGATGTTGAAAAAAAAACGCTTTTTCCAAACAGGCAACGAAACGGCCACTTTATCTACTAAATGTGTGCTCTTATGTCTTTTTAAAACAGTTTAAATCCTGCATTACCTTTTCATATGCTATTTTCATACAAGGTTATATATTAATCTAAAAAAAAATTTAACCTGCAATATGCCCTATAATAACTAATTATAATAATAATTTCACTGTTTTCTATAATTTGTCTGAACTGAAAGACTTTTAACAAACTTTTAAAAAACAAACCTTTCCTCAGCCGACGCAGACGCAACAGACGCAGGAGTGCGCGGCGTAGACTTATGACGTCATACCATCAGACCAAAATAAATGTCTTTTTCACACGCCCAAATCACGGAAATGTACATATAGAAAACAAGTAAAAACAATATAAAAAACATTCAGCCTAAACGATAACTAGCATATAGCATTAAATATACACATCAGCAGTCACAACTTTTTTAGCATTGTAAAAATATTTTAATTATTGTAATGTGTCCCTGTATGATTTTACAACGATAGCTTCTTCACTTTGTATCACAAACTGAACTGGGTAGCGCTTAAATATGTTGTTTGTACAGTAACGTTTGAGTTTGACAGTAGAGTACTGATTTAAAAGTCAATTTATTTAGCCATTTAGTTATGTAAATTACTCTGATTATCCTATTGTTACTGTACTAGCATCTTGCGTCAGATCTACAACGGGGATATTATAGTTAATGTTGTCTCTCTAAGAAACTTTCAATTTAATCAGAAATTGTTTAGACAGTCAAGAAGTGGATAAAATCACTTACTGCTTGCAGGTATATGGTTGGAATTGCCCCTTTATTCAGTATCAGACGCTGAGCAAAGCCTGCTTGATATTGTCCCAGGTTTGAAAAACTGTCCGTGGTGAAATGGGCTGAGCAAACGAACAACTTTGAAATAAATTGTTGCGGTATCCGATTATAAATAAACATCAACCATGCCTGTTGACATGTTTTATCTGTGGGAAGAGTATGAAATGTCTTCACATCCCCTGCACAGCCTGGAACATAACATTTGTTCCATGATCTGCCATGTTCGCTATCCTCGCGTGACGCTTGTTTACCTGCATAACTCCAGATGATTCGGCTGCGCAGTTTCGCCTGACAGTGAACATGTGCTGGCATAAGCAAATGTTGGGGGCGTACATATTAATGATCCTGACGATTGCATCACTCTCGGTGTTATGTTGAGATTTGCCTATTTTTCCGTGGTGTTTTTCACAAACGAGATTTATATATGAAGGAGGAGGCAATGGTGTTTGAGACTCACTGTATGTGATTTACATGTACTGAAATCTTGTTATTTAACTATGGCAAGGTTAATTACATTTTTCATTCTAGGGCACCTTTAAAGACCTGAAGAAACATTACTGTAACTGTAATGATTGTACTGTACATTTTTTATTAAGTTTTATTGCTTGTTAATTAAGGCCTTTTGAAGCGAAGAGGTGCGTTTGTGTAAGAAAAATATCGATATTTAAAACTTTACAGACTAAAATAACTTACTTCTGCCGGATTGCTGTATGCATTGATTTATGGCGGAAGAGTAACCCCTGACCCTGGAACCCTTGACGCATGCGCATTGACGAACGCGGAAACGCAGAGGATTGAGCAAAATACCGGTCATGAATAAGAGTCTAAAACCAGAATTTTTAAAGGGGGCTGGATGAACGATTTCAGATGCTGTCTGTCTGTATGAGTGACCGATTAATTAAAAAAACAATACAAAAAAAGGAAAATGTACTGGTAATTTTCTGTCAGAATGTTATCCAAGAAATGTTTAAATACTTAAACATCCACGAGTGTGGATTACCCTTTAATAAAGCTGCATTTGGATCTTCTACCTTCTGTCTCAGAGCAGTACGTTACAACATCTGAGGCTGAGACTACCTAATATTAACTTCTTGTTTATTGAACTGTTGTATAAAAATATATATATAATTGTATACCGCATAAAAAAAACTGTTAGCCTTTCTAAAATAAAGTTTGAAAAAAAATTTAAAGACAAGAAAACAGTCAGTAATAAAATAAGAGCAAATAAACAAACAAGCGATAGCACAAGTAAATACAAAAGATACAAATGAAATGCACTGCTTTAGGTTTTTCAGGTAAACATAAAAGTAGTTATTTAATTTAGAAATTTAATAAGCAAATGTAAAATAACACCGCATAGTTTTTATCACTGTATAAATTAAACAGAATAATCCTTAATATTACAGCTACAAAGGTTATTAATTCAAGGGAAGTGAGTGATTTTCTCACTGTATTTTGTTCTCATATGAGGGATGGAGAATCTGAAACCGGAACCTCTGGTGCAGCTGTGGCAGTAATGGCTTTAACAGGAACCTCTGGGGCGGCCATACAAGCAACTTCTGGGATCACGATGACAGGTGACAAGGCATTTTGGCACTAGTGTTACCAAGGCTTGCCAGTCCTGCAAGACGCTAAGGCATGTCCAATCCACCGGCTTCTGCTGCAGGAGGGATCGAATCAGATGGCAGCATTCTGTGCAGAACGATGGGAGAGAAGAGAAGATTAAATGAGAGAGTTGAACTTTACACCTGCTGTCTTTATAATAATATGAGATTTGACTGTTATAAACTGCAAGGTCAGAAATTCTGGGAAAATTCTAACCTCTTGGCTCAGATTGAACTTTTCCCACCCTTTTTGTTCTGTTTTACGGTTTAGAATCACAATCTTTGTTGTGATGAATGCCATCTTACATCTGACAAGCCAGTTTGAAACAATTTGCCCTGACCAATTGCCAGCAGGTTTCTGGATAGCGTTCACACACCATCACGAATATATTAGCACTCCCAGTGACCATACAGTAGCAGGTTTTCCGTGGTACCTGCCTTCCATTTTGTACTCAGGGGGCATGTACTTTCATGTGCCTGACGGAAAGATCTTTTGTCTGAAGGGTAAGTTTCAAAACAATGGGATATGGTTGAACTCATTACTAGAATTTAAGTCCTAAACTACAGGTTTGATACATAACACATACTACAGAAGACATCATAGCTAGGTTCTCTCACCCAAAGTCACCCCGCACCCAAAGTCAATCAGCTTGAATTCAAGGGTTTCTGAATTGATCAGCAAGTTGTTCAGTGGCATAAGTTTCCTGCCATATGACAAGCCACACTAATTCCTCAGTGAAGGTCCCTCCACAGTGATGGACATAAGTCTTCAGATCTTCACATGGTGAGGGATGTTCCAAGACCATGATGTATTGGCCAGGCTGGTCCTGCCATTCCAGCAGCTCAATGATCTGAGGAACTTTAGCATCCTGATTGACCAGTATTAAAAGGCCGACCTCTAATGGAAGGGATGTGGGATGACCAAGCTAGAAGAGAGATAATTTTTAGGACACTTAGTAGGAACTGCTTTCTCAAATAAAGATTTAGTCCAATGTTTACAATGAGATCAAGTCCAGTGGAATGAAGCTCCTGAAGACCATGATCCCCAACAGCAGAGACAATGTCCTGTAGAAGATTTGTATCTAAAGCGGGAAATATCAAAAGATTCTTCAGTTATGGGCATTTTTGGTTTGGGTGCACTTTCTGAGTCTGATCTGGGCTGCCTCTGTGTTCAAAGAGAAACTAAGAGGGTGCCTCCTCTACACTATCAGTCCTCCTCCTCTTTCTCTCAGGCCTCTCCATCTTCATCAGGGAAATTCATCTACACTAACAGGCCGATGGTACTCCTCCACACCCCTGCTGGCTGTACTTCTAAGTTGTGCACCTGAATCCGTTTTCTCTTCCAGCTGGTGGAACAGTTGGATTAATGTAGACGTAGCCTTAGGTTGAAATAAAATGCTGCGTAAGCTCAACCAATCAGCATGTTCAGCACCCAAGTCCCACCCCTGAAAGTTCCTGAACTTTGAAAAAGTTTTACCTCGCAAGCAGGGCCGTTTTGAGGGGGAAATCTTTACCATGGAACTATATTTAGACCCCGGTTCCTGCGGTCGAAACACACAGAGTACCACCCCAAAGTCCCTAGTTCCTGGGAAAGTTCCCGCGGTGGAAACGCGGCTTGAGGATGGGAGCAAGGACCATGGCCTCAATGCCATTCAATTGTGGTGCCTCCTGTGCAATACCCCTTTGATTTTTGGAGATGTACTTGCTTGGGACAATAGTTATCAGAATTTGATACTACTTTTGATTCAAATTGTGAACATTGCATTCTCACCAACTGTAACAGACACTATGACCTATTTCTGAAGCATGTACGTTTTGATCATATCAAACTTTTTAAGTCTATGTTTCCAGAAAAACGTCTTATTCCAAAGCATCATCTGATAATTCATTATTCTAGGTGTATTATGAAAACAGGTCCACTAGTACATATGTTGTATTTAAAGGTAAACAACTTCAAGAGGTCTGTTAAGAATTACACAAATATAACCAAAACATTGGTAAAGAAATGTTTTATTGTAAAAGATTTCAGTTTGGTCCTGTTAATGAGGTCTCTACTTGCCTTACTCTGGAACGCAGTGAGGTTTTAAATGAAACTTTGAATGTGTGAACTATTTTGACGACATCTTGGGTAAAACACTTCAGAACTGAATACCAAGTTGGAATGTTTGTTCATTATGCTGTTGACAATGAAATACCTGTTTTTAATAAGATATTGTTTTGAAGGATGAACAAGCATTCATTTTGACTAGTATAAGGTTACTACAATGTATTTTAATGAGCATGTGCATTCTGTATTGAGAAGGTTGATGATGTTTTTACTGCCATTTTTGTAACTGACCTGATATATTACAGACCGTATGTCAGGCACTTTTCATATAATGAAAAGCTCCTCAACATCACCAAAACTAAGGAGCTCATCGTGGACTTCAGGACAGAGTCAAGAGGCACACACGACACCATCCACATCAATGGAATGGCTGTTGAGCGTGTCTCCAGTTTCAAGTTCCTGGGGATCCACATCTCGGCGGACATGTCGTGGATGACCAACACCTCCAGCCTGGTCAAGAAGGCTCACCAGCGCCTCTTCTTCCTGAGGACACTGAGGAAGAATCAGCTCTCCTCGGCTATCCTGGTGAACTTCTACCGCTGCGCAATAGAAAGCATCCTGACCAACTGTGTGGCAGTATGGTATGGGAGCTGCTCTGCTGCGGAGCGCAAGGCACTGCAGCGGGTGGTGAAAACTGCCCAGCGCATCACAAGGACTCCACTACCTGCCATCGAGCACATCCAGAGGAAACGCTGTCTGCATCGAGCTCGCAGCATCCTCAAGGACTCCTCTCACCCAGCCCACAGACTGTTTTCTCTCCTGCCCTCTGGCAGGCGTTTCAGGATCCTCCGGACCAGGACCAGCAGACTTAAGAACAGTTTTTTCCCCAGAGCTGTCTCTTTACTGAACTCAAACCCTCGCTGATCCACTTCCCTCATAAACTGCTAACTCTCCTACCTCACATCTGCCTTCACTTTGTTATTTGCACTACAGACTATTTATTACAGTAACAACTGTTTACTTATGCTTTTTGCACCACCATATCTTAACTGGATTATGCTCATTTGCACTGCCGACTGTATTTATAGTACCAATGTTTACATTTGCATTTTGCATCGTACTTCTAACTGCAATATGCAACCACTTTCCACTGCACTTTTACACTTTCTTTCGGATAGCTCTGTCCATAATTTATTGCACTACCTTAATCCACTGCTATATTCCTCATATTAGCCTAACATATTATTGCATACCTCTATCTGTAAAATTCTGTTTATAGTAATAGCCATCCGTATATTATATTCATAGGACATATTCACTTGTAAATTCTGTTTATAGTAATAGCCATCTGTATATTATATTCACTGTACATATTCACCTGTAATTCAGTTCTGTTTATAGTAATAACCATCTCTCTATTTATACATATTTATATATATTCAGTACATTTCCATGTCCTGCACTTACGCAACCACTGTATATCCTGCACTTGCTGCTATTGCACTTCTGGTTAGACCTAAACTGCATTTCGTTGCCTTGTACTTGTACTTGTGTAATGACAATAAAGTTGAATCTAATCTAATCTAATGAGAGTCATATCTATCTATTACATTGTGCCATATTGTAGTTGTTTCAGAGTGCAATTAACTGCAAAAGTTTGACACGTCTTAAATGTGAATGGTGAATGTTTATCTATTTGTCTTATGTAGGGTTGAAAGTAACTCCAGACTTCAGCCAATAGGGTTATTGCTAAACAGTATATTAACACTTAATGTTGTAACACTTGAGTTGGTGTAAAACCAAAAAAATTTGTTAATGTAATTTAACACTAACACCACTGTGGTGTAAATACAACAATCTTGTATTTGTGTTAACCTTTAACAATATACAGTGTTAAATTAACAGTAAATCAGTCTTATAAATGTAACACTTTCAAAAGTTTACCTTCAACACTGCGTAGTATGGACACATTTAGACCCTTGGCTAGTGTCAAATGTGACACTGTAGGTGTACAAATGTACAATACATTTTAACAGGCATAATTAGGCATGAAAATAACTGAAGAAAATATCTATTGGCTAAGCCAACTAATTTGATTCATATTCTTTTGGTTCTCTTACGAGAGGTTCTCTCGTATTGCGTAAGTTCCTTACGCTACGGGAAAGTATTCTTTCTTCGAGATTTCTGAAAAACCCAAAATTATCCTTAATTTTGTAACATTGTCAACGCAGTGCGGCAGCCTGGCAGACCATAGCAGGCTATTCCAGCGTGCTATTGGCTGCTCTGCTGGCAACTGCAGCAGCCTATCGGTGAGCCCGCGTGACGTGGCGACCAATGAGGGCGCTTCGCGCCCACCTGGCTTCATTTGCCTACAGGTGAGGCGTGGCCACGTGTATATAAGCAGGGCTCACGGGCTGCATATTCGATTTTCTTTTTTTCAGCGAAGCCCTTCGCATCGCTGGATCTGGAACCCGCCGCCGTGATCGTGCAGACGAGCAAGCAGAGGACAGCGCCTGGAGAAGCCGGCAGCATCGCGCCACCTTCAGCCATCCGTGCCTGCTCTGCTATCCGGCAGCATTATATCCTTTCATTGCACGTGTTCTCGCCGTTGCGTCACACGTTTCATAAAAGAGCACGAGCGTTTTTATCAAAACGCCTCGTTCCACCTGCGGCTCGTGCCACGTGCAGCTCAGCACCAGAGACCGCCATGTGTCTGTGCTCTCTGTCTGGGCCGTGACCACGCCGCCGCCGCACTCCTCGTGGGCGAATGCCCCGAGTGTGAGGAACTCTCTATGTCGACCCTGCGGGCTCGACTCGAGCAGTTTTATGACGACATCACTCCGCTGTTCCCCCCCTCTGTTCAAGCCGCGCCACCGCGCCGCTTACAAGGGATGGTTGAAATGAACGGTCTCGGAGCGAGCCTCCTCCCCCTCTGTTCAAGCTGCGCCGCTTACAAGGGGTGGTAGGAATGAACGGCCTCGGAGCGAGCCTTCTCCCCCTCTATTCAAGCCGCGCCACCGCGCCGCTTACAAGGGATGGTAGGAATGAACGGTCTCGGAGCGAGCCTCCTCCCCCTCTGTTCAAGCCGCGCCACCGCGCCACTTGCAAGGGATGGTAGAAATGAACGGTCTCGGAGCGAGCCTCCTCCCCCCTCTGTTCATGCCGCGCTGATGCGCCGCTTATATACAAGGGATGGCAGAAACGGACGGTCCTGCAGCTCTCTTTACGTTACAAGAGAGCTGTTCCACCCTCGCGCACATTTCTCAGTCCCCTCATGAGTTCAGGCGACTGGAATTGTTCATATTGCTGTACACGAGCCTGTTAAGACACGCACGCCAGCAAACATACGCCGTCATGAGACATGACGCTGACATATGCTCTCCAACGAACCCGCACTCCCCCCTGTTGGACCGCGCAGATTGCGCCGTTCACAAGGAATGAGAGTGCGCACGGTCACGAGCACGTTCAGCGCGCCGCACTCACTGGGAAATTAACAGAGGGTGTTTTCGTCCCGCTGTGGCCGGACGAACCGCCATTCTCTAGCATTTCTCAGCCCCCTCTCCAGTTCAGGCGGCTGGAAATATTACTATTGCAGTAACGAGCCTGTCTTTTATGCACGCACGACTGCCAACAAGCACGAGGACGTACTGCTGTATGCTCGCGCTAACTGAACGCTATTGTGTCCCTCCCGGTAGCACAGTGGCAAAATCAGCGGCTGAAACGCCGGAGACCCGAGTTCGAGCCCAGCTCTCGCGGCAGATAAAAGTGTTTTACTGTCCGCTTCCCCGGGCTCGCGGCCAGCTTTTCTTACATACAGAAAGCTAACTCGCACCACGTGGTGCTCGAGTATTTTTGGACGTCTATACATAAGGAGAGAAAAGACGGTTAAGTCCCGCTGCGGCCGGACCACCGTTAAAACTCTGTTTTTCCTGTCAGTCCCCACTCCTGTGGCTACTGCAGATGTTTTCCACGCAGCCTACGCGCCGGCGAACTCGCCCTCTCGCCTGTTTCCAACTGTAGCCCCTCCAAAGTCCTCCTAGCAGAGGGGGGAAGCGACGGTTAAGTCCCGCCGTGGCCGGACCACCGTCAAAACTCTTCTTCCTGTCAGCCCCCACTCCTGTGGCTGCTGCAGATGGCTCTCACGCAGCAAACGAGCCGGCAAAACTGCCCTCTCGCCTGTCTACAACCGCCATTTTTACGACGAACCAGAGAAATCACGAAGTTGCCTTTTTTCTGGTTGCACGGCTCACGCCGTATGTGTTTTCAAATGCAGTAAACGTGCCCACTTTTGTGTTCACCCCTGCACCCAAGCACCACAAATCCCGTGTCTCTCACTCACATAAAGCGGCCACCGGCCGCTCGAGTGCTAGAGTTAGGTCACGTGTCCGCTTATTTGCGCCCACGCCTAATCACCACACGCGCTGTCACACAGCCACTCTTAACCGGTCATGTTCCACGCGTAAGAGTTGTGCCCGCTCAAACGCGCTCACACATTTTCGCAAACATTCTGCCCCCGGCGCCATGCGCCGCGCCACACACCATTTGTTCTCCGCCCAAGGTGGCCGGAACGACGAGTGTAGGGCCACACACAAGCCACTCCCCGCTCGAAGCGGCAGAGATACAGTGTGTAGGGCGGCCAGCCATCGCGAGCGATCGGCTGGCCCACAGCACAGAGAGCGCGCGCACTGCGCCCGCCCCTCCTATACAGGCCGTCGAACCCGCGAAGCGCGGCGTTTCGAGCCCGGAGGCCATTCTATCCCTTTGGGCACACGCGAGAGCGTGGGAAGCCATTCCAGGTGTATCAGAATGGGTGCTGAAAACAGTGAAGCACGGCTACACTCTGCAGTTCGCTCGCCGCCCTCCGCGCTTCTGTGCGCGTACGGAGACGAGAGTGAGCGAGGAAGTAGCACATCTACTTCGAGCGGAGATAGCCACACTGCTGTGCGAAGGGGCTATAGAACCGGTTCCCCATTCTATGAGCGAGTCAGGCTTTTACAGCCGGTATTTTCTCGTGCCAAAAAGGGATGGGTCGCTCAGACCGATTCTGGATCTGAGGCGTCTGAACAAAGCTCTTATGAGAAGATCGTTCAAGATGCTCACGACCAAGCAGATCCTCGCGCATATTCGCCCGAGAGACTGGCTAATCTCCCTAGATTTGAAAGACGCATATTTTCAAATCAAGATAACGCCGCGTCACAGGCCATTCTTACGATTTGCCTTCGACGGCCAGGCTTATCAATACACCGTCCTTCCGTTCGGCCTGTCACTAGCACCCCGTACATTTACGAAGTGCATGGACGCGGCCCTCTCTCCCCTGAGAAGTCGAGGGATGCGAGTGTTGAACTATCTGGACGATTGGCTCATCCTGGCGCAGTCAGAGGCCGAGCTCCTCGCCCACAGGGCAATGCTGCTCAGCCATCTGGACAGCCTGGGGCTCACGGTCAATTGGACCAAGAGCTCATTAGTGCCCACGCAATCAACCTCATTTCTGGGTTTGAATCTGGACACTGTGGCAATGTCAGCCCGCCTGTCACCCCAACGCGCGCGCCAAGTTCGGCGCATGGCTGCGTACTTCCGGCCGGGCAAAATCGCACCTCTCAAGCTCTTTCAGAGGATGCTGGGACGTATGGCCTCAGCTGCAGCGGTGCTCCAGCTGGGCTTAATGCGCATGCGCCCGCTGCAATGCTGGTTAAACGCCCGAGTGCCTCACAGAGCCTGGGCGTCCGGAGGCTTCAGGATCAGAGTGACTCAGGGCTGCGTTTCAGCCCTAGAGCCCTGGTTAGTAGCCGACTGGTACCAGCGGGGAGTGACGATGGGAGCCATCTCACACCGCAAGGTCATCTCGACGGACGCCTCCACCACGGGTTGGGGCGCCGTTTTCGAGGGCAGATCGGCCTCGGGCCTCTGGTCGAGCGGGGAAAAGCTCCTACACATAAACTGTGATAGCGGTAGAGAACGCGCTCAAGCAGTTTCTCCCGCTTATACGAGGACACCACGTGTTGGTCCGGTCGGACAATACCACAGTGGTGCCCTATGTGAACCGGCAGGGCGGTGTCAGGTCCAGGTGTTTGGGCAATCTGACAGAACGCCTGCTCGTGTGGGCACACAGCTCGCTGCGCTCGCTGAGAGCTGCGCACGTACCGGGCCACCTCAATGTGGGCCCGGACAAGCTGTCCAGGGGCCTCATTCTCCCAGGAGAATGGTCCCTGCACCCTCAGACAGTCCAGCTGGTATGGCGCCTATTCGGCAGAGCGGAGCTCGACCTCTTTGCAACAAAAGAGAACGCCCGCTGCCCGAGGTTTCTGTCCAAAAGCGAGGATGCGCTGTCCCAACTTTGGCCCAGCCTCCCGCTGTATGCTTTCCCGCCGATTTCCCTATTGCCCCAGGTCATAGCGAAAATCAGGGAGACGCGCCGCCTGGTGCTCCTTATAGCGCCGCGCTGGGAGAACCAGATTTGGTACCCAGAGCTGGTGAAGCTGTCGCACTCACCCCCCTGGCCAGTTCCGCTGAGAGCAGACCTCCTCTCTCAAGCAGGGGGGTCAGTTTGGCATCCCCATCCAGAGCGTTGGTCTCTGCATGTATGGGTGACCAACGGATACCCGTTGACCTGCCCGAAGGGGTTATGAACACGATTTCACACTCTAGAGCCCCCTCGACGAGGCGGTTATATAGTTCTAAGTGGTCGGTGTTCACTGAGTGGTGTGTTTCCAAGGGATTGGACCCACAGCAATGTGGGGTCCAGCGGGTGCTCTCCTTCCTCCAAGAGCTTTTGGAACTGGGCAGGTCCCCTTCCACGCTCAAAGTGTATGTGGCGGCTATAGCAGCGTTCGCTGAGACGACGCTAGGTAGCACGCTAGGAAGGAACGAGCTCATCATCCGTTTCCTCAGAGGAGCCAGACGGATGAATCCCCCGCGGCCCCCATCGGTTCCTATATGGGATCTGGCCTTGGTCCTAGAGGCCCTGAAGGCCCATCCTTTTGAACCGCTCGAGACTGTGGAACCAAGGTTCCTTTCGCTAAAAACCGCGTTCCTGATAGCTCTGGCTTCAGTGAAACGCGTGGGGGATCTACACGCGCTCTCAGTGAGCCCGACGTGTATGGAGTTCGGTCCTAATGACTCTAAGGTCATTCTCAGACCGAGGCATGGTTATGTCCCCAAAGCGATTGGCACTCCCTTCAGGGCGCAGATTATCTCCCTCTCGGCTCTGCCAGCATCCGACGAGGGGGACGGTGGCAATGTCCTCTGCCCTGTCAGGGCATTGGGGGTTTATGTCACACGCTCCACCGCCTTCAGGCGTTCTGAGCAGCTATTTGTTTCGTTTGGTGGGCGCACTAAAGGTCTCGCCTCCTCGAAACAGACCCTGTCCAGGTGGATAGTGGACGCGATTGCAACTGCATACGCTTCCAAACACCTGCAGTGCCCGCTAGGTGTCAGAGCACACTCCACCAGAGGCATGGCCTCTTCGTGGGCTTGGGCCAGAGGGATTTCCATCCACGATATCTGTATGGCGGCAGGCTGGGCCTCCCCGTCTACGTTCGTGAGATTTTACAATCTGGAAGTTCCTGCCTTACAGGCGAAAGTGTTATCAGTTCAATAGGGCTGTTGGTCCTGCCCAGTGATTCTGCGCAGACATAGCTCACATACTGGTAGTAAGTTCGGTACTAGGCTCATGTGAATTTGAAGGAGACCGGCTGTGCCGTTTCCTCATTTACGAGACGAGCTGTTGTGAGTTTGAAGGTGACCGGCGGTGCCGTTACCTCACTCATATAACAAAATATTGTGAATTTGAAGGCGACCGGCGTTGCCGTTCCCTCATTCATGAGACAAGGTGTGGTGAATTTGAAGGAGACCGGCAGGTGCCGTTCCCTCATTCATGGGACAGGGTGTTGTAACCACCCGTTGTAACCACCCGTCAGTTCGAATGAAGTGTCTGTAGATGTGGTGGCCCGTTTTCCTTACCGGCCTCCCTGCCCGAGCAGTGTTATGGTCCCCGGTTCCCTGGGATACATATGCTGTACGCGAGGCGCGCACGGCGTTGACAATATGTTCCCGTAGCGTAAGGAACTTACGCAATACGAGAGAACCTCTCGTAAGAGAACGATACTCGGTTACTTAACGTAACCTCGGTTCTCTCTAGAAGAGGGAACGAGTATTGCGTTCCTTGCCGTGCGCCCCGCGGGCTTTTACGCTTCAGAACTACGAAAACCGAATATGCAGCCCGTGAGCCCTGCTTATATACACGTGGCCACGCCCCACCTGTAGGCAAATGAAGCCAGGTGGGCGCGAAGCGCCCTCATTGGTCGCCACGTCACGCGGGCTCACCGATAGGCTGCTGCAGTTGCCAGCAGAGCAGCCAATAGCACGCTGGAATAGCCTGCTATGGTCTGCCAGGCTGCCGCACTGCGTTGACAATGTTACAAAATTAAGGATAATTTTGGGTTTTTCAGAAATCTCGAAGAAAGAATACTTTCCCGTAGCGTAAGGAACTTACGCAATACTCGTTCCCTCTTCTAGAGAGAACCGAGGTTACGTTAAGTAACCGAGTATCGTTTCTGCACAGGCCTGCAATTAGCTATACATTTACTAGAAGTGTAGCTTGCAATTGCCAAATTGAATGCTATGCACAGAAGAAGAAATGCAGGATTTTTGATGAAAACACTAGCAGCAAGGGCATAATGCGGATGTCAAGCCCCATTCATATGAGAAAGACAACGTCAGTAGGATTTTTGGGAGGTTTGTTAAGACCAGACATTTTACTCACAACCTTTGGCTACGACATTTACGACATGTCAAAGAGGCCACATTTGAAATGTTATGCAACATTATTGACACCATCAGCGGAAACAGCCAGTTAGTCATGTGGGTTTAATGTTCACTACCTCAGAAATTATTTGGCAAAATGCGTTTCCATCATTCCACCACCTCAAGCAAGCATAAAAACATTTGCGAATTAACATTTTGCCCCAAAATTTGGTGTTTCCATCACTCGTTTAAAAAAAATACTCAAAATAAGTGAATTATCTGTCCATGCAGCAAGATAATTTCACTTGACAAGATTTCTTGAATTAAGATTATAGTGTAAATGTAAACACTTAAAATAAGAAAGAAATTCACTAAAGTAAGAAATTAATTCTTAAAACAAGATAAATGATCTAACACTTCTAAATCTAAGTTTTTTTTTTACCTTGGTAAGAACCAAATAATTTGCAGTGTGTGCCTAAAAACAGGGTGATAGATACAGACACAATTTACTCCAGAGAAAGTTCTGCAGTTTTCCTACAAATCACATTTTAATTCATCGTAATTATCTTACAGGATATAATGAACTATTTATCTCGAGTTTACTTCGATTTTTGAAAAGAGGTTGGGTCTTGATAAATTTGGCTTAATGTACAATGAATTTTACAATAATGAATATATAGTTTACTGTATAATCACTAATTGTATTCTCCTGATAATGCATGTTTACTTTCTAACAAATCAATAGATTTATTAATCCACTTAAAGGTCCCGTTCTTCGTGTTTTTTTGAAGCTTTGATTGTGTTTACAGTGTGCAATATAACATGTGTTCATGTTTCGCGTGTAAAAAAACACAGTATTTTTCACACAATTTACTCATCTGTACACCGCTGTTTTCACTGTCCTAAAAACGGCTGATGACTTCCTTTATTCTATGAAGTTCCTCCTTCAGAAATACGTAACGAGTTCTGATTGTGCCAGCGGTTCCCGTGTTGTGATTTGACCGCAGCTTAGCGCACGTTGCACGGTTCCTGAGTTGTGATTCGACAGCAGCTTAGCGCACGTTGCACGGAAAGGTCACGCCTCTTAACGGGAAATGTATGCGCTCAATGATCTCTAAGTAGTGTCCCTGTGAAAGCCAAACAAAGGTGATTTGACTCCGGGATGAAAATAACAGCGTCTCGACGACATGGCAACAAACACACTCAAACGCAACACTTCCTCGTCTTCTCCACGCAACACTTCCTCTTCTCCACGTGGGAGAGCAACAACGCCCCCTTTTTCGCGTATTCTTGTGGGTGGAGGTTAGTCTGTTCTACTGACGTAATTAATGCAGGAAGTACCAGGATGTAGTCCAAGCCGGCCGTTCGCTGTAGGCTTTGAAAGGGAACTTCTGTTAAATAAAATATCTCGCTTGGCATTGAACTTTGAGCTTTATAATTTTACAGGTATTATTTATGCTCTAACAGCAACATTACACACTAACTAAAGTTTGAACAATGGGATCACGAAGAACGTGACCTTTAAAAAAACCTTCTTGACAACTCAAAAAAAGAAAACATCATACAATGATATCGTCATACAAAAAGATCATTTCAATATCATTACAGTGCAATTATTTTACTATTCCAAATTAAGTCATAGTCTCATAAAAAATCATGGTAAGTGAGGCCGTCACCTTTTGTCTGTGAAGCTCTTGGTGCTTCTGCCTCATTCCTTTAATTCAGTGTTTATTGTTCATGATCATCAACACCTGATTTAAGTGTGAAGTAAGTGAACTAGTGTGACTTTGCCTGATCTCTATCATAATCAGTGCTATAGTTATTCTGATTGTTTTAGAGCTGGTGAAACTTATTAGAACTGCCTGCATCCTTTGCATAAGGTTGTGATCGAGTGTTTTGTCTTCAGCTGTAAGGACAGCCTCTCAAAATGTCTCCCATGTTTCACTGCTTTAGTCAGACTTGATGACTGTCTCCTGATCTTCACTTCTGAGTTTCCTGCAGCTGTAACTGGATATTTTAGGTATTTTATTCTTGTTTTTTAATAAACTGGTTATTGAATCTTGTACCTAGAAACTGAACACTATTCACTCTTGGAGTGATGAGGATTAACTGAATATGCTATATCATATTTTCTGACAATTGATGCAACTGAACACGTGTGGCTTTAATCAGTGAACAATATTTCTTTATACTGCAAAAAAATTATTTTAAACAAATTTAAAAGGACATTACAAAACAATAAGATCAAAGAGAGATCCTATGTTAATTTCCATCCAATCCTTATAGAAGACAGATTTGTTACTGTTCAGTATGTATCTGTTATTACGGAGAGTAAAATTATGTTTGTAAATCAATTTCCAACAGAAAAGGAAATCTGTGAGTTTAATTAATTGGTTTATTTCTCATTTCAGCTAAATTTTCACATTTTAATAAAGATAATTTAAGGAAAAGTAACCCAGTTTTCATTACCATTTACAATCATTTTTTAACATTCTAAATTTAAGAGTTCATTTCAGACAGACTGAATCAACGGTTTTAAATCCCTCAAATTTAAAAGTTGTCTCTAATCTTTTGTAATGTTAAGAACAAGATACTTGACTTTAACCTTGACTGGGAATGTGACATGTTCTGTAGTTGCTATTATTAATATGTGAAAGAGATCGAACATTTTAACAATTATTTCTGTGTTTTCTATATGTAAATTTCCATTATTTTAACGTACAAACAGGACTTTTATTTTGGTCTGATGGTATGACGTCATACGACTCCTGAGCCTGTGATTCGACTGAGGAAAGGTTTGTTTTTAAAGTGTTTAAATCGATATGAACTGTTCTGACCATGCATAGAGAAATGTGCAATTAATTGAATATTAATGCTGTACAAAATAACACCAATGATCGTTTTTGCATCCGTGTGAGTAACAGAAAAGGTCTCAACTCTCTCCCTATATGAATGAGTTTATCATAAACACGAATTTGGTCACTGGCAAATAGTGATGAGAGAAACAGAGAAACTAATCATTTATATTTAAAGCATTTGATTAATTTATTAATATTAATTTAATTCAACATTTCTCTTAATAATGTGTGACCCTGGACCACAAAACCAGTCATACAAGTATTTTTTTTTCTGAATTAATGAGCTTTCTATTGATGTATGGTTTGTTAGGATAGAACAATATTTGTCCGAGATACAACTATTTGAAAATCTGGAATCTGAGGGTGCAAAAAATTGCCTTTAAAGTTGTCAAAACGAGGTCCTTGGCAATGCATATTTCCACTAATACTTAAAAAATTTTTTTAAATTGAACATCACAAATATGTAGGCCTAAACATTTTTAACAAGAACATTATGTTGATTTAAGAGAATCAGGGCCAATTTCTTTGGCAGTTTATGACACAGGAGGTAATTACCCAACTCACTGCGTTATGAAACAACCCAAACAACTCTTGAGGCACTTGTGTGCAGACATAACAGTTTACACTTTACATACATACATCACATTTATTTATTTATTCACATACTACAATTCATGCATTCATCAACTTCCAAATAGGAGTAAAGACAGGCTCCTCTGGTTTATGATGCCTTTGTCTACAGGCAGCATGGCCTGCTGACCTCCTTGTCATCACCCACTTCCTAACAAACGTAGTTGGGTTCCACAACTCTAGTGGTGGACCCACTAACTTTACGAACATCAAAGAGGACACATTGACAATCTTGAAACAATAGTAAGCCACATTAAGTTTTTTAGAATGTCCCGCTGAAAGTTTCAGCAATGCTCAGCTAAATCTGCGCTAGTACTATTGTTGACATTAGCTTGGCTCATTTGTTTCCTGTATGATTTGCCATCAAAAACAAACAAGCTTGCTTCACCAGACAAGACAGCTTAAATACACGTAGGCGTACAGAATCTCAAAACAACTTTATAAAGTTCATTGGTCTAAAAGTCAACTCTTCGGACTGTTACCCTGAGCTCGCTAATATTAACATTAGCTCAATTGTACGGTTAAACATACAGACAGCTGACATTTCTTTCAGCTCAAACTTTTTTAACCTAGTTTTATTGTTTTCCTATCACTTACCGGAGTGCAATGGAGATGTGCTGTCTGTCCAGAACAGGCTGACCCAGATATCAACAGTGATGTCCCTGTTCAATCCCCCCCAAAAACTGCCCAAAAAAAAGTCAAAGGTTCAGGGGTGTGGGCAGGGGTGCTGAACCAGAAAACGCAGCGATTAATGCATTATGACGTCTGATAATCATATGCACTGCAAAAAATGCTTTTCTTACTTAGTATTTTTGTCTTGTTTTAAGTCCAAATATCTAAAGAATCTTACATTAAGAAGCATTTACTAGACAAGCAAAAGTTTTTGTCTTGTTTTGGGGGAAAATAACTCAAGATTATTTTGCTTACCCCATTGGCAGATTATTTTGCTTATTTTAAGCAAAAAACTCCCTTCATTTTGAGTTATCTTCCCCCAAAACAAGACAAAAACTCTGGTCCACATATGCAGTTTTCTTTTTAGCTAGGTTTAAGTCCATTAACTGAAACTCTGACTGACTCCCTTACCAGTAGACGGATACTAAACTAGGGAGCTGATTGAGATGCACCCAGAGATTTATTTTGAATTTTACTTCTTTCTGTTAATTATTCTCATCTGAATTCTCACCTAACAGAGTGTCCAAACACAGAAAAACTCCTGGTGAAGCGACTGAGATCCAGGTGACGCACTATTATAAAGATGGCGTTTATAAAAGAAGAGGGTGAAGACATGAAGATTGAAGAAACATTTGGTGTGAAACAAGAAGATACTGAGAAACAAACAAATGTAGCGTTTATTAAAGAGGAAAGTGAAGACATGAGGATTGAAGAAACATTCAGAGTGAAACAAGAGGAAACTGAAGAACAAACAAAGATGGCGTTTATTAAAGAGGAAAGTGAAGACATGAAGGTTGAAGAAACATTCAGAGTGAAACATGAAGATACTGAAAATCACAAGATGGCGCCTGTAAACTTCCAGGACACAAGTGCGTGCATGCTTACTTCCGGTTGTAATAACACTGTGAGGGAAGTGGAGAATACAGCAAATTTGAGCAGGTTTATAGTAAAAAAGAACAGACTAATCTATCAGCGACAGGAGAGAAGATCATCACTACATTGCTGCGTACCTCAATGCGCTAATTCATCTCGTTATAACTCGGAGATAAGCTTTCATGTGTTCCCGATTGACTATGAAGTTCGCGCTCAGTGGTTAGCCAAAATTCGTGGGGACCACTTCAGTCCTACAAAAAACACTAGAGTGTGTAGTGTACATTTCCAACGAAGTGATTTTGTTTTGACTACTAAGGGACTAAAAAGGGAACTGTCCTGTCTCTTTTTGCGTGATGGTGCGGATCACCAGGGCAAAGTCTTTTTTCACTTGGTTTTTCTCCTTTTATCTTTTCGTGGTGGCAACATAAGGCCTTAACGGCGTGGTTTCAATTTAGCAAATCTGTCATTAACAGTAGCCGCGTTTCCATTACAGATTTGCGCAAAACTTTTGCGATATTTTCTAAAAGTCTATAAAAAAATATTGCGAAATGACAGCGTTTCCATTAACTGACGTTATGCGACTAAAACCATTTTTTTCCTCTCGTGATAAATCATTCCAAAAATCATGCTAAGCATGTTGTTAGGTTTATGTGTATCCCAGCCACCGCACGCCATTATTATTAATGAGACGTGTGTGTTATCCAAGCTCCTTATACTTGAGCGGCACACATGAGGTGTTATGATAAATTGTGGCATTTTTTTATTCTTTTGTTTTTTATAAGTTTAATAAAGAACTCGTCTTCTGTCCAAACACACCATCATGTATAAAGAATGAGACTTTTACATCCGCAGGTTATTGTGACGCATTGCCACATACAGAGAAAAGTTTGAATTTGATGGTGGTAACTCAAAGGTTTTTTTTACCACTTCGTTATTTTGGCTTGGAATTTCGTTTGTTGTAAATATAAACTGAATTTAGAAATGCTTTTGAAATGAAAAACTTTGCGTTTAATAAACAAAATATATTTTTGAAATGAAGACAGCGTTTGGAGTGGAGTGCAAAATAATCCGTTCCCTGAGTCCATGGCCTTTGCTGTTGTAGACAGTTTACTGTTTATAATTATGTCTTGCACTTAGCCTATCTGTATAGTTAGGCTATGTCTAAATATTATAATCTTTTAATTTCATATGTTGATTATGAAAAGCGAGCAGCAGGAGTAGCCTAAGGTACATAATCAGATGCGCATATGTCTGGGGACTTGGATTGAGCATTTCATTAAATTGTGTTTTCTAGAAAGTCTTAATTTAAAATTAATTTCGTTTTGTATAAATTGTATTTTAATTTTGATCAATGTTTAATCAACTATTTGGCTGTATATTTAATAAATAAGAAGCAAAAGATCGTCAGGAATGGATTGACGTGCTGGCCTGTTTCCTCAGTCTTTGAGCAAGGCTGAAACTATAGCGTCTTCCTGTTTTAATACATTTCTTGAATATATGTCTTAATTACAGTAGGCCTATAGATAGTTATGATATTTGTGGCTGCACCGGGGTCCGTCATTATAAAGTTACGCCACTTTCCTTATTAGGAGAAAATATATGTTGTTTTAACGACATAAGATCTCGTTATTAGACATACTTGAGTGGAAAAAAATAATATGTAGGCCCTATGTGGGAGCAATGCGTGACCGTACCAGCTGACCTGTAAATGAGAAAAAACTGTTTCCATTGCAGTTTTGCGAAAATGTCTTTTTTCGAATTGCCTGAAAAACCACCTCATGCGAGCGTAAAAACCTTTTTGCGATATATGGGAGTTTTTGCAAAATTGACGCGTTTCCATTGGGCGTATTTTCAATTCGCAATTTCAATTTGCGCAATTTGAAGGGTAATGGTTTATGGCATGCAGATTGTCCTTTTTAGTTGACATGATGGCCAGGTCGTTGAGCCTGTTTTGGCCCGTGGTGCTTCTTAGCCACGTGTGAAAATGGAGCATTTACATTGTCATACAGACTTCAGCATGGGTAACATATCTACATCAAGCATTTGGTACACATTGGCTGTGTCAGTGACTGTCTCTTTCTCCATCATTCTCTTGAGGAAACTTTTAGCCACTAGAAGCTCTTCTGGCTTAAACTGAATCTTATAATGTGAAGCAAGGCTTCTGAGAGCTTCTTCAAAGAGAAAGGTCTCTCTAACCTCTGAATACCTACACAAGCTCTTCTCTCACACCTGAAAATTGATTGGGGAGCTCCTCTAATATCCTGTCCAGGCATTCATTCAAAAAAGCTGATGTCTGAAATCATCTGAGTTGCTAAAGCTAGAGGTTGACCCAAGGGCTGACTCCACCACGAAGGTGAAGGTTGTTTCTGCCTGGGCCCAATTGGGAGATGGATGTTGTTTGCATCACATAGGGCCATGGCCCTCTTGAACACATCTTCACCACTAGTGACTGTGCAAAGCTCATGTATCGTAGTAGCCCTGTAGTTATGCCGAGTAGCCTTCAGCTTGCAGAGCTTTGACTGGATTCCTAGGGCCATGGATGTGTTTGTAAAATGCAATAAAACCAAGAATCTGTGATTTATTCATTCTCTTTAACCTTTATTTAACTGACAAAAGTGCAAAGAAAAAACGTTTTCATTGGCTAAATTAATCCTATTTTGTAAATATAAAAAAAATTGATTTTGATGACTGCAACACACTCCAAAAAAGTTTGGCACCAAAGACCTAGCAAACATTTTGAGCACACTAGCAACCATATAACATCATGAATAAGCCATATTTCAGCACCAGAACATAATACAGATTTATGAACAGCATAGCAAACACTCAGCGTAATCTAGAAACTGCCTAGAAACTCCTAGAATTATGGTAAGCCTCCAGTGATTGCGCAATCACGTCGGAAAGATTGTTGAAGTTGAATATGGAGTGTTTTTTGGTAAAGAACGTTTGTATTAGTCCTCGCACGTTGGCTTGGGGAGGTACTTCTGCCAACGTCTAGTGTGACGTCTCAACGCGATTGCGCAATCACTGGATGCCGCAGAGCAGCGCAAGATAAGCAATTTAGGTTATATTCATTTCAATTTTTTTTTTTAAATGACAAATCGTTTCGCTAGATAAGACCCTATTCCTCATCTGGGATCATGCAGAGCCTCTGAAGCACTTTGAAACTGCATTGATTTGGATCTTCAACATTTTGGTTGCAATGGAAGTCAATGGTGGAGAGAAAAAATCGTGGAATGTTTTCCTCAAAAAACTTACTTTCTTTTAGACTGAAGAAAGAAAAACATGAACATCTTGGATGAGATGGGGGTGAGTAAAATATCAGGAAATTTTCATTCTGAAGTGAACTAATCCTTTAAGGAATGTCTCATGTAGGTTTTCTTTTCTTATTTTTTTAAAGAGATATATATATTTTTGTTGAAAATGAAAGTAAAAGAATGACACGTTCGTTACCGTGAAATGAGAGTTATAAATATAAATAAATAGTTTTTCGGAAGAAAGTAACAGTGTGAAATAATGGTTAATCTGTGTTGTGGTCGATTCACAAGTAAATAATACATTTATCTAATAACAATTGACCAATTTAAATGACTTAGGAATTGTAAATGTATATGTTTAATGAGAGTCATTTTTGGCCAATAAAACCGTTTCAATTACATTGCAATAAAATTTTATGATGTTAATAAAGCGACTACGAGCTGCGCCTGAGAAAAGACACTTACGTTTTTCTTGTCATTTATTTCTCCTTGTGATCTGTTAACGCGTTCCACTCCCGGGACTCGTAACATAAGTCAAAAACAACAGCTTATAATAAAACATTTTGAGTTACTTCTATTTCTGCTTTGTCAGCCTCCTAAGATGTCTAGGATATAATGATATAAGCTAAATTGGGCAACTTTTTTGGTAAATCGCTTGAGACTATAATACAACAACATATATGCCTTTTTCATGTGTTTTTATGATGAATAGTGACTGTTTTTGATCATTTTGTGTTGAAATTATGTAATAAAATATAATTATTTAGGCCATACAGTTCTTGAAACATCAGCTGTGCCAACTTTTTTTGCATGTGCAGTTGCAGGTAAAATGGGCCAGCTGTTTCAGGTAACCAATGGGCCAGTCAAACTGCAAAGGGAAATGGTAATTTATCATCAATTTTAATTTTAAAATCTTTGCAAATGAAACCATCGTCATCACCGATACCATTCTCTTCACCATAGCTCTCATGAAACCAGGCAGAACATGGATCACAATTTACCCATTCCTCAGTAGCCTTAGGGTCATTTGGGTCACCATAGTGGGTGTTGCAGACACCCACTATGGTAACCGCAAGGTTATTTGCTTGTCTTGTCCTGCTTTTTTCCCCCTTTTGGTTGCTTGCTGCCCGGGTACTTGCTGGCTTGCTTGGCTGGTTGCCTGTTTTGTTTTAATATATTCAATATGTTGTTCACTTGTGAGGTTATATGATGGTGGCTTCACTCTCTTTCTGATGGCCCTCTCCCTTTGCGGCACTGAGATCAAGTCAGTGAATGTGACCGATCTCACAGACTGAACAGAAAGAAAATAACAAAAAGAGACTATGTTATTGCAAGAAATAGGATAATTATTTGGTGTATATTTTACATGATTAGGGACTAAATGTGTGTGTGTGTGTGTGTGTGTGTGTGTGTGTGTGTGTGTGTGTGTGTGTGTGTGTGTGTGTGTGTGTGTGTGTGTGTGTGTGTGTGTGTGTGCGTGTGTGTGCATAAATGTGCATGTGTATGTTTGCGTGAGCCTGCATGTGTAACATTTCATGTAGCCTAAGTTTGAAAGTAATATAAAATATCACTTACTGTGGAGGCGGAAGGTCCCTCATCCTGGGAGTGGGTTTCTTCCTGTGGTGTGAACTGATTGAAGGGGTCATTATCTTCCTCCGGTACTTCCTCCAACACAACCTCTTCAAACACCACCTTCTCATCATCTGGGAAAAAGTACAGTGGTTCCACAGGTAGCAGGGGTGTCAGGGAAGCAGAGGACTGAGGTCTGGCTGGTGGATCGGCAGGCGACTGAGGTCTGGCTGGCGGGTGGGAGGGCTGATGTCCAGAGAGCAGGGCTGATGGCTGGCGGGCAGAGTGGGCCAAGGTCAGCAGGGGTGACCATGGTCTTGTGGGCGGGGTAAGAGACACTGCAGCCTTGTGGGGCGGGGATGGTAGAGTGGATGCCATCAAGACAGATATTATGCATAGTTTTTTTATGTGCATTTTTAAAAATTATTTTTTATAGATTTATCATCCTTATAATAGTTTAGTTAGATTTGGTATGCCAGGCTACTTACCATGCAGCTTTCTGGTGCAGTCTTGATTTGAATTCTTGCCCCGCCCACCATAGCAACCATAAACCAATCAAATCACCTGTTACTTGTCAAGCACAGTTATGACAACAGTTTGTGGCCCATTTTACCTGATATCACCCTATAAAACTCCCATGTTTCACTGCTTTAGTCAGACTTGATGACTGTAGCACGATTCAGTACGAGCTCAATAAAGAATCCTGCTGAAGTCTCTGATCTGCACTTCTGAGTTTCCTGCAGCTGTAACTGGATATTGTAGGTATTTTATTGTTTCTATTAAACTGGTTATTGAATATTGTATTTAGAAACTGAACACTATTCACTCTTAATAAGGGTAGATGAGGAGTAGCAACTGAATATACAATATATTTTCTTACAATTGATTAAACTGAACACGTGTGGTTTTAATCAGTAAAAAATATTCCTTTTACACTGCAAAACAATTATTTTAAACAAAATTGCTCATATAAAAAACATCAGTAAGATAAACCAAAGACAGACCATATGTTCATTGACATACGATCTTTATAGAAGACAGATTTGTTACTTTTCAGTGTGGTAATTTTAATAAAGAAAATTGGAGAATATCACAAATGCTTTGCAGTTGAGTATTATAATTGTATTTGTTTATTATAATTGCAGCTTACATTTAGATATAAATCAGAAGCATAAATATTGACAGCTTTGGGAATATGTGATTCAAACCTCAAATGAATAATTTATTTTATAAGTTAAATGTGTTTTCTTTACGTGAATTGCTATTATTTTTTTAACAGGACTTTTATTTTGGTCTGGAGATGTGACGTCATAAGGTTGCACCGCGCGCTCCTGCCTCTGGGATTCGGCTGAGGAAAGGTTTGTGTTTTTAATCTTTTCTAGTGTTTAAAATTAATATAAACTGTTCAAATTGTTTTATAGAGAGCTTTAAAATGAATTAATTATTACTGAATGTAGCATTGCAATGCAATAAATAACGTTAATAGAAGTTTTGTGAGTAAAGTGCATCCATAAATGTGTATACATAGCAGTAAAGCTGCGTGTCATTTCTCAGTACCAACACTTGCTAGTAAGGATGGTTGAAATGGAGCTTTTTCTCTCCATGTCACGCACCCAGAGATTTGTGACCCCGCCTGTGTAAACCCATCTAGTCTATTTTTTTGTTTTTGTGATTCACAGTTTACATAAAATCTCCTACATAATGTAAAGGACAATATGTGAAAATATAACCTTGATATGTTTAATATAGACTGAGTAAGACCATGTCCATTGACCAAGACCATTATTTTTAAAACTGCAACACATTTGAACTGTAATTATCCTGACTGTCATATACCACATTAAAGCGGAGATACTCCCATTTTCAGTGATATATGCCCCATTTATGGGAAAATTCTTAAGATACCACAAGAGCTTTATTTACTAAGTCAGTTCACTGTAATAATTTGTACAACTTTATTAGTCTAATTAAATATCAGTAGAAAATGTAATTTATATATTAATTCATTAATATATAAAAAAATCAATAGAAAATCTAATTAATTTCTGGACTATTGTCACATTTGCAGTAAATCCGGGACTACATGGGGGGGGGGGGGGGGGGGAGCCCTATCAAGTTAACAGGTCAGTCTCAAACTTTGTACAGACAGTTAGTCATAACTGTGAATCTTCACTTGCCTCGGGATTAGGGTTGGGTATTGTTTGGGTTTTTTACAATACAGGAGCCAAACCGATACTTTTAAAATGGTACTGGTGCCGAAAACAGTGCCTGAACCGAGGAGAAAAAAAAAAAAAAAAAAACGGGCCAAAAAACAACAGTGGGTGACATTAAACAATAGCTTTTTATTGAAGAAAAAAAAAATGTATAAAAAAATTTATTAAAAGTTTAAAGTATGCTTAAATAAATGAAAAATGTACTAAACAATTTTACAATAAGAACTAAGTACTACACTACTAATAACAGCAAAGTAGTCTGTATTCTTGGTCTGCTACAAATCAGCTTCAAGGTTCAGCACTATTTTGCAGAAATATGACCATATTCTCTGACTAAATATTTTAGAACACATCGCCTTATTTCCACGGTGACGCGTCATGATTCTCACATGACACACAGCAACCGCAATAGTGCTGTATGACAGCTGTATCGGTTTTATTTAGTTTTTTTATTAAAAAATATTCACAAACTTGTCATGAACTATATAATATTCTGATTTTCAAATGTGTTACTGAATGTGTGTAAGCTGATCTATAATATGCTATGGGCGCGGCCATGTTAGTTTGCATCGCAATTCCGAGAATCGGATCCGTCTTTCAACACGTAAATTCATCCACGTCTCACGAAATGCATTAAAGTAAGTGACCGGAGAACTGGGAGAAAAATAGAGTAAACTATATAGTTAACTATAATGTGTAGTCAAATTATAACTGAAAGGATTGTTATTGCAGCTTCCATAGACATCAGTGTGTATTTTTTTTTCTAGTAATTATGTGCATTTAAATGTCTAGAACCTTAAATAAACTTTTTATTTTGGTTGTGGTTGAAAAATTGTGGTTGAAAAAACTGATATATACATATATACATATATACATACACACACACACACACACACACACACACACACACACAAGCACTGAGTGCCTCTGACTTGGCATTTGACTTTAAGTGGGAAATCTGCTTTCTGATTCGGTCCGATTACACACCGGTTATATAGGTACCTGGTTTCGGGTGTTGGGGTAACAGCTTTGGACCCAGGACCAGTAGTGAAAAATGAAGACCAAGAGTCAGGAGTTAGATTAATTAAAGAAAAATTTACTGAAGAATAGTTTGCAGTTTCATCAGCAGAAGCCAGCTCACAAGGAGTTCGTAGGCCGCACTCCCTCTAACCGTCTCCCCGCCTCCGCCTAACGTACATACAATTTCTGAACAGTTATACTGTTTTCAAGGTCTAGCCACGTCATTACTGCCATGTTGAATGATTCTGATTGGCTCAGAGAAAATGCAGAGTCACGGTAAATTTACACACGAGGATAGATAGCAGAGCATATCACTAAACTAGGTAGACTAGTTGTCGTCCCATGACTAGATTTAGATCACAATGACCCAGGAGGTTGCAGAAAGGCGTCTTCAGGTCTGGTGTCGTGTGCAGAAAATGTTCATCTTCAATATTGGGCCTGCACCGATCATGCAACGCACATTCAAAAGCACTAGGGTATATCGCACTCTAGTTAGTGTCAGTGGATCCTGACCTTTATCAAAAGAACACCCAATATCTAAACAAAGATTTAGAGAGCCTTCGAGAGCGAGAAACACACATACATGATATTCTTTTATTCTTTATAGAAATGTAACAGAAGAATGGGCCTGAGGGAAGTCAAGAGGGAACGAGAATTCAAAAACACGAAATTCAAATCATCCTTACACTAAATATATGAAGGCAAAGATGCAAATAACACACATCACATATGCATGATAGGCCTATTAGTTAGTTATTGTGGATTGTTGCAGAATCATTTACAGCAGCATATTATGATGCATCGGAAGAACGATAAAAAAAAAAAAAAAAAATATATATATATATATATATATATATATATATATATATATATATATATATATATATATATATATATATATATATATATATATATATATATATATATATATATAATATATATTGACACGTTGCAGGCCTAAATTTGCCTTTAAAATAAGCTGAAAAGGAATAAGTCTTGGTGGAGTTTAAAAAAACAACTAAAGGCTGGAAAACTCTACACGATTTTTAAAACACTAGGCATCATACACTTGCCGACTTTGTAAATGGTTATAGAGAAAAGCTGGGCATCATACACTAACAGAGTTTAAAATCGTTCAGAACCATCGACTGTAAAAAAAAAAAAAAAAAAAAAAAAAGGGCTTAAGTAGCCGGCTGTACTGGGTACACAATGAAGTAATTAGTTTCTTCACCTCTGAAACTGAAATGTAAATGATACATTTTCATATCACAATGTTAAATTATAATTGCATAAAGAATGTTATAAGATTAATGTTTTTAAGATGACATTTTAAATTTAGAAATATGAAATGTGTGTTGAGTGTGAAATGAGTATGATGAGAAATATGAAATGAGTGACTCATTGAAACATTCATTTAAAAATGTATGAATAATCTTTAAAGAGAAGTCTTTATGAATAAATAGGTAATCAAATCTTTAATTTATTTAAAACAATGAGTTTTTCATTAAAGGCACATATGCGCTGGTGTGGCTTTGTTTGGAACTACTTTTGTTGACATTATTTATATGCAAGTTACTTAATACAATAGTTTTTGCTGTTTTGATTCCTACACGAGTCCCACACAGACAAGATGCGCGAGCATCGAGTAGCGTGACCTTTACTTTATTAAATAATCCGTTAACATTTAATGTAAAACAATTAATAATTTGCAGCTATTGATGCTTTAATCACGCTTAAACACGTATCCCGGGAAAGCGTTAATGTAAAACCCGTAATGGTAAATATTAACATAATAATGAATGATTAAGACAAATGTTTACCTCAGAATTTGATTTGCTAATTATGTCAAGACAAAGCTAACAGCAAATCAGTAACGTTACTTACGTGGTTGGTTTAGCTCTGTTGCGATCGCCGTCCAGCTTTTTTCTTTGTCTAGTCTGTTGTGTTAACAGTTGTTGTCCACATTATAGAGACACTCGTGCTCCTGCCACAGCTGAATAAGTTTTTCTTCCATGGCGGAGTTCCACTTTGTGATCTTGTACGTCTCCATTTCTTCTTTTTTGATTTTCTTTGGCTAGTGGTCATTTCCGGTTTCAGTAGCAACGCGTCATACGCATATGTGTTCTAAAATCGGCTCAAAATATCAAACATGTTTGATATCCTCCGACTGGATGGATTCAAAATCTGAAGCTAAAAAATCGGAGTCTATGACCATGATGTACTACGCGATTTTCCATGGAATCTGTCGGTTCAAATCTGCAGACTGGCTCTGACTTTTGTCAACTAGCGTCAACTTGTTCAGACTGTAAATCGGGGCAAAAATCGTGTAGTGTATTCCAGCCTAAGCTGTTCCTGAAATTTCGGTGATCACACTAAGAAATCCACGTAGAAATTGGAACCCGACTTAAGTCGCAACTTTCTTGTCTTTCCCGACACTGACCTGATTGTTGCTTGTGTGGATTGCAATTACAGTCTGTTTGCACTTTGTAAATGTAGAAAAGATGTTTCTGAACTGAATGATCCAAGAATAAGCAGGTGTTTTTGCACCGAAAGTAAACCAAGAGACGATTGAATTCAGTGTGTAGGAAGCCCACGTCCGGTATTAGTTTTTTTTTGTGCAAAATAATAAAACGTAGTGCCAAAGTCATTAATTTCTGTATTTATCACGTTACAAATGAAAATTTGAGTACTGTATCTCAAAGCCCTTGATATAATCTATCATTTACAGCAATAAACACAAATTACCTGGTTTTGACATTTTTATGGCTATGTCTACTTTGATGCTCTTAATCTCATAAATACATTATGCGACTTTTAGCCAGGGTTTCACAGACGGGGTCACATTTAGTGTGGATTTATTTTTCTTTCTGTTAATTATTCTCTTCTTAATCATGACAAATTGTCCAATCACACAGAGATCCACGTGACACTTTTATAAAGATGGCGTTTATTAAAGAGGAGAGTGAAGACGTGAAGATTGAAGAAACATTCAGAGTGAAACATGAAGATACTGAGACACAAACAGGTTGGTTTCATTCTCAAAGCTGAACTCATTTGATCCTTATTAAAATGTCCATCTCTATAGAAATGAATTATCTTTTTTAAGAATCTCATATGAGTGTCATAATTAAAGTGGTTTTATTTGACATGGAACGGGCCACTCATGCGGACAGACATGTTGAGATCACATAACCAGACAAATACTAAAGCCGAAAGTATACTTTGTGCACTTTTTTTACACGTCGCTGGCGTATTTCGCACAGCTAAACCGCGGCGTGTGTGTATTGCAAATACAGACGAATATTGTCCATTCTGTCGCAATGTCCGGTGTTCTTCTGCGACCTCAGTATGTCTGGTGCTTTGATTTATTATGGGCAGCATATATCTGCTGCAAATGCGACCAGGTTCATATAGCATGATGTATATAGGTAGTTTACATGATTAAAGGAACATTAAAGGTCCCGTTTTTCCTGTTTTTTTGAAGCTTTGATTGTGTTTACAGTGTGCAATATAACATGTGTTCATGTTTCGCGTGTAAAAAAAACAGTATTTTTCACACAATTTACTTATCTGTATACCGCTGTTTTCACTGTCCTAAAAACGGCTGATGAGTTCCTTGTTCTATGAAGTCCCTCCTTCAGAAATACGTAACGAGTTCTGATTGTGCCAGCGGTTCCCGTGTTGTGATTTGACCGCAGCTTAGCGCACATTGCCCGGTAAGGTCACGCCTCTTACCAGAGATGCATGCGCTCAGTGTTCGAGTGACGTTATTAAAGAAGGAAGTAGAGGGATGTAGTCCTAATCGGCCGTTCGCTGTAGGCTTTGAAAGGGAACTTCGGTTAAATAAAATATCTCGCTTGGCATTGAACTTTGAGCTTTATAATTTTACAGGTATTATTTATGCTCTAACAGCAACATTACACACTAACTAAAGTTTGAAAAATGGGATCACGAAGAACAGGACCTTTTAAAGTTAAAATATGCCTTGTTTTAATCATTTAAACAGGCCTTTTGAAGTTTGGGCAAAAACTTCTGGCAGCTTTAGTCTGGCAATGACGCTTTGGCAGTTGTAAAAAGTTGTTTATGCACATGTATATCTTCGAAATAGACGACTAGTTATACATTAACACTATGCTGAAAGCTCCTGTATGCAGATGAATACAAGTGCATTTTCGTTTACTATTGACACAAGTCAATAAGTAAATCATACTCAACTACGGTAATTAATAACCTATTATAGTAAACAACATTTCCTAATCAGGCCTACTCTGTATACATTTTATGATGAATAGTATCATTATTTATACAAAATGTTTAAAATGCTTCTTGTGTTCATACATTTCATAATAAAATGACATAAGTACACTACCCTTCCTGAAATACAATTAATATTGTCGTCATTCATAGATTTCATGTTAAAATATACAAATTCACTACCCTCTTTGAAATACAATAATCTGTAAACAAAAGAATGATCACATTAATCTGAAAAAAATAATCGTTAGATTAGTCGACTAATTGACAAATTATTGTCATTAGACGCAGTCCTTTAGATGCAATAGATGCAGATGCAGCCCTTCGGTACAGCAGTTTTACAAAATTGCTTTTTATTTATTTTTATTAAACAGTGGTTTACTGAAAAAAAAACTATTGTGTCTGACCTTAAATTAATTCAATTATAACTAAACGTAATGCTTAAAGGTAACGCATAAAGGTAATGCTATAAACTATATAGGGAGCCTTTACTTGCACATTATTACTGTAATATTAAAGGTTAGGGCCCACACTATTTGCCTTAATTCAGTTGCTATTTATTTTTAGATATAATAATCAACACTCAAATAACATATTGCATGCAAACATGTAAACTTCACATAAGGCAGTTTTTGCATTAACTCCTAAATCTAATTATAAAATTAAGTTTTTTCTCCAATTTGTTGTTGAAATATAATCATAAATACACAGTGGCTGTCATTTTCATGACAGATTTATTTAAACATACAACATAATCAAGACATCATTAACAGGTTAAGTATAATTAATATATATAGGCTAATATAGTGCATGTATTTAGCAAAAGAGTTAATTTCTCTAGTGAACTAACCAGCTGTGGACACTGAATGACTGCCTGAGGTAGGCCTAAATGTGATGCTGCCTGACATTGTTCTCAAGCTGTTTTAATATTGACGTCTTTCCGTCGTTGAAACACTGAGCGATTACACAACATATGATACGTTTCAAGTGTTAATGTATCCTCAACATACTTTAAGATATAATTCATGTTTATTCTTTAGGATGAGATGATTGCGTTCACAGATGATCGCGTCCACATGCGCGCCTTAAACTGATGCGCCAGCGATCACGTCACATTAAAGAGCGTTTGAATTTCGTGATAAAATGGACTGAATACTCAATATGTTCGTGTGGGAACTCGGATTGAAGTGTGTTCCGTGCTTAAAATAAGCCAACTTTTATCTGTTAAAGATTGCACTCAGAACCGTTCGGTACACACGTGCACTAAACCGAAAGCCCTGTACCAAAACGGTACGAATACGTGTACCGTTACACCACTACCATATAGTAATTTTTGCTTTAAGGTTTTTATAATATCAACATTTTTGATATTTTGCAACAATCAAATGATCAATTATGCTATCAATCTGTGCGCGTACTTCAGGTCTGAACCCAGGCAGCGCATTGAGTCCATAAGGTGTCAATAACTTTAATCCATCATGCACTGCACGGTTATATTTTGTTCCGTGCAGGGAGTGGAAGCAGAGCTCTTCACCCTGTCACTCCTAAAGTACTAATTAAATGTACAATTGTAACATTCTTAGTAGCAGTGTATCGCTGTTTGACCTGCACAAGTTGAAGCAGAAGAATGTGCTTTGATAGAGGATTAATGAACTCACAAACACATCCTGCATTAATCAAATAGAAACAAAACAATCAACTTTATACAAAAGCACGGTTTGCACTTGAGGCCCTTTTACACCAGACGTGTAACGAAAAAGCGAATATTTTGCATGCAAATAGTTTGCGTCAAAACCATTCACATCAGCCGCAAAGCTAATTTACAACGTCTGTGACGTTTCACAGCTCCAACATTCCAAAACATTTGCAGCGACAGCTGGGAAAACATGAACACTTCATCATCCAGTGAAGACGAGCTTTTTATTTTCTTTAAACGACCGAAAATAAGGTTTTGGGTGCACCCAGTCTTAAAAGAATAGAGAGTCTGAAGGAGAGTATGCTAATCTTGTACAGGAGCTAATATTTTATCATGGCCGATACCACACTTACTTTCAAATGTCCGTGGGACAATTTGAGGAGCTCCTCCAGACAGTAGCACTGCATCTGACGAGACAAACCACAAACTTCAGGGAACCAATCAATCCAAAGCAGCTATTTTTCCGTCTTTAAAAGCTTTATTGGGGTGTTGTTAAAATGCAGGTAGAAAGTTCAGTTGGTCATTGAACACATCCCCCAGGTTCCTTGCTGTCCTGGTTGGCATGGTCCTGGGTCAAATATATTGGTTGGCATTAGTACTGTAGTCCCCAGTTGTAGTCCCCAGTGCTTTCCTGTAGCTCAAACAGTAGAGCATGGCGCTAGCAACGCCAAGGTCATGGGTTCGATTCCCAGGGAAAGCAAGAACTGACAAAAATGTAAAAATATGTACCTTGAATGCTATGTAAGTCGCTTTGGATAAAAGCGTCTGCCAAATGCATAAATGTGAATGTAATGTAAATGTAAATGAACAGTGATGTGATGTCTAGTAGTGCTGGTTTTGCAGAGATTACAAGGAGCTCCATCTTTAAAAGGTTGAGCTGGGCATGATGTCCTTCATCCAAGCAGAAAAGTCCAAAAAGCCGGATACGAGCGGAGACGGTGAGAACATCAGGTTTAAATGACTAATAGAGCTGTGCATCAGCTGGATAGTAGTAGAAGTTTTATGATCATGCCCAGTGAAGATATGTAAATGAAGAAGCAAAGAAGACCGAGCACAGAACCTTTGAGGCATCCCGGAGATTAGCTGTTGTGAATCTGACTCTCTTCTCCATGAAATCTTGCAAGATCTGCTTGTGACTGAAGCCACCACCCAAGTCAGAAAGGGTGGACAAGAGGATCTAGTGGTTTACCATGTCAACAGCAGCAGACAGGTCCAGTAGTATAAGGAGAGATGATTTGAAGTTGGCTTTTGCCAGTTCCATGGAGTGTCAGGTTTTGAAGCCAGACTAGTTGTTGTCAAGTAGGTCATTCTGTGAGAGAAAAGCAGAGAGCTGATTAAAAGCAAATCTTTTTGATATGAGATAGAGACTGGTCTATAGTATTCAACTGCTGTAGGGTTAAGTTTTTTGTTTTTGTTTTTTTAGCAATGGGGATACCCAAGCCTCATTAAATGCAGAGGGAAATTTGACAGTAGTGTGGAATATGTTGATGATATGAGTCTGCATTTGCTAGAATGTCAGAGAAAAGGTGGAGGGGGACGGAATACGTAGAATGTTGTTACATTTGGTATTAAGAATTTACTGTGAGTGTTTTTCTTTTAGGTTCAGTCAATTGGGGAATTGTAACTCCATTTGTCAGCGACGATTGGACCATCATGATCATCATGTTGGGTCATTCCGAAGTTATAACAAAAAGTTGTTGCTGCTTCTTGACAAACAAAACAAACTTAACCATCAGACCAAAACCAGTAATTCCATGTAATGATTTGAGGGAGTTTGTTCTCTCTTTTTTTCAACTTCCCAAGTTTTTTTGTCTTAATCCCTAGAAGATGAGTCTATAATTAACCAGATCTCCTGGGTCAAATATTTTCAAGGGTTTAACTTAGGGGTGCACCGATCCGATATTAGGATCGGATATCGGCCGCGATACTGACAGGTGTTTTTTTTTCCGTCGCAGCAGAACCTACGTCATTCGTCAGCTTCACGCATGTCGCATGCTGGAAGCAACATGGAGCTAGCCAGAGAGTCGGCTGTGGAGGAGATATTTCACGCTTGCCACGCCAACTAGTTCGTCGGCTGTTTGCAATGTCTGCAAAGTAACTTAAATGTTTCGAGGGGAGGTGGTATTACTGCAACGTCAGGGTCTTTCCTGCATTGAACATTTTTTGACGGCCGCCAAAGCCTAATTTGATGAGTTATTGTGATTTACGAGTGATGTAGAACAGATGCTGCGCTTGTGACTGAGCAGAGACGATCAGAGAGCTCCTCCCCCGCGCGCGTTCTCTGGGTCTTCAAAATAATCAGTGTTAGCTGTTAGCTCTCTCATATTTCACATATTAATCCAAATCAAAGGGTCGGAAGACCGAAACCATGTTGCACGTGACACATTCGGACAATTTTGTCCTTGAATTATCGCTGGTTGTGAATTGCGCTCAAAAAATGTTGCTTTCAATAAGCGGGAGACAAATTATATTCAGTTATTAAGTGTTTTCTGTGTGTTGACATCTTTCTCGATGTTCTAACAGACGGGATTCGCACACAACGCGTCTGATAATGTCCAATTCGTGACCTAATGACTCCTTTGAACCGAATCATTTTAAAGACTGGTTAGAACAACTGATCTGTCCAACACTGAACTCATGAATCAGTTTATTAATTTACTCAGAACGCATCTGAAATGAGAACACAAGTGTGCTTACCCAATTTAGCAAGAGTGGGTAAGAATTATTTTTAATTATCAACAGTATTTCAGCTTATTTCTGTTGACAATGTGTAGTAAAATAAATAGGCCTAGCCTACTATCATTTAGACAGGAGTGAGGTGAAACCAGAACAAAGTTATTAGCTAGCTGATAATTTTTATTAAATTGCATATGGCAGAAAATTAGACTTTGTTAATTTGTAATGCTACTTTTTAATATTGATATGATTATATACCAAAACAATTATCTGTAGTGTAAAAAATGTTTGGTAACTGTCAGATTACTATTGTATGTTTGACCAATACACAGTTTTTTGTTTCCACTGCTACATTTTATTTATTTAAAGAAGTTTGATTACATTCTATTTTAGATTTGAATGCACAATTGTTTTTTAAATAAATAAGAATTCAAAACTTTACATACATCTGTTATTTTGTCTTAGTTATGTTTCGTTAGTAAAGTCTGGTGCCTTTAGTCTCTTCAAGGAAGGTATAAGGTGGAAGATAAACAGTTTATTATTAATTCAACAATAGTATCGGATCGGTATCGGGTATCGACAGACACACAAAGCCCATGCATCGGTATCGGTATCGGGACTGAAAAAGTTGGATCGGTGCACCCCTAGTTTAACTGCCAGCTTGAATATTTTAAGGATATGTCCTTAAGCCAGTGAAAGGTTTTGACACTTTACATGTCTGAATGTTTTATGTCTGTTCCTTTGTGCCATTAAACTTGGATTAACTTTGGGTTTTTTTCCACCTTAGACCTGATGGAGCTGAACGAAGAGAGTCAAGAACTGAATAAAATGGAAGAAAAAGATCAATATGAGGATCATCAAGATTTCATAACTGGAGTAAAATCTTTTAGTTTTGATAAACACATGACAATTCAAAATAGAGAAAAGACGTACATATGCCCACACTGTGAAAAGAGTTTCAATCAAAAAGGACACTTTGAAGAACACATGAGAACTCATACTGGAGAGAGCCCTTTCACCTGTCAACAGTGTGGAAACAAATTTACTCAAAAAGGAAGCCTTAACAGGCATGTGAGGATTCACACTGGAGAGAAGCCTTACACCTGCCAACAGTGTGGAAAGAGTTTCAGTCAACATGGAAACCTTGCAGACCACATGAAAGTTCACACTGAAGAGAAGCCTTACACTTGCCAACAGTGTGGAAAAAGTTTCAACCGAAAAGGAAATCTTAATTGCCACATGAGAATTCACACTAAAAAGAGCCTTTTCACCTGCCAACAGTGTGGAATGAGTTTCACCGTAAAAGGAAGCCTTAACAGCCACATGAAAATTCACACCAGAGAAAAGCCTTACACGTGCCTTCAATGTGGAAAGAGTTTTGATCAACATGAAAACCTTAAAGTCCACATGATGAGAGTTCACTCTGAAGAGAAACTTTACACATGTCCTCAGTGTGAAAAGAGTTTTAAACAAAAAGGACACTTTGAAGTCCACATGAGAGCTCACTCTGAAGAGAAGCTTTACACATGCCCACAGTGTGAAAGGAGTTTCAATCAAAAAGGACACTTTGAAGACCACATAAGAATTCACACTGGAGAGAGGCCTTTCACCTGCCAACAATGTGGGAAAGGATTCAACCGAAAAGGAATTCTTAACAGGCATATGAGAATTCACACTGGAGAGAAGCCATTTATATGTGGTCACTGTGGAAAGTGTTTCCAATATAAAGTAACCCTAAAGTACCACATGAGGATTCACTTATGAGGGAACTGTTCTTTCAGCGGGATAATGCGCCCTGCCACAAAGCAAAAATGGTTCAGGAATGGTTTGAGGAGAACAACAATGAGTTTGAGGTGTTGACTTTGCCTCCAAATTCCCCAGATCTCAATCCAATTGAGCATCTGTGGGATGTGCTGAACAAACAAGCACGATCCATGGAGGCCCCACCTCACAACTTACAGCACTTAAAAGATCTGTTGTTAACATCTAAGTGCCAGATACCACAGCACCGCTTCAGGGGTCTAGTGGAGTCCATGCCTTGACGGGTCAGGGCTGGTTTCGCAGCAAAAGTGGGACCAACACAATATTAGGTCATAATTTTATGCCTGATCAGTGTATATTGGCATTGTTTTTACACGGTTTATCTTGGCATTCGTTTCCATGGTGAATTGCTGATTTAATTGAAATTTTAAATAGGCAAATGCTTAAGAGATTGGATCATTATTGCAGCTATTATGTTTCTAGCATGTTATATGTTTGGCAACAGTTCTTCTTACCTTAATTGATGTGTGCAGCTTTTCATTTCCTAAAAACACATGTAGGAAGACCTTGAATTCATTGAAAGTATTTGGGATGTGCTGGAATTGACTCTACTGAGTGCTTGACAAAGAGATATGGTCATTTGGTTCTTAAATCTGCAATTGTGTGACGCTGGAGGCAATAGTTCCCCTCCATGAGCTTGCAAACATCTCCCCTTTCTGTTCCAGAGATTCCTTAATGAAGATGTATCTCCTCCATCTTCTGACGCTTCACCTCAAGACTGTCATAACTTTTAACTGGTGGATGAGCAGGCTGCCATCTTGTACAACCCTATGAGTCAATGGAACTTTGTTGTCCAGTAGTCCCAGTGTCATTACATTGGATCCTATGATAACCTAGCTGAAAATATGCATAGAGCATTCCGAATCGAAAAAGTAAACTGGGACAGAAGAGATTCATATCCACCCCCAACCTGCTTATCACCCATCATGTCGGCAAAAGTATTTGGATACTGCCTCACTATTTAGCGAGTAACAGGAAGACACTGTGATCTAGTAGGGTTTGTGTCATGTTTTCTCATTTCATCAACAAGGATTCTAATCTTTTGGACTCTGGTCATTATTAACAGCACTCTGTATGCCTGCTGGCATTTAGTTTCAGGTAAATTTCCAATCCAATCTTTCCAATCTACCAATCTTTGAATCCAGAGAAGGGGTACAGAAATAAGTTCTCTCCAATAAACCACAAAATGGTGGATAACACGAGAATCAGAGTAAATGAAACACACAGAAAATTCTGAATAGGCAAAACTATAAACATCCTGATTGGGAAAACTGAGGACCAGCATGCCATTGCTCAAGAAAAGACTATGTTGGCCCTTGACCTTTTACTCTGGCCAGTGATCACAATCTTTGGAACACCCATCAGCCTTATTTTAATTTCATAAAACCAACTAACTTGCTAAATTGACGTTTCCTTCAGTTAAGATAGCAAGAAAGGTAACTGAGACATTTCCACCAATCATTCAATATTGATCCACATCGCAATATCATCACACAACTGAGAAGTCAAATGACTGCAGGTTCTTCTCGAGTCAGGAAATGCAAACCCCAGTGAACATGGACTGTTCTAAACAGTCAATTCACGAGTTCACAATTAAATTAAATAGAGTAAAGATTATGCGTGTTTGGCGTGCTGTCCGGGTGAGGACTCCGGACTCTGAATTTTGGCCCGAACCCAGAGTATCCCCCTGTGATAGAGATAGTCTAGAACTAGACTGCATTGTAGGCTTGCTACGATAGTCGGTGTTGCCGGTGTTACCGGTGTCCAGACTCAACACCGGTTACATCACTTGCCCACCGTGGCACCGCCCACCGTCTTTTTGATTTTTTTATAGTAATAAAATAATTTAGTTCAGTTAGAGAACAGACAATACAAATAAAAACTGAACGTATCTGCTTAATAAAGCAGGATCCGACCGTGAGTCTCCGCAGCGGCAGGAGTCATTCATCAGATTTAAGAGTGAGGAGCAGACTGAGATGATCGCGGAAGATTTGGTTTCAAAGCGAAACGTAAAAGCGCCTATTTAAGGGAGTTTGTCATTTGTTTTGTTGTTGTGTTTTTCATTAAAAATAATAGGCTAATGAACCCACAATTCAAGCAACCCGCAGCCGAATTGGCGCTAATTCAAAACTGAAAGTAAAATGTGCACGGCCGCACAGAGCGCGCATTGTTTACTTTCGCCTGGCTCCGCGCATTTATTTTTTGCCGCGCGCACCCTCGCGCTCGTGCGGGCGCGTCGAGTATAAACAAGGGGACGAACTGTCATTCATTCATGGTGTGCATCTCAATCATAGACTGATCAATGCTTGATCAGTGCCCTGACTACTGAACTAGGGAACTGATTGAGACGCACCCATGGCCTCACAGAGCGCGCATTTACAGACGAGCTGTCATTCACGGTGTGCACGCACTGGCGCGTTTTCAGTTCAGAGCGGTAGTGTGCATGTTACTTTAGATTTAAAAGCCTCCGCCGGTGATACCGGTATTACCGGTGTTGTCACACATCAATTAACCGGTGGGAAAATTTCCTCACCGTCACATCCCTACTGCATTGTATTATGGATTGTGTTGACGTCTAATAAGAGTTAATAGACCTTTCTCACAAAAAACGGAAATATGTAATCGTTGCGGAACCGGAGTTCCTGTCAAGCGCCAACACATCGGAAAAGTGTTGGCGCTAATGGATTTGCCAAATAATTACATTTGATGGAAATGAACTATTAGGCCTATTTACTAAGTCTCATATTACGTAGCTATAAAGAACCAGCGTTACATGACGTCTTCCTTGACCAAGATGATATCTTGTTTGTGCGGACATTGGCTACAGTTTGAAAATAGTTTAAACATCATGCAGTGTGCACAATTCTATTTTTTTACATACAACATAATACTTTTAATAAAATTATATGTTTTTATTTTAAAAGACTATAATACTATATGTTTACAATATAATACAAAATGTTGATTAACATCACATTATGTTTTAAAACAAAATAAATTCACAATATGTATGGAAGCATTTTGCAAAAGTGAATTTTATATATATTAAATAAAATATCATACATTTTTTAAATAAAAAATATATACACAACTCACGAGGCAACATCCATTTTAGCATGCGTGTTTATTTTAGTAGTCAGTGAACAGCCTGAGAAACATTTAAATAGATTTCAGTTAATAATGGTAATATACATCGAAATCGAAAAAAAAAATTCCCCACAGAGGTGCGTCATATGCAGCTTTGCGTTGAAAGGCTTGTAAGTTAGGACATGAGCAGGGAAGTTTGGTCCTTTATCCTGCACGATAGCCTGAATCCATTTCCGTCAAACTCCACCATCAACAGGGAAGGAATGAAATGACAGATATAGATGCTTTTGGGAATAACAAGAACAGCCTGGTAAGCTACAATCACACTTGCTCGTTGCTTGCGCCATTTGTTTACCTGTATCCCTGCCCGGGGAGGAAGAAGATTACCATGACGATTGCGTATTTCCGGTCGCAAATACGGAAGTTGTGAGAAAGGTCTATTAAATCAAAGTGAAGAGATAGGGTAGTGGATGGATGCTAAAAAAACTGTCAACGAAAAGGAGGTAAATCTGCAGTATATATACTAGGGGTGTAACGATTCACTCGTTTTCTCGATGCATTGATTACAAATCCTGACGATGCATATGCATCGATCTTGAAACGTGCATTTTGAATTGTGAATCGTTTATTTCAGCCGATAATCGATTTAAAATGCTAAGAATCGAATGAATCTCGATTCAATAGCGATTCAGTGCTTTAAAATTAACATTATATTATATCTACTATATGCGTGAATTAATAGAACCATTGTCGACTGCCAAGTCACCGCAGTCACTACTGTTGAAATAAAACGCTTTCATTGCGTGGGAACATCACCGTTATTTTATATAAAATAATATATTTAAGTTTTAAGGAAATACAGTAGGCCTACCTGAGCAGCTGAAGTAAAACCCTGCTTATTCAAGGATGAACATGTATTGCATGGACGGAGCAAACATGTTTGTGTAAGTGTCTAAAATGCATACGCACAGTTCTGATGAATGATACATGAAATTTAACTTAATGTCGTTTAACTGAATATACGAAGGAAACTGCTAAAATAACTACAACATTACCAACACTGAAATAAGAGCGTGCGGTTTATATAGCCTATCAATCAGGTGCGCATTAAAGTAGCCTGGAAGAAAAGTTTGTTTAGGATTAGTTGGAAAAGTGCATGATATTAGTCTCTCCATGTAGCATTGTGTGTTTAATGCCAGGAACATTTTAATAAGGTTGTGTATCCATTAACATTATCCTGCACAATAGTTAGCATTAACTAACAATACTTTTAAAGCCTTTTTAAATTCTGGCTTATGTAAATTTCTACAAATGCCATTTTATATGGGAAGTAAAGTGTGCAATAATAATAAAACAAAGTAATATGAACTAACATTAACAATGGATTACATTTTTGTTTTTGTTTTTTGGTACGCCTTTACAGTAAGGATGTATTAGTTAACATTAGTTAATGCATTAGTTAACATGACCTAACCAACTAACCTGGTATTGTTTTATTTTGCAACACCTCTGTTCAGCATTAGTTTATATTTGTTTGTTAGTTAATAAAAATCCAGCTGTTCATGGTTTGTTCATGTTAGTTCACAGTGCATTAACTAATGTTAGCAAGATTTTAATAATGCATTAGTAAATGTTCACATTAACAAAGGTAAAATAAATGCTTTATAAGTGCAGTTCATTATTAGTTCATGTTAACTAATGTAGTTAACTAATGTTAAACTAATGAACCTTATGGTAAAGTGTTACCGTTTTTTTTTTTTTGCCCACTCTCTGACCTCTGAAGGCCGCTGTGTAATTCACACCCTGACTAAGACACATTAGGGGAAGCATTTTAATAATCCTATGAATGCCTATAAAATAAAATAAAAAGCATAATCGAATCAAATTAATCGAATCGCATCGAATTTTAATGTGAATCGAATCGTTCCGAATTGTCAAAAATCGCTCTTGAATCGAATCGAAAACCTATGAATCGTGAATCGAATCGATTCGCTTCCTACCCAAAGATTCACAGCCTTAATATATACACCTCTTGTCGTTGATTAAATTGATTAATTAGGTTTTAATTATCTGAACGTGCTCCTCCCGAAATTTGTTAATAAAACATCACTTTGTACTATCCAGTTAATATAGGAACCTCTGCCTGTTACTGTGAGGGTTTATCTGTGTCTGCTTTTGGTTTTCTTCATGTTTTAGTTCAGTTTCCTTGGTTTTCATCTGTTTCTATAGTGTTTCATCGTTTGATTAATGTTTGCACCTGTGATTCATTTAATTGGATTGGTCTATGTATTTAAGTTCTGTTTTCCTCAGTTCATGATATGTATTCGTTAGATATTATTGAATTATATAGTCTATTGAGAGATAAATTACAAATTTCTTATGAAATGTTAAGAGACTCCTTAGGTAAATTCCAGCGGGCTGTAAAAACTGCCAGGTCTAGATATTTCTCAGACATTATTAAGAAAAATCAAAAAAATTCAAGAGTCCTTTTCACAACAATTGACTCATTTCTGAATCCGACATTAGAGGTGCCTGGAGATACATCCATGGAGCTATGTGAAGGTCTTTTAGAATTTTTTGTTGGGCGTATTTCTGACATCAGAAAGAATATACAACAGTGTTCATATGTGCCTATGGATACAGTTGTAATTCATGCTGTGTTGTCTGATTTTGAGCCGATCTCTTTAGCAATGCTTTTAGATACTGTATGTAAGCTTAAGCCGACATCTTCCCCCCAAGATATTGTTCCCACAACACTATTTAAGAAAGTCATTGAGTTGATAGGTCCATTTGTATTAACTATAATTAATAAGAGTCTACAGTCTGGAATTGTACCAACTTATTGTAAACATGCTATAGTACATCCCTTGTTGAAAAAACCAAACCTAGATACGAGTGTGCTGTGCAATTATAGACCTATTTCAAAGCTTCCTTTTTTAGCAAAGATTTTAGAGAAAACAGTTTTTAATCAGCTCGAATCCTTCCTTAGTGAAAATACTATAGGTGAAATTTTTCAGTCAGGGTTTAAAAAACAACATAGCACAGAATCTGCACTATTGAAAGTATTGAATGACATTTTTATTGCTACTGACCAGGGTGATGTGACTGTACTTTTACTATTGGATCTGTCAGCAGCGTTTGATACTATTGACCACAACATTTTGCTCTCACGCCTAGAAAATCATGTAGGGATTCGAGGAAATTGCCTGAATTGGATTAGGTCTTATTTTGAAAACAGAACTTTTTCTGTTCAGACCGGGGAATTTACATCTACTTCAGCGCTGCTATCGTGTGGTATTCCACAAGGATCCGTTTTAGCACCAGTATTTTTTTCACTGTATATGCTTCCGTTAGGTCAAATCATGAGGAAATATGGTATTTCTTTTCACTGCTATGCAGACGACACCCAGCTGTACCTTCCGTTAAAGCCTACTGTCTCTTTAGCTGTAGAAAGACTACTAGAATGTTTTGATGAGATTAAGCTGTGGATGTCCACAAATTTTTTATGCTTAAATGAAACAAAAACAGAACTGGTTATATTTGGCCCTTCCGAGTCCTTTGATACATCCAAAATTGACTTGGGTACACTTTCACCTTTTCGGATGCATCAGGTAAGAAATTTAGGTATAATTTGGGATAGTGCATTAAAATTTGAAAAACAGATAAACGAAGTTGTTAAAACTAGTTTCTTTTTTTTGAGACTAATCGCTAAAATCAAGTCCTTTGTGTCACAGAAGGACCTGGAAAAGATAATTTATGCTTTTATTTTCTCGAGACTAGATTATGGTAATGCACTATATTATGGTGTTCAACAAAAAAGTTTAGACAGATTACAGTTGGTGCAAAACGCAGCCGCAAGACTTCTGACAGCTACACGGAAAAATGAGCACATCACCCCTGTACTAAGACGATTACATTGGCTGCCAGTCTCCTATCGGATTAATTTTAAGATTTTATTATTTGTTTTTAAAGCTTTACATGACACTGCTCCAACATACATAGTCGATTTGATCCAGGTAAAGAAACCAAAGAGATCATTACGCTCTGATTCACTAAATCTCTTAGTGGTCCCACGGACGTACCGGAAAATGAGGGGAGACCGCTCTTTTGCCGCAGTTGCTCCTAGACTGTGGAATGGATTACCCCATTATATCCGACAGTGCTCCAATCTTAGGGAGTTTAAAAGACAGTTAAAATCATATTATTTTGATTTGGCGTTTGATCATACATGAGTGTGTGCTAGTGGTGTTTATATGCTTTTTTAATTTTATTTTTTAATTTATTTTATATTTTTATGGTGGTGTAATGAAACTGAATTTGAATGTGATTGTATAATGATGTAGTATTTGGCCCTTGTACAGCACTGTGGTCAACTTCTGTTGTATTAGTATGTGCTTTATAAATAAATTGAACATTGAACATAGTCTCCTAAGTATCTTGTAATTTTGAGTTTTAAAAAAAACAATTTAATTAAAAGACTTGCTGCGCCTAGATCCAGACTTTCTCATCATTACCTGCAACCAACGCTGACAGAAAGACAGACCTCATATGGATCTAGCAGTGGTACATATTCTCCTCTCACAGGGGAACCAGTCTCTTGAGAGACACCAACAGCCTTTTTTGGAGTTACAACACCTTGTCCATTATGATGATGCTAGCCTGTGTGCACTCCACATGTACTGATTTCCTATCAGTGATCCCATATGAAGTATTCTTCTACTGTTCGATTTCCCTGTTTGTGAACCCACTCCACGTACTCCTGGAAAGTCCCTTGAGGTCTGCACAGTTTTGGGGTCAGTACTGGTCCAAAATAATTAATAAAAAGTAACCAAAATAAACCAATTGAGCATTTTCAACAGCCCTTCCTATTATTAATAACATGGTAAACAATCTCTTATTTTTTTTTGCATCTCATTCAGAAATTTATGACTGCAAGTGTTCAGTGTCACATTCATGGTTAACTTAGCTGAACAATGTCATTCCTTCTTTGATGTCCTGAATATTTAAAAAAAAAAAATTTTTATGGTAAATTTAGCCGGCCTCCAAAAAGTAATTACTCTTTCCTGTGATTTTTTTCTTTTTCTCACAACACTCTCCAGACCAAACTATGTTCTTATACACTATTATTCTAATGTAAAAACAGCCAACATACTTTAATGTTTCATACAATCTAGATTTAGAAATGGCAATTTGTACATTTTAAATTTTATGATTTCTTTTGTATGAGACGGCATGCTCTGCAGAAAAGACAGAAGGCTGAGGAGGAAGTGCTCATCAGCGGGTGGCGGCGGCCTCGGGAGCTCCATCAGGGTTTGCACCACCTCTGATGGAGCATCCTGGGATCGCTCACGAGGCCGCCGGGTGCAATGAGAAGGCAGAAAGATGATACCTGGTTTTCATATTGAAAAATCGAATTGAAGTAACAAAATTGTCTAGATATTGGGTGAATATTGTGTGCTTGTGTGAGTGTCATAGACAGTGCTTAAATGCAAGTGTGAAATTGTTTTGAACTTGCTTTAACATATATTATGTAATTAAAGTTATACATACATATATAAACATGCAAATGAACAGTAGCTAAAAGTATGTATGCAGATGATTGGTGGCAATGGAATTGTGTTTGCATTTACAAATACAATGATTATTAGTAAGGGGACTTAATTCACTAACAGACTGATCTCATGAAATGGCGTGTGTATGAAACGCCAATTCGTATGCCATTTTGGCGTGCTATCAAGATGCATAATCGCTTTTTAGTGTGTATATCAACGCCGTTTGGCCTCCATTGACTTACATTACCTTGCATTTGCGTGTTAATTTACGCCAAGTTCTCCTGAAAAAAGAACTTCTGTTCAGTTTTTTTCTGACCCTCTGCGGAAACCTACGAAGTGCTTTCAGAATCACAACATGTTGCAGATCCAATGGAGTGGAAAATACCAACCTGGAGCGGGTAATTACCCTTGGTGAAGAGGTACAATGGTCTCTGATATATACTGCATGTGTAATGAATCAAATAATACTAATGGATACAATAGGTTTTGAGTTTATACCAGTGTTGCGCTCTTTCAATTTTCATAGGTGGAACAAGTAAATAGCTTCCTCTCCAAGGTGGCTTTGACTACCAAGTACATGACAAAAGCTGGTAAGTATTATCGTGTAGAACATGAAAAAATGAACAGTGGAACCCTCCATCTTACACAGCCCAAAAAAACATCCCACAATCAGTTCACTATTCTCCATGGTTTCATTATTCACAGTCCTACAGACCCATCACCCACAGGTAGCCTACTAGGGATCTACTGTACACAAGTTTGACCAAACAATAGCTGTACCTCATGTCCAAGAAATAGCATTGTAATTAGTATTAGTTGTTGTGTAAATAAAAAATAGGATAAAGGATAAAAAATGTTTTTTTTATCCTCCCTATTACACATTAGCTGCAGCCATTAAAATAGTTCAGTTTTGTTTTTAATGTCAAAGTAGTTATATTTCGTTTTGTTTCTTTATTAAGTTAATTTAGAAAAATGTTTGAAGCATTTTTTTGTTTGTTAAACTAAAGTTTTTGCTTTTTAAAGTGACGACCAAGCAGCCAGCGGCCGACAGTGAGTTAACCCAACGCTTTAGCCTCTCAAATCAACACTTGTCAAAGTAGTTAGGCTATATTTCGTTTCGTTTCTTTATTAAGTTAATTTAGAAAAAAGTTTGAAGCATTTTTTTGTTTGTTAAACTAAAGTTTTTGCGTTTTAAAGTGACGACCAAGCGGCCAGCGGCTGACAGTGAGTTAACCCAACACTTTAGCCTCTCAAATCAACACTTGACTTATAAAATCCATATAAACACTTAAAGCGTCGTTTAAACGTTTAGCCTCCATCACCACCATCACATTAAAAAGGCATTTTTGACAAGATGAGGCAGGCAGATCGCAACGGTGCACGCAAACGAAACGGCCTACACAATCTAAACAAATAATTAATTACCCTAGGCTACACCTCTCCGCGAAATGAATATAAATCCAATCTTCAATTCCCGTGCTATATGCACATTTAACGGAGTTCATGTCAACGAAAGCAACCGATATGAGCATTTTATTCATCAGCTCATTACATCATTATGAGAACGAGCGACCTAAACACTGGTAAGAGCCTTTAGTCTCATTAGTTTTAATGAAGATGATTGTGTTTTTGAGCATCTAGACTTAGCTTATTTTCAGTTTCACTTGTGGCAGTTTGCGTGTTGGCTTGCTTTACTCATTTGCAGCGATGCGTGTTGCATAGCGCCGTCCTATAGCCTAAAGGGCCCGAAGCCCGACCCGCGTCTGAGGTAGGCTATGACTGGAAAATTGGCCCGAAGCCCGGCCCTAGGGGCGTAAGAAAGTCGGGGCCCGTCGGGCTCGGGCAGAAATGCAGGGCTCTACTTTGAGTAAGGCTGAAAGCGTCTTTCTTTTTAATACATTTCTTGAATGTCTTAATTACAGTAGGCCTAGCCTATAGATAGTTATAATATTTGTGGCTGCACCGGGTCTGTCATTACGCTAATCATGAGCGGCCCATGGCACCTGCTACCCACGGCTGTTAAGAACTGTAGGCTACATCAACACATTACAACAATTTCGTGCTATGGGCACTGCCACTGATATAGGCAGCGGAAGAGCCTGTTTTACGGAGCTTGCTTCTTTTGTCGTAAAAACGTTTGAAAAGCAGATGTCGTTAAAACGACATAAGATATCGTTATTACGACACAATTGAGTGGAAATAATTATATGTTTGTGGCAGCAATGCTTCACCGTAAAATTGGCTAAAAACAAAAAAAAAGTGGTGGATGCAAAAGGACTCATGACAAAATCTGGTGGATACGGTGTAACCCACGTTACCAAGAGCCAATAAAATATAAAGGGGAATAAAAAACTAGCACTCAAATATGTAAAGTCAGTACTTTATTTTAATAGCAATTGAGAAATAGAAAAATGAATAAATTAAAAAAAATAAAAATAAAATTCATTTGAAAAGTTGATGTTTAAATAAAACAGTGCAGTTTAGACCAATGAGGAGAGTGTAGATTTAGCCCCGCCCTATGATCGGGACTTTGCGGGAGAGATGTACGAGAGAGAATGCTCGATGCATGAGAGAAGCTGCAGTTCCAACGCGGTCCTGTAAAAGAAAGGAGAAACAGAGTTAAAACAAAAAAAAAAAACACATAAATTAGTGAGTGTGTCAAGAGAAACAGATTTTGAGTGTGCATTGAACGTCGTCAGTCGATCGTCACGGCTGGTGCTAGTTCAACTGTTTATGAGGAGAGAGAAACTTCCAGAGGTTGGAGTTTTGCCTGATTAGAAACTTCATAACTAGAAAATTTGAACTCTCTTGGTAAGTGAAGTGATTAAATCCTCAACTACGGAAATTTTCTTGTGTTTTAAGCTACACTGTGTAACTTTTTTAGTCTATTCTTAGCTAAAAACACTTAGTTCTTTCAAAAATATATGTGTTCATTAATGTAAATTTACTTCTTTCAAGTAATAAAGTATTCTCGTAAGTTTATAATATGCCATTGAAAATACATAAGGTAATGGGATCTAACGGTGGTCGCCATGTTGCCCCTCCATCTTGAAAGTACATTAGCCAAAGAGGGACATACCCGTAAATTCAAGCTTTGCCTTTCGCGTTTTAACTGGTTTTAATACTCGATTGCACTGTACAAAATTCCTTGCCTCGCGCATGTGCGCGTCAACTTGTTCAGACTTGTCTGGTCCATGCGCAAAAAGTTTTCATCTCAGCAGCGTCCAGTAACGGAGTTATACGGAGTTTTCCTGGCTTGTTTATTCCTAAAAGTCTGTTTTTCCTTGTGTGGTATTTTTGTGCGTTAATAACTCCGTAAGTAATAATAGTTATTGTCATTGTAGATGTGTTTCAGAGTGTGTCATCGCGTAATTCAGTTGATGTCACCTCAGAAGTATTTTTGTGTCAACATACAATAGCGTAATGCTCACCTATTTGAATAATCATTCAGTTATTTTGTTATCAACAATGTTTATTCGTTTATAGAAACTATTTGCTTGTAATGTATGTTGATGGAAATATGTATCAGGTCTGATCGGCATATTAACAATTGTTATACAGAGCGCACTGCAGTGCGAACGTTAAAGCGGCGCACACACTTTTGTAACCGGACACCGCTTGTTAGCAGCGGCAGCGGCAGCTCCGCTCCTTTTAATGCAGCTGCATTTAGCGCCTATATGGTACAATAAGCTCTGGTTTACGGTTACATTATACAAATGTAACTTATAAGTATAGTTATACACAGTTCTTAACTGTGTATGTATATTTACCATCCTCATTTGTTCTCTCACAGAAACCACATTTATGTACATATCCACGCAAACCTTTATGCCTTGCAATTGGACTAGCCGAATAATTAGGCCAGTTGAGTTCCAACCATCCCACTGCGCACAGAATATCCCACAGGCACCGTATCGAATGTGGACGAGGTCGAACTGGAAACATGTTAATCTTGGACTAAATCGGCCACCGTAGGAGTTGAAACGAAATCGGAATTGAGAGGAACAGAAACTAAAATTCACTGAATGGTCATATACAAGTTCACCCCTAGATGGGGGAAAATATCACACAGTGTAGCTTTAACAATCAGATACGTTATATTATGTCCAGTAGTGCATAAAAGATGCATAGAAGCTAATCCTCTGTTTAAAACGGAGGAATATAGAGTGAATTAGTCAAAATAACTAATGTTCAAGTTTAAAAACCACTTTAAGCAGTTAAAAGTGTTATTTTAATGTCTTTTTGTCGTGTATTTGAGTTATGTGAAATGGTGGGTGGTGACGCACATGTGATACGAGCAAACAGGGCCTAAGCGCGCCATTTTAAAAATGCTCTTAGCATGTCTATGCAATTTCGATATGTTAATATTAAATGAACATGGAGTTAAATATGTTAAAATGTTGTTAATTCGCAGATTAGCTGCAGTGATGAATGATGTATATCTTGAACAGAGTTGTCTAACTGTATTTTTGGCCTTGTCTTTTGCAAGGTTGGGGTTTTTTTTTTTCCTTTCTTTCCTTTGCTCTCCTTTTCCCGTTTCTTCTCTTCAATTCTGCTATTTTCCTAATCACTTCCTGAGTCGGATGCTGCATGTTTGATGGACACTAGACGAGCTCAAAGAGGATTTTGAACCTGTGTTGTCCCTGCTTCACTCCGAGAGTAACTCTTGCAAGCAGGAACTGGCGAGCCATGCCCATATAAGGATCGAGCTACGAGAACCAAGAAACTGAGTGGTATGATTGTGCACACGTTTTTTCCTTCGCTTTTCTGACCTGAACTGTGTTGCTCAGAACTAAGTTGCAGAAGAAGGATCTCGTGTAAACAGCATCGAACGTGAGCTGAACTCCAGTGAAACCCTAATCCACATTGGGACGGTATTGTGAGCATTAAGATTGATCCATTGTGATTTATTGTCTACTGATTTTCCACTTTTAATTTCACTGTCCTTTTGTTTTATACTTTGTTTTTTTTTTATATTTTGTTTCATTTTATTTCTGTTGTTGTTTCTGAAGAGCCAGAGTGAAAGAGTATTTCAAGTGTAATTTGGGGTAAATTGTATTCATACTCAAATCCAAAGTTGTTCTTTATATTAATTAAGCTAATTAGAAACAAATTGAATTAATAGGTGAAAATAAGATTCAGTTAATTTTATTAGCTTGAACCTAAATAGGTCAAAAAATAAATAAATATATAAATAATAAGTAAACTAAATAGAAATTTAAATATATAAGGATTATAAGAACACATTCATTCCTATATTTATTTTATTATCCATTACCCCCCCTTTTGGTCATTATTTCTTTTTTTCTTTTCTTTATTGGTTCTGATGTATTGAACCTCTGATATTATCATCATTATTATTATTGCATTGTTATCTTACTAATACAACTTGCCTGTTTCTAATGCAGCCAGTGTTGTCGTCATTCCTTCTACCATTGTTGCTGACACAGTCTCTTGAGCGAATCTGATTCTTCTGATCGCTGGTCCAAATTTAGAGATAGTGTATTCCTTTTCTGCTCATTTCCGTTATTCACTGTTTGGGAGGGAGGGTCGTACCTGTGCCGCGACGCGTGTTACATACGCGTCCCCCCCGAAATCGACGCCTATGGTGGAACCAGAGGAAAACAGAAACCTTGCACAAGGTCTACACAAAACTCCTAATTGGAAATAACATTCTAGTAAAAATATGCTGCATTATGTTCATGTAGTGTCTTTTTGGTTATTTATTGTTATTTTTTTGTGGATTGCTATTCTTTTTGTAGGTGGTACAGAAAAAACAGATTGAGGAACAAAAACTCAATGAAATGATGGCACAGCTGAACTGCACACCAGAAACACAAGACCAGTGGGTGACAGATGTGAAAGAGTGGGCACTAAGAGGTATGACAACAATGCTGATAACCAGTCAATAGTTGCTTTTCCATCCAAACTTTTAATGCGCATTGGAAATATTCAAATAAGAAATCCCGGTTGGAAACCGTGGAATGCACATAACTTCTAATGCGCATAGATAATAATAGATTAGCTAGAGGGGGGTGAATTAACTCTTGATGCGCATAAGGTATGATGGGAATTAAGATGCTCCGATCGATCGGCATCGGCTGATAATCATATTTTATGACTCGATCGGTACTCACTGAACTTGGCCAATTCTCACGAACCGATCGCAATTTGATGACGTCAGCGCGTGAGGATGTACATGACGCGTGGGGTAGGTAGTAGCAAATATTCAAATGAGAGCTTTGAAGGCAGAAGTGGAGAAGGGTTCCATGTGAACGCCGTTTTGTAAGTATCGATATACAGTAGTTTGATACGAACGCATCTGAAGTGGAGAACGCAGAATGAGCTGATGCAGGGAAAGTGCATGATACAATTTATCCTAAACATGACACATGCTTTATATTAAGGGCTTTAAATAACTGGTAAGATAGTTAACACGTATAGTTTAAAGCAGCTTGCCCAGTCAGATGCTCTGAGAGATAGTGTTAGGCTACTTGTGCTGACAGACAGATAAATAAATACCTGCGGTGTTTAATGCGTTTGGGATGTTGTGCTTTCCTCAGTGCATAACTTACATTTCACAGGTATATTCTCCATCTCTATTAAGTGTCCTGATATGCATAGTGTTATGCAGAAACCCCATTTTAAAGGCATATTATGAATAATTTTTGTGATTATTTAGGACCCTGTTAAAACAATAGTTACATTACATTACATAATAACCATAAAAATTTAACAAAAATATAATAAAGGCAACATCTATAGTTTTTTTTTTTATCTGAAAAAAAGGTTAACAGTGATCAGAGAGCTTAAAAATCGGTAAGAAATCGGTACTCGGTATCGGCTGCAAAAATCCTGATTGGAGCATCCCTATTCTTAATACACATAACACATGGATGGAAAAGCAAGCAGATGCACATTTTCTTAAGCCACATTTTCATGACTGCGCATACAATATGCAAATGAGTTAGATGCTAACGCAACTATAGGTGATGGAAGTAGATGATTAAAGGGCCTTTTCAAGGGCATTTTCAGGGTAACAAGAAAAACATAATTTTCCATCTTAGGCAAGGAAGCCTGGAGAAACAGCAGAGCAAAATAGAGGGACTGTTTCTCAGTTTGCAGCAGAGGAGGAAAAATCTACATTCTCAACGGTCTGTATAATGTTAGCTCCAAAATGACCTACACAATTTGAGGATTCCCCTGTCTCCTCCACGTCATGTCAGTAAAGAAGATTTTCATATCAATAAGGTAAGATGTGCCCTGCGTGGCAGACTACATCACACTACACATCACCTGCAAGAAGTCAAGAGACAGTACACCTTGATCTTCAGGGACCAACTTGACAATGACTATTTCCATTACACAGAAGATGACCATACAAACGAAGACAGCAGTGAGGAGGAGGAAGACGAGGAGGATGAATTTACAGAAGAAGAGGAAGAAACAGCAGAAGACTGACTTGCAATATATAGATCGGTAGATACTTTCAATTGAGCTCTTAGTAGAGCTAGCGTTCTTTGTCTCCCAGTTGTGCCTGCAGGCCACCTGTTAACACCTTGCACTGAGCTCCAATCACTGGTTCAACACCACACACTCAAACACACACACTCAGACGCACACACTCACACTCACACAAAATACAGTGTGCCGCTGTGGTATATTATGGCTGTCACCAATGATTTTTAGCTATGCATGCTCTACATGTAAGGACTCTTTAAGGATGATCTTTTATATACGTTATGTGTGTATGACAAGTCTGGTTTCAATAAAAGTGTTATCTCACTGTTACATTTCATTGTGTGTCACTTTAGACAAAGTAGAGAAAGTTGAAGTAGTTAGTATTACAGGTTTTTTTTTTATTGCTAAACGACAGTAAGCTAGCCTAGAAATCTAGACACACCCTAGCGGCAGAAAATGTATTTTGCCGCGAGTGTAGTCTAGCAACTCTCGGTAGACCTGAGAGTTGGAAAAACCAAACTCTGGTCAGGCCAATCACAGCGTGTGTAGAGTCGGTGGGCAGGCTTAACATAATGACAGCACGTCACGGCAGAGTTGCGGAGGTTCTGCGTGCTACTCATAAACAAAGAAGCTGACGCAAAGCGGTTTTTTGAATCGGCTTTGGCCGCGATTCTGGAAGACTTGGAATTAAGCTTTTCTTTGAGAAAAGAACAAAGAACGGCACTGAAGTCGTTCTTAAAGGGATAGTTCACCCAAAAATGAAAATTCTGTCATCATTTACTCACCCTCAAGTTGTTCCCAACCTTTATAAGTTTCTTTGTTCTACTGAACACAAAAGAAGATATTTAGAAGAATGTTTGTAACCAAGCAGATAGAGCAACCATTGACTACCATAGTAGGAAAAAAAATACTATGGTAGTCAATAGTTGCTCTATCTGCTTTGTTACAAACATTCTTCACTCTATCTTCTTTCGTGTTCAGCAGAACAAAGAAACTCATAAAGGTTGGGAACAACTTGAGGGTGAGTAAATGATGACAGAATTTTCATTTTTGGGTGAACTATCCCTTTAAAAGTCTATCAACTAACATTAGCTCGGCTTCACTTTCTTCTTTGCTCTTGTTGGTTTTGGGCGCTCATGGCGCTATCCAATTGCATGCAGAGGGAATTTGAAAGACAACCGTTTATCCCGTCCCTCGGATTGAGCCCTGTCAATGGTGAGTTTCCAGACCTGGAGCTACATGTGCAAAACTCTAACTACAGTCTGCTCTACCAACAGTCACTTGAGCTAAACAGTTCACATCACCTGCAAAACTCATTCCAAGCAACACAACTCTTAACACATGGTTCAAAACTTGCAGCCAAACACTATGCACAACCCTTGCTGAGATAACACACACTGTCACTCAGAACACACTGAGAGTAAAAACACTAGCGTCAAACACCAATACAGAAAATACAAACTTTTCATCTTTACAGTTTGAACAATTTCAGTGACTTATTCATATTTTCTTCAAAGAACAGAGTGACATTCTTTCACATGATTTTTTACATTTTTTAAGAACATAATTCTTTAAAGGGGTGGTAAAGCACACTCTTTCGAAGGCTTGATTGTGTTTGTGGGGTGCACTGTAACATGTGTTCATGCTTCGTTTTTAAAAAATTGCATTATTTTTCGTATATTTGACCTTTATTCTACACTGCTCTGTCCCTCCTTGTAAAAACGGTCTGATGGTTTCCGGGTTCTATGAAGCCAGTCCCTCAAAAATACGCAATGGGCTCTGATTGGTTAGCTGGCCCAGTGTGTTGTGATTGGCTAACCGCCTAGTGCACGTTTATCAGAACGTCACGCCCCTTCCCTTCACCGGTAGCCTCAGGCTAAGCCTTTGCTTTGTGTACAATGGCGTCAATAAAACCATACCAATTTAAGCCCGAATCAGACCCAGACAATTTTAGTGAAGATGATCGAGCAGAACCTGTTCAGTCCTCAAGAGTAAAGTCTGCGGATCTATAGTGATCGCTACTGAAAGGCACTGTTACTTTTGTATTTTTAGAACGATTTGCCAAATATCTGCCGCAAGAACGAACACTAAACATTGGCTTTACTATAGTATCCAAATCAAACACAGAACCATGTGTAGCAGGCCTGTAGATAAACAATACATAAAAGCTCTAATCAAAGAATAATTTACACTAATGCCAAGTTCGCTGTTGAGATTTTAAACAGTTTGTAACGTGAGGTGTTTGTCGGATAACGTTAATATGAATGAGCATTTAACAAACTGGTTTGCAGAGCCAAACAGCGCTGTCATTTTTACTTCCTTGCTACAACGTACAATTAACAATACAGATTATTACAGGAAAACATATCGCCGAAAAATAAATCATACTTACAGCTTGTGGCCCGTAAACAGCTTCTGTTTTTAATCCATCTTTCAGGACAAGCCGTTGTGCGAATCCCGCTTTCATAGCGCTCGTGAAGATTGTGGAAGCTTTCCTCCGTGAAATGTGCAGCGGGAGCCGCGCGTACCCGTCTCATGTGGCGTTCACGCCGGACGTGAATAAATCGTGCTATTCGCGCGAAGGTGGACGCTTGAACATTTTGAGTTTACTCGCTTCATTCGCGCGTGACATTCACTTCACAACAGACGCGAGTTCTCGTCATAGGAGGGGCTTCTGCCAGCGGCTCCTCTCGGTGAGAAATGACTGACATGGGCTGTGTTTACGTCTTTTTTTGTTAAAATCTACTGTTAATGTGTGACAAAACACATTAAGTTTTAAGACTTTTTCAGTCGATAATGTAGTTGTTTAAAGCTCAGATCTGTGGTTTATTTATATAATGTGTATATATTATTTATATATTAGTGCCTAATAGTACATTTTATCTGGCGTTTTCGGAGTTGTGAGCTCCAGCGGATCAGCGGTGCTTACACTGGCTGGTTTGTCTCGCGCAGCTGAATTGCGGCTCCTGTAGTGCAAATACAGACGAATGTTGTCCATTATGTCACATTTCCCGGTCTTCTCCTCCGACCCCTGTCTGTCTCGTGCTTTGATTTCGTCGGCATTGGCAACAACACTCTCCAGCCTACTAACTATACCACAACAACGCTTCCCCGCAGCGATACAACATGGTCTCGCTCCCCTTATTTCATATTCCCCGGAGGAGGGGTTTATGTAAATATTGGGACTGGTGATGTCAGCACACCCTGGAGGAATGTCTGTAGTCCCTACCGGCCGTTTGCTGTAGTGCTTAGAAATCGATTTCTTTAAAAGCAAATATCTCCCTTTGCTTTAAACTTTGAACGTTGTAACTTTGCAGATGTTGTTTATGCTCAAACAGCAACATTACACACTAGCTAAAGTTAGAAAAGTGAAATCGTGGTTTACCACCCCTTTAAGGTAAATGAAAATTAACAGTTTGCTTCAATAGTCTGTAGTAATTTACGGAATTACAGTAATGAGAAAAAAAAGGTAGAAACTAAAAGTACATAATGTAATTCGAACAAATAATTTAGGGGCTAATCCTGCTGAAATTGCAATCAGCAGTGTTTGAAAGGCACAAGGCTGAAATCTATTATGTTATAAATGTGTGGTTCACAGTTTTGACAGCAGTGTGTTAGCATTTGAACAAAGTGCTGTAAATCCACAGTGTTGTGCAGGTTGTTGTTAAAGTCATGGGATAAGTGTGTAGTGTTCAAGCAATTAAAAAACGAACTAGAGTTTAGTCCACATGAGCTGCTGCTGTGCAGACTGTAGTTAGAGTTTTGCACATGTGACTCCAGTTGTGCCCACTGTCGTTTAGCAATCGAAAAAAACTGTAGCAGCAGCAGCAGCGGAAGTAGTAGTAGTAGTACTTGTTGCTAGTTTTAATTTTAGTTTTAAACTTCAACAGAGTATACACCTTCCAGGAAGTTAACATTTGTCAATGGAGAGTGGCCAGACTCTTTTTGTAAATGGTAGGACCAGGCTAACCTGTCTTGACCACTGCCTGGAAATCATCCTAAGGGTCTGCTCCAAAACCACCGTAGTTGGGAATACTAAAATGACAGTGGAATAATAAATTGAGTACTTAAAAACATATTGAATTCACTTTACAAGTTTTGTTTTATTTTTTATTAGAGATCTCAATACAAGACAATGTCCACACTTTCATTGATATTGATGTGGTGTGTACTAGAGCCCTGCGCGGGACTGTTTTCTTCATCCCGCTCCCGCCCGCACCCGCCGAGTTTCTGACCATTACCGCCCGCTCCCGCAACGTATGTGTTACACTCCCGCCCGCTCCCGCAATATGTATGTCCACTCCCGCCCGCACCCGCAAAACTCTCAGAATTTATTCCCGCACAATAATAGAGATGCATTGATTTCGTGTCTTCTCCCGTCCCGCAGGAAAAAACACGTATTTGTATTGCTATTATTAAAGAGATTCATGGGGTTGTTTGTTTCGTTTCCCTGGCCTGCATGTATTCTGACGCACTGGTCAGGAAGATGAATAGTAGCCTGGCTAGGCTATCGGGGACATCTAAACCGCTATATTTAGCGGCGACATCAACCAAGTGTTGCGATATATCAACAAAGCCTTTCCCGGCGACAAAGTCATATGGCCTTAACTCTAGACAGCACATTTCCACACATTTCTCTGTAGTTTCTTCTTTAATGTGTGTAGGGAGATGTTGTTTATCCTTGAAAACCAGCTTACTTTGACCGGGGAGAACAGAGCATGTGTGTCGCCTCAAGCCAGACGTGCCTGATTTGTGCCCATTGTAGATGAGTATTTTTGCACATTTGTCACAATGAACAAAATCCAATTCCTTTCCATCTTTATCACAAACAATTGAGAAACTTCTCCAAATGTCAGACTTGCCTTGCTTATGTTTAGTGCTGTAAATACCTTGTTTGAGGTTATTTTCTACATCGTGTATTGACATAGCCATCATGTCGCTAGGCAACCTCTCTATCCCGCAGTGTTTTTTTTAGCCGCCCATTCCCGCCCGCAGCAAAGTTCAAACCGCCCGCTCCCGCGAGATTTGCGTTGGGTCCCGCGGGACCCGGCGGGACTCAATCCCAATGCAGCCCTCTAGTGTGTACACAGAACATAGGCCCATTTTCAGACAATATTCAATCAATATTTTCTTCCTCTGGCAAAGTTCTCACATTCCACAACTTTCAAGGAGCAGACATCTTTAGGAATCACATCTTGGTCAGCATGAGGGGAGAAATATTTTGAGACCAGTCCTTAAATCAATTTCATACTCTTACAAAATATTTGTACTTCTCAGATTACAAATGCACGTTTTAGTTGAATATAGTTTTATTCAGTTGACATGTTTTGGAAAGTCTGACACATCGCCTACACATCCATCCAGGAAATCAGAGTCACTTCAGCCAGACAGGTGTCTGTGTGTGCCACACCAGTTATTTCATAATATCATGTCCTCGATTCTGGTCTGTCCTCAAATCAAATCAAATCACTTTATTGTCACTCTACCATATGCACAAGTGCAACAGTAGGTGAAATTCTTAGGTGCAGTCCGAGCAAACATAGTAGTCATGACATGACATGTACAACATTTAAGCAACAGCAGATTACACATCTGATGCGCACACAATTACTCACAGCACAGTATACACTACAATAAACAATAAATAATTTACACAATGTGAGTGTAGTTCTCACAGCTTTAAACAATATACACATACTTACAATATACATATACTTTAAACAATATACACTAAACATACACTAAACAATATACATTACGCTATAATAATAATAATAATAATATACAATGTATAGTATACAATATTATTCACAAATTGAAATCCAAAGTGCAATAGATGCTGTATGATAAATAAATGTGTATATAATGTGTGTGTATCTACAGTGGGTTGTGCTGAGTGATATTCTGTCCAGTGTGTGTTATGATACTGATGGATCAAGAGTTAAGTAGTCTGATTGCTTGTGGGAAGAAGCTGTTCTGGAGTCGGCTGGTGCGTGTTCTAATGCTGCGGTACCGTCTGCCTGATGGCAGCAGTGAGAGCAGCCCATGGTTCGGGTGGCTAGAGTCTCTGATGATCCTCTGAGCTCTCTTCACACACCGCCTGGCATAAATGTCCTGGAGGGAGGGAAGCTCACCTCCGATGATGCAGCTGGCCGTGCGCACTACCCTTTGCAGGGCTTTGCGGCTGCGGGCGGTACTGCTGCCGTACCAGGTGGTGATGCAGCCAGTCAGCAGACTCTCTATGGTGCTGCTGTAGAAGCGTGTGAGGATGTGGCGGTTCATTCCAAACCTCCTCAGCCGTCGCAGGAAGAAAAGGCGCTGATGAGCCTTCTTCACAACGGCCTCGGTGTGGACGGACCATGAGAGTTCCTCTGTGATGTGGACACCAAGGAACTTGAAGCTGCTGACTCTCTCCACCGGTGCTCCATCGATGGTAATGGGGCGGTGTTCTCTCTCATTCCTCCTGAAGTCGACCACCAGCTCCTTGGTCTTGCTGACGTTGAGGGAGAGGTTGTGCTCCTGACACCATCGTGTCAGAGTGTGCACCTCCTCTCTGTAGGCCGTTTCATCATTGTCAGTGATGAGACCTACCACCGTCGTATCGTCAGCAAACTTGATGATGGTATTGGAGCTGTGGGTTGCCACACAGTCATGTGTGTACAAGGAGTACAGGAGTGGGCTGAGAACACAGCCCTGAGGGGCTCCAGTGTTGAGAGTCAGTGATGATGAGATGTTACTGCCCATTATGACCACCTGGCGTCTGTTTGACAGGAAGTCCAGGATCCAGCTGCATAACAAGCTGTTTAAGCCTAGAGCCCGGAGTTTCCCGTCAAGTATGGAGGGCACAATGGTGTTGAATGCTGAGCTGTAGTCTACAAACAGCATTCTCACATATGTGTTCCTCTTTTCCAGGTGGGAGAGAGCAGTGTGAATTGTTGATGAAATGGCATCATCAGTGGAGCGGTTTGTGCGGTATGCAAACTGCAGTGGGTCCAGTGAGGGGGGGAGAACAGAGCAGATGTGGTTTCTGACTAGTCTCTCAAAGCATTTGCTGATGATGGGGGTCAGAGCAACAGGACGCCAGTCGTTTAAGCAGGTGGTTTTTGACTGCTTAGGTACAGGAACAATGGTGGACGTTTTAACCTCTTAACCCGCACCGGATCGCGGGCGGGGGGGTTGACAGAAGTGGGCGTGTCTGTACTTTTATCTACTTTATTTTTATACAAAATATTCAATCAACTATCACAAACTATGCATCATTTGAAAGCTAAAACACTCAAGATTCATGTTCTGAACTTGTTTTTGCAATAAATACACCAGAGAGGAAAGGGTTAAATGAAATGCTAAAGGACCGGCATTTTAAATATTAGCATAATATTAGCGGTACTCATCTTTCATCTCCTGTCGTTTAGATCAGATCGGACGAATCCAAAAAACAGCAGCGTACATGTCAGTGCGAGGGTCCACACTTCAAAATGCATCCCACTTTTTAATCCAAAACAACGAAAAAATTAGGGAAAAAAGCAAAGATCCTTATTTGTTTACAGGAGAGTTTCGAGTTAGAGTAATGGATCATGTTCATTTTTTATAAAATGTTGATTCTAATCCGTATTCCAGCGTTCAAAAGGATTATTTCCCCCGTAGTTTAGACTCTTCCGGATAAAATTGGCCATCCCTCGTCTCTCTCCTTCAATCACAGACATTGTGATCGACCAAAACATCCAGGGAGCGCGTTACAGGCTGAGCAATCTGTCAATCATCGTACCTAGGTTTTTGACTGGATAAAGCCTGGATAAAGCATAATATGCATTGCATATTCGGCATTGTTTTGATTGATGGGGGTTTTAACCAACCAAAACACGATTGCAGTGATTGACAGTTTGCAAACAGAGTTGTGAAATATATTTGGCGATTTGCAGTCATCCCATTCACCCGTGCGCTCTCGCCATTTTACGCACAGAACGCATCGACGAGCCTTGCTTCGCTACACAGAGTTTATATCAACGAACAGATTTTCTCCAAAGCTATTATCTCAATATATGTATCATGGATCGTCGACTTCAGAGGAGTTTTCATGGTGTTGAGAGTGTTTTGGAGGAGGTTTTGAGGAGCAGTGACGAAGAGCAGCAGAAAGATTTGGAGAGATGCTTCTCTGACAGGAATAGCACGGTGTCGAGCGAAACGGATTCGTTGCAAGAGGAGCTGTTTGTTCATGGACTCGATCCCATTTTAGATCGGTAAGTTTACCCACATTATCTTGAATTTGTATATCATGTATTTGCATTGTTTTTATTTCATGTTAGCTCATTATAATGTTAGCATAAAATGACAGTGGAGATGACTAGCAAGCAAGACACGAGGCTACATGAGTAGGGGAAAGGGTTATTATATTGAATGCATGTATGTATATATATATATATATATATATATATATGTATATGTATATACATATGTATGTGTGTGTATATATGTATGTATATATATATATATATATATATATATATATATATATATATATATATATATATATATATATATACACACACATATATACATATACATATATACGTGTGTGTGTGTGTGTGTGTATGTATGTTTAGGTATGTATATATTCATGTGTGTGTGTGTGTGTGTGTGTGTGTGTGTGTGTGTGTGTATGTATGTATGAATATAACCATAATGGAAGGAAAGGATCACAAGACTTCAGGTGAAGATATGTGGAGAGAAAAAATTCTTACAAAGCATTTATAATTATCAGCATTATAAGCATAAGGTATTTGGCAAACATGCATTTATAATTGTAATATGAAGGAATATTGATGCTGCTAATAGTTGTATGTCTCTATTTGACGCAAACTAAAATCCTATTTTGCTTTTTTTATGTCTTTTTTTTCCTGTGCTGTAAAATAGGCCTTCAACTGACACAGATGAGGACTGGAATCCGGAGTCCGGTCCTGAGCGACGAAAGAGACCACGGCAGTCATCGTCATCTGAATCTGAATCTACTTCAGTGACCAGAGGTAAAGGTAAAGGTAAAGTGAGCGGGAGGGGGAGGGGGAGGGGGAGGGTGAGCCAGTCAGTGCCTGCTGTGTCCCCAAGCACCTCAAAGGAAAGATGGCACAATATGGATGATGAGGATATTGGACCTCCACAGCCTGTGTTTAGGCCATCACGCATACCTGGGCCACAGTTGGTGACAACTGCATCGTACACCGCACTGCAGTTGTTCCAGCTGTTCTTTTCAATGTCTGTGCTGCAGACCATCGTTCAGCACACAAATGTCTACGGGGCCAACAATCAGCAGGAAGGACACAAGCCATGGAACAACATCACCGTGGAAGATCTGAAGTCTTACCTGGCGCTTGTTGTGTACATGGGTCTCGTGAAGGTCTCTTCTTTGACTGATTATTGGAGGAGGTCCCGAGTCTACACTTTTCCCTTTCCTGCAGAGATCATGTCTTGTAGGAAGTTTCTGACCATCACAAACGCTCTTCATCTTAGCGATCCTCGGAAAGATGAAGAAAACTAAAGGAAAAAGGGAACAGCAGCCTATGACCGCTTGGGGAAGATCAAGCCTCTCTATGACGACAGTAGAGATGCCTGCAGGACATTTTTCCATCCAAAGCAGAACATTGCCATAGATGAGAGGATGGTGGCATCCAAGGCGAGGTCTGGACTCAAGCAGTACATGAAGAACAAACCCACTAAATGGGGCTACAAGCTGTTTGTCTTGGCAGATTCCTTGTGTGGCTACACCTGTGAGTCCATGCAATCTCAGAATGGGCTGAGCTATGAGTCGGTCATGGCACTAGTAGATGAAAAGAGGTTGGGCACTGGTTACAAGCTGTACGTTGACAATTTTTACACCAGTCCCAAGCTTTTCAGAGACCTCCTCCACAAGAAGATTTGGGCATGTGGCACCATTCGTCCGAACAGGATCGGTTTCCCAAAGTCAGTCACCAACAGACTACCACTGAATGCTCCACGAGGGTCCATACGATGGCTCAGAGAGGGTGAGGTGCTGTTTGTGGAATGGAAAGATACCCGGGAAGTGCTGATGTCCTCCACATTCCACAAAGCATATGAAGGCGACAAAGTGCAAAGGAGGGTGAAGGACAATGATGGGCAGTGGTCTCAAGTGCATGTGCCTATTCCTGGTGCTGTGCTGGACTACAACAGGTTCATGGGGGGAGTGGACCTGTCCGATGCCCTCATTGGGTACTACAATGTGCTCCACAAGACACGGAAGTGGTACAGAACCTTCTTTTACCACTTTGTGGATATAGCTGTTGTCAATGCCTTCATTTTGCATCAGCATCTGGCCAGGGCAAAGAATGAAAAACCCCTGACCCAGAAGGCATTCAGGGAAACGCTTGTTCTGGAACTTGGAGGATTGGAGTCAAGAACAGCTGCTCCTCAGGCTTCAAATGCTGCTGCCCACAACCCACAGCACATTACGGAAGACAGCACTGCTGGACGGCGGAATTGCAGGCTCTGCCATAAGAAGACGCCAGTCATCTGTGCAACATGTGATGTGCCACTGTGCTTTCTACCTAAACGGGACTGCTACAATGACTGGGATGCACAGGGTGGGAAATATTAGTCCTGTTTATAATGTTCATAATGTTTTTATTTACATGTTCAAATCATTCAATTCTAATAGTTGTTCAAGAAATGTTTCCGTTTAGGTGGATTTGCAGTTCCGAGGAGGAGGATGAAGGCAGAGAAGCCATCGCTGGTGTGAGAAAATAACGGTTAGGGATGCACTGACACTTACATGACCAATACGTTTGGACTTTGTGTTTGTTCTGCTTGGTTTTGTTCTGCTTGTTTGCTCTCTGCCTCTCTCTCTCTGCCTCTCTCTCTCTCTGCAGTGGGTGCAGTTGGACAGTTGGACAAATGTGACAGGCTGGCGTCAGGCAGTACAAGGTTAGTACTCACTGTTATCACAGTTGAAACAGAAGATGCTTCTCTTTGAAATTTTCTTTGCTCTGCTTACACACCTTTTCTCTCTCTCCCCTTCTTATTTGTAGTGGGTGTCTTCTGAGATGGCACAGTTGGAGCAAATGTCACAAGCTGGCATCAGGCAGTACTAGGTAAGTACTCACACATACATACACGCATGCATAGATATTGTTGCAAATTAGATTTTTCTTTTTCTGCTTACACACTTTCTCTCTTCTGTTTTTCAGTGGCTTTGGTTTCCAGTTGTTTAGAGACCAAACCTTCTTAGTGACTGCCTTGATCAACATGTCTTCCTACACCTTGTAAATACTGTAATACTGTTATAATTACAAATGTTAAAAAAAAATCATCTTTTGTGTTCATTAGTTGTAAAATTATCAAGTTTGTAATGTCAATACATGCAGTGAGATTGAACATTGCACTTTTTCTTCACTGTTTTCGCTATTATAATTGTTCAAAATAAAGATTATTTTGTTAAAATGTTAAAATGTTGTGGTGAAATATGTTTTTCTTGTGTGGTTTGATGGGCAGAGCAGTTCTGAATTGATAAACATATATGTAGTATGTAGTGTTTACTTCTTATGCCATTTGGTTACCCAGTGTCCATTTGGAGTCTCCAAATGGCCTTTTGGAAAGGACGCCTAGACTTTTCTTGAATAAAATCTTACAGAAACTACATTTTTTGGAGTATCATCCTCAAATTTGAATCAAAACATGGTCAGACATTCAGTTTTATATTTATGGTATTTTCAGGCTCTTAACATTAAAGTCTCATCCATTTTTCCCTAAGTGAATCTCATTCAAAGAAATCGTTAGTCACTCTCCTGTATATTTGACCTTGTTTTACTCTGTTCCTATACTACTTTGAGTTATTATGACTCTTGGGTAACACAATTCCAAGTGTCTAGTTTAAAATAAGACCAGACTTATGAATATAGACCATAGGGTTTAAGAGCTACAGACATTTGCATTTGGGTATGTCGTTTTCAGAAAATTCTCAAAAATAGGGGCGCAGGTTAAGAGGTTAAAGCATGTGGGGACCACAGACAGGGAGAGGGACAGGTTAGAAATGTCCGTGAAAACTCCAGCCAGTTGGTTTGCGCACGCTCTGATCACGCGGCCCGGAATGCCGTCTGGACCCGCGGCTTTACGGACGTTCACCCGCCGGAAGGATCAGGTTACATCCGCTACAGATACGGAGAGTGAACTAACCTCTGTATCTTCAGCCACGAGCTCTCTCTCCGCGAGGGCGGTGTTAGTTCCCTCAAAGCGAGCATAGAAGGTGTTGAGCTCGTCCGGGAGAGAGGCAGCGGTGTTCACGGTGGAGTTTGTGTTCCCTTTATAGTCCGTGATGGTGTTAATTCCCCTCCACATGCTTCTGGAGTCGGTGGTGTTGAACTGTCCTTCAATCAAAAAACGCGGCCGGAGAAGAGGGAAGAGAGCCGGCGTACTCATCAGAGTAAGACGCCGCGCAAACCGACCCCCGCTTCCCAGTATTTTACTGGCAAATGTTCAGTCTCTGGACAATAAACTCTGCGAGCTGAGAGCGCGGATCTCTTTCCAGCGAGACACGAGGGACTGCTGCATTATCTGCCTCACAGAAACTTGGATGTCCGCTGAGATTCCAGATTCGGCCATCGAAACCGCGGGGTTCTCTGTGCACCGAATGGACAGAGAAAAAGAACTCTCAGGGAAAAGCAAAGGCGGGGGTGTATGTTTTATGATCAACAGATCCTGGTGTGATCAGAGGAACGTACATTCTATCAAGTCTTTCTGTTCTCCTGATCTGGAATTTCTCATGCTTCTGTGCCGACCATTCTGGCTACCGAGGGAATTCACCGCGGTCATCATCACAGCTGTGTATATTCCCCCACAAGCCGACACAGACCGGGCACTAAAGGAACTGTATAGGACAGTGAGTGAGCAGGAAACCGCGCATCCTGAGGCTGCGTTTATTGTGACCGGGGACTTTAACAAAGCCAACTTCAAGCGCATCGCACCCAAATACCACCAACATGTTAACTTCAACACGCGAGGGAACCGTGTTTTGGATCACTGTTACTCTCCCTTCAAGGATTGTTACATGTCCCTCCCGCGCCCACCATTTGGCAAATCACGCTTCCGTCCTACTTGTGCCCGCATATAGGCAAAGACTCAAACAGGAAGCACCCGCCCTCAGAACCATCCAGTGCTGGTCAGACCAATCAGATTCTATGCTCCAAGACTGTTTTGATCACGCGGACTGGGAGATGTTCCGGTCGGCCTCTGATGACGACATCGAGGTTTACGCTGATAGCGTAACGTGTTTCATCAGGAAGTGCGTAGAAGACGTTGTTCCGACCAAAACAATACGGCTGTACCCAAACCAGAAGCCGTGGCTAAATGGGGATGTTCGCGCGGCACTCAATGCGCGGACCTCCACTTTTAACTCCGGTAATGCGGAGGAGCATAAACAAGCAAGTTATGCCCTCCGGAAAACCATCAGAGCAGCAAAACGGCAGTACAGGGACAAGATTGAAGGACAGTTCAACACCACCGACTCCAGAAGCATGTGGAGGGGAATTAACACCATCACGGACTATAAAGGGAACACAAACTCCACCGTGAACACCGCTGCCTCTCTCCCGGACGAGCTCAACACCTTCTATGCTCGCTTTGAGGGAACTAACACCGCCCTCGCGGAGAGAGAGCTCGCGGCTGAAGATACAGAGGTTAGTGCACTCTCCGTATCTGTAGCGGATGTAACCCGATCCTTCCGGCGGGTGAACGTCCGTAAAGCAGCGGGTCCAGACGGCATTCCCGGCCGCATGATCAGAGCGTGCGCGCACCAACTGGCTGGAGTTTTCACGGACATTTTTAACCTGTCCCTCTCCCTATCTGTGGTCCCCACATCAAAACGTCCACCATTGTTCCTGTACCTAAGCAGTCAAAAACCACCTGCTTAAACGACTGGCGTCCTGTTGCTCTGACCCCCATCATCAGTAAATGCTTTGAGAGACTAGTCAGAAACCACATCTGCTCTGTTCTCCCCCCCTCAATGGACCCACTGCAGTTTGCATACCGCACAAACCGCTCCACTGATGATGCCATTTCATCTACAATTCACACTGCTCTCTCCCACCTGGAAAAGAGGAACACATATGTGAGAATGCTGTTTGTGGACTACAGCTCAGCATTCAACACCATTGTGCCCTCCATACTTGACGGGAAACTCCGGGCTCTAGGCTTAAACAGCCTGTTATGCAGCTGGATCCTGGACTTCCTGTCAAACAGACGCCAGGTGGTCAGAATGGGCAGTAACATCTCATCATCACTGACTCTCAACACTGGAGCCCCTCAGGGCTGTGTTCTCAGCCCACTCCTGTACTCCTTGTACACACATGACTGTGTGGCAATCCACAGCTCCAACACCATCATCAAGTTTGCTGACGATACGACGGTGGTAGGTCTTATCACCGACAATGATGAAACGGCCTACAGAGAGGAGGTGCACACTCTGACACGGTGGTGTCAGGAGCACAACCTCTCCCTCAACATCAGCAAGACCAAGGAGCTGGTGGTCGACTTCAGGAGGAATGAGAGAGAACACCGCCCCATCACCATCGATGGAGCACCGGTGGAGAGAGTCAGCAGCTTCAAGTTCCTTGGTGTCCACATCACAGAGGAACTCTCATGGTCCGTCCACACTGAGGCCGTTGTGAAGAAGGCTCATCAGCGCCTTTTCTTCCTGCGACGGCTGAGGAGGTTTAGAATGAGCCGCCACATCCTCACACGCTTCTACAGCAGCACCATCGAGAGCCTGCTGACTGGCTGCATCACCACCTGGTACGGCAACAGTACCGCCCGCAGCCGCAAGGCCCTGCAAAGGGTAGTGCGCACGGCCAGCTGCATCATCGGAGGTGAGCTTCCCTCCCTCCAGGACATTTACGCCAGGCGGTGTGTGAAGAGAGCTCAGAGGATCATCAGAGACTCTAGCCACCCGAACCATGGGCTGCTCTCACTGCTGCCATCAGGCAGACGGTACCGCAGCATCAGAACACGCACCAGCCGACTCCAGAACAGCTTCTTCCCACAAGCAATCAGACTACTTAACTCTTGATCCATCAGTATCATAACACACACTGGACAGAATATCACTTAGCACAACCCACTGTAGATACACACACATTATATACACATTTATTTATCATACAGCATCTATTGCACTTTGGATTTCAATTTGTGAACATATTGTATACTGTACATTGTATATTATTACTATAGCTTAATGTATACTGTTATTGTTTAGTGTATATTGTTTTAAGTATATGTATATTGTAAGTATGTGTATATTGTTTAAAGCTGTGAGAACTACACTCACATTGTGTAAATTATCTATTGTTTATTGTAGTGTATACTGTGCTGTGAGTAATTGTGTGCGCATCAGATGTGTAATCTGTTGTTGCTTAAATGTTGTACATGTCATGTCATGACTACTATGTTGCTCGGAACTGCACCTAAGAATTTCACCTACTGTTGCACTTGTGTATATGGTAGAGTGACAATAAAGTGATTTGATTTGATTTGATGTTGGTGGTATTTGGGTGCAATGCGTTTGAAGTTGGCTTTGTTAAAGTCCCCAGTCACAATAAACGCAGCCTCAGGATGTGCGGTTTCCTGCTCACTCACTGTCCTATACAGTTCCTTTAGTGCCCGGTCTGTGTCGGCTTGTGGGGGAATATACACAGCTGTGATGATGACCGCTGTGAATTCCCTCGGTAGCCAGAATGGTCGGCACAGAACCATGAGAAGTTCCAGATCAGGAGAACAGAAAGACTTGATAGAATGTACGTTCCTCTGATCACACCAGGATCTGTTGATCATAAAACATACACCCCCGCCTTTGCTTTTCCCTGAGAGATCTTTTTCTCTGTCCATTCGGTGCACGGAGAACCCCGCGGTTTCGATGGCCGAATCTGGAATCTCAGCGGACATCCAAGTTTCTGTAAGGCAGATAATGCAGCAGTCCCTCGTGTCTCGTTGGAAAGAGATCCGCGCTCTCAGCTCGCAGAGTTTATTGTCCAGAGACTGAACATTTGCCAGTAAAATACTGGGAAGCGGGGTCGGTTTGCGCGGCGTCTTACTCTGATGAGCACGCCGGCTCTCTTCCCCCTTCTCCGGCCGCGTTTCCGCGGTCGGGCCGCCCACACAAAAGGTTCCGCTGCCATGTTTGTAAACAGCGTGTCGTCGTTGATGAATTTAAAGTCCGGTTTTCGGTGTGCGATTGCCGAACCAATGTCCAAAAGTGTCTGTCTGTCGTACGTAGTAAGGCAGACAACATCCAAGACAAAAAACACAAAAACTGTAAACAGAACAAACAAAAAACTACAGTGTTTCAGCGGAGCTCGCAACGTACCGGCCATCCTCGGCGCCATCTTGAGTCTTAGTAGTTACTCTGCCTGACGCAATATTCAATATACTACCATAACAATAACCCTCCTATGGCAACAAAAGAGTTGGAGTCTACCTGTACTAGCTGACTGTCCATCTACAGGGTCTCATTTGACACAATCCATCTGCACACATCCCACTCCACATACACTAAGCCCCACTATCCAGGTTTTTATGATAAATCCTCAGTCTCCCAGTGCCATATTCCATGCATGAGCCCTTCCACCTCATACAACATCACATCTCATATAGCTCTGGACTGCCCTGGGAATGGGGTCCGGTACTGTTTATGTTTATTTAGATACAGGGGACGATGACCAACCATTTCTGAAATCTGAGATCTCTGGCTGCTACTGTTTTGTCAAAGGCCAAAACAACGGTCAGTGAGAGAGAGTTGTTTGGGGTAGGCTCACATATTTTGTGTCACACACGGATATCACATGCCAAAATTCATCAGGCCATTCATGCCACCTATATTTAAGTGTGCAAAATGTACACCTTGCTAGTATGTGTTTATCCAGGCCTGCCTAATTGTTTGTTGTATTGATTATACAATGTGTTGGACATATTCCTTATCAATGTTGACCCATAAACTTCAACAGCAGTTGCTGATTTCCCCACTGCATCTCCCACTCCACCACAGCTGAAAGATGGTCTACAAGGCAGTTGTTGTAAATTTGGGGCCAGAATAGGACAGTCAAGTAATTGTCATGTTCAAGAAACTGATTTGAAATTATTCAAGTCTTGGCATTCTATCCTGCTGGAGAGGCCATCAGAGGATGGCTATAGTGTGGTCATAAATGGATGCAGATGGTCTGTAACAATACTGACAGCTGTGTCACTGAAACAAAGCTGACTTACGCCCAAGTATGATAAGAAAATACCCCCTAACACCATGACACCACCTCCAGCAGCATGACCCATTGAGACTACACATGATAGAACATGTAATTTAAGACATTTTTGATCCAATTGTCCAAAATAAAGACTCATCAAACCTGGCAGTGTATTACTGTGTATAAACTGAGAGTTTCCTGTTATTATCTGTCAGAAATGACACTTGAACAGTTAATAGGCCTATAGGCCACCTGCCCTGAGGTTGAATGTTTGGTGCACATATAATTTCTGTCAGTTTTCTATCAATCTATCAAACCAGTCTTTTCAGACAAATCTGACCTCTCACAAAAAGCTCACTGGATATTTTTGTTTTCATAAAAGTGGTCTCTCTGAGCCTAGAGTTGGCAGGGCATAACATTTGCCATGTGTGAACTACAAATTTTCAGACTACCCTGTATGGCACATGTTCTAGTCAAAACTTAAACCATCTTTCTTTCCTATCTTCCTATTCCTGAGGCTCAGTTTGAACTTGATTATCCCTTTTTGATTATGCCTAATTGACTCAAGTTGGAAGTTGCTAGCATGTGATACGCTAACTGGATATTTCAGTTATTTAGCTGTTCAACAGCTGTACATATGTAGTCTATGTTGCTATTGCTGACTGAGTATATTGAAGGGGATAACGCCAAATTTCATATCACTAGCTACTGTACTTCTGTTTGTTTTTCCCAGGATGTGTTCAAATATTGGTTGCAAAACTTGCACTGAAAGATCTGAGAGGTGCACTAATATATGGTTGCTTAATACACTCCTGCTTAATATACTCCTTGTGTTATAAATGTTGTCCATACCTATATGTGACACAAATATAGAGCATAAGCCTACATAAGTACTGTAAGGTGGAAAATAATCAAAGATATTTAAAATAGAACTAAATTATCTGCTTTACTGTTAGCAACGATCGTCGTGACCAAGATATTTGAAATTGTCTCAACCCCCTTCCCCTTAATGCCATCAGAAGGGCCATCTGGGATTCCTAAGGACAAAAGAATGGCTTGCCGGCCAAATGCTTTTCACAACTTTGATACAATGGGAGAAGTTTCATCTGATTGGTTACTTTCAAATGTCTCACGGTTTGGTCTGATTGGTCAGCTTTTAAATGAGTCATATTTGAGTTTGGTGACATCAGGGAAAAGGATAAAAGAAGATCCAAACTGTAGCTCTTCCTCTTTGGATTCTCTGTTTTCTCTAGAGAGAGCTGCTCTTTCTTTCTTTCTTTCTTTCTTTCTTTCTTTCTTTCTTTCTTTCTTTCTTTCTTTCTTTCGTTCTCTCTCTCTCTCTCTCTCTCTCTCTCTCTCTCTCTCTCTCTCTCTCTCTCTCTCACTCTCACAGGTAACATTCTAAGCATAGGCCTAGTGAGTATAATTAAGGGTTTAAGTTTACATTTATTTGAGGCTATTTTAAGTGTAACCATAATTAGAATTTGTGTTTCCTTTTAAAAGAGATTTCTGTCTATTATGTAATTGACATTTTACATTTACTTGATTGTTAATAAATTGTTAAATTTTTTATCCTTTCTGAATTAATCTGTAATTATTAACTATCTCCAATACGGAACAGTATAATTGCAACAAAGGGTTAAAACGGAATGATTAAATGTATGATTAACTATCAAATATAAATGACCAAACAACCAGTTGGCATTCTCTTCTAAATTCGACAACTATGATAAATGGAGTCTGTAGGTTGACTGCCCACACAAACGTGTGTAATTTTCGTTGCCAGGTAATAATTTCTACAAATTATTCCATTTCTGAATTATGTTATGATTAACTGATGATTTTATTCTTGCGGATTGGATTTCGAATTATTGCTTCATTACCTGGTCAATAAATTGTAAACGTTTGATTTTATTCTGACTGACTCTGAGACTTGTTTTTTGCCAAATAAGATTAACGGATTCGTATATTGCCACAAGGTTGCGTCAGAGATTAGCGACGGCTAAAAACTGATATCAGGAAGTGTGCAGGCGACTTGGATGAGAGGATGTGTTTGTCCATCTAGGTTCAGCACGACGCTGGTTGGTTAACCTAGCTTGGGCGCTTCCGATGACTTCTGTTCTAATTTAATGTTACTTTAGATAAATGTACGGGCTTGGCTAATCCAAAGCTATTAAAGAGCCAAAACCTACTAAAGTAAAACAATTTAATTAAGTTCCTGAAGGGCATCAAAGGGGGGCTATTGAATATATCTTTGATTGTTGCGCGTGTACGGCAAAATCCTAGATATTTAGCCAATTGCCCCAGCTTCTGATCTTCGGGGCTGACCACTTGTGTCGGACACCTTGGTTAGGAACTCGGAGCGATATAGTCTTCCTGATCTAAGTGGGTGAAATATAAACAGAGTTTAAGAGAATAATCAAATATTCGTTCACATTTTAATGATGCACAGATATCATTAAAACCTTTTCATTTTTGGAGTCAGATGAAACAAGCTATTGTGAGCATGTGAGAAAATATATTGCATCATAATCTTGTGTTGCGTAAAAGGAAAGACAGTAACGCGCAGAGAAACCTTCCCCGTATTATTGGAGACCCCCATTGGACCAATAGACGGGCTTACAGTACAAAGCACACATAGCTAGCGTAATTATATTTATCAGTGTGGCAAAGCTATAATTTTGGTAAAAAATTGAAATAGTATCAGTCGTGTTAACAGGTTAAAATTAATCTTTCAATGTGATTAAAAACATGAGCATCAGGGTCCCTCAAACTGAAACATTTTATTTAGGTAGGGTGTTGAGTGGCAGAGACAGTCACAAGGACAGGATATTCGGGCACAATTACTGCAGGTTTATTGAAAGGGACTCAACATTTGAAAACAAAAAAAGAAAAGCAAAACATGTAGGCTTTTAGTCAGTAACACTGACATTAACAGTAACAGAAATACAGGCTCACGTGTAGAAAGCAACATGCCATTCCATTTATTTACCTAGTATTGAAAAGTGCATTAAACATCTTCACCTCCTTGCTTCTGCAAACCCAATAAACAGTCCCGACAGCAGTTAGTTTGTAATGACACCAGGCTCTGTCCTAAAATATAAATGTGAACTTAAACAGAAAAGGTGTAATGGCCTTCTAAATAAGTGGACTGAGCGAAAGAGGACCTCGTTGCTGACAATGATGTGCACCACCAAAGACAAACAGGATTTGGTTGCCTGTTTACAGTGGAAAATGTGTTTTGTAGATCTTTTGAAAGTTTCATATTCCAGAGATTATGGAAAATGTGAAACAAAAGTTCAGCAGGAGAAGTTAGATGTTGAGGAAAATGACTTATCCGTAGACATCAGAAATAGGGTAGTATACAACAGTTTCTCTAGTCACATACACCATGGTATTAGATATGGTAAGATAAACATGTATTGCCAAGCAACAATTTTGGCAGGATAGGATAGAAGAGGATAGGTTCTTTATTGTCTCACAGGGGATCTTCTTTTCGACACATTTAGGCCCTATCCACACGAACACGGGTATTTTCAAAACCGCAGCTTTTTCTACGCGTTTTGGCTGTTCGTCCACACGCAAACGCAGTATCCGGTTACTGAAACCGGACTTTTTTTAAAACTCCGGCCAGGGTGAAGTTTTTTAGAAACTCCGGTTACAGCGTTGTCGTGTAGATGGTGAAACCGGAGATTTCGGCTTGTTAAGTCGAATTGTGCGCCGTTCTCTCCTTTGTTTGACGTCGGTTTGTGCGCCATTATCGCTTTTGTTTACCTGAGTGGAGTCTATGGCGGACGTAGCTTTTAATAACTCTGCTAACAGCGTTTATCACATGTATACAGATATACTCACCTAAAGGATTATTAGGAACACCATACTAATACTGTGTTTGACCCCCTTTCGCCTTCAGAACTGCCTTAATTCTACGTGGCATTGATTCAACAAGGTGCTGAAAGCATTCTTTAGAAATGTTGGCCCATATTGATAGGATAGCATCTTGCAGTTGATGGAGATTTGTGGGATGCACATCCAGGGCACGAAGCTCCCGTTCCACCACATCCCAAAGATGCTCTATTGGGTTGAGATCTGGTGACTGTGGGGGCCATTTTAGTACAGTGAACTCATTGTCATGTTCAAGAAACCAATTTGAAATGATTCGAGCTTTGTGACATGGTGCATTATCCTGCTGGAAGTAGCCATCAGAGGATGGGTACATGGTGGTCATAAAGGGATGGACATGGTCAGAAACAATGCTCAGGTAGGTGTTGGCATTTAAACGATGCCCAATTGGCACTAAGGGGCCTAAAGTGTGTCAAGAAAACATCCCCCACACCATTACACCACCACCACCAGCCTGCACAGTGGTAACAAGGCATGATGGATCCATGTTCTCATTCTGTTTACGCCAAATTCTGACTCTACCATCTGAATGTCTCAACAGAAATCCAGACTCATCAGACCAGGCAACATTTTTCCAGTCTTCAACTGTCCAATTTTGGTGAGCTCGTGCAAATTGTAGCCTCTTTTTCCTATTTGTAGTGGAGATGAGTGGTACCCGGTGGGGTCTTCTGCTGTTGTAGCCCATCCGCCTCAAGGTTGTGCGTGTTGTGGCTTCACAAATGCTTAGAATCCGAAGGAAGCTTATGTAGCGACTTCCAGTGTTCTTCCACAACCAGGCACAGCGCAATATATTACTCTCTTCGGCATGTTTATTGCTCTGTATCGCGATCTGTTTATCTCCACGAGTTGGTGGGCGGGGCTACAAAATCAGGCGTACATATTTATCTGTTGAGGAGGTGTTTCTGCATTCTATGACGTCAATGGTCGACATATTCTGAAAGCTCTCGTTTTCTGGGCCTGGTGTCAATGAAAGCTTTTCTTTGACTAACAAGAAAGTTCCCTTTCGTTCAGTCACTACGACGTACGTTAGTGACTAACGAATGGGGGTTTCGCTTAGAAGCCTATCATCTTCGAGAATTCAACAGCGCCCAATGGCAGTGCCAATGCCATGGGCATGCGGAATTTGCATGCGTAACTCCGCCCCACCCTGTGGGTATATAAGGAAGTACGCTGGCAACATCGCATTATGTTTCTGCTTTGGAGCCAAGAGCATCTCTTCACTCCTACAAGCCTGAATTCTGAAGTCCTCTCTTCAGTCTTCGAGACGAGCGGCTCTCCAGGGTGTTGGTGTTATGGCGCATTCCAGCGATCTCGCATTGCCTGCCTGCTGATCTGTGCAGTGATCTGCAACAGCTGTGTGTGTTATTACTGGGCGCTTCGGCACTCTGCAGAGCTTTCCTCTCACAAAAAGAGCTTGCGCGTGGCACGTCTTTTTCAAGACGGTTCGCCCGTGCACTTCCAGGTGCAATCGATCTCCGTTGCTGTCTATGGGCACATTCACCGCTCGACGTGTTTGGGCTTCAGCACGTTCGGGCAGTGATTGTGGATGTGTCATGTTCCCACTGCGGGAACGTGACCATCGCGATGTCGCGGTCGAGACTCAGTGATCTCCGCAAGGAGAGAGAGTCCCCTCTGCCACACCCCAATCTACCGTCTCTGAGAGAGGTGGTACTTTGGCTGGTGGCCAGGGTGACCTGAGGGCGGTGCGTGGTATAAGAACCCCGACGATCATTCCTCGGGCCACGCCCCCCTCTCGCATATCGCTTCCCGCGAGTGCTGGACTGAAACAGCGGCCCGTCTCTGACGCCTCGTTCGTTTCGTTCACACTCCAGATAGCGGCGAAATGTCGATCGCCGCATCCCAAGGTGGGCTAGATCCTTTGGGGATGACGATTAGGTTGTGTCAGCACTGCCTGATCTGACCTAGAGTTGATAGCCATGTTATCTCGGGCAGCCGCGAGCCTCGCGCTGGTGTGGAACTCCGCCCAGTCGCGAGTGCTCGTGGTTGCGCGATCGGTTTTTGTGGGCGGCACCCGACAGCTGTTGGGCCCCGCCCCCAATGCCTTTCGCTCCCGAGGTGCATGAGGAGATCACGCGGTCTTGGAAGTCCCCGTGCTTCCCGTGACCGTTTGGTGGCCTCCTCCGCCTTCTCTGCCCTTGATGGGGCCGCGGCCTAGGGTACACTGGGCCCCCCCCCCCCCCACTGTTAAACAACTCTGTTGCGCACTACGGTGTCCACAGAGGGCTTTGACGTGGTGTGGCTGTCCTTACCACCCTCCCTAAGCCTGTGCGCTCGTCTACTTCGGTGGCGTGGTCCTGCAGTGCTATGGGGTAGGCCGCCGCCCCTTTGCACATGCACAAGGGTGGAGCTGACCCAGGGCTCTTTGTTGAGCTGCGTGCCGCCACTGATCCCGCCCTCTGGGTGGTGAAGGTGGCCACACGCTCCCTCGGTCGGGCGATGTCCACAGCTGTGGTCCGGGAGAATTTCCTGGCCTTACCTGGTGATATGGGGGAGTTGACTGAGCCCGCCTCCTCAACTCGCCCATATCCCAGGCTGGCCTCTTCGGCGGCGCGGCTGAGAACTGCGCCCAACAGTTCTCGGCCGCCCCAGAGCAGACTGAGGCTGTAACACGTACTGCCCCGGCGCCTGGCTGCTGCACCAGCCGCCGGCCCAGTCGCCTCAGTCCGCTCGCCGCCGAGGGCGCCCTCCCTCCTCCCGTCCGGCCCCAGCAGCAGCCTTCTCCGGGCCGCGCCGTGGAGGTGGTTGCAGGATGTCGCCCAGTCCGCTCCTCAGCCTGGCTAAACGCCAGGCTGAAGGTGGACAACTCAGAGATGGGTTCCAGTTCTTTCCAGGGGATGGTAGCAGGGCCTCTCCTTCCCCCGGTGGAGGGTCGGGGGAGAATCCTTCTACTGCTGGCCCTCGGGCTAGCAGCGCTTGGAAAGAACTCATGTTCCTGTAAGAACTCAATGACCCTGCTGGTGCAGTTCCTGGGAGTCTGGCTTCAGCTTCCGGGACTGTTCCGCTGGGTCGCGAAGACCGTTAGGCGTGGCTACGCGATTCAGTTCGCGCAGGTTCCTCCCCGCTCTGGGGAGGCCGCCCGCTATGATGGGGCCTATCCCCTGTCATGCGTGCGGAGGTTGTCACCCTACTGGCGAAGGGTGCGATCGAGCCTGTCCCTCCAGCCGGAATGAAGTTCGGCTTCTCAGCCCTTGCTTCATTGTACCCTAGGAAACCGGTGGGTTAGGGATGTGACGGTGAGGAAATTTTCCCACCGGTTAATTGATGTGTGACAACACCGGTAATACCGGTATCACCGGCGGAGGCTTTTAAATCTAAAGTAACATGCACACTACCGCTCTGAACTGAAAACGCGCCAGTGCGCGCACACCGTGAATGACAGCTCATCTGTAAATGCGCGCTCTGTGAGGCCATGGGTGCGTCTCAATCAGTTCCCTAGTTCAGTAGTCAGGGCACTGATCAAGCATTGATCAGTCTATGATTGAGATGCACACCATGAATGAATGACAGTTCGTCCCCTTGTTTATACTCGACGCGCCCGCACGAGCGCGAGGGTGCGCGCGGCAAAAAATAAATGCGCGGAGCCAGGCGAAAGTAATGCGCGCTCTGTGCGGCCGTGCACATTTTACTTTCAGTTTTGAATTAGCGCCAATTCGGCTGCGGGTTGCTTGAATTGTGGGTTCATTAGCCTATTATTTTTAATGAAAAACACAACAACAAAACAAATGACAAACTCCCTTAAATAGGCGCTTTTACGTTTCGCTTTGAAACCAAATCTTCCGCGATCATCTCAGTCTGCTCCTCACTCTTAAATCTGATGAATGACTCCTGCCGCTGCCGAGACTCACGGTCGGATCCTGCTTTATTAAGCAGATACGTTCAGTTTTTATTTGTATTGTCTGTTCTCTAACTGAACTAAATTATTTTATTACTATAAAAAAATCAAAAAGACGGTGGGCGGTGCCACGGTGGGCAAGTGATGTAACCGGTGTTGAGTCTGGACACCGGTAACACCGGCAACACCGACTATCGTAGCAAGCCTAAGGTGGGTTATGGCCAATCCTGGATCTGCCCGTCTTGAACCGATCCTTCACAGGCTTCCGTTCAGGATGTCGGTAGCGAACGCCTCTTTGGACGCGTTCGTCCGGTAGATTGGTTGCAGCGATCGACCTGAAGGACGCTTACTTCATGTCTCCTTCCTCGACGCGGACCGTTCCTACGGTTTACTTCGAGGGGCGGACATTCAGTACCCAGTCCCCCCATTCGGGCAGCTCTGTCCCCTCGTGACTCTACGTAGTCTATCGAGGCAGCCCTTGCGCCACTCGGCAGCACGGGGTTCGCATCCTGAACTACTTCGATGACTGGCTCATACCGGGTCACTCTCGTAAGCAGGTCTGTGGACACAGAGTCCAAGTGCTCCAGCACTTAGCCCGTCTGGGCCTTCGGGTCGACTGGGAGAAGAGCGACTCTGCCCCGTGCAGAGGATCTCCTTTCTCAGTCTGGTTTCCAACTCGGTCGCAGGTGCGTGCTGCTTACCAGCGAGCGCGCACATAGTCTCTGCTGACTTGCCTTCGTCAAATCGAGGGCGAGAGTGCGGTCCCACTGAAGCTATTTCAGAGGCTCCTGGGGCATCTGGCATCTGCAGCCGCGGTGAAGCCGCTCGGATTGCTACATATGAGACCGCTTCAGCACTGGCTACGCGATCGAGTCCCGAGATGGGCATGGCGGTCTGGCACGCTCCGGGTACAAGTGTCTCGGGCCTGCTTACAGACTCTCACCCCGTGGTCGAACCTCAAGTTTCTACGGACCGGAGTGTCCTTAGAACGAGTTTCCAGGCATCTTGTTGTGTCAACAGATGCATCATCCACGGGCTGGGGTGCCATGTGCAATGGACAAGCAGCCGTGGGCTCCTGGACAGGACCCCAGCGCCTTCTGCATGTCAATTGCCTCGAGTTACTGGCAGTACAGTTCGCCCTGCACGCTTCCGAGCGTTGCTGAGGGGTCAACATGTACTAGTCAGGACAGACAACATGGCCGTAGTAGCCTACATCAACCACCAGGGCGGTCTACGCTCCCGCCGTATGTCTCAACTCGCCCGCCATCTCGTTTTATGGAGTCAGAAGCATCTGAGGTCCCTTCATGCTGTCCACATCCCGGGAGTCCTGAACCGTGCAGCCGACGAGCTCTCACGGCTTCAGCCACTTCCTGGAGAATGGAGACTCCATCCCCAGACGGTCCAGCTGATATGGGAACGGTTCAGCGACGCACAGGTAGACCTGTTGCCTCCCAGGACTCTTCCCATTGCTCCCTGTATTATTCCCTGACCTATGGTCGGCACGGATGCACTGGCGCACAGCTGGCCGTCGGGGCTACGCAAGTATGCGTTTCCCCCAGTGAGCCTTCTCGCACAGGTACTGTGCAAGATCAGGGAGGACAAGGAGCAGGTCATGTTGGTCGCCCCGTTGGCACGGCCAGGCCTGGTTCTCAGAACTGCTACTCCTTGCGACAGCCCCTCCCTGGCCTATTCCTCTGAGTCAAGACCTTCTCACTCAGAGACGGGGCACCCTTTGGCACCCGTGTCCAGCGTTCTGGAAGCTCCACGTGTGGCTTCTGGTCGGGACGCGGCTGGTTTGAGTAGCCCTCCACCTGCGGTGGTCGCTACCATCACTTCCGCTAGGGCAGAGTCTACACGACACCTCTATGCGTTGAAGTGGAACCTCTTCGTCACATGGTGCTCTTCTCGCCAAGAAGACCCCTGGAAATGCCCGATCGGGTCTGTGCTATCGTTTCTCCAGGAGGGGGTGGAAAGAAGGCTGTCTCCTTCCACCCTTAAAGTGTATGTGGCCGCAATATCTGCCTACCACGATCTCCTGGGAGACAAAAAGGTAAGTAGCAGCACGACCTGATCATCAGGTTCCTGAGGGTGGCGAGGAGACTGAATCCTCCTCGCTCTCCTCTCGTTCCCTCTTGGGACCTCTCAGTAGTCTTAAGTGCTCTGCAGAGGCCTCCCTTTGAGCCTTTGCGGTCGGTGGAGATTAAGTTCTTGTCTATGAATACGGCTCTGCTGACCGCATTGGCCTCTCTTAACCCTCTAGGCGCCACGGTCGAGTTTACTCGACAAGATGCGGCACTGAATAAAACGGCCGATTTTGTCAAATAGGGTGTCAAATTTCGTTTGACCTCCCCTCCACTAGATGTCAGACATGTCATACTTCATCCCTGACTCAAAAAAACGTCATGCTTCTATACAAAATATTCGAGCAATAGCGCATTGAATCAGTGCGAGCAAAAGCGGAGCTAGTGTGCAGGTGTGCCATATTATCAGAGTGATATTGTCAACGTCAGCGAGTATTAGATTATTATTTATATATTCATTAGATTATTATTATTATCTAATGGCCTCAATAAAGCTTACCCGCAATGAAGTGCTGGGTCTTCTGTTCGCGGATGTAGATGGTCCTTTGCCCAATGTCAGTGGTTGAAACAATGTTTCCCGAGGTCGGAGTGTTCATCGAGAAGTTAGCAGGCATGTTAGTGTTGTGGGGAACGAGGCGGGAGATTTTTACCGCGCTAGCCATGAAGCTTTGTCTTCTGACCGCGTGCCTCTCCGCGATCGCGGCGACAGTATTGTGGTGGAGACTTTGTCTAATGCCACTGGGTATGTTAGACGAGGGCGAAGTATTCATAGGACAGTTAGGGGACAATGTGGAGCCAGGGTGGGGAGTTGCAATGACAGTAATGCGAGCAGTGCACACTCGGCGCGCGCGCCAGGCAGATCTGGCCGCGCTGCTCGCAGCACGAGCAGAGGCGGTGTGACACGGGGCGGAGGGGCTATTATGCATAGTCTATCGCAAGCTGATGGGAATGCCGGTTTTGAGTATTTGGCCAATGAGAATGAGTACCAAAGTTGGATCATGCCTTTTGATCAGCCAATTGGATATCTGGGGGAAAGAGAACTCTCCAATGCCAATTCGCCCCTAGATTTTCTATCACTCTTTCTCTCTGATGATTTCTGGAATTTGCTTGTAAATGAGACAAATCGCTATGCCCATCAGTTTTTAGCCTCCCATCAACTCCAGCCACACTCCAGATTTCATCAATGGTCTGACGTAACTGTCAGTGAAATGAAAGCTTTCTTTTCTCTGCATTTGAGTATGGGTCTGGTAGAGAAGTCAGAGTTGGAGGATTATTGGGCCGAATATTGGCCAACAGCGACACCTGGATTTGGCAATGTGATGTCCAGGAATAGATTTGAAATGATTTTGTCTTTCCTTCACTTCACAAATAATGAGGAGTGTGTTGACAGGGGTCAGCCAGGGTATGACAGGCTATTCAAAATCCGCCCAGTCATCAATTTGGTCATCCCCCGGTTTTCAGCAGTGTATGGTCCATCCAAGCAGCTGTCATTGGATGAAATGACCATTGCATTCAAAGGGAAATCAACCCTAAAAATGTACAACCCAAACAAACCAGACAAATATGGCTACAAAGTATTTGTTCTGAGTGAAGCCAAGTCAGGCTATGTGCTACAGTGGTCCATGTACACTGGACAAAGTAGGTCGAATGCGAATGATTTCGGTGCTACACACCTTATTGTCCGTGAGCTGATGGCCCCGTAAACAGGGAAAGGTCATGAGGTGTACATGGACAGCTATTACACCTCGCCAGCCATAGCAGATGAGCTGGCAAACAATGATTCAGGTTTGTGTGGGACTGTCAGCAGTAAGAGGAAGGGGATGCCAAAGAACAGTTACCATTGAGAAAGGGAGATGACCCAGTCTTCATGAGGAAGGGGAAAATGCTAGCTTGTGCATGGCATGATACAAAGCGCCTCACAATGCTCTCTACACTGCATTCCACCACATGTGTCAGAAAGCGCATCAGGACCAAACACACTGATAGTGGCTATAGGGAGATAAATAGGCCTGTTTGTGTTGATGACTACAATTCATTCATGGGGGGTGTCGACACAGCAGACCAGAGAATGAAGACCTACCTCTTTCCCCATAGGTCAAGGAAATGGTACAATCGGATTTTCAGTGTAAGCATGGTGAATGCCCACATCATTTACTGCCGCTGCACTGCTGCTCCTCACAAGCCCCTGAAAGTCTTTGTGCAGGATGTCATCACTGCTTTACTGGAAGGCTTCTCCAGGAAAGAGAGCAACAAAGGCCGAAAGTCGTCCTCACTGGGAGACTTGCCACAGAGACTCACTGAGCGACACTTTATCTGCCAGGCTGATGGTTACCCAGATTGTGTAGTTTGTTCTGATCGGACCCGCCCTAAAGGCCGCCGTCAGACAAAATACATGTGCAGGCAGTGTGGGGTGGGTCTTTGTGTTGTGCCTTGCAATGAGAGGTACCACACCATGAAACACTACAAGAAATGTCACCTGGATGGATAGGGAGTCATTATCTCTACAGCAAAAGGCCTGCTACATAATTTTTTTTTTTTTGTCTGCCATTTATTAGTAATGATTTACACTGTTGATTTACTATCTAATTCCCTGACCATTTAGTAGTGTACAATATGTGTTCTTTTTTGTGTGTTCATGTCCTTGTGATGTGTGCATCCAGCTAAAAAAAAAAAAAAAACATAAAAAAAATAAATTAAAAAAAACTAACATTGTCTCTCGTCTTGTCTCGTCTGTCTCTCGTCTTGTCTCGTCATCTCACTCATGATCTGTGCCTTGCCGTGGCGAGTGAGCTTTTGAACTAAACAGGTCTTGTCTACTTGTGTTTGTGTGTCATATGAATAATATATATGTGCCCCATACATGGAATCAGAGTGCCTACTGTATGTAGTAAATGGAAAATCTCTACAGCAAAAGGTCAACCGTTACATGCATTCGGTTAGTTTCTACCATTTATTAGTAATGATTTACACAGTTTGTTTACTATTTACTATTTACCTGAGCATTCAGTATTGTGCAATATAGCATACAGAAGGTGAGGGACATTTTGGGGGCAAAGAAGTGCTGCATTTTATCATTTAAACATGTGACTTTTCATGAAAATTCTATAATCCAAGATGGCCGCCGCCATATGACGTCATAATATGCTAATTAGATGGGAAAATTTAATCCCTACATAAACTTTGGGTCATCCTTAATATTTCTCTAATTTACAGAAAGTCTCTATCTTTTATCACTTTTAAGATAAAGCCTTTTGAAATTAAGATGTCAAAATCAAACGTTTTAGGAAAAAACCTCTGGCGCCTAAAGGGTTAAGAGGGTCGGGGACATGCAAGCATTTTCGGTTGACGAAGCGTGCCTTGAGTTCGGGCCGGCTAACTCTCACGTGATCCTGAGACCCCGGCCCGGATATGTGCCCAAGGTTCCCACCACTCCGTTCCAAGAAGCCAGGTGGTGAACCTGCAAGCGCTGCCTTTGGAGGAGGCAGACCCAGCCTTGGCATTGCTCTGTCCAGTATGCGCTCTCGCGCTTATGTAGACAGTACGCGATGTTTCAGGACCTCAGACCAGCTCTTTGTCTGTTATGGTGGAGAGCGGAAGGGAAGTGCTCTCTCAAAGCAGAGGTTGTCTCACTGGATAGTGGACACCATTGTTTTGGCTTACCAGCAGCAAGGTCGACCATGACCCCTTGGGGTTAGGGCACACTCCACCTGGAGTGTGGCCTCCTCTTGGGCTTTAGCGCATGGCGCCTCGCTAACAGACATCTGCAGAGCTGCAGGCTGGGCGACACCAAACACATTCGTCAGATTCTACAATCTCCGAGTGGAGCCAGTGTCCGACTTTGTACTCACCCCTACGGGTGGCCGGTAATGGGCCAGGCTCAGGTGTCTTCGCTTGCTCGCCATTCCACTCCAAGGACTGGATACGTGCAATATTTTCCCTCAGGTGAGCTCCCCGAGAGCCCTGAGCTCCTCCAGCACTGCTTACGCCGACATCAGTTCAGTCTGCCCTTTCGAGCCCAGACCCTCATGTCCGGCCAGGTGCTCCGTGTGCATGGTTCCCCTCCGGTGACCCCCACACGAGTATTTCCACCGTAAGCCTCCTCAGCGAGCAGGTGTCTTTCCCTTGGCAAGTCCCTGCCGCCCCTAGGGTTAAAAATCCACCTTCGGCTGGTACCCTAGAGATCTTCCATATGCAGCCCTTAGCGGGTCATATGTGTTTTCTTAAGTCCTCCCTACGGGCAGGCATCTTGGCATTCCCTCACTGGGATATGCTTCCCAGTGTACCTTGGTAATCCTGTGTTAAGTGGGAGTCCTTCGTCCATACTAGTCTTACAACAGGGTACTCACACTTACGCAGGGCACTGGATGACAGCTGAGTGGCGTTGTTGTATTGGAACCCCCATTCGTTAGTCACTAACGTACGTCGTAGTGACTGAACGAAAGGGAACGTCTCGGTTACGTATGTAACCCTCGTTCCCTGAGGAGGGAACGGAGACGTACGTTTCCTCTGCCACGTCAGCTGTGCTGCCTGGAACGCGGAGTTCAGTCTTGGCTCCTGCAGCAGTAACATAATGCGATGTTGCCAGCGTACTTCCTTATATACCCACAGGGTGGGGCGGAGTTACGCATGCAAATTCCGCATGCCCATGGCATTGGCACTGCCATTGGGCGCTGTTGAATTCTCGAAGATGATAGGCTTCTAAGCGAAACCCCCATTCGTTAGTCACTAACGTACGTCTCCGTTCCCTCCTCAGGGAACGAGGGTTACATACGTAACCAAGACGTTTTCAGCTCTGAAACTTACAGGATATTCTTATATCATGATTAACTTTTATATATCAAAGGCTCAAGGGAAAGTGGATTTCTCAATTCATCACCCCTTTAAAGTGAGAACCAGGATCATTATAAACCCAAATATACTTGAATTAATTGAAAAATGTTTCCAAGTAGTAATAGTTTGATGTTTGCTGTCGTAATGATGACAGTGGCACACAGCTCAGCTGTCCCGTGCTCTGGCGTAGTTAATGATCACACTACATGCGCACCGCGCCTGAGCCCAACCAAACCACTCTCTGGTCAACATCTTCCAAGTGGGCCAGGGCCCGTCAAATGCGCTCAGGCACGGTTCAGATCGACTTAGTGCCAATTTATACTTCTGTGTCGAGTGTACGCCGTAGCTACGTCACACTCTGACGTGCACCTCTCCCTCTGCGTCAATTCTATGCTGACCGCAATCGCTGTGATTGGTCTGCCAGAATCCCTCCCTCAGGGGTACACATGCTCCCTCTGCATGTGTAACTGCACATCAACGCAGACAAGGATGCAGAAGTATAAATGAAAATCAACGCATAACCCACAAAACAGCCTTTTACAGATCCGACACGTGCGCACAAAGACACCTCAGACAGCGCGTGATCCCGATATTTACAGATTTACAGTATTTCAGAATAACTGTCTTGGCAAATATTCATATTATCTTGAAAGATTCTGAACTCTACTGCTGCTTCAATATAATTATATATATACTACTTAAATTAATAATCAAAGCCTTAATCAATATTTATCTTTCTATATTATTATAATGATTTTTAATGACTCTTTCCAGTTATGATTTTGATTAATCAATAGGACCAATGATTGTTTCTTCCTTTATATTTTCTAAAGTTTGTATTTGGTCTCTGAGTAGTGACTGAGGGTCTGTCCTAGGGACGTGTGATGTTTCGCCAAAACACTTGATTTCAGAACATGTTGTCGTGTGTTTGGAATTTGGAGGCATCACACACCTCTAACTTGACGGGAGTGCAGTAACAGTGATTGCTCATTTAGCCCGTCTTCCACAGATGAAATATGGATTTGTCTTTCATGTTATTTATTTATTTTATTTTATATTTCCTTTTACTAAAACCCCAAAGAATTGAATGAATATTGCCTGTACTGTACTACCTCTCACTGAGAGAAAGCACATGCTATCTCTATGTTTTGGGAAACTTCTTCCCTTGTCAGGACCAGAGCTCACAAACTCCAACCTTGGAGGCACTGTGTATCTGTGTATGTGCGCAGTATTCAGACCTGCCAACCTTGAAGAAACTTTATGAGTACAAACCCCAACCTTAATACTATGTAATTAGATAAACTGTGCATTCATTACATCACTTTACCTCTGTCTTTATCCCGATTTTTCATCTTCCCTGCATCAGAGGGCTTTGGTCTTTTTGATACTGTAGGGTAGGCTATGGCAGACTATAATGCTAATTTATAATGTGTCATGTGAATTCGGCCATCAGTCACAATCAGGTAACGTTTTCTACACCTGGTGCGAGTTAAGCACCCTCAAACGAAAGCAATGCTTTCTACATTGGATGTGGCGAGACGCGACGGAAACACAACAGTTACGTTAATTAATTTTATGCCAGCAGGCCTAACAAAATCATACAAAAGAAACAAATTAAGGAGCTTTGATATTAAAGAAACTATTCAGTCACTGAAATTCGCTTAAAGTCCACTGCACAACTGTGCAACGTGCATGTTCACGTTTTAATTATCCATAACAACCCCAAAACTTGCCCGCTTGCCTTGCACATCTGCTAATAAGCGATGGGCAAAGTTTTTTGACTATTTTTCTTAGCTTATTTTTTTGCTGTGGATGTTATTGAGCTTGTAGTAGTTTAGCTCTTGCGTTCTTCTGAACATCTTGCGCTGCCATTGCCCGATGTCATTTTTATATCACTCCATAATCTGTCTATTTTTTAAATGCCTATTCCCACGAGTGGTAGGCTACAATGACTGGCTGTTTTAAAATATAACTAATATCATAACAAAATAACCCAGGCAGTCTCATCTACGAGAAGTAGGCCTCCATACTGACAGCTGGGCTCATAGCTTGCAGGTTTGCTTAGTGCACTGTAACAATATTTAACAATGTATATATTTTTTCATTTGATTGGTTCAACCACCAGCCGCCCAAATTTAATTAAAATATAATTTTTTGTCACGTCATCCGCCCGATCCACGGCTGTAACCGCCAACAGCGTTATCCGGCCTGCATGGCTTGCTTGAAGCACTGAATTGAAATGAACGCGAGCAGCGCGCGCGCAAAGAATTTGGCTAGGAGGGTATGTAAGCGGAGGGTTAAAATGAAGCGTTCTGATTGGCCGAAAGCTTTTCATTCCACTTACACGCTGTGACTGCAGCAGAATCTATGTTATAGATTGCACTGAAACTGGCGAGATGCAACAAAATGCGTACATAGAGAGCTGCGAATCGTACAAGTGTACCAAAGGGTCAAAATGCGTGCAGAGTACGAAAAATGCGTACATGTTGGCAGGTCTGAGTATTCTGTGTTAAAGATCAGAATTGGAGGTGGATTACGGGCATCCTAAGAGAGGTAAAGAGGTAAACTTGTTGTTCTGCGCAAGCTGGTGCCTGCTCCAGAATCTGGAAGGTCACCACGTGCCTAAATCCGGGGTGAAAGCATATATCATATGCAGGTGCTGGTCATATAATTCGAATATCATCAAAAAGTTGATTTATTTCACTAGTTCCATTTAAAAAGTGAAACTTGTATATTATATTAATTCATTACACACAGACTGATATATTTCAAATGTTTATTTATTTTAATTTTGATGATTATAACTGACAACTAATTAAATTATAAAATTTGAATATTGTGAAAAGGTTTTTATTGAAGACACCTGGTGCCACACTCTAATCAGCTAATTAACTCAAAACACATGCAAAGGCCTTTAAATGGTCTCTCAGTAGTTCTGTAGGCTACACAATCATGGGGAAGACTGCTGACTTGACAGTTGTCCAAAAGACGACCATTGACACCTTGCACAAGGAGGGCAAGACACAAAAAGGCCATTGCAAAAGAGGCTGGCTGTTCACAGAGCTCTGTGTCAAAGCACATTAATAGAAGGGGGAAGGAAAAGATGTGGTAGAAAAAAAGTGTACAAGCAATAGGGATAACCGCACCCTGGAGCGGATTGTGAAACAAAACCCATTCAAAAATGTGGGGGAGATTCACAAAGAGTGGACTGCAGTTGGAGTCAGTGCTTCAAGAACCACTATGCACAGACGTATGCAAGACATGGGTTTCAGCTGTCGCATTTCTTGTGTCAAGCCACTCTTGAACAACAGACAGCGTCAGAAGCGTCTTGTCTGGGCTAAAGACAAAAAGGACTGGACTGCTGCTGAGTGGTCCAAAGTTGTTCTCTGATAAAAGTAAATTTTGCATTTCCTTTGGAAATCAGGGTCCCAGAGTCTGGAGGAAGAGAGGAGAGGCACACAATCCACGTTGCTTGAGGTCCAGTGTAAAGTTTCCACAGTCAGTGATGGTTTGGGGTGCCATGTTATCTGCTGGTGTTGGTCCACTTGGTCCACTGTGTTTTCTGAGGTCCAAGGTCAACGCAGCCGTATACCAGGAAGTTTTAGGGCACTTCATGCTTCCTGCTGCTGACCAACTTTGTGGATATGCAGATTTTATTTTCCAACAGGACTTGGCACCTGCACACAGTGCCAAAGCAACCAGTACCTGGGTTAAGGACCATGGTATCCCTGTGCCAGCAAACTCGCCTGACCTTGTGAAGAGGAAGATGCGATATGCCAGACCCAACAATGCAGAAGAGCTGAAGGCCACTATCAGAGCAACCTGGGCTCTCATAACACCTGAGCAGTGCCACAGACTGATCGACTCCATGCCACGCCGCATTGCTGCAGTAATTCAGGCAAAAGGAGCCCCAACTAAGTATTGAGTGCCATACAAGCTCATACTTTTCATGTTCATACTTTTCAGTTGGCCAAGATTTCTAAAAATCCTTTCTTTGTATTGGTCTTAAGTAATATTCTAATTTTCTGAGATACTGAATTTGGGATTTTCCTTAATTGTCAGTTATAATCATCAAAATGAAAATAAATAAACATTTGAAATATATCAGTCTGTGTGTAATGAATGACTATATAATATACAAGTTTCACTTCTTGAATGGAATTAGTGAAATAAACTTTTTGATGATATTCTAATTATATGACCAGCACCTGTATATGATCGGATCAACAAGTGATATATGGACATGTGAATCTGATTAACTAACAATGTGTGGAACTTCATACTGTGACAGAATGTGGGCAAAAAAAAAAAAATTCTGCTTAAATCTAACTTTGAGACTGTTCACATTACCTTTTAAATGTGGCCCATATTAGATACCAAATGAACAGGTGACATACAAATAAAACACATGGCACATGTTTTAGGAATCTTTAACTTCTTTATATTATGACGTTTTATTTGCTTTTGTGATTTAATTAGATTTCAAATTGACTATGGCACGGGATATCACAATATATACCAATGTTCTTCGTCACTGAGCTTTTCTTGTGTGACATTTGTAGAGCGAGATGATGCACCTCTATTTTTCCTGCATCTGTTTCAAAAGCTTTGGCACACGTCATATACATGAACATAGCCTTAATTTTACATAGATTTTCTGGTGCTATTTAAAATTTTAAAGTATTTACACACACACACACACACACACACACACACACACACACACACACACACACACACACACACCACACACACACACACACACACACACACACACACACACACACACACACACACACACACACACACACACACACACACACACACACACACACACACACACACACACACACACACACACACACACACACACACACACACACACACACACACACACACACACACACACAGGTTCTTTAACACAGGCATGACTCTTCAGGTGTATCTGTTAATGTGATTGATTTTATTTTCATTACACTGAACACAATTAAATTCATCCAGAGTGAATGTGCAGATTATTTTTTAAATCGCTCCTTTTTCTAAACCTCCTGGCAATGTCTTTCCAGAATGAGTTAGCAAATGACGTTTCAGGTCTCTATGATGTGTGAAACTTTTTCCACAGTGAGGGCAGGCAAACGGCTTCTCTCCAGTGTGAACTCTCATGTGAGTGCTAAGGTTTCCTTTAGTTGTGAAACTCTTTCCACAGTGAGGGCAGGCGAACGGCTTCTCTCCAGTGTGAATTCTCATGTGAGTCTTAACATTTCCTTTTTGTGAGAAGCTCCTCCCACACAGTTTGCAGGTGTAAGGCTTCTCTCCAGTGTGACTTATCAAGTGGATATCAAAGGATTCTTTATATGTGAAACTCATTCCACACTGGGTGCAGGTGAAAGGCTTCTCTCCGTTGTGAATCCTCATGTGAGTCTTGAGGTTTATTTTAGAACTGAAACCTTTTCTACAGTGTGAGCACATGAAACGCTTCTCTCCATTGTGAATGAGTTTGTGATATGCAAGACTTGCTTGTTGTGAGAAGCTCTTCCCACACAGGTTGCAGGTGAAAGGCTTCTCTCCAGTGTGAATCAGCATGTGACTCTTGAGACTTTCTTTATGACATAAACTCTTTCCACAGTGATGACATGTGTAAGGCCTCTCTCCAGTGTGAACTCTCATGTGAGTCTTGAGGTATTTATTGAATCGGAAACTTTTTTCACACTGCTGGCATTTGAAAGGCTTCTCTCTGGAGTTATTTATTATATGCTTTTTAAAGCGCTTTATGTCCAGAAAACTCATTCCACAATGACATAAAAAACAGTCCTCTTTTGATTTAATTCTCCTGTGGTGATTAAGGGTTTCTGTCTTTTGAGCTCTTTTTTGTGCAGAACTCTTTTCAGTCTGTGAACAACTAAAAGATTTTTCTTCAGTTATGAAATCATGTTTATTTTCCATTTCATTCAGTTCTTGACTCTCTTCTTTCAGCATCATCAGATCTAAGGTGAACAGAGACAATAACACCAGTTTAATGGCACCAATCATCAGACATCAAATAATTTAGACATTTAGAGAAACAAACAAATTGATAAGTTGATAAACAAATAATTGGCCGATATGCTAGATCCTATAGCCACTAAGCGGCTTAAAGATGTGTTTCCTGTAATCCCAGAATCTCTTCTAAATATTGTTAACTTTTCACTTTTTGTAGGACACGTCCCAATAAGGGTGGATAATGAAAATACACTAGAAATACATTTTCCACCAAGTTATTGATCCGACTTTAAAGACATTGTACGACTTTGTTATAATTTAACTTACCACTGTATATCTTAAAGGTCCCGTTCTTCGTGATCTCATTGTTCAAACTTTAGTTAGTGTGTAATGTTGCTGTTAGAGCATAAATAATACCTGTAAAATTATAAAGCTCAAAGTTCAATGCCAAGCGAGATATTTTATTTAACAGAAGTTCCCTTTCAAAGCCTACAGTGAACGGCTGGCTTGGACTACATCCTGGTACTTCCTTCATAAATGACGTCAGTAGAACAGACTAACCTCCGCCCACAAGAATACGTGAAAAAAGGGGGCGTGGTCTTGTTGCTGTCCCACGTGGAGAAGAGGACGTGTCGCGTGGAGAAAAGGAAGTGTTGCGTTTGAGTGTGTTTGTCGCCATGTCGTCGAGACGCTGTTATTTTCATTCCGGAGTCAAATCACCTTTGTTTGGCTTTCCCAGGGACGCTGTAGAGATCATTAAGCGCATATCTCTCCCGTTAAGAGGCGTGCCACGTTTGCTAAGCTGCGGTCAAATCACAACACGGGAACCGCTGGCACAATCAGAACTCGTTACGTATTTCTGAAGGAGGAACTTCATAGAATAAAGGAAGTCGTCAGCCGTTTTTAGGACAGTGAAAACAGCGGTATACAGATAAGTAAATTGTGTTAAAAATACTGTTTTTTTTTACACACGAAACATAAACACGTTATATTGCACTGTAAACACAATCAAAGCTTCAAAAAAACACGAAGAACGGGACCTTTAACTAAAATAAATGACAAACTACGTGGTTAAAAACAAAAACATTTATTTAAATAACGCTGACACACCAGTAAGGTGTCAAAATAATGTGTCAAACCATGAGAAATACAACAACAATGTTAAAATAAAATAAAGTGTCTGGGTACATTAACCTTAAGCTGACATAAATTTAGCCTCATTGGATAACCATGTTTAACAAGATGACAGAGACATGTTCTCTGGAGTGACCAATCACACATCTTTGTCTGGCAATCCGATGGATAAGGCTGGGTTTGGCGGTTGCCAGGAGAACAGTACTTCCCTGACTGCATCGTGCCAAGTGTAAAGTTTGGTAGAGGGGGGATTATGGTGTGTGTGTGTGTGTGGGGGGGGGGGGGGGGGGTGTGGAGTTTCAGGGGTTGGACTTGGCCCCTTAGTTCCAGTGAAAGGAACTCCCAACGCTTCAGCATACCTAGACATTTTGGACAATTTCATGCTCCCAACTTTGTGGGAACAATTTGGGGATGTTCCCTTCCTGTTCCAACATTAATTTTATCAGTTTTGCTGCGCAGTGTTCATTTCATCCGGTGGAGAGCACTAATTGCTAATGGGGATGTTTTCAGAGCACCCCTGTTACACAGGTAACAGTCTGTCTTCAGAACACCCCCTTGTTTCCACTTCTTTTGGATTAGCCCAACCCACTGGTGAAGAGAAGTCTCTCACTGGTCCTTTGTTTTTCATTCCCCGCTGGCTCAAACGCACGCACATAGCAGTAAACTTGAGGAACACCCATCAACATACACATGAGGGGAAGCGTCACAACACCACGCTTCAGTCGTTCTGCAAAAGTGGATCTATACTGGCGGTTTTGCCGCGTTCATTTCATCAGGTGGAGAGCACTAATTGCTAATGGGGGTGTTTTCAGAGCACCCCTGTTTCATAGGTAACGGTCTGTCTTCAGAACACCCCCCTTGTTTCCACTTCTTTTGGATTAGCCCAACCCACTGGAGAAGAGAGACAGATTGAAGACGGCTAGTTTGCTGTATGTTATTTATTTAATTGTGAGAGCGTTTTTTCTGCTCTTGATCTGGCTTGTTTAATAAATATTCTTTTTTTATTAAAGTGGACGTACCTTTTGTGTTTAAGAGTAAAAGCTTTAAGTTAATAAAAGTCTATTCGTGTCTCAGCCGCTGAAATAATAGTGGCTGTCAGTTATTATAATACATATGACAAAAACAATTGTCTAAATTATGTTGCATATTCCTCAAAAGTTCTTGTGATGATATCACTAGTTGACAACATAATACTATATTTTCAGAAATCATAGGCTATGATGGTGCACGTGATGCAACGCTGTCAGAGCCAATAGACTTGTGTGTCAGACTCATTTCAGTGCAAAATAATCAGGTCAAAAACGATTTAATATACAGCAAATAGCCAACTAGTTTTTTATGTTTATTTATAATTCATTTAGGCAGACAACAAGGCTACCAAGTACTGCGCACAGTGTGCAGCTAATTCATTTAAAGTTTTTTTTTCCTAACGTAATTTTTAGTTGATTTTTAGTCGAAAATTTCAGGACTTCAGTCAACCAAGATTTTCTTTGGTTGATTACAGCCCTACACCTTTGGGATGAATTAGAGCGGAGACTGCGAACCTGGCCTTCCCGTCCAACATCAGTGTCTGACCTCATAAATGCGCTTCTAGAATCACTGCATGAAAAGTGGGATTTTCGACCCCATAAACGCCTGTATACTCCCGGAAATCTCCCTAATTTTCGGCAGTTTTCGACAATTTAGAGGCAGCGAACGTCGCGTTCGTCTGTGCCACAAATTGTCGTAAACGAACCATGACGTAGGTGGAGAGCCCCCCGCTGAGACCACGTGGAAGGTGGAGAGCCCCCCGCTGAGAGACCGCGCAGAGGTGCGACGCCTCTAATTTGCATATGAATAGCAGCGAAACGGCCAGACTTGAATTTACTCACTCAGTATTGGCTGAGGCCACAACTTTTAAACAAGAATAAACCCTCGTGATTGGTTGGCAGATCACTGCAAACCAATCATGATTGGCCCCCCTGGCTCATTATAAATGTAAACCCCAATAATAATAATAATATAAAATAAATATATAATTGATGTTGTAATAATTTATGTTTTATATTAATGTTAGTGCTATGAAGTACACTATTCATACCATCAAAGAATATATGGGACAATTATACGGACCGTGCCGTTTATTCAAAGAAAGAGCTTAATATATACACACACACAGCTGTTCATTCAAAGAAAGAGCTTTATTGTAAAACACAAAAAGTACAGTGCAGCAGTATCTTATGTTGTCCTCCAAAAACGTTAAAAAGAAGCGCCCAACACATTAGGGGAACACAGGCGTATATGGTGAGTCGCCCTGTACTTCGGTGTGGCCTCTAATCTGGATTGCAAAGTGTTACAAAGTTCGGTGAGCTCCGGGCTGCGAGAGGGCGGTGGCCGCACAATCCATCCAGACACCCCGTCAACAATGCCGTCTTCCTCGTCAGACATGAGGTCAATGGTCGCGGACTTCCAAATGTCCACCTCATCCGGAGCCAGCACACTTCGTCTTGCTTCCAGCAACTGTAATACAATCCATAAAGACAATAAGCAACCTGAAAAATACTCACATTGACAAAAAACTGTTCTAATATAATAAATCTTACCCTTTTTCTTCTTGATCGACTCCGAGCTAAACTCTTCGCAGTTTTCGCCAGCGATACAAGTTCAGGTTGTTTGTATCTGAAGCTGCGGCGTATCGATTCATAATACGTCTTACAGGCAGCTGGAAAACAATTACATGAGACTGGTATTAATAAAAACAGTCACGGTAAAATTAAACAAGGAATGAGAAAAACATTAGTCATACTTACACACAATGTCGTCTTGATCAGCGGTTAAATCTGGACTCGCGGAAATCGCTCCAAGCAGATAAGAGGTCACAGCTTCGTTATGAGGCGAGGATAGTCTGTGTAAACAAAATGTGCAGTTATAAGCTCGGATCTATTAACGCATCCATTTCCTTATACAGCTGAATAAAAGCATATTCTTTCAATCGTAACGTTACATACCCATGCTCTGGTTCATAGCGCCTAAAGTTTGCCTCAGAGTTGTGAAGACGCCGGACAGCCTCCTGAAAAATACAAGACAAAAGACGCTTATATATAAAAACGCAAACTGGTTCTGCAAACGTTACTTTTAGCGTGGGGTACTTTAAAAATAATATTACGCTTAACGTTATACATAAAAATATTCTTACCGCAATCTTGGGATTGTGCACTCGTCTTCTCTTCTTGGAGTTATTTTCTTCCACAGCACAGCTGTTTTTCGACTCAAAAGCAGCCCACTTATCCTCCATGGACAGCAACCTGGAGTTTATTACATCAAACTTCTCATTCAGATTGTTCGTAAGTAGAGTAAGCTGACGAGACAGGCCACTCATAGCATTCAGCAGTTTCTTCTCATCGGTCAGCGGACTGGCTGAAAGGGGTTGGTCGCGTCCATTCAGAGGAGTTGAAGGAGAGCTGAAGGCGAGGCGGCGTCCTGTCATGTTGATCATGCAAAGCAGCAAAAACACAGAAAATGTAAAAAAAAGAGTCCAAAACACGTCTGTTTAAAGCACGTCTTGTACGCGTCATGGCCTTGAACTCGCACGTGATTGGACGAGGGCGAGAAGCTCGTCGGGCTCCTCCAATCACATGCGAGGTCATTGTTATAAGGAATATCTCGCGAGACGTGCGCGCATACAAATGAGCAAGCGGTGTGCATAAACTCTGTGATATCAAAACGGTGTGCTGTCAGTTGAAAGATGGAAGTCCCAAGACTGAATAAACGACCTCGGCGCTTCTGTGAACATTGCAACACTGAACTGTGTCATACACAGTATTTTGACCACAGAAAGCGCTATTTCAAAAATGGAGTTTGGGAGAAAAAATTAAAAAGGTCTACGTCAGATAGCGTCCAGACCCTGCTGCTATCCAGTCATGACCCACCTGCTGTGAGTGATGTACCGTCAATGTGTAAAGACCCGGAAGATAACTTGACTGCAGTTGGAGAGATTGATGGAAGCGAAATGCACTCCGAGGACCCAGGAAAAGAAGTGCTTGAAGAATTTAAAGAAATGCACCCAGCGAATAGCAATGTGATCAGTGATCAGTCCAGAGGTGAAAAACCAGAACACTTGTTGATGAAATTTCTGGCCATGATGCTTTTGACATGGCAATCAACCTTCAAGATTTCTGACAATGCCATCACATCACTTCTTCTGTGCATCAAACAGTTCATGTGGATAATTGGAAATGTTCTCTGTGCTAATACCCTCACTGCCTTTTCAAGCAACATTCCAAAGACTTTATGCTCCTTGAGGAAATGGACTGGTATCCTCCGTGACGACTTCGTACAGTATGTGGTTTGTCCAAAATGTATGACAGTGTACATGCTTACTGAAACCTACGAGCTCAGACGGGATGGTACAAAGGTTTGCAGGACTTGTGGTCACATCCCATTCTACAATCAGCCACAGCAGAGGTCTGCATTAAGGAAGAAATGTGGCTCTGCCTTGCTAAGAAAGGCTACATATTCAAGCGGTGAAGAGTATGTCCATCCAATACGTTCTTACTGTTACAAGAGTGTTGTGCAGTCTCTGGGAGGACTTGTTAAAAGACCTGGATTTGAAGAGAAATGCGAAGAATGGCGAAAGCGGGAAATGCCAAAGGGTGTGTTAAGAGATGTATATGATGGACAAGTATGGCAGGATTACCAGTATGTGAATGGAGAGCCTTTTTTAGCAGAGCCAAATAATTTGGCCTTGATGCTGAATGTGGACTGGTTCCAACCTTTCAAATACAGGGAGTGCAGAATTATTAGGCAAATGAGTATTTTGACCACATCATCCTCGTTATGCATGTTGTCTTACTCCAAGCTGTATAGGCTGGAAAGCCTACTACCAATTAAGCATATTAGGTGATGTGCATCTCTGTAATGAGAAGGGGTGTGGTCTAATGACATCAACACCCTATATCAGGTGTGCATAATTATTAGGCAACTTCCTTTCCTTTGGCAAAATGGGTCAAAAGAAGGACTTGACAGGCTCAGAAAAGTCAAAAATAGTGAGATATATTGCAGAGGGATGCAGCAGTCTTAAAATAGCCAAGCTTCTGAAGCGTGATCATCGAACAATCAAGCGTTTCATTCAAAATAGTCAACAGGGTCGCAAGAAGCGTGTGGAAAAACCAAGGCGAAAAATAACTGCCCGTGAACTGAGAAAAGTCAAGCGTGCAGCTGCCAAGATGCCACTTGCCACCAGTTTGGCCATATTTCAGAGCTGCAACATCACTGGAGTGCCCAAAAGCACAAGGTGTGCAATACTCAGAGACATGGCCATGGTAAGAAAGGCAGAAAGTCGACCACCACTGAACAAGACACACAAGCTGAAACGTCAAGACTGGGCCAAGAAATATCTCAAGACTGATTTTTCTAAGGTTTTATGGACTGATGAAATGAGAGTGAGTCTTGATGGGCCAGATGGATGGGCCCGTGGCTGGATTGGTAAAGGGCAGAGAGCTCCAGTCCGACTCAGACGCCAGCAAGGTGGAGGTGGAGTACTGGTTTGGGCTGGTATCATCAAAGATGAGCTTGTGGGGCCTTTTCGGGTTGAGGATGGAGTCAAGCTCAACTCCCAGTCCTACTGCCAGTTTCTGGAAGACACCTTCTTCAAGCAGTGGTACAGGAAGAAGTCTGCATCCTTCAAGAAAAACATGATTTTCATGCAGGACAATGCTCCATCACACGCGTCCAAGTACTCCACAGCGTGGCTGGCAAGAAAGGGTATAAAAGAAGAAAATCTAATGATATGGCCTCCTTGTTCACCTGATCTGAACCCCATTGAGAACCTGTGGTCCATCATCAAATGTGCGATTTACAAGGAGGGAAAACAGTACACCTCTCTGAACAGTGTCTGGGGAGGCTGTGGTTGCTGCTGCACGCAATGTTGATGGTGAACAGATCAAAACACTGACAGAATCCATGGATGGCAGGCTTTTGAGTGTCCTTGCAAAGAAAGGTGGCTATATTGGTCACTGATTTGTTTTTGTTTGGTTTTTGAATGTCAGAAATGTATATTTGTGAATGTTGAGATGTTATATTGGTTTCACTGGTAAAAATAAATAATTGAAATGGGTATAAATTTGTTTTTTGTTAAGTTGCCTAATAATTATGCACAGTAATAGTCACCTGCACACACAGATATCCCCCTAAAATAGCTAAAACTAAAAACTACTTCCAAAAATATTCAGCTTTGATATTAATGAGTTTCTTGTGTTCATTGACAACATGGTTGTTGTTTAATTATTAATGTTGTAAAATTAATCCTCAAAAATACAACTTGCCTAATAATTCTGCACTCCCTGTATGCACCTTATTCAGTTGGAGCCATCTACTTGGTCATTTTGAATCTACCTCGTGAAGATCGTTTTAAGGAAGAAAATATGATTCTCGTTGGACTAATACCTGGACCAAAAGAGCCATCACTAAACATAAATGCTTTCTTAGACCCCTTAGTTGATGAGCTTCAAGAACTTTGGCATGGCATGATTCTGGAAGACAACTCTTTGATAGGACATCAGGTTTACAGAGCAGCTCTGCTTTGTCTTTCATCAGATATCCCCGCAACTCGAAAATGTGGAGGCTTTGTTGGACATGGAGCATACAGAGGTAATTGAACTATTCAAACATTCTTTACTATAAATGTAAATGTTAAAAAGATATATATATGCTCAAATATAAATGTGTGTGTAACATATCGTTAGCCTCATAGCATAATTGCCTAAGTCCAAAAACATTTAAATATGATCTGGGCAATTATGCTATGAGGCTAACGATATTGCATTTAACTTACATTTGCAGGATGCCACAAGTGTTTGAAGACGTTCAGCAAGAAGGAATTTGGTGAAAAAATGGACTACTCAGGATTTGAGCGGTCTTCGTGGGAGCCACGCACGTCAAAGGATCACACACACTATGCTGGATTATCCAAACGGGCAAAGACAAAGGCAGAACAGAAAAGAATTGAACGCGAGTATGGAGCTAGATGGTCAGAACTTTTCCGCTTGAGTTACTATGATGCCATCAGATTTGTCGTCATAGATCCAATGCACAACCTTCTCCTTGGTACCGCAAGACATGTATTCAGACTGTGGACAGAATTAGGAATTTTAACAACAAAAAGCCTTGATGAACTTCAAGCTAGAGTGGAAAACATCAAAGTACCATATGAGGTTGGAAGAATTCCCTTACGGATTTCATCTGGCTTTACAGGATTTACAGCAGATCAGTGGAAAAACTGGACAACCATTTACTCACTGTTTTGTCTGAAGGGGCTTATCAACAACAGACACTATGACATGTGGTTTGACTTTGTGCAGGCTTGTATCATACTCTGCTCCAGAGTCATATCCATCAATAGACTGGAAGTAGCAGATGGATACCTGCAGACATTTCTCTCAAAATTTGTCGAACTCTTTGGCCCATTGCACTGCACCCCCAACATGCATCTACATCTTCATTTGAAAGAGTGCATGTTGGATTATGGACCAGTTTATTCTTTTTGGTGTTTTTCATTCGATCGTTTTAATGGAATACTCGGAAAATTTAATAACAACAACAGGGCAATTGAAGTCCAGATTATGAGGCAATTTCAGCAGAGCCAACAACTTCATATGCCATGGACATGTGAATATGGTGCTGAATTTGCCAGTATTTTAGGAAAACAAATGGTTGGGACTTTGTCATGCAATGACACAGCTGATATGCTTTATGTGAAACACAGTGTTTTGGTGTCAGCAGAAAGTCTTCTCTTCGGAAACTGTACAGTGGTGCCTCTGTCTCCATTCCACCAGACAATCTTGGATGAGACTGACAGACATGCAATGTTGACAATGTATCATCAGATGTACCCTTGTGTCACTGACATTGACTGTTTTGCCATGACATGCAAACGGGTAACATATCTGAATGTAACTTACTCAATTGATGGATCTAGAGCAGAAAGGTCAGCATATGTATATGCTAAGTGGTGTGGAAACACTAACAGTTTTGAAGAACCCATCCTTGACCCTCTAGCCGAACTACGACCAGCCATTATAAAGCAGTTTATAGTTGTTAATGTTGTGTCAAAAGGTACTGCATTCAAACATGTAATTGCACAAGTTTCCTAGCTTCAGCCCCATCCGGAGAGATATTTTTATGGAAAGCCAATAGAAGTTTGGGCGCGTCAGGGAACAGACTTATCATACCCTGCATCATTTCTTCCTGTTGACCGCATTGCTGGGAGATGTGTGGTTAACACATCCAGGGCCCTATCTTGCACCCAGCGTAATTGACTTTGTACACCGACGCAAATGTCATTCCTATTTTGCACCCGCGCAAAGCGCGCTTTTCCCTCCACAGAAGCACGTCGCTAAACTAGTGAATGAACTTGCGCTCCCTGGGCGGTTCAGCGCAAAAAAGGAGGCGTGTTCCGGCGCAAACAATCCCTGGTGCTATTTTGCTGTTCCATTAAACAATTGCGCCACTGACCAGAAAAAAACTAGTCTAAAGTCAGTGGCGCGTTGCGCGTTGTTCATTATGCTATTTTAAGGGCGCATGCTTGACCATAGCGTGCACAACGCGCATACACTTTGCTCATGTAATCTACACAGATGCAACAGTTATTTTTGCAAATCATAAATTGTTACACTAAAAAAATATTAACACATGAGATGACGGAAATCATTGTGGTGTGCCACGAAGATGTGAAAAAATAGGCATAAATCTAGCTTACAAATTATTCAGGCTAATTATTTATTTAACCGACGCTATTTTGGGTGGGTTTCTCCCATCCCCATACAACACAACTTCTCTGTCTTTCACTGCTCTTACAAGAACATCAGTCTCCTCGGCTGTGAACCGCTCCTGGCGTGCGCCTGGTAAATACGCCATAATAATAGCAATCCATAATGGAACTTGCGCACCTGCTTTTAAAGGGAATGTTGGATGACGCTCTGATTGGTTTATTCACGTTACGCCCAAACCACACCTATGAATAATGAAGCTACTTCAGACCAACCCATTTTAGATTTGCGCCGGGTGCAAGAGCCATTTATCCTGCCGGGAAAATAGCAACAGCGCTGAGACCCGCCCACAAAGTTACTTGCGCTTTGCGCTTTGACACTTGCGTTTCAGATCGTTAAAATAGGGCCCCCACTGTGCATTTAAGCAAGACCAAAGAAAAGGTCACTGTAGTCATGCCACTATGCACAGTATTTGAGCTCTAGGAAACTGTGATGTAATTGCACAATTATGGAAAGCCATAAAATGTTGTTTGATGTTATTTGCATAGAATGCACATTTTGAGCCTGATTAAAACTCTGTTAAAACAATAATTTTTTTTGAAATAAATTATTTTGTGTGTCTTTTTTTTTACATAACATTGGTTATTGCTAATGACATACAGAGTAATTAATCTACACTGTTAGCCCAGACTTTTGAATCTACTTAAAAAATTGGAGCAAACTGGTTGCCCTAAAAATGTAGTAATGTGAACTAAAACGAGTACATTTAACTTAAAATGTTTTAGTTTAATAAATTCAGAACCTAGATAAAACTCCCCCTGCTGCTACTCTGATTTGCATCTGTGTAGCTCACAGCATGTTCATTAACATGATAAAGCCTCCCCTAGAATTAAGGGGAGGGGGGGTCATGGGGGGACAACTGCCAAGCAAGGCCCACGTCAATTTACGGCAGTTTTCGGAGTTGCCTGCAAATTGCCGTGCACAGTCGTAAACCTGAAGTTTCACGGCAATCTACAGTGCCACATACTGACGAAAATCCCACTTTTCATGCAGTGAATAATGGTCAAAGATTCCCCAAAACACACTCCTAAACCTTGTGGAAAGCCTTCCCAGAAGAGTCAAAGCTGTTATAGTTGGCAATATAATGTAACATCTCTATTTAAATTCCCCAAAAAATATCAACACAGTTTATTTTTTACTCTTTGCAAGCTTCTCATCAATCTGTTTTTCAATCTTCAGAAGCGATGCTTGGTAGAGCCAAGGTAGAGATCACAAAAGAGCTGCTCCTTTTGGCTGCAGGAGTACCATGTCTACTGGGATGAAGAGAAGAGAAAGAAAGAACAGCAACCTTGAAGAGGAAGGCCCTCACAGATGAGCTAGATAAGGGATAGGCAACTTTTCTTTTGCTGATCAGTGGGAACTGTTGGATTTGGTGATTAATGTCAGATGGCTTGAAGAGTCAGCCTTTTCAGTGTATTCATCGGCTGATCTCTAGAGCAAAATGTCTGGCTCCATCCTGGCACTATTCTTTTTCCAAATCATAGGGCCACTGTCATGCAGTTTTTCTTCAACCCAAATCAAATACACCTGAACAAGGTAATCAATGTCTTCATGATTACTAGAAAACCTATTAGAAAGGCAGGTGAATAGAGTAGTTCACCTTTCCCTACCATCTCAATGTATTTTTTGACATGTGGCCAGAGCAGCAATTGTCTTTGTGACACGTTGAGATTCTCAGTCTACCGGTGCCCTTCAGTGGACTTACCCTTCGCTGATGTCTGGAATTTTGAAGCCGCCATCGAAACGCACCCAGCGGAACTTCTTTGCAGTCCTGAGGATGCCGTATTCCCGCCTAGACTCCGCCTTCAGCTGCCTGCTGTTCCAGCTGTGCCATACAGCATTATATCCTTTATTATCTGTGTGTTCTATGTGTGTGTGTGTGTGTGCATTCGCCACTGCAACACACACTTTTCAAAAAGAGCAGACAAGCGTTGTTGCAAATGCCTCGTCCTTCCTGTGCTGTGCTCAGAAGCCCTTTTCATGGCGGGGATCGCCACATCATCTGTGCGGCGTGTCTCGGACGAGAACACGCCCAAGCCGCACTCTACCATGGCAGCAGCCCTGAGTGCGATTAAATGCGACACTGACCCTGCGGGCTCGGCTCGCCAGTTTCGATGCAGATCGCGCCCCATCCGCTCTCCCTATCTGGCCGCGCAAAAAGAAGCGGAGCGTTTCACGAGCACATGCCAGAAAACTCCCCCATCCTGTTTATCCAGGAAGACCAGCGCTCCTCTCACTCTTCCTTTTCTCTCACTCCGGCCGCGCTGAAGAAGTGCTGTGTACAGAGAATGCCAGAGTAGTGGAGAGAACTCACGCCGGAGCTCTCCTCGCATGCCTCGCTCTCAGAATCCTCTTCGCTGCCTTTTGCCTGCCCTCCGCTAGGGGACATGCCCAGACTGGCCACGTTATTAATGCCAGACTGGCCCAGACATCCGCTGTATGCTCTTCCTCCGAACGCAATGATACCTCAGGTCATCAAAAGGATCAAGGAAAACAAATGCGCAGTGCTCTTGATAGCCCCGCTATGGAAGAACCAAATATGGTTCTCCAAACTGACACATAGCCAATACCGCTGAGGAGAGACCTCCTCACACAGTCGAAGAGGAAGACCTGACACCCCGGCCCGATTTGTGGGCTCTTTATGTATGGCCCATCAACGGATTCCCGGGGACCTCCCTGAAAGGGTATTGAATACTATTTCTGAAGGTAGAGCCCCCTCAACCAGGCGGCTTTATGCTCTGAAATAGTCAGTATTCTCAAACTGGTGTACAGTACGAAACCTGGACCCACATTCGTGTGAGGTGGCAGACATGTTCACCTTCCTTCAAGAGCTGATGGATGCGTTCCCCCTCCACACTCAAAGTATAAGTGGCTTTCATAGCATCATATCACATTCAGGTGACTGGACAGTCACTGGGGCTTCCTTAAAGGGGTCAGGAGGCTCAACCCGCCTTGTCCCCCCTCAGTTCCTATATGGGACCTTTCTACAGTTTTACAGGCTATGAAAGGCACCCCATTCGAACCACTGTGAGCTTAAAGCACCTATCACTCAAAGCTGTCTCGAGTTTGGGCCCAGCAACTCCATATATATCCACTCACCTAAAGGATTATTAGGAACACCATACTAATACTGTGTTTGACCCTCTTTTGCCTTCAGAACTGCCTTAATTCTACGTGGCATTGATTCAACAAGGTGCTGAAAGCATTCTTTAGAAATGTTGACCCATATTGATAGGATAGCATCTTGCAGTTGATGGAGATTTGTGGGATGCACATCCGGGGCACGAAGCTCCCGTTCCACCACATCCCAAAGATGCTCTATTATTGCAACCAAGTGTAACGATTATGGTCGCAGACATTGAATGAATCTTCCAAATGATTCATTAAATGAACATCCCTTTCACAAAGCCCTAATTCAGCTCCAGACCCCAGGAAATCGATCATTTATCACGAGGCTCCATTCTGCCTAGGGCTACCACTTCTATATTACAATTACGTGATTTCCTATGGACTTTTGACCAAAACTTCACAAAGAGGACAAAAGACTCGTTGTGAACGCAAGACAAAGAAACAAACAGGTCTCTGTCTTTTCAATGACCGTTAAATGAACTCCAAGCAAACTCCCAGAAAATGTTACATATTGGAATGCATCAGATTATGATTATTGGACTTTCACTCAAATAGCCTTCGACATAGTTTGTTAGCATGTTTACAACTGATACACGTGACTATTGTGCATGTATATCATTCCCAAATTCATGCCATTATGTAACTATTGAATGAGTGGATGAAAAGACACCGTGTTTGATACCGTTGTGTTCGAAGGTGCATAATTAAACAGATGAGCTGAATTAAATCTTTATAGAATCGATCACGTCCTCATAGTAAGAAATTAGGTCTAAATTCACTCTCTGCTTAAGAGCGGTAAATTAAATGACTATAGATAACCCAATTTTATGGGAGGGGTGGAGACACAGTCACCCCTGAACCCTAATTGGCCAGAACCCATCCAGGGGATGGGCAAATTTTTGAGTTTAACCTCAGATCACAGGCGAAGAGGTGTGTTCGCGCGGTGTTCACGTTGGTGTTCACGGGGTGTTCACGTTCTGTTCATTTGTTCAGTCAAGAGCTGTTCGCAGTGCGGTTCCAGAATCCGCCTAAGCGACGATCGGACGATCGTGGCAGACCATCAGAGAAAATGGGTTAACAGATTTCATTCAGGCCATCTGCTCTTCTCTCACTTTCCTTTCTTTTACTTAAAGCTTATTTTCTTTCCGTTAAGTCTCGGGTTCTGTTAAGTTTCGCCCCAAAGTTACTCAACGAGTCTCCAACAGCGTGCTTTAACTTCAAGCAACGCCCGCAAGACTTCCATCCCGCCAACACGCCACGTGATTGGCTTCCCAAGACGTCGATCAAAGACACGACCAGACCTTCAGCGAATCAAAGACCCGAGGGAACCCCTCTCCAGCCAGGAGGAAAAAGGAATCCCCCCTTTGTCAAAGATGGCACACGTGAGACAAACGCAAATAATACCTCTAGATTTCAAGCTGAAATGGTGCATTAGATCAAATGTAATAACCCTGCCTAAGAAACGATAGGAGGATAAATTACTGATCAATGGTTTCTTCAGGTCATGTGTCATAAATGTATAGCTATTGCTTGGGATTTCATAATTTCTTTCTCTTAAGACTTATTCTTTCCTCACTTTTTTCCTTTCTGCAACGTTTGAATGTGCGAGTGCGTATGTTTATGTTAGATATTAGTTTGATGTGTTAGAGTAATCAATAAAGTTTCGTTTGTAGTCAAAGATAACTGTTCTTGTGTTATGTGCTTATGAATTTAATGTCTTGAACTGCCGATCTAAGTTACCTGGCTGTTAAATAGTGTTTCACTATTGTATGGATATTAATATCCGCTGCAGAGTTGATATTTGCGGCCCGTTCAAATGAACACTTGAAGAGTCATTTGCCCGGCTGTACATTAGACTCTCAAAATTCCCTATGAATTCATTAATTCATTCATTTGAGCTACATAGACTTGTTTCCCTTTAACAGACTTTAAGTTCTTACATATCGGTGGACGAATAAGTTAAGGTGTAAACATTAATTCTGAATTATATATAAATTATAGCGTAATTCGAGTCTCTTTCATTTTAATTCAAATTCCCCGTTGAGTTATTATTTTATCTGACTCATTGTCGCTACACAAGTATGGAGGAGATGCAAGCAGCGCTGCTTTTGCTGGTTATGTATTGGTTTACTAAAGAGGTAATTAACAAAACTGCGGAAAAGAGACAAGCACTGATACTAAAGCGCATTCTGAAAGCTCGTAAAGCTAGATTTAAAATAAGACAACGTATGTTATTATCAGTTATTACGGACATTGACCGTGCGATTGCTGAGACGAACGCGCGCCATCAGACAGAAGAAAGAGCAAGACTGATATTTACTGAACGCAGAACTAGCATCGCAAAATACTTTTAAAAATGCCGGTTGAAATAAAATGCTGCGTGAGTTCAACCAATCAGCATGTTCAGCGCCCGAGTCCCAGCCCAGAAAGTTCCCGAACTTTGAAAAAGTACTACCTCGGGAGCTGAACCGTTTGGAGGGGGAAATATTTACCCAGAACTTCATTTAGACCCTGGTTTCTGCGGTCGAAACACACAGAGTACCACCCCAAAGTTCCTAGTTCCTGGGGAAAGTTCCTGCGGTGGAAACACGGCTTACTTGGTTACTTACGAAACCTTGGTTCCCTGAGAGAAGGGAACGAATATTGCGTAGCTTGCCATGCTTTGCTCAGGGATTTGCTTCAGTCGATTTTAAACCTGAATCCTATGGCTAGACACAGTCTTTTATAGACTCGATATGCAAATTCAGACGGGCTATTAGGCGGTAGGGCTGGGCGATATATTGTATGACATTGTTATGCACATCTCGTCAGTAAAGCCGGTTCCTTGATTAGTAGTAAATTGCCATCACCTGCTTTCAGATGGAGCGGCATTTACTACACAGAGCCGTAGTTCACTGACAAGCGGAGCCATATCGCATTAATTATCGCAGGCGATACGTCCGTGATAAGCTTCTCAGCTTTACTGCTTTACTGACGAGATGCACTTAACAATGTCATACGATATATCGCCCAGCCCTATTAGGCGGGAGCTCAGGTAGTCACCTCATTGGTCCTCCCGCTTGGCAGCCTCGCCATAGGTTCTTGCAGTTGCCGCAGCACAGCCAATTCGTGCGTAGGCACGCTCTGCTGTATTTGCTGTGCAACTGCACTGGGCTTTACATAGATACAATTATTAAGGATAACATTTTTGCTTCATATTCTCGAAGAAAGGAGCTTCCCCCATAGCGTACTGCTACACAATACTCGTTCCCTTCTCTCAGGGAACCGAGGTTATGTAAGTAACTGAATAGTTTTCCATTCTAGAGCACCTTTAAGTACAAGCTAAAACTGTGAGTTGCCGTTACCCCGTCAGTTGCCGTCATAATAAAGTTTATACACTAGTTTACTTGGAGTATTTTGTTTGTTTTCATTTAGTATCCATTTTCAGTTGGTTAACCCTCTGGGGCTCGACAGACACAATGGTGCGTTCTGCTAACTTAAAATACTCTGGCAGATAACTGCATTTGTGTACACTCATAATAACACAAAACTTTGTGCTTTTGTAAAATAAAGAAAACAAACTGTGCGCTTTCTGCACACAAAAAAACAAACAATTGCATTACATAATCTCAATCAATTCAACCTAGACAAACAAGTGAGAATGCAAGTCAAAGCGTTATTATAAAATCTGCAGTAGAGGAGGTCGAACGATATGGTTTTTTCGCTGGTTGATGCCGATATATAGGAATCAGGGCAGCCGATGGCCAATAGAAGATAACGATTTTTTTGGGCGATTTCCCCCCCCAAACCCCCCCTGCTCCCAGATGCGCCTGCCTATTAATCAGCCTAGTTTGCAGCAGAATCAGCCTAGGCCGATTAATAAAATAAAAAAAGAAGCAAAAATCGGCCAGATTAATCGGCTGGTCGGAATATTATTTTTTTGTGACCGAGTGGGTAAGATGATTTGAGCATTTTGAGCTTCTGCAAGAACAAATGAGGTTTGTTCTTGTGTTACGCAGGTTCGGTTGAACTTCTGTTATGTTGACTAATCAATTTTCTTTATGCAAAATTTGATAGATACTGCACAATTAAGTGATATAAATGATTGGATGATTGTTGGGTTTAATGTTACTCAAAATAGTAGTGTTGTTTAGACTACTATTTTTCCAAACTTAAAGGGTAACTTCAGTGATTTAGCATTAGACTTTGTATCAGTAGAAACCCGGTAGTATATTCAAATTATGGTACTTTCCCCCCTCATATCCCCTGAGACGAGAGAATTATGCATTTTATTTATGGAAAAATTCCTCTTCAGGATTTTTTGGCCAGAGGCTAAAGACTACAGCCACTAGATGGAGCTGTTACACATGTTATCAATCCGCCCATAGAGGAGAGATCTCACGCACAGAATTTAAGACACAGACGGCCGCAGAGACAATCATAATAACGGAGCACAGTGCAGAGTAAAGTTAGTGTTTCAACTTTTCAATGAATTCCTGTGATGGTTTAGCTTCCATATGCAATAGGGCTGCACGTTTTCAAGTTTTTCATTAACCGTTAACCGAGGCCCTTAGCGGTTAATACTCGGTTAACCTAGCCGGATCTCACGAAAAATGCGTATAAATAGTACGAGTGTGCAATGTCGTGGAATGTATATGATACGCACTTTATGGCGTATTACCGTATTTCCTCAAATAAAAGCCTGTATTCAATTAAACGCCGGGCCTCTGAAAGTGGCCGGGGGCGTGGCCAGCACGAACAAATAAAGGCCGGTCTCAAATTAAGGCTGGGGAAAAAAAATTTCCTTTAATTTCATGTGCATTCAAGTTCAGTGTAACGTACAGTAGGGTTATGCCGAAGGAGCGAAACCATCGTGGCCATCGCCCCCCGCTGTAAGTCTTGCGAGTGCGACGCACAATCCTGGTCTCTTCTATACTTAACCTAAACACTTTGCAGGGATTGCTCTGTAAATTAAATAGAGAATATAACTGATGCATATCTGCTATTTTAAATACTGTAGTCTATGAGAGATGTGACGTGTGTTAGTCTGTGAAAGCTACACAAATGATCTTGACAATCTCTAAGTCTCTCGTCTTTTTACACATCTTATACTCTGCATTTAACTTAAAATATTTTATTTTGTACAAGAAAACAGCATAGGCTTCAAAATAAATTATGTTATTGAAATATTGTAAAGAGGTCATTTGAACTACTCGAACGAACATTTAAAAAACAATATGCAAAATCAAAATGAAATAGCTCCATAACGGATTGAGACAAGTGCGCGCATTAGTTGGGTTAGAAAATTAAAAAAAAAAAAAATAAAGTAGAAAATAATATTTATGTAAAGAGATATATATTAAAATAAAAAGTGCTTAAAGGAACACAACTCTTCTTAAGTGGAAGGAAGCTTTTTTCCCTCACGTGGAATATAGAAAGCACATTAGTTGGGTTGAGTCTATAAAACACGAAAGAACAACAAATATATCACAAAAAAACCTTTCTTTAAAATGAATTTCGTTTTGTATAAATTGTATCTTAATTTTAATCTATGTTTTATCAACCAAATTGCCCGGATTTAATAAATAACAAGCCATTAGCTATAACAGACAATGACATGAGGTGGATGCGCAGCGCGATCAACGGCTTAAATGAACAACTAGGCTACTAGAAAAGAAAAAAACTTTAGTTAGGGACAGCCCTTACTATTTATTTCAGATAGGCATATATTTTGTCCAGCATGTCACAAAGGGAGTTCTGGGTTGAGCGGTGGTGCTGAGCGGAATGAGCTTCAGAAATGAGCGGAATCTCCAGAAAGACGCTTGATCTCCACTGGAGGAAATATTACCGCTCACACCACAACAGTCACAATTTGACCTCATGTATGTTTTAAAAACAAAATTCAACTTATAAATAATACTTTTTAATGGGCTACTTAAAATGTTTATTACAAATAAATTAGTAATTCTAAAAATGAACAAAAATTTGCATTGCATTTGCAATCCTTTGAAACCACAACCCCGCGCCCCTGATGATATCTGTACTCTGGAGCGCTATCGCTTTTCATTTAAAACGGGTTTATTTAAAACATTTATTTTTTCAAATAGATGGAATTCGAAATACAGGCCTGCCCCTAATAAAAGCCTGCTTCAAATAAAAGCTAGTGACCTTCTGCAGTTCAGGTAAATAAAGGCCCCGGCTTTTATTTGAGGAAATACGGTATACATACGAACCCCCCACCCCACTACCCTAAACCTACCCAAGAGAGCGTGTCATATATACGCCATAAAGTGCGTATCATATGCACGCCAAAATGAGTTTTGGCGTATACATTCCACGACATTGTGTGATCGGGGGGTTATTATTTTTAGTTTATTAAGTTGACGACCGCCATCTCCGTAGTGAACGCGCCTATAGAGAGAAATGCACATCATCGATTACATGATCAGAGAGTAGCCTATTTCTTTTCGTTTTAAATTGTTAAAAGACATTTCAAGCTGAATTTTGCACACATAAGTTGAAAGGCATTTGTTTGTGCATGCATGTAAAACATCTGCAACATTTATAAAGTTCACTGATAATTATGCGTGCATTTATGAATTATTATCTAAATTAATAATGAAACAAGGACGAAGCATAAACTGCTTTGTTTGTTTAGAATGGAATGGATCGCATCGCAAATAGATCCGAATGAAGAAACGAACCATAGCCTAGTAGAAAATGTTTTTTCCGTCTATTTGAAAGTTAGGCTAATAAACATGTTGCATTCGGCGGTCTGATTATGTAATTTTTTAAGTTACATAGCCTGCCTCCAGTTTTCTTCAACTTTACTTATTGAGGCGATAGTTGACCGGCATAGCCTATCATCAAAATGTCTGGAAAACGAAATCTCTGCCGGTCACTTTGACCGGCACCCTTTTTTTCTAACTGAAACTCTGGTGTGCGCGCCGCAACCCCGAGATACAGACACACACAAAAAAAGGGTAGTTCATTTTTGCACTGCATTGCAATACTTGCATTTTGCCCCGTCACTCTCAATTTTAAAGTGCTCCCACGCTGTACTTTTCTTTGCCCGCTTCATGTTAGAAAACTCATGACTTCTTCTTGTGGATATTACAAATGTCTGGGAGCGTTCTGGCGGTCTCTAGTGGTGCAAAAATATATTACAACTAAAATCAAAGCACGCCATTGACGCCACTTAACCGAGCAAAATGTTTCACTCGGTTACGCAATTTTTAACGGTTAATCGGTTAATCGGTTAACCATGGACACCCCTAATATGCAATCTGAAAACGTGCCAGACTGATGAATGAAATCTGACACTGCTGCGTCTGTGCCGTGACTTTCGTTCGGCTCACTCACACTTTATTGAAAAGACACGTTCAGTTTTGAATTGTAGTGTTTATTCTCTAACTGAACGAAATGATTGTATTACTATGATGACCAGAACGACGGTGTACGGAGTGGCCTCGTAGGGCAGCAAAGCAAGTGCATTCTGGGAGTTGTTGTCTTTCATGCACATGAGACAAAAATACATTTTCTGTCTTCTCAGTCTAGAAGGCACCAAATGCAAAAATAATTTCACATTTCTACTACATAAATGACCCAGTTTAAATACAAAGCTTAAAGCTACACTGTGTAACTTTTTTAGTTTATTCTTAGCTAAAAACACTTAGTTCTTTCAAAAATATATGTGCTCATTAATGTATATTTACTTCTTTCAAGTAATAAAGTATTCTCGTAAGTTTATAATATGCCATTGAAAATACATACGGGTAAGGGGTTCGAATGGGGGTCGCCATGCTGCCCCTCCATCTTGAAAGTACATTAGCCAAAGAGGGACATAACCGTAAATTCAAGCTTCACCTTTCGCGTTTTAACACTCGATGGCACCGTGTCGAATGTGAAGAGGGTGATTGCTGGATTGAACTGAAAGCCATTTTAATCTTGGACTAAATCGGCCACCGTAGGAGTTAAAACGAAATCGGAATTGGGAGGAACAGAAACTAATATTTACTGGATGGTCATATACCTTTTCACCGCTAGATGGGGGAAAATATCACACAGTGTAGCTTTAATGCTAAATCACTGAAGTTACCCTTTAATTTGTGACCATGTCATTAGGTGTGGGAGAAAAGGTTGATGCATCGCGATTCGTTATCTAACGATTCAGAATACATTCTCAAAAATTCAGAATCGATTCTGTCTTCAATTCAAACTGCCACTTCACCACTGAGCAAACGCGATCACTGGCCAAACAGAAAAACCTGTTGATAGACGAACGTTCATTTGCTGGTGAATTGACCGTTCGCAAAGAGTTAGTTTGCTGTTGCTATGTCCAACAAGCCATGGGCCTCTCATGCCACATACACGTTCTCACGTAGAGAAAATACATTACGGAGCAAAGAGTATACTGACAACTCGCCGACAGACAGGAGAGAGCAAGTTACTTTTGATATGAAACAAAGTCTCAACTTTAAAATGTTGTCTTTTTTTAAGAAATGCAAACCACAAATAGCGTTTTGTGGTTCTTTAATGTGTCGTGATCACTGTAGCGCCTCAGTTAACGCTGCTCATGAATCGATCATCTCTTCCTTCTAGATTATTGATAAGCATCAAATTAACATGAATGAACACTAAAAGAAATGTTGTTTCAACCGCGGAAAGACGTCAGTAAACACCGTTTTTCCAAGTTCAAGTCCACCAACGTTAATCTACTAACTCTCCTGACTGCTTTGTCGGACAAACCTGCCGATTCGGCGATGTGATTGGTCAGATCGCCTGTCAATCAAACTCGTGGCGAAGAGTGAAGATAAAAATGAACAAACTACGACCTATTCCATCAAATTTGAAATCGACTGTGGGGCAACATTTTGAATTTTTCTGAAGACACCAAAAAAGGTGTTGTTGATAAAAGCCATACTGTGTGCAAAGTCTGTGGCACCAAATTTAAATATTTCGGCAACACGACTAATATGAAGAAACTTTTTACACGGTTACACACAGAGCTGGAGAAACAGCAAAGATAAACTATGGTAGGCCTAGATGTTGAATATTTAAGTTCCTATTGAATTTGTCCTCTGCCGTTTTTCTTCTGCATTAGCCTATGTTTGAAAAATGTTTTTTTTTTTTTTTTTTTGCTCCAACAGCACTTTGGCGTAACTGTTGCTTTTAAATGTGCTATATAAATAAAATTTGACTTGACAGTAAACTTTTTTTGCTTTAAAGACATTTTTTTGTTTGTTAAAATGTTCTAAAGAAACACTTACAATGTTTCATTCAGAGCTTGTTAATCCTGAATATAACGTTGTTAATAAAATAAAAGTATTGAAAGAAATCTTCCTAATCATTTTTAATATGGCAATACTGTCAAACAGATATTCTACCTATAAACAAAAAGCATAGCAACTAATAATTAGCACAGCAGGATAATTAGTTGCCAAAAAAGTATGTCAAGAATCGTTTTGGGAATCGTTTCGTTACTCCCAGAATCGGATCATTAAAGGAGAACAGGGCCCTTACATGACAACGAGATGCGTTTAGCAACTTAGCCATTGTTTAAACTCACCGAAATAGTGTTTTAGACAGCAGTTTTAGTCTCGTGCTGAAGTCCCGTGGGAACTCAGTTGTAGCCAGTAAAAATGTAAATAGACTATTTACATTTTACCTGAGTTCTCACGGGACTTCAGCGAGACTACAGCTTGCCGTCTAAAACACTATTTCGGTGAGTTTAAACAATGGCTAAGTTGCTAAACGCATCTCGTTGTCATGTAAGGGCCCTGTTCATGTTGGACAGACATTTTAATTGCATTTTGTGTCTGTTAAGAGGCACAAAGACGCTCTTTATGTATATGCCCCCATAGCTGCCGTGTTAGCTGAGTGGGAGCTCTGGGCATTAACTGTAACAGCTCTCAGTTTTTTTTTCTATAGACAGTACTCACAAAGATATAACGATCAAGATTAACTTAAAAATTCACCGGAGTTCTCCTTTAAATGCCTTAAGATTCCCACCCCTACATGTCATAATACGAAGGTTCTCCCTCAGTTTCACTTAAAGGCAGTATTAGTATTTGTCTGATCATGTGATCTCAACATGTCTGCCCCCACAAGTTGAACCACTCCATGTCCAATAAAACCACTTTAATCCTTTAGAAAATATAATTAATTTCTGTAGAGCTGGACATTATTTTTTTCTTTAGGTTCAGCTTTGGAAATGACACCAACCTGTTTGTGTCTCAGTATCTTCTTGTTTCACACGGAATGTTTCTTCAATCCTCATGTCTTCACTCTCCTCTTTAATAAACGCCATCTTTGTTTGTTCCTCAGTATCTTCTTGTTTCACACCGATCGGTTCTTCAATCATGTCTTCTTGTTTCACGCTGAATGTTTCTTCAATCTTCATGTCTTCACTCTCCTCTTTAATAAGCGCCATCTTTATAATAGTGTGTCACATGGATCTCAGTCGCTTCGCCGGGAGTTTTTCTGTGTGTTTGGACAATCTGTCATGATTAAGACGAGAATAATTAACAGAAAGAAAAATAAATCCAAACTGAATCTCTCTCAATCAGCTCCCTAATTACTACAAATAAAACATGATACCCCACAAATTTAACCATGGTTTTGCTAACATAATCATATTTTAGCCATGGTATTTGTAGTGAAACTGTAGTTATACAAATGGTAATCAATAAAAAAGCATGCTGACTACACTTTTACTATAATAATTTGTTACATTTATATAGCGCTTTTCTAGGCACTCAAAGCGCTTTACATGGAAGGGGGGGATCTCCTCAATCACCATCAATGTGCCACATTCACCTGGATGATGTGACGGCAGCCATTTTGCGCCAGAACGCCCACACACCAGCTTATTGGTGGAGAGGAGACAGAATGAGGAAGCCGGACCTATATATATACATGGGGATGAGAAGGCCATGATGGACAGGGGCCAGTGGGCAAATGTGTCCAGGATGCCAGGGTTACACCCCTAATTTTTATCGAAGGACAGTCTAGGATTTTTAATGACCACAGAGAGGCATGGTTAATTTTCAGACTAAAATAACTAATTATACACACTCTTCATATTCATATACTTTTAAAGTTGCTATTTAATGATTTTTATATTATATTTAATATATTTCACTTTCAATAAAACATTTGCAATTGTTTGTTAAAGTTGATTACACGTGTGTTTGTATTATCGTTGTATTTATACTAGTGATTAATTTTTTCGGACAGTTCGGCTCAATGAACCGATTCATAGGTTCCTGACGTCATCATACAATGATGTCACTATGCACTTTTACGCTTTTTTATGCATTTCCCAGCGTCATGTTATATCAAGGAAACATTCAAATAAAGTAATCTGTGTCAATGCATATTGAAACAATCGAATAAAGTTATTTGCGTGAGTGCATTTTGCTGATTACTGCCTTTCATTCACTTAAGTTTGGCCTTTTTTGCAATGTATAAATCGGGGACAGAACACCAAAAACGGGGACGTCTGGTCACCCTAATATTGAGTAGCCTAGACAGTCATGCATAATCGCAGATATATTAAATGTCTAAAGTAGCCTATATAGAAATAATAAACCAGTCTTATAAACGTATAAAGTAAATTTGCATGCACAATAAACTACAGTGAAATGTACATCTCTCGACAGAAAGGTTTTGCAGGTTTTACAGTTTTTCTCCATTGGTTTGGCTCATTTCTTGAAACAGAAATTACATTCTCAAAACAACATGGACAAATCTCCAAACCACTCGGCAATTGTTCACAACAGAATAGCATTTCTGCCAGAAAGACTCGGGAGAATAAATACTGTGACAATTATCCATTTATTAACAACCCAGCAAGCAATAAAGTATATTGGCATAGGCCCCGTCCGTAGCTCGCAATCTGAGGGTCCGGACTCTGCATATCCTGCCTGAAGACGAAGGCAGAGGCGCAGCCGACCCCCCCGTGAGGTATGGAAGGGACCATCCTGGTGGTGGTGGGGTGGATGTAGGGAAGGATTTGACTTGGAGGTGGTGGGGAGGATGGCGGTGAATTGGAGCGTCAGCATCTGCGAACTCAGACATGTGTAAGTACCGATCTTTTATACCCAGGTATTTAGCATGTGATTGGATAGATAAAATTAAAGTGACATGACAATTAAGTCTTCCTGGCAGAACTTACGCTAAAGCTTCCATTTCTGCCAGAAAGACTCGGGAGAATAAATACTGTGACAATTATCCATTTATTAACAACCCAGCAAGCAATAAAGTATATTGGCATAGGCCCCGTCCGTAGCTCGCAATCTGAGGGTCCGGACTCTGCATATCCTGCCTGAAGACGAAGGCAGAGGCGCAGCCGACCCCCAAGAATAAGTGGAAGAATACTTCCACCTGGACGGAGCCTATCCTATCCCCCAAAAAATGGTAAATAAAATGGTAAATAAAATAGACCCACCGGTCTTGTATCCTGGAGTTCCTACAAAGAAGAAAGACAAGAGGTAACATGTTAAGCGTGAACATTGAAAACCGCCTGCTGATGGCTTTTTTTTTTTTTTTTTTTTTTTTTTTTATATGAAACGCGTATAAACCAGAGACAAGGCCGCAGGGCCACAGAGACAAGGCCGCAGGGCCACAGAGACAAGGCCGCCGGGCCACACGGCCTGATAGACCACAGAGACAAGGCCGCAGGGCCACAGAGACAAGGCCGCCGGGCCACAAGGCCTGATAGACCACAGAGACAAGGCCGCCGGGCCACACGGTCTGTTAGACCACAGAGACAAGGCCGCAGGGCCGCACGGTCTGCTAGACCACAGAAACAAGGCCGCAGGGCCGCGCGGTCTGTTAGACCACAGAGACAAGGCCGCAGGGCCACAAAGACAAGGCCGCAGGGCCACAGAGACAAGGCCGCCGGGCCACAAGGCCTGATAGACCACAGAGACAAGGCCGCAGGGCCACGAAGACAGGGCCGCAGGGCCACAGAGACAAGGCCGCAGGGCCACACGGCCTGATAGACCACAGAGACAAGGCCGCCGGGCCACACGGTCTGGTAGACCACAGAGACAAGGCCGCAGGGCCGCGCGGTCTGCTAGACCACAGAAACAAGGCCGCAGGGCCGCGCGGTCTGTTAGACCACAGAGACAAGGCCGCCGGGCCACACGGTCTGTTAGACCACAGAGACAAGGCCGCAGGGCCACAAAGACAAGGCCGCAGGGCCACAGAGACAAGGCCGCAGGGCCACACGGCCTGATAGACCACAGAGACAAGGCCGCCGGGCCACACGGTCTGCTAGACCACAGAGACAAGGCCGCCGGGCCACACGGTCTGGTAGACCACAGAGACAAGGCCGCAGGGCCGCGCGGTCTGCTAGACCACAGAGACAAGGCCGCAGGGCCGCACGGACTGCTAGACCGCAGAGACAAGGCCGCAGGGCCGCACGGTCTGCTGACCACAGAGACAAGGCCGCAGGGCCGCATGGACTGCTGCACCACAGAGACAAGGCCGCAGGGCCACAGAGACAAGGCCGCAGGGCCACAGAGACAAGGCCGCCGGGCCACACGGCCTGTTTAGACCACAAAGACGAGGCCGCCGGGCCACACGGCCTGTTAGACCACAGAGACAAGGCCGCCGGGCCACACGGCCTGTTAGACCACAGAGACAAGGCCGCCGGGCCACACGGTCTGATAGACCACAGAGACGAGGCCGCCGGGCCACATAAATTTTTTTTTTTTTTTTTTTTTATTTATAACCACCACCAGTATTTGCATAAGGATTTTACCTGAACTATTACTGGAGAGCTTGCTGAGCTTCGAGGATGATTTTTGAATCAGGTCTTATATAGGACTCAAATGCAGAAGAAGACCATCTGCCCAGGATCTTGATGGCTGCTGTAGAAATGCCACGTTCAGCTGCTGTAGTAGCTGCCCCAATCCTGAAGGAATGGCCGGTATACTGGGAGGGAGATAGGCTGCAACTTTTGAGAACAACGACTAAGTGATTCCTAAACCAGGCTTTAGAGAGAGGTGCTCCGTTAGGTAGGATAAATAGAGGGGAATAGTCTGGAGATCTCTGCCGAACTTTAAGAAATTTGAGCATAGATGAGAAGGGACAGAAATTGTTGCCAATTTTAGAAATTGATAGTGTGACTCCAGCACCTTTAGAATCATTTTTAGAGTGCTTTAGAAAAAGTGTAAAGAAATTAGGTGAAAATTGTAAATCAGAGAAGGAAAGACCATGTCCAGGATCGAAATGATTGGTTGCTGAAGTAAATTCTCCCGGGCGCATAAACCCATAAAAAGCAGTTAGAAACACAGCTTCTAGTAAAATATTAGTATATGTTGAAAATAGCCCGTTACGGATGGAAGTAATTAATCTTTGCAATACGGTTAACGTAAAAGGCAACCGTTTATCTGGAGAATTACTAGAGGATTTACTAATGCCTTTTAGCAATAGCCGAATGGAAGGAGCAGAAAAAAGACTCGGAAAATCCGGATTAAACATTTTTGCGTAAAATTGAATTCCTGCGAGTAATCTCCGAATAGAAGAAGGTTTAAGATTGCGTTTCTCGAAATTAAAGACTAGGAAGGAGCAGACAGTTGTAATCAAAATGGGAAATAAAGGAATCTGGAAGGAAAAGCAAAACATTAAAAAAGAAGACCAAGTGGAAGTGTAAGCTTTATAGGTAGAAGGAGCTACTCCTTTAGACATATAATGTCTGGCTGATCTGACCAAGTCGTCTAATTTAACATCGCTGCTGATAGGGGAGGGCAAGGTGTGGGATCCATACTGGCTGAAGGGCAAAGCTGTCTGAAAGTCTGAAAACGAAAACGAGATAGTGCATCAGCAATAACATTGGAGTGTCCGGGTATATGAGCAGCTTTAATGATAAAATTAAAGACAACTGATTGCCAGATTAGCCGTCTCACGAAAGGCATGATCTTTGGGCAAGATGATCTGCCTTTATTAATGATGGCAACGACGGCTTCGTTATCGCAGAACATCATGATGCGTTTCCTTGACCACTCTGGACCCCAAATTACACTGGCTATAACTATGGGATAAAACTCGTAGAGCGCGGAAGAAACGGAGCCAGAATTAGACACGGGAAATGCTATTGGCCATTCCTCTGCAAACCATTGTCCTTGAAAGAACCCCCCGAATCCAATGGACGGGGCGGCGTCTGTGAAAAGATGTAGGTCTGCTGATGATTCAAAAGCATCATTATAAAAGAAAGAAATGCCGTTCCAACCATTTAGCAACTGAGTCCAAAATTTTATATCTGACAGGCATCCTTCGTCTAACTGTAGCGAGTCGCTTAGGTCTTGTGTAGAATGAGCCAATGTTAGCAACCGAGAAATAAAAGCCCTGCCTTGCGGAATTATACTCATGGCAAAATTTAGGTGACCGAGCAGGGAAAGTATATCACGTTTCGAAACGACACGTAAAGAAGAAAAATTTTCCAGAAAGGATCTGATCCTTGAGAGCTTTTCGTGAGGAAGAGAAGCTTGCATTTTTACCGTATCGAGAGAAATGCCTAGAAATTCGAGCGACGTAGAGGGACCCAATGTTTTTTCTGCAGAGAGAGGCACGCCGACGTCACTAAAGACCTGTTTGAGTATATCTAGGATGGAAGATTGAGAATTAGGAAAATCAACCAACAAGAAATCATCAAGTAAATGCAGAACAAAAGGAAGCTTACAGACATTCAGCAGGATCCAACACAAAGCTTCGGAGAGACTGTTGAATATATGGGGGCTACTCCTACACCCAAATGTGAGCCTTACAGCGAAATAGAACTTAGAATTCCATTTAACTCCAAAAAGATGCCAGTCAGAAGGGTGGATTGGCATGGTTTTGAAAGCGTCTGTAATGTCAGCTTTAGCTAACCAAGCACCTTGGCCAGCTAACTTGATTAACTGGATGGCATTGTCGACCGAGGCATAGTGTAGAGAAAAAGGAGTTAGAGGAATACACTCATTAACACTTGCTATGTTAGAGGAATGAGGAGAAGACATATCGAAAATTAGGCGTTTTTTGCCAGAATATTTACGCGTTGCAATGCCAATAGAATTAACTCGAAAGGGAGAAAAAGGAGGAGAAGCGAAAGGGCCAATAACATATCCTTTATTAACCTCTTTCTCCAGTAGTGCTGAAACCACGTCGGGTTCATTTCTGGCTGATTGCAAATTTTTTGCAACGAAAGAGGCTGAAAGGTGTGAAAGAACTCCCACCCGAAACCCTTGAGACAAGCCAGTGATCAAGTAATCCACGAAAACCGGATCAGGGTGAGAACAAAGGTAATTTGAAAGGTTTGAAATATTGATAGGAGTAGATGGGTGAATATTCAGAATTTTCTCAGATTTTTCCCTTTGGCTTCCGGTTTGTACCGGCGTGGGCAGACGGATTTCGGGTGCGGATCCTTGCAAAAACTACAGATGTGAAGAAATTTACAATTAGGATAAGAGCAGACAGACTCGTTGAAACGAGAACATAACGCAACACTTTTAGATTTTGTGAAATAGCGACCTCTGCTGTCTGAAGAGGGCCTTACTTTTTCAGCACTATGGACAGCAGCCGAATCATTGTTAGTGAATGCTTTGGGGCAAAATGCAGCCGAATGGCCGTGAGCGCTGCAGATTGCGCACGCCAAAATCTTTTGGCCGCCGAAATGACGGACGAGCAGTTCCGTGTCTGTAACTGACCAGTCTATCCTTGAATTGAAGAGTGCGATAAATGAAGCAGATTTAGCAGAAAGTGACTTGTGGTATTCATAGAACAACGTGCCCCCGTATCGTTGGCTGAAATCCGCAATCATAGATAAATAGAGATCTAACTCTTCCCTTCTCTCTGGATAGCTTTGGCACAAAATGTCTCTGTATATGCCGAAAGCAATGACAAATTCACCAAATGAAAGATTGCGTTGAAGGCGAGGATCGGAAGTTTTAAGAAGAACTGCCACGTCCCCACAATCCACCATCTTTCTGTCGGCAGCGGGTGAAGGAAGTAGCAAAGAAGCCAGATTAACATCCTTACCTTGGATGATGTTGTTTCTTAGGTGAGGAGTAACGGTTACAGCGGCTGGTGAAACAAAGCGCCTACCAAAATTTTGAGCAGGAGCTGCTGTGGAGAGGTTAAAGTTTGGAGAAGCCGGTGGTGCATGAACGTCTTGAACAGGCGTCTGAATCGAGTGTAGAGGAGGAGGCAAGGTAGAAGATGTAGAAGGCTCGTTCGAAGGGTTTCTTGATCCGAATGAGAGAGGACAGGGCTGAGGAATCATTGATGAGATCGTGGCCGGGTCTGAGCCGAGGCTGGGGTTTGAAATAAGATGTTCAAAAGTCGACATTTTTGATTCCAACCCTTTGACGGTTTGAGCGAGGCTTTGAACTGCAAAAAGAAGCTGATCATTCGTGTCTGAAGGTTCAACTCTTTGTGGAGAAGATGGTAGCTGAACAGTTATTGATGATCTTTTTGCTGGGTGAGGTGAAGATGATTTAGCGGATCTTTTCTTGCCGGTTGGTTTGGTTTGAACTCCCGAAGTTGAGGCTTTTGAAGAACCAGAAACTGGTGGAATACCGAAAGTGTTCTGGGCCAGAAGGTGTAAATCTTCTCTGGAAAGGCCTTGGCTAACCGGTATGCCGGCTTCCTCGAGAGCTTTAATTATCTCTTCGGATGACATCTGAGCCCATGGAGAGGTACGGCTCTGGATGCGTGAGCTGCGACGTGCAGCAGGAGGAGATGGAGAAACGAAATCGTCGTCAGATTCGGAGTAGTCGCAAACGGATTGCGTGGCTTCCGACATTTTGGTCGGCAAGTGACGCGTACAACTGAATTGGAGCGTCAGCATCTGCGAACTCAGACATGTGTAAGTACCGATCTTTTATACCCAGGTATTTAGCATGTGATTGGATAGATAAAATTAAAGTGACATGACAATTAAGTCTTCCTGGCAGAACTTACGCTAAAGCTTCCATTTCTCAATAATTTCATCAAATTGCAAATGTCTAAGTACATGTCTCAATGTCTCAGTACATCTTTGCAAATGATTAAGTACAGTTAGCCTACATTTAGCACAATTTCCAAGTGAATAGATCTTGTTGATCTAAACTGATTGTTAGATTCTCAGTCTAATGGTCGTTCGCTCCAAAACGTATCAGCGTCATTTCATTGTATAAGTCATCACATGCACAATAGTCTGTTCAATTGTCAAAATTAGTCAAGAACATAATACCATGAATACCATATATGAATCCCTTGGAAATTTGATAAATTTATTACAGCAATTGACAGTCAGGTGAAACTAGAACTTGACTAATGAAGGAGGACTTTCACACATCTCAGATGACCAATCAAACAGTATGTTTAGTTACCTGACAGGTGCTGTCCATGACTGTGAATGCTGCCAAACATGTATGTAAAGAGCTTGACCAAGCAGGACCAGTACAATTTCTGAACAGGGAGGCACCTGGCCAAGTAAATGAACAAGGGCGACTGCCTGCTTGAGGAAGAGTGAGGATGAGAGGGGGAGCCCGTGGAGGTTGAGGGGTAGAGAGGGGTAGAGAGGGGAAGGGGGTAGAGAGGGGTAGAGAGGAGAAGGGGGTAAAGAGGGATAGAGAGGGGTAGAGAGGGGAAGGGGTAGAGAGGGGAAGGGGAAGAGAGGGGTAGAGAGGGGAAGGGGAAGAGAGAGGAAGAGAGGGGAAGGGGAAGAGAGGGTAGAGAGGGGAAGGGGAAGAGAGGGGTAGAGAGGGGAAGGGGAAGAGAGGGGTAGAGAGGGGAAGGGGAAGAGAGGGGTAGAGAGGGGAAGAGAGGGGAAGGGGAAGAGAGGGGTAGAGAGGGGAAGAGAGGGGAAGGGGAAGAGAGAGGTAGAGAGGGGAAGGGGAAGAGAGGGGTAGAGAGGGGAAGGGGAAGGGGAAGAGAGGGGTAGAGAGGGGAAGGGGAAGAGAGGGGAAGGGGAAGAGGGGGGTAGGAAGAGGTAGACCTGGAGTAGGATGTGGCCAAAGAAGACGGGGACCAAATTTATCAGATGCAATTCTACTGAGTACCCATGGGTTGACATTGAGAGAGGCTGGACAGAGACTTCAGCCAAACCTCAGCAGATATAAAAAACAAACCCTTGAAAATGCATGAAAGAATCGAATGATTTTACAAATGTGGAGAGAAATACATTTTATCAATATGCAGTACTGGTCTTGTGTGTACTGTTTGGTCAATATATTCATATACTTTACTCTAACAATATCTCTGAAAAAAATCAAACCCAAATTATATAATTAGAAAAGTAGAAATTTTACAAGTGTTGATAGTAAGATTGAGAACAGCAGCGTGTGGATAGCCAGGAGGGTGAGGACGGTAATTTTCATTGTTTTTTTTGTTTGTGTGTTTATATTACAGTATATTATGCTATATACATTTTATTTTTACTCTGATGTATGGAAGTTACTTTATGTGTGTGAATGATAATGGTTACAATTTCCTTGGCAGTATGAGCGCAATGTGTGATGTCAAACCTTGGAGGCTACTTTTACCCTAAAATCCTATTTCTTTGTTTCAGTTTAATACACAATTGTATTCTGTTAGCTAGACAAAAATGAAGGACTGGGCTAAGACTGAAAGGTGGACATGAGGGATATTTCAATGGTCCTCTGCAATAGTGGCAAAACATCTAAACATTTTGACTTGCAGTGCTTACACAATGCCAAAGGGATGAAGCATGTTGGGGGCACTGACTGTTTAAATGAGAAGGAAGTTTAGTTTTGACACATGAGTGAACTGTTTTGGGAGAGGTATGAGCTTTTGCAGATGAACCATGGTGTTGTGCCGAACCATCCACGTTATTTTGGCAAAAGCACCAAGAGTGTTGAGAACGTCTGGTCTGTTTCAAGAAATGAGCCAAAGCAATGAGAAGGATCTTTGCCATTTTGGTGGCACTGACTATTTATATGGGAAAGGAATTTAGTTTTGAAGCATGAGTGAACAGTTTTGGGAGAGATATTAGCTTTTGCAAGTGAGCTATAGTGTTGTGCTGAACTGTAAGACTGTTTTGCCAAATGATCTTACAATTTTGAGAATGTAATTTCTGTTTCAAGAAATGAGCCAAACCAATGGAGAAAAACTGTAATACAGTAGTCATCATAAGCATATTTCCAGGACGTGAGCAGACTTGCGTCGCCAAACTCAATCATCAGAATGCTTGGCAAACTTCGACAGTTGAACCGGCTCATTCGGTTCTTTTTTAGTTGGACGTGCTACGTACTTCGGCTTTTGTGCCTTGCGTAATCAACCCGGAGCTAAAGTTTGATTCAGTTCGAGTAATGAACCAGCTCAACCAGTTACTTGTTTCCATGTCTATCTGTATTGTACGGAGCCCGGCAGGTCACCTATAGGAGAAAAAAAAACAATCCGTGCAGACGGTTTTGCAATCCGTTCCCTCAGTTTATAAACCGTGATCACAAATTCTTAAACTGTTCCCTCGGTTTAACAAATCGTGCCCACGGATTATTAAACCGTACCCACGGATTATTAAACCGTACCCACGGATTATTAAACCGTACCCACGAATTTCCAATCCGTGCGCTCAGATTTTGCACACCGTACCCTCGGTTTTTAAATCTGTTCCCACAAATTCATAATCCGTGCGCACGCTTTAACAATCCGTGCACACAGGTTTGTAAAAACTTTACTCACGGATTCATTTTAGAAGAAGAACAGCAAACCCCCACGAATCTTATTGTTTTATTGTGTATTATTCATCAAATTATATTAACTGCAGTGATTCTCTATAAACGGGTGGCGGAATACAACGATGTAATAATAATTGTGTGTCAAAACCGTGTTTAACTGTAATAATCTTAGCATTTTATTATTATTGCCTAAGAAACCTGGCATTGTGTATTATGACTGACTTTTCATTTCTTTGTTCCCTTTTCTTCTTCTAAATGCATGTAGCCTAAATGCATCAATAGGCAAATAATAATTATAATAATAATAATAACAACAACAATTATTATTAGGGAGCGCGGGGCACAACCTGACGCGGGGTTAGTTGTAACGCGCATGTTTTAACCCTTTCCACACATGCCAGAATGACTAAACTTAGTGTATTTACTAGTTGCCATACCAACATTATTTAGAGAAAAAATAGCGCAAAAATTAAAAAATCTCTGGAAGATATTACTGAACGTGTTTTTAACCATAGTAAAAGTAAATTTCTTACTTAAGTTTAGTTTTCTCTCTTTTTTTGTGTTTATTTAAAATAAGACAAATCCGATATTATTTTAATCTTATATCTGTTATTTAACAGTTGAGATCGCTCTTTAATGCTGATCTAACCAGCAGAAGACACGAGCCGCAGTTTAAATCCCAGTTGAGCAGGTGGGGTGTGTTGTAACACTGCGTTACAATGAGCCCATATTAGAAATATCCCATTATATTCTATACTTTTATGAATTCTTTTGAAACACCATGAGAAAAGTGTGAATAATGATTGAGAGTTAATGTTCATAAATTATTAATTATTATTATGTTTTGAACTCTGCTGTATAGCTGTATTTAGTGATGCGTTTGTAGTCAAACTCAAAAATGCTTATATTTTTAATGATTAAAAAATGCCATTATTTTTTTTTTTTAAAGTTAATGATTGTATTTTGTTGACAAAATATTTTAGTTTGTCTTGTATATTTTTTTGATTATATCAGGTAACATTTTAAGCTGTTATTTGGTCATGTTACAATGTACCCCACCTACGGGGCATGTTGTCACATTTCACTTCCATTCTTTCGGGGTAAATCAAGAAAAAAGTAAACACTGTATTAATGAAACAAAAACAACATAATTGTACTAGACATGTGTGCAATTAATGTGGGAAACAATAAATACTCTGAACCCCAAGTGATTTACACAAACTGAGAAAGTCAAAAAGTGTTAGGTTGTGCCTCGCTCTCCCCTATTTATTGTATTTATTTTTTAAATGTATTTATTTATCAATTATTTTTAATTTATGACTATAAATGAGTGCACTTAAAACAGTATGTTTATCATAAAATAATTAACGAATGCGTTGTTAATTTTTTTTTTTTTTTTTTTACAGTTTTAGAAATGTTTGTGTAGCCTACTATTCATTTTTAACATGAAGACTTGTTTTGTAACAGCGCGTGCGACTCCGCATCCGAAGATGAACGAGTTCGAGGCTATTCTAGAGCAGTCTCAGGGCAGACACAGAGAGAGAGTCCTTATTTGTATCTTTTAAAGTCTATTTTGGGCAAAAAGCATAGTATAATAAAATCACTAAAACAAGTCTTCATGTTAAAAATGAATAGTAGGCTACACAAACATTTCTAAAACTGTAAAAAAAAAAAAAAAAAATTAACAACGCATTCGTTAATTATTTTATGAAACTTTTTTTTTTAATAATAAATAAAAAATAATTATTAATTAAATAATTTAAAATGAATTAAAAATTAATAATTAATTTTATAATTAATTATTTTATCATAAACATACTGTTTTAAGTGCACTCATTTATAGTCATAAATTAAAAATAATTGATAAATAAATACATTTAAAAATAAAAACAATAAATAATAATAATTGTTGTTGTTATTATTATTATAATTATTATTTGCCTATTGAACAAAGAAATTAAAAGTCAGTCATAATACACAATGCCAGGTTTATTAGGCAATAATAATAAAATGCTAAGATTATTACAGTTAAACACGATTTTGACACACAATTCTTATTAAATCGTTGCATTCCGCCACCCGTTTATAGAGAATCACTGCAGTTAATATAATTTGATGAATAATACACAATAAAACAATAAGATTCGTGGGGGTTTGCTGTTCTTCTTCTAAAATGAATCCGTGAGTAAAGTTTTTACAAACCCGTGCACACGGATTGTTAAAGCGTGCGCACGGATTATGAATTTGTGGGAACAGATTTAAAAACCGAGGGTACGGTTTGCAAAATCTGAGCGCACGGATTGGAAATTCGTGGGTACGGTTTAATATTCCGTGGGTACGGTTTAATAATCCGTGGGCCCGGTTTAATAATCCGTGGGCACGATTTGTTAAACCGAGGGAACAGTTTAAGAATTCGTGATCACGGTTTATAAACTGAGGGAACGGATTGCAAAACCGTCTGCACGGATAGTTTTTTTTTCTCCTATAGGTGACCTGCCGGGCTCCGTAGTATTGCTTTAATACTCTGATGTTTTGTCATGTTGAATAATATAAATAAATAAATAAAAAAACTCTCCAGTGACCGAATTCGTGTTCACGATCAAATTATTCACAACATAAGACGCGAAATGAGACGCACCTTTTCTGTTACTCGATCTGTTGATGAACTTTACTCACAGACCGCTCATTACTGTTAAACGCAATACGATTGTGACATTTAATGCAGAATAATTCGTTTTACATAGATTCTAATAATTATATCTACTTAACGACTTGTATCGATATAAACACGCTAAATGGTTAAAAACACAAACCTTTCTTCAGCCGAATCACAACAGACGTGGACTTATGACGTCACTTCGCCAGACCAAAATTGAAGTCCCATTCACAAGATGCTGTCTAAAATCACAAAAGTGCATATTCATTTTAATACAAAACACACAAGTAGCACATCAAACATTTATTAGGGCCACAGACAAATGAAACAATATATAGGTAACACGTTCCAATGTTTTATTAACCCTTTAACTGCACCACCAAGAAAAAGGCTTTTTTTTTTCAACACATCCCATCATTTTTTAAATATTAGCCTCTACAAATGCTTGATATGTCTCATTTAAAGTACAAGTACCTGAATTCATACTATGAAAATCAGCAAATATGAACTATAATATTAATTTAGTTTAAAAACAATCTATTTTATGTGTTAAAAATATTTTTGTATATTGAATCTTCTTTATTTATTGAAGTATGCCATTAAACATTTCAGGTTTTCATTTAAACACAGGAAATTATATGTTTTCTTGGTTTTTAACAATAAACAAAAATAAATAACACAAAAAGCTAAAAGTAACAAAACCAAAGACATTACATTCTTTCTGCATTAAAAAAAAGCACAAATATAGTAATATAATGGCATTTTAGGCTGTTATGTTTCAAGAAAAACGCCGTCAAGTGTGGTAGTGCAACAGGTTTTTTTAAATTCTTTCTTTTTGTAGATAAATTAACATTTCTTTGTAAACCAGCAATGCTGCGTAGTGTAAGCCAACATTAGAAACAATCCCTCAAACAATCTAAAACACTAGGGATTGTAAAACATTTCAGCAACATCTCTTACATGTGAAATGGTGCAACAGCAAGAGTGCTTCCTGAACATGAGAAACGCATAGTGCATAGTGTTGTCATGCTTGCGAAGCATGTCAAAGAGTGGACGGATTTTGTAAAATCGATCTGGATTCTCACTGCACTGCTGATTGGATCCTCCAGCTCCTGGGCAGACTACAGGTTGCTATGATAAGCAACATGCTGAATCATCTCATCAGTGAAGAGCATTTTGAAGTATTGGAAGGGTGACTGTACAAACATAGGGGGTTCAAATCACGATTCTGTGACCTGGAATTCCTCAATGTCTTCATGCTTCCAGATTATTCTTGTGGCATTGTGTGGGCCTGAGGGGGAACTTGAGCCTGTGGTATCCTCTGGCTCCTTCAAGGAAACTGTTTTTAGAGTGTGTTTTTCTTCTTTTCTTACATGGAAGCTTTGTAGAGGATGTGCTTGTTGAGGGTGCATCATCTTCATCCAGGGACTCAAAAGAACTGTCACCAGCTACCTCTTTTCGGATGGGGTGATAATCCAGATCCTCTATTGGGTCATCAACATCGCCGATATCAGCATCAGAGTCTTGGGGGTTTTCTGGTACAACCATAGAAACTGTTAACATCCATCTAGTAATTGTAAATAAAAAATAAAATAAATAAACAATCTCTAACAATTTTAGTAATGTTAGTACACCAGCATTTGTCATTTAATTGCTTCTAATTATGATTTTGTTTGCCACTTTTGGATATTTTTTGAAGTAAATATAATAAATCATAAGTTTATTTCTCTGAAAATAGTCCATTCTGGCTGCAGAAACGGATGATCTAAAAACATTAGCTTAGCTTTTCTACGTTTACCATAATGTGGCAAATCATAAAGCGTTAATTGTGCAACAATTTTTATTTTTCTTGGCTTAGTAAAAAACAAAAAACAGATGTGGATGTGCCACCACAATAAAGACCCTGGAATCATCCATATGACAAATTGCCCTAAATTAATAATAGATTTACAATATTTAAATAAATACACATCAATGTTTTGAATGCACATGTTTATCTAATCGGAGTGTCATCAGTGTTTGATGATGTTGCATTGGGCATTTATTTGCATACTTTTACTATTACATATCTGATCAATCTTAGCATGTTTTAAGTGTGTGACATTCATCACCATACTAACCTGCTCCAGGGCAGGTTTTGTTCTCGGTGACAGATCTCAAACTGAAGCTGGACCAATCAGCTGTGGGCAAAGTGCCACATGTCTGACTAAAAATAGCCACTCCCCCTGTTTCTACTCCAAACTAAAGCTAATTACATAGTACATTGCCTTTAGTGATGAATATTAATTATAATTATTTTATATGATTTATACAGTTCTGCTCAAAATTATTCATACCCTTGGTAAATATGATCAAAGAATGCTGTGAAAATTATTTTGATATTTGATTTAAAATATTACAAAAATAATTGCATTAATAATTTTAATTAAAAAAAAATTGAGAATAAGAATTTAAAATGGGGGTACAATCTCATAATTAAATAAATGTTCCATAATTAATGGGCCACACTTATTAATTCCCTTTTATTAAATTGTTTTTGCACCTTCTTTTCCCAAGATAACAGCTCTGAGGCCCTGTCCTAAATGGCACCCTAAATTCTTGCAGTCTTCCTACAAGTCTGCACTTTCATGACGTATCACCACTTTGACTGTCGGGATGAAGTCTGCTGCAGAGTTCACATCAGGGCGGGCTCGGCAATAGTGCGCATCGAGGGCACATATCGACCGCAAAGAGGGGTGCTCGTGAGACCGAAAGTGCATATGAAGTGTGCCATTTGAGACAGGGCCTGAGTCTTCTATAATGCCTGATGAGTTTGGAGAACACCTGACAATACAGAATCTCTCCAGATTCCCAGATCCATGTTGGTGCTGCTTCTCTTCAGTTTACCCCACTCATTTTCTATAGGGTTCAGGGGCCTCATTTATAAACGTTGCGTACGCACAAAAGAAGGCGTACGCCGCTCTCTACGCAATAATTGGTATTTATAAAAAGCAAACTTGACGGGAAAATGTGCGGTCCTTCACGCAAGCTCTGACCCAGGCGTACGCACAAAAACGGGTGAAATGAGAAATGGCGACACCGTCGGCAGATGGAAGAAACACGTGAAAGTGTGTGAAACTGTAGACCGTTGTGCAAAAGAAATGGCAATACTGCCTCTTATATATAACATGAAGACTTCACAAAGCAAGTCTTACAATTAACAGCCTATACACGAACACCCGTTTGATCGATCTGCAGTGCAAAACAAACAAAATCAAACGAAAATTACAACAGAAATGCAAATTAACACATATTTGCAAAAAGAAAAGTGAAATTTGTTCTGCAATAATATTGGCATATTATGCAATTCATCCTCATAAATAATATGGCAAACAGAACGAAATAGCTAATGTACGATATTCTCGTCAATGTGTCCGTCTGGCGGAGCAGATATAGATGCAATTAGATAGACAGATAGATAGATAATTAGGGAGATACAGTATAGATGGATGGATGGATGGATGGATGGATGGATGGATGGATGGATGGATGGATGGATGGATGGATGGATGGATGGATGGATGGATGGATGGATGGATGGATGGATGGATGGATGGATGGATGGATGGATGGATGGATGGATGGATGGATGGATGGATGGATGGATGGATGGATGGATGGATGGATGGATGGATGGATGGATGGATGGATGGATGGATGGATGGATGGATGGATGGATGGATGGATGGATGGATGGATGGATGGATGGATGGATGGATGGATGGATGGATGGATGGATGGATGGATGGATGGATGGATGGATGGATGGATGGATGGATGGATGGATGGATGGATGGATGGATGGATGGATGGATGGATGGATGGATGGATGGATGGATGGATGGATGGATGGATGGATGGATGGATGGATGGATGGATGGATGGATGGATGGATGGATGGATGGATGGATGGATGGATGGATGGATGGATGGATGGATGGATGGATGGATGGATGGATGGATGGATGGATGGATGGATGGATGCTGATAAAATAACGTATGACGTATGTCTCAACCATTCAGAAAGCTGCAAGTTACATTACATTTGCACTGAACTATTTCCCATTTCCACGTAGATTATAACCGACATCTGTAGCTTGTCAGATGCAATTAAATGGACGAAAATAAAATGCCCTATCACAATGCATAATGACGCACAATGGCTGATCTTGCGCTCTTAGAAGATGTGGCAAATGAAAGGATTCGTAGTGAACGCATCTTCACACAGCAAGAAGACTTGCTGGCAAACGAGGACACACTCTGGCGATGGAGCGCTAGACGCTTTTTTGCCTCGACTTTGATGTCCGACCATTTCTTTTTTATTTCTGCCATGGTCCGAGGTTGTGAGGCTACAGCATTTACGGCGTCTGCAACCTTTTGCCACTCAAGTGCCATTTTGGCATTAGTAATGCCCACACTGTGCCCTCCAAAACAACATTTTTATCCTCTTTTCAACCTTGCCAACGATAATTTCTACTTCACATTGAGTGAAGTTACGTTTTTTTTATTTCCTCTCTGTGTTTGCCATGATTTCGCAATCGATGAATATTAACTTGTGGGCGTTTCACGGACTATTTATGGGCAACTATGGGCGTGACATGAAGCCGCAAAAGCTGCGCTATATTTAGAATTGATTGTGATTTATTAAGGGAAAACTGCGTAGGATGTGCGTGCGCACGGTTTTATAAATCCGAATATATCTGTGCGTACGCACGTCCTATGTTTCATCCGTACGCCACTTCTGACACAAATCCTACGCAAAGTTTTATAAATGAGGCCCCAGGTCAGGAGACTGGGACGGCCATGGCAGAAGCTTCATTTTGTGCTCAGTGACACATTTGTGTGTTGATTTTGATGTTTGTTTTGGATCGTTGTCTTGATGGAAGATCCAACCACGGCCAATTATAAGATTTCTAGCATTTTTTTTATCAGTTGGTATTTGGTAGAATCCATGATACCATGTATATGAACAAGAACTCCATGACCTCCAACAAACTGTGATGCACTGTGTATTCTGTCAAAACCAGCATTAACTTTGAGCAATTTGAGCTACAGTAGCTTGTCTGTTTGATCTGACCACACAGTTCCTGGGACAAATTGTTCTGGGTCATTTCAGTGGAAATGCTGCTTTAGTCTGTTTTTGCCATTCAAGGGTGAGAGGCTCTCTACAAAGTGGAAAAGGTCCAGAACAATAAACAACGTGGAAAAGCTCAGTCACAATTAAAGGATTAGTTCACTTCAAAATGAAAATTTCCTGATAAATTTACTCACCCCAATCTCATCCAAGATGTTCATGTCTTTTTTTCTTCAGTCGAAAATATTTTTTTCTTTACATAATGGTTTTCAATAGCAACCAACGGTATAAAGGTCCAAATCAATGCAGTTTCAAAGGGCTTCAGAGGCTCTGCACGATCCCAGATGAGGAATAGGGTCTTATTCCTTTTTATATGGTTATAAATTAACCATATAAACTAAATGACTGATCTAATGCCCACATTGTCACTATATGATGAACTGAAATGAGCTAGAAGACATCACCGTTTTCTCCGGAATGGCTGTACGGCTGAATAAAATTCTGTTGTATTATTTTCCTGTTTAATACTGTGAAGCTACTTTGAAACAACCTGCATTGTAAAAAGCGCTATATAATTTTTTTTCTTCAAACCATCGGCCATTTTCTAAAAAAAAATAAACATTTATATACTTTTTAACCTCAAATGCGTGACTTCTGTCACGCTTGTGACATTCGTGGAAGTACCGACCCAGTGTTACAACGAACGTGCAAAGACTAAATAAAATGCCCTTAACAAAAATAAAAGTAAAACAACGATGTTGAACAATTCTAAAGTTGGAGGAGAACATGAGATGGAGTTTTTTGGCACTGGGTCTGTACTTCTACCTACGCCACAGACGTGACCTTTCTGACGTGATGACGTCATGCGCAGTGAAGAAGAACAACACAGAAGTCGCGCATTTGAGGTTAAAAAATATATAAATATTTATTTTTATAAGAAAATGGTCGATAGTTTCGCTAGATAAGACCCTATTCCTCGGCTGGGATCATGCAGAGCCTCTGAAGTCCTTTGAAACTGCATTGATTTGGACCTTCAACCTGTTGGTTGCAAATTAAATGCATTATGTGAAGAAAAACGTTATTTTCGACTGAAGAAAGACATTAACATCTTGGATGAAATGGGGGTGGGTAAATTATCAGGAAAGGGAAAGGGAACTAATCCCTTAACAGACATATTCACTGTAGGTTTTACCTTGTAGCCATGCAATGATAATGCAGAGCGTGAGCAGGCAACAAAATCAGCAGGACAAGCTATCCCAAAGTTAAAGCCACTTAAAACAGCCCATTCATATGGTACGCTATAAAATATATTTTATTTAAACACATCTACAAATACACTTTACATATAGTGAAACATTTGAGATGTTCTGAAGAGGTATCAAAACTAATGAACTAATGAAAGTAATGCTTTCCTTCTGTATGCAATGTATTAGAGACTGTAAATGATGAAGCTCGTGTTTGAAGAGGAGCTTACAGACCCCAGACCACTTGTAGAAGAGCTTAAAGAAATCCCCATTCCCACATTCCCGTCCTCTCTTCAAAAAAACCTTCAAAAGGAGGAAGTTATTGTCCGCCAAGTCTCATGCTTCAGTCAAGGGGCGGGCGAAATCCAACAAACGGTCCATCCAGATCTGGAAACTCCTGCTGAATCCGGAGCACAACACAGGATGGAAGAACAACCCTGATTTGTCGTGCTAAATAGCCCCAGCACCAGCTGACGAAGCTTCGATGGGCGAGATGACGGTACCGCCTGTAAAGAGAATAGTGGATACTATTAACGTTGTAAATAAAACTGTAAAAAAGGTGTACATATAATTGTTTGCATTAATCTTTTTTTTCTTTTTTTAACAAATAAATATTTTTTAAGAAAAACATTCATGTCTTAATTAGCTTTGTTTTTGCAGTGGTGTCATAAAACTACATTTTATTTATATTAGTTTACAGAATAAAGAATTTTAAAAAAAACATACTCTTCTTCTGTCCTACGCCTCAAAGGTCCATAATCAGATTTGTAGATGTTGAGAATGTTCTGCAGGGTGTAAGGATTCAAACAGTTCAGTTCAAAGCCCGGGTGGTCTATCATGCATTTCAGAGGCCCTGGAACCTGATTCATGCGTCTTACAACCTAAGGAAGACAAGCCACCAACTAGTTATAATACTGTCAAAATTACAAGAGTAAAAGCAACTCAGTAAAAGGCATCATATGACCTCTTTCATTAAATATCACCTCTTTGCATACAATTATAAATACGCCGATCAGGCACAGCATTATGAAAGGTGAAGTGAATAACACTGAATATCTCTTCATCACGGCACCTGTTAGTGGGAGGGATATATTAGGCAGCAAGTGAACATTTTGCCCTCAAAGTTGATGTGTTAGAAGCAGGAAAACTGGTCAAGGGTAAGGATTTGAGTAAGTTTGACAAGGGTCAAATTGTGATGGAGAGACAACTGAGTCAGAGCATCTCCAAAACTGCAGCTCTTGTGGGGTGTTCCCGGTCTACCGTGGTCGGTAGCTATCAAAAGTGGTCCAAGGAAGGCAAAGTGGTGAACGGGCGACAGGGTCATAGGCAACCAAGGCTCAGTGATGCACGTGGGGAGCGTAGGCTGGCTCATGTGGTCCAATCAAACAGACAAGCTATTGTAGCTCAAATTGGTCAGCCTTTCAGTGCTCAGACCATACACAGCACACTGCATCAAATTGGTCTGCAGAAGGAAGCTTCTTCTTTGCTGAAGACAAGCAGACTAAGGACATGGATTACTGGAACCATGTCCTGTGGTCTGATGAGACCAAGATAAACTAATTTGGTTCAGATGGTGTCAAGCGTGTGTGGCAGCAAACAGGTGAGGAGTACAAAGACAAGTGTGTCTTGCCTACAGTCAAGCATGGTGGTGGGAGTGTCATGGTCTGGGGCTGCATGAGTGCTGCCTGTACAGCTACAGTTCATTGAGGGAACCATGAATGCCAACATGTACTGTGACATACTGAAGCAGAGCATGATCCTCTCTCTTCAGAAACTGGGCAGGGTAGTATTTCAACATGATAATGACCCCAAACACAAGATTACCAGTGCCTTGCTAAAGAAGCTGAGAGTAAAGGTGATGGACTGGCCAAGCATGTCTCCAGACCGAAACCCTACTGAGCATCTGTGGGGCATCCTCAAACGGAAGGTGGAGGAGCGCAAAGTCTCTAACATCTAACAGCTCTGTGATGTTGTCATGGAGGAATGGAAGAGGACTTCAGTGGAACTCCATGCCCAAGATGGTTTAGGCAGTGCTGGAAAATAATGGTGGCCACACAAAATATTGACACATTGGGCCCAATTTGGACAATCACTTAGGGGTGTACTCACTTTTGTTGCCAGCGGTTTAGACATTAATGGCTGTTTGTTTAGTTACTTTGAGGGGACAGCACATTTACACTGTTATACAAGCTGTACACTCACTACTTACATTTTTGTAAATATTTTATTATATCTTTTCATGGGACAACACTGAAGAAATTACACTTTGCTACAATGTAGTGTACTCACTTTTGTGAGATACTGTACATACGCACACATATACACCCACACACATTCTAAGATGCGTGAAACAGTGGTATTTTTAACTGAAACGCTGAATCTATGCCCATTTTGCTGAAATTTCTCACAGCTTCATCAGAAAAAACACAAGCCTCACTTACAATCCATGTCTGGATCAAGGCCAGCAGCATATGCCTCCTCAACATCTGAATATGCAGCCTCCATCCAAGTGTCAAAAAAAAAAAAACCTCAATCGCCTCCTCTCTTGTATACTCTTAGTCATGTTTTTGTCCATTTTTAATTGTTTTGTAATCTAAAAATCCTCTAAAAGTCTAACGCTCGAAGCACTCATTTGCTGATGGACATTACCGTAATAAGCCGTATATTGGCGCACAATGTTTACTCTCAGGAGCTATTTGAATGATTTTGATAGTGCAAACGGTTGAAGAGTTACGGTAACATGAATACAGCTTGATTGGATGTGTTAGCAATGACACGCCTGGTTTAAAAGGGTTAAAGGATCTGCTGCTGACATCTTGGTGCCAGATACCACAGCACAACTTCAGGAGTCTAGTGGAGTCAAGTCAATGCCAATCAGTCTTGACTGGTCAGCAAAAGGAGGACCAACACAATACAAGTCATAATGTTATGCCTTATTGGTATATATATATACACACACATACATGTGTGTCCCGTGCTGGCAAAAGGAGTCGGAATGCGCACAGGATAATTTCAAGTTTTCAAAAAAACTTTTCAAAAAAATCTATTCATTAAACCCTTGTCTAGCAATCCCAATGCTCCAAAAAGAAAAGTCTCTTTATTTGTACATTCTCAGAGAGGAGTACCTTTCCCTTGTCCATGAAAACAATGTCACTTGCGCTGACTAAGGGTGTACTCACACTAGGCACGGTTTCCTTGTTCAAAACTCAATTGGGACATGATACTGCTTGCTAATGTGGTGTTTACTTTAGACCCCGGAAGATATAACATTGCTAATATATATCAGCAGCTATTAAATGTTTATCATATCAAGTTCCGGAGATCGTCGGTTTCCCCTCAGTCCACGGTTAGATGAATTGAGACATTGTCCGATTGTATAAGTGTGTAGGCCTGTGTCTATATAGGACAAACCGTGTGGAGAATGGTATGCAAAACATAAACGTGTCACAATGATCGTAATATTATATTTTCTGTCAAAATGATCGCACTGTTTATTTTGCGTGGCAGATTGCGCAATCTTGAGTAAAAACAGCTGCGTCATTGTAAAAATAACCGACATGTTATACATTGTCTCAAAATTAATACTTAATTTCAGTTGTTATGCATGTTTTACCAAGTTTAATAATGGCTGGCATTTGGATGTTATGAAGATTAAGAAGAAGCAGTAAAACTATATGGTGTGAAAGTCCATAAAAAGGTGAGCATAAAGTGCACTGCACACAATATTTTCATTTATTGTTTACTGTGAACATGTCTAATAAATAATTGAAAAAAATAAAATTGACATTTTTTTTTCTAAAAAGGTCAACATTTCTAGCTGAATATTATTCACCATTCTGTGGCAACAAGAGCTCTTTAAAACAGATGTCCAGGAAAGGTAAGCATACAGTATATATTAATTGCTTATTATGAACATGAATCATTATGAATAAGATGTATTAAAAAATAAGTATGCAAATTAATTGTAGACAGAATCTTTACTTTTTACATGTTACTAAATATTGTAAAGATGTTGAAATTATCAAATTTAAAAGCAGTTAAAACATGAATCAAGGGAGAACAACAAAATGCAAAATATCAAATTAATGAGAACAAATGTGATTAATTAGATGACTTGGGTTTTTTTTCTCTATTCTGCAAAGACTCCTTCAAAGTGATACCCCCCCTCTGTTGTCTAATTTTGGGTTGAAAGTATTACAGTTTTTTCTGAATGCTTAAGCGCTAATCGTGATTCTTGTAGCACAATTTCTAAAACTATTAATACGTATAGCAAAACCACTCACTGAGTTTGCAAAACTAAAAGCACAAACACTGCTTTGCACTCAGTTTGCAATTTTGTAACACACACTTTGCAAAACTGTAGGCACAATTCACTGCACAACACTCTTTTTGCAGAACTTTAAACACAACTCACTGCTTACACTCAATTACCAAATTTCCAACACACTCCTAGCAAAATTATACACATGTATGGCTATCATTAACACTATTTTGCCAACTGTCTGGCACACTTTCACATGTGAAAACTGTTTTAGATAATTAGTTCACTTTGCAATCAGCCTAAGCACTATAAATAAGCCACAGGTAAGCTGTCTGTGTGGAATACAATGGAAGGAGCAGGAAGAGTGAGAAGAGTGAGAATCAGAGGAGGCCGAGGAAGAGGACGTGGAGGTGAAGAAGCGAGAGGGTTAGAGGAAGAGGACAAGGAGGAGCAAGAAGAGGACGAGGAGGGGAAAGAGGAAGGGTAAGAAGAGTAAGAAATAGAATAAGTGATGACATCAGAGCTACAATAGTGGGCCATGTCATCAACCATGGGATGACCCTGAGGGAAGCTGGCCAACGGGTTCAGCCTAATTTGAGCCGCTACACTGTGGCAAGCATCATTAGGACATTTCGAAATGAGAATCGGAAAGTACTTTGTAGCACTGCCATACTCTAATGAGAAACACAACAGTACCATACATGCATTGTTACTTTACAGAATTGCTAGACGTCCAGATGTTGGGGGCAGAGGAAGAATATTCACTCCAGAGCAAGAGACCCATATAGTGAACATGCTGATTGCCAATAATGCAATAAGACTGCGCGAAATACAGCAGCGCATAATTGATAATGACACCATCTTTCAAAATATACACAGTGTAAGCATTTCTGCACTAAGTCGTGTACTTGCGCGCCACAGAATAAGAATGAAGCAAATTTACAGAGTTCCTTTCGAGAGAAACACAGAACGTGTAAAGCAACTGCGATATGAATATGTGCAGGTAAGCTATAGTGTCATTGGTTCTGAATTTGGATCATACTGTAGTGCTGTGCATGGGCCTGATGTGTTGCATTTGTTTTGTCTTGTCCAGAGAGTGATGGAACCGGAACCAGAAGCAGATGCCATGGGACATGAGCTACTTTTTGTAGATGAGGCCGGTTTTAACCTCAGTAAAACCAGGAGATGTGGCAGGAACATTATTGGACACCGTGCCATCATCAATGTCCCAGGACAACGTGGTGGTAACATAACAATGTGTGCAGCTATAAGCCAAAATGGTGTTGTTCACCATCATGCAACCATAGGCCCATACAACACTGCACACATTATTGCATTCCTGGACACCTTACATGACATGCTCACTGTTCAGAGACCAGAGCATAGGGATGGGCGATATCTTATCGTTTGCGATATACCGGTAAAAATTCTCCCCACGATAAGAATTTGTCTTCCCGCGATAATAACGATAAAGCCTAGTTGATAGCGCGACCCATCCGCAGTGCCGCCGCTGGCCGTCTCTTGATGCTTAAAGAGTTTACTTTATGATGGCCGCGGTGGCTGCATTCGTCAATTTGTATAGCTGAACGGGGGTTGGAGAGAGAATTTTCTTGTAGTGCCCTTGCAGCACTCGGTGCCCTAAGAGCCGCGCAATGGGAGCGGCGGCACTGAATCCGCATCTCACGTGCAGAGCGAAAACAACTATGGCGGAAGAGTTCATAGCTAAACGAGGGGCTACCTGAGGGCAACCTGAACCTGTACATACAAATGTATTTTCACTCGCTGAGCACTTAGAGCGAATATCTTAAGCGCTCAGTCCTTCTCAATCGATCGGTAAAGCATACTATTTCAGTTGATCTCAATGAATGCGCAGTGTATTTGACGCACAGTAAACACTAGTGTGAGGCGCGCGACTGAGAGCGCTCAGTGTTTCACACACACTCAAAGAGAGAGCGAGAGAGTCTTATACCACACAGAATTGATGTGCTACATGTAAACAATATCCTGTGTTGTATTTTCCTGTAAAATAATGGCGTTTATTTGGAATTATTCAGCCTTTCATGAACAGGAAAAAACGAATGCACAAACGGGAATCTCATTGGCTGGCGTGCACCTATTACTGTGCCTGTTTTGATTTCAGCAAATCAGTTTGAATGAACAACATGATTAATATTCATGAACCCAGAAGCTCATTATTCCTTAGTCCAGTTTATTTTTATCAGTAGAAGAATTCGTGGTATTATTATCTTATCAACTCAAATTACTGAAGTTCTATCATTAAATCATTATTTTCAACTTTTTTGTAATCTGAAGACATTTTTGGGATAATTACTTTTGCTGTTTCTGCTATTTTTACCACTGTTTGCACCATGAGTGTATGAATAAATACAGAATCGGTTTACATGTAAAACTTGTCATTGATTTGAATTATTATTGTTTGTATTGTGTGATGTTTTTTAGCACAGTTGCACTACTTAAACATTACCTGCACTTTTACAGAAGACAATTATATCTGCAACTTTTCCATTTCTGAAAAGGCTGGTGTGGAATTTTACATAAAAAAATAATTAATTATATATATATATATATTTTTTTTTATGTATTATAGGAGCCTATTTGATGACATGTACGTTTTACTTTAGATGATTGTTTGTTTTTCTGAAACTCGCAAGAATGCATGCAGCTTTCACTTGTATCCAAAAACATGGGGAATGATACTACATTTATCGTCATTGATATCGTTATCGCAATAAATACTAGAAAATATCGGGATACATTTTTAAGTCCATATCGCCCATCCCTACCAGAGCATACCCAATATGTCATCATATGGGACAATGTTAGTTTCCATAGGGCTGCTTTGGTCCGCAACTGGTTTACAGACCACCCATTCTTCATGGCACTCAACCTCCCTCCATACTCTCCATTCTTAAATCCCATCGAGGAGTTCTTCTCTGCCTGGCGCTGGAAAGTGTACGACCATCATCCTCATCAACAGGTAGCCCTTTTACAGGCAATGGAGGAGGCATGTGGAGATATTGACCAGGCATCATATCAGGCCTGGATACGGCATTCAAGGAGATATTTTCCCCGGTGCCTTGGACTGGAGGATATTGCATGCGATGTGGACAAAATTTTGTGGCCGGACCCAGAAAGACGACATGATGTAGGCTGATTGGTTTTTTTTTTGGTTTTTTTGTGAAATTACTATTTTGTGTTCTGACTTTGTCTTGGTTTTGATGAGTGTGAATAAACACCAATACTTGAAGTTTGGATCCTTGTATGTTTACATGACACTATGACAAAAGTATGACCTCAAATTGACGTCTGTACACAGAGAAAGCAAAAGTCAGATGTGTTTTGTATTCATACCATCAGTGTGTAGTTGGCACATTGTGTGCTTAGTAGATAATGGCTTGTGTTTACTGTTTGATACGAAAACATCATTTTTACGAAGGTGTGAAGAGTTAATCTAGCTGTGTTTGCTTTTGCAAGAGAACTACAATGTTTTGATAATTGGGTGAAATGTTTTCTTATTTGTGTGTAGAGTTTTGCAAAAATAGCCAATAGTTACAAAAAATGTGCTTAAGCATTCAGAAAAAACTGTAATCACTTGGTCATGTGTCACCCAAGCTTCATCTTCCATCACAGGTAACATGTAGACCAATCCAGCACTGTCGTTCCTTCTTAAGAACCTTATTTCCACTGCCTACTGGTCTCGGTTGTTAACAAGTCCGACAAACTGTCTGAATGATTTGTTTGCCTTGAACTGGACCAAGACACAGTCTCCAGTTTTAATTGATCTCCAGTTGTTCTTCGCAGCTGCTGACTGGAGCTCAGAGGACTGGTGTCCAGAACTTTCAGCACAATCTTTGATACCCCTTTTCCACCAAGGCAGTGCTAGAGCTAGATCGGAGCCAGAGCCTAGTTTCAAATCGGTTCTTTGTGTTTCCACACTCAAAGCCCCAGCTCCGAGCCAGGATGGTTCTTAAGTAGCACCAAAACATTGCTGGGCTAGAACAGGGCTAGAAGTAAGAACCGATTACGTCAGGCGCTGGGGGCGGGGTCAAAAAGACCAACACAGACTTGAGATCCGCCATTGTTGAAATAGCAGCTAATGAAGCTAACAGCTGCTGCTCGTTTGTAATCTCTGTCTATACAAATTACAGCGAACTGCATGAATGCGTTGGATTCGCTGTGTTTTCGTTGTGTTTTGATGCCGATGTAGGATCGTAAAGCCATGTGAATCAATAGCAACGCAACGTTTGCATTGTTGATGGAAGGCTTGTTGGCAGCGGTGCTGTGCAGAGACCGATCGCCGTATGACAGGGTTCCTCAAACTCGGTCCTGGAGGGCCGCTGTCCTGCAGGGTTTAGCTCCAACCCTGATCAAACACACCTGAGCAAGCTAATCAACGTCTTCAGGATCTCTAGAAAATCACAGGAAGGTGTGTTTGATCAGGGTTGGAGCTAAACTCTGCAGGACAGCGACCCTCCAGGACCGAGTTTGAGGAACCCTGCCGTATGACAACGAGTCCAGCGAGAGCACATGACTCCTTATGCTTTTGATTCACTCATGCGTTTTTTTTTTATATCATACGTGGATTGGTCTGTGTGTTTGTGTTTCCCGCTGCCCATGGTTGCCAGGTTTTCACAACAAAACCTGCCCAATTGCTACTCAAAACAAGCCCAATCGCGTTTCAGGGGGGCTTCCCCTCGCTTTAACCTGCGGAAATGGAAAACAGCCCACGGCAACAGTGGTGAAGTAGCGACTTGGCAACACTGCCGCTGCCTTGCTAGCGTTGCTGAGAAAGATGAGACGTATACAGTGACGTAAGACCTGGCTCTGTTGTGGCTCTCAGCATGTGGAAAAGCAAACGGTTCTTAGAAGGCTCCTCAGAAACCAACTATGAACTGGGACTAGCTCTGGCTCCGATCTAGCACTGCCTTGGTGGAAAAGGGGTATGAGAGGAATGCTGCCACAGACCTCTTGTTGTGTTCCAGGCTCTCACTCACTATGGCATACGACTCTGGATCTCCATCAGACGACAGAACAGAGGGAAACACTTGGCCTGGAAAAATGTGCTTCGTTTTCTCTTAACAAAACAGTGATGCACTTGAGAAAACCCAAGTACATCACCTAGTGTGCCACTCCTCTGGACCTTATTCGGCAGCCTTCCTGTTGCTTGCCATGTTTTTCTTCCTCTGGGATGTTACTGAGGACATGCATTTCCAACAGCTTGCCATTCATGCATTCAGCACACTGACCTAACATACAGTGGGGACTGTCTGGATTGCAGGCCACAGCTTCAACAAAATTCTGTGTGCTCTGGAATGCTTGCCTTGGAATAATATGTTGTACACAGTCTAGGGCTAACTTAATGTTTTCATGGTAACGGCAAAGACAAACATTTCTTGGAGTTTCTGAACACCGGAGTACATGAGATGGTAGAAGCTCAGCTAATTTAGATTTCCAAATTATAGACTCTGGATGTTCAATCTTGAAGCAGCGGTAGGCCTCTAGAATGGACTTTGTTAAATGCCGTTTCTGGATTTTCTTTTTTACTCGTCCCTCTCTGATTGTGAACACATCCCTCATCCCTGGTGCTTGCCTTGAGATGTCATCTCTCTCATAGAACTCCCTGACTTTAACATATGTAGTAGTAGTGCTGGTCATACTATTCATTTTCTTTTTTTCTGGAAGAAATAGTTTTTTTTTATTATTTAATTTTTTTTTCGAGAGCTGCTAGGTAAAGCTTGAAGTGCTCGTTTTACTGCCTTGCTCAGAGAGTGTCTTGATTTATATGGTGAATTCCGCGGGGACTCCTGGAAAGCAGGCACCTGTAACTTCTTCAGCAAACGCCTTTTTCTCTGTCTTAGTCTTGCAAGCTTCCTGACTCTTTCTGCTTCTTGTTTTGATTGTGTTTCTTTCTTTCTTTGTCTTTCTGCTTTTTTTCTGTTCCTTTCCTGTTCCTTGAAATTTTCATTATTCCTCTTCCTCTCTCGGAATGCCCTTTGTCTTTCAGCATTTTTTGCCCTTGCGCACTGTAGGATGAGATGTATATATAAATTAATTTTATTGTTGTTTCTTTATTGTATTTGTTATTACTGCTTATTTTTGTTGTTGTATTATTAATTACTGTTAACATTGATATTTTGTAATAAAAAAAATAGTTAAAACTGACTAAGCTGATTCTTTCATGGCCATAGTGTATTCGGTGTAACCAACGTTTATTCAGACACCTTGTAGTTTAAAAATGGTAAAATATGACTAGAAATTTTTTTCCTGAGTCAGAAATGTCAGATAACACTTAAGCAAAACATGGTCAGGTCAAAGTGTATGAATAATTTTTGGTCCCAAATGTTTATACATTTTTTTTAGGTGTAATGTGTCACAGTTTACGTTATTTTGCTATCCTTACGACTCTTTTTGCCAGCACGGGTCACATACATCTTTATTTTAAGTAGTAATTTATTATAGTACCTTTGGTATTTCCATGCAGCAGACATGTTCAACTTCACTGGGCATTCTATTACAGTTTTCACATCTGCACCTAAATAATCAACAAAAATACACTAGTATGTTTTTAAACTGTATTTTATGCAACCACTTCAGGACATGAATAGGGCTGGGTATTGTTCAAATTTTTTCGATATTGTTACAGATACCTTGACTTCAATACCGGTTCCTGAATGATACTTTTTTTAATACCAATTTTTTTTTTAACCGTTTTAACATTGACAAAATGAAACAAGGTTGTTTTTTTTAATGTAGTTTGTTGACTTTTTTCACAGATTCATATAGGGTACTGGGAGCCGGAATATATGCCTTGTGTAAAGCTTGCCGCAAACCACTGGAAAAAGTAGCCTAATGATTATAAATGTAAAAATAGCCGGGAGACATGAATTGTTTATTAATAAACTAGTGTTTTCTGAGTCCGTGTTGGCTGCAAAGATGAAGTTGTCTCCGCTGGTATAGTGAACGCGAGCGTGCCTATAGAGGAGATGCACTTTGCATATGGATTACATAATCAAAGTATTTGTTTTATTTGGTAAGACATTTCAAGCTTTCTATAGGCATCTTTACACAGCAAACGCGGCCCAGAAACCAAATCAAAACAGTTTCAGCGTTGCCTTTGATACTACGGGCTGAGGTGGGTCAGACCCAGTGTATTTTAAGTCTGCTTTTATGCGGCATTACGTCTTTACACAGAATTTTGAGCAGATATAGAGCCGCTTTAGAGCAGCCTTAACTCGGCTGTGTGAAGATGCCTTATAAGGCCTACTTCGGTTCATCAGCAGTTGAATACGGAGACATTTTCTGCTCAAGTTAAAGTTATTCCATGCACTGTCAAGTGCTTCAGAATTCTTTGTGTTGCAATTATCTTAATCGCAAATATTGCATTGCCTGGTGAAATGTAGCCACACTTTTGATCATTTCCACATCTTTTACATCTATGGAGGTTGAGACGCTTACCCCTATTTACACTACACACGTTTGTGGTGCATTATAGTTCCGACGAGGTTTTGTTCCATCCTCATTGGTATAAACAAGCATTGACTAGAGTGACTGGATCAGCTCCGGTGGCCGTGTCAGAGCCGTAATGCTCCACAGTAAGGGTTATACACTACAGCCTCACATGCAACCCACGTCTCTTTACCTGGGGGCCCCTGGAGTCTACCTCCAGGGCCTCCCAGGTAAAATGAGTTTGAGACCCCTGGTCTAAAATGACAGAATCCAAATTTGGGGGGAAAAATTATATGAAGTGTAATTTGATTGTTTAGTTTGCCTCGCGTCCATTAGAAAACACGGAGGGGCAGGGGTTATGAGCTATTCTGGGACCAACCACCTGGGGGCGATCGAGACGCGTCGGCTTCATTTTTTAACACGAGTGCAGCAGGTTGAGGCGCAACTGGCATAAACTAGTGTTTTTCCGCCAAAGCCAATTATGCTGCATGCTTATTGGCTCACTGTCGTTGATGAGATAAACCACTTAGGTATCGAAAATTGGTAACGAACGACAAGGCATTTTTTTTATACTCGATAGTATCGAGGCAATTCGGTCGGTGCCTAATAGGTGTTAAACTCGATACCCAGCCCTAGACATGAAGTCGTTACAGTGAAGAAGACAAATTAAATTGTTCTAAAATAGTAAAACAAAGATAAGAGTGTTTCAGATTAAAAACTTACCACTGTGAAACATTTTGCAGAAGTCGCACTTCTAAACTTGGTTCCGACTGATCATCTGCATCAGAATCCGACTCCGGCTCGAACTGATATGGTAAAACTGAAGACACAATTATAATTTTATAAGTATAACTGTCTTTATAATTGCTTTGGAAGCTGAAGCTCGCAAATTATTGGTAAAGGCCATTACATTTCCGACACATGCTTGAGGTGTTTGGTCAATCACAACTAGGGATGGGCAACAGTGGTCGAGTAATCGAGTACTCGAACGTGACAGCGACCATCGCCCTGACTTATATATTTATCTTTTTTTTATTGGTTATTGCGTCATTTTGCGCGGTACCTGAGGTCTGATTGGTTAGCGTTATACAGCACGCCTCCAAACCGCGGCGAAATAAAGTGAAACTGAGGCGTGCACTGCAGTGATGCCTGGAATCACTGTGATCATTAAGATGTGCAGCGCCAATCTGTCATAGCCTACATAGCATTATAATGAGAACACGATGGAAATAGAATGCTGTAAATTCTCTGTGCTTAGTTCCCCGTGTATCAGCTGTTAAAGGAAATCCACAGAGAAACTAGCAAGAACACTCAGACTAGCATGTGAAGTTCATGTGCGCATTTGCGTCCTTTTCTGCAGATGCACGTTGTAAGAATACATTTATGTTGTCTATATCTGATTAATCGAATATAAAACACGTTTGGTTGAGCTTAATAAGCTAGCAAAGCGCTGCCGTTATACCGGCTGTTGTTCATTCTCTTCAGTTTCAGCTCAAATGCATTAATGCTCGACATTGACCGTCTCTAAACCATATATTCTTTTTAGATAGGCTATTTCTTTCTCAGAATCATTGATATTAGTAATGCAGCAGTGCTATACTGTTCTCATATTTTTTAACAGTAGACCTAGTTTATTTAAAGTTGTTTTTCGTTATGAGTTCGAAAACGCGCAGTGATGTCTGTAAACACTTCGATCATGAATAATAATCTGTCAATCTGTCATAGCATTATAATGAGAACACGATTTTAATAAAATGTTGTTTCTGTGTGCTTTCGTTGTCCGTGTATGAGCGTTGTTAAGGGAAGAGCGCATTCAAAATGTTCCGTTTCAAACCATAGCCTGTAAAATCTAGCACGCTGAAGTTCACGTGCGCATTCACGTCCTTTTGTGTTGAACTAAGTTGTAATAGGTTCATATTAATCTGATATAGGGTGCGTTTGGTTGAGTTTATTAACCAGCTAGCAAGCGCTGCAGGGTGGTGTTATTTCACAGTTTCAGCTCAAATGCAATGCTCGATATTATTGACTTGGTTATTTGAGACGGTCATTTTATAAAGATGTTTCTTTTTCATAATCTAGCAGTTTTTTTTTTATATGTACATGTTTTCATGTCACGTTTGTATTTGTCAACAACCATTTTCATAACAGTATTTTCATTATCTCAATGACGGACATGCCCCGCCCCCCGAGTACTCGTTTTTGAGCCCTATCGATGATCGAAATGAGAAATTGACAAAAATACCCATCCCTAATCACAACGCACTGGGTTTAATACATATGTAATACACATTTGATCACAACACGTTTGTCCTGCTCTATTTCAAAATAAAACCACTTTAATTAGTACACTCTTATGACATTCTTCAAAAATATCATTCATTTCTGTAGAAAAGGACATTTAAATAAGGATCAAATGACTGAGTTCTGAAACCCACCTTTTTGTACCTCAGTATCTTGTTTAATACTGAATACTTCTTCAATTCTCAGGTCTTCACTCTGTTCTTTAATAAACCCCATTTTTGTTTGCTCCTCAGTATCTTGTTTCACTCTGAATGTTTCTTCAATTCTCATGTCTTCACTCTGTTCTTTAATAAACGCCATCTTTGTTTGCTCAGTATCTTCTTGTTTCACACTGAATGTTTCTTCAGTTCTCAGGTCTTCACTCTCCACTTTAATAAAGGCCACCTTTGTCTGCTCAGCATCTTCTTGTTTCACACTAAATGCTTCTTCAATCGTCATGTCTTCACTTTCCTCTTTAATAAACACCACCATTGTTTGTTCCTCAGTTTCTTCTTGTTTCACACTGATCGCTTCTTCAATCGTCATGTCTTCACTCTCCTCTTTAATAAACGCCATCTTTGTAATAGTGTGTCACATGGATCTCAGTCGCTTCGCCGGGAGTTTTTCTGTGTGTTTGGACAATCTGTTATGATTAAGATGAAAATAATTAACAGAAAGAAAAATTAATCCAAACTAAATCTCTGGGTACGTCTCAGTTGTAAGTCAGAGTGATTAGCCACCCCCAGCAGTACAAATTAAAGTGCCCTTGTAATAAATACATTTATGCCTTAAAACTAATCTTTGATCACCAAATTTTTTTTTTATTTTTTTTTTTAAATGTCTGTGAAAAAAACAATCTAATTATCAATTTAAAAGGTGGAGCTTTTATACTTATATGATACAGTTAAGCAACTTCCTGAATACCATCACGACTGAAAATGTGACACTGATTTCATACGACAGTTCAATAAACAAGTAGTTAATATTAACTCACTAAAAGTCATTTGAAAGAATGACTCAATGGGCGACTCATTAAGACGGCCAATTGCCGCCACCTACTTGTTTAACAATTTCCCCCCAACATTTCTTATTTAAATTTTCAAAAAATATTTCAAACAATATCATAACATTATTAAATGCAGTTGTAATTTTTCAGCAATTCAATTTGATTGGTAACAGCTCTATAGTGTTTTATTCAAATTAAATTTACTGATCAAATTTAAGAAATGAAAGATGAAGCATACATTTAATAAGATTAGGTGAAAAAGGTTAAAAAAAATAGTTTTTTTTAAAAAGCCCTTTGCTATTCTTCCTGCTTCGCTACTGTTCGGACACTCTTGCTTACTGCTCCGCGCTTTGCTCTATTACTTCTATATTTTATCTCATAATTTCAAGTTCAGCCAATCAGCACAGTGCTCAAACGACAAAGCTTGAGTCCAATGATAAAATTAGAAACTCTGGTGACTGGATTACTAAACAAAAAGCAGAATATTTCAACCGACCAGCCTCCCACTGCCTTCAGCTTACATTCCGGAGAAGGGAAAACACAGCTGCCTACATTCAAAAGGATAAGAAAATGCCTCTTCTAGAATCTACTTGCTGCACAAACTGCCACAGACTTTTACAAAGGATTGCAGTTCTTAAAACAAAGTTATTTGCGGAACCATCCAACCAGACGAATCACACAGCAGAGCTTCATCATGAACGCCCTCTGCACACTGCCGGTGAGTCCCATAAATGTAGTGCTACTCAACAGGTAGAGAAACAAGTAACTGATCAACACACTAATCGATGGCACAAACAGGGCGCGAGACCCAAAGGCACTCGAGACATCAGATTGTCACGAGCATCACATATTGCTGCAGTAGCATGCTCTACCCCAGACACAAGGATTGCAAATACTAGTTTCCTACCACCAAATATACATCTTGAAAACAGATTTGAAGTGTTAATGAATGTGGGTGAGGAATCCCCAAATGTGATGAATGTGACCGAACACAGATCGAATCAGCCCGTAGCTAACACTGATGCTAACAGGCGCTCAATGTCGAGCAGACAGCGACTCTGATAGTGGGTGACTCCACAGTCAGAAACATTAGCAGCAGGGATAATACCACATGCTGCCTTCCACATGCAACAGTTTCTGATGTCAAAAGGGAACTTAAGAACATTCTGATGAAACATAAGACTGCAAATCGACTTATTAATGTGGGGAAGACCGATATTCAGAGAGAGCAGTCAGAACTCCTTAAGAGGGATTTCAATGAACTTTTTGAAACACTTAGAAGACTAAAAGTTCAGCCGTTCATCAGTGGACCACTTCCAGCAAGAGGAACAAATAGGTTCTCACGGCTACTTGGGCTTAATACATGGCTGCAAAAAACCTGCAACATGAAGGGAGTGAACTTTATCGACAACTTTAATCTCTTCTGGAGTCAGAGACAACTGTTTACATCAAATGGCCTCCACCCAAACAAACTCGGTGCAAGAGTGCTAAAGGACAATATAAATTTTTCCCTTCATCATCCTTCAGCTGTGTGTGCCAACCCACTCAACCTGGATAGCACACACACACCAGTACAAAAGACAATGCAGGAAAGATGAGCGCATGTGGCGAAAGACAAAACTTGTAGTCCATTACAACATCTATAAAGACAGTCTTCGTGCCTTCAATGTGGAACTAGGCAAAGCTAGAAAGACCTTATTTTCAAATATTATAAACAGAAACATAAACAACACGCGCACTCTTTTTGCTACTGTAGAGAGACTAACAAACCCCCCCCCCCCGTCACATTCCCAATGAAATGCTCTCAGACAGCAAATGTAGTGAGTTTGCTTCCTTCTTCTCCCGAGAAAATCAATAATATCAGAAATGCGATCAGCACAAGTTACTATGACTGATTTCGAAGCAATTGATGGTAAAATTTTAGAAGAAATGGTACAGCACCTTAAAACATCAACCTGCGTCCTTGACACACTCCCCACTTCTTTTTTCAAAAGTGTGTTTAACTGTTTAGAAGCAGATCTCCTAGAAGTGGTAAACGCCTCACTTCTTTCTGGGACTTTTCCAAACTCCCTTAAAACCGCAGTAGTTAAGCCCCTCCTGAAAAAAAGAAATCTGGATAACTCCATACTGAGCAACTACAGACCAATCTCAAATCTCCCCTTCATAGGCAAGATCATTGAAAAAGTTGTTTTCAGTCAGCTGAACAAATTCTTGAGCTCAAACAGATACTTTGACAATTTTCAATCTGGTTTCCGACCGCATCACAGCACAGAGACAGCGCTCATAAAGATAATAAATTATATTCGCCTCAATACAGATACAGGCAAAACATCAATTCTGGTACTACTCGACCTCAGTGCTGCATTCGACACTGTTGACCACAACATACTTCTTGACAGGCTAGAAAATTGGGTTGGGCTTTCTGGAATGGTCCTCAAATGGTTCAGATCATACTTAAAAGGGAGAGGTTATTATGTGAGTATAGGTGACCATAAGTCTGAGTGGACATCCATGACATGCGGAGTCCCACAAGGGTCAATTCTTGCACCACTCCTATTCAACCTGTACATGCTCCCACTGAGCCAAATAATGAAAAATAACAAAATGGCTTACCACAGCTATGCTGACGACACCCAGATCTACTTAGCCCTATCATCTAATGACTACAGCCCCATTGACTCTCTGTGTAAATGCATTGATGAAGTTAACAGTTGGATGTGCCAAAACTTTCTTCAGTTAAACAAAGACAAAACTGAAATCACTACATTTGGAAACAGATGAAATTCTCAAGGTAAACGCATATCTTGAGGCTACTTCTCACTGGCCTTCCCAAAAAGACCATTAGACAGCTGCAGCTCATACAGAACGCTGCTGCCAGGATCTTGAGCAGAACCAGAAAATATGACCGTATCACAATAGTCCTCAGGTCTTTACACTGGCTTCCAGTTACACTTAGGATCGATTTTAAAGTACTAAATCACTCAATGACCAAGGACCTAAATACATTGCAGATATGCTGATTAAATACAAACCCAACAGATCACTCAGATCATCAGGATGAAGTCGATTAGAAATACAAAGCAAGCAAGGAGAGTCTGCTTTTAGCTATTATGCCAGCCGTAGCTGGAACCAGCTTCCTGAACAGATCAGATGTGCCCCAACAGTAGCCACTTTCAAATCCAGACTCAAAACACATCTGTTTAGCTGTGCATTTACTGAATGAACTCTGTGCCACTGTACGTCCGACTGATTGCACCTTATCTTATGCATTTACTGAATGAGCTCTGTGCTATGTCCGAACTGCTTGCACTTTAATATGCGTTTCAATTTAACCCCGTTTTATTTTTAATTATACTTTTTATTTTGTTCATTATTTTGTATTTCTTTTAATTCCTATTATAACTGTTATACTAATATATATATATATATATATACACACAAATATTTTAACTTCTTTTCTGTGTAAAGCACTTTGAATTGCCAACTGTGTATGAAATGTGCTATACAAATAAACTTGCCTTGCTTTGGGGTAACTATCACAAATATGCAGATTTAAATATGTCAAAGCTGATAGAACACTGATTGCACATATTGCTTCAGAATAAATTAGATTTACACAACAACAACAAAAAATAATTGTTAAATCCTATTGTTTTCCAGACCCGCAACGTTTTAACTTTGACAAGTGAATGAACGATTTACTTGTCCAAAGGACAATGTACATGAAGTACATGAAGGGCTGCAACAACTAAACGATAAAATCGATAATGAAAATCATCAACAATGAATGCAATTAGTGATTAGTTGTGTCTGACCACCATGCACGGAAAACTCCTGCCAGTCGCATCAAATTACAGCATTGAATAAAGCATTTCTATGGACAAAACACATACAAATAGTGGAAGAAAGAGTGAGCTGCTGCTAGAAAGGTGCGTGATCCAAAACATGAGAATTCTTTATTTGAAACTTAATGTATGAGCAGTGTTGGGGAGTAACTACTGTAGTTACATGTAATGGAGTTAGATAATTTAATTACATAAATGTAACTGTAATCTGTTAGTTACTGAGAATTTTTTTAATTACAGTTACTTATGATCATGTTAACGATTGCAAAGGGGGTTACATCTGAATATTTTCTGTAAAAAGCTAGGATATATCCAATCTTCCGGAAATTTTGATTTCGCCCTGCAGCTCAGGCTGGAAACCTGTACACCTTTTTATCCTGCTAGTGTTACAAATTGCGGGAACTAATCACAAACCGGCTTATCCACCTGGCACGCTATTGGCATCGTTTAACAAGATGACGGATAGAGAAGCGATGGATCGTTGGTCTGATTGGTTGAAGTACTATCCAATTTTGTGTCATTTGAACTATGCCCGTTGATAACTTCTTGTGCAGTAGAAAATACAGAGCAGACTGCCCAGACCAATGTTCAATCTTAAAAGACTGAGCTTGGTCTGGTGATAGCCAGACAAAGGATGTGTTGAATAATATTAGTTTGTTACTTTGCCTGTTTTTGATATGCATGACGACTCCTGCCATTTAAAGGCTGTTTAATAACGAAATGCTATTCTGATTTTTAAAAATCATTTAATCCAAAAATCTGTATTTATCCCCAGAATGATCTCAAAGTGAACATAGGTGCTAAAGTCTGGTTTTGTGGTGGTTGTGTTTTAAAATTAAATTATCATCATTTTAATTAAAGTGATGGAAGGATTTTGAAAGTCTGACAGTAATCAGTGTTGAGTACTACTGTAAGTTTAACTCTGCCTGGTTTAAATGTTTTAAAATGATTAACAGTTAAAAACATTCAAAATTTAGAAAAGTAATCAAACGTAATCAGTTACATTACTTTAATAAAGTAATTTAAATTGTTACACTGCAAAAAAAACTTTTCTTCAGTATTTTTGTCTTGTTTCCAGTCTAAAATTCTTAAATCAAGACGCATTTACTAGAAAAGTAAAATCACATAATATATTTGAAGAGTTTGGTTGCAAAACGCGATAAACGCCATTTTTTGACATTTGCATTTTATTATTGGAAATCAATGTTCAGATGTACCTTAATCTATGTGTGAATTGCTGCCATTAATAAGATTTAAAAATGTACATTTTAAGCCTACTACAAAATGTATTTTTTCACAAAACGCGATATCCGCCAGCCCAGTTTCTTTACAAAGTGCGATATAACGGTTAGGCTATAGAACGTTCTGGATGCTGCGCGTCGTGCGCGAGCTCAGGATGTCACGCGAGGAGAGAGTCACCGCCGGTGAAGTGCTCCGAGTTTGCTCAGTGATTTAACGATAATATCAAAACAAATAACATATTTTTAAAAAGAGGATTCAATAGGCTAACTAAAAAACGTTTATCATTTAATTGTTTATACTGTAGGCGAGCTGTCAGTCACGTAGGTTACGTCACTGATCAACAGCTGTCTGTCAGTCACACACACACACACACACACACACACACACACAAAACATTGATTCACTAGCTTTTCTTAATGGTATTACAGTAGTAGAATATAGCCAAAGGTGGATATATAGCGTTTTGCAAAAAAAAAAAAAAAAAAAGTGGTTATGTTGTGTATGTTCTGGCCAAAACTAACTCAGAATCTTATTATTATTAATCAATCTTTGTATATACTATTCCATATATTTATGATGTATTGTTTTTTTAACCAATTTAAGATGTTTGACAATGTTAAGATAAATATGTTGCATTTTGGCATGGTTTTTGACTTATTTATGAACTATTTATTGACATAAAATTAAATAAAAAATATCCTGGATTTGAAGAATATTGTGTCCCTGGCCTTCACTGAGCTCAAGTAATAGTTTAATGTGAACTTGACTGTTGATGTCAAATAATAATGGCAAATAACCAATTTTCTCAAAATGGATATATCGCGTTTTGCAACCAAACTCTTCATTTTTTCTCGTCTGAAATCTTGTTTCTCTCTTCATTTTGATTTTTTCCCCCAGAAAACAATATCTTATGTAGTGGTGGGCCGTTATCAGAGTTAACGTGCTGCGTTAACGCAAGACTCTTATCGGGCGATAAAAAAAAAATTAATCGCCGTTAATCTATTCTCAAAGTTGAGTTGGGAGCTGGGTCTATACAACGCAAGCTATGATGACTTTCACCTTGATATTTTAGCGCGGATGTACACCTAGACGAATTGCACTGTAGGGGGCGAGAGAACGAATCTTCGAACCCGTGTGTATGCCTTCTAGTATTGTCAAAAATATGTATCGATACTGAAATATCTGAAACGATACAATACTCATTTTCTACAGTATACATTCAGTCCGTTTAATCCTCTGAACATTGCGAACGCGTGTTCTGCTGGACTTTTGTTAGTATTGGTGTGACCGGTCTGAATTTCGCGCGGGGCTGCACATAACGTTAATTCTACTAATTCCCGCAGATTTTGCGCTCGCATCTGAAGCGCACACACACATACCGCAATAAAGCCGCCTCTGACATACAAGTGCAAAAATTAGCTCCTTTTTCCAGCTTATTAATGGTCAAATACATTAAAAAAAATGTCTCAATGCCCATCTTGGTGAGTTTTAACGTAAACACAGTCGTAACCAACTCACAGGAACAGAAGTTATTTATTATTCAAACTACAAAAAGACAAACGATCACTTACGAGCACACATACTGAATGCGATATTTGGACTGGAAACAAGACAAAAATACTAAGTAAGAAAGGCATTTCTGCAGTGCATTTCATTTTAAATAGGGCAAGTTGTAGGCCTAATCTGTAAAATATTACATTTCCAAAGTAACCTTCCCAACACTGTGTGAGATATGTTTCCTCAGCATTTAACGGTTATATCCTTATTATGTAAGTGTTACAAATTCACACAAGTATTTCCAATTTTTTCGTCCTGACAGTCTGTGTTAAACTTCAGACTTCACTGAATGATCGCCGTCAAACAGACGGAACGTAGAGAGGGAGACACGTTAAATTTAGGTTTAAAAGTCAACATGTAATTCAAATATTTTATGAGAGTAGTAACTGTAAAAGTAAAAACATTATGTAACTGATTAAAGAAATGATAGCAACAGTTACTGTGACCAGAGTGAATGTGTGTTCCTGCAGAACATCCCTCTTATCTGTTAACACTGAGGTTGTGTTTTTATGCATTATCTTTACTGTCATCTTCATTTTTAATGTAGGCATTTAAACTGTCCTTTTGCTTTATATCTCTTTTGCATATAGCATAGATGTAGGTTAGAGTTTAGATTCTCTGCCCGAGCCCGAACTTGACCCGAACCGAGATTTCCCGGCACTATCCTCGGACCGGGTCGGGCCCTTGATCGTTTGTGTTTTTTTTTTTATCATTACTTTATTAGCCTAATTGGGTGGGCAGAAAGCTATGCCATAATCAGAATTTTTTTTTTTTTAACAAAGTAATACTACAACTAAGAAACAAATGTGTACAAAGTTGCACAAGTCAGGATTATTCTAAAAATGCGTGTTAAACTCACAGCACACGCAGTGATGAAGCGCAGCATTCAGAAACGCTCCGATACGCCAGTCATGAGCTGCTCGCGTTAACACTGCGCATTGCGTAGCTAGTCCATTTCTTTTCTTAACTTTAAGTTAAAGAAAAGTAGACATTTCAAGCTTTCTATACACATATTTCTGTACATATTTGCCATGTGCGCTAAGCTGCGGTCAAATCACAACACGGGAACCGTGCCACGTTTGCTAAGCTGCGGTCAAATCACAACACAGGAACCGCTGGCACAATCAGAACTCGTTACGTATTTCTGAAGGAGGGACTTCATAGAATAAAGGAACTCATCAGCCGTTTTTCGGAGAGTGAAAACAGCGGTATACAGATAAGTAAATTGTGTTAAAAATACTGTGTTTTTTTACACACGAAACATGAACACATGTTATATTGCACACTGTAAACACAATCAAAGCTTCAAAAAAACACAAAGAACGGGACCTTTAATGTGTTGGGCCGGGCCGGGGTCGGACACAACGTGCACGGGCTCGGGTAGGGTCGGGCTTGATTTTTTGAGCCCGATCTAAGCTCTAATTTATAGGTTCATAGTATTCAGTTGGCACGTTTGTTTGAAGGGCAGGATGAGGGAACAATGTGTTGAAAATTGGGCTTTCTTATCCGATTAATCAAAGAAATAATCGGCCAACTAATCATCATTAATAATCGTTAGTTGTATCCCTAAGCACATGAAAAGGATTAAATGTCGTGCCCTGACAAAGCATGTTCCCGTTCGCCATCTCAGTCTGCCTTCTAAAAATCAGTATCCTTAGAAACGCTTTGAACAAAGTCCAAATTGGCTTTATGCACAGCTGCACTACTTCCTGAACTTCAGCCAGCTCCTTTGTTTCCTGTCTGCCATTATTGGACAAACTGATTAATCCAGGTGTGCCTGACCTCTGTAGTCACAACAACAATAATCAGACACACCTGGATTAATCAGTTTGTCCAATAATGGCAGACAGGAAAGAAATGAGCTGGCTGAAGTTCAGGAAGTAGTGCAGCTGTGCATAAAGCCAATTCACAGTACTCATAAAAGAGCGGGCAAAACGAATGTAGTACGCCCAGATTACAATCATACTACACACATTTATACTACATAGCATTTACTTTATTAGCATTGTGAAGTAATTACTTCTTTAAATAAGTACCTACTCAAGAGAGTATGCGATTTTTGGTTAACGCAGCCACAGATATGTTAAAGCCCGTCGGCTTGGCAAGTTGACGTGATTGGTAGGTACTTTGTGACGTCAGAAACACCAGCAATGTGAACGCACGTTTTTGAGTGGTTCACTGCCGTTTTAAGGAGAAAATACTCAGCAATGGTGTTGACTGATGAATTTGCACATGGTTTGTCTAAAAGCATATTAAAAACACCACATATACAACATTCATTCATTATACAACATCATCACAGTACTTCATTTTCACCACAGGGGGTCTTTAAGAACACAAAATATACTCTTCATATTTTATGAGTTTAAAGCTGGTATTTAATTATCTGCATATTATATTTAATATATTCATTTTCAATATAACATATGCAGATGGCTTGTAAAAGTTAATTAATGTAGGGTGTTTGTGTTCTCGTTGCATTCAGTGTGCGGTGGATCGACATCTTCGAATCACTGAATCATTACATGAAACATTTAATTAAATTGATTTGGAGTATCAAAAACCTCCGTTAATCCCATCATAACTTTCTCCAGTGACCGAGTTCGTGTTTACGATGAAATGATTCACGATATACGACACGAAATGAGACGCACCTTTTCTGTTACTCATGTGTTGATGAACTGACCGTTCATTAATGTTAGATAAAGCAATACAATTGTACACTTCATGCAGAATGATTCATTTACATCGACTCTAATAATTCATGATAAAGTTGACGTAACTATTTTATCGATTCAAGCACGTTAAATGCTTGAAAACACATACCTCTCTCCAGTCGAGTCACAACAGAGGGTCGCAGTGCAGACTTATGACGCCACATCGTCAGACCAAAATAAAAGTCCCATTCACAAGATGCTCTCTAAAATCACAAAGTGCAAAAACTTACAGGAGTAAAATACTAAGAAATACTTAAGGTATTCACATTTGAATGCTTGGAGAAATGCATATTTAAATGCATGTTGTCTAATAATGTGCTGAAAGAGTTTGTAGCACATCAAACCTATTAGGGTCACAGACAAATGTGAAACAATATGTTGCAATATTTTTCATCAGTTGTGTAAAAATAATTGTGACTGTGTGTTTTTCCTCTTTGATTTATTTTCCTTGGCTCTGTAAATTAGCCATATATAAGTAGTTGATGACCAGCATGAGCAGCAGCAGCGAGAAACAGAGACGGAGAGGATGAACTTATAGAGATAATAAGGAGACCTGTGGCATGTTCCACAAAGCAGGTTTCAGCTTCTACACAGGCAAGTTCAAGATTAGTTTGAGCAAACTCTGTTTTTTCAGGCTCAAGAAGGTGGATTGGTTTTAGCGTCTTTCATTGCCATGGTATCTTACACTGCACTAACCTGCTCCAGAGCAGGTTTTATTCTGGGTTAGAGATCACAGACCAAAACTGGACCAATCAGTTGTGAGTAAAGGTTTAGTGAAAACATTTTAGAGACAAAATTGCTAAACTTTTGCTGCAAATTATTAATTATATTTATATTATATGAATTATAATTATGTATACTATATTCATATAAGTATTATATTAATTGACAATATTAAACTTTGCTTTTAAATTAAAATAAATATAATACATATTCCAATACATATATTATACTTTAATATATACACCTTTAAAACAGATTAGGCTTACGTGTATTCTTTTGAGCTCTATGTGAAACTATATAAATTATTAGGCGTATTTGTTTGATTCACATCAGGCGCGGAGCTGTAGGCAGGCCTGGGCCCGGCCTTCAACCATGGCTGAATTGAACAGCCGATTTAAAGACGACACCTACAGAATAAAGCGAGCTTCAGCTGCCCTCATCCCAGGATCCACCACTTTTGGCACACAAGAACTGCTAAAATCTTCATGCAGTTTGTATGGGATAACAGTCAGTGATGCGGAATTTGCCTTTTTTACCCAATTCATCAAGGGCAAAGCTGACAAAGACAAAATGCCCTCACTAATTGAATTGTTGGAGGCCTGCGCTGCTGATATTTTCCCCGGGATGAACTATCTGTTAAGGGCCATCATCACACTACCCATGACGTCCTGCAGTGTTGAAAGACTTATCTCCGCTACACACAGGATCAACACTCGCTTTGAGAGCATCAATGGTGACTGAACGCTTGAACAATTTGACCCTGTTGTCTTTCGAAAGAGAACTGACAGAAACACTGGATTATGACGAGATCATCAGCATCTTTAATTCAAAACCCAGGCGACTCCGCCTTGTGTAGCCAGGTAAGGTAGGCCATGGTATTTATGTAGGCCCGCCGTAGCCTGACAGATGAGACTATTAATAAGAACTTTGAAACGTTATGTACGTGGGGGTTGACGTCAGCCTCTTGTTCTGGGCCTGATTATTCGTTCAGTTAACATGTGCACTGAATAGAGTGTTATGTTGTTGTTGTTTTGTTATATTTATGCATTTTGGCAGACGCTTTTATCCAAAGCGACTTACAGTGCCCTTATTATAGGGACAATCCCCCTGGAGCAACATGGAGTAAAGTGCCTTGCTCAAGGACACACTGGTGGTGACTGCTGGGATCGAACCAGCAACCTTCTGCGTATCAGTTCCATGGTTTAACCCACTGGACCACTATCTCACACCATCTTTGTTAGAGCGATGTGCTCTCTAATTGATCTGACCTATGCACTATAGGCTACAATGTTGCCTTTTTGTGAATATGTTCCTGGCTTGATAGCCATAGCCTATGTAATAGGCTTATGTATTTAACACAGTTTTGACAGCAGATGAAATGTAAATAAGTAGGCTAATAAACAATATTTTTAATGTTTATACCAGCTCTGTAATTCAGCACTAGAAGACACGTCACATTTATTGTGACCACTTCAATCAAATCAAATCAAATCACTTTATTGTCACACAGCTATATGCACAAGTGCAACAGCAGGTGAAATTCTTGGTACAGTTCTGAGCAACATAGCAGTCACGACATGACATGTACAACATTTAAAGCAGCATCAGATTACACATCTGATGCGCCCACAATTACTCACAGCACAGTATACACTACAATAAACAATAAATAATTTACACAGTGTGAGTGTAGTTCTCACAGCTTTAACCAATATACACATACTTACAATATACATATACTTTAAGCAATATACACTAAACATACATTAAACAGTATACATTAAGCTATAATAATAATAATATACAATGTACAGTATACATTATTATTCACAGTAGAGATCCAATTATGTACAATAGGTGCTATATGATAAATGATAAATAATAAATGATACATAAATGTGTATATAATGTGTGTGTATCTACAGTGGGTTGTGCGGAGTGATATTCTGTCCAGTGTGTGTTATGATCCTGATGGATCAGGAGTTAAGTAGTCTGATTGCTTGTGGGAAGAAGCTGTTCTGGAGTCGGCTGGTGCGTGTTCTAATGCTGCGGTACCGTCTGCCTGATGGGAGCAGTGAGAGCAGCCCATGGTTCGGGTGGCTAGAGTCTCTGATGATCCTCTGAGCTCTCTTCACACACCGCCTGGCGTAAATGTCCTGGAGGGAGGGAAGCTCACCTCCGATGATGCAGCTGGCCGTGCGCACTACCATTTGCAGGGCTTTGCGGCTGCGGGCGGTACTGTTGCCGTACCAGGTGGTGATGCAGCCAGTCAGTAGGCTCTCGATGGTGCAGGTGTAGAAGCGTGTGAGGATGTGGCGGTTCATTCCAAACCTCCTCAGCCGTCGCAGGAAGAAAAGGCGCTGATGAGCCTTCTTCACAACGGCCTCGGAGTGGACGGACCATGAGAGTTCCTCTGTGATGTGGACACCGAGGAACTTGAAGCTGCTGACTCTCTCCACCGGGGCTCCATCGATGGTGATGGGGCAGTGTTCTCTCTCATTCCTCCTGAAGTCGACCACCAGCTCCTTGGTCTTGCTGACGTTGAGGGAGAGGTTGTGCTCCTGACACCACCGTGTCAGAGTGTGCACCTCCTCTCTGTAGGCTGTTTCATCATTGTCAGTGATGAGACCTACCACCGTCGTATCGTCAGCAAACTTGATGATAGTGTTGGAGCTGTGGGTTGCCACACAGTCATGTGTGTACAAGGAGTACAGGAGTGGGCTGAGAACACAGCCCTGAGGGGCTCCAGTGTTGAGAGTCAGTGATGAGGAGATGTTACTGCCCATTCTGACCACCTGGCGTCTGTTTGACAGGAAGTCCAGGATCCAGCTGCATAACAGGCTGTTTAAGCCTAGAGCCCGGAGTTTCCCATCAAGTATGGAGGGCACAATGGTGTTGAATGCTGAGCTGTAGTCCACAAACAGCATTCTCACATATGTGTTCCTCTTTTCCAGGTGGGAGAGAGCAGTGTGTATTGTTGATGAAATGGCATCATCAGTGGAGCGGTTTGTGCGGTATGCAAACTGCAGTGGGTCCAGTGAGGGGGGGAGAACAGAGCAGATGTGGTTTCTGACTAGTCTCTCAAAGCATTTGCTGATGTCACTTTATACAATATAGCCTATTGCTTTAAAGCCACAAATAGCCTATCATAACTTTCTATAAGCCTGCTATAATTTAGACATACATTTTAAAAATTTAAATAAAAGCAGAAAGACGTGGAAACATATGCCCTAGTGGGTTTGTTTGTACGCACTTTAATCCACACCCGACATTCTTGGTTTACTTCTTATTTATTAAATCCAGGCAATTGTTTGATTAAACATGGATTAAAATTAAGATATAATTGATACAAAACAAATTCTCTTTAAAGCAAGTTTCTACAAAACAAACCTTTAATGAAGTGGTCAAAATCATGTCGGTCCCCTCCATGTCTCCTGACATATTTCGTATTTTAGCCTACTCATGCTGTTCAGTGTTCACTTTTCATAACCAAAATCTGATTATGATTAAATAAGACATCTCTATTATTATCATGAAACAAAGACAGAGAGGTAAACGTAACAGTTCTTTATTAAAGGGTTGGTGGTGATCTTGAAGATCTTCACACAGGTGTCATGAGCATAAGCAGTTCAAATGACAGTCACAACTGATGAGTATTTCTGCTTGCAGGTAGAAGACAAGGATGATGACTCTAACTGGTCCGAGTAAACAAGTCTCTGGAAGAGGAAACGGGAAGTTGGTGGCCGAGTTGGAAGCAGTAATGTGTAATTTCTTGAATCTTGCGATCAGTCTGGCCATTGGTTTTGGAGTAATAGCCGGAAGACAAGCTCACAGGAACTTCAAGAAGACAAAAGAAGGCTTTCCAAACACGAGAGGTGAACTGTGAGTCTCTATCGGACACGATGTCTTCGGGTAACCTGAAGTTACAGAAGACGTTATGGAAACAGGCCTTTGGTAGACTTTTGAATGGGATGAGTTTGCAGGCTATGGAGAAGCAGTCGACAGCTACTAGGATGCATTCGTCGGATGGAGGCATGTCGGTAACAAAGTCTATTCCCAGGTGAGACCATGGATGGTGAGGAATGGTTCCTCACACTGAGGAACACTACAACGTCTTTCCAGAATGAGTTTTCATATGCCGTTTCAGTTCTGAGTGATATGTGAAACTCTCTTCACACTGAAGACACCTGAAAGGCTTCTCTCCAGTGTGAATTCTCATGTGAACCTCAAGGGTTCCTTTCTGACTGAAACTCTTTCCACACTGAGAGCACGTAAAAGGCTTCTCTCCAGTGTGAACTCTCATGTGAGTCTGAAGGTTTCCTTTAGTTCTGAAACTCTTTCCACACTGAGGGCAGACGAACGCCTTCTCTCCAGAGTGAATTCTCATGTGAATCATAAGATTTCCTTTTTGTGAGAAGCTCTTCCTACACTGTTTGCAGCTGTAAGGGTCCTCTCCAGTGTGACTTCTCAAGTGAATATCAAGGGATGCCTTGCATGTAAAACTCATTCCACACTGGGTGCAGGTGTAAGGCTTCTCTCCGGTGTGAATTCTCATGTGAGTTTTGAGGCTTAATTTACTACTTAAACTCTTTCTACAGTGAGAGCACATGAAACGCTCCCCTCCATTGTGAATTCTCATGTGATCTATAAGATGTCTATTTTCTGAGAAGCTCTTCCCACACAGTTTACAGGTGTAAGGCTTTTCTCTAGTGTGAATTCTCATGTGAGTCTTAAGATTTCCTTTCAGTGAGAAGCTCTTCCCACATTGTTCGCAGATGTAAGGCCTCTCTCCAGTGTGACTTATCAAGTGGATATCAAGGGATGCCTTGTATGTGAAACTCATTCCGCATTGGGTGCAGGTGTAAGGCTTCTCTCCGGTGTGAATTCTCATGTGAGTCTTGAGGATCATTTTAGTACTGAAACTCTTTTTACAGTGAGAGCACATGAAACGCTTCTTTCCATTCTGATTTCCCATGTGAACTTTAAAGTTTCTAGTTCCTGTTTCTTGTGCAGAACTCTTTTCAGTCTGTGAACAACTAAAAGATTGTTCTCCAGTTATGTAATCATGATCTTTCTCTTCCATTTCATTCAGTTCTTGACTCTCTTCTTTCAGCAGCATCAGGTCTAAGGTGAACAGAGACAATAACACCAGTTTAATGACACAAAGCAGTAGACATCAGAACATTTAGACATTTAAGCCAACAAACAACATATATACTAGATCCTATAGCCACTGTATCATTATCTGTAGTGTGAGTTTTCCTACATCTTAAAACTTTTAGTTTTATAAATGGGACAATATTTGAAAGATGAAAAAAATAATGTTTTGCTCATCACATTGAAAATAACATTTAAATATTATAATATTATAGTTTTGAAGTGCTGGAATAAGACGTTTGTCTATTTCTGTCACAATACCACAATTGCAGATAGTATTACTACATTAAATCCATGGTGAATGATGCTGATTTTTGGACTTAAAGTATTTTATAACTTGTTCATTCATGGCTCAATGTTGCACCTGGTTTCCACGTCAGTGCTTCATAGGCTTCCAGTTTGGGCGACCGCAAGATGGCAGCGTGAGAACGAGTTGCTCCCAACTAAGTGACGAAAAGGGCCTAAACGAATAGTATTACTTGATTTTATTTCCTCTAATTGACTTGGAAAAGTCTTGGGCCATGACAAAAGACAGACAAAAAGCTAAAGGTAAGAAAACAGTACAGAACACTGAAGGCGCCGATGAGGCTAATGACAAATCGCTAGCTAATCATAGCGAGAAAGATGGGGACATGGAAGTGGACTTGAAGACAAGTTCCGTCAAGACAACAAGAAAGAGTTTCAAGAGCTCAAAGAGGACATCAACAGAGCTTTACAAACAGGCTTTACAAACAGACATTTAGGATATGGATTCGACAGCACCGCCACATTGAGTAACAGTGTTCATTAATGCCTGATAGCATTTAGTAGCATGAATCAAATCTGCTATTTAAATTGTGATTAAACTACAGAGAGCGATCAAAGAATACTCTCTTTATAATGTTTGGAGCTCTCAATAACATGTCGCAAGTTTATCTGCACACTTGCCCAAACTCCCGTTATAATGAATGACGCTGTTATGCTCAGTGTTGGGCACGTTACTTTAAAAAAGTAATTAGTTATAGTTACTAGTTACTTCTTACAAATAGTAACTGAGTTAGTAACTGAGTTACATCATTATAAAAGTAACTAATTACCAGGGAAAGTAATTACTGCGTTACTTTTTTTTTGTCAAAAGTTCAAATATGTCAAATAACTTGGATGCCCCCAATTTAAATATGTTAAATGAATGAATTAGACACTAAACATTGTACATTAATGTACACTATTGTAATGTTGCTGTGGGACAATGTGAGAGACACCTATCAAATTCAATATATTGTAAATATTATCAGTAGACCTACTATAGTGTAAATATTATCAGTACTTTACTACTCCTTTGGTAGTGGAGCTCACGTTATCGCCTGGGTTTTTAGCCGCTCATTTTGTGGCTGTGATGATGTGAGGCTTCATTAGATTAGAATTACTGGCCACCGACGTGGAGACTCTTTCTTCCTGGGCATAAGTTGCACGTCACATAAACATTCTTACCTTTCACATCAACGAGGGAAGAGTAGCGCTTATACTTCCAGTTTGCGAAAGCTACTTTGAAGTCGTTGGACTTGCCATCGCTGACTGTGCATGCGTGTGCGTGCGACTGTGCGTCATAGGTGTGTGTGTGTGTGTGTGTGTGTGTGTGGACTCAACCTATCAACCTCAACCTTGTCTCCCACCCACCAATCATCATCAGTTATGTGTACCACGCGCCCGCACACACACACACACACACACACGCACGTTGCAGCTCCGACTGACAGAGAGGCTGTTCGGATGAAAACCGCTTCAGTGAGCTCAATTATAGTAACGCCGCATTTTTTTTCTCAGTAACGCTAACGGCGTTGCAACATTGGGAAAAGTAATTAATTAGATTACTCCGTTACTGAAAAATTAACGCCGTTAGTAACGCCGTTATACTTAAACGCCGTTACTCCCAACACTATGCTACACGTTATGCTACACAACGAAGCTCTTACTGTATTCCTGTCGATGTCATGTTTGCTGTTAGTTGTAGTGAAAGCCTCACCCCTGAGCAGAAGAGATATCAAAGTAAAAATGCAATCTGCTGGAGAATATGCCGCTCGAATGAAGCCAACCATAGCCACGTATTCTGGGAATGCTCTAAAGTTCCGAAATATTGACAAGAAATCCGTAAGAGTTTAGAGAGTATATTCAAGGTAACCATCCAATTTAGTTTAACTCTATACTTTGGTCTTACAAATCTTAAAATTTAAGACAAATCTGATAAATATTTAATGAGGATTCTGTTGATAAGCTTGAAAAAAAAGCTATAACCAGAAAATGGTTATAACCTGAAATACCGGAAATGAACGATTGGGTGGGAATTGTGTACGAAATCTACACGATGGAGAGGTTAACAATGAATCTTCGGTTACAGTCTGAGAAATTTGCCAAGCTATGGGGAAAATGGATAGACTACATTCTCCCACTAAGACCAGACCTAGTACAGAAATAATGATATTTAAGAAGAGTAGGGAGATCTTAAGAATTATTAATTAGAATTGAATAATTAAATAGAGTTAAGAACTAAATAAGGAAAGAAAGAAATAATAGTATGAATACAAATAAAGGAAATATCCATATTGGGAATGAGAGTACTTCTGGAGCAAAATCTATTATCCTTAAGTTCCTTTTGTATAACAATATTTTGTATTTAAAAAATTAAAATTAATAATAATAATGATAATATAATATATATATTTAAACTCAAAACTGATCGGATCAGGTACCAATATACAGGTATATATATATATATATATATATATATATATATATATATATATATATATATATATATATATATATATATATATATATATATATATACACATACACACACACACACACACGCAGGGCCATATTGCACGACAGTCCCTGTGTCCAGCTGCTATCTGTACTCAGCAGTCTGACCAGCACTTATCCATGTTACATCTTCCTATGTGATTTCTTGCTTGTATTGTTCTAAGTTGCCTTGTATAAAAGGATCTGCTAAATGACAATAGTAGTAGTAGTATATTGTTTCTGTCAAATATGGTAACATAATTCATAAAACAAATCTTTTCATGATTCAAAACAATATAATTTTGTGTTTCAATCTTGAAAATCTCTCATTCTAGATATTCTACACCATGATCCCTCCCTGGTGTTTGATTTGAGGCTTCGGACATCAGAAGGGGCTCCACCAGTCCAAGGTGTGCAAGGTGTCAGGTGTCAGGTGTCAGGAAATGCCCACAGACCTGGAAAGGAAATGTTGTAGTTTCCAACCTGAAGAGTGCATTTCCTCCATGCCCCACATGGAAATCTTCATCCTCATGGAGGGTCATCTGCGGATGGCTCGGAGGCTGTGGAATGACATCAGGGCAGTAGAAGATGCACAGTCCCCAGGAGAGAGCAATAGGCAATTCCGCCATGCAGCCTACAGGCAGTGGGTTGTGTGGCAGTATGGGTCACTGGGGAGTGGACGGCGTGTGGTGGTACCCAGCTGCTGTGTTTGGGCCATCAGGGACAGATTCCCAGATCCAAATGGACATTATGTTGGATTCATCCCAAGCAGGGTTTGACACAGCTAAGCTAACTGTCCAGTGTTAAATTTCAATAGGACAGAGTTTTATTTATTTTATTTTTTATTTTTTATGCAAGTTACTTGCCGTTATTTATTGTCATATTTACAGTTTCAATAAAGAATGAAAAATATGTATTGAGTTCTCTTCTTTTTAGAACAAAAGAAAATCACAATCATGACAGTTATTTTACATGACTTTATTATTTATTATTTATATTACATATTCAAATATAACTAACCCCGTGTCCTGAAAAGCTAAAAGGTGTCAATTTCATGGACATATATTGAAGCTATAGACTGGTCTAAATTCGCACTAACCGGTCAGTATCTGATGAAAAAATGGTTGAAGCTGCTGGAGCTAGTGGGGCTTTGAATCCCGTCTTCATTGGAGTAGATGAAACTGGTCCTCTCTCATAGCTGAAAGAAGTGAACACATAAAGCCTTGAAGTAATGAACACTTACAATTATGACTGATTGACGTCATTTACTTTCACAACATTGCTTAGTCGCTTCAATCCAATGACCTCGCTAATGACACATCATATGTAAAGTTGACTTTCGACACTTGAACTTAGTTGCTTCATCAACAATTCAATGTCACCATTGTCGTAACAAAATAGCTCAGAGGCACACGTTTGAGTTCGCGCCCATGCAAGATTAGCAACACATGCAATGTTCTATCGGCTCGAACAGAAAACCGCTAACGTTAGGCCTATTGAAATAGTCAAGCACTTCAAGAAATATAATTACTTTGACCCGTGATAGGCGATGCTAAACGGCTAACATTCCAATGCCGACCGGCAGCATGATCATGTTGTCAGACTGATAAAAAGCTATTTATGTAATACACCACACCATAAAAGTATAAATAAATGCTTACCTGCTCAACAAAAAGTCAGCCATGTCAGCGTCGGTTTTAAGTCCAAGGTTTCTCTGAAGCTTCCTCCAACGTGCAATGGTGGACCCTATATTGATTCGGCTTTGAGTCCGGCGTTCTTCACATTTTTTTTTAATCTCTGCTCTTTCCTCAATTGACTTTCTCTTTCTTCCAACCTTGACTGTTGGGGCGAGCAGAGGCCGCTTGCTGCTGTGTGTTTGTTGGTTTTTCTCCATTGCCGAGTTGATGCTGCCTACTTGCCCGCGAAATTTCATGTCACAGGAGGGGGCCGGGTGGGGTGCGGTTGGTGGAGCAGGGGATTGGATAACAGCAGTTAACCAATGTAAGATGTCCGGCCGTGCTTTCTCTGCGGGTGTACACCCAATAGAGTGAATGGATTTTTTTTTCATTCTTTTTTCTCTTCATATTGTTAGGATTGTACTGTAGAACCATAACCAGCATCTAAACAAGGTTATTAATAATGAACAATCTTTGAAATCATAGACCATAGCTTTAATCAACCTAACTCCTGACTCTCTCCATTTTTCACTACTGGTCCTGGGTCCTAAGCTGTTACCCCAACACTACCGGCAGAGTAATCAATATATAACTATATAGTTTATTGAATTACAAAAATGCTGTAATACTGTGATGGCTGACATTGTTTTGCAACATTGTATTGTTACCACAATTTATGTCTTTTATGTCCATGTTTCTCTCTATCTTATAATATTTGACACTACTATTATGGATGTAATCTCTGTTTCACAAATTTTGGTTTGTTTTTTATTAAAGCCATTATACCCAATTGTTGAATGTCTTTACTACAATTTCAGGCATCATCCAAATGTAAAGAAATGAGAAAATTACTGTAATAAAAACTAAAATAACAAAAGTTAAAAGTTAATAAGGAGACTGCAAAACTAATCCATATGACTTAATCCTTTAGTCCAAAATGTTCTGAAGAGACATGATCGCTTTATATGATGAGCAGATTGAATTTCGGCTTTTATTCACATATTAGCAATTACCAAGTCACACATCGGTTGTGGTAAACAGAAGCTCAAGCATGTTAACTTGACTTTTGAGGGCCAATGAGGTTCATTCTCATGTTACGCACAAGAACTGTTCTCGCACTTCAAGCAGGTTCGGTTGAGCTTCTGTTTATGTTCGCTGATCAGTTTTCTTTTATGCAAAATAAATATTTTTCGTTAGATATAGTTGCATAATTAAGTGATATAAATGATTGATTGATTTTGTGTTTAATGTTACTCAAAATAATTGATTTGTTTAAGCTTCTTATGTATTTTTCCTAATTTAAAGTGTGACTTCATGTCATTGTTCAATCTGGAAGTCGGATCTTCTCAGGTTCACTTGAAGGCAAGCATGACCATACCATATTTGTCTGGTCATGTGATCTCAACATGTCTGACCACATGAGGGACCCGCTCCATATCAAATAAAACCACTTTAATTAGGACACTCACATGACATTCTTCAAAAATATCATTCATTTCTATAGAGCTGGACATTTTAATAAGGATCAAATGAGCTTTGAGAATGCAACCAACCTGTTTGTTCCTCAGTATCTTCTTGTTTCACTCTGAATGTTTCTTCAATCCTCATATCTTCACTTTCCTCTTTAATAAACGCCATCTTTGTTTGTTCATCAGTATCTTCTTGTTTCACTCTGAATGTTTCTTCAATCCTCATATCTTCACTTTCCTCTTTAATAAACGCCATCTTTGTTTGTTCATCAGTATCTTCTTGTTTTACTCTGAATGTTTCTTCAATCCTCATATCTTCACTCTCCTCTTTAATAAACGCCGTCTTTGTTTGTTCCTCAGTATCTTCTTGTTTCACTCTGAATGTTTCTTCAATCCTCATATCTTCACTTTCCTCTTTAATAAACGCCATCTTTGTTTGTTCATCAGTATCTTCTTGTTTTACTCTGAATGTTTCTTCAATCCTCATATCTTCACTCTCCTCTTTAATAAACGCCATCTTTGTTTGTTCATCAGTATCTTCTTGTTTTACTCTGAATGTTTCTTCAATCCTCATATCTTCACTCTCCTCTTTAATAAACGCCGTCTTTGTTTGTTCCTCAGTATCTTCTTGTTTCACTCTGAATGTTTCTTCAATCCTCATATCTTCACTTTCCTCTTTAATAAACGCCATCTTTGTTTGTTCATCAGTATCTTCTTGTTTTACTCTGAATGTTTCTTCAATCCTCATATCTTCACTCTCCTCTTTAATAAACGCCGTCTTTGTTTGTTCCTCAGTATCTTCTTGTTTCACTCTGAATGTTTCTTCAATCTTCATGTCTTCACTTTCCTCTTTAATAAACGCCATCTTTGTTTGTTCATCAGTATCTTCTCGTTTCAGACTGAATGTTTCTTCAATCTTCATGTCTTCACTCTCCTCTTTAATAAACGCCATCTTTATAAAAGTGTCACATGGATCTCAGTCGCTTCACCAGGAGTTTTTCTGTCATGTTTAAGATGAGAATAATTACCAGAAAGAAAAATAAATCTAAATAAACTAAATATCTGGGTGCGTCTCAAAGTGATTACCACCCCCAGCAGTACAAATAAAATAACACAATAAAAGAACACAAATTATACATAAAGTTGGTATTTAATGATTTGTACTATAATACTTTTTTATTACATATTACATTCAATTTTCAAGAAAACATTTTCAGTTGGTTTGTAAAAGTTAATTAATTAGACCTGTTTGTGTTCTCCTGGCATTCACACTGGTTTGACCAGCAGGTCTCGTTATTGTGCGATTCATTCGAGCTCTTAGAAGCATTTGATTCAATTGACTCGGAGTATCAAAAACCTATGAGGCGCCACGTAGGATTTAAATCAAACTTCGCTTATCAATACATACATAACACACGTGCATATACACCTTTAAATTACTCGCATATACATGTATACTATTGGATGTTCAAAATACATATATAAAATATACGTGCACACTAATATGAAATCCATACCAATACATATTATGTTAGTAATGAATGCATACACACTTGTGAATAACTTGCATATACATATAAACTTGACGCACGCATAGACCTATAAATACTCGCATATACATATAAACTTCCATGCAAATACACCTATAAACACTCGCGCATACATATACAATCACTGCACGCAGACACACCTATACACACTCACACATACATATAAACTTCCATGCATATACACCTATAAACACTCACACATACATATAAACTTCCATGCAAATACACCTATACACACTCACACATACATATAAACTTCCATGCATATACACCTATAAACACTCGCACATACATATACACTCACTGCACGCAGACACACCTATACACACTCACACATACATATAAACTCACTGCACGCAGACACACCTATACACACTCACACATACATATAAACTTCCATGCATATACACCTATAAACACTCGCACATATAAACTCGATGCGCGCATGCACATCCATAAAACACTTGCACATACATACAAAATAAAACGTGGGTGCATGCTTTAGTTGTGTATATGTATATGCGAGTGATTTCATATGTGGATGTGCATGAACTTTTCAGTGCAAAAGGAAGTCATTTCAGTGTAAAAGGAAGTCATTTGTGTGTACACGGAAGTAACCTGCCTATTTACCGCATTTGCAACTTTGCAATCATGGAGAGAGGGATCGTGCTACAACTGAAGCAATTAGCATTTTGCAAAATGTGCTTGCTTTGCCCACTATTATAAGATCAATTGCCAATTCAGTTTAATCGAATGTGTCGACTTCTGCTCAACTGCAGTCAGAATCAGAAACTGAATTGCGCACTTTGTTTTCGGCACGATAATCACACTCGCCAGCAGTATGGGAATTGGCCCCAGATAACAATTTTTGGTTCCCAGAATGTTCTGGGAACGTTAGTTTCTCAGAACGTTCCCGGAACAGACATCCTAACGTTCTTTATTGGTTAGACAGGAAAGGTTTTACATAAAAAGAACGTTCCCTGTTGGTTTGGAGAACGTTCCCCTAACCTTCACAGAACGTTACCCTAACCTCTTTACTCCGATATCATTGCTGTAGGTCAGTAATCGTCCAGCAATGCCCGCGTCCCATATGGAAAAAGGATGAATGGACGTCAATAATCAGCTACAAACCATGTCTTGTTTTGAACTTATTTAATCAATAGAAATAATTCAAGCACATAAACCTTCATATGGAGGATTCAATAAGATTGAATTATGCATTAATATGTACATTTCGTAACTTGTATCACTGACACCTACTACCACAACCAGGTTTTACGTTTAATGCCAAATACCAATGACTTCAACACAATATGTGGTTTTAAAATATGAAATTTATTCACAGACATTTATAATGAATAAAGATTACTTTAACTGGGATAACATTGCATTATTTTCTTACCACTGAATTACAGAACGTAGCCTAAATTACTTCTCTCTTTTGGTCAGAAACCAAAACTCCTCGGTTAACATCATGTTGTCTTCAATTACGTGTCAAATCTCTCTGAAATCACACTATTTAGACTGGTATATTTATTAATTAGGCCTATAACCCATTATTCAATAAAGATCGATAAACTAATGTAAGTGAGTCGGTAAAAACGAAATTACCGTTAATTGTTAAATTACGCAAGTGCGCGTCTTTCTGTGGAAGACAAAGCGCGTGCTGGAGAAGAGCGCGCAGTAACGAAATATACAAATAAACCTGAGTATATATTATAAAAAAAATTACATCTAAAAATAACCTGCAGGGAACGTTCTGAGAAGGTTCTCTTTAGGTTATAAAATAAATCCCCAAATAACCTGCAGGGAACGTTCTGAGAAGGTTCTCTTTAGGTTATAAAATAAATCCCCAAATAACCTGCAGGGAACGTTCTGAGAAGGTTCTCTTTAGGTTATAAAATAAATCCCCAAATAACCTGCAGGGAACGTTCTGGGAACGTTCTCCTTTGGTTACAAAAACACAACCAATAGAGAACGTTCCCAGAACGTTCTCATTTGGTTCCCTACAAAAATAACCAAACAGGTGTCCTGACATTTCATCCTACCCGTCAGATTGTCCTACCAGGGCTTACTGCGCATGCCCACATCAATATTTTTTATATTTACATTTTGGGTAGGTGGGGTAGGTATGGATATTAATGAATATTAATAAAGCAAATCACATTAATATGATTCTGGAAGCACAATCTGATAGGTAGCATTTTACATCCATATTTAATATTTATTTATTTAAAATATTTACAAAGTTTTAAATACCCTTGCAGGGTAGGGGTAGGTATGGATATTAATAAAGCCTCAAATCAGATGAATATGCTGGTAGCACAATCTGACAGGCAGCATTTTTTGCTTTCGATTTGTGCTACCTACTGTTTTAATGGGAGAGAGGTAGCAAAATCTGACAAGGTAGGACAAATCGACAGAACACCGGAACCATATGGGAACCTTAGGGGAACGTTCTGTGTTTACTCTTCATTGCACCTTGCACAAGCAAATAAAACACTAACAAACAGCTATTAAGGTCACTCTGAAATTCATGTCGATCTGCATGAGGAAGACATCCCTTAATGACTTCCTTTTACACTGAAATGACTTCCTTTTGCACTGAAAAGTTCATGCACATCCACATATGAAATCACTCGCATATACATATACACAACTAAAGCATGCACCCACGTTTTATTTTGTATGTATGCGCGAGTGTTTTATGGATGTGCATGCGCGCATCGAGTTTATATGTGCGAGTGTTTATAGGTGTATATGCATGGAAGTTTATATGTATGTGCGAGTGTGTGTAGGTGTGTCTGCGTGCAGTGAGTTTATATGTATGTGTGAGTGTGTATAGGTGTGTCTGCGTGCAGTGAGTTTATATGTATGTGTGAGTGTGTGTAGGTGTGTCTGCGTGCAGTGAGTGTATATGTATGCGCGAGTGTTTATAGGTGTATATGCATGGAAGTTTATATGTATGTGTGAGTGTGTATAGGTGTGTCTGCGTGCAGTGAGTTTATATGTATGTGTGAGTGTGTATAGGTGTGTCTGCGTGCAGTGAGTGTATATGTATGCGCGAGTGTTTATAGGTGTATATGCATGGAAGTTTATATGTATGTGTGAGTGTGTATAGGTGTGTCTGCGTGCAGTGAGTTTATATGTATGTGTGAGTGTGTATAGGTGTGTCTGCGTGCAGTGAGTGTATATGTATGCGCGAGTGTTTATAGGTGTATATGCATGGAAGTTTATATGTATGTGTGAGTGTGTATAGGTGTGTCTGCGTGCAGTGAGTTTATATGTATGTGTGAGTGTGTATAGGTGTGTCTGCGTGCAGTGAGTGTATATGTATGCGCGAGTGTTTATAGGTGTATATGCATGGAAGTTTATATGTATGTGTGAGTGTGTATAGGTGTGTCTGCGTGCAGTGAGATTATATGTATGTGTGAGTGTGTATAGGTGTGTCTGCGTGCAGTGAGTGTATATGTATGTGTGAGTGTGTATAGGTGTGTCTGCGTGCGTCAAGTTTATATGTATATGCAAGTTATTCACAAGTGTGTATGCATTCATTACTAACATAATATGTATTGGTATGGATTTCATATTAGTGTGCACGTATATTTTATATATGTATTTTGAACATCCAATAGTATACATGTATATGCGAGTAATTCAAAGGTGTATATGCATGTGTGTTATGTATGTATTGATAAGCGAAGTTTGATTTAAATCCTACGTGGCGCCTCATAAAAACCTCCTTTTATCCCATCATAACTTTCTCCATGAGACGCACCTTTTCTGTTACTCATGTATGGATGTGTAGATTTAGATAAAGCAATACAATTGTGCATTTAATGAGAAATAATTCGTTTTAGATCTAATCTAATAATTATAAAAAACGACTGAACGCTATTCATTTCTATCGATCCAAACACGTTAAATGTTTTAAAACACAAACCTTTCTTCAGCCGATTCACAACAAAGCAGGGATGCGACGCATACATATGACGTCACAACGCCATAAATTAAAAGTCCCGTTCACAAGTTGCTGTCTCAAATCACAAAGTGGGTTTAAATTTACATGCAATAACACACAGTTCAAAATATTAGGAAACAAATAAGGTTAATATTTGAATCCTTGAAGAAATGCATATTTAAATACATGTAGCCTAATGATGTGCCCCATGATCTTATATGTGAGATTCTGTGTAAGACTTAAAACAGTCATGATAGGGTGCAGAAACTATTACATACCAAGGGTTGGTAACTCATTTTTCAGTAACAAGACATTTATAAACTGATGTTTGGATGCATTTTTCTAAAGTGCCATAGCAAAAACTATAACTTACTCAAACAAGGTTGCCAATAAAATTAAACACAGACAAATATACAACAATGTATTGGTAACATTCGGTCTAGCACTTTCAAATATGACAAACTGTCCTAAATTAATAATAGATTTACAATATTTAAATAAATACACATCAATGTTATGAATACACATGTTTATCTAATTCGAGTGTCGTCAGTGTTTGATGAATGAACACATTTTGTCCAGTGAAGTGAACACTGAATAGAAACCCTCAGTCGGAGCGCAGCTTGTGTAGATTTATGAGTAAAAATGATTGACTGCTTAATTTGGGCATTTATTTGCATACTTTTACCATTACATATCTGATCGATCTCAGCATGTTTTAAGTGTTTGTCGCTACATTTGCATCACTAAACTTAAATAAAAATTAGCTCTGCTCCATTTGAGAAATGAAGGCATAGTTTCAAGAATGTAAGAAAATGTAAGCATTAAAAGGGGGGGGGGGCTTATTTATCCTTGGAATGAAAACAAAATGTAAAGCTCTAATGAGGGTGTGGTTGTTGATTTGTAAAAGTCCTTCAGCCTCCATAAAAATAAATAAATCTCTGAAGTATGCTGACAGCACCTCTGCCCATAGCCTTTCTATCCTCTGGTCTAAAACTGTCAGTTAAATCCTCTGTGTTCAATCATGAAATGTGCAATGTCTATATTTTCTATATTTTCTGAGACTGCATCACCTCTTACCCTACTTGGAACTTTTCAGAGATGCTGTGGATAGGTTTGGATTATTAATGATTATTAAGGCAGCTGACGATATGTTGTTATTACAACATCTGTATGTGATGCATCTGCTTTAGCAGTCAACACAGCCATGATAAACAAGGCCCCAGTTTGAAAGTTTCAAATCAAATCAAATCACTTTGTCACACAACCATATACACAAGTGCAACAGTAGGTGAAATTCTTAGGTGCAGTTCCGAGCAACATAGCAGTCATGACATGACATGTACAACATTTAAAGCAGTGGTTCTCAACCTTTTTTGGGCCAGCGCCCCCTATCCATTATCCAGGTCCCTTAACGCCCCCCCACCCACCCCTCCACACACACACACACACACACACACACACACACACACACACACACACACACACACACACAACAAAAAAGAGCTATGTATGCTAATTATTATTCTGTTGTAATAATAATAATATGTATATTATTCACAATATTATTGTCCTTCTTATTATTAATATTATTATTAAATCCGTAACTTTTTTGTATTTAAAATGTACAAAAATTATATAATGAGCGAGTGCATCAGAAATCCATTTTCCAAACCGTATTTTTGTCTTATCCTGAATCACTATGGTACACCTATAAGTAGTGATTATATTGGCATTATATTAGGGGTGTTTGCGTGGAACACGTGGATAGCGCGGCCGCGCTGCTTTCTCCTTTCCAAAAGGGCTTGCGAGAAGAGAAATAAAAATCTGCCCTAGTGTTCAGCTATGATCACCTGTTCGGCCGAGCTTGTTATACGGAAAGGCTGAAGCTGATCATCGGTTGGTTTTTGCCACATGACCTGCTGTGCACTTGACTTCCGGCATTCTGAAAAGTTGAGTGTTCATCTCGCCGCGGCATAGGTGTGCCTGGAATAACTAGCGCGCCGCACCACACGCGCATTGCTTCTGTAAAGATACATTTACACGCGCAAAAAAAGCAATGGTGAATGCCCCGGACTGATTAGAGTCGGTAGCACAGTAGGCCTACCTCCACACAGAGTCGCAAGGGCTGTGTCAAGTGGCCTCGCACCTCACCAAGGCCTCGCACAAAGTTAAGTGACAGCTGACATAATGTAAAAGTAAATTATGGTTCATGTTAAAGTTCATGTTTTTGTCTTTCAAAATCCTGTAATAGTTAAAAGACATAGCTAAAAAATTTGCATTGTGACGCTGTATTATTCTGCTTGTTATTTTACTTATTTTTTTAACTTAACTTTAACAATATTTATCTGTGCGTGACTGATTCATGCGCAAATGTCAGTCAGCGCGGCATCGCACGTCAAGTTCGATTTATTCACAGTCCATTCGAATTCTGATTTTAGCCATCTTTGAAGTGGGTCAACCCATAGATATTACCTAAGAAATTCAAGTAAATACGCTTGAAATCCGAGCTCATTCAAGTAACCTATGTGCATATTGCACGGACAGAGAAAGCCCGGAATCCGTAAAGCAGTAGGCTAGAACCCGCTAATAGACAGTGGGAATATTATTATAGGCTTATTTCCCAGAGTGCAAAAAAGTAATCGGAGGTTCAAAAGATAAATCAGTGTATATCAGTGTTAATGAAATGTAATGGTTACAAATTTGACATTCAAAATTTGATTATGTGGCTTATAGCAAATAGCAGCCAATCAGCAAGGAGCAGCCAAAAAATGCAACGGTTACAAATTTGACATTCAAAATTTAATTAACAGCAGCTGTACTGCAAACAGCCAGTCAGCAAACAAGAAGCATTCTTAGCACATTTGAACTTTCGAATGAGCTAAATTGATGCGAAAATTAGTGCGAGCCCTGTGCTTGATGTTTTTCTGCTAATTTCTTTACGGCAGGTTGCAGAGACGTTAGTTTCAGCCGTAGTGCTCCTGATTCAGGCAAGTCCAAGCGATTGCGGTACTTAGACTGTATGTGGATGACCTGGCTGAATCCCTGCTCAACGAGATATGTTGTTGGAAAAGCAAGAATCAGAAGCTTGATCTTTTGCCAGAGAGCCGGATACCGCTGGGCATATTTGAGCCACATGCTGCACCAGCCAGAGGCGCGAAAAATAGCCTGGGCTTCGTCATCGCACTGGATGTCGACAAGATGCTCCTGAATGACGGGCTCGCAATCGATCACATCCACTTGAAAGGGCTGCACAACCCAACTGGGAACATCAAGGTTAAGGAGGTCCCTGAAGCGGATCTCCATGTCGTCCTTAACCATCCTCAGGTGGTCAGTGTAAACTATGAGGAGGTCATCGGTAAGAGCCTCGGACACCTGTAATGAGTATTATTTTACAGTTAAATTGTTATTTTATCTCCATGAATAGTTTTAGACTTTTTTTAGAATTTGAATTCGTTGTTTTACTTCTTATTCAACTAAAATGTTTATTTATATTTATAAGGCAATGCGTAGCCTAGCCTACTAGACTTTGTCTGTATCAGAGTCATGCACGGGTCTAAACACCGGTTTTAAACAGTCACGTGCAAACGAATATAGGCCTATATAAAAAATATATGCATGTTGTAGACGTGTTCTTAAAAGTATGCATATACAAAAATATGCCTTGCCTATATTTCAAGTTGATAAAATAATTTCAAATCCATATCAGTTTATTTGTGGCCGCGCAGCATCTGCGCGCCCCCTCCCAGAAGTATCACAACCGCGCGTGCAGTCGTCGAGATGGATCATGAGGAGCCGCAAATGTGGAACTTCATCGCTGAGTTAAACACGCAGATAACTGTGGTAACAAACCAAGCACAAGCAGTTCTATCGAACAGTATTTTTATGTTTCCTGAGTTTGGTCTCTTAATATGCTAAACTGATTTTATTGCGGGAGTGGGTCGGGTGTCAGTTCTATTTTAAGCGGGTAAGGTCAGTGTAATGAGTATCTATTGTGATGAGTACTGATTTAAGCCTGCAGGTGGCAGTAATGTGGTGTATAAGATGAAGTGCATTCCCTAGAGGAACAGGTTGTAATGGAGACATGCTTTGTGTGCCACATGGAATAAAGACGCCAGTACCATATATTCTTTTTATCTTTATTTGTTGTCTCTGGAACAATACATGGTACCAGGAGTGGGGATCCGAAAAGCCCAATGGATGCCATTAAACCACCGGGATCGGTGAAGTTGTGTGGAAATGTCGATTCACATTGGAGGACTTTCAAACAGCAGTTTGAGTTGTATGTTGTTACTATTGGACAAAAAGCGGCTGTGGATGAAAGAAAAATCGCCCTGTTACTTACCATTGCTGGAGCTGATGCCGTGGAGGTTTACAACACCTTTCATTTTGATGAAGAGGCAGACAAGAAACTGGATAAGGTACTGGAAAAATGTGATGCTCATTGTTTGTCAAGGAAGAACGAGACATATGAACGATATGTATTCAGAACCCGTGTACAGCATGAAGGAGAGGCTTTTGATTACTTTCTGACTGATCTCAAGATAAAGGCAAAGACTTGTAACTTTAATGAATTGAGAGATTCAATGATTCGTGATCAGATTGTTTTTGGTATCTATGAGAAGAAACTGAGAGAAAGATTGTTACGAGAATCAGAATTCACCTTGGATTATGCTGTCAAATTGTGCCAATCCAGTGAAGTAGCTAGACAGCAAGTGAAGCAGTTTGATGGGACTAATACAGCCGCTATGTCATTTCAGAGTGTAGAAGTTGATGCCATTTCATTCAGAGACAAGAGAAGAGGTACAACACGAGGTTTCAGAGACAATGATACAAAAGGTTTTAGAGACAATGATACACGAGGTTTCAGAGATAATGACAATGAAACATTCTCATGCAAGCGCTGTGGGACCAAACATAAGTTCAGACAGTGCCCAGCTTTCGGAAAAAGATGTTCTAAGTGTAATGGCCCCAACCACTTTGCAAAAATGTGTTTTTCAAAAGACATGAAGAGGGAAAATAAAGTGCATTTAGTGGAGGAGGCAGATGACAGTGATTTGAGCGACTCATTTTATGTGAACATGGTTTCTGAAGAGAAAGTAAATCCGGATGCTGAAACGTGTGTGTCAAGTGATGATTCAGTCAAGTCTTCGATGTGGATTGGTCCTCTTGTAACTAATGGGACTGTAGTACCTTTTAAATTAGATACGGGTGCAAAAGTTAATTTAATTAACATCAGAGATGTGAAAGCACTGAAAGAAAAACCTCTAATTAAAAAACGTACAGTTCCCCTCAAAGCCTATAATGGACAACCAATTGAAACGCGAGGAATATGCAGACTAAACGTACAAGTAAAAGGAAAGATGAAGAGTTTGATGTTTGTTGTAGTTCCCAATGGTCATGAATCTCTTTTAGGAGATAAAGCGTGTGAAGACCTTCATTTAGTTAAAAGAGTGTATCAAGTCAATAAGGAAACCGTAGTCTTACAGCCTGTCTGTGACAATATAACTGACATTGTCAAACAATTTCCAGATGTTTTTGAAGGTCAAGGAACACTGCCATTTACCTATAAAATACAACTGAAAGATGATGCTTCTCCAGTCATACATGCTCCTCGGCGGGTCCCTGCACCTCTGCGTGAGGCCTTGAAAAAGGAATTGGATCGCATGACCCAATCAGGAGTAATACAACGGATTGAACAACCTACAGACTGGGTAAATTCTATAACTTGTGTGAAGAAGCCTAATGGTGACTTCAGAGTGTGCTTGGATCCTAAAGACCTAAATGATAGCATCAAACGAGAACATTACCAGATACCCACCCGTGAAGAGATCATTAGTCACATGTCAGGAGCTAAGTTTTTTAGCAAATTAGATGCATCTCAAGGATTCTGGCAGATCCGATTGGATTCTGAGAGTAGCCAGTATTGTACATTTAATACTCCGTTTGGGCGATATTGTTTTCTTCGACTTCCTTTTGGAATCAAATCAGCTCCTGAGATTTTTCATCGAGCCATGGAAACCCTTATTGAAGGTCTAGAGGGTGTTCGAGTATATATTGATGATATTGTGGTGTGGGGGTCCACCATTCAACAACATAATCAGCGATTAGTAAAAGTGATGGAAAGAGTTCGAGCCCATGATTTAAAGCTCAATCAGAAAAAGTGTCAATTTGGAGTCACAGAGATCGCGTTCTTAGGGGACAAGTTGTCTGCAAAAGGTGTGGAGCCACATCCAGCAAAAGTGCAAGCCCTCCTTGATATGCCTCCACCTACAGATAAGAAGGGAATTCTGTGTGCTTTGGGAATGGTGAACTTCCTGGGAAAATTTCTACCAAATTTGTCAGCTAAAACTACCCATATGAGAAAGTTGTTACAAAATGATCAGGATTTTGTCTGGACTTCAGTACATGATCAAGAATGGAAGCAGTTAAAGGAGACTCTTACTACTGAACCTGTCCTTGTTTTTTTTCACACACGACCAACTAAGATCTCTACAGACGCCTCTCAGGATGGATTGGGGGCGGTGCTTCTTCAGGCCTTTGAGGATTCCTGGAGACCTGTGGCCTATGCTTCTCGATCTATGACAGAGACTGAAAGACGATATTCACAAATAGAGAAGGAGACTTTGGGTTTAGTATTTGGCTGTGAAAAATTTCATGGATATGTCTATGGCTTACCTACTTTTACAGTAGAGACAGATCATAAACCATTAATCTCCATCATTCAAAAGAACTTAAATGATATGTCACCTCGAATTCAACGCATGATGATGAAATTACAGAGATATGATCTGAATCTAGTCTATACACCTGGAAAGTATATCATTGTGGCTCTCGAGCACCAGTAGCTTCGGAGATCAGCAAAATGGACGAAGTTGAGAGGCATGTGAGTATGGTGTATTCAGCGTTACCAGTTTCAGATGAGATGTTAAAGCTGATCGCAGAGGAAACTGCAAAGGACGCTGAATTGCAGAGGGTTATTGCACACCTTCAACATGGATGGATCAAAGGCAAGTGTCCACAGTACTTTCCTTTAAGGGCAGAACTGAGTGTGGTTGAGGGCATGCTGTTGAGAATTAACAGAATTGTCATTCCAGTATCAATGCGCCACGACATGCTTCGTAGAATTCATGAGGGACATCTTGGTATCGAAAAATGCAAGAGAAGAGCTAGACAAGCTGTTTTCTGGCCTGGAATTAATGTGCACATTGAGAAATACATCAATCAGTGTGACGTCTGTCTAAGTCATCATTATAAACTGGCCAAAGAACCTATGATGATAGCTGCTCATCCTACTGAACCGTGGCAAAAAGTAGGAACTGATCTTTTCCAGTTGAATGGTAAGGATTATTTGGTGGTTATCGATTATTATTCCAATTATCCTGAAGTTGAACAGCTCCATCATACAACATCGAATGATCTGATTCAATGCATGAAAAGCATCTTTGCAAGGCATGGAATTCCTCATATTGTGCAAAGTGACAATGGTCCTCAGTACACTAGTTGTGAATTCAAACTGTTCGCGGAACAGTATGGTTTTAAACATACTACTTCAAGCCCACTTTATCCAAAGGCAAATGGTAAAGCAGAAAAAGGGGTACAAATTGTAAAAAGACTTATGAAAAAAGCCGCAGCAAGCAGGTCTGATATAAATCTGTCTCTTCTGAGTTACCGTTCTTCTCCACTCAGTTGTGGATTATCTCCTGGTGAGTTATTGATGAACCGAAAACTGCGTGATACACTGCCAAAAGTATCCCTGAAAACAGAAAGCAACAGTCAATTATTGAAAGAGATGCAACATCTTAAAGAGAAGCAGAAAGAATATTATGACAAGGGAGCTCGACATTTGAAACCTCTTTTTGAACGAGATACAGTTAGAATTGCGGAGCCAACTGGATGGAAAAAGAAAGCTACAGTCCTAAAAGAGGTAAACCCAAGATCATATCTGGTTCAAACAGAAGATGGACAGACATTGCGGAGAAATCGACAGAGCTTGCTTAAGACTGCAGAGAAATGTCCTCTTGTGAAATGCCGCCTGTTGATCTGCAATGTCATGAAATGCTATCTCCAGGTATGTTTAATTCTGCAGAACAAATTCCTGAACTCAAATTATCTGGACCAAAGACTGACATGCCTCTCTTGCGGAGAACTAATCGAGTTCGAAAAGCTCGTGTTCGAATGGACTTATGAAAAAAAAAAAGGATATGAACTGGTTGTTGACATTTGTTACAGTTGGACTGATGTGAATGATTAGTACAAAATCTAATGTGTTAAAAAAAAATGGTGTTAAGATTGTGTAAAAAAAAAAAAAAAAAAGAGATGTAATGAGTATCTATTGTGATGAGTACTGATTTAAGCCTGCAGGTGGCAGTAATGTGGTGTATAAGATGAAGTGCATTCCCTAGAGGAACAGGTTGTAATGGAGACATGGGCCGTTTCTCAATACCAAGTACGCGAACTTCTGACTTGCGTCCTTGGTAGTTCAGACTTGCAAGTTCGACTCGGGAGAACGAACTCCAGAGGACGGGAGGAATCGCCATCAGTCGTCAATTGTGAAGCGTCATCAGTTGCTGCCAAGTCCTGTTCCAATTCAAAGTTCACAAGTAGACAAGTACAGTTCAAATCCCCGGATGTGTCCTTGATCCGCCCCTTTTATCGAGGATGCATCGAGAGGAGACTTGTGGACTTCAGACAGACCGGTATCCCAGAATGCATCTCGCACCAACCAGCAAACGTCCATAGCGGATGAGAAACCCCTCGTAATTTAAAAATACTGTTAATGTTTCACAAAATGTAGTTTTAAGACTTTTTAAGGCGAGAATGTACTTGTTTAAAGCTCAAATCTGTGGTTTATTTATAAAGAGAGCGCCTTTTTGAAAATTTGATCTGGCGTTTTCGGAGTTGTGAGCTCCACTGTATCAGCGGCGCTCAGCGGGACCTCTCCCCGCCCAGAGCAGACTTAACACGGCTAGTCCTTCTGACACCTGCCGCTGGCTCTGATGTCTTCAGATATAATTCGTCTTCTAACGGCCGATCTTTGGTCTCATGAATCTATCATTTGTTCCCTGGTAAATCGTTTTGACTGAGGGCAAAGTGAAGTTTCATAACTTTATATTTTTAGCTATTAAACACATAAACTGACATTTAACAAAAATAGACTGGGTTGTGTTTTATGTCATAATTAATTTTATTACAGTGATAATCACACTTGTCTGAACCACATATTAATGTTTTTTTTTTTTTAACGAAAAGATGCAGGGTTTTTAATATTTCGTTTTGTTATAAATATACATGCAATAACATTGGCTGCTTTACATTTGTGTGGCTATAATAGGCTATGTTTCATATTTTTTTGTAAAAAAAAAAGAGGCAGAGTGGTGTTTTATCATATATTTCGTTTTATTGTAGCCTAAAATATACATATATACACTGAATAACACTATCAAGAACGCTGCTGTTCCATTAGTAGAGTACCGGACTATTGTCCTCCCGTCCTCGGGAGTTCGTTCTCCGGAGTTGAACTTGGCGAGCCTGAATTAACTCCACGGACGCAAGTCAGAAGTTCGCGAAGGCCTACTTGGTATAGAGAAACGTATATTTTAGGCTACAATAAAACGAAATATGTCATAAAACACCACTGCCTCTTTTCATTTTTTTTTTACCAAAAAATCTTAAACATATTAGCCACACAAATGTCGTTCAGGCAGCTACATTGATTATCTTATATATTTATAACAAAACGAAGTATAAAACACAACCCTGCCTCTTTTCGTTAAGATTTTAAAAAACAATAGACCTTTATTAAACATTAGCCTAATATGTGGTTTAAGGTGACCAGATTTCTGAAATGGAAACCGGGGACATTTCCTCTTTGAGTTGTCAAAATATCACTAAAATCTCATTTGTTATTATCTTTAAATTAAAAAACAGGACAATATATATTTTTTATGTTTTTGTTTGTTTATTTGTTGTTGTTGTTGTGGGCTCTCTATATTATTATTAACATTAATAATTATTCTGATTTCGTTTGATTATTAGGATTTTTTATGTGGTTTTAATACAATTCAACGCACCCGCAAAAAACAAAAATTAAAACAGTTAATAGTTGCCATTGTAAATAACAAGCAGTTCAAAACAATATTAATACATGACTTTAAAAAAAACACATTACAAAAATAAAACATAAATATGATAAATAAAACTATTTAACAAATATTTTAACATTTTATAATTGTATTTAATATTTTAATTTTCACAAGTGTATACTAAAAGTAATACATTTAAAAAAAAAAAAACATTTTTTTACTTCAAATGTTTTATTAGGCTTGTGCTTAAAAATAAATCTTACTATCCTAAATTGGTCTCGTTTTGCATTTTAGGCTTATTTTAAGCAGAAATGATGTGTATTCTGGATGTGTTGCAAGTGACAGAACAATGCCGCTGCCCGTGATGATAATGCCGCTCGGCTCTCGGTAGTAGAGGCTCGCGCACAACCGAGTTCAGCGTATCATGCGGGTGTTGGGGGGCATGGCATTACTGATCGTTGCGTCCGTTGGTCTGAGATGCATTCTGGGATACTGGTCTGTCTGAAGTCTCCTCTCGATGCATCCTCGATAAAAGGGGCGGAGCAAGGACACATCCGGGGATTTGAACTGTGCATGTCTATGGCAAGATGTGAACTTTGAATTGGAACAGGACTTGGGCAGCGACTGATGACGTTTCACAAGTCCACGAGAACACAAGTACAGACAAGAACGCAGATTGAGAAACGGCCATGCTTTGTGTGCCACATGGAATAAAGACGCCAGTACCATATATTCTTTTTATCTTTATTTCTTGTCTCTGGAACAATACAGTCAGGTGCGGATTTTATTTAGTGCTGTTGTTGGAAAACGGGTCGGATGCGGTTTTAAGCATTGCGGGTGCGGGCGGGTGCGGATTTACAAAATCGGACCCGTGCAGGACTCTGGTCTGTATTTTCAGACCCAATATAATCACTCGATATAATAGCCTATTCATTTCAATTTTATGGTATTCATGGAAATAAAATATATTAGGCCAATTATAGCTAATAGTGGGCCTGTTATATCTTTCTGAAAAAAAAAAATCACCTTGGCCAGCTGTGGGAAATGAGCAAACTGCTTCCTGCCTATACTCTGCCTGTAGAGATCTAGCCTGGAGGTGAGACTGTGGATAACCGCCTTGGATTTGACCAGCGTGATGTCGTTTCCTTGGAGCTTTAACGTGACATCTTTCATTTTCTAAAAAAAGTCTGCGAGATACATGATGTTGCAGTGGCTGGATGACACCTTTTCCCCGAGAGCTCCATCAACCTCCTCCAGGAACTCGACGATGCTGTCGAACAGCTCACAAAAACAAGCAAGGCAGTTTCCCTTTGAGAGCCAGCAGACATCAGTATGGAGAAGAAGCCGCTCAAAAGTCTCATCATTTTCATGACACAGCTGTCGGAACAGTCTGTTATTCAGGGCATGGGCTTTTATTTTATTTATTGCTTTGACTGCAATATTGAGAGACTCATGGAGAACTGGATTGGTGCATTTGGCCACAAGGTTGTGGCGGTGCAAAACACAGTGGACTGTGAGGATATGCGGCACCTGTTCCTTCAGCAGAGCGGTGAACCCACGGTACCTGCCAACCATAGCGGGGGCACCATCAGTGGCACATGCGAGGATGTTAGAGATTGGAATTGATTTCTCCTGTAGATAAGCAGAAAGCGTGTTAAAAATGGTCTGGCCCTTGGTGTCGGTTTCCAGATACTTGGAAAACAAAAATTCCTCAGCCATCTTGTGACTGTTTGAGGCCCTATAACGGACATAGGCCATCAGCAGAGCGTTGTTGTCAGCGGTGGTTGTCTCGTCCAGCTGAAGGCAGAATGGAGAGTCCCGCAGGATGGCACATAACTGCTCCTCTGTATCTGCGCCCATTTCATTTATCCTGCGTGCCACGGTGTCATTGCTGAGTGGGATGGATTTCAGCACCTGTGTGGGATCGCGCTCCATCACAGTAGAAATTACCTCTTTAATGGCAGGAAGCACCAACTTTTCCCCAATTGTGAATGGGTGTCCACATTTGGCGATCAGCAGGGAGATGTTATAAGATGCTATTAGCCCACTATCATTTTGACTGATATTCTTTGCGAAGAGACTGCTGATGGTTCTTCTACCGTGTTTGTCCTTTAAGGCCTGGAAGAACGGACGGTCCTTATCTGCCTTGTCTGGGTGAATCTTCATAAGGTGCTCCTTCAGACGTGAAGGTTTCATGGCTTCATTTGAAAAAACTTGTTCACACAATAAACACATCGGAAGCTGCGCATTGGTGGGAGAAGGTATGACACCGTAATTGAGGTATTCAAGGGAATACTGTCTGCATTTTTTCTTGTTCGGCGGCGCCATTTTGCTCAATTTTTTATTATGGTCTATTTGCCGCGCAAAAGTGGACTAACCGTTTTTTCAATGCACTGTAGACTGATTTTTGACCTGATAAGTGACTAAATCTCACAGCTATTTTATTACATTTTTAAAAATGTTTTAAAAAACCATGTTAAAATGGACAAATGAGTAGACATTTAAAATTTGTTCAATTCTTGTTTTATGTAAAAATGTTAAGTAAAATGAACAATAAATTAATAATGTGTAGGCTTATTTTAAAAATAAATCTAATTTGCATTAGACTGTTTATACACATGTTTAAAACAGGTTAATAAAACCACCATTTAAAAATATTTTCCCTTTTTTTTTTTTTTTTTACCCATTTTAAAATATGTTATTCTAAACTGGTAGGGGCAACAAATCAACTTCCGGCTCTCTCAGGCTATAATAGTCCTATGGACATTAAAGCGGTAATGTTTGCACTTAGGTTTTATTATGCGGGTTCTCACACACACTGAAGCACTCGCTGTGTTTTCAGCCTCTGTAGCCTGACATGAACTTCATCTTCAAGCCGCTCTGAGAGTAACTTCTTGAACATTTTTACCGTTCATTTGAGAAAACGGCCACCCGTCAAAATAAAAGTTTGGTTTAATAATTAAACTTTAATTTGACAGAAATATATTACTGTTGTACAGTAAAATTTAGACAAGTCTCAATGTAATAATACTAATAATAAAATATTATCAAAACTTATATTTTTAAGGAATTATCACGTTCTCTTCCATGTTTTAATTTTATCAATAAAGCTCAGTGCAGCACATTGACAAAAAACTGTTTAATTTCATATGATTCAAATTTAAATTAAATATTTCATGCCTTTGAAAAATGAAACGGAATTGGATGGGGGAAAACAGGCTATTTCATAAGGCCCTAAAGATGTAATTTTTGTTAAATTGATAGGTTTCATTATTTAAATTAATTAGACATGCTTTTTTTATTACTAAAAAAATATTTAACCATTAAAATGGAGTCCAAAAAAAAGAATCCAGAAAAATTAAGACGGAATTAGAGGGAGAAATTAGCGGAATTTGAAAAATTATATTATATATATATATATATATATATATATATATATATATATATATATATATATATATATATATATATATATATATATATATATATATATACTTTTTTTTATTATTTATTATTAATGGATTTCACAGGCCTCTAATCATTAACCTTAAAAGCTTCTAGCAAGAATAAACACACAGGAACCGTTAAATTATTGTAGTATTAATTATTTTTTAACTATCTTGATAAGCTACTATCCAAGCAGCGTTTTGCGCTCAGATGTGACGGCGGAATTAATACATTATCTAAATGTTATTACAGTGTCATTTTCTCCTTACAGTCTTGCGAGTTAGCAATAATGGCTGACCAGTGAATTAGGCTACTTGGTGAACTAGCCCTATTCGCACGGGATTAGTATTTCTGGGGACCTCGTGTGATTTAGAAATTACGCACGGGATGCATTCGCACGGGATAAGCAAAGTCTGTGATTTTATTCGTATTTACTGATTTATCTCCCGGATATGATGTCAATACTTATAAATGTTTTTTTCGTTATAGATATAGCTGTATTATATGATGTATCATAAAACAACAGTTCCTTACCGTGTGCTGCTATGTTATAGGCTTGTTGCGATCAGAGGCGTCGCAATAGGGCAGGCAAGGCAGGCACTTGCCTGGGGCCCTGCCTTTTGAGGCAATGCTTTCGCCACCTCGTCTCGACCGCCTTCTTCAAACTGTAGAAAATGCATGATTTGATTTGTTAAGCATGAAGAGAACTCATCCTTTTGGCTTGGCCGCTCGCTCTAACAAATAGTTAAAAATAGATCAAATAAAGAAATCAAACAGGACGAGCGCTTTCTTTCGTCTGCAGCGCATCTCATAAATGAACCGAAACTAAGCGTATCAGGCTTCTTGCCTCACATATATATGAAAAATATATCTAGCCTGAAAGCTTGAAATGTCTACTTTTAAACGAACAAATTCAAATCGAAAACAAATATTCTCTGGTTATGTAATCCGTATGAAAAGTGCATTTCTCTCTAAAGGCGCGTCCACAAGGCGCTGCGGAGAGGCGGCATCATCAACTGCATCTCTCCAGCCAACACGGACTCCGACTCAGACTCAACTGTTTTTTTTTTTCTGACACATTTATAATCATTACTTTTGCCTGTGTTTTTTTCTCAAGCTTTAAGCGCACGCGCCGCTTCCATGCACCCAGCTTATATATTTAAGCAGCCTAATTAAATTAGCCTAATATAAATGTGCACTATTTAATTAGTAGGCTAATAAGTATATCCAGCTCTTCTACATTAAATTAGTTTGAGTTAACATAGGCTAGTTGATAAACTAATAAAATTAAGTGATTAAAATGATAACCATATTTCTATGTCGGAGAATTTCTTGTTCCTGTCATCACCACACAAAGCCCCGTTTTTAAGGTGACAATTGGTTATAAATATGAAGGTCGTACTGTATTTTGAAGATGTTGTATTGTATCTTCTCTTATGAAGATGAAGATTGACATTTTGTTAATTAAACAAAAAGCTCTATTTCGTTTTTTTACTTTTGTTATAAAAATTTAAAAAAAAATTTTTTGGTTTTGTTATATGTTTTGACTACTTTTTGTATGTTGTAAAATTAGATAATGAAGATAGGCTGTATTAAACAATTTTTTAAATAGGGCCTCATTGATTAATTTTGCCTGGGGCCCCCAATCAATGTTGGTTCGCCTCTGGTTACGATAGTCGGTGTTACACTGGTTACATCACTTTTCCACTGTCGTTTTGATTTTGTATAACCTAGTAATAAAAATAGTTCAGTTAGAGAACAGAAGTTACAATTAAAAACTGAACTGAGCACAGACCAGCAGCAGGAGATTTCATTTATCACAAGAGTGAGGAATTGACAATATGAATGCAGAAGATTAAAGCTAAATGTAAAAGCGCCCATTTAAGCGAGCTTGTCATTGTATTGTTCTGTTTTTGTGTTTTTCTTTAATAATAATATTGAACACACCTTTCAAGCAATTCGCTGCCAAATTGGCTCTAATTCTAAAGTGAAAGTATAATGTGCACAGCCGCACAGGGATTTATAACGGTGCGCGTTATGAATGCAGCCTTCATTCTTCGCAAAATGGGGATACAAATGCGTACAGGAAACAAAAACCTTGCAAAAGTTATATACGACCCTCCAAATCCTGTCCAAATCACAGAGATGGCGATTAGCATGGGACTAATATTATCACAGGGTGTGTTCGGCGGAATATGGTAGGTCATTCGCGGGGTAATTTTATAAATTACAGACATGGCCGATTCGCACTGGATTAAGATCACAAACAACCTCCGCAATTATTACAAATTACTAGAGGTCACCAGGCAATAAATCCCGTGCGAATAGGGCTTTTAAGAAAACATTTTGGCATTAGGCAATGCATTGATTAGCTAATGCCTAAATATGTAAACGTTTTAGCTTTATTTAAACTAAATATTTGTATAATTTTAAAATTCATCACCGGAGTCAATATGAACATGATTTATTGTGGTTCTTAAGTCAATACTTTTTTAATGGCTTGTCAACTTCCCATTCCTTCGCTGCGTGATTCCAGTCAGCGCTGGATTCTAGCCACCACCGGATTGAGCGCTTTAGTCATTGCAAAATAAACGATATAGTTTACATGTCGCATTAAACAGGCAGATTTTTTTAATGTGGTAGGCATTATTTTGCAAGTAATTAGCATACATGTTTAATTTTGTCTTGCCTGGATCTCTGCATAGGATCTTTGGTATAAACTTGTGAACGCCCCCCTTTCAAGAATCTTGCTTCCAACGCCCCCCGTTGTGCTCTGAACGCGCCCTGGGGGGCGGTACCGCCCCCGTTGAGAAACACTAATTTAAAGCAACATCAGATTACACATCTGATGCGCCCACAATTACTCACAGCACGGTAAACTCTACAATAAACAATAAATAATTTACACAATGTGAGTGTAGTTCTCACAGCTTAAACAATATACACATACTTACAATATACATATACTTTAAACAATATACACTAAACATACATTAAACAATAACAGTATAAATTAAGCTATAATAATAATAATATTATACAATGTTCAGTATACAATATTATTCACAGTAGAGATCCAATGTACAATAGGTGCTATATGATAAATAAATGTGTATATAATGTGTGTGTATCTACAGTGGGTTGTGCTGAGTGATATTCTGTCCAGTGTGTGTTATGAACTGATGGATCAGGAGTTAAGGAGTCTGATTGTTTGTGGGAAGAAGCTGTTCTGGAGTCGGCTGGTGCGTGTTCTGATGCTGCGGTACCGCCTGCCTGATGGCAGCAGTGAGAGCAGCCCATGGTTCGGGTGGCTAGAGTCTCTGATGATCCTCTGAGCTCTCTTCACACACCGCCTGGCATAAATGTCCTGGAGGGAGGGAAGCTCACCTCCGATGATGCAGCTGGCCGTGCGCACTACCCTTTGCAGGGCTTTGCGGCTGCGGGCGGTACTGTTGCCGTACCAGGTGGTGATGCAGCCAGTCAGCAGGCTCTCTATGGTGCAGGTGTAGAAGCGTGTGAGGATGTGGCGGTTCATTCCAAACCTCCTCAGCCGTCGCAGGAAGAAAAGGCGCTGATGAGCCTTCTTCACAACGGCCTCAGTGTGGACGGACCATGAGAGTTCCTCTGTGATGTGGACACCGAGGAACTTGAAGCTGCTGACTCTCTCCACCGGTGCTCCATTGATGGTGATGGGGCGGTGTTCTCTCTCATTCCTCCTGAAGTCGACCACCAGCTCCTTGGTCTTGCTGACGTTGAGGGAGAGGTTGTGCTCCTGACACCATTGTGTCGGAGTGTGCACCTCCTCTCTGTAGGCCGTTTCATCATTGTCAGTGATAAGACCTACCACCGTCGTATCGTCAGCAAACTTGATGATGGTGTTGGAGCTGTGGGTTGCCACACAGTCATGTGTGTACAAGGAGTACAGGAGTGGGCTGAGAACACAGCCTTGAGGGGCTCCAGTGTTGAGAGTCAGTGATGAGGAGATGTTACTGCCCATTCTGACCACCTGGCGTCTGTTTGACAGTTTGTGATTGGCCCAGGACACACCAAGCCGTCGGACCGTTTTGGAGCATTGGCCGAACTAGTTTTTCCAGTGTGTTCCTCACCGCAGACACTAGTCGGACACCGTCAGGTATTTTGGGGCCGATTCAACAAATCGAATTGAATCTTCTTTGAATCTGCTTTCATATCTGATTCAACATGTTGAATCGGCGTCGGGCCGTCGGTGAGAGAGAGAACTCTAATTGGCTAAATTAACTCGCACAGTGTGAAAATTAACACTTTTTCGGGGTTTATATAGGTCCACACTAAATCGAGTTAAACTAACACTTTAAATAGTGTTACTCGTTTTAACACTTGCATAGAGTAAAAACAACACTGCAAGTGTTTACCGTTAACACCATGTGTGTTCACCCCCTGCCACATTTACACCAAGTTAGTGTTGAAACTACACTAGTTGTGTTAATAATTTACACCAAGTTAGTGTTGAAACTACACTAGTTGTGTCAATAATTTACACCAAGTTAGTGTTGAAACTACACTAGTTGTGTCAATAATTTACACCAAGTTAGTGTTGTTAGTGTTGAAACTACACTAGTTGTGTCAATAATTTACACCAAGTTAGTGTTGAAACTACACTAGTTGTGTCAATAATTTACACCAAGTTAGTGTTGAAACTACACTAGTTGTGTTAAGTTACCAAGAAACTAATTTCCACACCAATATAGTGTTCATACAAACCCTGATTAAGGTTATTAAGTGTAATCTGTATTTGACTAAAATACATGTGTGCATGAAGTTAAATACGTCAACACACTATCAGCTTGGTTTTACCTTAAGAAATTTTATTTTCAACACAGATGCAACAATTACACGAACACAGAAGAAGGTACAATGTATTCACCGTCATCTGAGCCATATAAACTCTGCAGATCAAAAGGCCTGTAGAACTTTAAGCTGTTTGCTTTTACAAGTTCACCCAACTCACAGAATCGATACTCGGTTACTTAACGTAACCTCGGTTCTCTCTAGAGAGGGAACGAGTATTGCGTAAGTTCCTTACACTACGGGAAAGTTTTCTTTCTTCGAGATTACTGAAAAACCCAAAATTATCCTTAATTTTGTAACATTGTCAACGCAGTGCGGCAGCCTGGCAGACCATAGCAGGCTAATCCAGCGTGCTACTGGCTGCTCTGCTGGCAACTGCAACAGCCTATCGGCGAGCCCGCGTGACGTGGCGACCAATGTGACGCTCCGCGCCCTCCTCGCCTCATTTACCTACAGGTAGGGCGTGGCCACGTGTATAAAAGCGGGGCTCGCAGGCTGTTTATTCGGTTTTCTTAGTTCTGAAGCGTAAAAGCCCGCGGGGCGCACGGCAAGGAACGCAATACTCGTTCCCTCTCTAGAGAGAACCGAGGTTACGTTAAGTAACCGAGTATCGTTCTCTTACGAGAGGTTCTCTCGTATTGCGTAAGTTCCTTACGCTACGGGAACATATTGTCAACGCCGTGCGCACCTCGCATACAGCACATATTTCCCGGGGAACCGGGGAAAAAACACTGCTCGGGCAGGGTGGCCGGTAAGGAAACGGGCCACCGCATATACAGATACTTCATTTGAACTGACGGGTGGTTACGACGGGTGGTTACAACACCCTGTCCCATGAATGAGGGAAAGGCACCTGCCGGTCTCCTTCAAATTCGCCACACCTTGTCTCATGAATGAGGGAACGGCAACGCCGGTCACCTTCAAACTCACAACAGCTTGTCTCGTAAATGAGGGAACGGCACCACCGGTCTCCTTCAAATTCATATAAGCATAGTACCGAACTTACTACCAGTATGTGAGCTATGTCTGCGCAGAATCCTTGGGCAGAGTCAACAGCCCTATTAGACTGATAACACTTTCGCCTGTAAGGCAAGAACTTCCAGATTGTAGAATCTCACGAATGTAGACGGGGAGGCCTAGCCTGCCGCCATACAGATATCGTGGATGGAAATCCCTCTGGCCCAAGCCCACGAAGAAGCCATGCCTCTAGTGGAGTGTGCTCTGACACCTAGCGGGCACTGCAGGTGTTTGGAAGCGTAAGCTGTTGCAATCGCGTCCACTATCCACCTGGACAGGGTCTGTTTCGAGGAGGCGAGACCTTTAGTGCGCCCACCAAACGAAACAAATAGCTGCTCAGAACGCCTGACGGCGGCGGAGCGTGTGACATAAATCCTCAATGCCCTGACAGGGCAGAGGACATTGCCATCATCCCTTTCATCGGATGCTGGCAGAGCCGAGAGGGAGATAATCTGCGCCCTGAAAGGAGTGCCGATCGCTTTGGGGACATGCCTCGGCCTAAGAATGACCTTGGAGTCATTAGGACCGAACTCCATACACGTCTGGCTCACTGAGAGCGCGTGTAGATCCCCCACGCGTTTTACTGAAGCCAGAGCTATCAAGAACGCAGTTTTGAGCGAAAGGAACCTCGGTTCCACGGCTTCAAGCGGTTGGAAGGGATGAGCCTTCAAGGCCTCTAGGACCAAGGCCAGATCCCATATAGGAACCGATGGGGGCCGCGGGGGATTCATCCGTCTGGCTCCTCTGAGGAAACGGGTGATGAGCTCGTTCCTTCCTAGCGTGCTGCCCAGCGTCGCCTGAGCGAACGCTGCTATAGCCGCTACATACACTTTGAGCGTGGAAGGGGACCTGCCCAGTTCCAAAAGCTCTTGGAGGAAGGAGAGCACCCGCTGGACCCCACATTGCTGTGGATCTAATCCCTTGGAAACACACCACTCAGTAAACACCGACCACTTAGAACTATATAACCGCCTCGTCGAGGGGGCTCTAGAGTGTGAGATCGTGTTCATAACCCCTTCGGGCAGGTCAACGGATATCCGTTGGTCACCCATACATGCAGAGACCATCCGGCCTGAGAGAGGAGGTCTGCTCTCAGCGGAACTGGCCACGGGGGTGAGTGCGACAGCTTCACCAGCTCTGGGTACCAAACCTGGTTCTCCCAGCGCGGCGCTACGAGGAGCACCGGGCGGCGCGTCTCCCTGGGGTAATAGGGAAATCGGCGGGAAAGCATACAGCGGGAGGCTGGGCCAAGGCTGGGACAGCGCATCCTCGCTTTTGGATAGAAACCTCGGGCAGCGGGCGTTCTCTCTTGTTGCAAAGAGGTCGAGCTCCGCTCTGCCGAATAGGCGCCATACCAACTGGACTGTCTGGGTGTGCAGGGACCATTCGTCTGGGAGAATGAGGCCCCTGGACAGCTTGTCCGGGCCCACATTGAGTTGGCCCGGTATGTGCGCGGCCCTTAGCGAGCGCAGCGAGCTGTGTGCCCACGCGAGCAGGCGCTCTGCCAGATTGCCCAGACACCTGGACCTGACACCGCTCTGCCGGTTCACATAGGACACCACCGTGGTATTGTCCGACCTGACCAACACGTGGTGGCCTCGTATAAGAGGGAGAAACTGCTTGAGCGCGTTCTCTACCGCTATCATCTCCAAACAGTTTATGTGCAGGAGCTTTTCCCGGCTCGACCAGAGGCCGGAAGCCGATTTACCCTCGAAAACGGCGCCCCAACCCGAGGTGGAGGCGTCCGTCGAGACAATCTTGCGGTGTGAGATGGCTCCCATCGTCACTCCCCGCCGGTACCAGTCGGCTACTAACCAGGGCTCCAGAGCTGAAACACAGCTCTGAGTCACTCTGATCCGGAAGCCCCCGGACGCCCAGACTCCGTGAGGCACTCGGGCGTTTAACCAGCGTTGCAGCGGGCGCATGCGCATTAGGCCCAGCTGGAGCACTGCCGCAGCTGAGGCCATGCGTCCCAGCATCCTCTGAAAAACTTTGAGAGGTGCGATTTTGCCCGGCTGGAAGTACGCAGCCATGCGTCTGACTCGACGCGCGCGTTGGGGTGACAGGCAGGCTGACATTGCCACAGTGTCCAGATTCAAACCCAGAAATGAGGTTGATTGCGTGGGCACCAATGAGCTCTTGGTCCAATTGACCGTGAGCCCCAAGCTGTCCAGATGGCTGAGCAGCACTGCCCTGTGGGCGAGGAGCTCGGCCTCTGACTGTGCCAGGATGAGCCAATCGTCCAGATAATTCAAAACTCGCATACCCCGTCTTCTCAGGGGAGCGAGGGCCGCGTCCATGCACTTCGTAAATATACGGGGTGCTAGTGACAGGCCGAATGGCAGGACGGTGTATTGATAAGCCTGGCCGTCGAAGGCGAATCGTAAAGGCCTGTACACACCGGGACGAATATCACGCGCGCTTATCGGCAGCGTTTTTCGTGCCGTTTTTCGGCGCGTCTTGAGTGTTCACACCCAAGCGATTTTCACTGGCGCTGCGCCGAGTGAACGTGCAAATTCAGTAGATGCGCTCCCGGTAAACAAGATGGTGCTGCGGCACTTTAAGCCTCTGACACTCGCTTGTCACACAGAAGGAGAAGAGAGACAGTATTTACGTGCTTGCCAAAACCATAGACATATTATGTATATGGACAAAACCATTCACACACTTTTTGCTAACTGGCAAGCAGCATTAGCAGTTCATCTTCTTCTTTGTCTTCTTACTACTTCTTTGTCGTATCAATGTGTGCTCGGCAAGACCGTTTTGTGCTCGAGCGCCACCAAGTCGTGTTTTACTGTCACTTCAGCAGCTCCAGGCACGTGAACAAAAGCGTCGATCTCATTGGTCGGACAGTTTTTTACGCGCCGCGTCAAAATAAAAAAACGAACCAGAGGCGTTTATTTTAAAAATGACGCTTTTACGCCTGGCGTTTTGCGCGTTGGTGTGAACACTCACATTGGCGCCCATTGTTTAGTCCCGAGGCGTTAAACGCCGGCGATAAACGCGTGCGAAAATCGTCCCGGTGTGAACAGGCCTTAAGAATGGCCTGTGACGCGGCGTTATCTTGATTTGAAAGTATGCGTCTTTCAAGTCCAGGGAAATTAGCCAGTCTCTCGGGCGAATATGCGTGAGGATCTGCTTGGTCGTGAGCATCTTGAACGATCTTTTCATAAGAGCTTTGTTCAGACGCCTCAGATCCAGAATCGGTCTGAGCGACCCATCCCTTTTCGGAACGAGAAAATACCGGCTGTAAAAGCCTGACTCGCTCATAGAATGGGGAACCGGTTCTATAGCCCCTTTGCACAGCAGTGTGGCTATCTCCGCTCGAAGTAGATGTGCTACTTCCTCGCTCACTCTCGTCTCCGTACGCGGACAGAAGCGCGGAGGGCGGCGAGCGAACTGCAGAGTGTAGCCGTGCTTCACTGTTCTCAGCACCCATTCTGATACACCTGGAATGGCTTCCCACGCTCTCGCGTGTGCCACACGGGATAGAACGGCCTCCGGGCTCGAAACGCCGCGCTTCGCGGGTTCGATGGCCTGTATAGGAGGGGCGGGCGCAATGCGCGCGCTCTCTGTATATGTCTCTGAAGTGCAGCGTTTATAAAGTTATTGTCTCTCAAAAGTAAGAGTCGACTCGAGTTGAATAATTGAAAAGTGTGGTGATGTGTAATGTATATTATGAGAAAATGAAACAAAGTTGACCTCTGATGCATGTAAACCTGTTGTTGGTGACCTCCAAAACTAAAATGGTAAACTTTAAAATGGCATAATAAGGGCACTTTAAGATTGAACCACTGGAGTCACGTGGACTATTTTAATGATGTCTTTACTTCCTTCCTGGACCTTGAAAGTGTTCATTACATTGATGTCTATGGAGAGGTCAGAGAGCTCTTGGATTTCATCAAAAAAATATCTTTGTGTTCTGAAGATGAACAAAGGTCTTACAGGTTTGCAAGGAATGAGGGCGAGTAATTAATTTAACCCTCTATGGTACGGTGTTGCCTCCAGGCAACATAGCCTATTTTAGCTTTTTTTTAATAAAAACTTAATAGAATTTAATTGGTCAATGCAATTTTAGGGGAGGAGAACTCAATTACTAACCAATGAAAATGCAAAAGAGTGGTCACATTCTGAATGTGAATTCTGAGATATAAAGTCGCAATTGCGTGATATAAAGTCAGAATTCTGAGATAAAAGTCGCAATTGCGTGATAAAAAGTCAGAATTCTGAGATATAAAGTCGCAATTGCGAGTTATAAAGTCAGAATTCTGAGATATAAAGTCGCAATTGCGTGATATAAAGTCAGAATTCTGAGATATAAAGTCGCAATTGCGTGATAAAAAGTCAGAATTCTGAGATATAAAGTCGCAATTGCGTGATATAAAGTCAGAATTCTGAGATAAAAAGTCGCAATTGCGTGATAAAAAGTCAGAATTCTGAGATATAAAGTCGCAATTGCGTGATATAAAGTCAGAATTCTGAGATAAAAGTCGCAATTGCGTGATAAAAAGTCAGAATTCTGAGATATAAAGTCGCAATTGCGAGTTATAAAGTCAGAATTCTGAGATATAAAGTCGCAATTGCGTGATATAAAGTCAGAATTCTGAGATATAAAGTCGCAATTGCGTGATATAAAGTCAGAATTCTGAGATAAAAAGTCGCAATTGCGTGATAAAAAGTCAGAATTCTGAGATATAAAGTCGCAATTGCGTGATATAAAGTCAGAATTCTGAGATAAAAAGTCGCAATTGCGTGATAAAAAGTCAGAATTCTGACTTTTTCCCCTCACAATTGCGAATATATCATTTGATACTCGCGGGTACCATAGAGGTCATAGGTAGGAAACCATGATGTGAGCGCTGCAGCGCATGGCAGTCTTCCTATTTTCTCCATCAGCGTTTCTAGACGATCAGGTATGAATAAAGTTACTATTTTAGGCTGATAATCTTGTTCGGTTTGAATGTGTTAAAATGCTTTCGGAAAGTATACGATTTAACGAGTGTTCTGGATTTAATAGCCTATTATGTAACGTAATGATCTAATCTTACATGATGAAGTGTTGGCTTAATATGTATTGAGAGTGATACTGTCGTATCCTGTAGTTTAATATTGTTCCAAAACCGAGTGAGATTTGCATCAAGACAAGATATTCTTTATTAACCTCTTAAACTAGTTTTTGAAGATATTTTCTTATATACTCAAATCAAAATCAAATCACTTTATTGTCACTCTACCATATGCACAAGTGCAACAGTAGGTGAAATTCTTTGGTGCAGTCCGAGCAAACATAGTAGTCATGACATGACATGTACAACATTTAAGCAACAACAGATTACACATCTGATGCGCCCACAATTACTCACAGCACAGTATACACTACAATAAACAATAAATAATTTACACAATGTGAGTGTAGTTCTCACAGCTTTAAACAATATACACATACTTACAATATACATATACTTTAAACAATATACACTAAACATACATTAAACAATAACAGTATACATTAAGCTATAGTAATAATATACAATGTACAGTATACAATATGTTCACAAATTGAAATCCAAAGTGCAATAGATGCTGTATGATAAATAAATGTGTATATAATGTGTGTGTATCTACAGTGGGTTGTGCTGAGTGATATTCTGTCCAGTGTGTGTTATGATACTGATGGATCAGGAGTTAAGTAGTCTGATTGCTTGTGGGAAGAAGCTGTTCTGGAGTCGGCTGGTGCGTGTTCTGATGCTGCGGTACCGTCTGCCTGATGGCAGCAGTGAGAGCAGCCCATTGTTCGGGTGGCTAGAGTCTCTGATGATCCTCTGAGCTCTCTTCACACACCGCCTGGCATAAATGTCCTGGAGGGAGGGAAGCTCACCTCCGATGATGCAGCTGGCCGTGCGCACTACCCTTTGCAGGGCTTTGCGGTTGCGGGCGGTACTGTTGCCGTACCAGGTGGTGATGCAGCCAGTCAGCAGGCTCTCTATGGTGCTGCTGTAGAAGCGTGTGAGGATGTGGCGGTTCATTCCAAACCTCCTCAGCCGTCGCAGGAAGAAAAGGCGCTGATGAGCCTTCTTCACAACGGCCTCGGTGTGGACGGACCATGAGAGTTCCTCTGTGATGTGGACACCGAGGAACTTGAAGCTGCTGACTCTCTCCACCGGTGCTCCATTGATGGTGATGGGGCGGTGTTCTCTCTCATTCCTCCTGAAGTCGACTCGGATTTAGGTTTAGGCATACCAGCCTGTGTTTGCTATGTTAATTTCCATTAAACGGGTTTTCGCAGGATGGACGACTTAATCTCATTTTTGAGGGAGAGAAATATCCCAAATACGACGATAGAAAGGTTGGAGGAGGATAAGGTAAGATTTAACCAAACTGTTAAACCAACTGCATTTTTTTTAATGGTTCCCTCTAAAATTTAAATTCTAATTGTTCAATATTATTGACATTGAGTGGCATGGCATCTGGTGCACATAATTCACAGGCACATATGGTTTTCATTGGCATGTGCTAACTAGTGGATAGTTATCATGTGCCACTGACATTGTTGCAGTGCATGTTGCTGTATGTTGTAGCACCTCCAATCTCCAGTGAAGCATGTCACTGAAGCATTATGTAGATGATGGTGTAACATGCCTTCAAACACATGGTTTATTGTATACCCATTATAATTTGTACAACCATTAGGCTTCGCCATATGTTTAATACAAGTTTAGTTTTTTTGCTTGTTTTAGGCATGTTTGTATTAAAGAAAGTTAAGCCAGTTATTTATATCTTTTTTGTAGTGTGTCAGTTAGAAATCATTTTACATTTGCAGATATTCCCTTTGCCATTAATTGTAGTAATCCAGTGAGATTTCTAACAACAGCTGGTGGTCCACACAGAGGTCTAATCTCACCTTCATCGAGTCCATCTGGGATTAGATGAAAACAGTAACTTTGATAGAAGTTAGTCACTGTTTATGGGATAGGGAATGATTCAGACAGTGCAAGTTCCCAAACCTGTCCTGGAGGACCCTCAGCACTGCACATTTTGTATGTCCCTCATCAGACACGCCTGATCCAACTCATCAGCTCATTAGTAGGGACTGCAGGACCTGAAGTGTGTGTCTGATGAGGGTGACATACAAAATGTGCAGTGCTGAGGGTCCTCCAGGACAGGTTTGGAATATTACCTGAGTAAAAGTTTCAAAGTATGAAAAATTAAGTTTATTTATATATATATATATATATATATTGAATGTACTTAAGTATGAAAAGTAAAATTACAAGTAAATTCAAAATAGAAAAGTAGCAAATAAATAAAAAATGGCTCTATACACAGTTTGAGCAGCAATATTGTGTACATAAGAAAAAAATGTTCCGCAAATATGGAATTATTTCAAGTAATACTTGAAATGTGAAATTAAAACAGCCAGTAGGTGGCAGCTCACGAGTACGAGTGAGCCATAGAGATTAAATTGACTAATTTAATTGGTTGATTCATTCAGGAGTTACACACTTGACTGTTTTAATGAGTAAGTGGACTGAATCATTCATTCAAAAGGATTCATTCACCAAAGGGAAATGCCATCCAGTGCCTTTTGGAACTATTTTTCTGGCCAAAAAACAGCAAAAAAGTTAACTTAATTCTAACTTCATTAAACTTTTATATTACATTCAGGGCTTGACATTAACACCCGGCAGCCCACCAAATGCGGTAGATTTCAGCTGTGGCGGGTATGGCAGCCACTCCCACTAGCCACTTTGGCAGGTTGAATATAATTTCAGCCTACAGCCAAATGAAATGTGATATTGTCGTATCACAAAATTACAATTCTTTATCGATTAACTTGCAGTTAGTGTCCATCGTGTGGAGTATCCCGCATGAACACAGTTGGTTATGGCTTACGTGTACGTAAACAGGTGGGTAATAACTGGATATGTGTCAGAATATTACGTCCATGCATTCAGCAGCCCAAAGAAATACCTGTCTGTCATTATTAATGTTAATCAAACAACTACAGATGTTAAATAAATGTATACATTTTAAATAAACCTACTGTCTAAAGAAAAATATATATTTTTTTAATTACTATCGTTTATGTAATTTGCTCACTTGCTGCTTTGCTTTGTTCTTTTATATAGCCTAACAAAAATAACTCTTATATTAAATTTCTTATATTAGCCTATGCTCATATTGCCCACCTGCACACATCAGCTGATATACAAATGTAGTCTTGATTTGGGTGGTCACTCTGCATTTGTAAATGCATATTAATAGACTAAATCACAGTGTATGTGTACACTCTTGTGTGTTTTTGTTAGTTTCTTTTGTGATATGCTTGTTAATATCAGATTGCACATAGTTCAAATAACACAATTTTAGCACACAGTCTAACTTTCTAACGCCAAACCACTCATTCATCAAACCTGCTTTTTTGCAGTCTGTTCATCCAACTAGCAAGTAATGAATGTGAATCAGAGAAATGTATTGTAAAAGTGTAGTACATTTGATCAAGGATATGTAGTGAAGTCAAGTGAAAGTTGACAGAAATATAAAAACTCAAGTGAAGCACAGAATCTCCCAAAACATACCAAAGGACTGTAACAAAATATAATTTCTATGTTACTACACACCACTGCATGAAAAAACAGAAAAAAACTGAGACAGACTAAATCCAGGAGAACTGTGGCAATGTCTCCAGGACACCGGAGAAAGCTGAAAGAAAGCTTCCTGTAAAGCTACAGTAATGTGAAAAGTTTTAGTCACTTATGTAAAATTACTGTAATGTGATGATGCTTTTGTGACAACAACTTTTGTCCAAGGTACACCAGTGACGTTTTAAAGTTAGCTTTGCATGTAAGTTTCTTCAAATGTCAAGGATTTTTTTTTCTTTCTGTTACTTGATGTAATCTTAGATGGATGATGGTGAGATCAGATCTCTGTGTGGAACTCTAACAGTTTTCAGACTCTTTATGCATGCATAATTCTCACTGGATTATTACAATTAGTGGCAAAAGGAATGTTCAGAAATCTAACTATTTCCTGAAATTTACAGACAATATCAGATTTCCAGTGTAAAGTAAACCAATCCAAAAGTAGTTTTCAGGGGAGGGGGACTCACCACGGTAAAGATAACATTTCAGTGGGAGGGTCACTTCAACCTGCAGACTTGAAAAACAACCTACATCAGCAGTGTAAAAGTACACTTCAACACTTCAAAGTATTTGTTTTTCTAACAATCTGTTTGTGGCACATCTGTATTTTAGTGCCATGTGCTACTGAATATTTTGTAATACCAGAGCCTGCCTACTCTATGCTGTTTATTACACAAACTGCCCGTTCAAGAAAACACACAATTGACATGATGCCTCATTAACTGTTATATCATTTACAGTAACACTTTATTTTTGCATGATACTGAATGTAATACTTATTTTTTTTAAATGTGAAAAATCATTCCTTCTGTAGATTTTCTGTACTTTCTGTAGCCACATTATAATAGACATGCAGTTAATAGGCCTATTACCTACAAACTTGCATTGTATTGTGAAGAGGCAGTGTTAAGGTCAAGCACTCTTCTGAATGATTTATGTCAGTTTTCATAAAGCATTTCAGAATGGCAGGTGTCACTTTACAATGGTGTCATGTTCTCTTATGCCCAATCCACACAGAGACGAGTTTAGCTGTATGAGCAAACATTTTGTATCGGATAGACATTTAGTCCACGGATCTGGCGTTTTCAAAAGGTGAAACTGCTATTTTTTTAAACCGGGTCCCAGAGTGGATAAATCTGAAAATGACGCCCTTGTGTTTTCGTGTGTACAGCCAATCCGTATATTTTGTGAAACGATGAGGTCATCACCCCATGTTTCGACCCTAGTCAGAGACCGCTAACAGCACAAAACAACAACAACAGCGGGCTACGTGTGAAAAAAATCAGAAATCAACACACACACACACACAGTAGCTATATAATTGTGATTAATCGCATCCAAAATAAAAGTTTGTGTTTACATAATATCTGTATGTACTGTGTATAATTATGTATATATAAATACACATGCATGTAAATATTTAATAAATATTTGCATGTATATACTGTATAATTTATCTTATATATATATATATATATATATATATATATATATATATATATATATATATATATATTAACAGCTTAAGCCAGCCATTTAAAAAACTACTGTGTTTAATGTGTGCCTTAGTAAATCATAAATTCATGTTTATGGAATTAAGCTCTAACGCTAATTTGCCCTGTTTAGTAAATATGGCCCTAAATAACAAGACCTCCATTTGCCACAGCATGCTGGCCTCCTTTGTGCATGAATTTTGGAATAAATTACTCCTGCCCTGTGAACACACAAATCATTAAAAATGTAAAATGTAACATCGCTACGCTACGATTTTTGTTTAACCATGCACAGGGAATCATGATGGGCGAATATTAAAGGGTTAGTTCAACCAAAAATGAACATTCTGTCATTAGTTCCTTACCCTCATGTCGTTCCAAACCCTTAAGACCTTCATTGATATTCGGAACACAAATTAAGATCTTGTTGATTAAATTCGATGGCTCAGAGCGGCCTGCATCACCAGCTATATATTCCGTTTTTCAAGGCCCACAAAGCTACTAAAGACATTTAAAATAGTTCATGTGACTACAGTGTTTCAACCTTAATATTATAAAGCAATACTGAATCCTTACAGTAGGCTCATGGAGCATTATGTCCACAGCATATGAATCAGTAGAAGGATCCCCAGTAGATCAGGATCCCCAGTAGAAGTGGAGTTGGTATTGGTACATGGTATTCTAAAGAGACATGACAGAAAATGAATACATTGTACGCGATTATTAAGCCTAAACAGAGACTCCCATTTAGTTGCCAGACAGGGAAGTGGTCACATACTGTAACTATTGTATATCTTAGTAAATATGAGGCAGTGACAGAAATAAACTTTTCCAATACATTTTATGCAAGTATTTTAAATATAGCCAATAAATTCAGTTTTAATAACCAGACACAATAGGGCTGTTAACAATCAAATGAAATCGCTAAAAGCAATGCCATTGAGAATTTCCTGAGATTTGTTCCAGAACCATCTTTCCACTACCATCAGTCATCTTGATGACATTTCCTCTGTGTATGAAAACTTGCAGCCTACTGTGAGAAAGGTTCTGAGGGCTCTTTCTTTTCCAGAGAACATGAATACCCAGCAGAGTCGAAGGTATTTAACCACTTACCTTCGGGAATGTAGCACACCGGGTCTGTCTTGGTTTCTTAGATTTTGCACTGGCTTTTTGGGAAAAACTATCCTCATTAACTTCACACATATGCAAGGCTTCGAACGACGCCCAGTTTCACGTACATGTGGTTGTGTCTTGGAGCTGTCAGTTTTCTATGACAGTTACACTGATTTCAGATCCAAAATTAACTATGTCTTAGAATGCAATGTGTGGGTGATGGATATTATATAATTAATTAAATTACAAAAGAGCATTGCCTCTAAATGTAAAAGTGCATTCTAAGGGCATTTGCATTATTTACCACCATAAAAATGTATCATGCCTTATGTTTTATTTATTTTAAGCTGTTGTTTCCTCTTTCTAAATTGTGTGAATGTACAGCTGTACTGTAAATGTGAAAGTTTTATAACTAGTATAGTGTTAATGTAATGCAAAGTTATTGCCAGTTGTTAGACTGTTTGCACTTGCTGCTCACTGCTGAGCATTTCCTTACTTATTTGATATCTTACAGCTATAGAAATATTGTACAATTTCTGTGCAGGATATGTTTTTTGCTCTGACCCAGTAGCACTACATCCAAACGTGTTTTACCATTGGTTTGTGTTTATAGCATTACTGTTAGTTGTAAATTTGTTTGTGACAACAGTGTGAATTGCTTTCCTTTCAGTATATGAGGTCTTAAGTATATGTTGCAATGCAAATGGTGTGCTGTTTTCCAACAACGGTACACCCAAAACTGTTACATAAATACTGTACATAATTATAAACATTAAAATGTTTTGTTAATGAATTGCCTGCATGCTTTTCTTGTGCTTCTTTCTTATTTTTATTTTGAACATTAGTAGGCCTGTCTTTTCATTTCAATTAAATGTTTCACAGCATAAAAAAATGATATGTAAAGATTGACACCAATAAAGTGAAATACAGTGTTTAAGTCAAAATGAGATTCATTGTGATCATATCAAGATACTGCTGCTCTACATTAACTATTTTTGTACATTACTAAGCAGAGAATAACATTTGTTTTCAGATATGCTTTCGGTGCTCTCAAATGACACAAATAATGTTAGTCTGAGTCATTTAGTTCATTATTTATCAACTCCCGGAGTTTGATATAAATATCCACAGTTGAATAGACATCTCTTGACATATCCAGATTGTGTTCTGTAATGAGGTGAACACAGGTATCAAACACATCTTTGTCACATGGGTAGTCTTTCAAAACGCATTCCTCCAGACACACTTCAACTTCTTGTGGGCCAACAGGGTGCAAGTAATCTCTTGCGCCATATAGCTGAGGTACTGCATGCATAATAGCTGGGCGACCATTTGGAGATCGAGAATTATTCTCGGTCGTATTCTGTGATTGTTTCATGATGATGCCACTTGATTCAGTTCCTCCTGAAAAATGAAATTAATAAAAGGGTATTTACATGATGGGTTCATAATCTTTAGTCAGTAAGAATAGCTAGCACCCTTATAAAAAAAATATTTTTCCATAATGTAATTATGTAATATGTCTGGAGACATGGAGTGGGGTCAGACATGATTTTTATTGAGTGTTGTTTTGCAGAAATCACTTCTTTAAAGTGAATTTTGTTTGATATAAATTGTATTTAATTTTGATCAAGGTTTCATAAACTAATTGCCTGTATATTTAATACATAAGAAGCAAAATAACAACTCGAGGAATGGATTTACGTGCATATAACGAACCCACTGGCCAGTTTCCGCAGCCATTGAGTAATGCTGAAAGCGTCTTTCTTTTTAATACATTTCTTGAATGTCTTAAGTGGCGGCTACTGGTCTGTCAGAGAAGGGAAGCTCATTTTCGGCCTACATCATAAAATTGTCTATTTATTTAAAAGTAAATTCTGCCCTACGTTCCTTTTCAAGAAAATGGTCTATGACCCTGTCGTACCAACTAGGAGTCTTTTCAAGTGACTTGACCAGTGTCCTCTCAATGGCCAGCAGAATGTGGTGTATAATTGTGTGAAATGTATGATGAAAATCAAGCAATTTCGCCAAGCAAATATCAAAGAAATAGGTTGCAGCAGTTTTTATTTCGACTGAACTTGAGAAATCCGCGATGGGACTGAGCGCGAATAGCTTCAGTGATTCCTTATAGTACAGAATCGCTGTCAGTCAAAGGGAGATGCAGTCTTTCGACAGACCCTCCAATCATCACGCAGAAGCTCGGAGTCCGGGCCAGCCCACTCCCCATTCACCCCCAGAGACGCTGAGCGTCCGTGGGCGGGACATAATCGCAGCGTTTATCCAATGACCGTCTAGTTTCGAAGCGCTGAAAAAAAAAAACGTTCAAAGCAGCCCCATTGAAGTCAATGGACGCTGGGCTTCAATAGGGAAATGCACTGTGACGCTGCGGGAATGTATGAGAAGGAAATCGAGTCAGCCGACCTGCTATATGTAACTGATTCTGAACGAACTCGTCTTTGAGATGAATGTTTTCTAACGCATTTTTAGTCAATAAAATGTTAATACAATAGTACATATTTGACCATTAATTTTGTGACATTATAAGGGAAGCCGAGCTTCCCTTGCAGTCTTAAAAAAATCGCCACTGCAGTAGGCCTATAGATAGTTATGATATTTGTGGCTGCACCGGGGTCTGTCATTACAAGGTTAAAGCTACGCGCTAATCATTAGTGATCCATGGCACCTGCTACCCATGGCTGTTAAGACCTGTGGGCTACATCACTTAATTACAACAATTTCGTGCTATGGGCACTGCCACTGATACAGGCAGCAGAAGAGCCTATTTTTCTGCTTTTCAAACAAGTGTGACAAAGGGATGGGCTAAATCAATTCTCTAATGTGGATACAGACATATATACACACATCACTGTACAACACATGTCCTTATAAGGAGAAAATATATGTCGTTATTATGAGAAAAGATGTGGTTTTTAAGACATAATTGAGTGAAACAAATAATATGTATGTGGCAGCAATGCGTCACCGTAGAACATAGAGGAAGATGTTCTGAAGAATGTTGATAACCAAACAGTTGGGTCCCCACTGACTTCCATAGTATTTTTTCAATACTATTTGGGAGGTCAAAGGGGACAAAACTGTACCAACATTCTTCAGAACATCTTCCTCTAAAGAAACTAATATATATATATATATATATATATATATATATATATATATATATATATATATATATATATATATATATATACAGTCATGGCCAAAAGTGTTGGCTCCCCTGTTATGATCAAAGATGGCTGTAAAAATAAATCTGCATTGTTTATCCTTTTGATCTATCATTCAAAAAATGTATAAAAACCTAACCTTTCATTGAAGTAAAAGAGTTGGAAGTGGGGGGTAAATCACAATATAAAATAAATGCTTTTCTCCAAAACACGTCGGCCTTAATTATTGGCACCCATTTATTAAATATTTTTTGCAAACTCCTTTTCCCAAGATAACAGCTCTGAGTCTTCTTCTATAATGCCTGATGAGTTTGGTGAACACCTGACAAGAGATCAGAAACCCTTCCTCTCTACAAAATCTCTCTAGAGTCTAGATCCTTCAGATTTCCAGATCCATGTTGGCGCTGGTTCTCTTCAGTTTACCCCACTCATTTTCTATAGGGTTCAGGTCAGTGGACTGGGACGACTATGGCAGAAGCTTCATTTTGTGTTCAGTGACACATTTGTGTGTTGATTTTGATGTTTGTTTTGGATCGTTGTCCTGAGGGAAGATTCAACCACGGCCCATTATAAGATCAGTCAGGTTTTGATTTTGTATCTGTTGGTATTTGCTAGAATCCACGAAACCATGTATCTGAACAAGATGTCCAGGACCTCCAGCAAAAACTTAGGCCCACAACATTAAAGATCCAGCTGTATTTTTAACTGGGCATGGGCTACTTTTTATCCCTGTTTGCACCAAACCTTTCTGGTGTGTTTGCTGCTAAAAAGCTCTTTTTATAGTTTCATCTGACTACAGAACCAGGTCCCGTATTAATTTCCAGTCGTGTCTGACATCTAAAATTGCTTAAATTTGTTTTTGCTTGAATGTCTCCCAAACAACATGTGGTGATGAAGGGGTTGTTGTTGTTTTTTTTTCTTCTGTTTTTTCAAGGCTTTCTGACGCCAAGACTCGACCAATCGCTGCAATTCTCCATCTGTGATCCTTGGAGAGTCTTTGGCTACAGAAACTCTCCTCCTCACCGTGAATTAGGACAAAATAGACACATGTCCTATTCCAGGCAGATTCAGAACATCTTAAGTTGATTGGAACTTCTTAACTATTGTCCTGATGGCAGAAATGGGGATTTCCAATGCTTTAGCTATTTTCTTACAGCCACTTTCTATTTTGTGAAGCTCAACAATCTTTTGCTGCACATCAGAACTATATTCTTTGGTTTTACTCATTGTGATGAATGATTAAGGTAATTTGTGTTTCCTCATATTTATACTCCTGTGAAACAAGAAGTCATAGCTAGACAATTTTATGTTCCTATTTACCCTGGTGTGCTAAATTTTTTTAAATATTAATGGGAATATACTTCAGAGATATTTTACTCATAAACTATTCAAGGGGTGCCAATAATTATGGCCGACGTGTTTTGGAGAAAAACATTTAATTCGTGAGATATATAGGCTTAAATGTTTGGAACAACATGAGGGTGAATATGATGACAAAATTTTGGGTGAATTATCCCTTTAAATACAAATGAACAAAATAAAACATGTGACTTACCTGTATTAAGTTTTGAAAACAAAACTGAATCAAACTTTTGTCCAGGAAAGTGGCAGCATAATGTCCATCCTCTTTTAGATTGTCGAACAGATTCATCCAAAACTGGATGCACTGACTTCTAAGTGTAAGCCACCATCTCTCAATCCGTTGATTGCTTGTGCTTGGACCAGAAATGACGCAAGCTGAGTCGGGCTGTGTTCCATGACGCAGAAATTTCTGCATCTCTACAACACCGACGTTCTCCGTGCCGAGATCCAATCTCACCATATTAGGGCAGCCCTCCGCCTCTATGACAGCTGTCATGTAGTACCCAGCAATAACCCGAGGATCACTGTTTGTTCTGTATGCTTCAAGCCACATTATTCTTCTTGAAAACCCGTCTATGCACCCACTTATACCAATTCCGTATGGCTTTAATTTATCGTATCCATCGATATGCCACACATAATTAGGTCCACGGCTGAAATACACTCTGCGGCGAAGTCGATTCCTAGACCTCAGGTCAACTCCCTCGCCATCTAGCAACCGTAAAATCACCCGCACAGTCTCTCTGTCAGTGATAATTCCATTGAGCCAGCATTTCTGATGCATCCACCTGTAACCATGTAACTGCCCCGATGTTTGTAGTTGTTGCTGAATGAAAGCTGCCACATCAGTTTCATCAGTTTTGTTTTTCCTCCTCCAAAGCTGGTGTTTGTTCTAAAGTCGCTCAAGAGTGCGATTGCTAATTCTGACTCCATGTACTTCTTTCAGTAGTGTTAGTATTTCACGATTTGTTAGTCCTCGTCTGAAATATTGCTCTATTTGCTTAATATCCATGGATCACGCGGATATGGTGACTTTATAACTCGCAATTGCGACTTTATATCTCAGAATTCTGACTTTATAACACGCAATTGTGAGTTTATATCTCAGAATTCTGACTTTATAACACGCAATTGCGACTTTATATCTCAGAATTCTGACTTTTTATCACGCAATTGCGACTTTATATCTCAGAATTCTGACTTTTTATCACGCAATTGCGACTTTATATCTCAGAATTCTGACTTTATAACACGCAATTGCGACTTTATATCTCAGAATTCTGAGTTTATAACACGCAATTGTGAGTTTATATCTCAGAATTCTGACTTTATAACACGCAATTGCGACTTTATATCTCAGAATTCTGACTTTATAACACGCAATTGCGACTTTATATCTCAGAATTCTGAGTTTATAACACGCAATTGTGAGTTTATATCTCAGAATTCTGACTTTATAACTCAGAATTGTGAGAAAAAAAGTCAGAATTCTGAGATAAAAAGTCGCAATTACTCTTTTTTTTTTTTTACTTAGTGGCGGAAACGGGCTTCCAAAGCACCTAATAAAATAAGACAATGCTATATGAAAATAAATATAACATATAGGTTCCAAAAGAGCACTGTAAAAAATGAATCATGGGTTTTGTAATTTTCACAAAATAAATGAATAAAATTGTGGTTCAGTGTTGTATAGAAAATATTGAGAACATTTCATTAATAAAACCGAGATACATTTTCCTAATTTTTAAAAGGAAATTTAAACAATTTTGAGGCTTGAATTGAGAAACCGATTAAGGCAACTAAGACACCATTGTTATTTCCCAGCATGCTTTGCATATGGCTGGAAATGGAGAGTTAATATTGAAATTAAGTTTTATTTTATGTGTTTTTGAGTGAAGGGAAACATCTGTTAATGTTTAATGTTCAGTTATGTATCTCTATGTTGAAGTTTTGACCATTACCATTGTGCAGAAGAGTAGATCTTATGGTTAGGTTGTGGATAACTGCATGTATATTAATATTATAAAGCATCTTGATTAATTCAAATGGTGTAAATATTCATGAGTCTATGAATATGATTTGCTTGTTGTACAGATCAATATTAATTTATAACGGAACCTTTAATCATGTAAAAGTAACCCTTATCCAAATTGATTTCTTCATCAATTATCAATTTTGCAAACTTTAAGAAACATTAATCTGCTTGATCAGGACAAATAATATTTCCTATGTTTGCACAATTTGTATTACTGAAATAGTAACAAGAAAACCAAGCTTAGTTGGTAGCTAAGATCTTACATCTCATTGACTTCGAGCTTTGTGAGCAAAACAATACAGATTCAGTTCAATTAAATTATTGGGTTTTAATAAAACAACTTAAAGTATACAAAGCTACGATTCACACGGGGTAAATATGCACATACATGTAGGAGAAAACAAACGATATGGTACCAACAAGGAAAAATCAAACTTAACGAAATGATATAAAGGGGAAGAGAATGATGGAAAGATAGAGTTAACAAGAAAGAGAGAGAGAGAGAGAGAGAGAGAGAGAGAGAGAGAGAGAGAGAGAGACAGTCCTTTCGCAAGAGACCTCAAGAAAGTAACACTCCAGGAATAATTCAGACAACCTTTACACTCAGTTTGATTGTGAAATAAAAATACTTGCATTAATATGGCCTTTCGTGTGTAAGTGTCTGTGCTCGAGTCGTCAGGGTAGTTCGGTACGGATCTTCGGGTTCCAGGAGGATTTCTCTGAAGCTTTGGAAGGCTGCCGGTCTTTTCTCCATGGCGGGGAGAAAAGGGTCGTGGTGGCGGAATGCCCAGGGCCTCTTCTCTCAATGGCGAAAAATGCAAAGAGTTAACGGTCAGTCCCCGTTCTTATGGACGTCATGGCCAACGCCCTTATCCTGGAGTGATCCAATCGTGCACGAGAGACCAAGGGCGCGAGTTTTTCATTGTCCTTTGCTGGGACCCCCCTCCTCTTGGCTAATCAAAAGGGGTGATCGTTTTCAAACTCTTTCTTAGCTGTCTCAGCTGGAAAGCTGGTTTTTTTTTTTTTGTTATCAAATTTTTATTGTTTTAATTTCGTTTAAACATGACATATCGAAGACAAACAATCAGCAATTACCCCAGTATGAAAAAAGATACAAATAATAAGAGATAAAAATGAGTAAATTAATAATTAATAAAAATAAATAAATAATTTTTAATAATAAAAATAAATAAATAATTAAAATAAAATAATATAAATATATATATCAGTGGGATAACAAAGATACAGAAAAATTATATATAATGAATAAATAATAAACAAACATACAGAATATACTTCTAAATATATATAAGTACTACAGATTATTAGACTTGTTAGAAAATATCCATAAAAATAAAAAAAACACGTAGAATAGAGCTGAAAGAAATCTACGACAGTTGGAATATATGATTAATAAAAAGGAAAAAGGAAATTAACCAGATATGGTCAAAAAAATGACCATAAAACCAGAGAGAAGGGGAGGGGGGGGGGGGGGGGGGGGGGGTGTAATTCAACTCAGTAAACCCTTGAGTTTTTCCAATGTTTGGGCCCAGAGTCTAATGGTGTCCTCTCTTGCGCCATGAATGCGTGCAGTGGACAATTCAAGATACACCACATCTATAAATGTGAGAAGCCAATACTGCTTATTAAGAGAATGTGGAGGTTTCCATCTAGTTGCTACTATTTTCTTAGCGGCTGTCAAACCAGCTAAAAACACTCGTTTCTGAGTTTTGTTAAGTTGGATATCAGAAAGATCATCTAAAATAAAAACAGATGGGGACAAAGGGGCCGAAACATTCAATAAAGTGGACAAACTTTCTTTAACCATATTCCAAAAGTAAGCAACCCCAGGGCATTCCCAAATCATGTGAAAAAAAGTACCAATTTCCCCTGTATGGCACAGCGTGCAATTAGGATCAGGTTTAAGCTTCATACTATAGAGTTTTCGTGGAGTCATATAAGTCCTATGAATAAAATTAAAATGGATTTGTTGATGATCCGGATTCCTTGAGGCATGCATTACCATCACCCAAACACTGTCCCAATTAAAACTGGGGGAAAGGTCAGGAATATCTGCCCGCCATGAAGAGTCTATTGTCAGAAGAGGCTGCATTTTTTCCAGAAAATAATTATATAATTTAGAAACCAACCCTCTTGTTCCCCGCGTCTCACGTAACACTTTAAGTAAAGGGTGATCTTTAAGAGGAGCCAACCAAGGAACCCCATAAGCCTTCATGGCTGCCCTCAACTGTAAGTAAAAAAAAAAAGGTAGAGCTCTGAAGGTTAAATTGAATGGAAAGTTCTTCAAAGGAGTGGAGGCCTTTATCACCTATTAAATCACCCAAGGAGTGAATTCCTTTGTCGAACCACTGTCGACACTGGCCAATCTTTATTGGGCGCTTACCAATTAGCAAACCATCATTATTAAAGATAGGAGAGTAGGGATTCCAATTAGAACGGATATTACAAGCTTTTTCAGCTGCTCTCCAGACCGACAGAGCGTGTGACACTAAAGGACCGAAACGGAGCGTACACTTTTTTAAAGGAATATTGGCAAATAAAACTTCATCTAACTTCAGAGGAAGAACTAGATTTCCCTCCAAGGAACGCCACGAAACATCCATTTTGTCATTATACCAGCTAAGCAGGGGACGTAGTGTAAAAGCCCAGTGATATAACTTAAAATTCGGAAGTGAAAGTCCACCCGCGAATCTATCTCGTTGCATCGTGGAAAGTTTCAGACGTGGGCGTTTGCCATTCCATACAAATTTGGTAATTATGCTCTGTAGCCTATCCCAAAAACGAGAAGGGGGAGGCAAGGGCAGCATAGAACTCACAAAGTTAATTCGAGGGAGTTCATTCATTTTGATAATCGAGATGCGTGATCTAAGGGAGTTTGGAAGTGATGACCAATTATCCAAGTTACAAGAAATTTTAGACAGGATGCCCTCATAATTTGTCTTAATTATATACTGCAAAGAAGCACCAATCATAATGCCCAAATACTTAAGTTGTTTGACCACTGGTATACCCGAGGGTAGTGCTAAGTTTCTCATTGCGTCATTTAGTGGAAGAAGTGCCGACTTGGTCCAATTTATTCTATATCCGGAAATCTCGCCAAAACTGTCAAAAATAGTTAAAATGTTAGGAATGGACTGCAGTGGATTGCCTAAAAAAAGAAGGATGTCATCTGCATACAAAGAAATATGATGGTTGGTCCCACACATTGTGATTGGGGTGATACCTTTATCTATGCGTATTAACTGGGCCAGTGGCTCTAGCGAAAGTGCAAAAAGAAGCGGGCTTAGAGGGCATCCCTGTCGGGAACCTCTGGCTATGTTGAACAGTGAAGAACAAGTCTTACCTGTCAAAACCATGGCTGTGGGGTTCGAATACAGCACCTTGATCATATGAATGAAGGAGGACCCCAGAGCCATGAGCTTCAACACAGACCACAAATATGGCCATTCCAGACGATCAAAGGCTTTCATAGCATCTAAGGAAAGGACCGCGGTAGGAGGAGTCAACGACGATGACCCATGTATTATATGGAGTAGCCTCCTAACACTATCAGATGCTAATCTAGTCCTAATAAAGCCTGTCTGGTCACAGTTAACAAGCTTAGTCATGACCGGCTGGAGCCTCCGCGCGAGCAATTTAGCATAAATTTTCAAGTCAGCATTTAGAAGTGACAGAGGCCTATAATTTGAACAATCATTGGGGTCCTTGTCTTTTTTGAGCAAAAGTGTAATAACTGCGATATTCACATCTCTGGAAAAGGACCCTCTCTCAATAGCGGCTTGAATCATATAAAAGAGTAGGGGGCCCAGACTGTCCCAGAACGTGGTATAAAATTCTGGTGGAATTCCATCCAACCCAGGGGATTTACCGCTACACATATCAAAAGCAGCCTCCTTAAGCTCAGCTAAAGTAATGGGGGTATTTAATTCTAGAGAGTCTTCCTCAGACAGCTTAGGAAGTAGTGTTTTGTTTAGAAAATTGTCACAAGTATCCTGATTGTGTGATATCTCAGAGCTATATAAATCCGCATAAAAGCTACGGAAAGTAGCATTAACTTGTGAGGGTTCACTAAGAATATCACCATTTTTGGTCTTAATTGTGCCGATATCTGCAAAATGTTCATTGGACCGCAGTCTAAGGGCTAATAAGCGGCTGGGTCTAGCCCCATTAAAATAGTACAACTGTTGCGTCCTATGAATTAAAAATGTTTCATAACAGCATTTATCTCTTTTTTCACAAGGTCAAATTGAAGCCTAACCTCCTCATCATAACTTTATTGCAATAGGCTATCTAATGCTGATAATTTAGACTCTAAATTGAGTAATCTGGATGAACGAGCTTTCCTTATGTTGGAGGCATAACATACAGTAAAATTTCTGATAAAACCTTTAACAGCATCCCAGACTGTCCTTGGGTCATCAACAGAGCCTTTATTTATATTTACAAAATCTGATAGTTGACTTGAAAACTTGGTTTTAAATGCTTCGTCTCGGAGTAGCGAGGTGTTAACACGCCATCTAGGGGCCCGAGCTGGATTTGAATTTAACAACACAGCCGCAATCACTGCATTATGGTCAGAAAAAGCCACTGGTAATGAGTTAACAGAAACAATATTATAAAACAAATCCCGAGAAGAAAAAATAAAGTCAATTCGAGAGGAAGATTTATGTCTTGATGAAAAATGGGTGAAGCCTTTAACACCAGGATTTAATACACGCCAGAGATCCATCCCCCCAGTATCATTAATCCAGGAACATAGAGCCTCAGAAGCATTTTTTGATCTAAATTTTCGGAGTGTCCCAATCTATCAACTGAATAGTCAACAACAGCATTAAAATCAGCACCTATTACGAGTTTGAAGTCAGAGAACTCCAGCAGAACCTTAGTGAGCTGTTCATAAAATTCTTTTTCAAAAGTATTAGGGGCATAAATTGAGACAAAGGCAACATTTCTATTTTCTATATGAACTTTCGCAACTGTTATTCTGCCTTTGCGATCTGCCCAAGTTTCCAACAACTTAAAGCGCAAATTACGCTGACATATGATTGCCACCCCTTTCGATTTGTTTAAAGCTGACGAGCAAGCAACAACCCGGAAAAAGCGATTAGACATTCGATTTGTATCCCTTTTTAACAGATGAGTCTCTTGTAGGAAGGCTATATTAATTCTTTGTTTCCGCAAAAAGTCCAAAACAGCAACTCGTTTCACTGGGTTATTCAGGCCCCTTGCATTGAGGCTGAGAATATTCAACTTGGCACCATCAACTATTTAAAAAGTAATAGCACGGTAAACTATGCAGTAAACAAGAAAAACAAACTTTCCATAGGGGAAAAAGATGGGGGGGAGGAAATAGGAAATTCTCTGGTTCAGGCTTTAGTAACCTAACATTAGAACAAAACAAAAACAAAAACTGAACAAGGAGAAGATTGGCCACAACCATGACTATAACTCCTGTGAAACAAACGTAAAACTAGGATCTATTAATCATTAAAAGTACAGAAAAAGATATGCACCTGTTCAATATCCCAGCTTAAATCAAAAACTTCACGATAATAACGATTTACACATGTGAAAACTCTCCCATTCCTTTCGGTATACACCCATCATTGAATAAACATAACCGTTGCATGGATCATATTACCGGTAAAACGAAAAGCCAAAATAGTTCACAAAATACCGTCCATAAAGGCTTTGGCGTCTTTCGGGTCTCTGAAGGTTTTCTGCGTGCCGTTTGGTTTGAAGACCAACACGGCTGGGAAGTTCATTTGGAAGCGGATGCCTTTCTTAATAAGCTCAGCGCAGATCGGATTGAAGGCTCTCCTCGCGGCACGAACTGTAGGCGAAATGTCAGGAGCGATACGGAGTGGTTGATCCTCGTATTGAATCTGGCCCTTGCGTCTAGCAGCGGTCAGAATTGTAGCGACGTCTCTAGAACGATGAATCTTGATAATAACAGGTCGAGGCCGACCATCCGAAGGAGTACCGAGCCCTCGGTGTGCGCGGTCAATTGCGATATTCGGGACTGACAGCTCAAGCAGCTTTGGAATGAAAGTTTCAAAGAAAAGTATGGGGTCACTTCCCTCGACGGACTCCTTGAGGTTAAGGATTCTGATGTTGTCCCATCTGGAACGCGCCCCTCTAGATCCGTAACCTTCTCCGTAAGTGCCGAGTTAAGCTTCTCGAGTGCGGCCAATTTCCCTTTAAGTGGAGCAATGTCATCTTCCAGGACGGAGATACGAGTTTCTGTTTCAGCCTGGCGGGTCGCAAGGGAGTCGGTGGCTGCAGCAACCTCATCGATGCGTTTGATGATGCAATCAACTTTCACGTCCAGCCCCAGACTCCAGCTCCAGGAGAGTTGAAAACGCGACTGATCAGTCCGCTGCCATTACCGGAAGCCCCGAAAGCTGGTATTTTTGTAATAATGCATCTTGTGGTAATTTGTGAACGAGATTCGGTACAGTCGGGTTTCTGCGATCGAGAAGATACCAAACACTATCGTTCCGCGATTCGAGAGTACAGAAATACAGGATTTTTACAGTTACGGGCGTACAAAGTTTGATTTACATACAGTAAACATCCTAGCTATTTTAATACATCATATGAAGACATCACATCAACACAATATATATGTTTGAACGTTATTGAGGCAGTTTGGTGAAAAGTCCACACCTGGACGAATGGCCGGGTATGTGTGCGTGAAAAGTTCAGTGTCCTGTGAGTCAAACAAAGGTGTGTGTGTGTGTGCGCGTGAGGAGTCACAAGACTGCCTTGAGGCTATGAAGTCAAACTATTCAATCTCTTGCGTTGTTCATATTTAGATAGCCAGTCAACATAAAGAACCTTTGTTTAGTATGATCTGATTAGCAGAGTCAGAGATATTGATGATGAGTTCACGATTTGGACATCCTGCCAGATGCCAGTACTGCTACAGTCCCCCTTTTTGTCGGATGATGTCAGATGGACATTATCGGACAACCCCTCATCACAGTGGTCGGATGGCAGGTGAATCGGGACGGTTGGAGAGCAGGTATTCGTTATGGCTGAGGAGCCAGCTCGATGAGGTTCGCATCTGCTTCTGGCGTGGGAACCTCCCTCCGGGATTTCCATCGGAGACCTCCAGACACAGCAGTCGTGAGTTTGGCTGTAGAGGTTCTTACCTCGTTGAATTTCCTGTACAGAAGGAAGGCTATGCCCGGGGTTAGGGTATTGCCGATGATCATGGAGATACATAGCGCAGTGTCAGCTGCGTTCCAGGTTTGGACAACAGGCGAGGTATTCAGGATAGGCAATCGAGACAATGCTTGGAGGGCTGTGTCGAGGGGAGCAATGTCAATGAGCTGAGGCCCCCCTTTTTCAATCCACCGTTCTAGTTCTGGATCTAGGGTGAAGTTGTGGTCCTTGAAAAAGGCTGGGATTTCTAGCTCCGACTGATACTCTTCACTCGGAAGATGGTACAAAGCCAAATCGTCGAGGTGGAGGATGGCCCCTCGCGGTACTTGGATCCACATGCTCTGGTCAAGCAAGTTGATGCGGGTGGCGGTGTCATGCTGGTCATAGATCAGCATCGCGGTACGAACCGGAGTGTTGACGAGCCACCTGTCACCTACGATCTCTACCTGTGTCTCAGTGACTTGGGTACGAGGCGTGGCGTCGGCAGGGCAGCGGGTGTCGCTGATCATCGGTTGCAATCCGCAGATCCCCTCGGTGTTGTCTCTGAGAAATGGCTTGCTGGGGCAGAGATAATGAATGTCTTTGGTCAGGGTACACATGTGCAGGTTCGGGGCTAAGTACAGCTGTGTATCGCTGTCGTGGTAGGCGACCACTTCGGGAGTGTGCACCTTAAGGCGTGTGTTACCCTTCCAAAAACCCACATTGACAATGTCTTTGAGTCGGTAGATTCGGCTCGACTCGATGATGGGTAAGTTAAGAAGGAAGCCCATCTCCTTCTGCTCAGGGTCCACATAAAGGGGAATGGCGCTACCCAGAGAGTAGGCAAGGTGTATTTGCAGAGGGTCGGTGGGTGCGTTGATAGTGGACGCCAGCACACTTTGCACCAGGCTTAAGGGTATAAGGCAGGGGTTAGGAACCTTTTTTGACCAAAGAGCCATTTTTTCATTTTTGGTTAATGCATTTTTCCAAAAGAGCCACAGTAAAAAATAATATTAAATTATTATTAAAAAACATGCTTTTTTTTCCCAATAAAATTTGAACAATAGTAATTATTAGGTCCATAACTAAAAACAAACACATATGCAGCAAACAATAAATAAGTTGCACTATGGAATTAATTGTGCAGGGCTTTGTGAGGTTGAGTTATAAATCCTCTTAGTGTTTGTGAATGCACACAGTGCTTACATCTACTGTGTTTACGTGAATACTCGGCTTGGCATTTTGATATATTTCTGTAGTAGCCTATTAATTTGACGTGCAGCCGAGGACAAAGCTGTGCTTGTCCGTGTTGCACTCGGAGCATGTGCACAGCATCCTGTCAGTAACTTATCACGCTTTCGCGACTTATCACGCTTTTATAATTTATTTCCGTCAACTGAAATCTGCGTGGATTATCATAAATACACATTTATTTATCACAAGGGTCTCTACGGCAAAAGCGAAAGTACCTGCGAGTGAAATGTTTCGAAATGTCTCTTTTCACAGCAGACCACCAGTTTCAATAAAAGGATATATTAACGTTTATATAGCCTACTTTTACATTTGCGCTGCTGTTCTAAAAATGGTTTTCGGTTACCTTTAACAAGCCACAGCTGCTTGAATCCCAGAGCAGAAGCTGTTACCACAGAAACGTAAGTGGGTATTGATTGCTGTCGCCACTCGTGACACTCGCGAACAGCACTGAACACGCGCGGCCGGTACAACTTGAATATTAACTATTATCATACGTTTCATTAACTTCGGTAGGCTGTACAACAAGGGAATTGTAATTGGCTGCTTTTTTCTGCAGAGAGCGGATCTCTGTTGATGTGTCTCATTTTTTTTTCTATCGATCATTTGTTGGTAAAGGGTGAGAGACCTGAGCCACATTATTTTTGTCAAAGAGCCAGGTGTGGCTCGCGAGCCATAGGTTCCCGACCACTGGTATAAGGTATGGTGGGATTCTACCCATGGCTAAGCTGTCGATGGAGGAGCTTACTTCCCGTAGCATGTCAGTCATTAAGGCGGTGACCAGCTGCGTTTGAGCAAAGTCATTCTGGAAGACTGTAAACAGCTGTTTCATGGAGTTCACAGTCTGGTTCAACAGGACACTGTGGGTGTTGAGAATTACCACCGTTCCTCTCAATGTCTTGCCGACGGTTTGTAAAGCTTCACTCTGTATGGTGAGTTGCTCTTTTAGCTGTGGAAGTTCAGTCTGAAGGCATGTTTCAGTCACATGCCGTCTTATTGTGGCTATGTTTACGGCGTTGACACTGGACATGCCAATGTTAAACAGAGTTCCAACGGCGGCGGCGGCTCCGAGCAACGCTCCCAGGAACCGTTTGGAGCGGCGGATGTGTCCGCCTAACTCCGCTTGGGTAACTGTCATCTTCTCCAATTGGTTGAGCATGTGCTTGACATCGGCCTCTGCATGGAGGAGAGAATCCTCTGTCCAATGGGCACCGGCCCAGCTGTACTGGGCTACTGCGTGGGGGTAGTGTGTTCTGTAGACGTTACGAGGGTCGAGTCGAACGTACACTTTCTGGGTGTGCGTCCGGCAATTGGTGATCAGGAGCCCCGGTTGTCCTCTCAACACAATGCCCAAGGCTGGACCTGGAGTGATGATGTCTGGTGGTGGCTGGCCTCTGGTTGACTGGAGGCACAGGAGGATGATCCACAGCCACATCCTATTGCAAGTAAGAGAGAGCGGTAGGGAGGAGCAGGGGAGAGAGAGAAAGAAACAGGTCAGCAAGGTTTGTCCCGGGTTGGATGGGACAGTCTTTCCGCTTCGGTGACGGCGGTTGAGTTTAGCTTGCATTGGCCCCTCCCTGTCTTTCTCTGCTAGTGGCCACATGTCTCTTAATCTGGTTCCGGTGGACCCATTTGAGAACTGGTTCTCTGTGTCCCCGGTTTAGCTGGATTTGGTACGCTACTGGGGAGAGTTTGTTCATAATCTCATGGGGTCCCGTCCAGTGAGGCAAAAATTTCTTTGACAACCGCCGGGGGCCTGTCAAAGGTGGCGGATTGAAGCTGTAGTACAAGACCTTGTCGCCCACATCCAGTTCCTGGTGTGATGCTTTCCGGTCGTAGTATGCTTTCTGACCTTCAGCGCTTTTCTGCAGGTGTTGTTGGGCAAAAGCGAAGGTTGCTTTTAAATGTCTATGGAGCTCCTCGAGGTACTGGAATGTGGTGTACGCGGTGACAAGATTGGAGTCTCCGGGTGGGTACAGCAAGTGGAGTGTCAGAGTCATCTGCCGCCCAGTCATGAGTTCGAAGGGGGACACCCGTGTCGATTCCTGCGGGGTAGCTCTGAGAGCCATCAGAACGAGGGGGAGTTTCATATCCCAGTCCTTCTGGTTAGCAGATACATACTTTTTCAACATAGCGACCACCGTTCGGTTCAATCTCTTGACCTGGCCGGACGAGATTGGATGGTGACTTATGTGAAGTTTAGCCCGTACCCCTAGGCATTTCCAGATCTGTTGCATGATCTCGGCCGTGAAATGGGTGCCTCTGTCTGAGTTGACTCTCAGTGGCAATCCAAACCGGGAGAAAATGTGGTTCATCAGGAGGTATGCCGTGGTTTGGGCGGTGTCGTTGGGTGCTGGCAGACACTCTACCCATTTGGTAAATTGGCACACCACCGTGAGTAAGTACTTGTTGCCTCTTGCGGACCTGGGCAGGGGTCCCACCCAGTCGATTTGTAGGTCTGACCACGGGAACGTGATCCCTCTGCGTTGCAGTGGGGCTCTGTGGTTCGGGTTCGCTGGTTGGAACTGGCAGCAAACCAGGCACTCTCTGACATACTCTGCCACATCTTGTTGCATCCCGGGCCAATATGCCACCTGCTTCAGTGTGTCATACATGGCTCTGGTGCCGTGGTGTCCAGCACATGGTGTGTCGTGGGCGTACATTAGCATCACCCCCCTGTGCGACCGTGGCACCACAAGCCTTGGCGCTGTGCTGTCATCGGGCGCAAACCACAGAATGTTGTCCTGTATACGCAACATGTGTCTGGAGTTATGGAAATGTCTGAGGCTTGAGTCATCAGTGAGCTCAGAGTCAGCGATAGGGTGGCAGGAGGGGTCAGAGAGATGGTCGATAATTGTTTTTATTGCAGTGTCGGAGGCTTGCATATCCGCAATGTCATTGTTGGAAATCTGCGGAGTTAGCGATAGCGATAGCGGCTGCGAGGCGGGCATTGTAGCCGGTGTCGGTCGCTTGCTGCGGGTTAGCACTGCAACGTTGGGGCTGGATGTGGGGTTTGGGGGTACCCACATGTCGCCGTGTAGTGCGCCCGTCTTGGCGAGGGCGTCAATTTGGTTTGGTCAAGTTGGCCTGGGGACCCAACTTGAAGTGTTGTGGTGGGCACGGCTGATCGTTCACCCACAGCACTCCTGCACCTGCCTTGAGGATGCCGTCGTGGTTGTAGGAGCACCCATCGCCGTAGGCCGTGGGCATGCCCTGGCACGCGTTCGGTTCAAAGTATCTGTGGCAGGTCAGTTGTTGTTGTTGGGGTTCTTGTGCATCCGCTGCAGCAGCAGGCGTGTTATCAAAGCAGTTTTGGCATGCCGCCAGGCCATTGCCCAGTGCAGATTTGTGATTCTGTGCATATCGTGCCTCAACGTTGCGTCCCTGGAGGGCCATCAACCACGTGGCTATACGTGAATTAGTGACAACGCCATCTCGGATGCGTTGGCTGTTGAGGAACATTACGGGCTGGTGGCAAGTCTCAATGATAACTTTCTGTGCCCCAATGTAGTTGGAGAATCGCTGAATGGCCCACACCGTGCAGAACAGAGCTTTTTCACAGTCTGAGAACTTGCACTCTGGTGGGAGAAGCGTTTTGCTGGCATATGCGACCACCTTCTTGTCTTGGTCATGTCGTTGATATAGGCCAACGCTGAGACATTGGTCGGAAAACCCGGCTTCCAGGTAGAATTCCTTCTGTGGATCGGGGTACGCAAGGCATGGAGCTGAACATAAATGTTTTTTTAGTGCCGTCATGGCGTGTTCTTGAGCGTCTGACCAGACGCAAGGGCAGTCTTTCTTCAGCAGGGCTGTTAGAGGTCTGGCAATGTCTGAGTAGTTTTCGATGAACTGTCGGGAGTAATTGCATACCCCTAGAAAACTGCGCAGCTCAGAGACGTTAGTAGGAGGTTTGATGTTTTGAATGGCATGAATACGGTTTGACTGAGGTTCAATGCCTGGGATCCGACAAGCAGGCCCATGTAGTTGACCTTGGTCCACCACCACTGTCCTTTGTGGAGGGCGATCTTGGCACCGGCTGCGGATAGTTGGTTCAAAACAGTCTATTTCTTTCAGGTGGTCGGCCACCGTTGTGCTCTTCATGAGAACGTCGTCTACATAGATCAGGTTGCCTCTTACTCTGGCGTCTGGGCAGGCTTTGTTCAGAAAGATGTTGAACTCAGCTGGTGAGTTGGCATAGCCGAACGGACACCTGTTGAAGGTGAATTGTCGGTTGCCGAATGTAAATGCTAGCTTGTGTTGGTCTTCTGGGTGCACCGGAATGGTCCAGAATCCAGAGGCCACATCAAGTGTAGAGAAGATTGTGGCTCCCCTGATTCGGGGTATTTCTTGTTCTAGCTGGGTCATAGGCCATCTTGACAACGACACCTGTTGATTCAGTCCCCTGTAGTCGATCATAGGTCTCCATTTGCCGCTGGATTTCAGAACTGGCCAGATCGGACTCGAATAGGTACTGTTGCAAGGACGGATGACACCTTTCTCAAGCATGGATTCGATGATCTCCTGCACTGGTTCATGTGAGGCGATGGGAATCTTGTATTGCTTGACGAAAGTGGGAGGCGCATCAGGGTGCGTTGGGATGCGCACCGTGTGGAGGTTGGTGAGACCACAGTCTAACGAGTCTTTGGCAAATGATTCTTTGAACTTATAAAGGACTTGTCTGAGTCTTTGACGGTCTGTCTCGCTCTGGAGCGCGTCAGTCTTGTAGAATTTGCTGTACTTGGGACTCAAAACCTGGGTACGGTTCCTCTGTATGTGGGTCATCAGTCAGGTTGGTATTGAGAGGTGTAGCAGGTTCATCAGTCTCACCGACAGGCTGGTGGGAGACTGTGTATACTGCGAGGTGACTGTCCTCGGTCAGCTCCGTTCGGCACACTTGGTTTTTGGTCATCGGCATGACAGATGTGATGGCAATGAACTTGAAGGGTGCAGTGAACAGTGTGTTATCTGTACTCCCTTCGGGTATCAGTGGAGGTGGAATGGGCCCAATGATGGGTAGTACCAGTTCAAAGTCATGAAAGTCATGGCTCACTAGCCATCCCAGCCGGTAGGCCTTGGGAATGTTAATGTCAGTTGCTGTGTAGTTGTTGAAGAGGATGTAGACTACACGAGATGACACTTCAGTGAGGGGTGTGAGGGGTGTGGTTCCACACACTCAGGTAAGGGTTGGAAGAAACCCAGCGTGTGGTTTAAGGTTTGACCACATCCCATGTTGAGTCGAACAGTGACCCCTTTGGTGTATGCTGGTATCACCGTTCCTTGTTCGTTGACAAGGGTGCAGACCTCCGGGATGGTCTGTCCTGACATGAGGTTGTCATGACTGATGGATACGTGTGGCTGTAAAGTCGATGGGGCCCATACCACTTCATTAAACGTGTCCACCTGAGCCCGGAGGCGAACCAAAATGTCTGCTCCGATGTAAACATCGTGGGGCGGGTCCGTAAGGACCAGGAAATAATGGATCAGGCACCGGTGATTCCATGTCAAGCGTAGTGCACAGATTCCTCTGGCGGACACCATAGAGGAGGGGTGTGGCTTCAAAGGGAAACGGGTGCGCTTGCTGGCATAAGGCGGGTCCGGTGCGTTTTCACTGATTGTGTTGAACAGTGAGAGACTAATGGCTGAGTTGTCTGCCCATAGTGCTAGAATAGTGTTCGTTGTGGTGATATCATTCAGCTGCAGGTCAGTCATGACCTTGGGGCTGTAGGTATCAGAGTCTATGGTGAGCTGAAAAGTGCAGAGTAGTAAACTTGAAGCTTGCTCTGGGGCTGGGGCTGTGTTCTCCCGGTTGGCTGTAGGAGTTCCCGTGACCTCTGTGTCTTGACAGTCTGGTTCTGTGGGGGTTTCCGTGACCTCTGTGACCTGGCAGTCTTGCTCGGACGACCTGTGCGTCTGGAGGGGAAGAGGGTCTCGCACTTGCGCCCAGAATTTCAGCTGTTTGAAATCTAGTAAATGCTCAAAGCGGTCCAGCAGGTCTTTGCCGATGAGGAACGGATAAGTGTTCATAGGTGACACATAGACAGGATGTACAAGACTCATAGGCCCAATTGCCAAGTGAATGGGAGCTATGGTTTTGAGCTGGATGTCGTTTTGGCTGTACGACTGCACATCCAGCTTACACGTGTGAAGGTTAAGAGTGCGATTCTGTCTCTGTGCTTCAAATTTGAGTTTGTCAAACAGTTGAACGGATATCAATGTTAGGTCGGAGCCGGTGTCAACAAGGGCTTCGAGTCTCAGTTCCTTTTCCAAGGTGATGGTTAGGTAGAGTTTCCGAGCCATTCCCTTCTCGATCAGGTTCCCCAAGTGTCTGGGTGTTGGGGTCTGTGTGCTGATCGGTAAGCAGTCGGGATATGTCTCTTGTGATTCACTGTGAGTGCAGATAACCAGAACAGCACTTTCAAGTACCTTGGTGTGGGGAGTGACGCTGTCTCGGTCAGGAGGTGTTGCCGTCAGCTGGAGTGAGTGGGTGTTGCTGACGTGTGGGGGTGCAACAGCTAGTTCGATAGTCAGTGGTTGGGAGACAGTGTTCTGGGTTTTTGGTTCAGTTGCAGAAAGGTCGGGAAGGTTGATTTCAGGCGTCTGGTTCAGTCATGCGGTGTCTGGTTCATCCTTCTTGACCATTTTTTGGAGAAACTCTTTCAGTATCTTCCGCAGTTTGCGGTTTCGGACTCGGCCGTACTCTTCTCGTTAGCCATGGGCTCAGATCCGCGCTTATCAGTATCACGTCGAGAGTGGCCCCTCTGCCGGTTTCCTGGGCTTGACGTTCTGGGAGAGAGAGTTCGGCTCCTTCTGGGTTGCCGGCCGGCTTCCCATGTGCCCCCCCCATTTTGGTTGTGGGAGGGGCGAGGCCGGTCCCAGGATCCTCCAGAGTGATCGTTCTGGTGCTTCGCATGGGCATTACCATGACCACGCCGCCCTCTGCTGGCTTGGAACGGTTTGGACTCTCTGTTGACGGGTCCATAACTGTGGTTCTGTTGGGCGCCCTCTAGGGTCAGCTCTGGACGAGGCTCAGAGACAGGGCAAATGGTTGGGTGTTTTACAGTCTTTTGCTTGGTGTAGTCTTGTGGGCTAAATCTCTTAACTGTTGGGTGGACATGCTGCGTGGACAAACCAGAACTCCCAGATGGTGATTAATCGTGGGGTGAAGGTTTCGGAGGAACAGGGTTCTGAAGCTGAGGTCTTCCTCCATGCCTGGTTCGTTTCGTACGCCGAAGTAGACACGTCGCAGTCGGTTATAAAAGTTCTGTGGGGTTTCAAGTCGGCCTTGCCTGAGGTCCACAGCAGCGATGAGCCCCAGGTCTGATTCTGGATCAGAGTATTCACGAATTAGAGCTTGTCATAGCTGCCAGTAGTCCGCTTTGACAGCCTCTGGTTGACGGTCTAGAAAGCTACGTACGTCCCGGTTAGACGTGATTCTGAGTAGGTACAATCTGTTCCAGGTGTTCGCGTTAGCGACAGTCTGCAGGGGAAAGTCTATGTCTTGCAAGTAGGCGTGAACGTCGTGTCCTCCTGCAGGGTCTGGGCTGAACGTAGGGATATTCCTGGCCAGCTTTTCAAGGTCTTTATGAGCTACGTGGCTGCTGACCCTGACTTCCTGGAAGGGCTTCCCCTCCTCCGCTGCTGGACGGGATTCGTGGAGGCTAGTGGGTGACAGTCTGAATGGTGGACTGTCACCCCCCTTTCAAGCTCTTGGTTCTTGGCTAAAAGGTGCGGACCAGCTGGTCGGGGGAAACTCTGTGTGGTGTGTTTCCCCTTCCCGGTCACTTTGCAGTTTATACGAGTATTTCAATTCTCTGTGAACAAGGTCAAGTTCATCTTTGAGCTCATATCTTTGCTGGACAAGCTCATTGATCTCGGCTCGGGCAGCCTGCAAGTGTTTTTCGGAGGCTTTGGCTCTAGCATCTTTGTCTTTAAGTTCCTTTCTCCGACTGCTCTCTGCGGTCTATGTCTAGACGCAGATTTTCCAGGGTCTTTCGAAGTCTTTCTACTTCTTTCTCTCGTTCTGTGTCCGTTTCACCCTCTTTCTCGGCCTCTAGAAGCAGCTGATCTAGATGACGCTGGGTGAGGGCCTGGTTTCTCCGGGCCTCCTCGGCTTGGAGCTTTAGCGCTGCCGCTTCCTGTTCCAGGTCGGTGTGGCTCTTTTCTCTTAGCCGTGCCTGGGCAACGAGGTTGTGGGGGAGGCTCCCGAGGATCTTGGCAAGTTCTTTGTGAGAGTAACTCCGCGTCAGGTCATGTGCCATAAGCTTGTCTAGCTCTGTGTCCAGTTCCTCCTGGCTCAGCTGTTGCAGATCACTGGCGTCCTTAGACAGAACAGTGCTCGTCATCGCTTCCAGCCATACCGCTAGGCGGTCCCAAGGGACAGCGGGACTGGATGAATGGGACATACTGGTTCACTGTGGGCGAGAGAAACACAGCACACACACACAAAGAGGCCAATGCAAGTTTATTCTAAGGTTAACAAGCTCTTGTACGGACTATGCCGTTGACAAGAATTTTGGCTAACTGCTGTAGTCAGTTAGATAGTTAGGCAATTAGGCGGGCCAAGTTTTGGGTTGGCCTAAAAATAGAGACTTTGACAGGCGGTAGCCCTGTGGGTCACCTGGTGACGCCGGCTGCTCGGTTGTCACTCTATTACTTAGCTTTCCTTGGGGTCTCTTGGTGAACTGAAAGAAACAAAATTTACAACAGTCCGGACAGTGAAGGCAGGAAAGAGCCCAGTGAAAACAAACACAAAACAATTGGTCTGCACTAAAAAGGGAAAAAAGCGCGAACGCTGGGAGTGTTGGGGAAACACTAAAAGGACTAAACCTGCTACCCTTCGTAGGAGTTTCTGATAGGGCCTACAGCATGTGTGGCTATCGGAGTAGGAAACCTAGTAAGAGGGTGCGTGCGGCTTAGAGAGGAAAAGTGGGCCAAACGCTTAGGCTATACTCATGGGAGTATCTAATATTTGGCTTATAATGTGGGTTTTAACACATTTAGTTTACCCGGGGCGAATTGAGGTCGCTCAGGTGGGAAACCAGCGGCGCAGTCGGCCTTCCGGGCGTTCCCAAACACCCAACTGCCGTGTCCTCGGTCCTTCGTTACTCTGTATCGCGTTACGCCCACTCAAACAGCTTATGACTTTAAACACAACCTGACAACACCAACCCGTCAACCGCCAGCCAGCACAGCAAAATCGGCACGTTCCCTAGAACCCTCTTTTTCAAGAGTGGCCCACTTTTAGGCCCCAGTTTAGGTACTGGTCCCAGAAATGGCCTTGTGTGCGTCAGCTGGACTGGTTGACTGGCTTTGGAGTGTCAAATTGCTGATGTCGCCACTGCGGGCCGCAACGACGGACAGAGGTAAAAGAAACCGAGATTCACACACAGCCGGTGTTGGTCACGTCGGTCGGACAACTTTGCTCGTGGAGACCAATTTGAGACTATTCTCAATTCACCACAGATGCTGGTGCACCCTACAATAAATACACAAAAGGGTAAACAGATGAAATCAAAATGAATTAAGACTCTCTTGTTTACCGGATCAAGTGATTTAGACCAAGGACGAAGGTTTCTATCAAATAATGATAAAACCAAAAAGGCAATTTTGATACTGTTGGTAATTATCAAAATGAACCTAACCCAAAAAAGAGAAAGAAAGGGGAAAAGGAAAAAAAAAAAAATTATAAAAGAAAATAAAAATAAATAAATAAATAAAATAAAAATCACAATTGAGAAGTCCAGCTTAATTCAAATTAAATTCCAAAGAAGTTTTAGAATTTGAATTTGAATAAGCCTTCATACAGAATTGGAAGGAAGTGGAAAAGAGTGAGAGAGCTGTATGCTGACTTAGCACAGTGCGGCCACACGGTGGCGTCCTTCCTTCCAAGCGGACTGTCAGTGACTTGAAGAGATCTAATCTCAATTTAAGTTAAAGGAAATTCATTTTTCCTTTTAAACTCAAATTCAAATAAGTGTGTTTAATCAGCGAGAACGGAGACCTGGTTGCTGCCTAATGCTAGTAAAATTGCATAAATGAAAACGTTTATAACAGTAATCAATAAACAATTCACATGCTCTACTTAGGAAGGAAATTTTGCTAAGACAAAATTAATAGTGGAGAGAACTATCTGAAATTCCCCACGCGATGGCGCAGTCGAGTCCACCCAGACTAGAGTTAGTTAGGAGGACTGCTCACCAGATGGCGCTGTTGCGCCCGTTCGGGATAAAGTTATGGTGAAGTGTTACTCGAGAGCTGTCAGGTTGCCCTCTGGTGTTTAGCACGCTGAGTTGCAACACCCGCTCGCGCGCGACCAAAAATCGAATAATGGTTGCCCACCTAATCAACACAAATCACAATTACTCCTCAGACCACAGCGGGTCTCTTTGTGCAATATTGGCACAGAAAGAAAATGTGGATACAGGAATTTACATCTGCTTACTTCACATTTAAAAGAACTCCAATAGACATTTATTAAACTGGCTGATGGTTGTTCAGCATGTATGAGTTAAATGTTTTAGGTCTATTGATTGGTTAGCTAAGCCAATGTTCGACCAGGAGTTATCGTTTATCTTAACGATATAATATTATATTAGGCCTATTATTGAAAAGAGGAAACTCGCTCAATTTCAATCTTCCGCTTGACAGAAGATTTCTTCGTTCAAGCGGGATAAACAATATTATGCATGTACAGGCTGTACAGAGATTTCTTTATCTCTGCAGGACGCATAATATTGTCAATTTAGCATCTGTTAATATGCTTAAGCTGAGCTCGGCGTTGTGCCTAGTCAGTGAGTGAGTTTGCTCTTCGCGATGTCTCACAGTTCAATCAAATGAACGGGAACGCGCGTGCATAATATTAATACCCAAAATTACACGTGAATATGAATATTGATATGCTCACAAAAACAAAGTTTGAAACATGCCCACATTCTCCTCCAGAACTGTAACAACAATGAGTTTCGGGGAATAATGAATTCAAATGGTGTAAATATTCATGAGTCTATGAATATGATTTGCTTGTTGTACAGATCAATATTAATTTATAACGGAACCTTAAATCATGTAAAAGTAACCCTTATCCAAATTGATTTCTTCATCAATTATCAATTTTGCAAACTTTAAGAAACATTAATCTGCTTGATCAGGACAAATAATATTTCCTATGTTTGCACAATTTGTATTACTGAAATAGTAACAAGAAAACCAAGCTTAGTTGGTAGCTAAGATCTTACATCTCATTGACTTCGAGCTTTGTGAGCAAAACAATACAGATTCAGTTCAATTAAATTATTGGGTTTTAATAAAACAACTTAAAGTATACAAAGCTACGATTCACACGGGGTAAATATGCACATACATGTAGGAGAAAACAAACGATATGGTACCAACAAGGAAAAATCAAACTTAACGAAATGATATAAAGGGGAAGAGAATGATGGAAAGATAGAGTTAACAAGAAAGAGAGAGAGAGAGAGAGAGAGAGAGAGAGAAAGAGAGAGAGAGAGAGAGAGAGAGAGAGAGAGAGAGAGAGAGAGAGAGAGACAGTCCTTTCGCAAGAGACCTCAAGAAATTAACACTCCAGGAATAATTCAGACAACCTTTACACTCAGTTTGATTGTGAAATAAAAATACTTGCATTAATATGGCCTTTCGTGTGTAAGTGTCTGTGCTCGAGTCGTCAGGGTAGTTCGGTACGGATCTTCGGGTTCCAGGAGGATTTCTCTGAAGCTTTGGAAGGCTGCCGGTCTTTTCTCCATGGCGGGGAGAAAAGGGTCGTGGTGGCGGAATGCCCAGGGCCTCTTCTCTCAATGGCGAAAAATGCAAAGAGTTAACGGTCAGTCCCCGTTCTTATGGACGTCATGGCCAACGCCCTTATCCTGGAGTGATCCAATCGCACACGAGAGACCTAGGGCGCGAGTTTTTCATTGTCCTTTGTTGGGACCCCCCTCCTCTTGGCTAATCAAAAGGGGTGATCGTTTGGAAACTCTTTCTTAGCTGTCTCAGCTGGAAAGCTGGTATTTTTGTAATAATGCATCTTGTGGTAATTTGTGAACGAGATTCGGTACAGTCGGGTTTCTGCGATCGAGAAGATACCAAACACTATCGTTCCGCGATTCGAGAGTACAGAAATACAGGATTTTTACAGTTACGGGCGTACAAAGTTTGATTTACATACAGTAAACATCCTAGCTATTTTAATACATCATATGAAGACATCACATCAACACAATATATATGTTTGAACGTTATTGAGGCAGTTTGGTGAAAAGTCCACACATGGACGAATGGCCGGGTATGTGTGCGTGAAAAGTTCAGCGTCCTGTGAGTCAAACAAAGGGGTGTGTGTGTGCGTGAAAAGTTCAGCGTCCTGTGAGTCAAACAAAGGTGTGTGTGTGTGTGCGTGAGGAGTCACAAGACTGCCTTGAGGCTATGAAGTCAAACTATTCAATCTCTTGCGTTGTTCATTAACTTTAGATAGCCAGTCAACATAAAGAACCTTTGATTAGTATTATCTGATTAGCAGAGTCAGAGATATTGATGATGAGTTCACGATTTGGACATCCTGCCAGATGCCAGTACTGCTACAATGCTTTGGGGGTGTTTTTCTGCACATGGGACAGGGCGACTTCACTGTATTAAGGAGAGGATGACCGGGGCCATGTATTGCGAGATTTTGGGGAACAACCTCCTTCCCTCAGTTAGAGCATTGAGGATGGGTCGAGGCTGGGTCTTCCAACATGACAATGACCCGAAGCACACAGCCAGGATAACCAAAGAGTGGCTCTGTAAGAAGCATATCAAGGTTCTGGCGTGGCCTAGCCAGTCTCCAGACCTAAACCCAATAGAGAATATTTGGAGGGAGCTCAAACTCTGTGTTTCTCAGCGACAGGCCAGAAACCTGACTGATCTAGAGAAGATCTGTTTTGAGGAGTGGGCCAAAATCCCTCCTGCAGTGTATGCAAACCTGGTGAAAAACTACAGGAAACGTTTGACCTCTGTAATTGCAAACAAAGGCTACTGTACCAAATATTAACAGTGATTTTCTCAGGTGTTCAAATACTTATTTGCAGCTGTATCATACAAATAAATAGTTTAAAAAAAAAATCATACATTGTGATACACTGTTTTTTTATGTCTCTCACATGGACATGCACCTACGATGACAATTTCAGACCCCTCCATGATTTCTAAGAATAGTAATTAAATAGTAACAAAATAGTACTTATTTTCCTCACTGTACATAAAAAAATACCAATTATGGAGCCAGAATTATTACTTTTTATTTATATATTGTACATTGTAATGGAGGAGATGGTGGAAATATCTCACCCCCTCAGCACCTGGTGATGTATCTCAGGCTTAGCAAAGACTGTGACCAGCTAAGTTAAAATGCACGCAGCCTGTGATTGGGACGCGGCAAAGCATGCTGAATTCCTGGTTTACACCTTTAAATGTAGGCCTATCTTAATGTAATGATAGGCTAAATATGAAAAAAATACAAAACACACACATATAACTTGGCGGTTCAAATGCTGACTGCTGTCTTTCCATGGTGCGATTTCATATAGTTTATTCCCTTCACCATGGCAGGTAAGCATAAAAATAAAACAGTGAATAAATTAATTAATTAATCACTGTTCATCTGCTACTGCACAGCTGAACAGTGCTCCATGTAATTCGGATGCAGCCTTTAATATGGGATGCACTTAGAAACTATTTTTGAATGAAAAAGCAATTGAAAAAGCAAAAAAAAAAAAAAACACTACAAAAATGTGGCCTTTTACAATATGGTGCATTGTTGTACATAGACAACAGTAAATAAAGGAGGCTACTTTAAATTGAACAACATTAAATGCAACATCCACCGTAGTGTAGCAGTAATTTCTGCACAATAAAACTTTACTTTTACTCTTGATACCTTAAGTACATTACGCCTACAACGTTACGTGCTATTTACTTACCACAATTTTCTTAAGAAAATATACACACTATTATCACCTTAATTGTTTTGTGTGAAAATTACAAGACCCATGATACATTTTTACAGTGTAAAATTTTACATATGACTAGTAGTTTTTCCCTAATGTTACTAAAAGTAGTTTATTAAAGTGTCTTTATATTTCTTCCACCAATTAGCCTACTTTGTCATAGCTGTACACAATTTCTCTTTTCCTTCTTTCCCTAAATCAGACCAGACCCCTGTACTGCAGGATAAACCTCAGTGTCCCACTGCTGGAAAGGTTTTTTGGTGATGGTGACACACGTCCTGACTTTCGGCTGAGCAGGGAGGGCCTGACAGTGCTGCTGGATCTGTTGAAAAGTGAACGACAACACGGATGGGGTGTCACAATCGAGACCCTAGTGTTTCTTTTCTGGCTGGCGTGTGGCACATCATACAGAGTGGTATCCAGAGCGTTTAACATGCCTCGTTCCACTGTCCACCGAGTCCAGGAGGAGCCCATTGTCCCCAACACCCCAGAGAAGCTGGAGGCAGTTTGCTGTGGGTTTGCAGGGCTGGCAAGACACAGAGCTTTCTTGAAAGCTGCAGGAGCAATCGACGGCTGCCATGTCTGCATCAAGCCACCAAGTGGCCCTGATGGTCAGTGCTACAGAAACAGGAAACCGTTCCCGTCTGCCATCCTGCAGGCCATCAGGGCTGCTTCATTGACACCTACGTGGGCTGGCCCGAGTCAGAGCATGACACATGAGTGCTCCGCCACAGCCCACTGTACAGGAAGTCAGTGTACCCTCCTCCAGGGCACTTCATCCTGGCAAATGGAGGGTATTCATGTCTCCGACACCCACTCCCCCTCATCACTCCCTACAAGAGGCCAGTACAAGGTGTGGGAGCCCAGCGTTTTAACGTTCATCATTCCAGGGCACGTCCATTATAGAGCGTGCTTTTGGGATGATGAAGACCAGGTTCAGGGCTATCTTCCTGCAAGCGCTGGAGGTGCACCACACCTTGGTACGTCATGTAAGTCAATTGCAAAGACAGTTGCAAAATACTGTGAAAGAATAAACTGATTTATTTTTCTGAAGCTATACTTTTGTTCCCTTTTTTACCATTTCAGGTCATAAAAGCCTGTGCCATCCTCCATTACATCTGTCTTGGGGTTGGTGACATCGTAGCCCCGGAGGATGAGCACGAGGAGGATGTGGCAGAGGATGAGGGGGAGCAGGATTTGGAGACAGTCAGTGGTGCTCCATGGCGTGACCAGCTGTCTGCTGAGGTGTCTGCCCTGGAGGAGGTACCCGCTGACCACGACTATTTGTAACAGGCAGGAAAGAGAATTGTGAAGCTATATGGCCAAGATAAAAATGTTATGGACCATAGAACTGTTTTGCAGTTGAATTGAATGTCCTCCCTGAGAAGGTCCACCAGTTCATCCTCTCGCCCTCTTTTTCTCTTTGCTGGTGGCTCCTCCTCTTCCTGCTCACCCACTGCTGAACTTGGCCCTGGCGTTTCCTCAGGGATGGAGGCAATTAGGACAGGGGGAGTTGTTTGAAGGCCTCTGTCCTAACACCTCATCCATGAGGACAAACCATGGCCAACCATGTAGCTCAAACAGTAGATCATGGCGCTAGCAACGCCAAGGTCATGGGTTCGATTCCCAGGGAAAGCAAGAATTGACAAAAATGTAAAATTTGTACCTTGAATGCAATGTAAGTCGCTTTGGATAAAAGCGTCTGCCAAATGCATAAATGTAAATGTAAGTTGCAGCAGTGGGTTTTCCACTAACTCCTTCGCCTGTCCCAGGACACTTGAAATCCTAAGGCAGAGCCAATAAACCAGGGGTCTTCAACTAAAATTGCTTGAGGTCCAGTAAATGAACCCTCGTCACCGGCTGAGGTCCGGACAATTATATACCTAAAAACAATAATTTATGTTTATTGCCAGACTAAAGAAATTAGTGTAGATAGCATTTGTTCTTAATTGAACAAAATATAATATGTTCTCATATGGACAAAACATGTCAGTTCATATTGTTAAAGCAAACATAGGTAATCCTTCACAAAATTGATCTCATTTTTGTCTCATTTGTTGTTCTGTTATGTCCTTTAAGTTGCTTTGGTACAAAATATCTAAATTCAACCAGTAACCATGGCTGACAAAAATATGATGAGCTGAAAATGCCTTCATCTCTAAATCTGTACTGAAAATACATTCATTTCAACAATACTAGCAACTAAAGTGCTCTTTCCTGCTGAACTGAGATAAATAATAACAGTCAATGAACGCAAACCCTCCTGGATCAGAAAATCTGAAATCTCATAACACAAAATCTCATCAAACTGCACTGGTAAAATATCATTAGCAATATCATTCAGATACACTAACAGGCAAAAATAAAGTGCCACCAGTGTTGGAAAAATAAAAAAATACAAGAAACATTTTATTTAATGTTTCCTCTTTTGACAACACGCAACAGAATCAGAGCAAATGAGACACACAGGCCTCGTACAGGATGCTGGAAGAATAAATGCGTTTTTCCACCCCACCCATTCATCACAGGAAACATACTCGGTTACTTAACGTAACCTCGGTTCCCTGAGATAAGGGAAGGAGTACTGCGTCTTTAAGACGCTGTATGGGTAGGTTCTCCTACTCTCGAATATACTGAAGTAATTGTAAAATCACGCAGTGCTACTGCCCAGTCAAAACAGTGTTGAGACATCTCGCACGCTATTGGCTGGCCAGTGGGAACTGCATGAACCAATGTCAGAACAGCGTAATCTGAGCGAACCAAAGGGCACAAAGCCCGCGAAGCTGAGCGCAAGAGCCCGCGAAAGGGGCATATAAAATACGCTGTAACTGTCAAAAACGTCAGGTTAAATCGACTGAAGCGACGATCACCCGAGTCAGCGCCATAGCACGGCCGTCTACGCAGTACTCCTTCCCTTATCTCAGGGAACCGAGGTTACGTTAAGTAACCGAGTACGTTCCCTTTCGAACGGTCAGTTCGTACTGCGTCTTTAAGACGCTGTATGGGAACCTGTAAAATCCCGCCGTGCTATGATAAGCACAGTGACATGTACTCCCTCAAGTTTGAACACTTAAGAAAGGGCTCAAGACTAGAGTTACTGACACATCATTTATATTAATAATATATATGTACACACGTCTTATACTACTGGGCTCATAGAGGCCGGTAACTATAAGGAATGTGTAAGCATTGAAGCATATGAAGGCCCCAATGCCAACTTATGACGGGGACGGGCTTACAAGGCCGTCTGATATTCGTTAGGCCGTCTTAGTATTTTTATACAGCGAGGACTTGTGCCTGCGGTGCAGGGACATCCAGACTGAAGAATCTGGTTAAAGTAGATGGTGAGGACCAACCTGCCGATCTACAAATGTCACCCATAGAAAACTCCACTAGACCACGCCCAAGAGGAGGCCATGCCTCTGGTGGAGTGAGCTTTGACACCTATGGGGCATTGGAGGCCCATAGTGTCATATGCTAACGCTATCGCGTCCACTAGCCATCTGGCTAGGTTTTGTTTGGTGACCGGAAGTTCCTTAGTTCGGTCACCAAAACTTACAAAGAGCTGCTCCGACTGTCTAAAGTGGGAGGACCGCTCAATATATGCTCTAAGCGACCTAACAGGGCCGAGCAGGTGTAACTGTCTCTCATCCTCCGAAGTGGGGAGGGCAGAGAGAGTGATTACCTGTGCTTTGAACGGTGTTGAAAGCACTTTAGGTACATAACCATGCCCTGGTTTGAGGATGACTTTAGAATCGCCTGGGCCAATTCTAAACATGACGCGTTCACAGATGATGCTTGAATGTCACTGACACGCTTAACAGATGCCAGTGCTAATAGCAGGGCAGTTTTCAGCGAAAGTGGCTTTAATTCAGCCGTCTGCAGCGGCTCGAAGGGAGGTCTTTTTAGTGCTCTTAGGACCAATGAAGGTCCCAGGATGGCACCGTAGGAGGGAGAAGGGGGTTAAGCCTCCTGGCTCCTTTTAAGAATTTTATGACCATGGTGTGTCTGCATACTGATTGGCCAGCTATAGGCGTATGAGATGCGGCGATAGCTGCCGTGTAGACTTTGAGTGTGGATGGAGTGTGTCCTGCATCCAACATCTCTTATAGAAAAACAAGAATTGTGATATCTCGCATGACACTGGGTTATAGTTCCTGACTGAACACCAGTCAGAGAACACTGACCATTTAAGGGCATAGAGACGTCTAGTAGACGGAGCTCTAGCTTCACTGATGGTGCTCAAGACACTCACTGGGAGGTTCTTGAGCCCCCCTTGAGTTGCCAAACATGTAACGCCCACAATTTTGGGGTGGGGGTGCCGGATTGTCCCGTTCGCCTCAGAAAGGAGATCTTTCCTTAGGGGAACTGGCCATGGGGCTGCTGATAGTAACTGAATCAACTCGGGAAACCTGATGTGGGTTCGCCAGAGTGGAGCCACTAGCAGGACTGTGTGCTCTCATTCCCTGATCCTTTTTAAAATTTGGGGAATGAGCGGTACTGGTGGAAAAGCATAAAGTATGCAGCTGGGCCATTTGTGGGCCAGCGCATCCTTGTTCTTTGAAAAATAGATTGGGCAATGACAGTTGTCTTCGGAGGCGAAGAGGTCGACCTCTGCCCTCCCAAAAACACTCCATATCATTTGAACCATTTAGGAATGGATGGCCCATTCCCCCGGGGACACGAGGCCCCTGGAGAGCATGTCTGCTCCCTGGTTCAGTCTGCCTGGCACATGCACTGCTTTTTAGTGAATGTAATTTGCCTTTTGCCCATAGGAGGAGATGTCTGACCTGTTGGTTGAGCCATCTCGACCTGAGCCCGCCTTGGCGGTTTATGTAGGAGATCACAGTCGTGTTGTCCGTGCGGACTAGAACATGGTGACCTGAGAGACGTGGTAAAAAAGTCTTGAGGGCTAGCACTACTGCCAGCATTTCTAGGCAGTTTATGTGCAACCGTGACTCCGTGCTCGACCATGAGCCGAAGGCCGGTTCGCCCTCGTACAGAGCGCCCCAAACTGAGTTGGAGGTGTCCGTGGTGACCACCACCCGTCTGGAAACTGTTTCCAAGTGACCACGGGGCCAGGGCTTTGACACAGCCGCGGCCCACTTTGATCCAAAGCTGGCCTGAATGCCACGCTTGGGAAGGAACCCGTGATTTCAGCCAGTACTGCAGGGGGCGCATGTGCTTCATACCCAGCGGAAGTACTGGAGAAGCTTTTGCCATTAGGCCTAGCATTCTCTGAAAATTTTTTAGGGGTGTGTTGGTTCCCATTTTGAATGAACATGCAAGCTGCTGTGTAGTCAGAGCGCGTTCGTCCAATAGCCACGCCCTCATTTGGGCTGAGTCTAAAATCGTTCCCAGGAAGGAGGTTCTCTGCCTGGGAAGCAATAAGCTCTTGGCTATATTTATTCTGAGACCCAGGCATTCTAGATGGCTGAGTAGCATAGATTTGTGAGATTTTATTTCTTCCTCTGACTGGGCCAGTATGAGCCAGTCGTCGAGGTAGTTCAGAATGCGCATTCCCGCTTGTCTTAAGGGGGAGAGAGCTGCATCCATGCACTTCGTGAAAGGACAGGCCAAATGGCAGGACTGTGTACTGATAAGCCTTCCCGTCGAACGCGAATCTCAAAAACGGTCTGTGACGTGGGATAATTTGGATATGAGAGTAAGCATCTTTCTGATCCAATGAGAAAAACCAGTCCATCGGGCAGATTTGCGCGATGATCTGTTTTAATGTCGGCATTTTGAAAGGCCTTTTGATAGAGCCTTGTTCAGGTGTCTGAGATCTAAGATGGGCCTGAGGCCGCCATCTTTTTTGGGAACAAGGAAGTAGCGGCTGTAAAAAACCCTGACTCGCTCTGAGCTGGAATTGTTTTTTTTTTGTTGTTTTTTTTCTCGCCTTTATGGCGGTAGAATGCAGGGGAGCACGCATTAAAGCGGACTCGTAGTTTACATTCATTGCATGAAAAACATTCAGAACAGTATTTTTTATTTTTTTTTATTTTTATTTTTTTTCTCCCTGACCGGAACAAAAACGGGCCGTGGGGGGAGATGTGACACTGTGTGGACAGCACTTATGTGTAGCGGCACACACCTGTAGTGGGCGCGTGCTCTACATATAGAGCGCTCTTGGCGTGAGCAGTAATCTGTGAGAACAGTGCTTATGTGCAAGGTGCATGTATTTTAGTAAGGTCGTTGTTAAAACACAGCGTTGATGTGCAGGCGAGCGTGTTTGACAACAGGCTAGTTGACTGCAATATTTACATCTCCAGTCGCCTGAACTGAGGGGATTGAGAGAATGTAAAGGAAGTTTGTGGTGGTAATCCAGCCACAGCAGGACTTTTGAGTGGTTCTATAGCGCTGAATTAACAGTGCTTATATGAAGGGGTACACCCAATGTAGGGGACACACTGCCTGCAGTCATAACAGAGGAAAGAACTCTTAATTGTTTATTAGGATCACCGTTAATACAGCATTCTGTGTACAGGCGTGCATGTTTTATAACAGGCTCGTTTACTGAGAGAAGTGGAGGAAGGCTTGGCTGCCATTCACTAAATTGAGACTCACTGAGAAACCTGTGAGAGCGGGGCTCGAACCGGCAACCCTGTGTGCGAAGTACACCGTAACAGCAGAGGGCGTGGCTATGACGTAAGTCGCGCTCTTGACGGTGTTTTCAGTGTGTGTGGCGTGCGTGTTTCATAACAGGCTCGTTTACTACACTGTTGAACCTCTCCAGTCGCCTGAATAGGGGACTGAGAGAAGTGGTGGAGGGCTTGGCCGCCATTCACTAAATTGAGACTCACTGAGAAAACCTGTGAGAGCGGGGCTCGAACCGGCAACCCTGTGTGCGAAGTACACCATAACAGCAGAGGGCGTGGCTATGACGTAAGTCGCGCTCTTGACGGTGTTTTCAGTGTGTGCGGCGTGCGTGTTTCATAACAGGCTCGTTTACTACACTGTTGAACCTCTCCAGTCGCCTGAATAGGGGACTGAGAGAAGTGATAGAGTGAAAAGACGCAGGGCTTGGCCGCCATTCACGACGCCATTATGCGCTAGACAGCGAGGCAGCAATGACGCAAGTCGCGCTCTCTATAGTGAGCGCGCTGGGAGAGAGAGGGGCGCACGCGCTGCCGCTGTAGGAAGCGCGAGCTGCAGTGACAACAGCCTGTAACGTAAGGCGCGCTCTCAATATCTCCAGCAGTCTGAGAGAAAGTAATGCAGGAAGCTCCGGCATTAGTTTGCTCGTCCACTCTGGCATTCTCTGTCCGCGGCGCTTCTTAGCGCGGCCCGAGTGAGAGAAGAGGAAGAGCGAGACGTTGGTAATCGTGCGGATTCGTCTTCTTCATTGCCGCCGAATGAGACCAAGCCCTCAGCGTTGAGCGGAGGGAGCAGGTCCGATCGAGGGAAAGTCACAGGGGAAACGTCTCTCTGAGGTGAAGACGAGTCACGCGGGCACTGGGCCGACGTGAACTCGCTAGCCTCGGTATACTCAGCCCTCTGGCTCCGCCGTTCTTTCCCGCCGCGGCTCGGGCGGAAAGGGGAACAGGAGAGCGCGAGGGCCGGGGTCGCGCTCTGAAAAGAGCGCTATCCGCGAACGGAGGGAGGAAATGGGCATACCCTCGCAGTGAGAGCAGCCGGACCCGGCGAGAGCAGCGTCCGCGTGGGCCTTGCCCAGACAGATCACGCACCCGTCGTGGTTATCCTCCTAGTGCAGGTAAGTACTGCACACAAGTGATATGTTTTTCTCAGTATTGTACAGAAAGGATACACCGTAGTGTTTCACCAAAGAGCGCAGGGGAAAGGCGTGACAGCTCGCGGGATCGCTGGCGATTTGAGCGCGCTGAAAAATACAGCAGGCCGCTGACTCTCGCAGGACGTCCGGGCTGGTTAGTTCGCTATTCCGCTGCAGGCTCGTCAATTCACGGTGAAGGTGGTGTAGTTCGAGTTTATCAGCAGGGACCGTAGATCGTCGCTGAAGGAGATTAATCTGACGTTTTTGACAGTTACAGCGTATTTTATATGCCCCTTTCGCGGGCTCTTGCGCTCAGCTTCGCGGGCTTTGTGCCCTTTGGTTCGCTCAGATTACGCTGTTCTGCCATTGGTTCATGCAGTTCCCACTGGCCAGCCAATAGTGTGCGAGATGTCTCAACACTGTTTTGACTGGGCAGTAGCACTGCGTGATTTTACAATTACTTCAGTATATTCGAGAGTAGGAGAACCTACCCATACAGCGTCTTAAAGACGCAGTACGAACTGACCGTTCGAAAGGGAACTCGGGTTTTCAGCGTCAACTTTCCTAATTTTCGAAAATGCCATTGTTTTTTGCACGCCGCTTTCTGCTCTGATCATAGCTGTCAACATTGAACATTGAAAATAAGGGAGATTTCCCGGAATCCTTCCCCAAAATAAGGGATTTTTTTTTTTACACGATTCTTACCCACAAACTTAAAAAAAAAAGCACTTATCATTAACAGTCTAAAGAGTTTATAACTACACAATATATATTAAAGAGTGGCAGACCAATGGATGTGTTTAAAGTGCTTTATTTATAAACAAAGTAAACATTACTTATACATTTTAATTTGCTACAACATGTTTTAGCTTAATGTTGGGGGATAGAGTGAGAAAGAGAGAGACAGAAAGAATGTGTGTAAGAGGCAGTTGAACAAATGGATAGAGACAGTAAAGCCAATCTGGTCACCCTTCCTGGTGTGAAGCATGAGCCCTATTGTATACATATGTGGCTGATTTTGCATTTCGTAACACTTTCTGTGAGGGAGTGTATAGGTGAACCTGACCAGTGTGATTTATTTTACAAGATAGCAATGCACACACAGTGCTGGAATCCAGTGCCATTCGGTTGGATGTAACAATCTTGCTCACCATGCTAAACGCCCTTTCTGAGCTTGCGTTACTGTGTGGTATACATAACAGTATCTTTGCAAGTCTCGCCAACTCACTGAAGCTGTCATTCTTTCCTACAAGGCCCCAGAATCTGTCTATTCTTGGTTCTTGTGGGAGATCTTTGCTATCAGTGACTTGGAAATCAATTAGCTCCTTTCTGAGCCTATCCTCATTCATGAGAAACTGTGGGAACAGGGCACCTAGCCTCGACACTGAGAAAGAAAACAAATTAATTTATCATAACCCTCAAGGTAGATCCTGCCAGCTTACTATCTCTGATTTCTTAGTTAAAAACATTCAGAAATTGCCCTTCCTTCACTCATCACAGATGCACCATACAAAATAAATGTTATCCCTACCAGTGTCTGGACTTATCTCCATTCGAGATCCAGGGTCTAGTATTCTCAAGTCCTTCAGTAGCTGGGAATCAATTGGAAAGCAGGCAAACATCTTGCGTAAAACTGCTTCGTAGAAAGCTCTCACAGTTCTACATGAAATGGATAAAAAAAAACATGGATTTGTGTTAGACATTTCAATGTGGGTTAGAACAGAAGATGAACATTATAATTATATTGTACAAATTAAATCACTTACTGAAAGAATTTGTTCTTAGTTGGAACAGGGAACTCTGCAGTTCTAATGAATGCCTTTGTGTCCCCACCAATGAAGAGGTCCTCGTCTGCCAATTGATGTCCCTCTCCAAAGTTCACTTCTTTGAGAGGGACATCCATAATCACCTTTGCTGGAACAAGGCACCCCAGCATCCGCTTGATAAGCCTGGTCATCTCTTTGTCCAGCTTGTGTATCTGTACCTGCTCTGACTGTAGATAGTAAATAATAGTGAAATTATGAGGATTATAATCTGTGGTTATCAATTTATTATTGTGACAACTAGGATATGATGACTATACCAACCTGAAAGGCAATATTAAAGTCTGATAGAGGCTTAAGGGCAACACTGAGGAACTTGAAGTACGCCTTAATCAGTGGATCGTTGAGATGTTTTGACAGATCCCTAATTTTGGTGTTTGTCTCCACCCCCTCGTGACTGTTAAAATATGCCTATAGATAGGAATATATGGTGAAAAAGAAAATACCATTATACAATATAATTTTAGGTTTGCATATTATATATATAAAAAAACTGAACACAAAAGGAAATTTAAAAGTGCATTTTATTTTTTATACCTAGTTTATCATTATCATCATCATCACACAAGAGTTATGTGATTTTTTTTTTTTTAGGACTGGCATACATATACTATAACAAACCCTACCTGAAGAGCAGCCCACTGGTTGAGAACCCTCTCTATACAGCTCAGCAGACTGAGCCATCTGGTGCTGCAATATCTAAGCAGTTTCAGGCTGTCAGAATCTGTGAACTCTACAAAATCCTTGTAGAGTTCACATCTCTTTGCACTGAAAACAAACACATATCAGTTCTGTAAGTGTCAGTTAACACGATAACAGTTATACAGGTGAGTGAGAGAAAAGAGTTTTACCTTTTGTAGCCTTCATGCCACAACCAGTGGCAAGCTGGACTAGGTGGCAGATGCAGCCGAGATCTTGCACATTAGGCTGGTTTGTTTTAACCCTACTTATTACTGAGTTGTGCCTGCCTTTCATGACACTTGCGTTATCGGAATTGAACGCAATCAGATTTTTCCAGGGAATGCCACGATTCCTAAAATCAGGAAAGAAAAGGAAAATGGAGCCACAATGTCTTTGATAAATACTGTATGTAAACTCTGAGAGTGTGAGGGAGAAACAGAGTGTGTGTGTGTGGGAGAGACAGAGACAGTGTGTGTGTGAGAAAGACAGTGAGTGTGTGAGAGAGAGAAAGAGACAGTGTGTGAGTGTTTGTGTGTGTGTGTGTGTGTGTGTGTGTGTGTGTGTGTGTGTGTGTGTGTGTGTGTGTGTGTGTGAGTGAGAGAGAGAGAGGTAGAGAGAGAGAGAGTGTGTGTGTGTGTGTGTGTGTGTGTGTGTGTGTGTGTGTGTGTGTGTGTGAGAGAGAGCGAGAGAGAGAGAGAGAGAGAGAGAGAGAGAGAGAGAGAGAGAGAGAGAGACTGACCTTAGTGTTATGTCCAGCTTGTTGAACAAGTTTTCTGCATTGCCCACATTGCATGTGGGCATGTCTAGAAACTTTGTAGCTACTTCCAGGTTTGCCTCATTGTATACCCTTGCAAGTATGACAAATTGCTTATCAGTGTTTCTGTTGTTGGACTCATCACATAAAAGAGAGAAAGGCTGGGATTTACAGATTGATGTGACCTCTTCATCCATGTCCAGAGCTATGGCACCTGTGCAGCAAAAATGTGAAGTTAACATTAACTTACATTGACTTAATGTCAACTAAAGCCACCCTTACACCAGAATACTTTGATAAGATTTGGGAAAGATTCTTGAAAGATTGTAGTCTTTTGAGTAAAGCGTGAATGTGGGACATTAGTTAAAAGTCTGCAATCTTTCCCAAATCTTGTCAGACTTCCGATGTATGGGTAGCATATTAAGTTGATTCGTGAAAACCCCTCATATGGTGTAAGTTACCCGTAGTAACGTTAACATTAGAAAAGTTTAGATTATTAACTCCATGAAAAGTATGTAGTCTTACCTTTAATGATTTGTGTAGCCTTCGTTTTCCCCAGAGTGTATTTCTTGGCGATCGCTGAATCCGGGAACATGTCAGCCACACTATGGTTGAAGTCGTCCAAAAAACTGAACGCAACGTTATTTTTGGCAATTAGCATCGACATTTTCACCTCAGCTTTCAGTATTTTATCAGCTTCAGACGAGGCACGGTTCACCACGAATGATGATAATAAAGAAGTTGTGTGTCTAGCTGACTCACTCACGCGCTTGTGTTTCAGTGATTTGTCGTGCTGCGAAACGTCGTTTTTCCCTCCATGACCAACACTGAAATTACACCGACAAACTTTGCAGAAGGCATAATTTGGACCTACATGGCTGCTTGTCAGGTAGTGGAAGGTGGTCTCCCATTTACTAAAATATCTGCATAATGTCCTCGGTTTTGGTGGGTGGTTTCTGTGATTTTGACCGTCGGCGTCCTGATCCATCATCGCACATCACACTCATTTACTCTTACTCTACTCTCCTTGAAGTTCACTTCCCGCTACTTTTTCCCTCTTCCTCCTCCCACCCGCCGCTGCAACTGTCTTCTTCTTCTTCGATAGTAGCAGCCTAAGCTACTGTCTGTATACTGCCACCTGCTTGACTGGACTGGAGGCGACCAAAGTGCAAGCCACTTCACAGACACAGATAGTTGCGTGTTCTGACTGAGTTAACACAATCAGAGCGTAAAAATACGGGATATTTTACGGGAAAATACTAAAACGGGAAGACAGCGGGAAAATAACTAAAATACGTGAGAAACCCGGAAAAAACGGGAGGGTTGACAGCTATGGCTCTGATGGTGCGTTCACACCGGACGCGAATGAAGCGTTTCGCACGAGTGATTTAAGTCAATGCAGAGAAGCGAAATAGACATTCTGCGGCGCGCATATTTATTTCATTACGTCAAAAGGCTTCGCGGTCCGGATGGACGCATCTCGCGGTCCGGATTCGGACCGGAGTCCGCTAGTTGGCGACCCCTGCAATAAACCATGCCTGTTAACAACAACAACACAAATATGACTAGTAAGTCCAGATCACAGTCTTTCCTGTCCTAACTTAATTGACATAAGTACCAATGTAGAACATTATATAGAAACTGTGTCTATTCCTCGTTTAGTGAGGTCAAACATTAAATCTACTGTAGGATCTAGGAAAAATCTAACTGTGATTAAACCAGAAAATCTCAATATTACAATTTCTAAAACTAGGTCTTCTAAACATTAGATAGCTCACATCTAAGGCGGTTATTGTAAATGAAATGGTCACAGATAATAGTTTCGATGTACTTTGCCTTACTGAAACCTGGCTTAAGCCAAATTATTATTTCGGTCTAAATGAGTCTACTCCGCCAGGATACTGTTATAAACATGAGCCCCGTCTGATTGGTCGTGGCGGCGGTGTTGCAACAATCTATAGAGATATTCTTAATGTTACTCAGAAAACAGGTCACAGGTTTAATTCGTTTGAAGTACTAGTGCTAAATGTTATGCTCTTAGATGCAAGAAAGAAATTCGTATTATCTCTAGCCATGGCTACTGTGTATAGACCTCCAGGGCCCTATGCTGATTTCTTAAAAGAGTTTGCAGACTTTCTCTCAGATCTATTGGTCAACGTCGATAAAGCATTAATTGTTGGAGATTTTAACATACACGTAGATAACACAAATGATGCATTAGGGGCTGCGTTTACAGATCTATTAAACTCCTTTGGGATCAAGCAAAACGTCACTGGTCCCACTCATCGTCTTAATCACACACTAGATTTAATTATATCACATGGAACCAACCCAACCGATATAGATATTATACCACAAAGTGATGATGTCACTGACCATTACATGGTAATTTGCATACTGCGTACTGCTGAAATCTGTCATGTTGCGCCACGTTATCGACCAGGCAGAACAATCATCCCAACCACTAAAGATAGATTCTCAAATAGCTTACCTGATCGGTCTCAGCTGCTCAGTGAACCCAAACAAGCAGATGAACTAGAGGAAATGACTAGCAGTATGAGCACCATTTTATCTAGCACATTAGAAATTGTTGCACCAATTAGATTAAAAAAGGTTAGAGAGAAAACTAAAGCACCATGGTACAACAGTGCTACACATGTTATCAAGAGAGAAACTCGTAACTTAGAGCGTAAATGGAAACAAACTAATTTAGAGGTCTTTAGAATCACGTGGAAAGATAGTGTGTCACGTTATAAAAAGGCCCTAAAAGCAGCCAGGGCTGAGCATCCCCGCAAACTAATAGAAAATAATCAAAATAACCCAAGGTTTTTATTTAACACCGTGGCTAGACTAACAAATAAACAAGCATCGCCTGAGCAAAATATTCCGTCACAGTTTAGTAGTAATGATTTTATGAATTTCTTCACTGAGAAAATAGAAAACATCAGAAATAAAATTGTAAATGTACAATCTTTAATGATGTCTTATGATTCAACCGCAACTATCGCCCCTCAAGAACTACTACACCGCTTTACAACTATAGGACAGGAAGAGCTAAATAAACTTATCATTGCATCTAAACCAACAACATGTTTATTAGATCCAATACCCACTAAACTACTGAAAGAGTTGTTACCTGTAGTGGAAGAGCCTCTTCTCAATATTATTAACTCGTCTTTATCTTTAGGTCATGTTCCAAGAATATTCAAGTTGGCAGTCATAAAACCATCAAGAAGCCATTAAGAACTCATTAAGAAGCCACAATTAGATCATAATAACCTAGCAAATTACAGACCAATTTCAAATCTTCCATTTATGTCTAAAATACTAGAAAAAGTTGTGTCCGCTCAATTGTGCTCTTTCTTGCAAGAAAATGATATCTATGAAAAATTTCAATCAGGATTCAGGCCGCATCATAGCACAGAAACTGCACTCGTTAAAATCACAAATGATTTACTTCTAGCTTCTGACCAAGGCTGTATCTCAATACTAGTTCTACTCGATCTTAGTGCTGCGTTCGATACTATAGATCATAAAATACTCATAGATTGACTTCAAAATTATACTGGTGTTCAGGGACAGGCATTAAACTGGTTTAGATCGTACTTATCAGACCGCTACCATTTTGTCTGTCTAAATGGGGAAAAATCCAAGATGATGTCACTATGAGGTGATGGTGATGTCATTATGAGACTATGGGGTGCTTCAAGGATCCGTATTAGGCCCTCTGCTATTCTCAATATATATGCTGCCACTTGGTAATATTATAAGAAAACATGGAATTAATTTCCACTGTTATGCTGATGACACTCAATTATATATTTCAACACGACCGGATGAAAACGCTAAATTATCTAAACTGACAGCGTGTGTTGAAGATATTAAATACTGGATGATGTGTAATTTTCTGCTATTAAACTCAGATAAAACGGAGGTATTACTTATTGGTCCAAAAAAACTGCCCACAAAACCTCTCACAATACAATTTTACCTTGGAAGGATGTCCTGTCACTTTATCCACTACAGTTAAAGACCTGGGTGTTATATTAGACCGCAACCTGACATTCGAAAATCATATTTCATATGTTACAAGAACGGCATTTTTCCACCTTAGAAACATAGCTAAGCTACATAACATGCTATCTATTCCTGATGCAGAAAGGTTAGTTCATGCATTCATGACCTCGAGATTAGATTACTGTAATGCTTTATTAGCTGGTTGTCCTGCATCCTCAATAAACAAACTACAGTTAGTCCAAAACGCAGCTGCTAGAGTTCTTACTAGGTCAAGAAAATATGATCATATAACACCAATTTTATCATCTCTACACTGGTTACCTATTAAGTTCCGTATCAATTACAAAGTATTGCTACTGACCTATAAAGCCCTAAATGGTTTAGCTCAAGTGTATCTAACGGATCTTCTATCGCTCTACAATCCATCGCTCTCTTTAAGGTCACTAAACTGGACTCAAGATCTGGACTCAAGATGGCGCCGAGGATGGCTGCTACGTTGCGAGCTCCACTGAAACATTGTAGTTTTTTGTTTGTTCTGTTTATAGTTTTTGTGTTTTTTGTCTTGGATGTTGTCTGCCTTACTACGTACGACAGACAGACACTTTTGGACATTGGTTCGGCAATCGCACACCGAAAACCGGACTTTAAATTCATCAACGACGACACGCTGTTTACAAACACGGCAGCGGAACCTTTTGTGTGGGCGGCCCGACCGCGGAAACGCAGCCGGAGAAGGGGGAAGAGAGCCGGCGTGCTCATCAGAGTAAGACGCCGCGCAAACCGACCCCCGCTTCCCAGTATTTTACTGGCTAATGTTCAGTCTCTGGACAACAAACTCTGCGAGCTGAGAGCACGGATCTCTTTCCAACGAGAGACGAGGGACTGCTGCATTATCTGCCTTACAGAAACTTGGATGTCTGCTGAGATTCCAGATTCGGCCATCGAAACCGCGGGGTTCTCCGTGCACCGAATGGACAGAGAAAAAGATCTCTCAGGGAAAAGCAAAGGCGGGGGTGTATGTTTTATGATCAACAGATCCTGGTGTGATCAGAGGAACGTACATTCTATCAAGTCTTTCTGTTCTCCTGATCTGGAACTTCTCATGGTTCTGTGCCGACCATTCTGGCTACCGAGGGAATTCACAGCGGTCATCATCACAGCTGTGTATATTCCCCCACAAGCCGACACAGACCGGGCACTAAAGGAACTATATAGGACAGTGAGTGAGCAGGAAACCGCGCATCCTGAGGCTGCGTTTATTGTGACAGGGGACTTTAACAAAGCCAACTTCAAACGCATTGCACCTAAATACCACCAACATGTTAGCTTCAACACGAGAGGGAACCGTGTTTTAGATCACTGTTACTCTCCCTTCCGGGATGGTTACAAGTCCCTCCCGCGCCCACCATTCGGCAAATCAGATCACGCTTCCATCCTCCTCTTGCCCGCTTATAGGCAGAGGCTGAAACAGGAAGCACCCGCCCTCAGAACCATCCATTGCTGGTCGGACCAATCAGACTCTATGCTACAAGACTGTTTTGATCACGCGGACTGGGAGATGTTCCGGTCGGCCTCTGATGACGACATCGAGGTCTACGCTGATAGCGTAACGTGTTTCATCAGGAAGTGCGTAGAAGACGTTGTTCCGACCAAAACAATTCGGCTGTACTGTTATTCGGTGTACAATCTATTTAGATCCCATAATCTATTTAGACCCCACACACCTTCTACCTAGTTTTAACTTATATTCTCAGGCTAGGTAAAGCAGGTCAAATCCTTAACTAGATCATTAATATGAATTCATACTCACTCTCTAGAAGAACAGACCCCCTCCGTGTCTGGTTCAGTTCGACTCGTTTTAGAAAGCAGAGACGTGGCAGACGGTTTTCATAAATCAATTATAAGTAGATTTATTTTTCCATTAACATAAGTTTTACATACAACCAGTAGTGGTTACAAAAGAAAAGAAAAGTTCTAAGTTTCAAAAAAGTTGGTTCACAAGAGTCACCAGCAGATGTCAGGCTCGGATCATCAAGCAATGGAGAAGCAGCATGTCGCTCTCAGCTTCTAATGTTCATACAGAGATCAATTACTTATATACCATTTTAATCATCACACCTCTTCATTACATATTCATTCACATAAGCACAGTTCATCCAATCCCAGATTTTGGACCATTGTCAACTCCCTCAGTTCTTTCAACATTTCAGTATATAATGCTTTGTATTGTTTCATTCTTCTTCTTCTGGCTTGGATCCTTGACTTTCTCCTTCGTTTCGTCTGCAAGACATCATCCTGGGGTAAAATCTATTTCTTTGTCTAATACTTTGTTACATGCTCGCATGCTAATACAGTTCACATTTCACTTGCTTGTTTTTTACATCAATAAATGACTTTCATACATTTGGTTCAGCATCTCTCTTTATCTTTTCAATAAAGCATTTTACCTAAAACATGTCTCAGCGTGTTTATTTCAATTGTCTAATAAAACATTTCTACAAAATCTTTGTCTCCGTGTTTTTGCTATAAAACCAAATAAAAACATTTTTACAAAAGTCTTTGTTTCTGTGTTTTTACCACAAACCAAAGTAAAACATTTTCACAGTATCATGTTGTCATGTTTTTCCATGTTTACAAAATCATTCATGAAAGTCACATAAGAAAAAAAATCCTTTTTAGGCTCTTATAAAGTCAAACATAAAGGTTCTCTATAAAACCTCCACTACATTTTTCTATACGACTCTTATAAAGTCAAACATAAAGGTTCTCTATAAAACCTCCACTACATTACTCTATATCATTTAAACATTATAAAACCATGCATAGCATATTTGTGTGGTTAACACCGGCCTCTTTATACTTGGCATCATTCTGGGTTACATATTGGGAGTAAGGCCTCCCTATATCAGGCCTTATCCCTGGTTGCACATTGGGAATAAAAGAGTCAATTTCATCATTACTCTAACAGTACCCAAACCAGAAGCCGTGACTAAATGGGGATGTTCGCGCGGCACTCAATGCGCGGACCTCCACTTTTAACTCCGGTAATGCGGAGGAGCATAAACAAGCAAGTTATGCCCTCCGGAAAACCATCAGAGCAGCAAAACGGCAGTACAGGGACAAGATTGAAGGACAGTTCAACACCACCGACTCCAGAAGCATGTGGCGGGGAATTAACACCATCACGGACTATAAAGGGAACACAAACTCCACCGTGAACACCGCTGCCTCTCTCCCGGATGAGCTCAACACCTTCTATGCTCGCTTTGAGGGAACTAACACCGCCCTCGCGGAGAGAGAGCTTGTGGCTGAAGATACAGAGGTTAGTTCACTCTCCGTATCTGTAGCGGATGTAACCCGATCCTTCCGGCGGGTGAACGTCCGTAAAGCCGCGGGTCCAGACGGCATTCCGGGCCGTGTCATCAGCGAACCAACTGGCTGGAGTTTTCACGGACATCTTTAACCTGTCCCTCTCCCTGTCCGTGGTCCCCACATGCTTTAAAACGTCCACCATTGTGCCTGTACCTAAGCAGTCAAAAACCACCTGCTTAAACGACTGGCGTCCTGTTGCTCTGACCCCCATCATCAGCAAATGCTTTGAGAGAATAGTCAGAAACCACATCTGTTCTGTTCTCCCCCCCTCACTGGACCCACTGCAGTTTGCATACCGCACAAACCGCTCCACTGATGATGCCATTTCATCTACAATTCACACTGCTCTCTCCCACCTGGAAAAGAGGAACACATATGTGAGAATGCTGTTTGTAGACTACAGCTCAGCATTCAACACCATTGTGCCCTCCATACTTAACGTGAAACTCCGGGCTCTAGGCTTAAACAGCTTGTTATGCAGCTGGATCCTGGACTTCCTGTCAAACAGACGCCAGGTGGTCAGAATGGGCAGTAACATCTCCTCATCACTGACTCTCAACACTGGAGCCCCTCAGGGCTGTGTTCTCAGCCCACTCCTGTACTCCTTGTACACACATGACTGTGTGGCAACCTACAGCTCCAACACCATCATCAAGTTTGCTGACGATACGACGGTGGTAGGTCTCATCACTGACAATGATGAAACGGCCTACAGAGAGGAGGTGCACACTCTGACACGATGGTGTCAGGAGCACAACCTCTCCCTCAACGTCAGCAAGACCAAGGAGCTGGTGGTCGACTTCAGGAGGAATGAGAGAGAACACCGCCCCATCACCATCAATGGAGCACCGGTGGAGAGAGTCAGCAGCTTCAAGTTCCTCGGTGTCCACATCACAGAGGAACTCTCATGGTCCGTCCACTCTGAGGCCGTTGTGAAGAAGGCTCATCAGCGCCTTTTCTTCCTGCGACGGCTGAGGAGGTTTGGAATAAACCGCCACATCCTCACACGCTTCTACAGCAGCAAAATAGAGAGCCTGCTGACTGGCTGTAACACCACCTGGTACGGCAACAGTACCGCCCGCAACCGCAAAGCCCTGCAAAGGGTAGTGCGCACGGCCAGCTGCATCATCGGAGGTGAGCTTCCCTCCCTCCAGGACATTTATGCCAGGCGGTGTGTGAAGAGAGCTCAGAGGATCATCAGAGACTCTAGCCACCCGAACCATGGGCTGCTCTCACTGCTGCCATCAGGCAGACGGTACCGCAGCATCAGAACACGCACCAGCCGACTCCAGAACAGCTTCTTCCCACAAGCAATTAGACTACTTAACTCCTGATCCATCAGGATCATAACACACACTGGACAGAATATCACTCAGCACAACCCACTGTAGATACACACACATTATATACACATTTATTTATCATATAGCACCTATTGTACATCAGATTTCTATTTGTGAACATATTGTATACTGTACATTGTATATTATTACTATAGCTTAATGTATGCTGTTATTGTTTAATGTATGTTTAGTGTATATTGTTTAAAGTATATGTATATTGTAAGTATGTTTATATTGTTTAAAGCTGTGAGAACTACACTCACATTGTGTAAATTATTTATTGTTTATTGTAGTGTATACTGTGCTGTGAGTAATTGTGTGCGCATCAGATGTGTAATCTGTTGTTGCTTAAATGTTGTACATGTCATGTCTTGACTACTATGTTTGCTCGGACTGCACCTAAGAATTTCACCTACTGTTGCACTTGTGCATATGGTAGAGTGACAATAAAGTGATTTGATTTGATTTGATTTGATTGATAAACTCTAGGCTTCTGGTCATTCCTAGGATATCTAAGTCCACTAAAGGAGGGAGGGCTTTTTCACATTTAGCTCCTAAACTCTGTAATAGTCTTCCTGATATTGTTCGAGGTTCAGACTCGTTGTCCCAGTTTAAAACTAGATTAAAGACGCATCTCTTTAGCCAAGCATTCACATTATAATTACCCTTTATACTACAGTTAAATCGGAACAAAAGCATTAATATAATATTCTGAACAGCAGCTACGCTAATTATTTCCCATCTGCTTTTCTGTTGTTATCTCGGGACACTAGTCCCGAGGTAAATAGTTTGTCAGCTCCAGTTTGTATCCAGCTTCTCATGGAGACTTCGGATGCCCCAAAACCTGTGATGAGACGACTCCACGCCAGTGAAGAGACGACTCAACGCCAGCGTTGTTATGGCCTAAATTAATACACGATTGATTAACTTTTTCGAACATTATTCTTTAACATTGTCTTTCTAACATTACTGTTCATCTATGAAATGCACTTTCTGTAAAGCTGCTTTGAAACAATGTGTATTGTGAAAAGCGCTATACAAATAAATTTGAATTGAATTGAATTAATTAATTTCAGCAAAATTTTCTTTTGCTTACTTTGTATTCTTTTTTTAGGTTCTCCCATTTTTTTTGGCCTGCAAGGGAGTGACCTTCCCCAGCTGGCCCATTTTCTCCAGAATTGTCCTTAAATAAGATAAAATGAAAACAGTTATGAAAAATATTAACAAGGATGCAATGTTAACATTACAAATATGACTCAGCAGGTCATGCATACAAATCCGTGCATCATTCGTTTAGTGTTTTTTAAACTATGTAATATTGAAAGTACAAAAATGACAAAACAGCTCCTTTTTCTTTTTTTCTGGAAAAAAAAAAACTTGATTTTGCCTTGATTTTTTATTTTTCTTTAATAAGTAGAAAAATCTATATAAACGGTTTGATTTCTACACCTGTGTGTTAATTATAGCTGCGTTCCTTGGTCCGCCGAAGATCAACCTGTTCGTCATCAGTTCAGCTACGGAACGCGTTTGTTGCAGCTATATGTCATTTTTCTCAAACAATCACACTAACGAATGGCTCGACACAACCCGTCCCGGCCCAGACCCTGATACGGGGCTTTCTTCTGTGTAGATATAAATTCATATTATATAGGCATAGGGCTAATTTTATAATTGACCGTATTTGCCAGAAACGTCGCACTTGAATGTGACAACACCGGGTCATGTTTAACGTGACCTGATATGCAGAACTGATATGCGATCGGCACCATCACATGGACTTTCTCCTTATATATGAAAAATAAAGAAAAACAACAGGATGCACTGCTTTAGTGCATGTCAGTGTCCTTGAGCATATTTTTGGCACACAGCACTAACATGAACCAAATTGCAGCAAATAGCCTAATTGACGGGCCTACTTAAAATCAAAATCAAAAATCAACATTTACATTATTTGTAAATGTTTAAGATTTGCACTCAGTAATTTTGTTATATCAGCTCACAGCAGGCACTGTGCAGTAATTAGTGAACGAGAAATGTAAACGGGTCACAGCTCAACAATTATTTGCACTCTCCCAAATATATTTTAAGGGTCGCACAGATTCGATTTCTGGTGCATATACAATCAAAAGGGTTGCAATTTCGAGCCTTGTATGACCAGGTGCGTATTGCTACTTGTACAGGGAGTGCAGAATTATTAGGCAAGTTGTATTTTTGAGGATTAATTTTACAACATTAATAATTAAACAACAACCATGTTGTCAATGAACACAAAAAACTCATTAATATCAAAGCTGAATATTTTTGGAAGTGGTTTTTAGTTTTAGCTATTTTAGGGGGATATCTGTGTGTGCAGGTGACTATTACTGTGCATAATTATTAGGCAACTTAACAAAAAACAAATTTATACCCATTTCAATTATTTATTTTTACCAGTGAAACCAATATAACATCTCAACATTCACAAATATACATTTCTGACATTCAAAAACCAAACAAATCAGTTACCAATATAGCCACCTTTCTTTGCAAGGACACTCAAAAGCCTGCCATCCATGGATTCTGTCAGTGTTTTGATCTGTTCACCATCAACATTGCATGCAGCAGCAACCACAGCCTCCCAGACACTGTTCAGAGAGGTGTACTGTTTTCCCTCCTTGTAAATCGCACATTTGATGATGGACCACAGGTTCTCAATGGGGTTCAGATCAGGTGAATAAGGAGGCCATATCATTAGATTTTCTTCTTTTATACCCTTTCTTGCCAGCCACGCTGTGGAGTACTTGGACGCGTGTGATGGAGCATTGTCCTGCATGAAAATCATGTTTTTCTTGAAGGATGCAGACTTCTTCCTGTACCACTGCTTGAAGAAGGTGTCTTCCAGAAACTGGCAGTAGGACTGGGAGTTGAGCTTGACTCCATCCTCAACCCGAAAAGGCCCCACGAGCTCATCTTTGATGATACCAGCCCAAACCAGTACTCCACCTCCACCTTGCTGGCGTCTGTGTCGGACTGGAGCTCTATGCCCTTTACCAATCCAGCCACGGGCCCATCCATCTGGCCCATCAAGACTCACTCTCATTTCATCAGTCCATAAAACCTTAGAAAAATCAGTCTTGAGATATTTCTTGGCCCAGTCTTGACGTTTCAGCTTGTGTGTCTTGTTCAGTGGTGGTCGACTTTCTGCCTTTCTTACCTTGGCCATGTCTCTGAGTATTGCACACCTTGTGCTTTTGGGCACTCCAGTGATGTTGCAGCTCTGAAATATGGCCAAACTGGTGGCAAGTGGCATCTTGGCAGCTGCACGCTTGACTTTTCTCAGTTCACGGGCAGTTATTTTGCGCCTTGGTTTTTCCACACGCTTCTTGCGACCCTGTTGACTATTTTGAATGAACTCATTTCAGGACTCAAACCAGTCTTGTGAGGTGTGTTTAAAGACAGCCAATACTTGCATATGAGGTTAATTGTGCTCTTTGAAAATAGTCTCTAATTGTCTAGTAATTTTAATACTACTGTTAGGGATGTCACGATTCATTCGAAACTGGTTGAAAATCGATTAAAATATGTGATGATTCAAGTCGGTTGATGTTAAATGAATCGCGATTCACATTTTAAACAGCAGGGAGAATCAACTGAACCGATTCAAATCAAGTTCAAAGAAACATGCTTGTTTGTATACTCGTCATCACGTTGGAAAGGTCAAGTTTAAGTACCACCCCATTGTTTACTAGCGTGGAGAAGGAGTATTGTTCAAATTTTATTGGATGTTGAATTACATTTGTCTTTGTGTCAGTTTATTGTTTAAAATGGGTATCCTGGATGTTTAATGAATGTTTAATGATGTCACCTGTGACCTTTCCAACATGGGGAGAACAAGTATTTGATACACTGCCGATTTTGCAGGTTTTCCTACTTACAAAGCATGTAGAGGTCTGTAAATGTTTATCATAGGTATACTTCAACTGTAAGACGGAATCTAACAAAAATCCAGAAAATCACATTGTATGATTTTTAAATAATTCATTTGCATTTTATTGCATGACATAAGTATTTGATAATCTACCAACCAGTAAGAATTCTGGCTCTCACAACCTGTTAGATTTTCTTTAAGAAGCCCTCCTGTTCTCATTACCTGTATTAACTGCACCTGTTTGAACTCGTTACCTGTATAAAAGACACCTGTCCACACACTCAATCAAACAGACTCCAACCTCTCCACAATGGCCAAGACCAGAGAGCTGTGTAAGGTTATCAGGGATAAAATTGTAGACCTGCACAAGGCTGGGATGGGCTACAGGACAATAGGTAAGCAGCTTGGTGAGAAGGCAACAACTGTTGGCGCAAGAAGTTGGAAGAAATGGAAGAAGTTCAAGATGACGGGCAATCTCCCTCGGTCTGGGGCACCATGCAAGATCTCACCTCGTGGGGCATCAATGACCATGAGGAAGGTGAGGGATCAGCCCACAACTACACGGCAGGACCTGGTCAATGACCTAAAGAGAGCTGGGACCACAGTCTCAAAGAAAACCGTAACGCACTACGCCATCATGTATTAAAATCCTGCAAGGTCCCCCTGCTCAAGCCAGCGCATGTCCAGGCCCGTCTGAAGTTTGCCAATGACCATCTGGATGATCCAGAGGAGGAATGGGAAAAGGTCATGTGGTCTGATGAGACACAAATAGAGCTTCTTGTTCTAAACTCCACTCACCGTGTTTGGAGGAAGAAGAAGGATGAGTACAACCCCAAGAACACCATCCCAACCGTGAAGCACGGAGGTGGAAACTTTATTCTTTTGGGATGCTTTTCCGCAAAGGGGACAGGACGACTGCACCGTATTGAGGGGAGGATGGATGGGGCCATGTATCGCAAGATCTTGGCCAACAACGTCCTTCCCCCAGTAAGATGGGTCGTGGCTGGGTCTTCCAGCATGACAACGACCCGGAACACACAGCCAGGGCAACTAAGGAGTGGCTCCGTAAGAAGCATCTCAAGGTCCTGGGCCCTCATTTATCAACAGTGCGTAGAAAAGGTTCTATATTTTGTCCAACGAATGAAATTTAGAATGTGCCTAAGTACAAGAAAATCTGCATTTATCAAACGTGCGCACGCAGTTCTTTCGCACGAGTAAGCAATCATTGTTGATAAATGCCACGTGCGTAAGTACCATGCTCGTTCACATTCATGGTCATTAGCATTCGGAAACGCCTCCAATTAACCATATATGGTGACAACACTTCCCTTTAAAAATTACGTGATTGTGTTTTTTCCTCACTGCAATAATGGCAAAGAGAGCAAAGAAGAGGAACTTCACAAACACAGAATTAGAGATACTTGTAAATTAAGTTGAATCCAACCAACAGATATTGTTTAGTTCATTCACTGCAGGAGGAATTACAAATAAAAGAAAAAATGCTGCATGGGAGAATGTCACCAATGCAGTTAATTCCGTTGGGTCTGAGGAGAGAACTGTCCCAGAAATAAATAAAAAAATGGTTTGATATTAAAGTATTGGCTAAAAAACGTGTCACAGCACACAGACGAGAAATGTCCGCAACTGGAGGAGGACAGACAACAACGGAACTTTCCCCATTGGACAACCAATTTGTAAACTTTTAATGAAATCATTCATAGGATAAACTCAATTAAATTAATGTGAACATGTGTTTCCTTAATAGCGACACCCGTTGTGCCTAAGGAGTTTGAGGAGCCGGGCCCAGCCATTGCCCCTTCCATGCGGCGTGCGCCAAGAGTGCTGAGTGAGGCGGTGCTACAAAATCAAGAGGAAACAACAAAATCCAAAATCCAAAATCAACGAGTCTCTTAAACAGATTGCCTCTTGCGCAAATACAATTGCTAATAAACCATAAACCGCTGACTAATGTGATTTCAGTTATTTGTTTCCACGAAGCTGCAAAACACAAAATGAAATCGCTGTAATGTTTCTGCACTCGACCAATGGCCAGACTTACCTAAAATGTCTGTATGACCCTCTGTCTTGTCTTAATGCCAGCGGCATTAGGAGGTGGCAGGGGCACTGCATCGGTTATAGGGCCGTCTGGTCTTGGGGATTCCTGCAGAGGGATGCCCTGTCTGATGGCCAAGTTGTGTAGCACACTGCAAGCCATGATGATTTTGCATGCTTTTTCTGGCTGATACTGCAGTGTCCCTCCCGTGCTTGACAGACACAGCCATCGTCCTTTCAGCAGGCCTATTGCGCGCTCAACTGTGCTCCTTGAGCGCGCATGGGCACGGTTGTACGCCTGTTCCTGCTCGGTCCTCGGGTTGGTTAGGGGGGTCATTAGCCATGGCTTTAGCGGGTAACCTTGATCACCTAATGATGAAATAGTTTTAAGTAATTGTACATAGCCCTACAATAGCATTTTAAACATGTTGTAGCCTTAAATTCACCAATGAGCCAGCCATCCTCAACAGCGCCTTCTTGGAGACACACACCCACAGAGCTATTCTGCAGAACGAACGAGTCGTGTGTTCCTCCAGGCCACCGCGCAACGACGTTTAATAACAACAAATTTGCATCACAAATTATTTGCACGTTAACAGAATGAAATCCTTTTCTATTTACATAATTAAATTTGTTGGTTGATGGTGCTTTTATGGCGATGTGCGTGCAGTCTATAGCTCCAATTATGTTTGGGAATCTAGCAATGGCATGAAAGTCCCGTTTTATTGCGGCTTGTTGAGGATTTCGATAAGGGAACTGGATATAGGTTGGGGCCAAGGAAATAATTGCATCCAACACTGCCGGCATGATCCTACTCACTGATGGCTGGGATATACCACATATGTCTCCAACCTCACGCTGAAATGTGCCAGTAGCTAAAAATCCAAAGGTGGACAGGAGTCGGATGTGCACAGGAATGGCTTTCGTGCGATTTGTTTCTCTCTCCAACACTGGTCCTAAATCACGACACAAATCCAGCAGTACATTTTTGGGAAAGCGGTACCTACTTAGAAGCCACTCTGTGCTCTCGCCAAGCAGATCAGCGCGATCTTGGAAAACGCGCTCTCTGCGGAGCGCATTGTTTGCCAAGTCTTCCAATAACGCAAGATAAGCCATTGCACTGAGACAAATATATTTCACATCTGTCTTTTATAGGGTTTGACACCAATTAAGCATCGTGTTTAAAACTAGACAAATTATAAATTGAGTGTTTTAAAGGAAACACAGGACATATGCGGATTGCTTAATGCTTACTGTGACACTCTTAAATGCTTTTTATGTGTAGTGTCGCTATTCAACCACTAGATTATCTGCGTAAGCATGCTCAGAGGTGTGCTTATATTTACACACATTTCTACGTATAAGTACAACTTGGTGAATCCCACACTTTGCGTGAAATTGTTCTTACGCACTCACTACGCACAAATCTGTCCGTACGCACCATTGATAAATGAGGGCCCTTGAGTGGCCTAGCCAGTCTCCAGACCTGAACCCAATAGAAAACCTTTAGAGGGAGCTGAAAGTCTGTATTGCCCAGCGACAGCCCCAAAACCTGAAGGATCTGGAGAAGGTCTGTATGGAGGAGTGGGCCAAAATCCCTGCTGCAGTGTGTGCAAACCTGGTAAAGAACTACAGGAAACGTATGATCTCTGTAATTGCAAACAAAGGTTTCTGTACCAAATATTAAGTTCTGCTTTTCTGATGTATCAAATACTTATGTCAGGCAATAAAATGCAAATCATAGATGTGATTTTCTGGGTTTTTGTTTTAGATTCCGTCACACACAGTTGAAGAGTACCTATGATGAAAATTACAGATTTCTACATGCTTTGTAAGTGTGCAAACCAGCAAAATCGGCAGTGTATCAAATACCTGTTCTCCCCACTGTATCTTCCTTTTGTGTTCAGCTTATTAAATGTATTTATACAGAACAACTTGAAGGTGAATGAATGATAGAATTTAAATTTGTGGGTAATGTTTCCTTTAACAACACAATGTAGTATGTGTGTGTGTGTGTGTGTGTGTGTGTTCAATTGTTATAAAGTTTATATTTTGTGTTGTCATGTCAAATGGGTTACATTTTTTTTCAGCCATCTAGTGAAATTGAGGACGTTGTGAAAGGAACTGACGTGGGCATTCTAATTGTAACTGTAGGAGCAGCAATGTGATGTGCTTCCCAAAGACACAATTGATGTCAGAGGAACATCTTGTTGTCACTGACATCTCCGATGTCCCCAAGGCATTTGGACTCCTGATGGGTCTTCTTTATGTTGTCAATATCGACTACCCCAAGATGATGAAATACACCTTTGAAGCTCTGCAAAAACTTATGAACATTGGGAGCAGCTGTTCATCACGTGTTCATGGGCTTCGCAACAAGCTCTTGTGCAAAAAGTAGACTTCTTTTTTTTTTTTTAGAAGGAGCTTTAAGCTATTTTGTGCCTTTTACTACTTTTAGAGTGCACATTTAAAGTTTGTCATGTTCTGACTTTGACTATGCCTGTTTACACATCTAATGAAAACAAATGTTAATGTTTCCTGTCTCAATTTTCTATACAGTAATGTGCAATTTCCTCTTCTCATCCTTCTATCTTTGTTTCTTGTTTTATGACCAATAAATTGCAATGTGGTAGGAGTGTTTGGACATTTGCAAGGTTAATATTTAATGTTTAAACTTCTGTCTTATTTAAGCCATGCTATGTATATGCTATTCCACCTGGAAAAGAGGAACACATATGTGAGAATGCTGTTTGTGGACTACAGCTCAGCATTCAACACCATTGTGCCCTCCATACTTGACATTAAGCTCCGGGCTCTAGGCTTAAACAGCTTGTTATGCAGCTGGATCCTGGACTTCCTGTCAAACAGACGCCAGGTGGTCAGAATGGGCAGTAACATCTCCTCACCACTGACTCTCAACACTGGAGCCCCTCAGGGCTGCGTTCTCAGCCCACTCCTGTACTCCCTGTACACACATGACTGTGTGGCAACCCACAGCTCCAAAACCATCATCAAGTTTGCTGACGATACGACGGTGGTAGGTCTTATCACCGACAATGATGAAACGGCCTACAGAGAGGAGGTGCACACTCTGACACGGTGGTGTCAGGAGCACAACCTCTCCCTCAACGTCAGCAAGACCAAGGAGCTGGTGGTCGACTTCAGGAGGAATGAGAGAGAACACCGCCCCATCACCATCAATGGAGCACCGGTGGAGAGAGTCAGCAGCTTCAAGTTCCTCGGTGTCCACATCACAGAGGAACTCTCATGGTCCGTCCACTCCGAGGCCGTTGTGAAGAAGGCTCATCAGCGCCTTTTCTTCCTGCGACGGCTGAGGAGGTTTGGAATGAACCGCCACATCCTCACACGCTTCTACAGCAGCACCATAGAGAGCCTGCTGACTGGCTGCATCACCACCTGGTACGGCAACAGTACCGCCCGCAACCGCAAGGCCCTGCAAAGGGTAGTGCGCACGGCCAGCTGCATCATCGGAGGTGAGCTTCCCTCCCTCCAGGACATTTACGCCAGGCGGTGTGTGAAGAGAGCTCAGAGGATCATCAGAGACTCTAGCCACCCGAACCATGGGCTGCTCTCACTGTTGCCATCAGGCAGACGGTACCGCAGCATTAGAACACGCACCAGCCGACTCCAGAACAGCTTCTTCCCACAAGCAATTAGACTACTTAACTCTTGATCCATCAGTATCATAACACACACTGGACAGAATATCACTCAGCACAACCCACTGTAGATACACACACATTATATACACATTTATTTATCATACAGCATCTATTGCACTTTGGATTTCAATTTTTCAATCTGTGAATAATATTTATACTATACATTGTATATTATTATTATTATTATAGCGTAATGTATATTGTTTAGTGTATGTTTAGTGTATATTGTTTAAAGTATATGTATATTGTAAGTATGTGTATATTGTTTAAAGCTGTGAGAACTACACTCACATTGTGTAAATTATTTATTGTTTATTGTAGAGTTTACTGTGCTGTGAGTAATTGTGTGCGCATCAGATGTGTAATCTGTTGTTGCTTAAATGTTGTACATGTCATGTCATGACTACTATGTTGCTCGGAACTGCACCTAAGAATTTCACCTACTGTTGCACTTGTGCATATGGTAGAGTGACAAATAAAGTGATTTGATTTGATTTGATTTGATGTAGAATCAGACCTTTATGTTTTTATTACATCTGTTTAAATCAATTGAAATGTAGTATTTAACATTTGTCTTATGATGTTTCTTTAAAAGGCGTGGTCTTTTTATGCACTTTTTGCATAAAGTTGATTTAAGAACTTTCTCGTGATTTTATGCTATGCATATCCTACAATTTTTATTTCTCTTATAGTACAGTACACTCATTTTCCTTTAAATAGATGACTGCCTTTGTCTTGCTTACAAATCGATGCAAAAAAAGTGATTCAGTTAATCAGTTGACAGGAAATTGCTTGTTCAACTTAAAGGGATAGGTCACCCAAAAATGAAAATTAGCCAATAATTTACTCACCCTCAAGTCATCCTCGGTGTATATGACATTCTTCTTTCAGACGAATAATATTTGTAATATTTCAGTTATATTAGAAAAGTCCAGGCTAATCCAAGCATTAGAATTGGTTGCTCTGTTTTTGAAGTCCATAAAAAGTGCATCTGCCCATCAAATAACATGTTCCACGTGGCTCTGGGGTGTTAATAAAGGCATTCTGAAGCGAATCGATGCGTTTGTGTAAGAAAAATATCAATATTGAAAACTTTATCAAGTAAACTTTCAACCGACCGCCTTCCCTGTTCAATATATGGAAAAATTGTTGAAAGTTCTCCTGCCGATCGAAAGACTAACGCGACCAGGTACGCTCGTCATGACATCACGTACTCATCTTAAGTTTCACTTTCAACATTCAACACTTTTCCATGGAAGGCGGTCGGTCGGAAGTTTACTTGATAAAGTTTTAAATATGAATATTTTTCAACGCGTCGATTCGCTTCAGAAGGCCTTTATTAACACCCCAGAGCCGTGTGGAGCATGTTATTTGACGGACAGATGCACTTTTTATGGACTTCAAAAACAGAGCAACTATGAATCAAATTCTAATGCTTGGATTAGCCTGGACTTTTCTAATATAACTCCGATTTTATTTGTCTGAAAGAAGAATCTCATATACACCTAGGATGACTTGGGGATGAGTAAATTATGGGCTAATTTTCAATTTTGGGTGAACTATCCCTTTAAATGTGAATGAAAGAGTTGTCTATCATTAAATAAAGGAATGCAAGGCAAATTGTGGTCATCTTTATTTTAAATCCAAGTTCAAATATTTTCCCAGTTGACATAACTTGACTTGTGTTGACTGGACTAGGAAATGATGGTTAATTCCACTCTAATGGGAAGTTACTTCAACAAAAGATATATTGTCAAGTTGACAAAAAAATAAGGCTCAAGTTGACTCAACAAATTGTTTTTTTTCAGTGCAGAAGATTTTTGAAATTGGTCCATTTCTAAATCTCGTCACACTGAGGAACACTACAACATCTTTCCAGAATGAGTTTTCATATGCCGTTTCAGGTCTGTGCGATATGTGAAACTCTTTTCACACTGAAGACACTTGCAAGGCTTCTCTCCAGTGTGAACTCTCATGTGAACCTCAAGGGTTCCTTTCTGACTGAAACTCTTTCCACACTGAGAGCACGTAAAAGGCTTCTCTCCAGTGTGAACTCTCATGTGAGACTCAAGGTTTGCTTTAGTTCTGGAACTCTTTCCACACTGAGGGCAGACGAACGCCTTCTCTCCAGAGTGAATACTCATGTGATCTATAAGATGTCTTTTTTCTGAGAAGTTCTTCCCACACAGTTTACAGGTGTAAGGCTTCTCTCCAGTGTGAATTCTCATGTGAGTCTTAAGATTTCCTTTTTGTGAGAAGCTCTTCCCACACTGTTTGCAGGTGTAAGACTTCTCTCCAGTGTGACTTATCAAGTGGATATCAAGGGATGCCTTATATGTGAAACTCATTCCGCATTGGGTGCAGGTGTAAGGCTTCTCTCCAGTGTGAATTCTCATGTGAGTCTTGAGGCCTCCTTTAGTTCTGAAACTCTTTCCACAGTGAGGGCAGGCAAACGTCTTCTCTCCAGAGTGAATACTCATGTGACCCTTAAGATGTCCTTTTTGTGAGAAGCTCTTCCCACACTGTTTGCAAGTGTAAGGCCTCTCTCCAGTGTGACATCTCAAGTGGATATCAAGGGATGCCTTATATGTGAAACTCATTCCGCATTGGGTGCAGGTGTAAGGCTTCTCTCCGGTGTGAATTCTCATGTGAGTCTTGAGGATCATTTTAGTACTGAAACTCTTTTTACAGTGAGAGCACATGAAACGCTTCTTTCCATTCTGATTTCCCATTTGGACTTTAAAGTTTCTAGTTCCCGTTTTTTGAGCTCTTTTTTGTGCAGAACTCTTTTCAGTCCGTGAACAACTAAAAGATTTTTCTCCAGTTATGTAATCATGATCTTTCTCTTCCATTTCATTGAGTTCTTGACTCTCTTCTTTCAGCAGCATCAGGTCTAAGGTGAACAGAGACAATAACACCAGTTTAATGGCACAAAGCAGTAGACATCAGAACATTTACATTTATGCATTTGGCAGACGCTTTTATCCAAAGCGACTTACAGTGCCCTTGTTACTGGGACAATCCCCCTGAAGCAACATGGAGTAAAGTGCCTTGCTCAAGGACACACTGGTGGTGACCGATGGGATCGAACCAGCAACCGTCTACAAATCAGTCCCAAGGTTTAACCCACTGGACCACCATCTCATTTAGACATTTAAGGCAACAAACAACATATATACTAGTATGGAAGGATATCGCAGACAATTTTCAAAAGGAATTGCAAATTGAATTTATTGTTTATTTTATTGTTTTATTTTATTGTTTTTTGAGTTTAATAAAGAACTCGTCTTCTGTCCAAACATACCATCATCTATAAAGAATAATCGACTTTTACATACGCCAGGTTATTGTGACGCATTGCCACATATAGAGACGAGCGAAAAGTTTGAATTTGCATGGTGGTAACTCAAAGTTTTTTTTTTACCACTTCGTCATTTTGGCTTGGAATTTCGTTTGTTGTAAATATAAAATGAATTTAGAAATGCTTTTGAAATGAAAAACTTTGCGTTTAATTAAAAAAAAAATTTTTTTTTTTAAATGAAGACAGCGTTTGGAGTGGAGTGCAAAATAATCCGTTCCCTGACTCCACGGCCTTTGCTGTTATTGAAAGTACACAAATAAAAGTAGACAGTTTACTGTTTATAATTATGTCTTGCACTTAGCCTATCTGTATGGCTAAAAATGACGGAATATTGTGAGTTTCCGCTCACAAAAAAAATCCATCAAAAGGTGCCGACGACTTCGTCGGACAGAGGGTTAAAGAAAACGTAGCCTATTTAGTTTCATATAGTTAGGCTATGTCTAAATATTATAATCTTTTAATCTCATATGTTGATTATGAAAAGTGAGCAGCATGAGTAAGGCACATAATCAGATGCGCATATGTCTGGGGACATGGATTTTGAGCATTTCATTGAATTGTGTTTTCTAGAAAGTCTTTCTTTAAAATTTATTTTGTTTTGTTTAAATTGTATTTTAATTTTGATCAATGTTATATCAACTATTTGGCTGTATATTTAATAAATAAGAAGCAAACCAAGATCATCGGGAATGGATTGACGTGCTGGCCTGTTTCCTCAGTCTTTGAGCAAGGCTAAAACTATAGCGTCTTTCTGTTTTAATACATTTCTTGAATATATGTCTTAATTACAGTAGGCCTAGATAGTTATGATATTTGTGGTTGCACCGGGGTCCGTCATTATAAAGTTACGCCACTTTCCTTATTAGGAGAAAATATATGTTGTTTTAACGACATAAGATCTCGTTATTAGACATACTTGAGTGGAAAAAAATTATAATATGTAGGCCCTATGTGAGAGCAATGCATGACCATACCAGGTGACCTGTAAATGCGAAAAACTGTTTCCATTGCAGTTTTGCGAAAATTTCTTTTTTCGAATTGCCTGAAAAACCACCTCATGCGAGCTTAAAAACTTTTTTGCGATATATGGGAGTTTTGGCAAAATTTATGCATTTCCATTGGGTGTATTTTCAATTCGCGCAATTTGAAGGATAACGGAAACGCGGCTACTGACGGAGAAAATCCAGAGGATGACGTGGTCGAGCGATCGAAGAGGAAGAAGCAGTAGCAATAAATCCAACAATTCAGACGCGAATCCGCAGAGGGTTTAACTTGTTAACCCGCAGCGGATCACGGGTGGGGGGGTTGATGGAAGTGGACTTGTCTCTACTTTTATTTACTTTTGTTTTAAACAAAATATTCAATCAACTATCACAAACTATGCATCATTTGAAAGCTAAAACACTCCAGATTCATATTCTGAACTTTTTTGTTTTTGCAATAAATACACCAGAGAGGAAAGGGTTAAACTAAATGCTAAAGGACCGACCATGTAAACATTAGCATAATCAGATCGGACGAATCCAAAAGGATCCACTCTTCAAAATGCATCCCACTTTTTAATCCAAAACGGGAAGAAGAAAAAAAATCCTCTGTTGTTTACATGAGCGTTTTGAGTTGGGAGTAATCAATCGTGTCAATTTTCAATGAAATAGCGATTCTAATCAGTATTTTAGCGATCTCCCATGTGCTATGGACTCTTCCTCTCATATTAAACCCTCCCAGGTCTCTCTCCTTTAATCTCAAGCTTTCTAATGAGTCATCATATAGCGCATTACAGGCTCCACCAGCTGTCAGTCAAAGCACCCATGGTTTTCATTGGATAAAGGCAGTCAAAGGCTAGCCAATGCCTTGCCAGTAAAGGTTTGATTGATGGACGTAGTAACCAATTAAAAGGCATTATCCTGCACAGTGTTTGTAAGCATGGAATGAATACTACTCATGCTCACCCGTCTCCATGGCAGACTCTCTTATCGACACTTCTTATCAACTAAATTAGTTTTTTACACTTTGCAAATTCTGTAAATAGTTTATTTAGTTTTTCAGTAACTGTATATCCATTATAATTAGCAGTTTATTGCAGATTTATTTGAATAAAATTATTTGAGAGAATCATCCTCAAATTTTAATCAAAACATGCGGAGCGCAAGGCACTGCAGCGGGTGGTGAAAACTGCCCAGCGCATCACAGGTACCCCTTTTCCACCAAAGCAGTGCTAGAGCTAGATTGGAGCCAGAGCCTAGTTTCAAATTGGTTCTTTGTGTTTCCACACCCAAAGCCCCAGCTCCGAGCCAGGAAAAGTGGTTCTTAAGTAGCACCAAAACATTGCTGGGCTAGAACAGGGCTAGAAGTAAGAACCGATTACGTCATGCGCTGGGGCGGGGTCAACAAGACGAACACAGACTTGAGATCCGCCATTGTTGAAATAGCAGCTAATGGAGCTAACAGCTGCTGCTCGTTTGTAATCTCCGTCTATACAAATTACGGCGAACTGCATGAATGCGTTGAATTCGCTGTGTTTTCGTTGTGTTTTGATGCCGATGTAGGATCGTAAAGCCATGTGAATCAATAGTAACGCAACGTTTGCATTGTTGAAGGAAGGCTTGTTCGCAGCGGTGCTGTGCAGAGACCGATCGCCGTATGATAACGAGTCCAGCGAGAGCATATGACCCCTTATGCTTTTGATTCACTCATGCGTTTTTTTAAAATATCATACGTGGATCGGTCTGTGCAGCGCTAATGCATCTCGTACAAGCCAGGTGTGTTCGTGTTTCCCGCTGCCTAGGGTTGCCAGGTTTTCACAACAAACCGGCCCAATTGCTACTCAAAACAAGCCCAATCGCGTTTCAGGGGGGCTTCTCTGGTAAAAAAATCACATTTGGGGGTAAAATATGTGTTTTTTTGGCGTGGTTGCCTAACTAAAATTCGCATTCCCGGGGCTAAATATCACATAATTGGGGTCGCTTCAACCCGCGGACATGAAAAACAGCCCGCGGCAACAGTGATGAAGAATAAAAAAAAATTAAATGCGGACTTGGCAACACTGCCGCTGCCTCGCTAGCGTTGCTGAGACGTATACAGTGACGTAAGACCTGGCTCTGTTGTGGCTCTCTAGCCTGTGGAAAAGGAAACAGTTCTTAGAAGGCTCCTCAGTTGAACCAACTATGAACTGGGACTAGCTCTGGCTCTGAACTAGCTCTAGCACTGCCTTGGTGGAAAAGGGGTAAGGGACTCCACTACCTGCCAGAGCACATCCAGAGGAAACGCTGTCTGCATCAAGCTCGCAGCATCCTCAAGGACTCCTCTCACCCATCCCACTGTTTTCTCTCCTGCCCTCCGGCAGGCGTTTCAGGATCCTCCGGACCAGGACCAGCAGACTTAAGAACAGTTTTTCCCCCAGAGCTGTCTCTTTACTGAACTCAAACCCCCGTTGATCCACTTCCCTCATAAACTGCTAACTCTCCTACCTCACATCTGCCTTCACTTTGTTATTTGCACTACCGACTATTTATTACAGTAACAACTGTTTACTTATGCATCTTGCACCACCATATCTTAACTGGATTATGCTCATTTGCACTGCCGACTGTATTTATAGTACCAACTGTTTACATTTGCATTTTGCACCGTACTTCTAACTGTAATATGTAACCACTTTCCACTGCACTTTTACAGTTTTTTTCGGATAGCTCTGTCCATAATTTATTGCACTACCTTAATCCACTGCTATTCCTCATATTAGCCTAACATATCATTGTATACCTATATCTGTAAAATTCTGTTTATAGTAATAGCCATCTGTATATTATATTCATAGGACATATTCACCTGTAAATTCTGTTTATAGTAATAGCCATCTGTATATTTATTCACTGTATATCCTGCACTTGCTGCTATTGCACTTCTGGTTAGACCTAAACTGCATTTCGTTACCTTGTACTTGTGTAATGACAATAAAGTTGAATCTAATCTAATCTAATTAGACATTCAGTTTTATATTTAGGTTATTTTCAGGCTCTTAACATTAAAGTCTCATACATTTTCCCTAAGTGAATAAAAAAAAGTGAGTCACTTACATGTATATTTACATGTATATTACTATTTTCCCATATTACTTTGACTTTTTATGAGTTTAAAGTAAAGTTTAAAATAAGACTAGATATATGAATATAGACCATAGGGTTTAAGAGCTGCAGACATTTTTATTTGGGTATGTCGTTTTCAGAAAATTCTCAAAAATAGGGGCGCAGGTTAATTAATCAAGCGTTTTTCAGTTTATACAGTAAATGTTTGACTTTGTAAAGAAAAATGCAGACACTGTTATTTTTTTTTATTTTTTTTTAACAGCCTAATATTCCTTTTTCTTCACTTTCTGTAAAGAACAAATTTGGTCAATTTTTCTTCATGTTTTGATTTAGAATAGAATGTGCAGTGCTCCCAATGCATTTCTGTGTATTAAAATAAGTGAGTAAAGCTAAAAATCTTTATAACAACTTTTTTTTAAATGCACTGCTATTAGTTTGAACACAACTGTAATCTCTATTTCACAAAATTTGGTTTATTTTTTAGTAAAACTCTTATATGCAACTGTTGAATGTATTTAAGATTTCAGGTATCATCCAAATGGAAAAGAAATGAGAAAATTACAGTAATAACTTAAATAACAAAAAAAAGTTCATAAAAAGATCGTAAAACTAATCCATATGAATTGAGCGGTTTAGTCCAAATTTTTCTGAAGAGACACGATCGCTTTAGATGATTGAATTTCAGCTTTTATTCACATATGAACAATTACCAACTCACACATCAACAGAAGCTCAAGCATGTTAACTTGACTTTTGAGGACCAATGAGGTTCATTCTCGTGTTACGCACAAGATCTGTTCTCGCACTTCAAGCAGGTTCGGTTGAGCTTCTGTTTATGTTCATGTTTTCTTTTATGCAAAATAATTATTTTTCGTTAGATATAGTTGCATAATTAAGTGATATAAATGATTGATTGATTTTGTGTTTAATGTTACTCAAAATAATTGATTTGTTTAAGCTTCTTATGTATTTTTCCTAATTTAAAGTGTGACTTCATGTCATTGTTCAATCTGGAAGTCGGATCTTCTCAGGTTCACTTGAAGGCAAGCATGACCATACCATATTTGTCTGGTCATGTGATCTCAACATGTCTGACCACATGAGGGACCCGCTCCATATCAAATAAAACCACTTTAATTAGGACACTCACATGACATTCTTCAAAAATATCATTCATTTCTGTAGAGCTGGACATTTTAATAAGGATCAAATGAGCTTTGAGAATGAAACCAACCTGTTTGTTCCTCAGTATCTTCTTGTTTCACTCTGAATGTTTCTTCAATCTTCATATCTTCACTTTCCTCTTTAATAAACGCCATCTTTGTTTGTTCCTCAGTATCTTCTTGTTTCACGCTGAATGTTTCTTCAATCCTCATATCTTCACTTTCCTCTTTAATAAACGCCATCTTTGTTTGTTCATCAGTATCTTCTTGTTTTACTCTGAATGTTTCTTCAACCTTCATATCTTCACTTTCCTCTTTAATAAACGCCATCTTTGTTTGTTCATCAGTATCTTCTTGTTTTACTCTGAATGTTTCTTCAATCCTCATATCTTCACTTTCCTCTTTAATAAACGCCATCTTTGTTTGTTCATCAGGATCTTCTCGTTTCAGACTGAATGTTTCTTCAATCTTCATTTTCCTCTTTAATAAACGCCATCTTTATAAAAGTGTCACGTGGATCTCAGTCGCTTCACCAGGAGTTTTTCTGTCATGTTTAAGATGAGAATAATTACCAGAAAGAAAAATAAATCTAAACTAAATATCTGGGTGCGTCTCAAGCAAAGTGATTACCACCCCCAGCAGTACAAATAAAATAACACAATAAAAGAACACAAATTATACATAAAGTTGGTATTTAATTATTTGTACTATAATACTTTATTACATATTACATTCAATTTTCAAGAAAACATTTTCAGTTGGTTTGTAAAAGTTAAATAATTAGACCTGTTTGTGTTCTCCTTGCATTCACACTGGTTTGACCAGCAGGTCTCGTTATTGTGCGATTCATTCGAGCTCTTAGAAGCATTTGATTCAATTGACTCGGAGTATCAAAAACACCCTTTTATCCCATCATAACTTTCTCCAGTGACCGAGTTCGTGTTTACGATTAAATGATTCACAATTTATTCGACGCGAGATGAGACGCACCTTTTCAGTTACTCATGTGTGGATTGGATGTGTAGATTTAAATGACATTATTACTGTTAGAGAAAAACAATACAATTGTGTATTTAATGCAAAATAATTCGTCTTAGATCTCCTCTAATAATGATAAAAATCGATTGAACGCTATCAATTCATATCGATCCAAACACGTTCAATGTTTTAAAACACAAACCTTTCTTCAGCCGATTCACAACTAACGCAGGGTCGCGACGCATACTTATGACATCACATCGCCAGACCAAAATAAAAGTCCCATTCACAAGTTGCTGGCTGCGTTCGAAACCGCATACTCATTGAGTAGGTACTCATTTTCAATAAGTACTTACTTAACGAGCTCTAAAAGAGTAGGTACTATATTGCCTGATCTCGTTAAGTATGAATGCGATCCGCACTTTATGCGCCATGTTGACGTTATCATGTGACCTTACGACGTTATCTCAAGCGCAACAACTTGAAAGACGAGTGAAAGGTTTAATTCATCGATCTATAAATATCTTAATATTGATTAAACTTGCTAATTGTGTGGGCTTGTTGAAGAAACAGCTGCCCATTTATTTTGTGATATTAACCCTACTAATCTGACCCAGTTTTATCCTTACCAAAACCCACAATCGTGATCTCTTAAATATGTTGTTAATTTCTTTATTTTATATGCAAAACATGTCATCCACAAGCAAAATTGGCCTAAATCTCCTTTATATTTTCCTTTTTAAATTTAACTCCTGTTTTATCCCTCAATCCCTTATTCAAAGATATCTAACCTTGTTATTGTTTTTTCTTTGTATATAATGTATGCAAACCCATGATATTTGTTTTATTATTAGGATTGTTAAAGATACAACCATGTAATTATAAAATAAAAGATAGGCCTATGAGTGACAGGTGCAGTAACAGCTCAAAGCATCAATAACTCCACAGCCCGACCTGTGCGGTTTCCCTCGGAGTCTGCAACGAGGACCTCTTTCAGCTGCTCGAAGATCTCACCTTGGGAGAACACTGTTGATTTTATACTCTTAAAATGTAAGTTATTACTATTCAAAATTGCCCACTAAAACACTTACAATAATAATAATAATAACAAATGCTGACCAATACTTAATTATATTACTTTTTTTTACTGAAAATTATATTGTTTTAGTAAAACAAGCAAAATGCAACTTGTTGTCATATGACATAGCGATGCATGAAAATACACTAGAACAAATGCAGCCGATGTGAATACCAATTTTCAGTCAAGCAATGAATAAATGCATGAGTTAATAAAATATTTTATTTACTGACAACAATAGGAAACATGAATTAATGAGTAAAAGAATGAATAAAAGTAAACATCACAAATGAATAAGTCACCATGAAACAAAGCTTTATTCAAACGTATTGTTCTAACAAACCATCACACATTTACAGACGATGAACCCCACATCTGCTGCCATCTCAACACAGCTTGATGAAGCAGTTGACCAGCGTGAACACCTTCGCCTGTCCTAGCCGTCCATCATGTCCCTCCTGTCCCTTCTGAACCCCACAACCCTGAAGCAAGAGTGGAGAACATGTGCGGGACAATCTGACTGCTGATGTCTGCTCCAAACATCCGTGTGCCTGCTCTCCATCAGCATGACTACTTAAAACGCTTTACAATTCATGTTGTCCTCATCCCATTTCTTGCCATATTTGATTTAATATTTTTACAATTACATGCTATTTGTATTGTAGCTTTATGACTTTTGTCGTGTAGTGGGCTAAACACTGAACTGATAAGCTGAAGGTTTCTGCTTGGATCTCCGCAGCCATCACCACCAGTGTGTCCTTGAGCAAGGCTCAACCACAGAAGCTCTGCAGCAAATGCACAGACATCAAGAATCAGAAAAGTGCTTAAATAACTGTTTGAAATTAAAATAAAATACAACTTAAGATTTAAATGTATGTTTTATTCATTTCTGTAGTATACTCAAAGCCTTTGATGACAGCCTTCCTTCATCACCCTCTCTCCAGTCTCCACCAGATAAACACACACGTGCTCTTCTGCCCCTGTAACATCAGACAACTTTCATGTTACCTGGATCTTAAACAACACCTTGATAAAAGCATAAAAGTTTATGTGCTCAATAGCCTTAAATGTTGAGGTAGTTGCTGATGTGTTAATGTTCCTCAATTCATCAACAGTATAATGGACAAATAAAAAAGATAACTTATGTTTAGTTACTTTATGTAGATCTATTAACATTACTCACGTTCATGTAAAGTAAGCAGTGTTGACCACAGTGAACTCTACATTATAGCACACACACACACACACACACACACACACACACACACACACACACATCACTCTGATCAGATGTCTATTTCATGCTGTGATGTCATCTGCAATACTTATCGAAAATGTTCCTGTCAGATGTTAAATAAACATTTATTGAGCATCTTTATCTTTAAGTATATCGTTTATGTAAATCCACTTAGGAGACGTGTGTGTGTGTGTGTTAGCCTACTGGAGCTCATACATCAAACGTGTTTTTACAGCCCAATCACAACTACACTATACTGTCTGTCGTCTTTACACTTTCAACAAATTCAACAGTTTAACGTTACTCTACAGTAGTCCAACAAATGCGATTTTAACACAAGGAACCGTGATTTTGGTTTGTAATACTCACATTTGATTCGCTTTTCTCCGCCTGACGTATCCTTTCCTGTGGCCTCATGGGAAGGCAGGGATAGAAAAGTATCCGACGATGGGTGCTTCACAATCTGGGCGGAATCAGTAGGCCATCCGGGAACTTCTCGCCTACTGTTTTATGATTACTGAGGTTTCGAACATACTTCTCCTTTCACGTACTGTTTTCGCCTACTATATAGTAGGTAAGTAGGCATATTCGAACGCAACATCAGTATACGCACGTCCGAATCTCGCGAGAAATACTCCAAAACCCTGGTAGTTCTCGCCTACTCTTTTATGAATACAAAGGATTCGAGCATACTCTTCGCTCGCCTACTGCTTTTTACATACTATATAGTAGGGAAGTATGCGGTTTCGAACGCAGCCGCTGTCTTCTTCTTGTAGGGTTTAATGGCGGTTGACAAGCCAATGTATGGTGTATTACCGCCACCAACTGGACTGGAGTGTGAAGCATCAATGCGGAGGAAAAAAAAAAGATTAAATAAAAAATATGATTTAAATTCTCCTATCCAATCCTGTTATCCTTAGATACCTAAGCATTTCTCTCTGTATATTTGATTTGACCTGAGGCACAACTTAAAATATTTGATAAATTGAAATTGACTAAACCATATCTTTTAATTTCTTAAAAAACACTTCTTTCCCTTACAAATCCTACACAATGTAAAAGTACATGCTCAAATGTCTCGGCTTCACTACATGATGTACATAATCCAGTTTGATGTTTCCCTATTGTAAACAATGAATGATTTAACCCAGAATGTCCTATACGGAGTCTTGAAATAATTATGTCTTCTTTCCTGCTATTAAAACGTTCACTCCCTTTACCAACTTGTTTTTGAATTTTATATACATGTCTACCCTTCTTTTTCCTGTCCCACCTTACTTGCCACTTTTTATGAATGTGTTCTTTAATTATTTCTTTTATTTCTACTTTACTAAGTGGAATTTGCAAATCAACATTCCTCTGCTGTAATGCCTGTTTGGCCAATTTGTCAACCATTTCATTACTTTGTACTCCCAAGTGCAGGTATGTGCAGGTACCCATATGAACACTAAGACTAAATAGGTTTATAAGTATCTCATATATTATTCTTGTCTTGTTGTTGACTGTCCACTTACTAAACTATTTAAAGCTGACAGAGAGTCTGAACAAATAACTGCCCTTATCGGCTTAACTTCCTCCACCCAATGAATTGCCAATAAAATTGCTATCAGTTCTGTAGTAAAAACAGAAGCAAAATTATTTGTTCTTTTCTGAATTTCAACTTGGAATTTCTGAATATATACCTGTAACGATCACCAGCTGGAGTGCCCTTGAGAGCCACCAGAGGGCACTCACACATAAGACTATATTCACTCACTAACTACATTTCCCATAACTCACTGCCCGGACTCATCATCACTTATCACTGATCACATTCACCTGTACCTCATTTACTGATTGCATTTCACCTGTGTCTCACCATCCTGTTATTTCCTCTCTATTTATACCTTGGTCATTCATTCACTCACCGCTAAGTCTTGTTCAATGTTAAACTGCAATTCTGAGCACTCTCCTGATTTTCTTGTTTCTTGTTTTTGGATACCTTGCCCTGTTCCCTGGATTACTCTCTTGCCTCTGGTCCCTGCCTGTTTTGTTTGTTCGTTTCTTTGTTTGGACTGCCTGTCTGTGTATGACCCTTGCCTGTACTTTGGATTACGCCTCTGGATTGCCCTCAAATAAAGCTGCATTTGGATCCACCTTCGAGTATCGGAGCAGTTCGTAACAATACCGCTGCAGCTGTATGTCCTGATGTAGGATCCTTTGACCCATCTGTGTATATATGGAGCATTGGGGAGTATGCTTGATCCAAATACTGCTGAACAACAACTTCCTTCGGTATAGACTTTTCATTTTTCATTTTATGTTGAATATAAAAATCAACTTGAGGTAAAGGTAGCAGCCAAGGGGGAATATTTGACATTACAATAGAGGGACTAACTAGTATTTCATTAATACCCATATTAATAGCCTCTTTATTTGCTATCCAGCCAAAACTATTGATATTATCGTTTCCATATACCTGATATAGGTATAGGATATAGGAGAAGTTCTAAAAGCCCCACAACATATTCTTAATGATTGTGCCTGAATAGTTTCAACTTTCTTAATCAAGGATTTTGATGCAGATCCATAAATAATCCTTCCATAATCGATAACTGACCTTATCAATGCGCAATACATTCTTTGTAAAGATTTCCGACTAGCTCCCCATTCCATTCCTGACAAACATCTTAATATATTATTACTTTTTTTGCATTTTTCTAATAAATTCTGTATATGTGTATTGAAAGTGAACATAGAATCCATCCATATCCCTAAATATCTTATAACTTTATCTTGTTCAAGAACCTGATCATATAATTTCACTTTTATTTCAGGAATACGATTTCTCTTTGCAAAACAAACTAGTTGAGTTTTAACAACTGATAATCTAAAACTCCATTTGTTGGCCCATTTTTCCACTTCTTCAACCGCTGTTTGTATAACTTGTGTTACATATGGCTTTCCTATAGCTCAAACAGTAGAGCATGGCGCTAGCAACGCCAAGGTCATGGGTTCGATTCCCAGGGAAAGCAAGAATTGACAAAAATGTAAGATGTGTACCTTGAATGCAATGTAAGTTGCTTTGGATAAAAGCGTATGCCAAATGCACATATAATACAATACGTCCCCTCTTCCATATCACTCCATCATCAGCATAGAGAGATCTTCCTATATCAATTTTTATATTTTGAAATACATCATTTATCATTATATTGAATAATATTGGACTGCAAACACTTCCTTGTGGAGTTCCATTATCTATGTTATATATTTTAGAATATGAAGATCCTACCCTTACCTGAACTGTTCTATTCAACAAAAAAATATTTTACCCAATTAAACATTCTTCCTTCTACCCCTAACTGTTCTAACTTTATTAATAATCCTTCCTTCCAAAGCATATCATAAGCTTTTTCAATATCAAAAAATATGCCTAGTACCACCTCTTTGTTATCTTGAGCCTTTCTTATATCTGTTTCTAAGCAAATGGCAGCATCTATAGTACTTCGTCCTTTACGGAAGCCACTCTGATGTGGTGACATAATCCCGCTCCTTTCTAATAAATAGTTCAATCTACACACAATCATACGTTCCATAATCTTACACAAGTTTGATGTTAGGGCGATAGGCCTATAATTTGAAGCATTATGCTTGTTCTTAGCTGGTTTTAGAACAGGGATAATAACCCCGTGTTTCCATGAAGAAGGAAGTCTCCCGGTGCGCCACACTTTATTAAAAAGACGTAATATAACACTCAAAGAGAAATCAGATACATTTTTAATCATCGTATAACATATCTCATCCTTCCCTGGAGATGTTTGCTTGACTCTTCCAACAGCTCTCTTTAATTCATGTAACGAAATGATCAATAAAAGCCTCTTTGTCCATCATAATATTTGGATGTACCTTTCTACTTTGTTCTCTATTTATTTTCATTTCTTCTGACACATTATCATTACTGTGTACTTTAACAAACACTTCTGCTAGCATTTCTGCCTTTTCTACATTAGTCACAGCTATTCTATCCCCATTATTCATAACGGGTAGACCAAAGTTTCTTTTTAAACCCCCCATCTTTCTGATCATACCCCATACTTCACTAACATCTACTTTCCCCCCAATAGAATCACAATAACTTCTCCAATAGTTCTTTTTAGCCTCTCTTATTATCCTTCTCACATTGGCTTGTGCTTTTTTATATATAATTAATTCATCTGTATACGTCTTCCTAACCTTTTTAAAAGCCTTATTCCTAGCTTGAATTGCTTTGCTACATAATTCTGTCCACTACGGGACTGATTTATTCCTTTACTTTTCCCTATAATTTGTTCAGCTGTACTATATAATACTTGACATAATTTTCCATTGTATATATCACATTCTCCACTTCCTCATTAAGACTCAACTCTTGAAACTTGACTTCACTAATATATTTAAATGCCTCCCAATATTCTGTTTTAAATTTGCATCTACACATCCTATCCTCTATAATTTCTGTAATATCCATGCCTATTTTACAGCTAATGGCATAATGATCACTTCCAATTGTAGAATCCTCCAAAACATCCCTGCTAAAACTTCCGACACCATTGTTAAGTCTATAGATGAGCAACTACCCCGGGTTACATCAATTCGTGTAGCTCTACCATCATTCATACATACCATACCCTTCTCATCGATCATTCCTTCTATTACCTTGCCATTGTGATCAGTATTACCACTTCCCCATAAAGTATTGTGTGCATTAAAATCCCCACACCATATTACTTTTTGATTACCCATTCCCATTATCTTATCTAACACTTCTATTCTTAATGTATAACAAGGATTATAAAAGTTAATTATCTTAACACTCTGTTCTCTTAACCCTAATAAGGTCTTTGTTTCCTAAAATATAAATTTTTAATTATGCAAATAATATATGTTTTTTTTTGTTTGTTTACTTCTCATTTATTCATTAATGCTGTGTTTTGGGAGATATGAAGTACTTTTGTACCTATTTACCACACAATTCCTCAACTACACCATATGCTTGCATATGAAATATTAATTTTTTATGAAAAAAACACTTAAATGATGATCTAAATTTAATTTAAATTGTTTCTGGATATTGATCTAGGTGTTATGTGTAGAAGCACGCCATCTACTGGTTAGAGATAAACCTAAATTCTTTGCAGTTTAAGAAAGAAATAGTTTTGACCAGCAGAGGCAATAGAGAGCCATTCATTTTACTGCATGTGGCCAACTGCTTGTATTACAACTTTTGAAATACATTTTGTGAATTTATATATACAGGTCCTTCTCAATAAATTAGCATATTGTGATAAAGTTCATTATTTTCCATAATGTAATGATAAAAATTAAACTTCCAACTGAAATATTTCAGGTCTTTTATTGTTTTAATACTGATGATTTTGGCATACGGCTCATGAAAACCCAAAATTCCTATCTCAATAAATTAGCATATCATGAAAAGGTTCTCTAAACGAGCTATTAACCTAATCATCTGAATCAAAATTACACCTGCAAAAGATTCCTGAGGCTTTTAAAAACTCCCAGCCTGGTTCATTACTCAAAACCGCAATCATGGGTAAGACTGCCGACCTGACTGCTGTCCAGAAGGCCATCATTGACGCCCTCAAGCAAGAGGGTAAGACACAGAAAAAAATTTCTGAACGAATAGGCTGTTCCCAGAGTGCTGTATCAAGGCACCTCAGTGGGAAGTCTGTGGGAAGGAAAAAGTGTGGCAAAAAACGCTGCACAACGAGAAGAGGTGACCGGACCCTGAGGAAGATTGTGGAGAAGGACCGATTCCAGACCTTGGGGGACCTGCGGAAGCAGCAGACTGAGTCTGGAGTAGAAACATCCAGAGCCACCGTGCACAGGCGTGTGAAGGAAATGGGCTACAGGTGCCGCATTCCCCAGGTCAAGCCACTTTTGAACCAGAAACAGCGGCAGAAGCGCCTGACCTGGGCTACAGAGAAGCAGCAGTGGACTGTTGCTCAGCGGTCCAAAGTACTTTTTTCGGATGAAAGCAAATTTTGCATGTCATTCGGATATCAAGGTGTCAGAGTCTGGAGGAAGACTGGGGAGAAGGAAATGCCAAAATGCCTGAAGTCCAGTGTCAAGTACCCACAGTCAGTGATGGTCTGGGGTGCCATGTCAGCTGCTGGTGTTGGTCCACTGTGTTTTATCAAGGGCAGGGTCAATGCAGCTAGCTATCAGGAGATTTTGGAGCACTTCATGCTTCCATCTGCTGAAAAGCTTTATGGAGATGAAGATTTCATTTTTCAGCACGACCTGGCACCTGCTCACAGTGCCAAAACCACTGGTAAATGGTTTACTGACCATGGTATTACTGTGCTCAATTGGCCTGCCAACTCTCCTGACCTGATCCCCACAGAGAATCTGTGGGATATTGTGAAGAGAAAGTTGAGAGACGCAAGACCCAACACTCTGGATGAGCTTAAGGACGCTATCGAAGCATCCTGGGCCTCCATAACACCTCCGCAGTGCCACAGGCTGATTGCCTCCATGCCACGCCGCATTGAAGCAGTCATTTCTGCAAAAGGATTCCCGACCAAGTATTGAGTGCATAACTGAACATAATTGTTTGAAGGTTGACTTTTTTTGTATTAAAAACACTTTTCTTTTATTGGTTGGATAAAATATGCTAATTTATTGAGATAGGAATTTTGGGTTTTCATGAGCCGTATGCCAAAATCATCAGTATTAAAACAATAAAAGACCTGAAATATTTCAGTTGGTGTGCAATGAATCTAAAATATATGAAAGTTTAATTTTTATCATTACATTATGGAAAATAATGAACTTTATCACAATATGCTAATTTATTGAGAAGGACCTGTATATAAACATAAGAAATGACATTTAAAATAATAATTTTTTTAAATAGTAGAATGTTTGTAGTTCTGATGCATTTTGAAATGTCTGTTTTTACAAAATGCCACAGAAATTTGACTGAAAAATGCCACCTAAATTCCACCTAAGACACACCTAAAGGACAAGACTTGGAGTCAGATTTGAGTTGCATATAGTTGTATGCATTGTTTTAATTAACAATGTATAAAAAAAAAAATTATTAACTTTAGAATGCATCTACTGGTCTATTTCATCTATTTCATGCAAAAGAAATGAAATAAATAATATGTAAACAAAAGCAATATGAGTGAACATCTAATAACAATAACATTTATTTCAATAACATTCTGAACATTGAACATAAAAGCAATAACAAGCTAAAAAAAATATGTAAAACAATAATCAGTCCACGCACATCTGGCACAGGAACACTGTGTGAACAGCACAAATGGCTCTTTTGCAGTTTGTGCACTGCTTGTCAGTTTTGGTGTCCTTTGCCCGTGGACAAACCTGACACCGTTTTCTCTTTGGGGGTGGATCAGTGGAGGGCCCTGGCTCGCTGGACGAATGCTGTTGTTGTCTCTTCAGAATCGCTGCAGAGGCTGGTGTACGAGGCACGTGTTGTCGTCGCTCCATCTGAGGGGACACCAGAGCTTTTCCCAGCTGCTCTAGAAAGAGCCTCCTATTCATATTCTTCCCTCTCTCCCATGATGGATTGACTTCTCTCCACACCACAAAGGCATTTATGGCCGAAACATCGAGGATTGTGGAGAAGACAACCATTGGCCATCGATTAGTCTTTCGCTTGCAGCTGTAGCTTGAAACCATCTGCAATATTTCTCACACACACACACACACACACACACACACACACACACACACACACACACACACACACACACACACAAACAAATTAGTATATCTGCTAGCAAAAGAAATACCAATTACTAAGTCAGCAACTTTGAAAATTAGCTAAACAATGCATCAAATAATAAAATTTGTAAATACCTTGTCAAGGTTGTCAACTCCGCCTTTGCAGCGATTGTAGTCCAAGATGACCTCTGGCTTCTTGTCCTCCCTGTCACTGATGTTGCCATCCTTGTGACATGTGCTCATGAGCAGCACATTTTTATGCCTTTTGGGGCAATACGAAACAATAGTGTGTGTTTCATTGAACGCAAAAAGAGAAAACACAGCTCGGTCTCTCGTGGTCAGTAGAGCAGGTGGGAGTTCTGGTTTGTTTTTTCGAACTGTGCCAACCATGGTCAACTTCCTTCTCAGGAGCTCTTGGCCAAGGGCATAGGAAGTGAAAAAATTGTCACATGTCACTGTGTGTCCCTGGAGACCAGTGGTCAAATCAAGGACCACACGCATGCCCTGGTTTTTCTCTGGCTGGCCACCTCGAGGTTTTCCGGTGTAAACTTGCATGTTCCATGCATAACTCGTTCTTGCGTCACACGCTGCCCAGATTTTCAATCCATATTTCGCCGGCTTACTAGGAATGTATTGCTTAAATGAGCATCTACCTCGAAATGGCACCAGGCACTCATCCACTGTTACGTCTGAACCAGGGTTGAACATTAGTGGGAGACGCTCAACCCATAAATCCCACAGATCCCGAATTGGTGCCAGCTTGTCAGTTTCTCGGCGAGCAGGTCTCGTTGCCCTGTCATCAAATCGGATGACTCTTGATAAAGTTTTAAACCTTTTCAGAGTCATTACAGCACAAAAAATTGCACGCCCAGTTTCAGCCTCCCACAAACTGGACAGGGCCTCATTGTTAGAACGATAAACTCCGGCAAGAATAAGCAGACCAATAAATGCCTCAATATGAGTCCAGTCGACATCCCTCCAGTCAGCATCATATACTCGCTTGCCTTCCAAATTTGTCATCTCCACCCAGATGCTTTGGATGCTTGGTGGAAAAAACAATAAAAAAGATGACTTTATGTCCTCTACACGAGAACATGCATACCTTGTCGGTCCGGGTGTCAGCTTTGTCACACGTGCTGGTGAAGCTCTCCCTGGCCCCTGGGAAGGTGGGGTAGTAGACCAGGTTATGTGCCCATTTTTAGAAGTGAAGATTTGATCTGCATCTCCCTCCTCACAGTCATCATCCGATTCCTGGTAATCTTCCAACCCTGTGTTGTCTTCAGGGGGCTCAGAGTCTTCTGGCTCAGAGTCTTCCAGGGCATCTTCAGTTTCGCTGGAATCCAGCAAGTGGTCCAGTGTCTCGAGGAGAGTATAGAGCTTTGTCATACTGCCAGCATAGAATGAACTGTGTGCAGGACACCAAAGACCCTCTTTTATAGCCTTTGCATGGGAACAATTCCTTTGTTTTCAAAACACAGGTCTAGCTCTTACATCTAGAAACTTTTTACAGTGGAAAAGGTCAGTTGTCTTTTATCTCTGTTTCATCTCTCTCTTGCTCTCTCTGCATGTGAGTTTGCATGTGCATGCATTAGGTCTCACTCACACGTGTTCTGCATGTGGCTTCATTAGCCAAATTGGATAAATTGGTGTGTGTGTGTGTCTCTGTGTGTGTGTGTGTGTGTGTGTGTGTGTGTGTGTGTGTGTGTGTGTGTGTGTGTGTGTGTGTGTGTGAGAGAGAGAGAGAGAGAGAGAGAGAGAGAGAGAGAGAGAGAGAGAGAGAGAGAGAGAGAGAGAGAGAGAGAGAGAGAGAGAGAGAGAGAGAGAGAGAGAGAGAGAGAGAGAGAGAGAGAGAGAGAGAGAATTTGAATTTCAAAAGCCTTTATTACAAATTTCAAACATTATCCAGTAGTTTAACACAGCAAAATAATCCAACAGAAAACAATTATCTTAAGTGGGATGCAAAATGCAGATTATCATCAATTAACTCACACAAAACCCTCTTATAACACCAAATCAAATCAAAAGCAAGGAGATCATTCATAGCTTGAAAATATCGAAAATCAATTAAAATTCGAGATTTCACTGAATTAAAAAAAACTGCCTCTAAATTGTAACTTGTGTTTCTTTCAATTTTATGCTTTTTGGTATTATAAATTGCCATTTTAGCTTGACCCAGCAAAAAATTCACAAGTTGACAACGAAATCTGTGTCTCCGAACATATTTAAAACCATATATAAAAACTTCCTCTGAAAAAATTTCTCCAAAACAAACAAATAAATTCTGTAAAACAATAAACAAAGACTGTAGTCTAAAACATTGCATAAATGCATGAAACACAGTTTCTCTCTGTTGACAAAAAGGACAACCGTGATCAACACCTGGGTTTAAAACTGAAATAAAAGCATTAACTGCAACTGCTCCATGTAAAATTCTCCACTGCAAGTCCCCTACTCTCTTAGTTAATGGTGACTTGTACAGAGCTCTCCATTCTGGTTTTTTGTCCTCTCCTATCTGGAGGATGGTGCGCCAAGGTGTATCCACCCTATTATCTAAAAACCTTTTATTCAATGATTTGACAACTTTTGTACAAAACTTTTCCAGAGGCGGGCTCCACACCCAATAAGGACAAACTTTCAGAATACAAAAAAACACTTTTACATTCTTCTAAATTTGATGATACAAACAGATTTGGAAAAGGATCTTCGTCATTTGGAGGAATTAATCCCTCTGAAAAGTCCACTAGCAGTTTCAGTTCATCTGTGGTGAGAGCAGATTTCCACTTCTCAAGGAGTTTAGCCACCACACGTGTCGATCGAATTCCCAAATGTTCAGCTACTACATCGACACTCTTAAAGCCTGGTCCTGCTAATTGTGATAGATGTCCAAGTGTAATTACTCCAGAACTGATTAGAACTCCTTCCAATGCAGGGAATTGGCCTTCACATGATAGATCCAAACGCGACCCATGAATCAACGGCTCCTGCAATAACCAATGCAAGGAACCTGTATTACTGAGTCTTTTCACTGTAAACAAAGTCCATACTTTAAAAAGATTCCGATAAAAAACTGGTAATTTGGACATGTCCATCCTTTTAGGATTCAACCAAAACAACGTCTTGTCCAGACCCAAGCCTTCAAAATTCTGCAAAATAGCAAAAGCTATAGATTTCCAGTTTGAGTCCCCTAGTCCAGAAAGAAGTCTCTGTGCAAATTGAAGTCGAAAAGCTGCTGTTCTGCTCTGTAAATGTATAAGTCCATGTCCTCCCTCTTCCTTGGGCAAATACAAAACAGATTTTGGAACCCAATGCAGCTTGTCCCAAAAAAAATCTATTAAAATTGACTGAATTTTAAACAAAAAACTTGGTGGGGGATCAACACAAATTAAGCAATGCCAGAGGGACGATGCCATCAAATTATTAATAATCAATATACGCCCCCTGTATGACATTTTTGGAAGCAAATATTTCCATTTTCAAGGCGACCTTTTATTTTTTCAAAAACCCCTTCAAAATTTCTTTGTACAGTCATTTCATTTCCCAAAAACACTCCCAGGTATTTAAAACCATCTCTAGTCCAATTTAAACCAACTGGGAGTTTTGGTTCGCCACTTAACCAGCTCCCCATCAGTATGGCTTCACTTTTAGACCAGTTTACTTTTGTGGATGAAACCACTTTGAAGTCATTTAACATTTGAAGCAACAAATCCACATCCCTCTGACAACTAATTAAAATAACAACATCATCAGCATATGCTGATATTTTAAACACATTGGCACAATTCGGAACATATACTCCATTCAGGTCAGTTCTTAATTTATTTAAAAGAGGCTCTATTGACAAAGCATAGAGCATACCAGACAAGGCACACCCTTGTCTAACACCTCTGAACACTTTAAAAGGAGCACATAAGTCACCATTAACTTTTAAAATACTTTCAACGTCACTATACAAAACCTTTATCATTGAAATAAAATTTTGACTAAAGCCAAAAGCTGCTAAGACATCCCATAAATATTTATGCTCAACCCGATCAAATGCTTTTTCTTGGTCTATTGATACTACACCAAAATCCAGATTGAGACTTTTACCAATGTCTAAAATATCCCTAATAAAAGAGATATTATCACAAATTCGTCTACCAGGTACACAATAGGTCTGATCAGGATGGATCACTTGTTCCAAAACATCACCCAACCTAATAGCCAGAACCTTGGAGAGCAATTTGTAATCACTGCACAGCAAACTCACCGGCCTCCAGTTTTTAATATCATTCAAGTCTCCCTTTTTTGGTAGCAAAGTGAGAACCGCTCTACAGCAACTTATGGGTAGCCGCCCATTGGCTAAACTCTCCCCAAGCACCTCCAGCAGATCCAGACCCACCTCCGGCCAAAAAGACTTATAAAAGTCAACCGGTAAGCCATCACCCCCAGGTGCTTTGCCACACTCCATACTCTGGAGAGCTCTTTCCAACTCCTCCAGAGTTAAAGCTTTACTGAGCTCAGCATTAGCTTCTTTGGACAGCTGGGGTAAATTATCCAGGAAGACATTGTTCGCAGTTTCTCCCGGCATTAGTTCACTTTTGTACAGTTTTTCATAAAAACAAATTGCTCTTCTTCGAATGTCATAAGGATCTGACAACAAGATTCCAGCATCTGAACGCAAGGCATGAATAAACCTTCTCTGCCCATTTTTCTTCTCTAAATTAAAGAAAAATTTTGAGGGTGCATCCATCAATTCAACGCTTTGAAAGCGTGACCTGACCAGAGCTCCTTGTGTAACCGTATCTAACATTTCAGCTAATATATTTTTCTTTTTATTAAAGTTTTCAAAATGGGTCAAATTCCCTGTACTGTCAGCAATCCCTTGAAGTTCAACTAATTCTTTCTCTATCATTTTCATTGAACAGGTTATGTCTCTCGTGACGTTGCAAGTATATTGTTGGCACAGCTGTTTAACCTGCACTTTTGCAAAATCCCACCACTGCTGCAAAGACTTAAAAGAAGATTTTGTAGCTCTAAAACTATTCCAGAATTCTTTAAAAGTATCTCTAAAATGATTGTCACATAATAAATTGATATTAAAATGCCAGTATGCACTTTTTGGCTTAATGGAACTCAAAGATACAACACACTGTATCAAGCTATGATCAGACAGGCTTACTGGAATGATTGAACAGCTTCTTAAAAAACTAAACTGATGTTTAAAAACATAGAATCTATCCAACCTTGCTAGAGAAATTGAGTTTTCATGTCCATGTATATTGTCTTTGTTTACCATGAAAATTTCTCCACACATCAATAACCTCATGTGATTTCACTAACTGAATGAGCCGCTTACGTGAAGGCATGTGCGGTTCAACATGATTCCTATCTAAAATATTCTCAGTGCAATTGAAATCCCCACCTAAAAATAAAAAGTCCTCAGTATTGCAATGACCTAAAACATTACTCAGTTTATCCAGAAAAATCATTCTTTCCAAAGCATTGGTTGGAACATACACACAAACAAAAACAAAAGACTTATTTTCAATTTGAGCTGTTACTTTTAAAAGTCTGCCTTTTATGATCTCCTCTGCCTTATAAGAACAGGGAATAAAATTCTTAGAAAATAAAATTGCCACTCCACCACTGGTTGAGGTCAAATGACTTAAAACAGATACACCGTCAAATTCTCTTTCCCAATCAGAAATATTTATTATATCACTATGCGTCTCTTGGACAAATAAAACATCAATCTTCTTCTGTTTTATTATCTCAAATAATTGGAATCTTTTCCTCATCTGCCTTGCCCCGTTTATATTTAGAGAAGAGATACAAAACTCTCCCATGAATGAGGAAAAGAATAACCATGACAAACACAGCCCAAAAAAAGAAAGCAAAGAAAAATGACTTTTACACATCATCTTTAACATTCGGACTTGGTTGGGCATTTAGTTTGGCAAGAATTTTTTTTAGACGATAAACTTCCTGATTAGTGAAATCTCCATCACTTCTGAAAGTCTTTGCTTTTTCAATAAACTGTAGCACATCAGGGAAATATTCTTCAACACGAACTTTCCTCGCATTTTTTGTCACTTTAAGGAAGGATTTTATATCATCCACACTGTAAGACCGGCTGGAAAAACCACTCAGCGGTAAACTACCTGAAACGCTGCATTCAGAGAAATCGATTTCGCTCTCTGTATCAGTTTGGCTAACGTCACCAGTGTCCATTCTTTTCGCCTGTTTACCGATACTGCTCTGCTTTAGTCTTCTCTTTATAGGCGTTTTGAAAGCACAATCTTCAAAATCGATCACAGAACACTGAATTCCCTCAATACTGGCTGAAAGTTGCGCAACATCTTCCGCCGGTCTATCGCTGCTCCGCGACTCGTTCACCTGACCCGCTGACTGATCACTCACCACAGATACTTTATTTTTCTCCAGCTCAGCAACACCTACACTCTCCCCTTCATTAATCTTATCTGCCGATATTACTTCTGTTATTCTTTCAGCATCTGCTAATGGTACCGATTGAGCCATACTTGTTCCAGGCACTTCAGCATCAGGTACATTCTGCATTTCCGCCCGTACCTCATTACTTTCCTCACCATCAACCGGCAAATGATTTTTAACAGGTTCATTCGATTTGCCTGGACAAGCGCGGATAAGATGTCCAGTTTCACCACAACCAAAACATTTCATAGTATTTGTTGTGGCAAAAATGACATAATTAAACTCCTCGTGACGAAAATTTAACAACAGATCTAGTTCCTCTAGGTTGTCTTGAAGAATCATGTACACGTAACGTCTAAATGACACAACATGCTTTAAAAGTGGGGACTTACAACCAATTGGAATCATCTTTATGGGAGAAACCAATTTACCATAACGAGAAAGCATTCTGGTCAAAACTTCGTTTGAAATAAAAGGCGGCACATTAGATATAGTCACTTTTTTCGAAGGAGTGGAAAGAGGGAGAACTGGGTTAAAAATGCCATTAACCACTACCCCACTTTCCACTAACTGGTTCGCCAAATCAACAGTCTTCACAAACACAACAATCGCACTGTTCATACGAGACGCAGACAGGATGCTCTCAGCCCCAATCACTTCTGCCACAGCCAGACTACACTCTTCTATACTAATCGCTAAATCAATCTTTACACCATGCCGGCGCGTCAGAAAATTAAAACTCCCGCTACCTGCGACCGCCATGCTCCCAGTACAAAACCGGGAGCATACACCCGAGAATTTTATTAACCTCCTTACCCTCCCCAAAAATCAAAAAACACACAAACAAATAATAGAAAAAGATAGAAAGAGTAGAAAACTCGTACCTGACACACACCAAACACTCGCACTCAACGCTCCGCCCACTCACTCAGCACATGCGCACAAAGAGAGAGAGAGAGAGAGAGAGAGAGAGTGTGTGCGCATATGTCTGTGTTTGTGCGCGTTTGTGTGTGAGAGTGTGAATGCATGTGTATGTGTGTGCGTGGACTGCATGCGTGTGTGTGTGTGTGTGTGTGTGTGTGTGTGCTTGTGTGTACCTGTGTGTTTGTGTGCATGAATTAGGTCTTACCCTTTTATATATTTGTTCTGCATTTGTGACTGATTTCCTTAGCCAGTTCTATAAAAATGCTGAGAGAGAAATGCATATAGACCCCAAGGACCAATTGAGGGTTAAATATACCTCAACTGCAATTGATTCATATTCCACACCAACTTCTAAAATCCTATATGTAATTTCATTTTTAATAAATATAGCCACCCCTCCACCATTTCCTTTCGGTCTATCCCTTCTAATACTTATATATCCTTGAATCACAAAATCTAAATTAGTTTTCAACCAAGTCTCTTGTATGCATATAACATGAGGCTTATAATCCATATCTTCTATTACCTTCTTAAACTCTTGTCCATTTGCGATTAAATTCCTCACTGTAAAATTAATAAAAACATTAAGAGCCTCCACATGTTGCCTGAGAATCTATTACTTGACCCTGTCATGATCCTGGTTCTCCCTCTTTTCCCCCCTCTGCTGGTCATCCTCTGACTCACACTTTCTCTCCGGGTGCTTGCACGCACTCTCATTTAGATCAGCTGTCGCTTGTTACCTGCTGCCAGGCTGTTTCTCGCTACACCTGCTCCCCGTTCTCCTCTGATTAGGTTTTCTATTTCTAGTCCCTGCCTGTCCCTTGTTCTTTGCCAGATTATTATTTCTGTAGACTGATGTGTTGGCTGCTTTTTCCCTACCGTATCTTGTCTTGTCCCGTCTGGTGATACGAACTACGGATCGAGTTGACCAGCTCGAGCTTATGCTCCGTCTGTGCTCTGCCCAGCTCGCCTGCCGCTGAATGCTGTGATCGGAACACTGAGTGCTACCTCCTACGGCCATCTGCCTGACACCTCTGTTTCCGTCAAAGGACCGGACAACCTACCCAGGTCTACGGCCACTTTAGTTATCGTTTGAAGTGACTTTCTGTTTGGCAGCTCCAGCGGATGTATTGCCTATTTTCTATTAAAAGACTGTGTGATCTGCCTTCGTCTCTTGGGTCCTCTCTCTCGCACCTGACAGAATAATCTGGCCATACTTCATGGACCCAGCGAAGGAGAACCCGTTTCGGACTGCCCTCGAGATGCAGGGGGCCATGCTGGGCAAGCACGAGGAGGAGTTGAACGCTGCCCGTCACGCCGTTGAGACATTGGCCGTCCAGGTGAACGATCTATCTGTCCAACTGAGGCGTTCCCGGGCTGAGTCGTCTTCTTCCAGGCTCCTCGAAGCTCACGAGCCCAGAGTCAACAACCCACCCTGTTATGCTGGGGAGCCCACCGAGTGCCGTTCTTTCCTGACTCAATGTGAGGTTGTTTTTTCGCTTCAGCCCCTGACCTTGTCCAAGGATCGCTCCCGGATCGCCTATGTGGTCTCTCTCCTGACGGGGCGAGCGAGGGAATGGGGAACGGCCGTATGGAACGCTGAAGCGGCGTGTCTGGGGCAGTACACACTCTTTAAGGAGGAGATGCTCCGTGTTCGACCGCTCCGCTTACGCTGCTGAGGCTTCGCGTCTTCTTTCCACTCTTCGCCAGGAGGGTCGGTCAGTCACTGATTTCTCAGTTGAGTTTCGCACGCTGGCCACGTCGTGTGATTGGAATGAGTCTGCACTTGTTTCCACTCCTCTATACTCTTCAACTCTGCCGGTGCACGCTCTTCCTGAGCCTTTGCAGCTGGGAGGGATTCGCATCGATGCCGCAGAACGTCATCGGCGTATCACGAACCGCCTTTGCATGTACTGTGGCGCGGGGGGTCACTTCTGTTCTGCGTGTCCAGTAAAAGCCAGAGCTCACCAGTAGAGAGAGGGATACTGGTGAGCGCTTCAGTTCAGTCCCCTTCATCACATGCCCGCACTACTTTTCCTGTCCACCTCCGCTGGCCGGGCTCGGCTGTCTCGTGTCAGGCTTTGATCGACTCGGGGTGGAGGGGAATTTCATTGACGAGTCCTGGGCTCTCGACCAGGGCATTCCCCTCATCGACCTTAAGGACGTCACTCCTGTTTTTGCCCTTGATGGCAGCACTCTTGCCAATGTTCGCCGTGTCACCATTCCGGTGAGTTTTTCCGTCTCTGGCAATCATCGAGAGACTATTTCCTTTTTTGTTTTTCAATCCCCCTTTACCCCTGTGGTTTTGGGCCATCCTTGGCTTGTTGACCACAACCCTAAGATAGATTGGTGCAGAGGAATTATCCTCTCGTGGAGTTTGTCATGTCATGTTAAGTGTTTAGTGTCTGCTATTCCCCCTGTGTCTTCTGTTTCTGTGTTTCAGGAGGAACCGGGTGATTTGTCAGGGGTGTCGGAGGAGTATCATGATTTGCGGGCGGTTTTCAGTCGCTCCCGGGCATCTTCTCTTCCTCCTCATCAACCTTATGACTGCGGTATTGACCTTCTTCCCGGGACCACGCCTCCTCGCGGGAGACTTTATTCCCTGTCTGCACCAGAGCGCAAGGCGCTTGAGAATTACCTTTCCGAGTCATTGAACGCGGGCACTATAGTTCCGTCCTCCTCTCCGGCCGGTGCTGGATTTTTCTTTGTGAAGAAGAAGGATGGGTCCTTGCGTCCTTGCATAGATTATCGAGGGTTGAATGACATAACTGTGAAGAATCGCTATCCTCTTCCACTTATGTCGTCGGCTTTTGAGATCTTGCAGGGAGCTAGGGTCTTCACAAAGTTAGATCTTCGCAACGCGTATCATTTGATTCGTATCAGAGAGGGAGACGAGTGGAAGACGGTGTTTAACACACCCTTAGGGCACTTTGAGTATCGCATACTTCCGTTCGGATTGGTCAACGCTCCTGCCGTTTTTCAGGCGTTGGTCAATGACGTGTTACGAGACATGCTTAATATTTTCGTTTTCGTGTACCTCGATGACATCTTGATTTTCTCGCCCTCTCTCCAGGTGCATACTCAGCACGTTCGTAGTGTTTTGCAACGCTTGTTGGAGAATCGCCTGTTTGTGAAGGCTGAGAAGTGTCTTTTCCACGCTCAGTCGGTCACATTCTTGGGTTCGGTCGTTTCGGCGGAGGGGATCAGCATGGATTCTTCCAAGATCCGCGCTGTCACCGAGTGGCCTATTCCGGACTCCCGCGTCGCGCTCCAACGTTTTCTAGGTTTCGCAAATTTTTATCGGCGCTTTATACATAATTTCAGTCAGGTCGCGGCTCCGCTGACTGCTCTCACGTCTAGTAAGATACGTTTTGTTTGGTCCCGGGCCGCGCAGACAGCGTTTGAGCGACTTAAATCCCTTTTTACGTCTGCCCCTATCCTCTCTACTCCTGATGTCACTAAGCAATTTATTGTCGAGGTCGACGCCTCGGAGCAGGGCGTGGGCGCTATCCTATCCCAACGTTCCACGTCCGATGATAAGGTTCATCCCTGTGCGTATTTCTCGCATCGTCTCACACCCGCGGAACGTAATTCCGATGTCGGTAACCGCGAGCTGCTGGCTGTTCGTCTGGCGTTGGGTGAGTGGCGACACTGGTTGGAGGGAGCCTCTGTTCCATTCATAGTCTGGACCGACCACCGTAACCTTGAGTATATTCGTTCGGTTAAGAGACTCAACGCTCGTCAGGCCCGGTGGGCACTTTTTTTCGCTCGGTTCGATTTTTCCATCTCGTTCCGACCGGGTGCTAAGAACGTCAAGCCTGACGCTCTCTCACGTCAATTTGTTTCCTCAGAGGTGGTGCCGACCTCTGAGGCGGTCCTTCCTCAGGGTTGTGTGGTTGGTGCTGCGGTTTGGGGAATCGAACGTCTTGTTAAGCGTGCCCTTTCTCACTGCGTCACGCCGCACGGGTGTCCTCAGGGACGGTTGTTTGTGCCGTCATCTGCCCGCTTAGCCGTTCTCCAGTGGGGGCATTCGTCCAAATTATTCGCCCATCCCGGGGTTAGGGGCACCATTGCTGCTGTCCGCCAGAGGTTCTGGTGGCCTACCCAGGAGCGCGACATCCGCCGCTTCGTCGCGTCTTGTTCTGTTTGTGCCCAGACTAAGTCTAGGAATTTGCCGCCTGCGGGTCTTCTCAGACCTTTACCCGTACCCTCGCGGCCGTGGTCTCATATTGCTCTTGATTTTATAACGGGACTTCCTCCTTCGAGAGGGAGTACCGTTATCCTCACTGTGATCGATCGCTTTTCGAAGTCAGCCCACTTCAAACCGTTACCTAAGCTTCCCTCCGCCAAGGAGACGGCCCAGGTCGTTGTCGAGCAGGTGTTCCGTATTCACGGTCTTCCCTCGGACGTCGTGTCCGACCGGGGTCCCCAGTTTGCGTCGCAGTTTTGGAAGGAGTTTTGTCGACTTATCGGCGCGTCCGCCAGCCTCTCCTCTGGGTTTCATCCCCAGACTAATGGTCAGGCTGAGCGGGCTAACCAGAATATCGGTCGCATCCTTCGCAGTCTTGCCTTTCGTAACCCTACCTCTTGGGCCGAGCAGCTTCCTTGGGCTGAATACGCACACAATTCGCTTCCTTCCTCCGCCACCGGTCTGTCCCCGTTTCACTGTTGCTTGGGGTACCAGCCTCCTCTTTTTCCCGCTCAGGATTCGGAGTCTAACGTTCCGTCAGCGGAGTCATTTATCCTACGTTGTAAACGCACCTGGAGAGGGGTGAGATCGGCCCTTCTCAAGTCCCGTACTCGTGTTCGTCGAGCCGCGAATAGGCATCGTATTAAGAGCCCTCGTTATGTCTGTGGTCAAAGAGTGTGGCTTTCTACTCTTAACCTTCCTCTCCAGTCCGTTTCACGCAAGTTAGCCCCTAAATTCATCGGACCCTTCCGCGTTAGTAAAGTCCTTAGCCCGGTTTCGGTCGAGCTCAAGTTGCCGTCCTATTTGCGCCGCATCCATCCTGTCTTTCATGTCTCCTGTCTTAAACCCATAGTTCGTACTCCCCTCTCCTGTGTATACTGTCCGCAGGTTGTTGGATGTTCGGCCTCGGGGGCATGGTCATCAGTTCCTGGTCGATTGGGAGGGATACGGTCCCGAGGAGAGGAGTTGGATCCCTACCCGGGACGTCTTGGACCACTCGCTCATCGATGACTTCTATCGCTCCCGCCAGGCCCCTTCCTCGGGAGCGCCAGGAGGCGCTCGTTGAGGGAGGGGTACTGTCATGATCCTGGTTCTCCCTCTTTTCCCCCCTCTGCTGGTCATCCTCTGACTCACACTTTCTCTCCGGGTGCTTGCACGCACTCTCATTTAGATCAGCTGTCGCTTGTTACCTGCTGCCAGGCTGTTTCTCGCTACACCTGTTCCCCGTTCTCCTCTGATTAGGTTTTCTATTTCTAGTCCCTGCCTGTCCCTTGTTCTTTGCCAGATTATTATTTCTGTAGACTGATGTGTTGGCTGCTTTTTCCCTACCGTATCTTGTCTTGTCCCGTCTGGTGATACGAACTACGGATCGAGTTGACCAGCTCGAGCTTATGCTCCGTCTGTGCTCTGCCCAGCTCGCCTGCCGCTGAATGCTGTGATCGGAACACTGAGTGCTACCTCCTACGGCCATCTGCCTGACACCTCTGTTTCCGTCAAAGGACCGGACAACCTACCCAGGTCTACGGCCACTTTAGTTATCGTTTGAAGTGACTTTCTGTTTGGCAGCTCCAGCGGCTTTATTGCCTATTTTCTATTAAAAGACTGTGCGATCTGCCTTCGTCTCTTGGGTCCTCTCTCTCGCACCTGACAGACCCCTAAGTTTTTCATTAACTTGTTCCAAAGTAACATCTACAAACTGTAGATGTTTCTCAGCTGCCTTGATTATGATTTTAATTCTTTCAGTTCGGCTTTCAGTTTGTGCAGCGCAGTTTATTACCTCAGCTAAGAAAGTAATGAAGTCAGCTTTCCCAACTTTTAAAACTTCTTCACTTATTATGGATTGCATTGATGGTATATTTTTTGGATTTAATTTGGACTGTTTGTACATTTTCTTGACCCACTTCCATCTGTTTCACCTTTTTAACTGCCTCAGCATATGATATTCCCTCTTGCATCCTGGCGTTCTGAATTTTTACAGCATTCTTATGGACCACACATCCCCCATAGCCAGCACTGTGTTCACCTCCACAGTTACAGCATTTTAGCTGTGTCCCTTTCTCACACTTTCCATATTCATGGTTACCACTACATCTAGCACATCGTTGCTTTCCCTTACAGACTGCAGCGACATGCCCATATGTTTGACATTTAAAACATCTGATTGAAGGTGCTACATATGCTCTTACTACATAACTGACATATCCAATGTGCACTCTCTCTGGCATTCTTTCCTCATCAAACTGAAGCATTATAGAAAGACTATCTACTTTCTCTTTGTTGCGTACACATTTTACTCTTTTCACTTCAATCACTTTAGCCCCCGATATGTTGCTCTTTACTGTATCAGTACCCTTACCCAAGCTCTCTTACTTGGTATTATACATGTCACTGTCTGACCAACCATTTATTTTATACCCTGTGCCACTTTCTGCTGTTTTTCATCTTTACATTAGAAGATTTCCCTTTCTCAAAGTCTTGGCACTCACTGTACCTAGTGATTTTTTTAATGCCTTTGTAAGTTGTACCGGATTGATCATTTTACTATCTGTAAACGTCATCAGTACCTTAAAATCCTCTTTGCTTGTCCGTGCCTGCATCCTTTGTATTCCACAATCAGTTCCCGATTCATTACTATAAGTTTTCTTTCTCTTACGTTTGGCAATTTTACTCCAATCTTCTTTCCTATCACTAGTCTCTTCCTCCATCTCCGAATCACTTCCGGTACTACCGTCACTTCCCTCCATCAATGCTCCAGTCACAATCCAGTGTTGTCAACCGTCACACCCAAGTTGCTGTCTAAAATCACAAAGTGGATTTAAATTTGCATGCAAAAACTCACATTTAAAAATATTAAGAAACAAATAAGATTCATATTTGAATCCTTGAAGAAATGCATATTTAACCCTCAGAGAACTAAGGGTATTTTTACAATTATTTTTCCGCCTGGTGTTATTTACTAAAAAAGCTTGTAAAACATCAACCCTGTTGTGCACAGACAATTGACACACCTCTTTTTTTAAAGACAAGCTGCACTGTCAGTATATTTGTGTTGCATTGATGTCACCTGAATGTAAAATAAGTTATGGGACCATAAAGACAAATGAAAACATAAAACGGAAATTGAATCACTCAAATATTTATTGAAAACACACACAAATAAATAAAAGCTAAGCATATTTCCTCTGGAAAACAGTTTGTTCAAGTCTTTGGAGTCCTGGAACTCAGGAATAAACATTATAACTTATACAGAACCAAAACTATTTACATTTTTCCAAAAAAAGTCCAGGCGCTTTTGGCCTCTTTGGATTTTGGATATTTACTGGTGCCAAGCCTCAAAACAGTTCCTATCAGGAACTTCTCCTCAAACTTTCTCCTCAAACTTTTTCCTCAAACTTCCTTCATCTTCCGACTAAATGCGCAAATTATAAGCGGGTGATGCATAGCCACCTCTCGCGAAGCAGCCTCTCCAACTCGCGAGATTAGTTTCGCGAGACTTGCGAAAGTCATTAACTTGTTTTAAAATATATAATATAATTATTACCATTTGACAGTAGTGGAGGAACGCCACCGAATTTAACTAAGTAAAAGTACAGTTTTTTCACAAGTAATTTACTTGAGTAAGAGTAAAAGTACCCATCTTTAAATATACTCTAAAAGTACAAGTTACCCAAAAAATTTACTCAAGTAAATGTAACGAAGTAAATGTAATTCGTTACTACCCACCTCTGAGCTTATTGAATGAGTCAGTGCATAAGAATAATAGCAAAACAGCGAGCGAGTAGAAAAAAACGGTAGATAGAAGGCTGTTCTAATCTTACCTGTTCCTGTGCGAATATTTTAATATTTAATGTTATTTTATATTAAGTAGATTAGTAAAATGTATTTAATAAATGCAAATTAAAATATGTATTGACGTGACAGTTGAATACAATAGAAACAAAACATTAATGCCATGATTTTAATATATATACATGGGAATTGGTACACGTTCACACTTGGATACGTCAATTATTTACATTTTAGAGCTGTCAATATGTCAGTATTTTACACATTAGTGTGTATGAAAACGCAAGTAAATGTACGTGTGATAGAATCACACTTTACATAAAAATACACACGTATACTCATGAGATCACGTTGGAATGGCGAGTATAGATGAACATATCTGCAGAAATAGACAGATGTCTCATTTACTTGCAGGTGCAGAACACACATGCTATTTGGCAGTTTGGCTGTAGTTCTCTCTCGGTCTGCAAAAAAGTGCAGCTTTTTTGCCCCAACGTGTGAAGCCCCAACGAACTAGCGCTGATGAAAGGCGACAACAGAGTTGACTTTCATCAGCGCTAGTTCTTTGGCCTCGGTTTTGGTGTGAAATTTATCACTTTTAGTAATACACAAAACTAAGCCATATTAAAATCTAAAAGTATCAGCCTATGTGGTGGTGTTGAACAAAAACTATTTACTAGGACCAATACACTGTATTCATTTATTTCTAAATTATTGTCATACAGTCTTGGGTAAGTTCTTGGGTGTAGGGTTTGAGGGCGCACCAGACACAAATGAATCTTCCAGATGATTTGTTCAAACATAATTCCACACAAAACCCAACTCAACACTCCAGACCCCAAAATCAACCACCTATCACCAAAGAAGTCTGCGCCAAGCTAACAAAACCCCAGCTAAGTGCTTTTATGGACTGCAAATTTCGATTCACACCAAGATAACGGCAAAGGTTGTTTGACCCCCAAGACAAAGAAACAAAGCAGATCCCTGTTTTCTCACTAACCTTTAAATGAACTCTGAGTACACGGTTAAAATCCAATTAATGTTAAAACAATACATTTTAATTTAATAACAATTAATTTGAGTAAAGTTTTTTATATTTAAGTAAAGCACAATTTTAATTTAACTTTACAACACAATTTAATTTAATCATTATTTAATTATTTAATATTTTAGTGTTAATGTACAAACTGTGTATTTACAATGTTGACAACAATAAATATTCCTATTAGGAATAAACTGCCTCATTTTTGAACTGTGCAGAGCTGTAGCTGAATAGTTATGCCTACTACACTACTGTATTTTAATGTTGGTCATTATGGTGGTACTTGGAGAGCCAAATATTGTCTGTGGTACTTGGTATAAAACGTTTGAGAACCACTGATATAGATAATGTTTTCAGTTATATTCTATTACATTGGAACCTAGATATAACAATTTATAAATTTGTAATCCCACATTTCCCCCTTTGAGAGTTCTAATAACTCTCACATGATACAATAATTAACCTTCATCAGTCCATTCTGTAGCTTATGATTGTTAACATAAGCCCCATCTTCTAGTCATGTAACTTGGAAAAAGCTACAGGCACATATCACTTGCTCTGTGTTGATTGTCTGTAGTGACATGACATGTTGACACAGAAACACACATGCCACTAGGGTCCGTGTAGTTCTTACGGGTAATGTTCTTTTGTGGTTGGAATAGTCCTTGTGAGTCATTTGTTGACCTAACAGGTTTCCTAACTGATAGGTTTTTATATACATCTCAGCATTAATCTTTTAGTTAATCAACCACATTATCCTCATTATTTTACTCCACTTCGTATGAATATAAGTGTGGCCTTTTTCCTTTGTCTTCTCTCTCTCTCTCTCTCTCTTTAAGTGAAACATACCCTAGATGTGTTATTCATATATGAGGGCGCTGTCTGTTCGAATGGAGAGGGGTCCCAGGTTTCCCTATTCCTTGCATTGAAAGGACCATTTGGATCTCAGTGTCTCGATGGTGGAAATAATGATTACCAGATGTGTTGTATACATTATACTGATATCACGTGGCTCACGTTCACATACCATGAGACCTATATGATGTAATTCTTTTTCATTGGTTAAAGCCATAACGCCTCTTTACTTGGACCTATATATGTTAAGTTCTTTGTTCAATAAATTGAAGATTTTGCTTCCCTCAGATCTGAGAAGTCATTGTCTTTGAATCACCGATAAATGCTGAGAAGGGCACGAAAACGGGACAAACTAATTGGAATCTTCCACTAACCATGAAGAATTATCTTCAGTCATCTGATGTCATTTTTCTGAAAGATCAAGAATGTCTTGTTGGATTTTGTTCAAGAGTACTTGACCACCTTGAATGCAGCCATCTTCTTTGTTGGTGGTAGGAGCTGAATTATGTAGCTGTGGAGAGCTTGGGGTGGTGTGTGTATTTTCTCTGATAGCCAGTAGAACATAAACCAGGGTGTATCTGCCGTTGAGAACATAAACCAGGGTGCACCTGCCGTTGACTCGGCTGGGTAGGATGTTATAGACCGAAGTTCCTCCCATCATGTTCCACCCATGGGATTCCTGCTCCTACTGAAGGCAGGTGGGGTATGTCGACGTTCTTTCCAGCAAACAAGGCGCTTCTTGACATATTCATAAGCCCTTAGAATATGTTGTTTCTGGAATATACACTTTTGTGCAATGTCCATGATGATTAGTAGCAATGCAATCTTGATCACTGAAGTTCCCATAGGTGATTCTCTGCGTTGTGTTTTTTTTTTCGTGACAGTTGACTCAGTAGTGGGTCTAGTTGTTGTTACGGCAAAAATTAATTAATTGACATCACTAATAAGAGACAAACCATAATCCAATTGTCTTTATAAAGATTTCTTTTTTTTGCAAGAAAGAGCCACGGTCAAACACAGCCATCCGAGGCTGCCTTGAGTGTGAACTGATAAAACAAAAGATGGCCCAAGCTCTTATACCCCTCAATGTCCCAGTAGTTTTCAATTTCCACACAGGGTAAAAGCAAGAAACACAACACACAAATGGTCCCTCTTTGTCTTAGAACTAATTTAAAATAAAAGCAAGAAACACAATGGTCCTTCTTCTGTCTTAGAACTAATTTAAATTATCTGACACCTTTGGTCCGGGAAGGATCTCAATTTAGGTGTCCCGCCGCTACCCCCCTGGGTTTCCACAGACACTGTGTCTGTTGAGCTTAGAGAAGTGTTTTGCATGGCCGAAACAGATATTAACTCCTGTGTGAACTCAAACATAAATCTTATTCTGTGATTCTGTGAATTTTTCCCCAACATTGTCCTTCAGAGGTTGTAGCTTCATAAGCAGGTGAGAAGGTCTGTGCGTATGAGTCTGGGGACAGCCATCAAGTGGTATCTGCACAGAGTAAGAAAAAAAACAAAAGACAACAGTATTTTTTCTAAAATACAGTAAACATTAGGGTTGTCTCCTCTGTTCAATCTGAATCTGCTACTGTTGTTCCTTCTTTCCCTATTTTTTATTTCCTGCGACACCTAAAGAACAGTGAGGTAAGGATGGACTAGTGTGAGAAGGCCTATGAGGGAATCTTCACCCAAGGATTGGCCCCGGATGCCTGTTGCATTTGGTTCTTTCCTGGGCTCCTCACTGATCCGTGTGTCCTATCCTATCCCTGTTGGTGGGGGAACAACTTTACAGTGTGACACATGACTCCTTGTGACACATGGGCTGCGTTCGAAACCGCATACTTCCCTACTATATAGTATGTAAAAAGCAGTAGGCGAGCGAATAGTATGTCCGAATCCTCAGTATTCATAAAAGAGTAGGCGAGAATTACCGGTCGGATGAACTAATTCTCGCGAGATTCAGACGTGCGTGTACTTAAATTGCGTCCGAATATGCCTACATACCTACTATATAGTAAGAGAAACAGTACGTGAATGGAGTAGTATGTCCGAAACCTCAGTATTTATAAAACAGTATAGGCGAGAAATCCCCGGATGGCCTGCGTCCGCCCAGATTCTGAAGTGTGCATCCAATGGACACTTTAAGATCATCATTTTCAAACATGTCGTAGGACGGAGACGCAGCTGTTTTCAAGTGTAAGTACAACAAACTGAACCGCTGTTAATTGTATTTAAAGTTCACATATTTAACAACCGACGAGGAAACTGTTGGTTTTAAGACATTAATATATATTAAATATTGATATATTAAAAGATATTAAATAGCTGTAAAACATTTCATTTTCATATAGCTAACGCACCAGTCGTGCTTCATTAAGCACACACACTTCTGAATATTTGTTAATCATCGTTTTCTTGAAAGCATTGCTTTAACTGTGGACAAGAACCTGATAAACGTTTGTTTAAAGAAAAGGTGTGAATGCACTCTTAACCATATGCAATATAGACGTTTCCTAAATGTGCGTTTAACATTTGACGGGACATTTTACAGACGTCATTGATTTGGCCTAAGCTTTTGTCAGCACTTTGCATTACACACATGCTTATTTTACTGATTTAAAGAAACAGATTAACACAACTGAAAATGCATTTTAGATTTCATTTGTCTATTGACCAATTTAGGATCGTTTGTGTTGGATGAAACACAAAATAACAAGTCCGCTATCAAAGTAGGCTATACACATCAACCTTTTGATATATATTTACTTTTTATCACATAAATGACAGATGTAACATTAAATCTTGTTTGGATGTTACAGGGACTGATGAACACACACGCAGCCTTATCCAGTGGAGAGTGGCTAATGAAGTCGTCTTCACCGGAAAGAGAAATGCTGCAATAAAAGGCTTCGAGTAAGTATACCATAGAAAATAATTGAATTTATTTCAGCACTTGAGTTATTACAGCACTTTTTGATTCTTGATCTCTCATCACTTGTTGCAGAGCTTCTGTGGTTGAGCTTTGCTCAAGGACACACTGGTGGTGATGGCTGCGGAGATCCAAGCAGAAACCTTCTGCTTATCAGTTCAGTGTTTAGTCCACTACACCACAAAAGTCATAAAGCTACAATACAAATAGCATGTAATTGTAAAAATATTACATTAAATATGGCAAGAAATGGGATGCTGACACATGAATTGTAAAACTTTTTAAGTAGTCATGCTGATGGAGAGCAGGCACACGGATGTTTGGAGCAGACATCAGCAGTCAGATTGTCCCGCACATGTTCTCCCACTCTTGCTTCTGGGTTGTGGGGTTCAGGAGGGACATGATGGACGGCTAGGACAGGCGAAGGTGTTTTTATGGTGGTCAACTGCTTCATCAATATAAAGCCGCAGAATTGGCACAGCTGTGTTGAGATGGCAGCAGATGTGGGGTTCACCGGCTGTAAATGCGTGAGTTTGTTAGAACAATACATTTGAATAAAGCTTTGTTTCATGTGTTGTTGACTTTTAGTCATTTATTGTGATGTTTATTTTTATTCATTCTTTACTCATTAATTCATGTTTCCTATTGTTGTCAGTAAATAAAATATTTTATTAACTCATGCATTAATTCATTGCTTGACTGAAAATTGATATGTAGGCTATTCACAGCGGCTGCATTTTTTCTAGTGTGTATTCATGCATCGCTATGTCATATGACAACAAATTGTATTTTGCTTGTTTTACTAAAACGATATAATAATAAAAAAGTAATATAAATTGGTCAGCGTTTGTCATTATTATTGTAAGTGTTTTAGTGGGCTAGCAATGCAGTTCATTCTGGGGTAATCTTTATTTTGAATAGTGATACTTACATTTTTCGAGTATAAAATCAACAGTTTTATCCAAAGGTGAGCTCCTCGAGCAGCTGAAAGACGTCTCTGTGCAGACACTGAAGGAAACCGCACAGGTCACAGGTCAGGGTGTGGAGTTACTGATGCTTTGAGCTCTCACTGCACCTGTCACTCATATCTTTTATTTTATAATTACATGATTGTAACAATCATAACGATAAAACAAAAAAATATCATGGGTCTGCATACATTACAAAGAAAAAAACAATAACAAGGTTAGATATCTTTGAATAATTCATCATAATGCAATACAAATGTTATTTCATAAGCTTGAGGGATGAAACAGGAGTTAAATTTAACAAGAAAAAGGAAAATATAAAGGAGATTTAGGCCAATTGCTAACGGCAACGGCAGGGAGTGCGGTCAATTTCAACAATAGGAAAACAATGGATCGCAATTCGGATGCTGAGGAAATTATAAATGTTTATTAATACTCATATGGCAGACCACAGCCATACATTTATGACACACAATTAGGGACAGGTCAGGATTAGACAGATCAAAGATTAATGGAGACAAATTGAGTTGTTGTGTAAGGAGAACCAGTTGAGAACAGGGCAGGTGTCTAGGTGAGAGACCAGTGTTAGCTAATGATATGTACACGTTAGCTAACGTTTATTGGATTATCATGTATCAGGTAATAGCAAAGCTGGTATTGGTCATCTAGGAGTATTGATACTTACCAATAACAGAAACTAATAAGCTTTGATCAGGCATAAGTCACATTTGTCAATATTAGATTAGATTAGATTCAACTTTATTGTCATTACACAAGTACAGATACAAGGCAACGAAATGCAGTTTAGGTCTAACCAGAAGTGCAAAAGCAGCAAGTGCAGGATATACAATGGTTACATAAGTGCAGGATATACAATGGATGAATAAGTGCAGGACATGGATATGTACTGAATATAAATATATATAGAGAGATGGTTGTTACTATAAACAGGATTTACAGGTGGATATGTACAGTGAATAAATTTACAGATGGCTATTACTATAAACAGAATTTACAGGTGAATATGTACTATGAATATAATATACAGATGGCTATTACTATAAACAGAATTGTACAGATATATGTATACAATGATATGTTAGGCTAAGATGAGGAATAGGAGTGGATTAAGGTAGTGCAATAAATTATGGACAGAGCTATCCGAAAAAAAAGTGTAAAAGTGCAGTGGAAAGTGGTTACATATTACAGTTAGAAGTACGGTGCAAAATGCAAATGTAAACAGTTGGTACTATAAATACAGTCGGCAGTGCAAATGAGCATAATCCAGTTAAGATATGGTAGTGCAAGATATGTAAACAGTTATTACTGTAATAAACAGTTTGTAGTGCAAATTAACATTCCAGTAGTGCAAATAAGGCAGATGTGAGGTAGGAGAGGAGAGTTAGCAGTATATGAGGGAGTGGATCAATGGGGGTTCGAGTTCAATAAAGAGACAGCTCTGGGGGAAAAACTGTTCTTAAGTCTGCTGGTCCTGGTCCGGAGGCACCTGAAACGCCTGTCGGAGGGCAGGAGAGAAAACAGTGGGATGGGTGAGAGGAGTCCTTGAGGATGCTGCGAGCTCGATGCAGACAGCGTTTCCTCTGGATGTGCTCGATGGCAGGTAGTGGAGTCCCTGTGATGCGCTGGGCAGTTTTCACCACCCGCTTTGTGCCTTGTGCTCCGCAACAGAGCAGCTCCCATACCATACTGCGACACAGTTGGTCAGGATGCTTTCTATTGCGCAGCGATAGAAGTTCACCAGGATAGCCGAGGAGAGCTGATTCTTCCTCAGTGTCCTCAGGAAGAAGAGGCGCTGGTGAGCCTTCTTGACCAGGCTGGAGGTGTTGGTTGTCCACGACATGTCCGCCGAGATGTGGATCCCCAGGAACTTGAAACTGGAGACACGCTCAACAGCCATTCCATTGATGTGGATGGTGTTGTGTGTGCCTCTTGACTCTTTCCTGAAGTCCACGATGAGCTCCTTCGTTTTGGTGGTGTTGAGGAGCAGGTTATTATCAGTGCACCATGTGGCCAGGTGCTTGATCTCCTCCCTATAGGCAGTCTCATTGATGTTGCTGATGAGCCCAATCACCGTAGTGTCGTCCGCAAACTTGACGATGGAATTAGATCCATACACAGGCTTGCAGTCGGAGGTGAAGAGGGAGTAGAGAAACGGGCTTAGCACACAGCCCTGTGGTACACCAGTGTTAAGTGTGATGGACGTGGAGCAGGTGAATCCTGATCGAACATTCTGGGGTCTGTCAGTTAGGAAGTCCAAAATCCAGTTACACATTGAGGTATTGATGCCCAGGTCTCCAAGTTTGGCTATTAACTTGGTTGGGATGACAGTGTTGAATGCTGAGCTGAAGTCAACAAACAGCATGCGTGCATAAGTGTTTTTATTGTCCAGAGGAGTGAGCACAGAGTGCAGTGCCATGGAAACTGCATCCTCTGTGCTCCTATTGCTACGGTAGGCAAACTGGAACAATGGAAGTGCGTTTAAAGCATGATGGTACAGCTGCTTGGGCAAGAGACAGGTTGAAAATGTCTGTAAAAACCCCAGCGAGCTGCTCCGCACATGCCCTGAGAACACGTCCAGGGATGTTGTCTGGTCCAGCAGCCTTGTGCGCGCTGATCCGGCTCAGTGCCTTGCAGACATCTGTGGAGGAGAGTGTGATTGGTGGGTGGTCAGCTGAGGGTTTGAGCTTGGTGGCAGTTTCTCTGTTGTCTCTTTCAAAGCGAGCATAAAAGTATTTTAGCAATATGCGTCCACACTAAACATTACGTTATATAACATTAGCGGTTTCTGATTTGGTAGTTAGCAAAGACTTGCGATGCATAGTTCACATTTTCTTCAAGCGGCATCTCCCGTCCGCAGTAAAAGCAGACAGTATTGTGTTATGTGTTTCACATTATCCTTTATTCATTAATTCTGTGTTATTATAAGTTTATTTTACTGCTGATTCACTGAAAGTGTGAGGATGTATATGACACCATGAGTATGTAATTGAGTGAACTTGAATGGATAAAATATTTACATTACCAGCACATAATTCAAAACTGTTTTGAAAAGTGTGAGACTATGCATTTGTGTTAATGTACATACTTTGTATTCAATGTTGAAATCGATTCACAAACAACAGTGAAGAAGCATCGCGGACGTGGATGTTTATTCATTTATCACACTTTACATGCGTATTACAATGTTGAACTCCATCATATAGCCGGGATGATGATCGGGTCTAAAGTGAACGCTACACACCACGCGTTTTTCGAAGCAGATGCAGAAGTTTCTTCACTGATACAAAACACCATTTTTTTTGTTAGGATACCTATGGACTCGATGTCCTGACAGGCTGGACACAATAATATACCATGACGATGATAAATTGAAATGGAAAAACTACAGAAAACACCAACTTATTCTGCACTGAGCCAGAATAAACTGATTTGTTTGATTCACATATATCGGATATTGTCAGATTTCTTTGCTTCAGCAGCAGTGTTTATTCCTACCATGTAAATGCATTTAATTTCATGATTTTTTTTTATAATGATCCCCTTCAAACTTCAGCAGAGACGTGAATTACGTGGCTCTCTCGCGAGAAGTGAAAAAAAAAACGAACAGAAAAAAACAGATGCGGATGGGCCGCCACAATAAAGACCCGGGTATCCTCTGTAATTTATGTATGGTTGTTTGTGGGTATAACATGAGCAAGACACGACAGTTACAATATCATAATTATGATTAAATAAGACATCTATTATTGTCATGAAACAAAGACAGAGAGGTAAACGTAACAGTTCTTTATTAAAGGGTTGGTGGTGATCTTGAAGATCTTCAGACAGGTGTCATGAGCATAAGCAGTTCAAATGACAGTCACACTGAACTGGTGAGTCTTTCAGCTTGCAGGTAGGAGACAAGGATGATGATGATAACTGGTAATGTCTAATTTATTGAATCTAGCGATCAGTCTGGCCAAGGGTACAGCTACTAGGATGCATCTGTTTTCGTCGGATGGAGGTGTATCGGTAACAAAGTCTATTCCCAGGTGAGACCATGAATGGTGAGGAATGGGTAGAGGATGGAGCTTGCCTTCCGTTGGCACAGATGGGACACCCTTGAACAAAGCGTTCACCTGGCCACCAGTAGCGTTCACGGAGGAGCGAGAGGGTCTGCTGGTTACCTGGATGCCAGAGACAAATAAACTCCATGAGGGTTATACGGACGTTAGGCCCTGTCCCAAATGGCACACTTTACATGCACTTTCATTCTTGAGGACTTACAATAGCTGCCACGAGTAAGTGTATGTTAAGACCATGAGACCGTAGGGTGTCCCATTTGTCATTTTAGGTTTCAAAAGGGTGCTCACTGATGGCAATTAATGTGCAGATGATTTTTGAAATTGCTCCTTTTCTAAATCTCGTCACACTGAGGAACACTACAAAGTCTTTCCAGAATGAGTTTTCAAATGCCGTTTCAGGTCTGAGTGATATGCAAAACTCTTTTCACACTGAAGACACCTGAAAGGCTTCTCTCCAGTGTGAACTCTCATGTGAACCTCAAGGGTTCCTTTCTGACTGAAACTCTTTCCACACTGAGAGCACGTAAAAGGCTTCTCTCCAGTGTGAACTCTCATGTGAGACTCAAGGTTTCCTTTAGTTCTGAAACTCTTTCCACACTGAGGGCAGACGAACGCCTTCTCTCCAGAGTGAATACTCATGTGAGTCTTAAGGTGTCCTTTTTGTGAGAAGCTCTTCCCACACTGTTTGCAGCTGTAAGGGTCCTCTCCAGTGTGACTTCTCAAGTGGATATCAAGGGATACCTTGTATGTAAAACTCATTCTACACTGGGTGCAGGTGTAAGGCTTCTCTCCGGTGTGAATTCTCATGTGAGTTTTGAGGCTTAATTTACTACTTAAACTCTTTCCACACTGAGGGCAGACGAACGCCTTCTCTTCACTGTGAATTCTCATGTGATCTATAAGATGTCTATTTTCTGAGAAGCTCTTCCCACACAGTTTACAGGTGTAAGGCTTCTCTCCAGTGTGAATTCTCATGTGACACTTAAGATTTCCTTTTTGTGAGAAGCTCTTCCCACACTGTTCGCAGGTGTAAGGCCTCTCTCCAGTGTGACTTATCAAGTGGATATCATGGGATACCTTGTATGTGAAACTCATTCCGCATTGGGTGCAGGTGTAAGGCTTCTCTCCGGTGTGAATTCTCATGTGAGTCTTGAGGCTTATTTTAGTACTGAAATTCTTTTTACAGTGAGAGCACATGAAACGGTTCTCTCCATTCTGATTTCCCATTTGGACTTTAAAGTTTCTAGTTCCCGTTTCTTGTGCAGAACTCTTTTCAGTCTGTGAACAACTAAAAGATTGTTCTCCAGTTATGAAATCATGATCTTTCTCTTCTATTTCATTCAGTTCTTGACTCTCTTCTTTCAGCAGCATCAGGTCTAAGGTGAACAGAGACAATAACACCAGTTTAATGGCACAAAGCAGTAGACATCAGAACATTTAGACATTTAAAGCAACAAACAACATATATACTAGATCCTATAGCCACTGTATCATTATCTGTAGTGTGAGTTTTCATACATCTTAAAACTTTTAGTTTTATAAATGGGGACAATATTTGAAGGAAGAACAAATATTGTTTTGCTCATCACATTGAAAATAACATTTAAATATTATAATATTATAGTTTTGAAGTGCTGGAATAAGACATTTGTCTATTTCTGTCACAATACCACAATTGCAGATAGTATTACTACATTAAATCCTGGTGAATGTTGTTGATTAGTGGACTTCAAGTCTTTTATAACTTGTTCATTCATGGCTCAATGTTGCACCTGGTTTCCACGTCAGTGCTATTTGATCTGATATCTGTTATGTATTTTTTTGTAGATGTTATGTAGAACTCAGCACTGAATCTTAATGCTTCTCACTAGACCTTGTAGCGATCAAAGAATTTATATACAGACTTTGCAGCGATGTTATTAATTCTGTGGTGAATTCAACGTATTTCTCCACTGGATCTACCAGCACTGTCTAGTAACCATGTCACGTGATCGAGATCGATTCGTAAGTAGTTCGCACCAACCTATTTTTGGTTTGAACTAATAAACAGCCTGTGACGCATAAATGAGTAGCGCAGTTTTGTTCTGCTTTAATTTAGTTTTCCATTTGATGTTGGGAAACGTTGTTGTGGTCGTGTCAGCGCGACCTATATCAATTTTGGTCGCAGCAGCAGAACATTTTTCTGCAAAATGAGACCATTTGCTCACAGTCTGGAGTCCTGCCTTATTGGTCAACCTCTAATATTAACTTAAACTATGGTTAAATCATGTTTCTAAAAAAGATGTGACATTTTAAAGCAGCACTAGGTAACTTTTCAACCTTCATAATATATTTTCAAGACTCTTGTGATGATACATCGACTTACAATAGGTTGAATGACACGTCTGCCATAGCCTGACGGGGTCTGTATTGTTTTTAATCATACTTTTAAACTTCGGGTTTCGGATAGTAACCCGAGAAAAAAAAGAACTACAAAATTCGACTGCTTTACGGCATATACGTCACTTCCACCATCACCCCCACTTCCTTAAATTCGGACGTGCGAGCCCAACTATCCTTTTTATAGTTTGCCGGATGTTATAGTCATGGCCGAGGCAGCACAGAAAAAGAAGAAAGCAAAGGTTTTGTCGGAAAAATGCAAAAAGAGGAAACAAGAAAGTGATCGTATTAAAGGCAGGACGAGGATCAACATTGGGCCAGCATTTGCTCGTTGGCGTGAGCTGAAGGAGGTCAATATATTATATCAAATCAAATCAAATCACTTAATTGTCACTCTACCATATGCACAAGTGCAACAGTAGGTGAAATTCTTAGGTGCAGTCCGAGCAAACATAGTAGTCATGACATGACATGTACAACATTTAAAGGGTTAGTTCACCCAAAAATGAAAATTCTGTCAGTAATTACTCACCCTCATGTTGTTCCAACCATGTAAGACCTTCGTTCATCTTCGGAACATAATTTAGTATATTTTTGATGAAATCTGAGAGCTGTCTCACTCCTCCATAGGCTTTCAGAGGGAATGAAACTTGATGGCCCAGAATAGTAAGTAAAAACGTCATTTAAGGAGTCCAAATGACTATAGTGGCTCTGTATTAAGTCTATCATGCGACGAAAATACTTTTTGTGCGGAAAAACAACAAAAATAACGACTTTATCACACTAGTATTGTTGTTCAATTTGAGTGCCACGACGCATGCGCGAGAACTGAGATTCTTCTTCTACTACTACTTGACTGGCTGCTCACTCTTTCGGAGTAGGGTTAATCTCAGTTCTCGCGCATGCGTCGTGGCACTCCCGCAAACTCTCGTCAGAGACTCAAATTGAACAACAATACTAGTGTGATAAAGTCGTTATTTTTGTTGTTTTTCCGCTCAAAAAGTATTTTGGTCGCATGATAGACTTAATACAGAGCCACTGTAGTCATTTGGACTCCTTAAATGACGTTTTTACTTACTATTCTGGGCCATCAAGTTTCAGTCCCTCTGAAAGCCTATGGAGGAGTGAGACAGCTCTCAGATTTCATCAAAAATATACTAAATTATGTTCCGAAGATGAACGAAGGTCTTACATGGTTGGAACAACATGAGGGTGAGTAATTACTGACAGAATTTTCATTTTTGGGTGAACTAACCCTTTAAGCAACAACAGATTACACATCTGATGCGCACACAATTACTCACAGCTACTCTATATTGACGATATATGGTTATTACCTACCACTCAAACATTGAATTGAAGTATCATATAGATTCTGTAAAACGGTAACCAATAGACTAGACTACTATAATGACGCTGGCTTGTAAACGTGAGCGTTTGAAAAAAAAAAAAAAAATGAAATTATATTCATATGACATGCGGAAACATATGCCACTGTATCTGGGATGAAGACATTTCACACGCGACGCAAGCAGAACACCTGCATGTGAACTCTTCCTGCAGTGTTCAGGGCTATCATAGTTGTCATGTCAACAAATGCACGTGCTATATGCATCCCCTGATGTAGGATGACAGAGTTTACGACAGGACAATACTGTTTCCCAACTGTAGGGGGACCCCGAGAGCAAAACCTACCTAGTGCTGCTTTAATCAAAGGGTGGAGATGATGGTGGACATTAGCAGCAGGGAAGAGCTACAACTCCGTACCAGTGGACAGAGTCAGCTTTAAACATCTCTGAGAACTCAATATGGTCACTCACAGGAGCATCAGACAAGACTAAGAGGGGTAGTTCACACCAAAATTTTTTAAATTATTTTATTAATTACTTGCGTCATTCAAAATAGACTTTTGTTCATCTTCAGAACACAAATGAAGATCTTTTTGATGAATTCTGAAAGCTTTGTCTCAATCCATTAACAGCTACGCAACAACCACTTTGACGCTTCAAAAAGTTCATAAAGGACTTCTGGTTTGGGCGACGCGAATGGCATGAGCGCACTCAGTGAATTAAGTGCCGGTAGTTTCTTTGCCAGATAATCACGAGTTCACCGCATGGGTTGATTTTCGTCATTTTGTAAACTCGGGTAGGCTACATTTAGTTGAGTGACTGATTCGCCAGGCCTTTTTATTTCTTTTTTCGTTATGAGAACTCAAACCTGCGCAATGCAGTATATATTTTTTTCACTCTCCTTTGATTTTAAAGACTCGGATACACAGCGTGAACTTTTTTTTTTACATTAAAATGTCTGTCAAATTGAGATAATAGGATCAGGAGCACCGCGAAACTCACTAGCCAGAAGAGATGAGTGACTATCACAGTAAAGTGATCTCAGACGGCCCTCCTGTGGTGAAAAGAGGCACACTCTCCTTAAAACTCACTTTCCCAAACACAGTAAGGGTTATTTTTAGAACCTATTTTTAGAAGTTTGGATTCAGATTATTACCATGTTTGTTACAGTATGTTTGTTGTTCCACTTTGTATTGTTTTGTAGCTGATGTTCATTGCAGCAAATGGATGTAGCACAGAAAATGGACCTTGTAAAAGAAGTAGTTACAGGGTTTTTCCTGCATGGAGAATTACGAGGTGGCCGCCTCCGTCAAATTTCATGCCGCCTCCGTCTGTCGACAAAACTCAAGACAGGCAGTCACTTGCTCAGATTAGGTATGTTGTGATAATTAAATAATCATCAGAAATACATATTGTCACATGATCCTTCAGCAATCATTATTAGTATATTATGATTTTCTAGTACAAAGTCATCTAAAGCCATTCCATAGCTTTCCTCCGCTGTAGCTGTCAATCATTCTCTGTTCAGCATTCAAACTGCGCGTCGTGTTTGGTTACAGTCAGCAGCACGGTAAAGATCACTCCAATATGATATAATCCCGTTATAATACTTGATATGTAGATAGGGTGACCACCTGCTAATAAGGCCAAGGGGGGACAAGGGGTATGTTTCTGAGGGACAATGTGGGACACTGCCTGGCACGGCTGTGCCCCCACCCCACGGGCAGACTCACTGATAGTGGTTTACCCATTTCTAGCACATAGCACCTTACATGGTATATTAATAATGCCCTATTCCCCTAAACATGTGTAATTGCTCATGAATAGGCCAACCAATGTGTATTTTTTTTCTAAATAAAGATTCATAATATTTTGAACATTCAATTAATTGACAGATGCACTTCCACTTACGATTTACTTTAGCTATTTAATTTAATTTATTTTTAATTACAATTTATTCACTTTAAATAAATGATAATATAAAAGTATAGGATTAACAGGAATTGTAGTTTCTCAACACAACAGGAACAGTAAAAAAAAAAAAAAAAGAAGTCTTAACTTCACGGAACGAGAAGGGGGAGGAAGGATGGTAAACTTGCATGTTAGTAAAGGCAGGTGCAGGGGGAAAAAAACTGTTCAGTGTTCTGGGGGCACCTTTAGAACTTTAGGGACACCTTTAGGACTCAAACCTTTTTACCAGCATCTGAATCAAATAAGGAAGAAAGATAAGAGACAAAATTAAAGCAACATTAATTTTTATGATAAGCTTCCAAATGGTTTTCCAGTATAGACAGAGGAGTGCAAACCCATCACCATCACAAGGTGACAACAATACAAAAAGGTGCCAAGATGCAATCCTATGTAAAACAATGACCTAAAAGGCTACCGTTTCCTACCACAACTGTGCCACAATCTCCTGATGTAGTGTGTTGTATTGTGCAGTGTGATACACACTCGTCAGTCGTCACCTCTGCAGCAGTCACTTTGTCAGCTAGAAAGTCGTTTTTAGGTCGGAGGACCTCGGTCTCTTGCTGTTGGACACTTGTGAGTCTCCGTGAGTCTGTGTCGTTTGACATCGTATTCCCCTCCATGTCCGTTTGAGAAGGACGTTTTGCAAAGGTCACAAAAAGCCCTCTCGGTATCCCCCTCAACACCTTTCAGCCACAAATATTCATTTTCCCAGTCTTTCTTGTACCCACACTTTCTCTTTTTAATTGATGATGGCGGTGCCTCAAACTTTCTCCATTTTTCGAAATGGAAAACGCGCATCTAAAAGTTCCTTCCCAGTGTGTCTGGTATGCACGTGCGTGCGTTGTCATGACAACAACGAAAAAGTTGACAACAACCTAGTCAGCAGTTCAACGGAGGGGTGGGTGTGGCAACAGTAGCGTGCTGAACTGTCAAGTAATGTTCGTTTGGCTGCCTGGGGCTCGAGGATATAGAGCGACCAACTTTTTTTTTTTTGAGCAAGCATCGATTATGTGTGACACGGTCTCAATTTGCGGGACGCATGAATAGGGGTTCAAACGCTGTGCGCGCACGCGCTACGCGGGACGGGTGGTCACCCTATATGTAGATAAAATAATTGATCTTCCTGGAGTTTATCTAGTGGTTTCTGAACGATGTTGTGTTCGCTACCCGGGTGACAACACAAGGACTATTACTAGAACAAATAATCAGTGAACTTTTGGACTGATATACATAGTAGACTAGGATTTGTGCGCTCAACGCTCATCTTCTCTTTGTGCTGTGAACTTTTCAATGTGCACTTGTGCTGCACTGCGCCCTCTGATTCCATGTTGCTTTAAGCGCATCATTCTGCACCCGGGATGCGCATAAGCGTTATTTTGCTGCTCTGTTTTGAAGCGCTTCATATATTTTCATAGTTTTGTGCACTTAAAGATTATTTAAATAATATCTTGTTCTCACGTATCTTTCATATATTTGTTGTCCCTTACCAGAGCTGCACATTAGGTTTACAATAAACTATAAATCTTGTAATTTTATATTATTTGTGTAGGCCCATATAATTATTTACATAATTAAATATAAATTAAAAATTAAATATAAATTGTTTTTCATAAATGTATTTAATAAGAACACAAAGTAATTTGTACCTTTTCATTAACATGTTTAGATTTTATAAAATTAGTCCAAAGATTTTTTTTCAAGAATTACTTTTTGTAATTGCAATTTTTCTAACTATCCACTAACCTAATTGAATAATATTTTTGTCATAGTTTATGATTATATATTTTTATTCATTTATTGTTTTTTCTATAATGAGTGTGTACTTAGTGGATTCTGGATTGTGTTTAACAAATAAAAGAGTGACCATTAGTTCCACAAACACAGATGTATAGATATTCTATAGTGATGTAGAAATACATGAATCATACATTTATAACCCTTTTATTTTGCCAGTTTGTTTCAGTTATTTACTGAATTGAATATATATTTAAATATTTAAAGGTGTTAGCTGTAATCTTACACTGCAAAGTGATAATTTAAAAGGGATTAAATTAATAATTATTTAATGATTGAAGCATGTAAAAAATGTATAACAAAGCCCTAAAACTGACAATTAATTGGCAAAAATCGCAAGCCGCGGGTTGGCTGGGCCAAGCAGGATTTGACCACCTCTGCCTCTTTTTGAGCCAGGAAAAATCCTGAGTTATTAATTGCAATTTTGAAATAGAGACCAATATGCAGAGACAGAGTTATCTCATTTAATGTTAATGGTGTATTAAACCCTCAAAAGCGGAAGCTGAGCATTTGAAACTTAGACAAGGGAGACTTAAATATTTATTTTCATCTTTTTGTAAATCTGGTCACAGACAGGGAGTTACGATTCTTATATCAAGTCAAGTAACTTACAAGCATTTGTCGGAAAGGAAAGATAAAGAAGGTAGATTTACATCTACGCCCCTCCTGGTAGTCAATGGTCTTTCTTCAGGCAAATATTTAATATGATATCAACAGAATCCAAGGGCATACTTATATGTGGAGGTGACATGAATATTCACTGTCAAAACTGGACTATTCTGGGAAAAATCCTATACTTGAAAACTGGATGAGCAAGAAAGTTAATATCAAGTTAAGAGAAATTGGTATTGATATTTGAAGAATTTTTTATCCAACTGGACGAGACTATACGCACTTTTCAGATCCCCATTCAACGTACAGTCGGAATTACTTCTTTACTTTTCTTAAAGACAAAAAAACCCTCAAACCAAGGTCATACATTATAGATTGAAAGCAATACAGCAGAGTTTTGAAATTTAGTATAGAACTCTATACTCACAACCAACAACGCAAAATGAACAGCATATTGAAAAAAAATCCTTAATTCTTTAAACCTGCCGAGCAGAAGAGCAGGGTTCTAGCTTAACAAAAGAAATTACAGAAATGGAAATAAATAAATCAATAACAAGACTAAAAGCTAACAAAAGCCTGGGTACAGATGGATACACATCTGAATGGTACAAAGGCTTTCGAGAACAGATAGTCCCAAGACTCTAAACTGCGTGCAACTGGGCTTTCCGAAGGGGGAACCTACAATTACAATTATTCCTAAAGACGCAAAAGAAATGCAAAAATCTGGACTCTTCCCTATATGTTGGGTTGGGTACCGAAATTCGGTGCCGTTACTATGTAACTATGAATCAGAACACAGATTTCGGTGCCACTTAAATTCAAACGTGCTTTCACACTTTTGCTCAGTGCGCATCACATTTCACAACTATTCAGTATTTTCAACCACATGTTTATTTTAGGTTTCAGACATTTAAATGCACATATTAGCAAAAAACACACCGATGTCTAAAGCGGCAATGACAATCCTTTCAAACAGTTATAATTTTACTACGCGTTTACACATTATAAAGTTTACTCTATTCTTCTCCCAGTTCAGCGGTCACTTACTTTCATGTATTTCGTGAGACATGGATGAATCTATGTGATGTAAATCCGACAGATCCGGTTCTCTGAGGCAAACTAACACAGCGGCACCCATCGCGCATTATAGATCAACTAACACACATATTTGAAAATCAGAATCTCAGATAGTTCATGACATAGTTAACAAGTTTGTGAATATTTTGAATAAAAAAGAACAAAACTAGAAAAAATACAAATAAAGAGCCAACCTTCAAACAGAACACTCAAGCCAGAGGGTTAAAATCTGCCTTTTATTTCTAAATTATGACATTTTATGATGTAAAAATCATACTAACAATAAGTACACCTCAGGAATATTATAAAAATAATTTTAAGAAAATCCACATCATGGGATATTTAAAAGCCAAGCTATAATGGCAGATGAACATTTGACTAAAATATATATACAGGAATTAAATCCGTGGACACGTAACTTATTTAGGATTTGGCAAGATATAATTAATAATTTAATACGCTTGGGATCAATATTGAGATGGCCCGCTTACGATTCAACATTTGCTCCAAATAATATAGACGATAGTGTTGGAAACTCGTTTCGTCGTTGAAGCAGAGACCAGTATCACGTACGGTAGCATTTTAAGCCATTTTCTAGATTCAGTAGCCTGTGATGGCTACTGAGCTCAAAGGCATATCAGTATCAGTCAGAAACGAGCTTGTGTATCTAAAAGAGGACATTGAGCCATCATAAGGCTTGTGTGCTAGCATCAGTGACAGGTGAAGTACAGACAGCGGGTGGTTCATGTATTGCAGGGCCAGGACACTGTTGTAGTCATGCAGCAGCACTTTTGTGAAAGGTCAGTAAATTAAGGACAATTAAGGGCACGAAACTTGTATTGTTTATTGTATTGTGACATTATGAATTAACTAATAAATGTACAAAGCTGAAATGTTTAGTGTGTGTCATTCATGTTGCATATGTTACTTCACAGTAACCTTCAGTTAACCCTTGTATAATAGTAAAAAAAAAAAATAGTAAAAATGTTAATTTTGAAACCTTGTCAATGATCCGAAAAACACTTAGTATGCCAATGGTATTTTGTGTGCTAGTTAGTGAAGAGACTAATTCCCAATATTTGGTACCCAATCTACCGGCAGAGTAATCAATATATAACTATATAGTTTATTGAATTACAAAAATGCTGTAATACTGTGATGGCTTACATTTTTTTGCCACATTTTATTGTTACCACAATTGATTGGATGTAATCTCTGTTTCACAAATTGTGGTTTGTTTTTTTATTAAAGCCATTATACCCAATTGTTGAATGTATTTAAGATTTCAGGTATCATCCAAATGTAAAGGAATGAGAAAATTACTTTAATAATAATAATAAAAAAAAGTAAGTTCATAAAGAGATCCATATGAAATTGAGCGGTTTAGTCCAATATTCTGAAGAGACACGGTGCTTTATATGATGAGCAGATTGAATTTAGGCTTTTATTCACATAAAAAGAATTACCAACTCACACATCAGTTGTGGTAAACAGAAGCTCAAGCATGTCTGATGTGCGAGGACCAATGAGGTTCATTCTCGTGTTACGCAGCACGTTTGAGCTTCAGAAAGATCTGTTCTTGCAATCTGTTCTCTTCTTGGAAGTCGGACCTTCTCAGGTTCACTTGAAGGCAAGCATGACCAGACCATATTTGTCTGGTCATGTGATCTCAACATGTCTGACCACATGAGGGACCCGCTCCATATCAAATAGAGTCTGGGAAACTACGTCATTGCGCATTGCATTATGGGTAGTCGCCGCCATGTTTTAGGACACGCTCAGGAGCGTACAATGATAACAAAGGTGAATCACCTGAGGAAAAAACGACTGTATTTACTTTAATACTTTTTAAGAACTCTTGCTTGCACTCACTTATAATAAATGGACTAATATTTGAATCTCTTACGTACATGAGCGCTCAGTCGTGCGGCCAGGACATTGCACATATTCATCATGTTTCATGCAATCAGAAATCAGATGGCCGCCTTCTATCGCACCACACATTGGTTTGTCTTTTGCAGTTTATTTTTTAATAGCCTAACTAAAAAGTCTGTATCTGATATATAAAATAATAAATATACTTATTAGCTTGATCTCAGCCAGTGGATAATTTATTCAATCAACATAGCCTATATCATATCGCCCTAATTCCTTAACGTTAAAGCATTAAAGGATAACAGATTATGGCTCGTAATGCAGCTTTTGAAATTATTTGTATTTGAAAGCGCTTTAGCCTACAGTACTAAAAAGTTTTACTGGACTTAAATGGAACAAGAACAATATTTCCTTCTACTGAGAGAAGCTGAACAATGAAGCATTTGCAGACGCGTTTCGTGCATTATTTATGGTGTGAGCACATTCAAGCGGTTCAGAAAATATTCATCTGTAATATCGGTTATAAATAATAAATACAAATTATAAAGACACATTTTGGCTAAGTTGTTTATTTCCGAGTGTTATGCTGCCTTCACGTGCTCTCTGAATTATTGTAAATAGGAGTTTCCTAGGTAAAAATTGCACGTGAACGCGCTCCACCCCTCGAAATATGAACGAGATGAGTTCATACTTCATAATCACGACTTTAGAAGTGGGAATTGTCAAATTTCCGATAGCACGTGAAGGCAGCATTACTTTCACTTACTTTTGTTATTTCCAAGCTGGTAAACTGAAATATTGCGCATGATTTGAGATATGTTTTCCACGCAGGTTGTAAGAGAGGCTATGACAGTTCATAACACAGCAAGCGTTCACCATTCTAATGTGTTTTTAACTTTATAATACAAGTTTTAAAGTCTACCTCCACTATTACTCATTCTCTAATGTAGTGTCTGTGTCCTAAAGTCCGCGAATGCATTGCGTTGGTGACGTCACGTTCCCATTCTCTATAAAACCACTTTAATTAGGACACTCACATGACATTCTTCAAAAATATCATTCATTTCTGTAGAGCTGGACATTTTAATAAGGATCAAATGATTTCAAATTTGAGAATGAAACTAACCTGTTTGTTCCTCAGTATCTTCTTGTTTTACTCTGAATGTTTCTTCAATCTTCATGTCTTCACTTTCCTCTTTAATAAACGCCATCTTTATAAAAGTGTCACATGGATCTCAGTCGCTTCACCAGGAGTTTTTCTGTCATGTTTAAGATGAGAATAATTACCAGAAAGAAAAATAAAGCTAAACTAAATATCTGGGTGCGTCTCAATCAAAGTGATTACCACCCCCAGCAGTACAAATTAATAAAAGAACACAAATTCGTATTTAATGATTTGTACTATATTACATTTTATTACACATTACATTGCATACAATTTTCAAGAAAACATTTTCAGTTGGTTTGTTAAAGTTAATTAATTAAACCTCCTTTTATCCCATCATAACTTTCTCCAGTGACCGAATTCGTGTTTACGATGAAATGAGACGCACCTTTTCTGTTACTCATGTATGTGTAGGCTTTACATAACATATATTAATATTAGATGAAGTAATACAATTGTCCATTTAATGCAGAATAATTATTTTAATCAGAGAAATAATTTGAGTAATCTATAATAATTATACAAATCGACTGAACGCTATTAATTTCTATCGATCCAAACACGTTAAATGTTTTAAAACACAAACCTTTCTTCAGCCGATTCACAACAAATGCAGGGTCGCGACGCAGACTTATGACGTCACATCGCCAGACCAAAATAAAAGTCCCATTCACAAGTTGCTGTCTCAAATCACAAAGTGGATTTAAATTTACATGCAATAACACACAGTTCAAAATATTAAGAAACAAATAAGGTTAATATTTGAATCCTTGAAGAAATGCATATTTAAATACATGTAGCCTAATGATGTGCCCCATGATCTTATATGTGAGATTCTGTGTAAGACTTAAAACAGTCATGATAGGGTGCAGAAACTATTACATACCAAGGGTTGGTAACAAATTTTTCAGTAACAAGACATTTATAAACTGATGTTTGGATGCATTTTTCTAAAGTGCCATAGCAAAAACTATAACTTACTCAAACAAGGTTGCCAATAAAATTAAACACAGACAAATATACAACAATGTATTGGTAACATTCGGTCTAGCACTTTCAAATATGACAAACTGTCCTAAATTAATAATAGACTTACAATATTTAAATAAATACACATCAATGTTATGAATACACATGTTTATCTAATTCGAGTGTCGTCAGTGTTTGATGAATGAACACATTTTGTCCAGTGAAGTGAACACTGAATAGAAACCCTCAGTCGGAGCGCAGCTTGTGTAGATTTATGAGTAAAAATTATTGACTGCTTAATTTGGACATTTATTTGCATACTTTTACCATTACATATCTGGGGCCCGTTTCAGAAAGGAGGTTAATCAAATCAAATCAAATCACTTTATTGTCACACAACCATATACACAAGTGCAACAGCAGGTGAAATTCTTGGTGCAGTTCCGAGCAACATAGTAGTCATGACACGACATGTACAACATTTAAAGCAGCATCAGATTACACATCTGATGCGCACACAATTACTCACAGCACAGTAAACTCTACAATAAACAATAAATAATTTACACAATGTGAGTGTAGTTCTCACAGCTTTAACCAATATACACATATTTACAATATACATATACTTTAAACAATATACACTAAACATACATTAAACAGTATACATTAAGCTATAGTAATAATAATATACAATGTATAGTATACATTATTATTCACAGTAGAGATCCAATGTACAATAGGTGCTATATGATAAATAATAAATGATAAATAAATGTGTATATAATGTGTGTGTATCTACAGTGGGTTGTGCTGAGTGATATTCTGTCCAGTGTGTGTTATGATCCTGATGGATCAAGAGTTAAGTAGTCTGATTGCCTGTGGGAAGAAGCTGTTCTGGAGTCGGCTGGTGCGTGTTCTAATGCTGCGGTACCGTCTGCCTGATGGCAGCAGTGAGAGCAGCCCATGGTTCGGGTGGCTAGAGTCTCTGATGATCCTCTGAGCTCTCTTCACACACCGCCTGGCGTAAATGTCTTGGAGGGAGGGAAGCTCACCTCCGATGATGCAGCTGGCCGTGCGCACTACCCTTTGCAGGGCTTTTCGGCTGCGGGCGGTACTGTTGCCGTACCAGGTGGTGATGCAGCCAGTCAGCAGGCTCTCCATAGTGCTGGTGTAGAAGCGTGTGAGGATGTGGCGGCTCATTCCAAACCTCCTCAGCCGTCGCAGAAAGAAAAGGCGCTGATGAGCCTTCTTCACAACGGCCTCGGAGTGGACGGACCATGAGAGTTCCTCTGTGATGTGGACACCAAGGAACTTGAAGCTGCTGACTCTCTCCACCGGTGCTCCATCGATGGTGATGGGGCAGTGTTCTCTCTCATTACTCCTGAAGTCGACCACCAGCTCCTTGGTCTTGCTGACGTTGAGGGAGAGGTTGTGCTCCTGACACCACCGTGTCAGTGTGTGCACCTCCTCGCTGTAGGCAGTTTCATCATTGTCAGTGATGAGACCTACCACCGTCGTATCGTCAGCAAACTTGATGATGGTGTTGGAGCTGTGGGTTGCCACACAGTCATGTGTGTACAGGGAGTACAGGAGTGGGCTGAGAACACAGCCCTGAGGGGCTCCAGTGTTGAGAGTCAGTGGTGAGGAGATGTTACTGCCCATTCTGACTACCTGGCGTCTGTTTGACAGGAAGTCCAGGATCCAGCTGCATAACAAGCTGTTTAAGCCTAGAGCCCGGAGTTTAATGTCAAGTATGGAGGGCACAATGGTGTTGAATGCTGAGCTGTAGTCTACAAACAGCATTCTCACATATGTGTTCCTCTTTTCCAGGTGGGAGAGAGCAGTGTGAATTGTTGATGAAATGGCATCATCAGTGGAGCGGTTTGTGCGGTATGCAAACTGCAGTGGGTCCAGTGAGGGGGGGAGAACAGAGCAGATGTGGTTTCTGACTAGTCTCTCAAAGCATTTGCTGATGATGGGGGTCAGAGCAACAGGACGCCAGTCGTTTAAGCAGAGTGTTTTTGATTGCTTCGGAACAGGAACAATGGTGGACGTTTTGAAGCATGTGGGGACCACAGACAGGGAGAGGGACAGGTTAAAGATGTCCGTAAAAACTCCAGCCAGTTGGTGCGCGCACGCTCTGATCACGCGGCCCGGAATGCCGTCTGGACCCGCTGCTTTACGGACGTTCACCCGCTGGAAGGATCGGGTTACATCCGCTAAAGATACGGAGAGTGCACTAACCTCTGTATCTTCAGACGCTCTCTCTCTCTCCGCGAGGGCGGTGTTAGTTCCCTCAAAGCGAGCATAGAAGGTGTTGAGCTCGTCCGGGAGAGAGGCAGCAGTGTTCACGGTGGAGTTTGTGTTCCCTTTATAGTCCGTGATGGTGTTAATTCCCCGCCACATGCTTCTAGAGTCGGTGGTGTTAAACTGTCCTTCAATCTTGTCCCTGTACTGGCGTTTTGCTGCTCTGATGGTTTTCCGGAGGGCATAACTTGCTTGTTTATGCTCCTCCGCATTACCGGAGTTAAAGGTGAAGGTCCGCGCATTGAGTGCCGCGCGAACATCCCCATTTAGCCACGGCTTCTGGTTTGGGTACAGCCATATTGTTTTGGTCGGAACAACGTCTTCTACGCACTTCCTGATGAAACACGTTACGCTATCAGCGTAGACCTCGATGTCGTCATCAGAGGCCGACCGGAACATCTCCCAGTCCGTGTGATCAAAACAGTCCTGTAGCATAGAGTCCGATTGGTCCGACCAGCACTGGATGGTTCTGAGGGCGGGTGCTTCCTGTTTCAGTCTCTGCCTGTAAGCGGGCAAAAGTAGGATGGAAGCGTGATCCGATTTGCCAAATGGTGGGCGCGGGAGTGATTTGTAACCATCCTTGAAGGGGGAGTAACAATGATCCAGAACGCGGTTCCCTCGTGTGTTGAAGCTAACATGTTGGTGGTATTTGGGTGTGATGCGCTTGAAGTTGGCTTTGTTAAAGTCCCCGGTCACAATAAACGCAGCCTCAGGATGCGCGGTTTCCTGCTCACTCACTGTCCTATACAGTTCCTTTAGTGCCCGGTCTGTGTCGGCTTGTGGGGGAATATACACAGCTGTGATGATGACCGCTGTGAATTCCCTCGGTAGCCAGAATGGTCAGCACAGAACCATGAGAAGTTCCAGATCAGGGGAACAGAAAGACTTGATAGAATGTACGTTCCTCTGATCACACCAGGATCTGTTGATCATAAAACACACACCCCCGCCTTTGCTTTTCCCGGAGAGATCTTTTTCTCTGTCCATTCGGTGCACGGAGAACCCCGCGGTTTCGATGGCCGAATCTGGAATCTCAGCGGACATCCAAGTTTCTGTGAGGCAGATAATGCAGCAGTCTCTCGTCTCTCGTTGGAAAGAGATCCGCGCTCTCAGCTCGCAGAGTTTATTGTCCAGAGACTGAACATTTGCCAGTAAAATACTGGGAAGCGGGGGTCGGTTTGCGCGGCGTCTTACTCTGATGAGCACGCCGGCTCTGCTTCCCCGTCTCCGGCTGCATTTGCGCGGTCGGGCCGCCCAAACAAAAGGATCCGCTGCTGTGTTTGTAAGCAGCGTGTCGTCACTGAAGAATTTAAAGTCCGGTTTTCGGTGTGCGATTGCCGAACCAATGTCCAAAAGTGTCTGTCTGTCGTACGTAGTAAGGCAGACAACATCCAAGACAAAAAACACAAAAACTATAAACAGAACAAACAAAAAACTACAATGTTTCAGCAGAGCTTGCGACGTTGCGGCCATCCTCGGCGCCATCTTGACTCTCAGAGTTAGAGTTAAGTGAAAACTCTGAGTAAGTTGACCCTGAACTGAGGGAAACTCTGGGTTTTCTATTTCAGAATGGGAGGTATGTGAAACCCGAGAAAGCAGGGTAAATCAAGCCTGTTTCTAAAAGAGAGGTAACTTATACTCGGAGTCAGTTACCAGGGTAACTTACTGTATGAACCTAACCTGGTCAGGAGCAGGTTTTCTTTGGTAAACCCAGAGTTTCTAATGGTCTCCTCCCCCTTTTTAAAGCGCCAGCCGTGTTTAAATACTTCATTCATTCATGCTGCACTAATGCTTTTTATACTGACTATTTTTTCTTACCCTATTGGCAGATCATTTTCAAAATAAGAAAAATGCACTTAAAGCTACACTGTGTAACTTTTTTAGTTTATTCTTAGCTAAAAACACTTAGTTCTTTCAAAAATATAAGTGCTCATTAATGTATATTTACTTATTTCAAGTTATAAAGTATTCTCGTAAGTTTATAATATGCCATTGAAAATACATACGGGTAAGGGGTTCGAATGGGGGTCGCCATGTTGCCCCTCCATCTTGAAAGTACATTATCCAAAGAGGGACATACCCGTAAATTCAAGCTTCGCCTTTCGTGTTTTAACACTCGATGGCACCGTGTCTGGATTGAACTGGAAGCTATGTTAATCTTGGACTAAAACGGCCACCGTAGTAGTTAAAACGAAATCGGAATTGGGAGGAACAGAACCTAATATTTACTGGATGGTCATATACCTTTTCACCGCTAGATGGGGGAAAATATCACACAGTGTAGCTTTAAATTAGCTTTTTTTCCCCCAAGACTAAATACTTATGTATTTTCTCTTACATAGAAAATGCACATTGATTTAAGAATCTTTAGATATTTTGACTGGAAATTACAAGATAAAATAAAAGCATTTTTTGCAGTGCAGTTACATTCATTCACTGTGAATATTTTCATCAAGAATACACTGTCAAATTGACAGAGGTAAGGAAAGTTTGCCTCACTCTCACGTGAACTCTTTCTGAATATGTTTGTGTTGTTCCTGTGCACAAACTTTTCACATGTTTCACATGATTGCAGGTCAGTGGTGTAGAAATCAGGTTAAATGATGTTCACTTGATATCTTGCTGCAACCTCTGGAAGTAACCTAATAATTCGAATTTCCTTTAGGATTTCCAATGTGGTTGGATGCATATTCCAATCGCACCTGAAGCTGCTGCACATTGGACACACTGCATGAAAAGTGAGATTTTCGACCCCGTAAACGCCTGTATACTCCCGGAAATCTCCCTAATTTTCGGCAGTTTTCGACAATTTACAGGCAGCGAACGTCGCGTTCGTCTGTGCCACAAATTGTCGTAAACGAACCATGACGTAGGTGGAGAGCCCCCCGCTGAGACCACGCGGAAGGTGGAGAGCCCCCCGCTGAGAGACAGCGCAGAGGTGCGACGCCTCTAATTTGCATATGAATAGCAGCGAAACCAGAGAGTCAACTGCCAGACTTGAATTTACTCACTCACTATTGGCTGAAGCCACTACATTTAAAAAAGAAAAATCCCTCGTGATTGGTTGGCAGATCACTGCAAACCAATCATTATTGGTCCCCATGGCTCATTATAAATGTAAACCCCAATAATATATATATATAATTTATGTTGTAATAATTTGTTTTATATTAATGTTATTGTGCTATGAAGTATTCATACCATCAAGGAATATATGGGAAAATTATACGGACCGTGCCGTTTATTTAAAGAAAGAGCATTTATAAGCATACAGCTGTTCATTCAAAGAAAGGGCTTCATTTATAAAACACAGCTGTTTATTCAAAGAAAGAGCTTTATTGTTAAACACACAACTATGTACAGTGCAGCAGTAATGTAATGTAAAGTTCGGCGTGCTCCAGGCTGCGAGAGCGGTGGCCGCACAATCCATCCAGAAACCCCGTCAACAATGCCGTCTTCCCCATCAGATATGAGTTCAATGGTCGCGGACTTCCAAATGTCCACCTCATCCAGCTCACTCTCGCTTCCAGCAACTGTAATACAATCCATAAAGACAATAAGCAACCTGAAAAATACTCACATTGACAAAAAACGGATCTAATATAATAAATCTTACCCTTTTTCTTCTTGATCGACTCTAAACTTCGAGCTAAACTTCGCAGTTTCCGCCTGCTATGTAAGTTCAGTGTTTGTATCTGAAGCTGCGGCGTGTCGATTCATAATACGTCTTACAGGCAGCTGGAAAACAATTACATGAGACTGGTATTAATAAAAACAGTCACGGTAAAATTAAACTAGGAATGAGAAACACATTAGAAGTTACTTACACACAATTTCGTCGTGATCAGCGGTTAAATCTGGACTCTTGGAAATCGCTCCAAGCAGATAAGAGCTCACGGCTTCGTTATGAGGCGAGGATAGTCTGTGTAAACAAAATGTGCAGTTTTAAGCTCGGATCTATTAACGCATCCATTTCCTTATACAGCTGAATAAAAGCATATTCTTTAAATCGTCACGTTACATTACCCATGCTCTGGTTCATAGCGCCTGCAGTTTGCCTCAAGAGTTGTGAAGACGAAGACAGCCTCCTGAAAATGAGTCGAAAAAGTTGGTCGCGTCCAGGAGTTGAAGACGGCGTCCTGTCATTGTTGATCACGAAAAAGGAAAGCAGCAAAAAAAAAAAAAGGTTTAAAGCTCGTCTTCTACGCGTCATGGCCATGACCTCGACCTCACACGTCATTGGACTAGGGCTCTACTATGGAACGCGCCCGGGGCCAAATCTCTTTATACGAAACGCGTGACTTATAACTGTTTCAACACGCACTGTTTGTCCGCGTCAACGCAGCAATTTTTTACGTGTTTCTTTTGTATGTGTAGACACGCACATTCTGGTCGTGTAACAGACATACACACACAGTCGACGCACAGTTTTAACATGTTAAGAAGACACATTTGAACGTGTTTCTTAACGCGCACATTCTGTACATGTCGAAGTGTAATTTTTTTTATTTTTTAAAGCAGACTTACCTTTAGATGTAGCCTAGGCTACATACATATTAATATAAGATATTAATTAATTGCTTAACTGACTACTGTGCTAGAGTAAAGTAGCCTAATGTTACAATGTATATTAAGTAAATGCTTAATATTATACAATTATTATAATTTAGCTATATATAATTTCTAAAAGTATATATAGGCTAATTTACACAGCACATATCTATAACTGAAAACACACACACACACACACACACACACACACACACACACAACTTTATTCACTTTCACATAATAATGTTTTTGTAATTTGGTGTTTAGTTTGTTTATACTGTTCTGTCTCTGTTTTGTTTCCAGGAACATCTGATGAGTGCTATAATAAAATGACTTCATTATATTTAAAATATGTTTTGATATACATTTTATTAATATTATTAATATTTTATTTACCCATAACGTGTCTTTAGGAAGCCATAAGTTATAGAGACAAGAATAACTTTTGCCATTTAAATGCCACATTAATTTACTGAGGACCCATACAGCCAATGATCATGTGTGAAAACACTTATACATAAATTGATCACTTAGAAATCAAAACTAAGGGTTGAGAAAGAAAGAATATGCATACAACAAAATATATTGTTTCATAGCAGCTTCAGTAACAAGTTCAAAACAAATTCTGCTGTAAACCGGCTCTAACAAGCCAATATAGTGTCAATATTCAGCTCAAGTGACTTCAGTGTTGATTCAGTTCAGTTGATTTCAGTTCAACTGATTTCAGTTCAACTGTAAATTCCTCAGTTGTGCATATTTGTGTGTAGTTAGATATATGCAAAAACAACATTTTTGGAAGAGTTAAAATAGTTTTGCACAAAGTGTTGCTTTTGCAAGCGATGTCTGATGTTTTGCATGTTGTGTGTTTTGTGTGTAGAGTTACAAGAAATGGAGCCATATTTTCAGAAATTGTGTGTAAGCAATTAGATAAAACTGTAAATGAATCCAGTTTATTTTAGTTCAGGACTCATAGTCCAGGTGTTAGTAATCTGTGCTTAATCTTTGTTCCAGGCAACAATTTTTTAACTCGCGATTTACTAGATTAGGCCTACTCTTGGCATAATTTAAACCCTGTCCAGGAAACCACCTCTTGAAAATCTGCATTGATAATTCATAAAATGTGGTGTGAGCTCAATTTAAATGACAATTACAGAAAAAACACAATCTGACTTAACTATAAACACACAAACTTGTACTTTTCACATTTATGATTAATAGCCATTTAAAAAATCATTCACAGTGCAGGGTGGAAAAATTAATTTTGGTATGTAAACTGTACGCTTTACTTGATTTATTTGTGTGCTTTGGTTCATTGTCTTGTTGCATCACATAACCTCTCTAAAGGTTGAAGACATGAACTGCTGTCCTGTATATATTTTTTTTTACATAACATTGGTTATTGCTAATGACATACAGAGTAATTAATCTACACTGTGAGCCCGGACAAGTTGAATCTACTTAAAAAATTGGAGCAAACTGGTTGCCCTAAAAATGTAGTAATGTGAACTAAAACGAGTACATTTAACTTAAATTTAAGTTAACATTTTAACTTAAACTTTAAACTTGTTTTAGTTAAAAAAATTCAGAACCTAGATAAAACTCCCCCTGCTGCTACTCTGATTTGCATTTGTGTAGCTCACAGCATGTTCATTTACATGATAAAGCCTCCCCTAGAATTAAGGGGAGGGGGGGTCATGGGGGGACAACTGCCAAGCAAGGCCCACGTCAATTTCCGTCAATTTACGGCAGTTTTCGGAGTTGCCTGCAAATTGCCGTGCACAGTCGTAAACCTGAAGTTTCACGGCAATCTACAGTGCCACATACTGACGAAAATCCCACTTTTCATGCAGTGACACTGAATGATATTTATGTCAAATGTTTGTGAAGTCATTAAACCTACACCCATGAACATTTTATGCTTAAAGCTTTACCTGATTGAATTATGGTTTTATTTTTCATTTTTAATTGCTGCCACATTCTTTTTTTGCCTTTTGGATACCATGAAAATTAAACTTAATTAAAATAATAAACAATTAAACTTACATATTGACCAGGAAGTATGCAAAAGTCTTTTTGTTGGGTACTGTTGCCATGGTGAATCATAATTTTGGAGCTCCGTTGATCATGGCTTTTCATAGCCGTGGTGCACACGCTTAACCCTTATGTGCTGTTGGGGATGTTTTCATCCACTATGGGGGGGTTTTGAGTCTTAATTTGGCCATAACTTTCTCTGTGTTTCAGCAAATGGAATGATTTTTGGTGACAAATCTTAGTTTAACATATATTTTGAATTTTTTCAAAAACTCAACAGTACACTCTGGGCAAATTCACTACCCTTTTGTTATGTTCGTGGATGAAAACAGCCACTAAATTAAACTGCTGTAAAAATGTATCCAATAAATATTTTTACTTTTTTTTTTGTTGCATAAATCTGTTTCAACCTCAGTCCTGATCAAAACTACTAAATGTAAAAAAAAAAAAAAATCAGGATTTTAACTCTTTAATTGCCAAATTCATAAATGATGTCACTGATTTTGGGAAAAAAACACAAAATGACTTATTTTCAATATAAAATGTGATTGTGGACTGGATTTTTTTTAACCTTTTATCACAGTCTTGGACATGTCAAAGATCAGAAACAACATTGGCTTTGATCCATTGTTAGTTTTTGTGCAGCATCATATTTAAATTTTTTCTCCCTCATTTACTGTTCGTGGCTGTTTTTGCCCCATTGACTTCCATTATAACCACATTTTTTTATTGCAACGCCATGACACCATATACTCATGCATTTTTGATTGTTGATGGTTTTCCCTGTTGGGAAGAGGTAAAATTGGTAAATTTGACAGTTGATAACCATGTGGCACCATTAACCCTTTAGATAGGACTGTGTAAAAAAAGCTTAGTTTCTGGCTTTTCAATGGAGTTTTCTATGGACTTTTATATGGAGTATAACAGCATATTATTGTGTGTGTGTGTGTGTGTGTGTGTGTGTGTGTGTGTGTGTGTGTGTGTGTGTGTGTGTGTGTGTGTGTGTGTGTGTGTGTGAGAGAGAGACCTTACGTCAACTTACCTTGATGTATCTGAGAAAATCAAAATATGCACCTCAGCTCTCAGAACTACATGGAGTAAAAACAAAAACAAAGTAAGTGTATTTATGCACCTGCTGCCTTTTGATGGTGAGAAGTGCAGACTAAACATAAAAAAGGTAAGTGGATTTACACACTTGCATGCCATCCTGCTGATCACTTGATGGTGAGAAGAGCAGCAAGCAACATGAGAAGAGGCTTGAATTGTACCAAAGTTTTAGAAATTATTATGCAGCCTGACCCCTCCACTAAGCTGCAGGATGTATCATCTTCTCCCTCTGACACCACAGACTCAGGAGAGTCAGATCCTGATTTTGTTGTGGCACCCTCATCATCCTCTCAGCTTCCACTAAAGGCGAGGAGGATTCATAGGATCCTGGATCTGGGTGGATTGGGAGAAACGGCGAAGTGTGGTTTTCCACCAATGTGGAGCTAACTCTTCAGCCTGCCAGAGGCGTGACTCCAGGGCCGACGCTCTAGATATAGTATCAGTGCTCTAACTGGGCAAAGCAGATTTGTGTCTTTTTCGTCCTGTAATGCGGGTAGGGCCTATAGTGAAATGACCTGTGCTCTAAAGGGAGTGGAAAGCACTTTAGGAACATATAAACAATGTCTTGGCTTGAGGACGAGGGGGGGGTGAGGTGGGTTCAGCCTCCTGGCCCCTTTAAGGAAGCTCACAATAAGCTTGCTTTTCCCCAGTGATTGTCCTGAGACCTGAACGCGATATGCTGCTATGGCAGCAACATATACCTTGACCGTGGAGGGGGAACGACCCGCGTCCATTAGCTCTTGACGGAAGGTGAGCACGTCTGCCACCTCACATGAGTGTGGTTCGAGGTTTCGTGCTGTACACCATTAGAGAATAATGACCATTTCAGCGCATAGAGTTGCCTGGTTGCGGGGGCTCTAGCTTCAGAAATAGTATTCAAAACCCTTTGAGGTTCCCAGGTATCCGTTGATGGGCCACACATGAAGGGCCCACAGATCGGGACGGGGATGTCAGATCTTCCCTTTTGCATGCGTGAGGAGGTCTCTCCTCAGCGGAATCAGCCATGGGGCTGTGTCTGACAACTGAGTCAGTTCAGACAACTGTATTTGGTTTTTTCACAGCGGGGCTATCAAGAGCTCTGTGGATTCGGTGTCCCTGATCTTTTTGATGCCCTGTGGTAACATCACGATCAGAGGAAAGGCATATAGAGGGTGTCTAGGCCAGACATGGGCCGGCGCATCCTTGTGTTTGGAGAAAAATATTGTGCAGTGAGCATTGTCTTCTGAGGCGAAAATATCTACTTTTGCTTCGCCGAAGGTGCTCCAAATCAACTGAATCGTTTGCAGGTGAAGAGACCATTCCCCTGAGGAATCGTCTCTAGACAGTTTATGTGCAGCCATTTCTCTGATTCTGCCCATTGGCCAGAGACTGGCTTGCCTTCGTGTAGGGCGCCCCAACCTAGGTTGGACACATCTGTCAAGACCACTTTCCGTTTCGTAATTGTACCCATATTCACATCTGTCTGGTACCAGGCGGTCGCTTTCCTAGGAACCAGAGCTTTGATACAGCTGTGGTTCACTTTGATGCGAAACTGGCCTGATCGCCATGCGTGAGCCGGAACACGTGTATTCAACCAGCGTTGAAGGGGCACATGTGCAATAGACCCCGTTTGAGTACTGCTGATGCCGAGGCCATAAGGCCTAGCATCCTCTGAAAACGCTTGAGAGGAATGCAAGCACCAGCTTTGAATGAAGCCCCCATGCTCTGGATGGAGAGAGCGCGCTGTGACGTAAGCTGCGCTCTCATGTGTATTGAGTCTATGACTGTTCCCAGGAAGGAAATGTTCTGGGTGAGAGACAGTGAGCTCTTGTTGGTATTGATCCTGAGACCTAAACATTCTAGATGGTTGGTCTCCATTATTAGCATGAAATGCATAACTAGCATGCACGACACAGATGAAACTTGAAGTTGAAGTTGAACTTTTATACTTGACCACATTAAATTGTCATTAACATTCCTCATAACTCTGTAATGGCAAGAACATACCCTTTTTAGCATTAATGCGTTACATACCTGATATATAAGTTTAAATAAAATATAGGACACAGAGACACAGAGCTGCTGCTTCAATCATCAGAGGCTGTGTTCGAAATCGCCCCCTATACCCTTAAATAGGGCACTATTTGAGTGAACATCCATTTGTAGTGGTGTCCAAAACCATAGTGGATGTTTCTGAGTGCACTCATTCAATCCCACAATGCACCGCAATAACAAGTGTACAGTAGATGTACGCGCTCGAGAATATACTTGTTCGATGCACCAGTGCTGTGCAGACCGATCGGCGTATGACAGCAATGTCCCGCGAGAGCGTTTCGAGAGCAAACGAGAAATGACTCCTTATGCTTTTGAATCGTACTCTCAACACACTGTGAGAGTCGCGCTCTGAATGAATTAACTTACCGCTGTCCGATTCGCCCCATGTACCCTCATTCTCCATTACTCCACTAGCCTACTCCAAAAACGGAGTAGAAAAAAAAAAAAAAAAGCCATCAAGCTTAAAGTTAACCCTATAGCTCTTTACTTGTGTAGCACTGAACTTACTGGGAAAGGGTAATGAATAATAAAGTTTAAGCATTTAATTGAAAAATAAAGACTTAATATTTTTTATGTACAAATTTTATAGAATAAAATATATATATATATATATATATTATAGTATATATTTTATACTATATTGCATGGGCGTCAGAAGCACAAAAATGTGCATGGGTCCTTTCACAGAAAATGTTTACAGGAGTAGATGTATTTTAAATTAAGTACAAATATATCGGCTTGTTTACTAAACATCTGGTTGAGGCAGACAAAATTACAGAAAACAGCAACAATAGTGTAGGGATAAGACGCATTGCATCAAGATTTGACGCAAATCGACCCACGGTTTGAATCCACCTTTTGCCGAACTCGCTCTACTCCTTTTTCCCACCACATATCGGATCGGAAATGCATTTATTTTCAATGAAAATTAAGAAAATATTAGAAAAGTGAAAATAAAGCTTCTAATGTGTTTATTCAGTGTTCAGGGTATGTAAACAGACATGCTCAATTAGAGACGATAAAAGTGAGTGGGTCCAATATCATTGGTCTTAAAAAGTGTGTGGGTCGATGCCATCTCCTGGCGAAACACGGGAATTCATCCAATGCACGGCGCGACTCAGTGCATTATGGGTATAGAGAGAGCATTTACTTGTGGTGCCCCCCTGGGCACTTGGTGCCCTACGTGCAGCGCGTGGTGGGAGCAGCGGCACTGATCCACAGTTCAGTGAATCCACAGTTCCTCTGTGAAAATGCATACAATGACCTCCCAGAAACTCCTCATATGTGGCCACTCCCAAGTATAAGGGGCTTTCCTTGCCATTAATGCTTGGATAACACTCCTACGTCTCTTTCAATTAAAAATAATGGCTAGTGCGGTGACTACAATATACGTAAACCTACCAACATCCGTCACCATGATTTTTGTACATAGTATATTATTGCCAGAAGCTTCTTCCACACGCAGCTGGTGACAGAAACCTCCATGGTGAGGTAATAAAACGCGATAACACGACACAGGAGCAGTAATGGTTGTACACACTCTTCCTGACCTTATACGTAATCTGTTCTGCACAGAAATCACATAGATCTAAATGCTGCGATCTCTCTAATTCATGGAAAATTTGCCCGTATGCGTTACATTTTCAAACAGAACAACACAGAGGAAAATGACCTCAGTAAGGTATTGACCTCAGTAAGTAATCCATAATTGCTATGGAGGAAAAGATATGATAAAGGGTTTATTTATGGATCAGTCTAAATGAATCACTGATTCTGTCTTTGCCTTCTCTGCATACAATGTCACTCAACTTCTCAAACGTACATACTATATAGTATTTCATACATAGAATTTGATATTTCTATAAATATTGTATAATTGCAAACAGCCTAAGTTAGAAATATTATTCTAGCTTTGTAACCAGGGGCGTCACTAGAGCCCCAGTGAAATACTACTGTGCCCCAGCTAAATATTACTGATAAATCATTCAGAGCTCCCAAGTTTTGAAGACAAGAGTGACATCTCCAACCCCCCACCCAAACACAACAATGGAGGTGTTGTTGTGTTTGGCAAGGATCACTGAACACAATTATTTATACAATTATACAACAAAGTATTTATACAATTTTAATTTATTCATTTGTGTGTGTGTGTGTGTGTGTGTGTGTGTGTGTGTGTGTGTGTGTGAGAGAGAGAGAGATTATGACTGGTGTTGTTTATTGTAAGTGTTTAGCCGCGTTTCCACCGCAGGAACTTTCCCCAGGAACTAGGGATTTTGGGGTGGTACTCGGTGTGTTTCGATCGCAGCAACCGGGGACTAAATAAAGTTCTGGGTCAATATTTCCCCTTCAAAGCGGCCCTGCTCGTGAGGTAATACTTTTTCAAAGTTCAGGAACTATTGGTGGTGGGTCTTGGTTGCTGAATATGCTGATTGGTTGAGTTCATGCAGCATTTTATTTCAACCTAAAAGTCTGCTGTGGTGCGTGCAGTAGGCTAAGAGCTGTTTGCTATTCAAATCAACAATGGAGTTTAAAAAATACGACAGATGGACCAACGACAAGGTTCAGGCTTTATTAAGATTATTTGCAGAGGATGAAATCCTCCAGTGGACTCTGGAAAGTCGCACACAGTCATACGTCATCGGACTAATCTTCACGGTATTTTAGACCGCTATGGAAACGCAGACAGCAGCAGGTCTGAGGGTAAAAGAGTTCCTGTGGAAAAAAGTTCCTGGGACAAATTGTTTTGGGTAATTTTGGTGGAAACGGGGCTTTTGTTGCCTTTTTGGAAGCTGTTTCGTGTTGAGGTTTTGTTCAAACCGAGCGTCGAAAATACCCTTTCGGCATCAGCATTAGAATGTGGAAGCACTAAAACCAAGGCTGCGATCTTTGATAGCCTCCCAAATTGGTTCAAGCCAGTCACCTGTTAAAAAAGGAACCAGGGGCCTCTATTAATCAAATGTTTTCCTTTCATTGTAATTAATAATGAGCAAGTCATGTTCAAATGCAAAATATTTCTTACCTTGTTCTTTGTTGAGGACATTCTTCCCCAAAACTCCTCAACATCAAAGACTGTTGGGTCCTGGGGCAAGGCAATGTCCAAGAGTTGGTACTCCATAAACTCCTAAACAGTAAACAGTGGAGGTAAAATAAAAAAAGGATTAATTTAAGTTGAAGTCTAAAAAGTGACAAGTGGCAAAGCCATTTAGGAGAGTGAAGATGGCTGAGTAGAGTTCAGCATCTTGCTGGCTTGAGGATAGAAGTGAAGTGACGTGTGGCCAAGTATGGTGACCCATACTTGGAATTTGTGCTCTGCATTTAACCCATCCAAGTGCACACACACAGTAGTGAACACACAACGTGAACACACATCCGGAGCAGTGGGCAGCGATATTGCTGCCCGGGGAGCAGTTGGGGGTTCGGTGCCTTGCTCAAGGGTCTCACCTCAGTCGTGGTATTGAGGGTGGAGAAGGGCGGTGGTTATTCACTCCCCCCACCAACAATTCCTGCCGTACCTGAGACCCGCAACCTGCCTTCCGGTTACAAGTACGACTCTCTAACCATTAGGCCACAACTGCCCTGTCTCTGAATCTACTAATGCTGTTTCTGATGGTCTTATATCTTCTACCAGATGGCAGAGGGGTGAATATATTGTCACTGGGATACCATACTTTGTAAAAATTTGTATCAATTTTCCATCATCAGAAAGACCACTCAATCCATAGAAAAGGTGTATTTGTTGTCAATAAGCATACAGGTTTATCTCCCTATGTGACTTCAAAGCATTACCTGGCAGTTGGTGCAGTGGGTCCTTGAAGGGGATGTCATGGACTTCTCCTCCTCGTAGCGCTGCTGGTGTCATGAACCTCGAACAGAGTTTCTTGATGAATTTCGTCATCTGCAAAGTGTAATGTCAAAAAAGATTAAAATGCATTATTAATACAATTGCTACTCAGTTCAATGACTATGAGTAGATTTAAGTTTAGATAATTATTTTTTCACAGAAGCAAAAAATGTCAGCTGTTTTGAAATTCGATAGCTTAATTGTCTTTCTTGACAAAGTAACACAACCTATTTTTCACAGGGGTGTTGCACTTAAGAAAGGAGACATCAAAATAGCCCAACCCTCCCATTTACCTCTTCATACAGCTGGAATATGGAGGCCTTTTCTCTCTGGCAAAGGAGGATCAGTGTAGAGAACACTGGGAATGTGGCCTGGAGGAACAGGAGGTAGACTTCTGTCAGGGGATTGGAAAACACCTCCACCAGCCTTCTGAACCTTGGTTGTTTCTCATCTGCAAATAGACAGGTTGTTAGTATTGGGTGCCTCACATAACTATCTCAAACTAGTGCCAATATAATGTGTGACTTACTTAAAGATTTGAAGTAGCTGGTGAGTGGGCCATAACGCTGCAGAATGTGGGTGATTCACATCTCCAAACTCAGCCACCTCAAAGAAATGTACAGCAGCATTTCCATATAATCACTGCCATAGAGTTCAAACAATTCTGGTAAAATATGTAAGAAAAACAATCAAAGTTAACCCAAGTTTTCACTTTCAGTTTGGGTGTATAACACTGGAGCTAATTGAATACAAACCTTTCAAGAAACCTTTACGGTTTGTGCTGCCCTTAAACCAGTATCCAATGTACACAAGGTCATCAGTGTCAAATCCATATATCTGCAGAACATGACAAGAGCGCAAACATGTATAAATTATGTCATTATACAGCAAATTATTTACTTCACCTTACCTTAACAAATAATTAATGGAAAGCAAACATGCTAAAACTTACTTCCAAAAACCTCTTCTGAGCGTGTTTGGCAGTGTTATGGATTATATGGCAGGGGCATAGATGAATGTAAATGCTGGTATTTTCCTTAAGTATTTTTGCCGCAATTGAATTTTTGGCTCCAATGTTATCTGGGGCATTGTCAACTGACAGGCCGACACAATTTGTCTATGGTATGTTATGCTCTATCAGGACATTGTTGATTTTTTATATAATACGTCAGCTGTGCCACAACTTTTTCCACTTGTGGTGCACAACTTGTGGTATCAAATACCCTTACAGTTCAGGGGCTCATCTTCTCTAGTCCTGTAACATTATGGAACATAACTAACTCTGAATGCATGTATTATTTCCGTGTGTGTGACATGAACATGAGGAAATGGAAACAGACAATTTAGTTGTCAAAAGGTATACCAGTGTCATTTGTACGTCAATCTCCCAGTCGAGTCGTTGATTATTAGTCGATACGTTCTGGCTCAACCAAAATTCTGATTGGTCGATTTTTTGCTGCGTTCATTTCATTAGTTTTGCCACGCTCATTTCATCAGGTGGAAAGCATTAATTGTCAATGAACGGAGAGAGGACCCAAATGCAAAAGGTGCAGAACAGAAATGTTTATTCAGTCACAAAAGGAACTTAGGCAGACTGCCGATCACAGGAAATGGTGATGCAGATCTGGAGCATAACACAGGCATCAAACAATAGAGACAGTCCATAGAAATAGGCCGATGTCTGTGCTCGCAGCGGGAAGGCAGTGGCGAGCCAAACAGCCCCAGTCAAAGCACTCGGCACCACAGACAGCATCCAGATGGTTACTCACGTACAGCAGGAGACTGCACAGAAAAACAGGTGAGACCAAAACGACAACACAGTTCGATCCGAACAGACTAGTTAGGGCAAACGACAGACATGAACTAGAGCGAGAAGCATACGATAATAATCTGGCAAAGAAGCCACAAACAGGAGGCACTAAATAGCCAGAAAGATGAATGAAAAGAGGAACGGGTGCATCTCAATCAGAGCGCGCTGATTGCGATAGCAAACAGGTGGGAAGGAGAAGAGAGCCAAACCCAACTCATGACACTAATTGCTAATGGGGGTGTCTTCAGAACACCCCCCTTGTTATCACTTCTTTTGGATTAGCCCAACCCACTGGAGAAGAGAGACAGATTGAAGGCTAACTATACGTTCACACCGCCGCCGACGAGAGCATCAAACTTCCCTCTGGCCGCCGCCATCGACGCTGTAGAAAGATTCGTGGACGCGCTGCCGCTCTGACGTAGATCGAATGCTTGGTCTTTTTTAAAACTGTATTTAAAGGGGCTGCAAAGCAAACAATCATGTTGTTCGGCGATGCGCTGTGCCCACTGTTTGTATTAGTTTTGAGCCTATGCTTTATTTTTCAGTTATGCAATTTATTTAGTTTCGTCTCTTGATCTGGCTTGTTTAATAAATATTCTTTTTTTTATTAAAATGGACGTGCCTTTTGTGTTTAAGAGTAAAAGCTTTACGTTAATAGTCTATTCGTGTCTCAGCCGTGAAGCTGAGCTCCTGTTCGAGTTGCACAGAGCGGCTGAAATGATAGTTTCTTGTCAGTTATTATAATACATATGACAAAAACAATTGTCTAAATTATGTTGCATATTCCTCAAAAGTTCTTGTGATTATATCACTAGTTAGTTTATAGCATAGTACTATATTTTTGGAAATCATAGGCTATGATATTGCGCAGGTGCACGTGATGCAACGCTGTCAGAGCCGACAGACTCGTGTGTCAGACTCATTTCAGTGCAAAATAATCAGGTCAAAACGATTTAATATACAGCAAATAGCCTACTAGTTGTTGTGGTCTTCTAGATGTTTTGGTTTCAATTATAAATGTTGATTTATAATTAATTTAGGTAGACAACAAGGCCACCAAGTACTGCGCACAGTGCGCAGCTAATTAATAAAAAAAAAATTCCTAACATCATTTTTAATTGATTTTTAGTAGAAAATTTCAGGACTTCAGTCGACCAAGATTTTCTTTGGTTGATAACAGCCCTAGTCATTTGAGCCATCCGTGACCAGTGTAAAGGGATTTTCCCTTATCTTCATCACCTGCTTGTTTCTATAATGTGGTGCAACTGCTTGATTAATGATGCACATAGTTTTTGTGCTGGCACTCTTGAAATGTGCTCTTCCTCTTCCACCTGCACTGTCTCTTCCTCTTCCATCTTCACTGCCTCTTCCACTTTCACCGTCTCTTCCTCCTCCACATGCACTCTCTTCCTCTTCCACCTGGACCCGTCTCTTCCCTTTCCACCTGCACCATCTCTTCCACCTGTACCCTCTCTTCCTCTTCCACCTGCAACGTCTCTTTCTCTTCCACCTGCACCGTCTCTTCCTCTTCCACCTGCAACGTCTCTTTCTCTTCCACCTGCACCGTCTCTTTCTCTTCCACCTGCACCGTCTCTTCCTCTTCCACCTGCAACGTCTCTTTCTCTTCCACCTGCACCGTCTCTTCCCTTTCCACTTGCACCATCTCTTCCTCTTCCATCTGTAACCCTCTCTTCCTCTTACATCTGCAACGTCTCTTTCTCTTCCACCTGCACCGTCTCTCCCCTTTCCACCTGCACCATCTCTTCCACCTGTACTATCTCTTCCTCTTACACCTGCAACGTCTCCTTCTCTTCCACCTGCACCGTCTCTTCCCTTTCCACTTGCACCATCTCTTCCTCTTCCATCTGTACCCTCTCTTCCACTTACATCTGCAACGTCTCTTTCTCTTCCACCTGCACCATCTCTTCCACCTGTACTATCTCTTCCTCTTACACCTGCAACGTCTCCTTCTCTTCCACCTGCAACGTCTCTTCCTCTTACACCTATACCGTTTCTTCCTCTTCCACCTGCAACATCTCTTCCTCTTCCACCTGCACCGTCTCTTCCCTTTCCACTTGCACCATCTCTTCCTCTTCCATCTGTACCCTCTCTTCCTCTGTACATCTGCAACGTCTCTCTCTTCCACCTGCACCATCTCTTTTTCTTCCACCTGTACTATCTCTTCCTCTTACACCTGTACCGTCTCTTCCTCTTACACCTGTACCGTCTCTTCCTCTTCCACCTGTACCGTCTTTTCCTCTTCCACCTGTACCGTCTCTTCCTCTTGCAACGTCTCTTTCTCTTCCACCTGCACCGTCTCTTCCCTTTCCACCTGCACCATCTCTTCCTCTTCCACCTGTGCCGTCTCTTCCTCTTCCACCTGTACCGTCTCTTCCTCTTACACCTGCACCGTCTCTTCCTCTTACACCTGCACCATCTCTTCCTCTTCCACCATCTCTTCCTCTTCCACCTGCACCATCTCTCCTCTTCCACTTGCACCATCTCTTCCTCTTCCACTTGCACCATCTCTTCCACTTGCACCATCTCTTCCTCTTCCACCTGCACCATCTCTTCCTCTTCCACTTGCACCATCTCTTCCTCTTCCACCTACACCATCTCTTCCTCTTCCACCTGCACTGCCTCTTCCACCTGCACCACCTCTTCCTCTTCCACCTTCACCGTCTCTTCCACTTCTACCTGCACCATCTCTTCCTCTTCCACCATCTCTTCCTCTTCCACCTGCACCATCTCTCCTCTTCCACTTGCACCATCTCTTCCTCTTCCACTTGCACCATCTCTTCCTCTTCCACCTGCACCATCTCTTCCTCTTCCACTTGCACCATCTCTTCCTCTTCCACCTGCACCGTCTCTTCCACTTCCACCTGCACAGTCTCTTCCACTTCCACCTGCACAGTCTCTTCCTCTTCCACCCGCACTCTCTTCCTCTTCCACCCGCACTCTTCCTCTTCTACCCGCACTCTCTTCATCTTCCACCCGCACTGTCTCTTCCTCTTCTACCAGCACTGTCTCTTCCTCTTCCACCTGCACAGTCTCTTTCTCTTCCACCTGCACTCTCTTCCTCTTCCACCTGCACTGTCTCTTCCACTTCCACCTGCACCATTGCTTCCTCTTCTACCTGCACCATCTCTTCCTCTTCCACCCGCACTATCTCTTCCTCTTCCACATGCACCATCTCTTCCACTTCCACCTGCACTGTCGCTTCCACTTCCACCTGCACTGCCTCTTCCACCTGCAATGCCTCTTCCACCTGCAATGCCTCTTCCACCTGCAATGCCTCTTCCACCTGCACCGTCTCTTCCTCTTCTACCTGCACCGTCTCTTCCTCTTCCACCCGCACAGTCTCTTCTTCTTCCACCCACATTGTTTCTTCCTCTTCCACCTGCAATGTCTCTTCCTCTTCCACCTGCACTGTCTCTTCCTCTGTCTCCTCCTCTAATGGGCCTACCTTTTTCGCCACCTTTCTCAGGGCCAACATCCTGTAACCTTTAGGGGGCTTTCCTCTCAGGGCGAATGAGAGGATGTTTAGTTGCTTTTTACTTGACATCTTTGAAAGACAGATGCAAAACTGTAAAACTGTTGGCTAAGTTACAGACACTCATGAAAAACTGATGCTGATTATCTGGGAAACATTCTCTAACAGCAGTCAAGTTGTCATTATTTGTGTCAAACAAGAAGTGAATTTGTTGTAACATAAAAACAGGAGATCTTGACACAAATTGATGCTTGGCGCTCCAGTGGTTTCCTCTGTGGGTGAACGAGGATGATGGTGAACAATTCCAGGATATGTTTTTTTTTGGTTGTTGTGTTAAATCTAGTCCAGATCCAATAGTGCTATTTTCTGACTGGCTATTGTGTAGCCTCTTTTTTATTTTTGATTAGCTGATAAGTGGCAGGCTCGACTAGGAACTCCAGGGGAGACGCGCTTGATTCCTGCCTGGTTCCATAGAGAGAGCGGCGCGGCCAGATACATTTTGGGCGCTGCGGCATGCGTCCTCCATTCTATGACCCGGAAACCGACCGAGCTGAGCCATTTTGTAGGACATCTCAATTCTCTAATTGCATCGAGCTCTGGATAATTTATTTCTCTCCTCCATCTGGCCACACAGCATTAAAAAAAAATTTTTTTTAGTACTGCCACAGTCTCTGTTACGTATGTAACCCTCGTTACCTGAAGAAAGGGAACGAAGACATTACTTCAGTGACTGACTGGAAGAAACCAAAGCATTTTGTGAAGAGCGCACATGATTGCATACAGAAAAGACAGTAAAAACTGCTAGATTTGCTTAGATCTGCTTATTTCTCGACTCAAACACAACCTAGGTATTTATTCGATACAGTAGCTAAATTAACCAAAAATTAAGCTTCAACTTCTTTACATGTAAGATTGATAATATTAGGAAAATAATTATAACCATGCAGCTGTCAGTATCATATCAGACAGAGCATTGTAGTGTCACTGAGGAAAAATTACACTCATTCACTGCTATAGGCTTCAAATTGGCTAAACTTGTTAAATCATCAAAATCAACATGTGCTTGACCCTATTCTGACTAAGCTACTGAAAGAGATGCTTCCAGAGGTTATAGATCCTTTTCTTAATATCATTAATTCATCCTTGACATTAGGATATGTACCGAAAACTTTTTAGTTGGCTATTATTAAACCACTTATTAAAAACCCGTAACGTGATCCAACATAATTAATCAATTACAGGGCAATCTCAAATCTAGCCTTTCTGTCAAAAATATTTGAAAAGGCAGTGTCCTCACAATTATGCTCCTTTTTAGAAAGAAATGGTATCTGTGAGGTACAAATTCACAAGATTAACAGAATGCATAGCTGATATAAAAAATTGGATGACTAGTAATTTCCTGCAACATAATTCAGAAAAAAATGAATTTTTAATTATTGGACAAAAAACTCCACAAGTAGTAGCCTAGAATACTGTCTAACACTTGATGGCTGCTCTGTCAAGTCCTTGTCGTCAGTTAGGAACCTGGGTGTGCTCTTTGATACCAATCTTTCATTTGAAAGCCACGTTTTTAGCATCTGTAAAACTGCATTCTGCCATCTTAAAAATGTATCTAAAGTATGGCATATATGCTTTCATTGGAAAATGCTAAACAGTTCATGACCTCAAGGCTGGATTATTGTAATGCTCTACTGGGTGGTTGCCCTGCTCGCTTAATAAACAAACTCCAGCTGGTCCAAAACGCAGCAGCTCGAGTTCTTACTAGAACCAGGAAGTATGACCATATTAGCCCGGTTCTGTCAACACTGCACTGGCTCCCTATTAAACATTGCATACATTTTAAAATCTTGCTTATTACTTACAAAGCACTAAATGGTTTAGCTCCCCAGTACTGGAGCGAGCTCTTAACGCATTATACTCCATCACGTCTATTGTGGTCTCAAAATTCTGACCAGTTGATAATACCTAGAATATCAAAATCAACTGCAGGCGGTCAATCCTTTTCCTATTTAGCACCTAAACTCTAGAAGTCTTCCTAGCATTGTTTGGGAAGCAGACACACTCTGTCAGTTTAAAACTAGACTAAAACACATCTCTTTACTATGGCATATAAAAAAAAAATTATTTTCAAATAAATGATAGTTAGGCAGCATTAGCTAGGTCAGCCGGAACCGGGAACACTTCCCATAACACCTGATGTACTCGTTACATCATAAAAAGAATGGCATCTACACTAATGTTAGTCTCTCTGTTTATCCCGAGGTTTACTGCAGTCAGCCGGATCCAGGCCATATCCAGATCAGATGGTGGACCTGCACCCATACACGACCAACGCATCCCTGAAGTGTCTGCAGAGACCGTGTCAACTAGACTTCCCCTGAAATTGCCTCATCGACACGGCCTCCTCAATAAACCCGTCTCCGGCATGACGACTCCTCTTTCTTATCTTTCAAATATTCCTATTTAACAATTGTTTAATTGACACGTCATCCTCATTAAACCCGTCTACAGCATGATGACACTGATCTTTTGAATATTCCTATTTAATAATTGTTTAAGTTACACAATAATATACCATGGTGATGATAAATTGAAAACAAAAAACACCAAACTTTTCTGCACTGAGCCACCGCAGAGCCTGGCAAATGACTCCCTCTCGTGACGTAATTTGACGCAATGTTGTAAAATAAAGTTTTTTACAAAGTCAACAAAACGAGCACAAATTTAATAGATAAAGTGGCTATGTCCTTTTAATAAAATAATATGGTATTTTCATACAATGTTATATATTCATTTTGAAAGAAAATTGAACCTGCAATATGCCCTTTAAAGGGGCTATATGCGTTTTTCTGAAATTTAAACTCGCGACTGACACCTGTGGCCAAAAAACAGAACTGATCTTCATTTCTGCTCGCTCTCGCAGCGCGCGCTCGTACGTGCACACTTCACAAGTCATCTGCTGCAAGGAGGTCAACATTATGTTTACAGAGGTAAGAACAGTCAAATACATATATTGTTTGAGATAAGTGTTCTCTTATCAAAACGTCAAACGTGTAGCTGACAAACTACACAAAAAATTAATACATTAAATAAATAAATAAACCCATTTCGCCATTGGCATACACGCTGATGAAGGGCGCACAGACCGAAACTTTCGTAGAATATTAAAAACACAAATCTGAGCACTGTCCTTGACGACTGAGCACTGTCCTTGACCACTTATTATACACAAGTAGCTTACTATCACCAAGTATGAAAGACACATATACATTATACTATTTAGCAATATTTATTGACTACATGTCTTATGTGAAATAAAATGCATCACACTTTACATCTTCATTTACCTCTTATTTTTTGTTAAGATATAGAAACAACAAACAATATAATGTAGCTTTACATGGCTATATAATAAATAATCCATCAGTTTTATATAGCGCTTTTCTAGACACCCAAAAAGACTTTACATTACTGATGCACTATTCATATTTATTTTTGTATATATATATACATATATATATATATATATATATATATATAAATAAATAAATATATATACAATTCTAAATCTTATCTTGATGCATCATTTCTGTGAGCAATTGTGTACTTAGCTGAATGTCATACAGAACATGAAATGAAACTTGGCTCTAATTACTACCCCTCCCTCCCTTCATAGCCGATGTTCACTCTAGTCCTTGCAATGCACCGGTCTCTCTCAATCTTCGACCTTTTTTGGCCACTTGTCAGGGGTTTAACTTTTTTAGTCTTCTGTGGAGTTACTGTTGGTGTCCGAGTTGTCCTGGGTCTCTTCTGTGTATTCGTTAAATCCATTGCACTGCTTGCGAGTGTAGGCTACTTGCTGACTAGCGGTGGTGGCAGAGTGATCTGAAACGTTTAACATGAACGCGCTTGACGTCACATCCGCAGACAGCGCGGGAAAAGACGACCAGTCAGAAAATATGAAAAATAGGATACAGGCTTATAGGTGCACCCACTGTGAGCGGACAAGGTGTCAGTATGCTCATCAGGAGATGTTTGAGTCATAAATGGTAAAATAAAAAGGCTATAGTTACGTTTATTTTGGGGAAAAAGTTGCATATAGCCCCTTTAAAACAGATTAAGTTTACGTGTATTCTTTTTGAGCTCTATGTGAAACACTATAAATTGTTAGGCTTATTTGTTTGATTCACATGTATCGGATATAGTCATTTCTTTCTTTCTGCTGCCTTCTTACATTTTTTGCTTAAGCAGCAGTGATTATTCCTACCATGTAAATGCATTTATTTCATGATTTTTTTTTTCATAATGATCCCCCTCAAACTTCAGCAGAGACGTAAATTGTGTGGCTCTCTCGCGAGAAGTGAATAAAACTGGCTTAAAACATGACACGACAGTTACAATATCATGATTAAATAAGACACATCTATTATTATCATGAAACAAAGACAGAGAGGTAAACGTAACAGTTCTTTATTAAAGGGTTGGTGGTGATCTTGAATATCTTCAGACAGGTGTCATGAGCATAAGCAGTTCAAATGACAGTCACACTGAACTGGTGAGTCTTTCAGCTTGCAGGTAGAAGACAAGGATGATGATGATAACTGTTAATGTCTAATTTATTGAAACTTGCGATCAGTTTGGCCATTGGTGTGGGAGTGATAGCCGGAAGACAAGCTCACAGGAACTTCAAGAAGACTTTCCAGACATGAGAGGTGAACTTTGAGCATCTATCAGACACAATATCTTCGGGTAACCTGAAGTTACAGATGGTGTTATGGGAAAAGGCCTTGTGTAGACCTTTGAATGGGATGAGTTTGCAGGCTATGGAGAAGCAGTCGATAGCTACTACGATGCATTTGTTTTCGTTGGATGGAGTTGTGTTGGTAACAGTCTATTCCCAGGTGAGACCATGGATGGTGAGGAATGGGTAGAGGATGGCACTTGCCTTCCGTTGGCACAGATGGGACACCCTTGAACAAAGCATTCACCTGGCCACCAGTAGCGTTTACGGAGAAGCGAGAGAGTCTGCTGATTACCTGGATGCCTGGATCCCAGAGACGAATAAACTGAGTCCATGAGGGTTATACGGACGTTAGGCCCTGTCCCAAATGGCACACTTTACATGCACTTTCATTCTTGAGGACTTACAATAGCTGCCACGAGTAAGTGTATGTTAAGACCATGAGACCGTAGGGTGTCCCATTTGTCATTTTAGGTTTCAAAAGGGTGCTCACTGATGGCAATTAAATTTCCTTCATCCAAAGTGAATGTGCAGATGATTTTTGAAACTGCAGTTAGGAACACTACAACGCATTTCCAGAATGAGTTTTCAAATGCCGTTTCAGGTCTGAGTGATATGCAAAACTCTTCTCACACTGAAGACACCTGAAAGGCTTCTCTCCAGTGTGAACTCTCATGTGAAACTCAAGGGTTCTTTTCTGACCGAAACTCTTTCCACACTGAGAGCACGTAAAAGGCTTCTCTCCAGTGTGAACTCTCATGTGAGACTCAAGGTTTCCTTTAGTTCTGAAACTCTTTCCACAGTGAGGGCAGGCGAACGCCTTCTCTCCAGAGTGAATACTCATGTGAGTCTTAAGGTGTCCTTTTTGTGAGAAGCTCTTCCCACACTGTTTGCAACTGTAAGGGTCCTCTCCAGTGTGACTTCTCAAGTGGATATCAAGGGATACCTTGTATGTAAAACTCATTCTACACTGGGTGCAGGTGTAAGGCTTCTCTCCGGTGTGAATTCTCATGTGAGTCTTGAGGCTTAATTTACTACTTAAACTCTTTCTACAATGAGAGCACATGAAACGCTCCCCTCCAGTGTGAATTCTCATGTGAGTCTTAAGATTTCCTTTTTGTGAGAAGCTCTTCCCACACTGTTTGCAGGTGTAAGGACTCTCTCCAGTGTGACTTATCAAGTGGATATCAAGGGATACCTTATATGTAAAACTCATTCCGCATTGGGTGCAGGTGTAAGGCTTCTCTCCGGTGTGAATTCTCATGTGAGTCTTGAGGCTTATTTTAGTACTGAAACTCTTTTTACAGTGAGAGCACATGAAACGCTTCTTTCCATTCTGATTTCCCATGTGAACTTTAAAGTTTCTAGTTCCTGTTTCTTGTGCAGAACTCTTTTCAGTCTGTGAACAACTAAAAGATTGTTCTCCAGTTATGAAATCATGATCTTTCTCTTCTATTTCATTCAGTTCTTGACTCTCTTCTTTCAGCAGCATCAGGTCTAAGGTGAACAGAGACAATAACACCAGTTTAATGGCACAAAGCAGTAGACGTCAGAACATTTAGACATTTAAAGCAACAAACAACATATATACTAGATCCTATAGCCACTGTATCATTATCTGTAGTGTGAGTTTTCATACATTTTAAAACTTTTAGTTTTATAAATGGGGACAATATTTGAAGGATGAACAAATAATGTTTTGCTAATCACGTCGTTGAAAATAACTTTGGGGGGTGGTCACGTGACCCGGAGCAAGATGGACACTTGAGAATCCGCTCCTTGCCAAACCGCGGCTTAAAGTCTTTTTTCTCCAGACAAACGTCACTTAATCAGTTAATTTTCATCTTAAGTATGCCTAAACCTCCTTGTGACAAAGATTTCCCTATTTTTTCGACGTCCAGCCTGTCCACCGGGAGGAAAAAAAGCTACGACTCAACTGACCACGTGCCCCACTACTGAAGATCAGCATGGTGAAACTAGCACCCCTGAGCCTATCGGCACGGTAACCATGGATCAGATTTTGACTGAAATCAAATCTGTAGCCTCACGCGTCAATAACATAGATGAATCTGTCGAAGCTCGCTTGGATACGATAGACAGTACTTTGGGTGATATAAAAACATCCATTGCATCGGTCGAGCTTTCGCTCTCCAATTTATCCAATCGGACAACAGATTTGGAAAGGTGAATGGACGAAGCCGAAACTCGGATCTCAACTACTGAGGATAGTTGCGATAACCACGAAGCCCAAATATCAGCTATGCAAAAGACAGTGGATATGTTTTGACGAACTGGAGAACTGCGGAGGTCCTGCGCAAACGCCGTGAGTTTGACTCCGTGGGGAAATTGATGGCCCGCCGTAATTTGTATCGTGGCTTTGCTTATCCAGCGTGGCTCCGATGTCTTCACAATGGGCAAATTCGTCTTTTTGATACCCCTGAATCAGCCGCTGCCTTTTTGGAACCTCTTACTTGAGGTATTTTTGTTCTTACTCTCGTTTGCTGGAGGAATACTGACTTGATTTATTTTTATTTTAACTATTTAACGAAGCTAACCTTATTGATAATGTCATTATCATTTACCTATTTATAAACACTTTGAATGTGTAGCCATTCTTATGAATAAAAATCTACCTTTTATTTTAGAACAAAGAATCTGATCCTGAAGGGAGATTTATTATGATAACAGGATCAATCTTCAAACACCATGTAGCAATCCTTAATGTTTATGCTACAAATTATGATTCCCCTAACTTTATATCCTAGATGATCTTAGTGTTCACTCACCACTGTAAAGGCTTAGGTTTTCTAGCCGGAGACTTTAATTGTATAATGAATGCTTCCCTAGATAAATCTTCATCTGAAAATGTATCAAACCCCAAATCATCTAAGGTGCTTAATAATTTATGTTCAGATTCTGGTTTGACAGACGTATGGCGTCATTTAAATCCTAAAGTGAGAGATTATACATTTTATTCTCACCCCCACAATTCATATTCCAGGCTTGATTATTTTTTTCTTCCTAACCAATATTTGCACGCAGTTCAGTCATGCTTTATTGATTATATCGTTTTATCAGATCATGCACTGTAAGTTTGCAAATTGATCCCGCTTTCAGTATCCATAGAACTTCAAATTGGAGATTTAATACATCTCTTTTAAACAGTGATCCTTTCATCTTTTGTTTCAGATAGTTTGTCTAAATTTTGGCTCGACAACAGAGATTCTCAGTGTCTTCTGGGAAGCAGCTAAAGCCACTCTACGCGGCCATCTTATTTCTTACACTTCCCATCTTAAAAAAGTCAAAGATAGTAACAGGAAAAATCTTGAAAAGGAGGTAATCAGATTGGAACAAACACATAAGCAATTCCCTACAGTTTCAAACTTAAAAGCTTTGGTAAATGCAAGAACTAAGCTAAATATGGATCACACCTCCAATACTCAGAAGCTTCTGCTCTTTAATAAACAAAAATATTATGAATTTGGCAATAAATATAGCCGGTTACTGGCATACCAACTAAAGAATCAAAATAATGACCGGTCAATTAATATGATACGAAATATAAATGGTGCCACTTCGAGAGATCCTTTAGTCATAAACAGTACTTTCAAGGAATTCTATAAATCTCTATATAGTTCTGAGTCAAAAGTGACAGACTCTGACATTGCTGCCTTTTTAAGTAATATTACATTACCATTATGCTCTGAGGAAGATCTTTTTAATTTAAGTGCTCCGTTTTCAGCAGAGGAAGTTTGGGCAGCAATTCAGTCCATGCCGAATGGGAAATGCCCTGGCCCAGATGGTTTCCCATTGGATTTTTTTTTTTAATTCTGGCCTAATATCCACCCGATTTTTATGCCTGCGATCAATGGTATCTGGAAAGGTGAAATCCCCCCCATCATGGAGACACGCTTCAATTAGTTTACTCCTAAAAAAAGATAAAAGTCCCTTAGAATGCTCTTCTTACAGGCCTATTAGTCTTCTTAATGTGTTCAAAATTAAGACTTTTGTTCATCTTCAGAACACAAATGAAGATCTTTTTGATGAATTCTGAAAGCTTTCTCTCAATCCATTAACAGCTACGCAACAACCACTTTGACGCTTCAAAAAGTTCATAAAGGACTTCTGGTTTGGGTGATGCAAATCAGCAGAGGATGTTTAATTAATTGGCACGAGCGCACTCAGTGAACTAAGTGCCGGTGTTTTCTTTGCCAGATAATCACAAGTTCACCGCATGGGTTGATTTTCATCTTTCTATTTTTAAACCGCACTTCTGGAAGTCCTAAAAGTTTGGATTCAGATTCTTAACATGTTTATGTTACAGTTTTTTTGTTCTACTTTGTATTGTTTTGTGGCTGATGTTCATTGCAGCCAAGATGATGTATCACAGAAAATGGACCTTGTAAAAGAAGTACAGTTATTAAGTGCAATTTTGAGATGGAGACAAATAAGCAGAGACAGAGTGTTATCTTATAAATCTGGTCACAGACGGGGAGTTGCGATTCTTATATCAAGTCAAATAACTTGCGAGCATTTGTCGGAAAGGAAAGATAAAGAAGGTAGATTTACATCTACGCCCCTCCTGATAGTCAATGGTCTTTCTTCAGGCAAATATTTAATATGATATCAACAGACTCCGAGGGCATACTTATATGTGGAGGTGACATGAATATTCGCTTGTCAAAACTGGACTATTCTAGGAAAAATCCTATACTTCAAAACCGGGTGAGCAAGAAAGTTAAAGGAGTGATGAATTGAGAAATCAACTTTCCTTTGGTATATAAAAGTTCATTGTGATATAGGAATATCCTGTAAGTTTCAGAGCTGAAAACGTCCTTGTTAGTCAAAGAAAAGCTTTTATTGACACCAGGCCCAGAAAACGCTCAATCTCAGAATATGTTGACCACTGACGTCATAGAATGTAGACACACCACTTCAAGCCCGGCCACCGACTCGTGGAGCTAAACAGGCCACTACAGAGCAATAAACATGCCGGTTCCAGCTGTGTAAGACATTGCGCGTTTGTCCGCTTCATTTCACCACGGAATCGATTGTAAACAAGATACAGGTCGAGAATGGATTTGCAGACATATTGAGATTAAAACACAATGCTGTGCCTTCTATATTGGATCCGACAGGAACGGTGCAACACAAGGCAAGGCACGCGGTCACAGGCTGGAGAAGGTGTTATTAGTTTGTTTGTGATCAGACTCGGACTTGTAACGCCAGTGCTCACAAAGCCCAACGTCCCGGGGTGTTTTTCAGACAGGTTACCAAAACGTATCACTGGCCTGCCAACAGGCTATCGTAAATTGTGAAATAACATTCCTTTCTTGCACGTGCATGCATGTGTGTGTACAGTTCATGGTTATATTCACTGATCGGGCAGGCCAAATACAAAAATAACATTCCAATCAATCGCGGGTGTTTGATAAATCTTTGATCTTTGAGCCCTGTGAGCATTTCTCCAGACGCTTTCAAAACAATTTCCACATGTACGGTCACTGACAGGGGGAGCTGAAGCTCATTAAATATGCAAATCTTATCCAATCCTAGCCATGGGCGTTTACTTCCAAGTCTTCAGTGCGGCACGCCCATCAAAACCGAGCGTTTTCATAGAGCCTCAAAACCAAGGCAGAAAATAGCCTATTACTTATTCATTATGATGTTTTTGAATGTAAAAACCACGCGAACGTCATAAATTGACTTCTGACAACAGTATAAAACATTTTCATGACCCCTTTAATATCACGTTAAAAGAAATTGGTATTGATATTTGGAGAAATTTTTATCCAACTGGACGAGACTATACACACTTTTCAGCTCCCCATTCAACGTACAGTTGGAATTACTTCAGTGTTTTCCCTAGGTTTTTTTACTGGGGGTGGTAGACCTCCCGAAACTACTAGTGTCACGGAGCAGGAGTGTTGTCATAGACGCGGTGCGCAGTAGGCGGTAAATTTGGTAAATAAATATAAACAATATTTATTTATACTTCAAAACTAATTTACAACACAAAAGAAGTTTGCTTTGCTTGAGTTGTTGTTCTGGATTTTGTTGCTTTTAAGAAAAAAAATCCCTAAATTTCGCCTGTTTAGGTTTGTCACCTTTTTCCATTCCTCTTTGACATGTTTACCGCTTAACCCTTAATCACCCCTTGGGGTCCAGCTAACCCCACTGGACTTTTCCTTCATTTTTAAAAAGTGTTCCCTTCATCTCAGGGGTATGAGACTCAGTGACTTTTCCTAAATAATCCATCTAAACATGCACAAAAAAATCTGGGTTGATTTGGTTGTTCTAAAGGTGTGTAAAAAAAAAAACACCTTCAGATTGATCCCACATTGAAAATAAAATTTTTTTTCACTTTGTTTGCCACAAAAATAAAAAAAATCCAATATAAATCTGAAAATTTCTACATTTAAATCAAGGTCTGGTCCTAGAGCATAAACACAAAGTGGAACGAACTTTCTATCTCATACACACACACTGCTGAATCGACTCGCTGATTCCATTCTGCTCCGTAGCTTCATGAAGCAGTGTTTTGAAATCGGTTATCACTATACAAGTCGTTTAGTTTTTTTGGCGCACAAAAAAAAATTCTCGTCGCTTTATAATATTGATATCGAACCACTGTACTCACATGGACTGATTTAAATATGTTTTTAGTACATTAATGGATCTTGAAAGTGTAAATTGCTTTGCTCTCTATGAAGGCCTCACTGAGCCTTCAGATTTCAACAAAAATATTTAAATTTGTGTTCCGAAGATGAACGGAGGTCCTACGGGTGTGGAACGGCATGAGGGTGAGTAAAGGTTACATTATTTACATTTTTGGGTGAACAAACCCTTTAATTCCTTAAACCTGCCAGAAGTCACAGAAGAGCCGAATGCTAGCGTAACAAAATAAATTACAGAAATGGAAATAAATAAATCAATAACAAGACTAAAAGCTAACAAAAGCTGGAAAAGTTGTTCCGATTCCGATACTAGTATCGGAAAGATCACCGATACCACAACAAATTCTACATCGGTATCGGCGAGCACTTGAACCCATATACCAATCCGATTCCATTTTCTTGAACAAGACCTAGTTATTATGACCACTAGCTTTGCCTAACTGCTGCACGGTTCTTCTTCGCTGCTCAGAATGCATTGCAAACACAGGAAGTTGTGCTGTGTTGCCACAAGCAACCACTGTTTAGAGCAGCGAGGAAGAAATGAAAAAGCGTTAGCAGTATGTCGGTTGTGTAGCAGTATTTCGTCTCTGTGTGGATGGCTGGCGGTCGCCCGCGCACACACATGCGCTGTATCTGGAAAGGTGAAATTGGTCCTCCCCCAGTTTCTCTACCTCTACGTGCATTTTTACAGTATATGGTCACTTCATGAGAATTTACTGTGTCATATAATGAACACAGACACTCAAATGCGTTCACGGCAACCCGTCAAAATAAAAGTTTGGTTTAACACAAAGAAATTTTCAGAATATGTTAAGCTACTGTTGTAGCCTACAGTAGATTTAGCTACGTCTCTACTAATAATAATTATTATTATGCCTAGAAGGTTGTAAAGAGATAATTTTCTGATATAATTTGTTTTATACAGTTATATTGTAAAACTAAAATAAATTTTTCAGTTTGCAGTGTTTGATTTGTGGCTGCATTTGAAGTTCTTTTTCGCTTAAGAAAAATAAATAATATTACTGTCAAATGCATGTCAGATAATACAAATACTGTAATGAATACAAAAGTTCGCTGTATGTATTTGTTCATGTTTTATTAAAGAATAAGTCTGAAGCACACCATAAAATAATTCTAGCAATTCACACAGGGCTAGTAGTATATACAGCTGATACACACCCAGGTATCGGATCAGTACTCGGTACCTGAGCCCAGGTATCGGAATCTGTATCGGGAAGGGAAAAAGGGTATCGGAACATCTCTAGCTGTATCTATATAACCAGACCGAATCAGAATGCAGATTTCGGTGCCACTTAAATTAAAACGTGCTTTTGCTGGCACCGAGGCAGAGAGCTCGTCACATTTCACAACTATTCAGTATTTTCAAGCACATGTTTATTTTAGGTTTCAGACATTTAAATGCACATAATTATTAGCAAAAAACACACACCGATGTCTGTAGCGGCAATGACAATCCTTTCAGACAGTTATAATTTGACTACGTGTTTACACATTATAAAGTTTACTCTATTCTTCTCCCAGTTCAGCGGTCACTTACTTTCATGTATTTCGTGAGACGTGGATGAATCTATGTGATGTAAATCCGACAGATCCGGTTCTCTGAGGAAAACTAACATGGCGGCACCCATTGCGCATTATACAGCTCTGGAAAAAATTAAGAGACCACTTAACATTGAGAAATCAATGTTAAGTGGTCTCTTAATTTTTTCTAGAGCTGTAGATCAACTAACACGCATATTTGAAAATCAGAATATCAGATAGTTCATGACATAGGGTATAAAACGGGTGACGTGGATAATTTTGTAATTATTTTAGTCAAGTTTTTTACACCCCATGAAGCCTTGCATCAAAAGTGGGAGTGTCTTCCTGTTCGAAGTAAACTAGCGGTACGTGACACTCATGACATTATGCATTTACATTGTAGTTTATGATGTTTTCATAGCGGATAGAAAATGTATCTGACTCAAACCAGCGCATTTGTTTTTAATGCACATTTTTAGAATTCATGTGCATCTTGGCGTTTCCATTCAGCATGTTTTTATGCAATATTCCAAAATGTGCATGAAAAAGGTGGATTGAAACACAGCTTATTGACATTCAACAGTTGACAGTCATTCGAGCTATCCAAATTTGCTAGCGATGTGCATAAACTCAACGAACTTTCAAAAGGGTGAAACAACAGTACCTTTACCCTCCGCGGTAGTTGGCTGGGAGGATGACGTGAAGTGGCCTCGTATCACGTACGGTAGCATTTTTACCTATTTTCTAGATTCAGTAGCCTGTGATGGTAAGGCGATGAACAATTTGAAAAGCTCAGAGGCATATCAGTATCAGTCAGAAACGAGCTTGTGTATCTAAAAGAGGACATTGAGCCATCATAAGGCTTGTGTGCTAGCATCAGTGACAGGTGAAGTACAGACAGCGGGTGGTTCATGTATTGCAGGGCCAGGACACTGTTGTAGTCATGCAGCAGCACTTTTGTGAAAGGTCAGTAAATTAAGGACAATTAAGGGCACGAAACTTGTATTGTTTATTGTATTGTGACATTATGAATTAACTAATAAATGTACAAAGCTGAAATGTTTAGTGTGTGTCATTCATGTTGCTTCACAGTAACCTTCAGTTAACCCTTGTGGCACAATCTGATTAAAAAAATAATAATAATATTAAAAATGTTAATTTTGATCCGAAAAACTTAGCCTCTTCACTAAACTAGCACACAAAATACCATTGGCATACTACTTCCGCCGCCTCACCGGGAGTTGTACCCACGTTATTTTTTTACAGTAGCGCCCCCGGAAAAAGGTGGATATAAAAGACTACAAGACAGAAAATTTTAAAATACCCAATATATTAAAAATAAATGGGAAATCTGGAAATCCTAGAGGAAGATTGTAAAAGTAATCTTAAATCACAGTGGAAGACAACACATTACTCAACCTGGAGAGAATTTGGTTGGAAAAATATCACTAGATTTTTCCTCACCCCTGAGCAGAAGAGATATCAAAGCAAAAATGCAAACTACAGGAGAATATGCGGCGCAAATGAAGCCAATTACAGCCACATATTCTATAAATGAAATATTGGCAAGAAATCCATAAGAGTTTAGAGAGTATATTCAAGGTACCCATTCAATTTAGTTTAACTCTATACTTTGGTCTTACAAATCTTAAATTAAAAGAATACCGGAAATTAACGATTGGGTGGGAATTGTGTACGAAATCTACACGATGGAGAGGTTAACAATGAATCTTCGGTTACAGTCTGAGAAATTTGCCACGCTATGGGGAAAACGGATAGACTACATTCTCCCACCAAGTCAAAATTGATCGTATCAGGTACCCAATCTACCGGCAGAGTTACGCTTGTGTTATGCAGCAGGTTTGAGCTTCAGCAAGAACCAATGAGGTTCATTCTTGTGTTACGCAGCACATTTGAGCTTCAGCGAGAATCAATGAGGTCTGTTTTCGCACTTCAAGCAGGTTCAGTTGAGATTCTGTTTGCTGATCAGTTTATTATGCACAATAAATGTTTTTCGATAGATATAGTTGCATAATTAAGTGATATAAATGATTGATTCATTTTGTGTTTAATGTTAATCAAAATAATTTATTTGTTTAAGCTACTTCTGTATTTTTCTTAATTTAAAGTGTGACTTCATGTCATTGTTCAATCTGGAAGTCGGATCTTCTCAGGTTCACTTGAAGGCAAGCATGACCATACCATATTTGTCTGGTCATGTGATCTCAACATGTCTGTCCACATGAGGGACCCGCTCCATATCAAATAAAATCACTTTAACCCTCTGGTGCTCTTCGGTCATTTCTGACCGGAAAATTTTCTGTTTTGAAATGTTAAAAATCACAGCCTCATCGGAATGATATGAAACTTGGTGACTTTTCTTGCATTAGGTATGTAAACACACAAAAATTGGGGTCATGATTAGAGCATGCTAATTGGTCGTAAAAAAAAAAAAAAAAAGTAGCGTTCATTGTCTTATGAATATTTGTGTGTACAATCTACAAATCGGCCACAATGCTGAAAAAAGTACACAGCAGTAAAGGGGTGACACTCTAAAACATCAAGAGTGTGATATTGACACATCCACTCACACACATATGAAAAACTGAACCTATGAACCACATTTGGAATTTTTAAAAATCAAAGCTTCATCAGAATGATATGAAACTTTGTGACTTTTCTAGCATTAGGTATGTAAACACACAAAATTTAAGCATGCTAAGAAAATAGTCCCACTTGTGCTCTTCGGTCAAAAATGACACCGTGGGAAATCTGCAAAAACAAATTCACAGACAAAATCTATATTCCTAACAACAAAATAAATATCTAAAACTTTATAATAAATAGTCTTTGAGATTTTTTAAAAATATATTCAAATCCATCAATTTTTTTTTTTAAATGAGTTCAAAATAGAACTAGGGAATTCTCAAGCCTCTCCATAGAGACCTCTAGTGATTACACCCATGGTTGCATGATTTCTTAAATAATTCCAAAAGAGGGCGTTAATCTGCCTTCGAAAAATATATATTTTGAAGGCCTAGTCTCTATTTTAACCTGAAATATGCAATAATTAAAAAATAAAATAAAAAATACAAAACAACATTTTCAATGGCAAAAATAGACCATAATTATTGAATAAATATTAAAAAATACTATAAAATCATCTCAAAATACAAAATTAAAAAGAAAAAATATTATTGAAGAAAAATAAATTGCATTGGTTTTACTGGGGTGGAGGAAGTTTAATTTTTAGGTGTCCGGTCAGTTATGACCGGGAAGACAACCAATGCAACCCCTAAACGAAGAGCACCAGAGGGCTAATTATGACACTCACATGACATTCTTCAAAAATATCATTAATTTCTGTAGAGCTGGACATTTTAATAAGGATCAAATTATTTCAGCTTTGAGAATGCAACCAACCTGTTTGTTCCTCAGTATCTTCTTGTTTTACTCTGAATGTTTCTTCAATCTTCATGTCTTCAATCTCCTCTTTAATAAACGCCATCTTTATAAAAGTGTCACATGGATCTCAGTCGCTTCACCAGGAGTTTTTCTGTGTCATGTTTAAGATGAAAATAATTACCAGAAAGAAAAATAAAGCTAAACTAAATATCTGGGTGCGTCTCAATCAAAGTGATTACCACCCCCAGCAGTACAAATTAATAAAAGAACACAAATTCGTATTTAATGATTTGTACTATATTACATTTTATTACACATTACATTGCATACAATTTTCAAGAAAACATTTTCAGTTGGTTTGTTAAAGTTAATTATTTAAACCTCCTTTTATCCCATCATAACTTTCTCCAGTGGCCGAATTCGTGTTTACGATGAAATGAGACGCACCTTTTCTGTTACTCATGTATGTGTAGGCTTTACTTAACATTAATATTAGATGAAGTAATACAATTGTCCATTTAATGCAGAATAATTATTTTTTAGATCTCCTCTAATAGTTATAAAAATCGACTGAACGCTATTAATTTCTATCGATCCAAACACGTTAAATGTTTTAAAACACAAACCTTTCTTCAGCCGATTCACAACAAACGCAAGGTCGCGACGCAGACTTATGACGTCACATCGCCAGACCAAAATAAAAGTCCCGTTCACAAGTTGCTGTCTCAAATCACAAAGTGGATTTAAATGTACATGTAAAAACTCACAGTTCAAAATATTAAGAAACAAATAAGGTTAATATTTGAATCCTTGAAGAAATGCATATTTAAATACATGTAGCCTAATGATGTGCCCCATGATCTTATATGTGAGATTCTGTGTAAGACTTAAAACAGTCATGATAGGGTGCAGAAACTATTACATACCAAGGGTTGGTAACTCATTTTTCAGTAACAAGACATTTATAAACTGATGTTTGGATGCATTTTTCTAAAGTGCCATAGCAAAAACTATAACTTACTCAAACAAGGTTGCCAATAAAATTAAACACAGACAAATATACAACAATGTATTGGTAACATTCGGTCTAGCACTTTCAAATATGACAAACTGTCCTAAATTAATAATAGATTTACAATATTTAAATAAATACACATCAATGTTTTGAATACACATGTTTATCTAATTCGAGTGTCGTCAGTGTTTGATGAATGAACACATTTTGTCCAGTGAAGTGAACACTGAATAGAAACCCTCAGTCGGAGCGCAGCTTGTGTAGATTTATGGAGTAAAAATGATTGACTGCTTAATTTGGGCATTTATTTGCATACTTTTACCATTACATATCTGATCAATCTCAGCATGTTTTAAGTGTTTGTCGCTACATTTGCATCACTAAACTTAAATTAAAATGTCTTGCTTTGCTCTGCTCCATTTGAGAAATGAAGGCATAGTTTCAAGAATGTAAGAAAATGTAAGCATTAAAAAAAAGGAGGGGGGGGGGGGGGGTAGCCTTATTTATCCTTGGAATGAAAACAAAATGTAAAGCTCTAATGAGGGTGCGGTTGTTGATTTGTAAAAGTCATTCAGCCTCCATAGAAAGAAATACATCTCTGAAGTATGCTGACAGGATAGGCCCATAGCCTTTCTATCCTCTGGTTATGCACACTTGGTCCAACCAGAAAACTGCCAGTCAAGTCCTCTGTGTTCAATCATGAAATGTGCAATGTCTATATTTTCTGAGCCTGCATCACCTCTTACCCTACTTGGAACTTTTCAGAGATGCTCTTTTAAAGCACCAGTGGTGTTTAAATACTTCATCCATTCATTCATGCTGCACAAATGCTTTTCATACTGAATATTTTTCCTTACACTATTGGCAGATAATTTGCAAAATAAGAAAAATGCACTTAAATTAGCTTTTTTTTTTTGTCCCCCATGAAATAAGACTAAATGCCTTAAGAAAAATTACATATGTAGAAAATGCACATTGATTTAAGAATCTTTAGATATTTTGACTGAATATTACAAGACAAAATAAAAGCATTTTTTGCAGTGCAGGTACATTCATTCACTGTGAATATTTTCATCAAGAATACACTGTCAAAGTGACAAAAACAGCATCCTGTAGCTGAGGAGGCTGCAGTAATTTGTAGGGAGTTACATTCATGTTTTTCGAGCAGTACCATGCTTTAATGATAGTTTTCACCAGAGATGCAGAGCATATTAGTAAAGCCGCTGTATGCAGAGAGGTAAGGAAAGTTTGCCTCACTCTCACGTGAGCTCTTTCTGAATATGTTTGTGTTGTTTCCTGTGCACAAACCCATGAGAGCATCAAAGAGGAGCTTCACAGGATTGCAGGTCAGTGGTGTAGAAATCAGGTTAAATTATGTTCTATTAAGAACATCTTGTTGCAACCTCTGGAAGTAACCTAATAATTAGAATTTCCTTTAGGATTTTCAATGTGGTTGGATGCATTGATATGCATATTCCCATCATTGCACCTTCCGAAAATGAAACGATTACTGAATGGATTGAAGGTTAGTCTGAAATATATGCCATACAACACAAGTGTTACATAAACCCAAATGATTCACAATATATTTGGTCATCTTTATAAATACAAAAGCAACAGTTCTTTTTTTCCTGTTGGATTTTAATACTCTTCCTCCATCTCTTCTTCTGTCAGTGGTTCTGCAGGTCCTCCCATCATTTTGTGAGCCTCTGCCTTCTTGCTGTTGGCTGAGTAGAAATTAAATGTTAATTTCACTATCCTAATTCAGAAATGTAACATGTTGGATTAGAGAACATTATGTGAAAAGAGCATTAGACTATATGGAAAAAGCTGCTGCAATTATATTTATTTAATATGTTAAATGTTTGTAAATGAACATTAGCTGCTACCACATTCTTTTTTTCTTCTTTTTTTGCCCGTGGGATACCATGAAAAATTATATTAGTTCAATAACTTACTGTCATGCCAGTTTTCACCTCTGATATTATAACAATGATTAAGAATTAAACTTATGTTTGACCCGGAAGTATGCAGACATCTTTTTGTTGGGTACTGTTGCCATGGTGAATCATAAATTCGGAGCTCCATTGATCATGGCTTTTCATAGTCGTGGTGCACGCGTTTAACTCAAGATTCAAGAGTTTTATTTGTCACATACACCGTTATATACACAATATACAACTGGCAGTGAAATGTAAACAGGTCCGCTCCATGGACAGTGCAAATAACAGTTACAAGAAACACAAGGGGAAATTAAAATAGAAATAGAATAAAGTTAGAATAAAAAGTATTAACATAAGTAGAATTATAAATAAATCAAGTAAAAGATAAAAATAGGAAATAAGATAAAAATAAAAATATAAAAATAAAAATATAAAAATATAAAATAAGTGGATATGATAAGTGAGATAAACTGTAGACTTAAAAAAAAAAAAAGTGGTTAACATAAAATATATATATATATATATATATATATATATATATATATATATATATATATATATATATATATATATATATATATATATATATATATATATATATATATATATAAAGAAGTATAATGTGCAAGCAATAGGTATAATTGCAAATAGGAGTATAATGTGTAAACAGGAGTATGATGTGCAAACAGGTTTATTACAGGTTGTTACGCAGTAACAATAGGAACGTAAAGTGCAGTGCAATGGCAGTATGTAGATGTTAATGTTAAAAAACTGGATGTTTATGCGTGTGCGGGGTGAAGTGAAGTCACGTGACTGAGTTCAGGAGTCTGATGGCCTGGGGGAAGAAACTCCTCCTGAGTCTTTCAGTCTTTGCCATCAGGCTACGGAAGCGCTTACCAGATGGCAGCAGGGTGAAGTGAGAGTTTGCAGGGTGATTAATGTCTCTGATGATTTTAGTAGCTCTACCTCTGCAGCGTTTGGTGTAGATGTCCTGCAGAGACGGGAGAGCTGAGCCTGAGATGCGCTCGGATAAGCGCACTACTCTTTGCAGGGCTTTGCAATCGTGACTGGTGCTGTTCCTGTACCACGCTGTGATGCACTGAGTCAGGACACTTTCTATCGCCCCTCGATAGAAAGTTTTCAGGATGGCTGGTGAAACCCTGAATTTCCTCAGCTGGCGCAGGTGGTACAGTCTTTGCCTGGCTTTTTTCACCTGTGTCTGGATGTGTGTAGTCCAGGTCAGATCCTCGGAGATGTTCACACCCAGGTATTTGAAGCTGCTCACTCTCTCTACCGGTGTCCCGCTGATCATGAGAGGGGAGTATGGCCGATGCTGTCTCTTCCTGAAGTCCACAATCAGTTCTTTGGTCTTGTTAACATTCAGAGAGAGACAGTTGTCCTGGCACCATGATGTCAGTTGCTCCACTTCGTCCAAGTATGCCGTCTCATTGTTGTTGGAGATGAGACCCAGGACAACAGTATCATCAGCAAACTTGATGATAGAGGTGGAGCTGTGTGTGGACAAACAGTCATGGGTGTAGAGAGAGTAGAGCAGGGGACTCAGCACACAGCCCTGTGGAGCTCCAACACTCAGGGTGATGGAGGTGGAGGTGAACTGGCCTACTCTCACCGCCTGGGGTCTACCAGTGAGGAAATCTTCAATCCAGAGGCAGAGAGAAGAATTCAGGCCTAGATCCAGGAGTTTGTGTGTTAGCTTAATGGGAACTATGGTGTTAAAGGCTGAGCTATAGTCAATAAATAGCAGCCTGACATAGTTCCCACTTTTGCTGTCGATGTGAGTGAGGCAGGAGTGAAGGACGTGAGAGATGGCATCTTCAGTCGATCTATTGGGACGATAGGCAAACTGAAGAGGGTCCAAAGTGTCAGGAATGGAGGAGCAAATGTTGTTTTTAATGAGTCTCTCAAAGACCTTCATGACTAAAGATGTGAGAGCCACTGGACGATAGTCATTTAGGCAAGAGGGTTTACTGATCTTAGGTACAGGGATGATGGAGGATCGTTTGAAGGAGGTGGGGACAACAGATGTAGCAAGGGACTCGTTAAATATGGATGTAAAGAGCCCTGCGAGCTGATCAGCACAGGACTGCAGAACACGACCTGAAATACCATCCGGCCCAGCAGCTTTCCTGACATCCACACGTTTGAGTGCCCTCAGAACCTCGTCCTCCGAGACAGAGATCACGTGACTGTTGCTGCTCTGAGGGACTCTCTCTGACGCGTCACTCGCCGGAGTCGCGCTGCCGCAATTACCATCAAAGCGAGCGTAGAAAGAGTTTAACTCGTTCACCAGCAACGGATCAGCTCTCACCTCTGCAGAGGATTTAGTTCCAAAAGCACAGATGGTCCTCAGTCCCTGCCACATCCTCCGGGAGTCGTTGAGTTGGAAATGAGATTCCACTCGGTCTTTATAGCGGAGTTTTGCGGCTTTAACGGCGCGCCGGAGGGCGTAACAAGAAGCTTTGTACTCCCTCATATCCCCCGTTAGGAGACCGGCATTGTAAGCGATAGTGCGCGTGTTTACTGCAGTGCGGATTGAACTGTCCACCCACGGTTTCTGATTAGGGAAGGACGTTATAGTTATTGTTTGTGTGGCTTGCTCTGTCAGTGTGTTGATAAAGCAGAGCGCCACTTCTGTGAACTCGCTGACGTCTTCAGAACTCGCGCGGAACATGTCCCAGTCGACGTCATCAAGAGCTGCCTGTAGCGTGATCTCTGAATGGGATGACCAGCGTTTGACTTCCCTCCTCACCGGGGGCTCTTGAACGAGCCTTTGTTTATATTCCGGTGTGAGAAAAATGGCGGCATGGTCCGATTTGCCAAAAGCTGGCTGTGAACGAGCTTTGTAGGCGTTCTTAAACGGAGAGTAGCAATGATCCAGTGTGTTTGCTCCTTGTGTGGGACAGGAGACATGCTGATGAAAGTTTGGCAATACTTTCTTTAGGTTTGCTTTGTTAAAATCACCCGCGACGATGAAAGCAGAGTCGGGGTGTTTGTTTATGAAGCCGCTGGTCACATCATGGAGGGCAGATAAAGCCAGCCCCGTGTCTGCCTGTGGTGGAATATAAACGGCAGTGGCGATGACCGAGGAAAACTCCCTCGGTAGGTAGAAAGGCCGGCAAATGAGAGTTAAATGTCGGGTCAACCCGTCAACCCGACGAACTCAGAGTCAGTCTACTCTGAGTTATTGATCCAACGCATTTCAGCTGTTCTGAAACCCAAAACTCAGAGTTCCCTTTCAGTCAGTACACTGAAGTTACGTCAGTTACTAACGAAATGGGGGTTTCGCTTAGAAGCAAATCGCCTTTGAGATCTACAAAACGAGCCAATGGCATGAAAATGCCATGGGTTTGCGGAATTTGCATAATGCAACCCCGGCCCACCGCGTGGGTATAAAGGGCGTTGCATAGCAGACTCGCATTATGTTTCTGCTTCAGAGCCGAGTGTTACTTGCCTGAGCTTTCTCTCTTCAAGACGAGCGTCTCTCCAGAGTGTTGGTGTTACGGCGCGTTCCAGCGAGTTTTTTGGCATGCTTGGGCGTGCACGCAGAGCGCGCGCTCATGGATGACTCATGTTCCCACTGCGGGAACATGGCCATCGCGGTGTTGCGATCGAGACTCTATGATCTCCGTTTAAAAAATAAATAAATAAATAAAGATCAGGAGAGAGCGTCCCCTCTATCACACCCCAATCTACTTCCTCCACACAAGGCAGTACTTTGGTTGGTGATCAGGGTGATCTGAGGACGTTTGTGTGGGCCAACCCGACGAATATTCCTCGGGCCACACTTCCCTCTAGAACACTGCAACCTGTGGTGTTGCCAGATGAAGGCGTTGGTGTTCCCGTCCTGGGCTCAGCGTCTCATTTAGGACGCCAGCGGATGATGTCACGTTGATCGCCGCATCATTAGGTAGGCTGGATTCCTCTGGAGATGAAGATTTGTCTGTGCTGCCTCCTCTGGGAGCTCCAGCGCTGTCCAAGTTTGATCCAGAGCTCACAGCCATGCTTTCCCAGGGATGTTTGGTATCAGCCTCTTCCACCTTACTGCTCTCGATAGTGGCACAGTGTAGCGGTACACTGGGGTTCCCCCTGTTGAACGTTCTGTTGCGTTGCATACTGTGCCCGTTCAGCAGCGAGCTGGGACCCAAAGCACCCGCCCAAGGCTTGTGGGTCTACTTTGGTGTCTGAGCGAACACGTTTCCTCGGCTCCCCTTTCTCCCAGGCTGGGCTATTCGGCGGGGCAGTCGGGAGCTTTGCCCAACAGTTCTTGACTGCACAAAAAGCAGACTGAGGCCATTGAACATGTTCTGCCCTGGCGGCCCGCTGTTGCCTCCATCCAGCCGTCGGCACAGATGCCTCAGCCTGCTCCCCGCCAGAGCTGCCCTCCTGCAGCTCCAAAGCCCTCCCGCCCTGCCCCAGCAGCAACCTGGGCCGGGCCGTGGAGGAGGTCGCAGGACAGAAGCCCAGTCCATTTCGGCCCATTTCATGTTAAATGGCAGGCTAGGCGGCGCGCCTGACACGGGCCCGTTGGAGGTGAATTCAGTTCTCTCTCAGGAGTTGGTAACAGGGCCACTCCTTCCCCTGGTGGAGGGCCAGGGGAGAATTTTTTGCTTCCTTTACTGAAGGACTTTCACCTCTGAGCGCCCAGAGGGCGTGGCTGGCAGTGTGTGACGCACAGCCTCACCACTCTCAGCCCCCTCTGTCGCCAGCCCCTGTCAGACGAGACCCCCGTGAAACGCTAGTCCTTCCCTGGTCTCCTCTGTCAGGGCGCGGAATTTAACCCCGCCCACACTTCGGGACGCTCCCACGCTTCCCTATATCTGGGCCGGTCATTCCGCTCGCTGCCCCATCGTGGGTTAGTCTGTGGCTCGCATGACCGCTGGTTCAGCCCTGGGAGCCTGGCGACGGCTTCCCAGACTGGCGAGCTGGTCCGCTCACAGGCTCGGCTTGCGATTCAGTTCGCACGGTCTTTTCCCCGCTCTCGGGGAGTCCGCTTCACCATGTTGGGTGGCAATGCCCCTATCATGCATACGGAGGTCGTCACCCTACTGGCGAGGGATGCGGTCGAGGTCCGGCTTCTCTGCCCTGACTTCATTGTACCTAGCAGAAGCGATGGGTCACGGCCAGTCCTGGTGCACGTCTTGAACTGAACCCTTCTAGAAAGCAGGCTTCCTCCAAGATGTTGCACCCGAACACGTCTTCGGATGCGTTCGTTCCAGGTCTGGTCTGCAGCGTTGACCTGAAGGGCCCGTACTCTCTGTCTCCACTTCTTTCCAACCCAGACCGTCCACTCGGTCTGCCTTCGGATGGCGGGCCTCCCAGTACGCGGCTCTCCCATTTGGGTAGCCCTGTCCCTTAGCGGCTTCTCCACCCTGGCGCACGGGGTTCGCATCCTGAGCTATCTCGATGACTGGTGATTAGCTCACTCTCGAGACCAGGATTCCGGACACAGGGACCTAGTGCTCTGGCACCTCAACCGTTTGGGCCTTCGGGTCATTTGGGAAGAGAGCAAACTCTCCCCTGGGAAGAGGATCTCTTTTCTCAGCTCGGTTGCTTTGTGCATGCAGTGCAAGTGTGCACAGTCAATGCTGACTTGCCCCTGTTGGGTAGGAATGCGGTCCATCTGAGGTTATTTCAGAGGCTCCTGGGACATATGGCATCCGTGGCCGTGCTAATGCCACCTGGACTGCTTCATATGAGACCGCTTCAGCACTGGCCTTGCGATCGAGTCCTGAGATCGGCATGGCAACAGGGCACACTCCGGGTCCCATTCACTCGGCCCTGCCATCATACCTTCACCCCATGCAAACCTCATTTTTCTACGGGCCAGAGTTCCCTTAGAATGAGTTTCCGGGCATGTTGTTGTATCAACAGATACCTCTGTCATGGGCTGGGGTGCCATGCGCAATTGACGTGCTATCGCGGGCTCCTGGAAATGACCCCAGCGCCTATGGCCGTCACTTGCCTCCGTACGTCTTGCCTTGCACCGCTTTCGAGCCCTGCTCTAGGCCAGATACGTACTAGCCAAATCAGACAACTCGGCGACAGTAGCGTACGTCTACTGACAAGGTAACCTCCCTTCCTTCAGGGAACGAGGGTTACATACGTAACTGAGACGTTTCCCATCTCAGGGTAAGCCAACTCAGAGTTCTAGTTTAAACTCAGAGTTGGTTGAACCTCCTTATTGAAACGGGCCCCTGGCCTGGAAGGAGGTGACAGAGACAGTTGGTGAATCTGGTATGTATCATGGTTGTATTGTGTCCGTAAACTCTGTTTATTATTGAATGACAGGCAGAATATCATATCATGCGTGGTTCAAATTGGCACTATCCCTCAGCCAAATGAGGAAAAAAACATTAAAGTGATCAGTTTTCAGACACAAAATAATAAATTACATTTGAGTTGATCAAATCCACAGATAAATTCAGATGGTTAACTTGACAATTTATCTGTCAGTTGGCTGGTAGATGGTAAACACTTAAATATATATTATGAACTTTGTTAAATTCTTGATCGAATTCTTCCTGCTTCGCTACTGTTCGGACGCTCTTGCTTACAGCTCCGTGCTTTGCTCTATCGCTTCTATATTTTATCTCATAATTTCAACTTCAGCCAATCAGCACAGTGCTCAAACGACAAAGCTTGACTCCAATGATAAAATTAGAAATTCTGGTGACTGGATTACTAAACAAAAAGCGGAATATTTCAACCGACCAGCCTCCCACTGCCTTCAGCTTACATTCCGGAGAAGGGAAAACACAGCTGCCTACATTCAAAAGGATAAGAAAATGCCTCTTCTAGAATCTACTTGCTGCACAAACTGCCACAGACTTTTACAAAGGATTGCAGTTCTTAAAACAAAGTTATTTGCGGAACCATCCAACCAGACGAATCACACAGCAGAGCTTCATCATGAACGCCCTCTGCACACTGCCGGTGAGTCCCATAAATGTAGTGCTACTCAACAGGTAGAGAAACAAGTAATTGATCAACACGCTAATTGATGGCACAAACAGGGCGCGAGACCCAAAGGCACTCGAGACATCAGATTGTCACGAGCATCACATATTGCTGCAGTAGCATGCTCTACCCCAGACACAAGGATTGCAAACACTAGTTTCCTACCACCAAATATACATCTTGAAAACAGATTTGAAGTGTTAATGAATGTGGGTGAGGAATCCCCAAATGTGATGAATGTGACCGAACACAGATCGAATCAGCCCGTAGCTAACACTGATGCTAACAGGCGCTCAAGGTCGAGCAGACAGCGGCCCTCAGCTCAGAGCGCAGCCGAGCCCAGGACTCTGATAGTGGGGGACTCCACAGTCAGAAACATTAGCAGCAGGGATACAACTACATGCTGCCTTCCACATGCAACAGTTTCTGATGTCAACAGGGAACTTAAGAACATTCTGATGAAACATAAGACTGCAAATCGACTTAGCATTCATGTGGGGAAGACATTCGATATTCAGAGAGAGCAGTCAGAACCCCTTAAGAGGGATTTCAATTAACTTTTTGAAACACTTAGAAAACTGAAAGTTCAGCCGTTCATCAGTGGACCACCTCCAGCAAGAGGAACAAATAGGTTCTCACGGCTACTTGGGCTTAATACATGCCTGCAAAAAACCTGCAACATGAAGGGAGTGAACTTTATCGACAACTTTAATCTCTTCTGGAGTCAGAGACAACTGTTTACATCAAATGGCCTCCACCCAAACAAACTCGTGCAAGGACAATATTTATTTTTTCCTTCATCATCATTCAGCTGTGTGTGCCAACCCACTCGACCTGGAGTTGATCACAGATCACAGGACTTAATTTCAGCATCTAAATGGACATGCGGTTGATACACCCCACAAGGACAATGATAACACCACGCAGCCACAACAACCACTTCTCATGGACACACTCCCAGCTGAGCCCTGCCCTCAAAGCTCACCACAGACACACTGTGACGGATTAGAACTGCTCCAAGTGACACAGATCGAGGCACTAAACAGTAACATCCAAGCCCAGACTGTGGAGGCACTGGTAAAAATGGGGACCATCGGGGGTCAGACTGGTGAACTTTTACACCTTATGTGTGGTCTGAGCAATAAGCTGGAAGAAATGTCTAAGTCACTCGATGAACCGGACAATAACATATTGCAGTTTCCGGTAACACCAGAGCAACAGCCCCCCTCACCAGACATGTTATTCCTCTCTACGGCATCCCCGCTTCTGAGCTTCACAGAGAAAATGGATTTTGTTTATACTGGAACCAGACAATCACACTTGATCGCTGCGAGCCCCCAGATATCAACCAAAGAGTGTTGAGCCCCACAACCACTAAAGACTGTGGGCCCAGCTCGCTCTGCCCCTCCTCCTGTGAGATTTCTTTGGTCACAACGCCAGGGCACATACCCTCCTCCATCTGCACCAAAAACAACTGATACCAGCTCTCAGTGATATGTTCTGGGTCCTCGCAACGTCAACAGCAACCTTATCAAATGTTTACAAAACAAGCGGGAACCCATTGTGCCTGTCTCTTTCTCTATTTCTGTTCTGTTGCGTGATAGAAAGTCTAAGGCCTTCTCAGGCCGTATGGCAAACCCATCTAATCTGCTGCCTGTTACTTGTCAAACTAAGATTACTGTGGGGGAAAAAATTAAAATGAATACTGTTAAGTTAGCACTTTTAAACATCCGTTCACTTAAAAACAAATCATTTCTAGTCAACGACTTAATAACCACAAACAACCTAGATTTTTTGCTTCTAAATGAAACGTGGCTAGATGACAGCTGCAGTGCAACAGTCCTCAATGAAACAGCCCCTCCTAACTTTACTTTTATGGGTGTCAGTCAGGAGGGGTGGGGGTGGGGGGGGTCACTGCTCTTTTTAAAGATGTCTATCCATGTAAGCAAGTATCATTTGGTGACTATTTGTCTCTAGAATATCTGGGCATTGTGCTAAAAGGTGCATCCACGCATCCTGCTTATCATTATTTACAGGCCTCCAAAATATTGTCCAGCCTTTATTGATGACTTTACAGAGCTGTTATCAGTAATCTCATCTGAGTATGACCGTTTTGCTATTGCTGGGGATTTTAACATTCACATTGACAATGCTGAATCCAGTACAACAAAAGATCTCATGACTGTTCTTAACACTTTTGATTTGACACAACATGTACACGGACCCACACATGATCATGGACACACTCTAGATTTACTTATAAGTAAGGGTCTAAACATTTCATCGATAGTCATTAAGGATGTAGCACTGTCTGATCATTTCTGTATTTTCTTTGATATATCAATCTCTCCTGCCATTGAAACTAGATCTGTCTCTGTCAAAAAGAGATGCTTAAATGAGAACACTAGTGTGCTGTTTATGAAGGCTATATCTCTAACATCAAGCATATCTGCAGACTCTGTTGATTTACTCCTTGACTCTTTTAACTCAAAAGTTAAGAGTGTAATTGATGATATTGCTCCTGTGAAAGTCAGAAAAAAAGAGTGTCAAACAAAAAACACATTGGAGAAACTCAACAGCAGTGAAATTAATGAAAAGACAGTGCAGGAAAGATGTGCGCATGTGGCGAAAGACAAAACTTGTAGTCCATTACAACATCTATAAAGACAGTCTTCGTGCTTTCAATGTGGAACTGGGCAAAGCTAGACAGACCTTCTTTTCAAATATTATAAACAGAAACATAATATGGAATTAGATTTGTTTAAAAAAAAATGAACGAAACTTTATGAAACGGAACGAAACTTTATAAAACTGAACGAAACTTTTTCAGAAACTATCAAAAATATCCATTACAAAAGAAGAAAAACACATTGAAAATGAAAAAAAATGAACTCAGTCGCACAAATTTAACAGGATATTCAAATATGCTTCATTCTTTGTTAATGTTTTTCAAAGATTCGTTTTCATTGCCACAGATTTCGCTTACGCTTCGCAGTTTTTCGTTTGCAGTTTTGACACAAACATCTCGTGGGGGCGGGCTTAACAGTGATCTACTCTGATTGGATAGTGAACTTTCGATGGACAGGTGCTCTCTTACCTGGAAGTATAGACGTCACTCAGTGGCGCACACATTGGAAAACATTCGCGTTGCTTTGCATTAAGTTTATACAAGTTTGTAAAGAATTTCTAAACAATTTAGTTTATTAGTTTGTAAAGATGAGCTCTCAGGAGAGACACGGAGCGGCGGCGGCATCATCATCTTCCTCCTCCGCTTGTTCTTCAAGGCAGTTTGAAGTTCTGTGTTACTGAAGTAACCAATAACATCGATTAAAGTTGTATCCATGTACAGTGTGCAACCGTTCTGGCTTTTTTTTGACACATTCATTGTGAAAGAATGAAGCAAATCCTCAGGTCTTTACACTGGCTTCCAGTTACATTTAGGATCGATTTTAAAGTACTATTACTTAAAGGTCCCGTTCTTCGTGATCCCACTGTTCAAACTTTAGTTAGTGTGTAATGTTGCTGTTAGAGCATAAATAATACCTGTAAAATTATAAAGCTCAAAGTTCAATGCCAAGCGAGATATTTTATTTAACAGAAGTTCCCTTTCAAAGCCTACAGCGAACGGCTGGCTTGGACTACATCCTGGTACTTCCTTCATAAATGACGTCAGTAGAACAGTTCGCTAAGCTGCTGTCAAATCCCAACACGGGAACCGCTGGCCCAATCAGAACTCGTTACGTATTTCTGAAGGAGGGACTTCATAGAACAAGGAATTCATCAACCCGTTTTTAGGACAGTGAAAACAGCGGTATACAGATAAGTAAATTGTGTTAAAAATACTGGGTTTTTTTACACGCGAAACATGAACACATGTTATATTGCACACTGTAAACACAATCAAAGCTTCAAAAAAACACGAAGAACGGGACCTTTAAAGGGGCTATATGCAACTTTTTCCCCAAAATAAACGTAACTATAGCCTTTTTATTTTACCATTTATGACTCAAACATCTCCTGATGAGCATACTGACACCTTGTCCGCTCACAGTGGGTGCACCTATAAGCCTGTATCCTATTTTTCATATTTTCTGACGGGTCGTCTTTTCCCGCGCTGTCTGCGGATGTGACGTCAAGCGCGTTCATGTTAAACGTTTCAGATCACTCTGCCACCACCGCTAGTCAGAAAGTAGCCTACACTCGCAAGCAGTGCAATGGATTTAACTAATACACAGAAGAGACCCAGGACAACTCGGACACCAACAGTAACTCCACAGAAGACTAAAAAAGTTAAACCCCTGACAAGTGGCCAAAAAAGGTCGAAGATTGAGAGAGACCGGCGCATTGCAAGGACTAGAGTGAACATCGGCTTCGCATTTGAGCCTTGGAGGGAGCTCAGATCTGTGTTGGGAATACTAAAGGACCCAGAAATGGCTTTTTTTCTTCTGAAAAGGTAATACGTGATAAAACTGTTCATTGAAATAGCACTGTGTTGGTTTCAGTTCACTTGTAAATGCTGTTAGATCTCACACCCTCTTTGCAATTGTTATGTACTTGCAGCTATGAGAAAACTAGAGTGACAAAAGGAAAGACGCCGTCAACATCAACACCGATTAAATTAGGATTACCACACATATCTACAACAGTCACTACAGGGGGATCAGACAGGTACGGTTTTGTGTAAAATGTACTAAATGTCAAAAATAGTTCTTTGCAAAGATGTCTGTCACTATTTTGTAAAACATGTTTGAAATAGTTGGTGATGGGACGAGTGAGCCTTTTCAGGTAGAATTCAGATTGTGAATTTCTTGAAGCTCCTTTTTGTTGCCTTTGTGTACTTTATAAAGCAACACAAAAAGATTACTGTTTCATCAAACTCTGTTATGCATGTTTCAGCCATGAAAGGATATTCACGCCATAATGTTGTGTCAACAGGGTCAGCTTTGAAATAGATGGAGTACAACCACTTGAAGAGGAGGTGGGACCTTTGGAAGAAAGGTAGATGTGTTGTTGCCATAGATTTGTAATATACAATGTGCTGTTATTATAGCTTATTGTTTTTATATTTTGTTTGTGTATAGCTTCAAATCAATGGAGTTGTTGGATCACACACCACTCATTGATGAAGAAGTAGCCAACAGCCTTGAGAATAGTGTGTAAGTTGCCAATGATCTTCATTTTATTTACAGTCCTGTAATGTTAATAATGGTTGGGTTTGTTAATTACGAAAAGAATAGGTGCTGCACACTCAATGTATTGAGCAATAATGTTTCGGCCCATAGACCATATTCAGATCACAGAAGGCTTATGGAAAAATAAAAACCGCAACGTTATCGTTCAATAACTGTTTTATATATATATATATATATATATATATATATATATATATATATATATATATATATATATATATATATATATATATATATATATATATTTTTTTTTTTTTTTATTTTTTTTTTTTTTATTGAACTTGGAATGTGTGGCACCTGTTTCTTCCAGATTCTACGCACTAGTAGCAAGCACCTCTCTTTTGGTGTGCAGTACTCTCCTTCTCATGGGTTTGTTAATTAATCACTTCCTTTGTTTTTCTGTTGCAGGATAGAACTTCAGGATAAAATCACATCCGAACCATCTGATGTTGATTATGTGCCACCCATATATGTGCGGTAAGAACTGTTGTGATGTGAGAATCACTTCTTTTTAATACATGAAGGAAAATGTGTATTTATTTACATTTGTTTTATATACACAGTGCTCACAGTACGTTGCAGGAAAAGATCTACAGGCTTCCTCTTATTGGGTCGGAAGAAGCTGTCATGGACATACTTGACTCAGAGGAGCAAACTGCAGACCCAGACGTTACAGAACACTCGGAACATTCCATCTTTCCTCTGCCAGATGGAGTCAGAGTGGAAAGTGACCTCATCAATCAGCCTGCATCCATCACGTTATCATGAAAATCTGATGAAACTTGTTAGTTTTCTCCAACTGCCAATTTGTAAATGTAACTATAGTGATAGGAGCACAGGTCAGGATTGTGAAGGGATTCCACCATTTCGAGTCAGCTTGCGTTCACGGGGTACTGCAGTTATCTTAGAGTGGGTAAGTATGTGATCCAAAATAATCAAAGAGCACTTTACATGTCAGAGAATTTGATTAAACTGGTTAAACTATATACAATGTTTTTCCCACATATAGTATTGCTCGTATGGGCACAAACTCTTTGTGTGGAACAGCCAGCCATTATTGAAGTATGGCATGCAAGGAGGAGACTTCATGTTGGCCACCAACATTCTTTTGTCCGGAAATAACTACACCAAGGTCGCCCTCCTCTTCCAGTTCATGAATATTGGAATAGTGGCACCGTAAAGGAAACATTTCGTAAGTCACTGTTTGGAATGGGTATTTGTTATTGTGTGTGTGTGTGTGTGTGTGCGCGCGCGTGTGCGCTATGGCAACTTATGTGGCGTCTGTTGTTTTTCAGTTACAAACGTGTTTATCAAATCAAATCAAATCAAATCAAATCACTTTATTTGTCACTCTACATATGCACAAGTGCAACAGTAGGTGAAATTCTTAGGTGCAGTTCCGAGCAACATAGCAGTCATGACATGACATGTACAACATTTAAAGCAGCATCAGATTACACATCTGATGCGCACACAATTACTCACAGCACAGTAAACTCTACAATAAACAATAAATAATTTACACAATGTGAGTGTAGTTCTCACAGCTTTAAACAATATACACATACTTACAATATACATATACTTTAAACAATATACACTAAACATACACTAAACAATATACATTACGCTATAATAGTAATAATAATATACAATGTATAGTATAAAATATTATTCACAGATTGAAAAATTGAAATCCAAAGTGCAATAGATGCTGTATGATAAATAAATGTGTATATAGTGTGTGTGTATCTACAGTGGGTTGTGCTGAGTGATATTCTGTCCAGAGTGTGTTATGATCCTGATAGATCAGGAGTTAAGTAGTCTGATTGCTTGTGGGAAGAAGCTGTTCTGGAGTCGGCTGGTGCGTGTTCTAATGCTGCGGTACCGTCTGCCTGATGGCAGCAGTGAGAGCAGCCCATGGTTCGGGTGGCTAGAGTCTCTGAAGATCCTCTGAGCTCTCTTGACACACCGCCTGGCGTAAATGTCCTGGAGGGAGGGAAGCTCACCTCCGATGATGCAGCTGGCCGTGCGCACTACCCTTTGCAGGGCCTTGCGGCTGCGGGCGGTACTGTTGCCGTACCAGGTGGTGATGCAGCCAGTCAGCAGACTCTCGATGGTGCAGGTGTAGAAACGTGTGAGGATGTGGCGGTTCATTCCAAACCTCCTCAGCCGTCGCAGGAAGAAAAGGCGCTGATGAGCCTTCTTCACAACGGCCTCAGAGTGGACGGACCATGAGAGTTCCTCTGTGATGTGGACACAGAGGAACTTGAAGCTGCTGACTCTCTCCACCGGTGCTCCATCGATGGTGATGGGGCGGTGTTCTCTCTCATTCCTCCTGAAGTCGACCACCAGCTCCTTGGTCTTGCTGACGTTGAGGGAGAGGTTGTGCTCCTGACACCACCGTGTCAGAGTGTGCACCTCCTCTCTGTAGGCCGTTTCATCATTGTCGGTGATAAGACCTACCACCGTCGTATCGCCAGCAAACTTGATGATGGTGTTGGAGCTGTGGGTTGCCACACAGTCATGTGTGTACAAAGAGTACAGGAGTGGGCTGAGAACGCAGCCCTGAGGGGCTCCAGTGTTGAGAGTCAGTGATGAGGAGATGTTACTGCCCATTCTGACCACCTGGCGTCTGTTTGACAGGAAGTCCAGGATCCAGCTGCATAACAAGCTGTTTAAGCCTAGAGCCCGGAGTTTCATGTCAAGTATGGAGGGCACAATGGTGTTGAATGCTGAGCTGTAGTCCACAAACAGCATTCTCACATACGTGTTCCTCTTTTCCAGGTGGGAGAGAGCAGTGTGTATAGTGGATGAAATGGCATCGTCAGTGGAGCGGTTTGTGCGGTATGCAAACTGCAGTGGGTCCAGTGAGGGGGGGAGAACAGAGCAGATGTGGTTTCTGACTAGTCTTTCAAAGCATTTGCTGATGATGGGGGTCAGAGCAACAGGACGCCAGTCGTTTAAGCAGGTGGTTTTTGATTGCTTAGGTACAGGAACAATAGTGGACGTTTTAAAGCATGTGGGGACCACAGACAGGGAGAGGGACAGGTTAAAAATGTCCGTGAAGACTCCAGCCAGTTGGTGCGCGCACGCTCTGATCACACGGCCGGGAATGCCGTCTGGACCCGCAGCTTTACGGACGTTCACCCGCCGGAAGGATCGGGTTACATCCGCGACAGATACAGAGAGTGCACTAACCTCTGCATCTTCAGCCGCGAGCGCTCTCTCCGCGAGGGCGGTGTTAGTTCCCTCAAAGCGAGCATAGAAGGTGTTGAGCTCGTCCGGGAGAGAGGCAGCGGTGTTCACGGTGGAGTTTGTGTTCCCTTTATAGTCCGTGATGGTGTTAATTCCCCTCCACATGCTTCTGGAGTCGGTGGTGTTGAACTGTCCTTCAATCTTGTCCCTGTACTGCCGTTTTGCTGCTCTGATGGTTTTCCGGAGGGCATAACTTGCTTGTTTATGCTCCTCCGCATTACCGGAGTTAAAAGTGGAGGTCCGCGCGAACATCCCCATTTAGCCACGGCTTCTGATTTGGGTACAGCCGTATTGTTTTGGTCGGAACAACGTCATCTACGCACTTCCTGATGAAACACGTTACGCTATCAGCGTAAACCTCGATGTCGTCATCAGAGGCCGACCGGAACATCTCCCAGTCCGCGTGATCAAAACAGTCCTGTAGCATAGAATCTGATTGGTCCGACCAGCACTGGATGGTTCTGAGGGCGGGTGCTTCCTGTTTGAGTCTTTGCCTATATGCGGGCAAAAGTAGGATGGAAGCGTGATCCGATTTGCCAAATGGTGGGCGCGGGAGGGACTTGTAACAATCCTTGAAGGGGGAGTAGCAGTGATCTAAGACGCGGTTCCCTCGCGTGTTGAAGTTAACATGTTGGTGGTATTTGGGTGCGATGCGCTTGAAGTTGGCTTTGTTAAAGTCTCCGGTCACAATAAACGCAGCGTCAGGATGCGCGGTTTCCTGCTCACTCACTGTCCTGTACAGTTCCTTTAGTGCCCGGTCTGTGTCGGCTTGTGGGGGAATATACACAGCTGTGATGATGACCGCGGTGAATTCCCTCGGTAGCCAGAATGGTCGACACAGAACCATGAGAAGTTCCAGATCAGGAGAACAGAAAGACTTGATAGAATGTACGTTCCTCTGATCACACCAGGATCGGTTAATCATAAAACATACACCCCCGCCTTTGCTTTTCCCGGAGAGATCTTTTTCTCTGTCCATTCGGTGCACGGAGAACCCCGTGGTTTCGATGGCCGAATCTGGAATCTCAGCGGACATCCAAGTTTCTGTGAGGCAGATAATGCAGCAGTCCCTCGTGTCTCGCTGGAAAGAGATCCGTGCTCTCAGCTCGCAGAGTTTATTGTCCAGAGACTGAACATTAGCCAGTAAAATACTGGGAAGCGGGGGTCGGTTTGCGCGGCGTCTTACTCTAATGAGTACGCCAGCTCTCTTCCCTCTTCTCCGGCCGCGTTTGCGTGGTCGGGCCGTCCAGACAAAGAGCTCCGCTGCTGTGTTTGTAAACGGCGGTTCGTCACTGAAGAATTTAAAGTCCGGTTTTCGGAGTGCGATAGCCGAACCAATGTCCAAAAGTGTCTGTCTGTCGTACGTAGTAAGGCAGACAACATCCAAGACAAAAAACACAAAAACTATAAACAGAACAAACAAAAAACTACAATGTTTCAGCAGAGCTTGCGACGTAGCGGCCATCCTCGGCGCCATCTTGACTCGACAAATATATAGCAAGAAGTCCCAGCGCTATAGTGTCCACACAGTAAGGACCAAAAAAGACTACAGTTATATCCCTCAGCTCCAGGCCAAAATCTTGAAGAATCGACTGCACTCGACAGGGGGACTCCCAAGGAGGAGGAGTCAAAGGCCAGAGGACCCACGAAACCTCGGTCTTCTCCCTGGAATTGTGCCCCCACCTACAGGAGAGTTGGCTCAGTCACAAATCTCCAGAGGACAGGTTGGTCTGACACTTACCCATAGCTCTGCACGTTGTGTGTTTTCAGGTTTCATGCAGCAACAATAAAGTCTAGTTTTTCTAGTCTAGGCATTTATATGAAAAGCTTATGACTTGTTACAGCTAAAACTATATTTCTATGTCTTTATTTGCCACAGACAAAAAGTATGTTAATTTGCTATTCATTTTGATGTTATACCACAGCTCTGTATGTGTCTGTGTCTTTCTAGGACATGTCTTCAGCAACCTGAAGGAAATGATGCAAAAGGACAAGTGGCTCAACTGAAATGTTTTATTCTGAACAGTCTTATACATAGTATTTACAATAAACCATTGATTACAGTAAAACTGTGTTGTCATTGTACACATTTTTTAATTTGCTCTGAAGGGGGCTTCTTTATATCCAACATAATTTCCAAAAGGGTCGGGGTATCTGTCTCTGATCCGCCAGACACAGCAGCTGGGTATTACAACTCTATTACCTCCACCCAGACGTCCATGTTGCCACACAGTGAACTGACGGTAGGCAGAGTATCGATATTCCCTGTTATCTGCCCCAGGGTCTTGGCTGTCATGCAGTGAAAGGATGTCATTCCACGTCTGGCGTGCCAAGCGCAAGATGCCCTCATCAAGACAGTACAGATTCATGTGAACAGTTCTGCTGATGCAATTTGTTGGAGTCTGTCTACAGCACTTGTTTTCCACATCTGTAGGCATTAAACTACAGTTGTGGCAGGTGCACCAAGCTGGCTGACCACCCGGTTGGAATTGCTGGCCCTGGTGTTGCATGTCTGCATGCCATTACATCAAGGAAAACACCTGGCAGACGACCTACAACCAGCTGAAGGACTTCATCTTTCTCCTCAGTTGTTAATTGCTGTAATTTTCCCTGAAGATAGAACCACAACATTTTTGGGACCACTCAAGTTGATTTTGGTGTTTATTTTGTACATGTAAAATATGACAACCTCCATCTCAGCATTTCTGGCAGCAATGAGCTCAACCACCCGCTGTCTGTCCTCCGCACTGAGAGCGCGCGCTCCTCTCCCCCTGGATCTCCCTGTCCTTGCACCTCTGCTTCTTCCCCTCCCCCCCCCCTCTTCCCCTCCCTCTTCCCCCTCTTGCACTCCCCCTTCCTACACCCTCCACATGGTCGCTGTTGCTCCCGTCAGTGCTGTCCTCCGTGGGAAGTTCAATCTCCTCTGAACTGTCCTATGAAGGGAGGGAGGGGTAGTAATTAGAGCCAAGTTTCATTTCATGATCTGTATGACATTCAGCCAAGTACACAATTGCTCACAGAAATGATGCATCAAGATAAGATTTAGAATTGTATGTGTATATATATATATATATATATATAAACAAAAATAAATATGAATAGTGTATCAGTAATGTAAAGTCTTTTTGGGTGTCTAGAAAAGCGCTATATAAAACTGATGGATTATTTATTATATAGCCATGTAAAGCTACATTATATTGTTTGTTGTTTCTATATCTTAACAAAAAATAAGAGGTAAATGAAGATGTAAAGTGTGATGCATTTTATTTCACATAAGACATGTAGTCAATAAATATTGCTAAATAGTATTATGTATATGTCTTTCATACTTGGTGATAGTAAGCTACTTGTGTATAATAAGTGGTCAAGGACAGTGCTCAGTCGTCAAGGACAGTGCTCAGATTTGTGTTTTTAATATTCTACGAAAGTTTCGGTCTGTGCGCCCTTCATCAGCGTGTATGCCAATGGCGAAATGGGTTTATTTATTTATTTAATGTATTAATTTATTGTGTAGTTTGTCAGCTACACGTTTGACGTTGTGATAAGAGAACACTTATCTCAAACAATATATGTATTTGACTGTTCTTACCTCTGTAAACATAATGTTGACCTCCTTGCAGCAGATGACTTGTGAAGTGTGCACGTACGAGCGCGCGCTGCGAGAGCGAGTAGAAATGAAGAGCAGTTCTGTTTTTTGGCCACAGGTGTCAGTCGCGAGTTTAAATTTCAGAAAAACGCATATAGCCCCTTTAAAGTACTATTACTTGTATATAAGTCACTCAATGACCTAGGACCTCAATACATTGCAGATATGCTGATTAAATACAAACCAAACAGATCACTCAGATCATCAGGATGAAGTCATTTAGAAATACCAAGGGTTCACTCAAAGCAAGGAGAGTCTGCTTTTAGCTATTATGCCAGCCGTAGCTGGAACCAGCTTCCTGAACAGATCAGATGTGCCCCAACAGTAGCCACTTTCAAATCCAGACTCAAAACACATCTGTTCAGCTGTGCATTTACTGAATGAACTCTGTGCCACTGTACGTCCGACTGATTGCACCTTATCTTATACATTTACTGAATGAGCTCTGTGCTTTGTCCGAACTGCTTGCACTTTAATTATGTGTTTCAATTTAACCCGGTTTTTATTTTTAGTGTTAATTATACTTTTTATTTATATATTTTTATTTATTTTTTCTTTTCTTTTAATTCCCATTATAACTGTTATACTATATATATTTTTATTTTATTTACTTATGAATATTTTAAATTCATTTCTGTGTAAAGCACTTTGAATTGCCACGGTGTATGAAATGTGCTATACAAATAAACTTGCCTTGCATGTACTTGTAGAAAATAAAAATCTATACCAGAACCTGTTTTATATGGCATGTTTTAATTCCATTCTTTTTTAATATTTAATAAATAAGTTTAAAAACTTGAGCAACACTTGTTGTATTTGAATTAATTGTTTATTTTATTTCAATTTTTGTCTGTCAGAGGATACATGTAGTGGAAGTCCTTGAGGGACAGATTTAGAAAGGAAAAGTGAAAGGAAAAGGACATGACAAGGAGTGGGGCAGGGTCATCTGGGACCCAACCCTGGCATTTTATGGCAGTGTTGGGATTTCACACCACTCCTCACCGACCAAGACTTTTAGCAACATCCCCAGAAGAAACTCTGCCTATGGAAGGCCGTTTCAGCATAAAAACGTTCCAGCGTTTCTCGTCGTAATTATATTTTTACTAGTAACAATTCAATTAAAGAGCTCTACAATTCAATTATTACTAGTAACAATTACAATTAGAGAGCTCTATAATTCAATTATTACTAGTAACAATTATGATTAGAGAGCTCTCTAATTCAATTCTTACTAGTAACAATTCCAATTACAGAGCTCTGTAATTCAATTCTTACTAGTAACAATTCTAATTAGAGAGCTCTACAAATGAATTGTTACTAGTCGTATGTCTCCATTGACTTCCATTCATTTTTAATTAGAGAGCTCTCCAATTGAATTGTTACTAGTAAGAATTCTAATTAGAGAGCTCTACAATTCAATTCTTACTAGTAACAATTACAATTAGAGAGCTCTGCAATTGCATTTTTACTAGTAACAATTCAATTACAGAGCTCTTCAATTGATTTATTACTAGTAAAAATACACATTAAGGATATGTGTAATTGCAGAGCTCTATAATTGAATTACAGAGCTCTCTAATCATAATTGTTACTAGTAACAATTCAATTACAGAGCTCTGTAATTCAATTATAGAGCTCTACAATCAAATTGTTACTAGGAAGAATTCAATTGTAGAGCTCTCTAATTGTAATTCTTACTAGTAATAATTAAATTATAGAGCTCTCTAATTCAATTATTACTAGTAAGAATTAAGTTACAGAGCTCCATAATTAAGTTCTTACTAGTAACAATTACAATTAGAGAGCTCTGTAATTGCAATCTTACTAGTACAAATTGAATTAGAGCTCTACAATAGCAATTCTTACTAGTGTAACCCCATCATCTCATGAGGAGAACTCAGAAAAAGGGCCACAACCACAGTGTGTTTGTTGCAAAATATAACAAAGTTTATTATACAAGATTCACAAAAAGCACATGGGGTAATCAGAGATGGCAAAGAGAATAAACAAAACAAACAAACAAAATTGTAACCATTACAGACAACATGGTTCCCAATCCTATCCAATGAGAATTGCTCTGAAACGATGTGCACACTCACAAGTACAATAAACACACTTTCACTCCAACCTCCACAAGTGTAAAGTAAATCAAAGCACTACCAACTGTTCCCAAAACCTCACAGAGTAAATCACATACCAGAAAATGGGAACCCCACCGTCAGTTGTAGGTCCACAACAAACAAAACGAAATAAAACAAAACCAAACAAAAAAACAAACAAAGACAATTAAATCAATCCCTTTGCCACTTCCATACACAAGACCCAATTCAACATTAAAGTCATCTCTTCAGACACCCATTAAGCCACTAATGCTTTCAATAAAGTAAACGGCAATCATGCATCATCTGTAAAGAAAACAAAGAAAGAATACACATTGATATTTGCCCTATAAAATATTTACAAGGATTAAATAAAACCTTAAAACCACTAAAACAAAAACACAATTTACAAATATAAAATTAAAATAAAACTTAAAACCAAATCTCCCTATTAAATAATTCAATTAATATCAGTACCTGTATTCTTAAATATGTCTGCTTAGTTCTCTGAGGCACCAATCAACACCATTCCCATAAGAACACTAAAACAGAAAACAAATACAAACATATTAAAACTAGACAAACTCACTATGGTCTCAAATCACAACAACCCTTACCTTCCCACTTCAGTTCTATAATCAACTTGGTTTTTTTCATCTGCTATTACACAGCATTGAAAGACACCAAACAGCTTTTCCTGTTTGCCACATGGTACCACAAAGAGGAAGTCTAACCAGTTTGGTTTCCCTTTATAGTCTCCTTAATTCATGGGATTTTTAGTCCATCCAATTTGTAGTCCTTCTCCTTCTACCCCATTACACTAGTAACAATTGCATTACAGAGCTCTGTATTCAGCGACATATCATTATGCTAATCGTTCCTTATGCATATTCAACTGGGGTATATAAACAGGCAGGCGGGAAACTTTGGCGCTGCAGTCGACATGGACAAAGTACACGGTGGAGAGGCACATAAGGCACTTAAGGTACATTTTCGCCACCTGCTGTATTGGAGGGTGGACCAGCGTTTACCCAATCCATAATTGAGAAAAAATGAGTTCCGACATCGATTAATAAATAATAACGTTTCCTACATTTTAAAAACATGTAAAAAAAAAAAATCTGTGATTTGTAAAAAACAAGGCTTTTAAACAATAAAAAAGCTAAGTACAGGAATTTGGTAATGTACGTTTCATTTTATTATGGTAGGGTGAAATGCCCTATTGTGGGACATTTTTTGCATTTAAGATTTCTGTGACATATTGCGATTTGTAGCCAAAACATTAAATTCAAACACAATACCATTTTAAAATCCCCAGGATGTCTCCTAATACAATAAAAAGAGAAAATGCAGATAACACATTCATAAAAGAAATTATAGACATAGGCCTATTAGTGCTCTTAGTGCACGTTGTCTAAAAACAATCTGGTGCTTCCTTATGTGGGACACTGAAAAGTCTATGATAAAAGTCCAAAATCTATGATAATGATGATAGTAATAGTAATGATATTGATAATAATAATGATCATAATAATAAAAGGTCTGAAAAGGCCAAAATCTATGATAATGATGATAGTAATAATAAAAATGATAATGAAAATCGTCTAGTAATTCTCTTGGTTATGGATGGATTGATTGATAATTGAACATCGTCAGATAAATAATACAATATGATAGTTTATGCATTTATTACAAAGACATTAGCCAACTATTTTCATAGGCAGGGGTTTTCAAACTGGGGTCCGGGGACCCCCAGGGGTCCTCCAGAAGGTTCTAAGGGGTCCCCAGAAAATTTCAGAGAATAAAAAGACAAAGCAAAAATGGTTAAAGTCTATCGAACATTTCTAAATGTTTCTCTCCTTTCTTGCCAAATACACTTTCCAGAATTGTATATGTTTGCTTTGTTTTCTAGTGATTCTCACTATATTCCCCTTTATCTTACTCACTGGGGTTGTAAGGCAGTATTCTTAACACAGTATGTATTTATTCTGAAAGCTGCTTTTTCAAATAATTTTTAATTGAAAATGTTCTTCTTCAGGTTTATTCATTTAACATTAAGTATAGCCAATTTAAGTTTGGAAACAATACGTTGTATTTATAATGTCACACTTACTATTTAACTGTTTAAATGTTTTTTCATACATAAAAAATATATATTTTTTAGGAAGGGGGTCCCTCATAAAACATTCATCATATTTGGGGGTCCTTGGCATCATAAAGTTTGAAAACCCCGTGGCTAGGTTATTATAGGCTATATAATATATATTTTTATATATAAAAGAGTTAAATGCACAGTCAGAATTCCTCACTGTCCTCTTGTTCATTTTACTTAACAACAAACGCATGCAACCACAACAGGCATAAGCTTATTTGAAGGCAAAATATAAAATCTTGCAACCTGGAGAAAAAAAGAAGAAAAAAAAACAAAGGAAAAACTTAAACAAACTTTAGGCTAGATTTAACCTTGAGTCACAATTTATACAAAAGTTTAAGACTATTTGGCCTCATGTTTTCCATTTTACTAAACAACAAACACAATCATTCTATTATTGCATAACAATACCTAACACTGTAAATATTTAAAATTAATTTATACTCCTTAATATCAAGTTTGTCAAAACACGTTGGGTGGCTTTCACACAAGGTCCCTCCTTTCTGATGATTGCTACAGTGACTGGACATTTGAGAGGTTATGTGATGTTGATGACATGGCACCACAGCTTCAGATAATCCATAGTTTCACTGACAATGATGTATTTATGCGGGACCTACAAACACTAAACCTTAGGTGTCCCACATTAGGCACATTTAGGGCATTTCACCCTATATTATGTCCAGTGATATGGAGTGTTCTTGGCTCTTAGCTTTACCAATATACAAAGGTGAATGAATATAACGACTAAATATTGGCTTTCATCTCAGGCATCATCTTAATTTTGCTTTAATGTGAACATGATTAATATGTTACCTAAGTCTGTAAAATATTTCAGGATACTTTAGAAACACGCTACAGGGCTTTTATTTTGAAACGCACTTTTGTAGGCGGAAAATCTGCAATCTATTTTGCATCTCATGAATAGGAGTTTCTACTAGTAATAATACAATTATAGAGCTCTGTAATTAGAATTGTTACTAGTAAGAATTGAATTAAAGAGCTCTCTAATTCAGTTTTTACTAGTAACAATTACAATTACAGAGCTCTATAATTCAGTTTTTACTAGTAAGAATGGAATTAGAGAGCTCTCTAGTGGAATTGTAGAGCTCTGCAATTGGATTATTACTAGTAATAAATGACTTGTAGAGCTCTCTAATTGGAATTGTTACTAGTAAAAACTGAATTATAGAGCTCTACAATTCAGTTGTTACTAGTAAGAATACAATTGCAGGGCTCTATAATTGAATTAGAGAGCTCTCTAATCATAATTGTTACTAGTAATAATTGAATTGTAGAGCTCTTTAATTGAATTGTTACTAGTAAAAATATAATTACGATGAGAAACGCTGGAACGTTTTTATGCTGAAACGGCCTTCCATACTCTGCCCCCTTCACCCAGCACTTCTTCTGTACATCAGTTCAGATCCATCAGTCCACAGCCGGAGGAGGACAGCCAGGTCAGAGAAGACAGACAGGCCATCACCCAGCAAGCCCCTTCAAGCAGAGGAGATAAGGCAGGCAGAACCTAACAAAGCTCTCAAATACATTATTATTTCAGTACTATCAAGGAGGGTTAAGTCATTTAGAAAATCAATGTCAATCTAGAGCTGAACCATGTGCTGCAAAGTTTAGGCCACACATGTTGCACAACAGTTGACGTTAAACTGGCTACTAACAAGGGTAGGAAGAGAAAGAGAAAGGATATGTCATGTTTTGAGAGGACTGTTGGCAGCAATCGAGCCCCTGACGCAGATGACCACACTGCCACGTCCACCACCACCGCCACTTCCTTCAACACCAGCAGCAGACGAAGACGAGGTTTTCTTTCTTTCGACACAATACAATAACTTAACGTTTACCTATGAATGCCGTTTTTACTTGCCTTATGATGTTCCACTCATGTCAGCACTAGAAGCCACTTTTGCTGTTACTTGGAATGTGAAGGCCTATTTACTCTCCAATGAAAATCTGCTCAAATCATGAATTTATTAGTAGAAAACAGGGCTGAAAGGGCAAAGGCTATGTAAATTATGACATGGTAATGAAATATAAAACAAACATGTTAATTTAATATAAAACGTAATTTTTATGACATACTTGGAATGTGCACTTTTAAGAAAAAATATGGGTAGCTCTTAAAAGAGCTATTGTGGCTCTGAAAAGAGCCTTTGGCGTATTCTATGTACTCGGCTGCCATGGCACTGCACCGTCCTGGTTGAAGTAGGCACAGTACGTCTCCCGGAGTTGGATAGCTCTACGGGTGGTATTGTTGGAGCCCACCCTGGAGCATCTAGCAGGGCCTAAGGAGCTGAAGATAGCTCAATGGTGGGTGTGCGCATCTTCTTCCCCTTTCTAGTGTCTTCATGCGCAGGAAGTTGTACAACACGCATGTGGCCTGCACACACCTCTGCAACCTCTGGACTGGTTACAATGACACTGGTTACATCCGCCACCGAGCTGAGAGGGATGTGATGTCCAGGGTATGGTCGCAAGAGGTTGGTCATCAGTGGGAAGCCCTCATCCCCCACAAACACATATGGGAGGGGCCCCTGCTGTTCTGCTCCTGGGACAGCAGCATCTGATGGTAAATCAAGTGTGCCATCTCTGAGGTCTTTTCCAAATACTGAATTGTGGAGTGTTCCACTGTCACTGGTCTTGCCATAGCCCCCAACATCCACAACCCTAAAAAGATAGTTGGCATCGACAACGGCCAGAAGAACCAGTGAATAAGTGGATTTATAGTTAAAAAAAAGGGACCCAAAATTTGAAGGCGCTTGTAAAACCATGTTTCCTATCGATGGCACCAAGACAATTTGAAGCGCAAATTCCAGCGCACATAGAACTGGTCAGCGATGGCCCTCCAGTCACCCATGTTGCGAACTAGCATAGTCTCCTCCACCAAGGCTGTCCAGATGGCACTGGCCTCCCTCACAATGCCTGAGACAGTAGAGTGCCCAACACAGTACCTGAAGGCAATTGTTCTGAAGGAATCTCCAGTGGCCAGGTATGGCGAAAAAAGGAATATACAAAATTCATAAGATTTACTGTGTATCTACTGTGACTTTTACTATGAGCATGTGTCTATTAGACTATCTATGGTCATCATATCTAATCTGCTTGTACTGGTTACCATACAGGCTAGAAAAACACACGGGTCATGTGTACAGTGTATAGTATGTATGTGTAGTGTACATATAGTATTACATAATTTTTCACATGCTCAAACAAGCTGAAGTCAGACACAATTAATAAGTTAAAGCTGTAGTTTACGATGTTGAAAATCAGTCGAGAAAGCCTGAATTCATCCCGCCCATCCACACGCACACCCCTCCCATCTGTGCTACCTGATCCCTCCCACCGGGAAACGACCTGAACAACGTCACTCAGTCAAGCAGGAGTAAACATCGGAACAGAGATGTTGATAGCTCAAAGGCACACGTTTGAGTTCACGCCCACGCAAGATTAGCAACACATGCAATGTTCTATCGGCTCGAACAGAAAACCGCTAACGTTAGGCCTATTGAAATAGTCAAGCACTTCAAGAAATATAATTACTTTGACCCGTGATAGGCGATGCTAAACGGCTAACATTCCAATGCCGACCGGCAGCATGATCATGTTGTCAGACTGATAAAAAGCTATTTATGTAATACACCACACCATAAAAGTATAAATAAATGCTTACCTGCTCAACAAAAAGTCAGCGTCGGTTTTAAGTCCAAGGTTTCTCTGAAGCTTCCTCCAACGGGCAACGGTGGACCCTATATTGATTCGGCTTTGAGTCCGGCGTTCTTCACATTTTTTTTAAATCTCTTTTAATCTCTGCTCTTTCCTCAATTGACTTTCCATTGATCTTCCAACCTTGACTGTTGGGGCGAGCAGAGGCCACTTGCTGCTGTCTGTTTGTTGGTTTTTCTCCATTGCTGAGTTGATGCTGCCTACTTGCCCGCGAAATTTCATGTCGCAGGAGGGGGCGGGGTGGGGTGCGGTGGGTGGGTGGAGACGCGAGTGAAGCAGGGGATTGGATGAGAGCAGTTAACCAATGTAAGCTGTCCGGCCGGACAGCTTACATTGGTCAATTTCTCTGCGGGTGTACACCCAATAGAGTGAATGGATTTTTTTTTCATTCTTTTTTCTCTTCATATTGTTAGGATTGTACTGTAGAACCATAACCAGCATCTAAACGAGGTTATTAATAATGAACAGTCTTTGAAATCGTAGACCATAGCTTTAATGCTGGTAGTAACGCTGCTTCTAACTAAAACAAAATTTTGTGACTTTTAAAACACTAAACTAAACCACAGAAGTATTTTCTACTATAATCAGTGGTGGGCTGTCAGGGCCATCAGGGCCTTCTCTGCTGGCCCTGTCAAAATCAAATATATATATTTTAAATAATTAAATTACTGTGTGTCTGAATGTGTCTAAATTCAGTTAATGTCTATTTTAGTACGTTACAATTTGTGTACTTCAGCCAATCAAATTTTGGTTTAGGGAGGTCTGTGACTGGAGAGTTGGGAGATAAGCGCCGCATAAGCGGGTCAAGTGCAAATAAGGAACACCTGTGTCTTGTTCCATTAATGGGCATGGAGAGACCGCATAAAGCCACCGGGAAGAGAACATGCGGGAGAGAGAGAGACAGAAGGTAGGGGTCAGCGGAGTCCAAAGAAGTCGGACGGTGGCACTGGACCCACTCGGCCATTTTCTGAGGAAGACGGGTGATGAACTGATCCAGTGCCACCAGATTTTCTCAACGTCGCGTCCCTTAGCCAGTAGCCATTTGCGGCAGGAGTCCTGGTGCTCCTGGTCGCTCCTCAGGTCAAGCAGAGCCTGATGGAGGACTGCGAGGGATGATGTGACGTCCGTAAACTGCGTTGATGACGGCAAAGTTTGCATGACGGCGGCTGATGCTTCTTCCACCAGTATAACAAGGTTCAGTTTAGGGAAGGAAGGAATTAGAAGCAGACTTGGGTAATGCTTTATTTCTCTAGATCCTAGAAGAAAGCTTTGTTTCCCCCCCTCACGTGCAAACTATTAGAAAGCCCTGCTCCCTGGAAGTCAAGTCTAGCAAAGTCGAGTCTGTTTTTCCCCCTCGGGGTAGTTTTGTTTTGTCTTGTTTTATTTTGTTATTATCATTAAAAAGCCCATTATTTCTGCATCTCTGAGTCCTCGCTCCTTTCCCTTCACCAACCCTGACAATAATATTTACGTAAAGAGAGATAGTAAAATAAAGAAACGCTTTTTAGTTCTTCAAGCCTTCTCGGGTTTTCATAATAATAAATTGCTGATTGACATTGTATTTTGTTGGACAACACAGGTTAATGAACGCTTCATTTTATTAGTTGGTGAAGATATTTAATGCGTTTTTTAAACTCACATTAGCCACTCAAATTCGCAGTGCTTTCAGACAGAGCAGCGTTTAAATACCAACTATTTAAATTGTAACTGTAACGGAATACAGTTACTCAAAATTTATAGTCTGAATACGTAACGCCGGTACATGTATTCCGTTACTCCCCAACACTGCGCGCGGAAAATGCATGCATGCTGGAAATAGAACCGACGCCTATTTTTCATGCGACATGTTGGACGCGTTTCCAGGCTAAATTGAATAGGAAAATATGTTTATATGTAATTTTGACACAAATACATATTAATAAATGACAATTTGATGTTTGAAAGTCTCTAGGTTTTGACATAAATGCAGATATAATTGTAATTCTTAAAAAAAAAATATATATATATATTTTCAAATATTGTACCTGTCAATACAGAACGAAATATTCTGTAGCATATTTTGCCGTCAATTCTGCCAACTAGGGCTGTAATCAACCAAAGAAAATCTTGGTCGACTGACTACGAGGACTGTCATGTTAGGGTTTGAGGAAAAGATGTTGATTTGCATACGTGTCAGCTTCTTTATTGTGGATAAGTTGTAGACTCAATATGCACACTTTTACACACTGGATATGCTTTCAATGCAGCAATAATTGCATTAACTTTCAGTCAAAGAGAATTAAACCGTTAAGGTCCATTCACACCAACCATAACTATATTAGGGTTCAACCAGCAGATGGTATTGTTCTATATTTGTTTTTTATTACAATATACACATTGGTATACATGTATGTGTATGTATATGTTTGTTTGTTTGTTTTACAGAGACCAAATTGAGAAAATTTGTGAAAAGGCCATGGATCCCAATTTAAGTGAATGCTGTCATTAAACATTTCATTCAAAGGGACACCTCGCAACAAAGGCAGAGTGTGAGCAGTGCAAAACTGCAGAGGACCCGGTTCTGAGAGAAAGAACAGCCCAAAATATAAGGGATTTCGTGAGGAACCGAGGTTTGATGCTGAAAAAGAAATGTTCTTCGAGAGATCATTGTCGCCTTCCATTAATGTCCGTGGCTTCTCTAAAGTTCTCCTAAAGTGTTGTTGGGCCAGAAGAGGCCGAGTTAACACTATATTTAGTGCTCAAGACATCCTTTGTTAAAACACTGTTTTAAAAGATATGTACAAATACATGTTGGCTGATATAGCAACAGCGCATTGTAGCACTATTTCCTTAGGTGTGCGTTTTACTTTTACAGGTTTAGTGGCGTGAGTGAGGTCCAGTTAAACCCAGAATGTCCTCGTAATCAAGGGTTAGTTAGGTGTCTGAGTGCGTGTGTGAGCGAGTGAGTGAGGTCCAGTTAACCCTGAAAGACCCAAATATAGAAAAAACCTGTAAAAAATGTTTCCACCTTATATGTATATGTAATAACATGTTGTCGTAGGAGGCCTCTAATGCAGAAATGTTTTTTTTATTTTTACAAGTTTTTAGGGAAATGTTGTAATATTGCCTGTTGGGAAGCAGAATTTCACTCACTGTCTGAATAAATGTAGAGAACATCTAAGGGTTCATTTGCAGGGTGTAATGATTATATTAGTAGCATATGTATACACTAATAATCACATAATATTAAAGGTCCCGTTCTTCGTGTCTTTTTGAAGCTTTGATTGTGTTTACAGTGTGCAATATAACATGTGTTCATGTTCGCTTGTAAAAAAACAGTATTTTTCACACAATTTACTCATCTGTATACCGTTGTTTACACTGTCCTAAAAACGGCTGATGACTTCCTTTATTCTATGAAGTCCCTCCTTCAGAAATACGTAACGAGTTCTGATTGTGCCAGCGGTTCCCGTGTTGTGATTTGACCGCAGCTTAGCGAACGTAGCCGGTTCCTGTGGTGTGATTCGACAGCAGCTTAGCGCACGTGGAAATGTCACGCCTCTTAACGGGAGATATACATGCGCTTAATGATCTCTACAGCGTCCCTGGGAAAGCCAAACAAAGGTGATTTGACTCTGGGATGAAAATAACAGCGTCTCGACGACATGGCGACAAACACACTCAAACGCAACAATTCCTTTTCTCCACGCGACACGTCCTCTTCTCCACGTGGGACAGCAACAAGACCACGCCCCCTTTTTTCGCGTATTCTTGTGGGCGGAGGTTAGTCTGTTCTACTGTTCTATCGACGTCATTAATGAAGGAAGTACCAGGATGTAGTCCAAGCCAGCCGTTCGCTGTAGGCTTTGAAAGGGAACTTCTGTTAAATAAAATATCTCGCTTGGCATTGAACTTTGAGCTTTATAATTTTACAGGTATTATTTATGCTCTAACAGCAACATTACACACTAACTAAAGTTTGAACAATGGGATCACGAAGAACGGGACCTTTAATAATTGGACAAGTCATATTTTTATGAAAAGAAAATTATTATAAAAAATATATTTAGATTGTAATTAAAAAACATGATTAACTGAATTAAAACTTTGGCAGTCTTGTCCAACAGAGAAGCAGAGGTGGACATTGCACTTGCTGCAAAGTGTGTTGGTGTAGCCTTTACCACAGTGTCTGCAGCGTCCTCTATTTTCTTCATATCTTCAGACACAAACTTTCAGAAATACTCCAGTGGTGTATTAAGCTCGACATCATTTGTGATATGACCTGAAAAATCAGTGTTGGGACTGCCAGCGATACCTGTCACAGGGCATGGTCTGTGTTCTTTAGTGACTTGATTTTGTTGGCATGATGTCCACATAATCATCAGACGGGTGGTTACTGGGTTGTTTATTTTACTTTTCCAGTTCACAGGCATCTCCACATTTATCTTCTTAACTTGTATCAGAATAAATTTCAAAATCACTGTTCCCATTTTGGATGCAATAAATAATTGAGAAAAAGAGGAAAATTATGGCAGGGTGTCGGCGGGGTTTTAAAAAGTATTAAAAGATAGTAAATCAAATTAGTAAAAATTAAGGCCATTAAAATGTATTAACCCTCTGGGGTTCTTCGTTTTCCAGTCACACTCAGGACCTTCGGGTTAAAAATGACCGACCCCTGAAATCAATTATTATTATTTTTTCAGTAAAATCAATTAAATGTATTTTTGTTCAATAATATTTTTTCTTTCTATTTTTTGTGTTTTGAGAATTTTATGATTAATGAATATTTGTGCAATAATTATGATCCATTTTTTCCCATTGAATATAAATATATACATTTTTTATTTTTTTATTAATGCTGTATTTCAGGTTAAAGTAGAGACTAGGCCTATAGAAAACAATTTTTGAAATTAGATTGGTGCCATCTGGTGGAAGCAGTGAGCATTATTATCATGCAATATCATTTTAGCCACTAGATGGATTTACAGCTCTCTGTAGAAAGGCTTATGAATTCTAGTTGTTTTTGCACATATATGCCTATTTTTTTTAAGGTTGTGGATTAATATATAATAAGAGATTTTCACATACTATTTTTGTCAAGTTTTTTGTTTGTTTGGTTTAAATGGTTATAGTTACTATATATATATATATATATATATATATATATATATATATATATATATATATATATATATATATATATATATATATATATATACATAATACTATGGCAGTTTTACTTTATAATACAGTCAAACCTGCATTGAATTAGAAAGAGAACAAATGGAAAGCATTGTTACCCATTGTTTTAATTGCAACTTAATAAAAATGCAATACTTTCAGTCATACATTTTTTTATTAACCTTTTATAATAAACATTTCCATTAAAATAATTTTTTTGTACAATTCAATGAACAGTAACTTTTTTTAAATTGGCAACAGCAATTATGAACAAAAAACTAAAATAATGTAGCGGGTACAGGACTTCCCTGAAGCTGTTGAACGATGAAATAAAGACAAAACAAAAGGTGCATGTGATCAGCTCCGGTGATTCTGTTCCCTTCCGGAATTCCTGTTCCCCCTCAACGAAGCATGTCTGTTGACAACGGATGCAGAAATAAAGCACAGCTGGGTGTACGGAAAGCGAAAAAGGCAAAAAGTGTTGGCGCTACTTCCAAATGTCTTGCTAAATTGCAGCATAAAATGATTCTCACACACTCCATTTATTCTGTGAATTTAATTAATTTTGCACTTGTTCATTGTATTATGTCTGAATTTATGCAGTTGAATTTTACCTATACAAATTAGTCTAATCTGTCCATGCTGACTTCAAAACTGCAAAATGCCTCATATTATTGTCATAAGGGAAACACATATTCGGATGTTTACGTTTTTTCAACGCAAATTACATTAAATTGACTTTAAGAAATGAGTTGAACCTTATATACATTTTTTAAAAAGTTGAAAATTGCTTTGATTACTTTGATGAGGTAAAACAATGTAAAAACACATGTTGTGACAACTTTTTGATCATAAATAAATAAATATGAATAAAACCATATATTGCTATTATTACCTTCTTTAATATTTTTCACATGCAAGATGCAAGGGTGCAACATAACATTCTTATCATAATTAACATACAGCTTCAGAGGGCACTAATGAAATCAATTAATGAATCAATCAGGTAAATAAATGGTGCTATAAATTGGGGAGACATTGTCACCTGAATTACTTTTCTTGCTGGCGGACTCCAACAATGGATCCAAAAATGTATGGGGAGATCATGAATTATAAAACTCAAGGCACATATCCACTTGGCATAAAAAAAAGAGCATAAATATGTTATCCGGAGATGTTGCTCCAATTTTCAAGTTGATGGTAAGCAAAATTCTAAATGCTCTAAATAAATGATAACTCCTCTAGACAGACAGCTCCACTGACAGGAGTGAGGTATAGTGATACACCAAGACTTGGTACAAACAAAAAGTAAATACTTGTCAATGAACTATACTTATAATGGACTTGCCAGCAACTACAACATTTAAAAATAGCATGTTCTTTAATTTCAGTTTAATTGAGCCTAATTCTTCCATTGGGCCTTCAAAACCTCCTTGCAGGTTACCTGTTTAGATTTTACTAACAATAAAGCTATTTCATTAGATGGCCAACTTTTCCACATTTCCTCCAAAAATGTAAGAAGAAAAGTGGTCGTTGGACAAAAAGAGGCCAACCAAATATTCTCAGAATTCCACGCCAGCCCCTACGGAGCACACTGTGGAACGGAGAAGACAAAGCTTGCCATTTCAGCAAGGTTCTACTGGCCTGGAATGGGGGTGGACATTGATAAATGGGTATATATAAATGATTCCCTTTCAACTTTGCTGTGAGACATACAAATGGATTATGTTTTGGAATGCATTTCTTGCTCATTTCTGAACATCAGGTTTTGCAGTCTGCCCAGTGCCAGTTCAGCAGACTGAACATCAAGCAGGAGCCCAAGTACATCCCAATATGTGTATGTAAATTTGTCCACATAAACATGGGGTTTGAGACAGGTAATTCTTGAGGGCACAGAATTTTAATGTATTTATTGTGCTATTTTAATTTTAAGGTGGACAAACCTCTGTAACTGTTGGGCATGGATTTGGTGGGAGGACCAACCAGGGAAACGAGTACATTTGTGTCCTCGTTGACTACTATACAAAATGGTCCGAGGCCTATGCAGGGGTGATAGCGTTCCGGCACCACGCCGGATTTCCGGCGTAGGCTACTGTGGCTGCGAAAAAAAAAATAAAAAATCAGGTTCTGGTTATATTGGTCTACGGCGGCGTTTTAGTGCCATGTAAAAAAAAAATAAAAAAAAAAATAATAATAATAATAATAAAAAAGATTGTCTAATGTTTATTTGATGTCTGTTTTTAAAAGCACGGAAGAGAATATGTGCTGTTCTGTTAGACATCGTTTCAGCTATTAAAATAGTTCCGTTTTGTATGTATGGCAAAGTGATTTCGTTTCTGCCTTTTGATTAATTTTTTCCTTAGGCTATTCCAGCGGAAACTTAAAATACTCCGTCATTTTTAGCCATACAGATCAGTGCAAGACATAATTATAAACAGTAAACTGTCTACTTTTATTTGTGTACACTCACGATAACAGCAAAGGCCGTGGACTCAGGGAACAGATTATTTTGCACTCCACTCGCTGTCTTCATTTCAAAAATATATTTTGTTTATTAAACGCAAAGTTTTTCATTTCAAAAGCATTTCTAAATTCAGTTTATATTTCCAAAAAACGAAATTCCGAGCCAAAATAACGAAGTGGTAAAAAAAAACACCACCATGCAAATTCAAACTTTTCGCTCGTCTCTGTATGTGGCAATGCATCACAATAACCTGGGCTGGCGTATGTAAAAGTCGATCATTCTTTACAGATGATGGTATGTTTGGACAGAAGACGAGTTCTTTATTAAACTCATAAAAAAACAATAGAATATAAAATGCCACAATTTATCATAACACCTCATATGTGCCGCTCAAGTATAAGGTGCTTTCCTTGCCATCAATGCTTGGATAACACACACGTCTCTTTCCATTAATAATAATGGCGTGCGGTGGCTGGGATAAACATAACAACATACGTAGCATGATTTTTGGAATGATTTATCACGAGAGGAAAAAAATGTTTTAGTCGCATAACATCAGTAAATGGAAACGCCGTCATTTCGCAATATTTTTTGTTGACTTTTAGAAAATATCGCAAAAGTTTTGCGCAAATCTGTAATGGAAACGCGGCTAGTGTTATGTACAAGGAATACAAGTTGATGTAGACTAATATAAATTTAAAATACATCGTTTTAATAAATACAAATCAGCAAAACTGTTTCAAGTGATACCCAGATAACAATTTTTGGTTCCCAGAACGTTCCCAGAACAGGCATCCTAACGTTCTCTATTGGTTAGCCAGGAAAGTTTTCTTTACGTAAATAGAACGTTCCCCTAACCTCTTTACTCCGATATCATTTACCCTGTTGTACGCCAGTAATCGTCCAGCAATGCCCGCGTCCCTTAGGGTATAAGCGGCATGGAAAACGGATGAATGGACGTCAATAATCAGTAGCGACTACAATCCATGTCTTGTTTTGAACTTATTTAATCAATAGAAATAATTCAAGCACATAAACCTTAATATGGAGGATTAAATAAAATTGAATTATGCATTAATATGTACATTTCGTAACTTGTATCACTGACACCTACCGTTACTAAGTTACCACAACCAGGTTTTACGTTTAAGTGCCAAATAACAATGACTTCAACACAATATGTGGTTTTAAAATATAAATTTTATTCACAGACATTTATAATGAATAAAGATTACTTTAACTGGGATTATTTTCTTACCACGGAATTAACGGAACGTAGCCTAGCCTTCTCTGTTTTGGTCAGTAGATCAAAACTCCTCGGTTAACTTCATGTTGTCTTCAATTACATGTAAAATCTCTCTGATATCACACTATTTATACTGGTATATTTATTAATTATAACCCATTATTCAATAAAGATCGATAAACTAATGTTAGTCAGTCGGCAAAAACGAAATGACCGTTAATTTTTCAATTACGCGAGTGCGAGTCTTTCTGTGGAAGACGGAAGAAAGCGCGTGCTGGAGAAGCGTGAAACAGATCAGAGGCGCGCAGTAACGAAATATACAAATAACCCTTATAAAAAAATTAAATCTAAAAATAACCTGCAGGGAACGTTCTGGGAACGTTCTCTTTAGGTTATAAAAAAACACCTAAAAAATAACCTGCAGGGAACGTTCTGGGAACGTTCTCTTTAGGTTATAAAAAAAACACCTAAAAAATAACCTGCAGGGAACGTTCTGGGAACGTTCTCTTTAGGTTATAAAAAAACCACCTCAAAAATAACCTGCAGGGAACGTTCTGGGAACGTTCTCTTTAGGTTATAAAAAAAAACACCTCAAAAATAACCTGCAGGGAACGTTCTGGGAACGTTCTCTTTTGGTTACAAAAACACAACCAATAGAGAATGTTCCCAGAACGTTCTTATTTGGTTCCCCACAAAAATAACCAAACGGGAACCATATGGGAACGTTAGGGGAACGTTCTGTGTTTACTGGGTAGGCATTATTCAATTAAAAGCATCAATGAATAAAACATTATGTTGACCAGGTGGATTATTCATTGAAATCATGGAGAATGACGTTTAGTTTTATTTTCATCATGAATGACAGCGCACCGTGTATTTACAGACAAACGAAATCTGCAGAAGTCTCTTTACTGCGGAACTGAACTTAATAAAACCGAAAAGAAATCAATGTGTCATACATACAAAACGGAACTGTTTTAATAGCTTAATGTAGGCACTGAACATATTGAGAAGAAAATGCTGTGGTTTCTTGAATAATACTGAGGGCATAATGCAAATATGAAAATATCTAAAAAAGAGCCACTTGTCAATAATGATGATCAGGGTTATAAATACTTAGGCTGTTTATATATTTGGGCCCAGGGGCCAACAAGTTGTGTTAAAAGTGCGTCGCATACATAGTACCCTCTCGGGGGGCAAGGAAAAAAGTTCAGGCTCAGGAATTTTTTTCACTATCAGCCCTGCCTATGCCATCCCTAATAAATCCGCAGCAGTTGTGTCGCGCTGCATCATAAACTTTTTCTACAGGTTTGGGGCACCAAAGAGGATCCTCACTGACCAAGGCACTGAGTTTGTGAACCAGGTTTGTCGTTTGTTGAATGAACCAAATTCCGTATGCAACTAGTGGATACAAGGCCTGAAAAATGGGACGAGTACCTAGATGCTGTAATGTTTGGTGTTAGAACCAAGTGTTGTTTGGTGTTGCTGACAAATAGGTACTCCGCATTTTTCTTAATGTTTGGCATGGAGGCACGATATCCTTGTGAGGTTCCTGAGACATTTGAGGTATGCTATAATTTACATGTTCCATATAAATGTCATAGTATCAATTAAAAGTTAATGAAAATTTAAATCTTCAATGTTGTTTCTGAAAAGATCAACAGCACAGTGGAAACTGTGATTGCAGAGGACACCTATCAAAGGCCATTTCTCTGAAGGAGAAAATGGACAACATTGTAAAAAGAAATGTAAAAAAAAATACAGGACAGGAGACAGAAGGTGGTAAATCAGGCACCATTTTCTGTAGGCCAGAAGGTGCTAAGAAAAAACATAAGGTCCCAGCAAAGGAAAGGAGGCAAGCTTGAGCGCAGCTGGTTGGGACCTTATGAAATAACCAATGTTGAAGACAAAAGCGCTGATTTAAGGGATGTAAAGGGGAAGATATTCCCCAAAATCAACACTGATCACCTCAAACCCTTCAAAGAAGACACCCCTCGGATACCCCACAGAATTACCCAAGAATCACAACATAAAAGACCACACAAAGAAACTGGACCATGCCATTCACTCACACCTGTAGACCTCACCATCACTAAGTCACAAGAAAACCAGCCCCCACATTCACCTACATCCACACAATCTACCATATCCTCTCCCCTGTCTCCACTGGACTTGTCAAAACACTCAACACTGGATATACAACTTTCCTCACCTGTGTCCCACACCACTTCAGTTGTACCAGCTGACAACACAGACACCGTGCATAGCTGTAAGTGCTGATGTAAAGTCAGATCTTATAAAAGCTCAATATTAGTCTGAATTGTAATATTTGCGAGGTGGTAGGTGCAATGCTCTTTTTGGTTATCCTCTGTAGATATCAAAAGTGCCTGGGCTGGAAACGACAGCTATGTACTGCTGTCCAGAGTGGGACCCTATAAATTATTTTATAAAGACCTCCAGATCAGCCCTGGGAAGGAGTTGGAGAGTGAGGTACACATTTAATTGATTTTTAACAGCTAAGCCTTTCATGTGCACACTAATATTTTGTATTAATGTTTATTTTTGCTATGTTTGTCACGGTTATAAATGCGTATCTGTCCCTGAATGTGAGGCACCACAATTTGACCTCACCAGGAAAAGCCTTCCATATGGACACCTTTGCCATGACCGACATGTGGGAGGAAAAGTATCGAAGGCTCAAGGTGTCCTGTAAATTTTAATGTTGTTATTTTGCATTTTATTATTGGTGTTAATATCCATTTTTGTTTGGGACTGTGGGAACATTAATTTGTTATTGGTACATAACTCTAGGCTTTAGTGAGCAAGGTATATATCACATTTTATTTTCTTTAAGGTGGACCCAGCAAACTATGAGGTCATAGTGGGCATTGTGAACGAGGGCCACCACTGGTTCCTAGTTGTAAGTATTTGTGGTAGTGAATAGTTTTCCTGTTGATTTTCTCCGATATTCCCCTATCATGTTTTCTGGATATTTTATTTAGGCTGTATACCCATCCCAAAAAAAAAAAAAAAACGTTCTGCTTGACTCAATGGGAGAGTCCCAAATCATTTTTTTGCACCAAAGTCAGATGTAGTTTTATTGTGAAATTATGTATGCTTGAAAGAAAACTCTACTCTTATTTGTAGAGCCCTGATGACAGAAAATGGTATTGCAGTTTCACAATGGGTGTGTGAAAGCCTGCCTCACCCACTTCAGAGGGATGTTACGTCATGAGGTGTATTAGCTTTGAAGGTGTGTTTTTTTTTTTTTTTTTTTTTTATAGCAGAAAATGTTCTTTAAAATGGAATGATACTTTGCAGTTAATTTCTTGTTACTTCCTTAGTTTGCAGAACACATTCTGCAAAATTCCACAGTTGACTTCTCCAACGAGCCACAAGATGTAACCAAATACAGAATGGAGATTGCTTTATTTTTGCTCCGCCAATCTGGTATGGCTTTTATAAGCTCTTGAATGTTATTGACCTATTCTTTTTGATGTGCATCACTTTCATTAGTGTTGTACTGTACCTCAGATAACCTAAGTGACCTGTGCCACTTTTGTGGGGAGGCAGAAACCTATGAAGATGATGAATATATCCAATGGGTAACTATGGCTGCATTTTTTAGTTGGTGTTGCATACACAAAATAATAATAATAATACATTTATTTTTACAGATTTCCTGTGACTACTGTGGGCGCTGGTTCCACATGAAGTATGTGGGCAATCCATCCACAGAAAACGAATACAAATGTACGTCTTGTAATAAATGACTAAATAATGAAGCAATTGTTTTTGGAGTTTGCGTTTTATATTTCACTTTGGGTAAACTGTTACACCTCCAAAATCAGTGTCTGAAAACAAGCCGTAGCCTATGTCTTTATTTCTTTCAAAATATAAAATGTGACATTAAACACCTGTGACCATCTAACCAAAGCCTTAATAAACAATACATTGAAATCGGTAATACATTTTAAAATTGACAAGAAATAAGCAGGGTTGAACTGGCAGCTGGAAAATCTCACTTCTAAAAACAAGTTTTAAAAAAAAGTATTTTTGCACTTGTATTGTTGCGCTTCTTGTTCACATTAGTTCTGATGGTACACATGGTAACTCGGCAACTACGAGTGACTTGCAGTGTGATTGCGTAAAGGGAAACAGACATTCCGAAGGGAACAGAATCGACTGCTTCACCGGTCTTGCAGTCATATTTTCTCAAATATTTACAGCAATACAAATACAATTGTGAAAAAATACATTCAATAAACCACTTCCTATGTTCAAATCTTCACTGGTTCAGTCTCTTTCTTTCCTTTACATAATGCATTCATGAAAATCTATTAATCAGTCATTAAATTAGTCATTTGCATCTTCAGCAATACTACTCAATGTTACTGTTACGATATAGGTTAGCCAATAGGTGGCAACAGTGAGCTATCAGGAGATGGGGAAGACACGAGGTGAAGGACAGTGTGAAAACAGTGAGATGCATGTGGAGTACAAGGGAAAAGTGAGCGGAATAAAAGCTAGTGTTTGACCCATCACAAGTCTCATTTATGAACATGAAACATGGTGTCAGAAGTCAGAACCAACAAAGACCACTCAAGCAAGTAAACGGACAACGTATTTGTTAATCAAGTTAATCGTTCAGTCAAGTCAGATCAGCAGCTAGCAGCCATGGCATACAGCATCCCGGTTCCAGAACCCATGGACATGAAAGGTGACACACACAGCAACTGGGCGTTTTTCCGTGCACAATGGGACAATTATGAGATTGCCACTGGCCTGGATAAAAAAGACAAAAAAATTCGAGTTGCAACGCTACTGACAGTGATGGGAAAAGAATGCCATCAACTTCAACGCCATCTACACATGCCGTCGGCAGACAGGGAGGATCCGACTAAAATACTAGATGCATCACAATCACATTTTGAACCATGCAAGAATGTGATCTACGAAAGGTTTGTGTTTAATGACTGTAAACAAACTCAGTGTGAGACAACAGAACAGTTCATTGCAAAGCTAAGGAAGCTAGCAGATACATGTGAATTTGGTGAATTAAGAGAAGAGCTGATCCGTGACCGGCTGGTCATAGGCACAAAGGATTCAAGTGCTCAAGCACGGATGTTACGCGAACCAAAGCTCACACTAAACACGGCTATAGACATGTGTCGCGCGAGTGAACAGGCGCAACTGCAGATACAGAAAATAAGCGGAGCAGGATGACGTCATCAATTTCACTTCCCGAGAAAACTACTCTGAACGCGGCAGGCAGTGGTATAAACAGACAAACGTTTCTGAGGATCACAAAAAAAGGCAACATAACAACTCATGCCATTACTGTGGATCACTGCATGCAAAAGCCAAATGCCCCGCTTATGGTGTAACCTGTAAAACATGTGGCAAGTGAAATCATTTTGCACGCGTGTGCAAACAAAGACAACACAAACCACAGCTGAACTTAGTAGAGGAGGACATCCAGTCTGAAGAACAAGCAGATGCAATGTGGTACATTTCACATGTAAACTGTATGCAAGCCAACCAAAGTAAATGGTTCATAAATTTGAAGCTGACCCCACACAATATTAAATCTGTCAATGACGATTCCCATTGTACCCTGAAATGCCAGCTAGACACAGGCTCCACAGTCAATGTAATCGGTTTTCGTGACCTCCAACGCTTACTGCAAGATGGCAATCCAGCTTTAATGCCCAGCAAAGCCACACTCAAGCTGTATGATGGCACGCTAATCAAGCCTAAGGGTGAATGTGACCTCAAAACAGACCATGAAGGGCACAAATACATCCTCAGATTTCAAGTAATGGAGACATCACATACACCACTGCTTTCAGCTGAAACCTGCCAGAAACTCAATCTACTTCAAATAAACACCAACCATGTAATACACAATATTGACACGAAAGAGTTGCCAGGCGCACCCAACACAACGGACGAAATCATCTCCAGGTATGATGATGTGTTTGATGGATTAGGATGCCTCCCAGGGGAGCTACACCTTGAGATTAACCCCACAGTCCAGCCTGTACAGCAGTTACCAAGACGGATTCCTATTCCCATCAAATCAAAAATCATCAAAGCCATTCACGAAATGGAACAAAAGGGGGTCATTGCTAAAGTTACGGAACCGACTCCGTGGATAAGCAACATGGTGGTTATTGAAAAGAATGACAAGCTGTGCATATGCATTGATCCTACCCCATTGAACAAAGCTTTGCTCAGATCACACTACCAGATTCCCACAATTGAAGAAATCCTTCCAGAAATAACCAATGCAAAAATATTCACAGTTCTTGATGCAAAGGATGGCTATTGGCAAGTAAAGCTAGATGAGGCCAGCAGCTACCTCACCACATTTTGGACGCCTGAAGGAAGATACAGATGGCTTCGGATGCCATTTGGAATCAAACCGGCAGCTGAAGAGTACCAAAGGAGACAGCATGAAGCATTGCAGGGCCTCAGAGGAGTCAGTGTAATTGCAGATGACATTCTCGTCTATGGGTGTGGCAACACTACAAAAGACGCAATGGCAGATCATGACAAGAACATCTCAGCCCTGCTACAGAGAGCTAGAGAAGTCAATTTGAAGCTGAACAGAAAGAAACTCCGGCTGAAGCTCCCTAGTGTGACGTACATGTAGGGCTGGGCGATATGGCCTTTTATAAATACCCCGATATTTTTAGGCCATGTCACGATACGCGATATATAACTCGATATTTTGCCTTAGCCTTGAATTAAAACTTTGATGAATACAATCACACCAGTATGATGATTCTATATGTCTACATTAAAACATTCTTGTTCATACTGCATTAATATATGCTAATATATCAATAAAGATAATTACTATTTTATCACAGTGGTAAAAACACTCACCAATTGCAAGATGTAGGCGATGGCCAAAACACTGTAGACGTGTCCAGTGGTTCAGGCTCACAGCTTTGACGATGTTAGCGGCGTTATCGGTGGTGATGCACACCTGACGAGCTTCATTTAAATTCCATGACATAAGAGCATCTTGCAGGCCTAGTGCGATGATCTCGCCAGTGTGATCCTCAGGAAGAAAGCTCGTCTAAAGGCACTTGCTTTTCAACTCCCAATTGTCTATATAGTGGACCGTCAAACTGAGGTATGGCTCACATGTTCGGCTGCTCCATATGTCGGCAGTTGTTGAGAAGTGGGTCACATTTACAAGCTGACTGGCCAGCTCTTCCCTCACTTTAATGTACAACTCAGGCAGCGCTTTCTCTGCAAAATATTTGCGACCCGGCAGATTATATCTTGGGTCAAGTGTGTTGATGAGCTTTCTGAACCCGGGCTTTTCAACAACATTAACCGGGGCCATGTCTTTCGCGATGTGGTGGGTTACTGCACACGTTATCTCCTTCTGTTTTTGACTGTTTTTGTCGTACGGCGTTGATCTGGAAATAGAAGAGGCCAGACTCAGTTGCGTGCTGGTTGCTTAGGCACTTTGTTTGATATTGCACCGCTCTGAGATGTTGTCGTGCGGAGTTTCAAGCACTCTTCATTTTCTAGCAGGTGGGTTCTCAAATGGTGATATAAATTTGATGTACTGCTACCTTTTGAAGCGATGCTTTTGCGACAGATTTTGCATATCACCCTTGTTTGTTCAACATCTTCCTTCTTGAAACCAAACCACCGCCAGACGATGGATCCTGTGCTGTTTCTTTTTTTTATTAATTCGTCGTCCTCCATGTGTAACCGTTAGCACCTGCTGCCGCTATCTTTCTGCTGGTCGAGGGCGTATGACGTTGCATGCGCGACAGACTGACGTTTGTAACTATGTGCGTTTGTTTTGTCTCTCTGTGAGAGGGAAAGACCGCAAGTATGTAAAAGTTAATCTACAAACAAGCATCAAAAATAAAATAAAATAAGCTTCTTAACTTAGGTTATCAAGGTGATCATTATGCTTGCGCTTCGATGCTGGACAGGACAAGATGGGGAAAAAACAAAGGAAAAAAAAATGTCCGCGAGTTTCAGGATATAGTAATTTTCTACATCGCACGGACTACAAGCCGCGATATATCGAGTATATTCGATGTATCGCCCAGCCCTACGTACATGGGTCACCTCCTCACGAATGAAGGCTTACGCCCGGACCCGCAGAAAATAACCGCAATCCAGAACATGCAAACACCGACCGACGTCAAATCCCTCCAAAGGCTTTTGGGGTTTGTAAACTACTTGGCAAAGTTCCTGCACCGTCTGTCTGACATATGTGAACCTCTCAGACGCCTGACAGACAAGGATGTTGACTGGACGTGGCTACAAGCACATGATGCCGCTCTGGAAAAGATCAAAGATTTAGTCACTCACTACCCTGTACTTAAATACTATGACGTCAAAGAGGAGGTCACACTGCAATGTGATGCCAGTGAGAAAGGGTTAGGGGCAGCCCTCCTACAGAATGGACAACCTGTAGCATTTGCGTCCAGGACGCTGACCCCAACAGAACAACAATACGCACAGATTGAGAAAGAGTGCCTTGCCATTGTCTTTGCATGTGATAAATTCGACCAGTATCTACATGGAAGAGAGCACATCACTGTGCACAGTGATCACAGGCCACTTGAAGCAATCTTCAAAAAACCCTTGTTGACAGCACCCAAGCGATTACAGAGAATGCTACTGAGGCTACAAAGAAACCAGATACACTTGCAGTACAAACCAGGCAAGGATTTGCATGTTGCCGACTTTCTCTCGAGAGCGCCTCAGGCGAGCATGACACACTCACAAATGCAGACGCCAGCCTCAGTATATGCAATGGGCCTTACCTCACAAGACTTTGAACAAGTTAGCCATTCCAGCTGTATCAATATCTCCACAAAGACACTGGAAACCATCAAAACACACTCTGCCAAAGATGCACTGTTCCAAAAACTACATGCTTGCATTAAAACTGGGTGGCCCAACCGCAAATGTGCTGTCAATAGCTTATTGCGACCATTCTGGACTTTCAAGGAGGAACTAGCCAGTGACAGTGGCCTAATATTCAAAGGACAGAGGATCCTCATTCCTGAAGCTTTACGCCCTGTTTTTTTAGAAAAAATCCACACTAGACACTCTGGAATTGAGGCTAGCCTGAGAAAGGCTCGTGAGGCAGTTTTCTGGCCTGGCATCACAGAAGACATAAAAAACTTTGTCAGCAGTTGTGCCACATGCAATACTATCCATGTGAAACAGCAAAAAGAAACATTGATTCCACACAAACTACCTCACCTCCCATGGTCTAAAATAGGAATGGACCTATTTACTGCAAATGACTCCATGTTCCTAATTATGGTGGATTACTATTCCGACTACTGGGAGATAGACAGAATGCTAGATTACACCTCATCCACAGTCATCGAATGCTGCAAAAGACAGTTCAGCAGACATGGCATTCCCCTTGAAGTTTTCACAGACAATGGACCACCATTCAGTGGCATGGACTTTTAAGAATTCGCAGAGGAATGGGACTTTAACCATGTCACATCATCACCATATCACAGCCAAAGCAACGGTAAAGCAGAGTCAGCTGTAAAAATAGCAAAGACACTGATAAAAAAGTCCACCTTGGAAGGGGGAGACCTTTGGAAAGCAGTTCTGGCATGGAGAAACACCCCAACAGAAGGCCTCAATAGCTCTCCAATTCAAAAGCTCATGTCAAGGAGAACACGCACCACCCTGCCTACTGGAGAGGCCCTTCTGCATCCTAAAGTAGTGCAAGAAGTTGTCACAAGAAAAATAGCCAAGCGAGCAGCAGTGAAGCAACGCTATGACACTACAGCACGGGACATGCCAAGCATAATTCAAGGACAGACAGTGCGGGTACTTCTTCACCCCAATAACCCAACCAGTACATGGGCGCTTGGCATCTGCATTGATCAACTCAGTGACCGGTCCTACATACTGCTAGTGAAAGGCAAAAAATACCGTCGCAACAGAAAAGACATTCGTCCTGTGCCTGAACAGCTGTGCTAACAACATGTTATCAGCTCCGTTCTTGCTGTGTTATGGCGTGCAACGCAGCAAAATTATAGCAACACACAGCACCCTCTAGCGGTCTGGTAGTACCATCATTCCCTTCAATGCATTTTCACACACAGGAAGTATATATTAAATAAAATACATCAATTGAGAAGAACCATTAAATGGGGCATCACAATAACAGCAAAAGAATAATACGTATCAAACAGTAAATGGAAATCTTACTCTGTGTGTGTGTGTGTGTGTGTGTGTGTGTGTGTGTGTGTGTGTGTGTGTGTGTGTGTGTGTTCAAGAGAGAGACATCCCTTACGAAAATAAACCATGGTTTTACTACAAATAAAACCAAAAAACCATGGTTATTGTAGTAAAACCATGGTAACTGCAAATTAACCATGGTATTTGATTCATTGATTTTATTTCACACATTTCTCTTTTACAGTTTCATCAGTCTCATATTTCCCCTATGTGTGTGTGAGTGTGTCTATTTTGCAACCATGATGGCTTACAGTCACATGCTTTCATTGCTGTGTGCTTTATTTCTTACATTGATGAATAATTGCTTTTATTTCACACTTTTCACAAAATTAGCTTTTGCAATAACACACCATCATTTGTGTGTGAGTGTATTTGTCTGTTTTGCACTCTTGATGTTTTAGAGATTCACCCCTTCACTGTTGTGTGCTTTCTGCATCGTGGCTGATTTGTAGATTGTACACACAAAAAAAACCTCTGTATTTTCATATTTTTTGCCAATTTCCCATTAATTTCCTATAGGGGTCATTTTTGACCCGAAGACCCTGAGTGTGACTATTTTTTATACGACCACTTAGACTTTTCCAATCCTGTCCCCAATTTTTTTGTGTGTTCATAAACCAAGTACTAATAAAGTCACCAAGTTTCGTACCATTCCGATGAAGCTACGATTTTTAACATAAAAAAAAAAACAATTGGGGTCAGAAATGACCGAAGACCCCCAAAGGGTTAATCACAATTTTAAACGGTTGTCTTTCAAATTCCATCTGCACGCAATAGGATATCGCTATAACCAACGAAGACGTTTTTTTCAGTCGGCAAAACTGTATGAAACATTTTACGCGCTGAACTGGATGACTAGTTGATAGGTTTTTATGTATATCTCAATGTATATCTCAGCATTAAACCTTTAGTTAATCACCCACAATATCCTCATTATTTTAATCTTCATTCACATGATTTATCACATGTTTTATGTAGTGATATGAGCTTTATAGCAGTAAGTGACGTCATGGTGCACCTGCGGCTTAGAGTAATTTCATTGGAACAAACCGCTTCATCAGGGAGTTAGAGGATGGAACTCTTAAAGGAATAGTTCACCCAAAAATGAAAAGTTTGTCATCAATTACTCACCTTCGTGTTGTTCCAAACCCGTATGCCCTTCGTATCTTCGGAACACAAATTAAGATATTTTGGATTTAATCCGAGAGCTTTATTCTAGCAAAGTATTCTTGTTGCTTTATCATGTTCACATTGAGTGACCCATGTTACATGGACTACATTAACTATGTTTTTAGTAGGTTTGTGTCATTTGAATGTGCACTTTCAGTGGTGTCTATGGGAGGATCAGATTCAAAATATCTTAATTTGTGTTCTGAAGATAAACGGAGGTGAATATGGATTTGGATTTACTCACGAGGGTGAGTAAAATTTTTATTTTTGGGTGAACTATCCCTTTAAGTTTCAGGCTTGATGGACATTTACATTTATTAATTTGGCAGACGCTTTTATCCAAAGCGACTTACAAGTATTATCCAGTGGCCAATTATCACTGTAGAGCAAATGGGGGTAAGGTGCCTTGCTCAAGGACACTTCAGTCATTGTCTGCTGGCACTGCGATTCGAACCCACAACCTTCTGCTTACAAGTCCAACACTCTAACCACCAGACCACGACTGACATACTACACTCATCCTGACTTGATTGGTGCACAGCATTCATGAGAAGCGTCTCCATTTTTAGTTACTTTTTTTAACTGCATTTTTTTGTGGCAGGTCAACGGCTTCATTGGAAGACAAATCTCTGCAGTCTCCCCGTAAATCCCTCCGTTCTAAAGCACAAAACCTTACCCCAAGTGAAGGGTTGACCCATAATCAAGGGAGAACAAGACTAATACTTGGATAATTTTCAGATATTATTGTCACAACCGCTGGTGAAGAACCCACCGTCGGCCATCAGAGGTCGCTATCACCTGAATACTGACTCTCGTTCCCGGACTTCATTTCCCACAATCCCACATACCTGGCCTGATCACCTTGCACCTGACTCTCATTACAGACTATTTAAGCCACACACGCACACACACTCATTGCGAAGTCTTGTTTTGCCCCGGCGACATTTCTGAGCGTTTTCCCTTGTATCTGATTCTGCCTTGTGTACAACCCTGCCTGTTCATCGACTCTGATTGTTCTCTGCCTGCCCGTTTGATTATTGTTTGCCTGGACCTTGATTTCTCGACTGTTTGCTGCCTGCCATGATCTCTGCCTGTTATGACCACGATTCACGTCTTGTCTCTGATACTGCTGTTATTCCTGGATAATCGATCCAAGCCTGTTTGCACTGTGAGTTTGTCTAACTTTAATAAACTGCGAATGGATCTTACTAAACCCGAGTCTGTGTTACAATTATATTGTTGTTGTTACATTAATAGGAAATTGCACAACTGGAGATAAAAATGCATTGTGTTGTTAACATTATCCAGACTTCGCCACCTACAGATCCAGTGGGTTTTCTGCAGATCTCCCATGAACTGTCAGCTCAGGCCAATCAACTGGAGGTCCACCAGTACCAGCTCAGTCGATTAACCTCCATGACGGAGGAACTGGTAAAGGCGGTTCACAGTCTCCAGCAGCCCACAGCAGCATCTAACATGCCAGAGATTCCTGCGAGTCAGGTTGCTATGCCCGTCAACATTCAACCCACGATTAGCAATCCCCGACTGGCGTTTCCAGAAAAGTTTGATGGCACTCCGCACAAATGTAAGGGCTTCCTCATGCAATGCTCTCTCTTCCTGGCTCAACAACCTGCTCTCTACACGTCGGATCCAAGCAAGGTTTCATTAATCTGCTCACTACTCACTGGGAAGGCTCTGGAATGGGCTACGGCGGTCTGGGACAGTCAAAGGTTAGAGCAAATCACTTACACCAGCTTCATTCAACAACTACGCACTGTTTTTGAACACTCTGAAGGAGGAAGAACAGCTGCTAGCGTTGCGACAAGGAAGGAACACAGCCGCTGAATTCGCCCTGACGTTCCGCACGCTGGCTGCACAGACTGTATGGGTAGAGGATACTTTGAAGGTGCTGTTTCGCCAAGGTCTGAGCGTCGATTTACAGTCGGAACTAGCCTGCCAGGATGAGGATAAGACTTTGGACCAATTCATTGACCTGACTATCCGCATTGATAATCTGATTCGCTCACGGAGACCCCCCCCGAGTCACACACAGCGCTCAGTTTGCACCAATCAACGACCACGAGGAACCCATGCAAGTTGGCCAAGCTCGTCTGTCTCCGGAGGAACGAGAACGCCGTTTAGGAATCACCTCTGCCTCTACTGTGGTCTGTCTGGTCATCTGAGAGGTGAATGTCCTACCCGTCCATCACCTTCATCTCGCAGGGTGAGTTTATTGATTTCAGCCACTTCCCACAACAACTGCTTTGACTTACCAGTTACGTTAACGTTTCAAGCACAAATTATTACATCCAAGGCATTAATAGACTCCGGGGCGGCAGGCAATTTCATTGATGAGGAGTTGGTACGACAACACAGCATCCCACTAATCCAATGTAACTCTCCTTTGGCAGTGGCAGCGCTAGACGGGCGCCCTCTGGGGACCGGTCATGTACGACACACCACCACCGACCTACGTCTCCAAGTTGGCATTCTACACACTGAAATCATCCGTTTCTTTGTCATTCACTCACCACATAATCCGATCATCCTGGGCTTTCCGTGGCTATAAGACCATAATCCACAGATCTCCTGGCAGGACAAACAGATTATGCAGTGGAGTCCCTCATGTCTCTCCCACTGCATCCGACCCGTCAAGCCGCTTCCTGTCCGATCCACCATCATGCACCACACCCTGGATCAGTCACCCGGTATTCCCTCAGAGTATTCAGACTTCATGGAGGGATTCAGCAAGGATAAGGCATCCCAGCTACCTCCTCATCGCAGCAGCGACTGCGCCATTGACCTGATGCCAGGCACAGTGCCCCCTAGGGGGCGTATCTTCCCTCTCTCTGAGCCCGAGGACTTAGCCATGAAAACCTACATCCGCGAAGAACTGGCCAAAGGGTTCATCCGATCATCCACATCACCCGCCGCTGCAGGTTTCTTCTTCGTGGGGAAGAAAGATGGAGGTCTTCGTCCCTGCATTGATTACCGAGGTCTCAACAATATCACTGTCAAATTCAGGTATCCTCTTCCCCTGGTACCAGCAGCCCTAGAACAACTTCGAACGGCCCGCATCTTCACTAAGCTCGATCTTTGCTCAGCCTACAACCTCATCCGCATCAGGGAGGGTGACGAATGGAAGACGGCTTTCTCCACCAACAACGGGCACTACGAATACCTCGTCATGCCCTTCGGGCTGTCCAACAGTCCTTCAGTGTTCCAATCATTTGTTAATGACATCTTCCGAGACCTGCTCAACCAATGCCTGATAGTTTACATTGACGATATACTCATCTATTCAAATTCCATGGAAGAACACGTTCAACACATACGCCTAGTCCTGCAACGCCTCATCGACCACCAGTTATACGCCAAGGCAGAGAAGTGCGAATTCCATCAATCCACCGTTGCATTCCTTGGGTATGTCATTAGCGCTGAGGGCGTGGCCATGGATGAGAAGAAGGTGAGGGCAGTCATTGAGTGGCCACAGCCAACAACCTTAAAAGAATTACAGAGATTCCTGGTGTTTTCCAACTTCTACCGGCGGTTCATAAGGAACTTTAGTCTGGTTGCAGCACCACTCACATCCATGACAAAAGGGGGGAGTAGCAAACTCAAGTGGTCCGCCGAAGCCCTACAAGCGTTCCAAGATTTAAAGGAGAGATTCACGTCAGCACCCATCTTGCACCATCCTGACCCACAACTACCGTTCGTGGTGGAGGTGGATGCATCCAATACGGGCATCGGGGCCATCCTCTCGCAAAGACAAGGTAACCCACCTAAATTATTCCCGTGTGCTTACTTCTCAAGAAAACTGTCTCCCACAGAACGCAACTATGATGTAGGCAACCGGGAACTGCTGGCGATGAAGGCAGCATTTGAGGAGTGGAGGCATTGGCTCGAGGGAGCAAGACATCCATTTCTAGTTCTAACCGATCATCGCAACCTTGAGTATCTTCGATCAGCTAAACGCCTCAACCCCAGGCAAGCCAGGTGGGCTTTGTTCTTCACCCGATTTGACTTTTCCATCACTTATATTCCAGGCTCAATGAATACCAAGGCAGATGCTCTGTCACGTCAATATGACAACACGCCCACAAACAATCAGCAAGACCCCATTATTTCTCCCACTCTTATCGTGGCTCCAGTTCAGTGGGACATCATGGCAGAGATCGCCCAGACCCACCAACAGAATCCACCTCCCCTAGCATGCCCAAGGGATCGGACATTTGTTCCGCCGGAATTCAGAGAGAGAGTAATTCAGTGGGTGCACGCCACCACGAACTCCGGCCATCCAGGAATCACTACCACAGTCAGACTACTGAGGAACCGTTTCTGGTGGGATACATTGCTAGCCGATGTCACCACCTTTGTGAACGCCTGTCAGGTCTGCGCCATGGCCAAGACACCCAAGCAACTTCCCGCTGGTCTACTGCAACCGTTACCCATTCCACATCGCCCATGGTCACACATCGCCATTGATTTCGTCACAGACCTCCCAGCCTCTCAAGGTAACACTACTATTCTGACGGTCATTGATCGTTTTTCTAAAGGATGTCGTCTCATCCCTCTGCCCAAGCTTCCCACAGCCTTCGAAATTGCCGAACACCTCTTCCATTACGTATTCCGATACTATGGACTCCCGGAGGACATCGTCTCAGATCGGGGACCACAATTCACCTCAAGGGTATGGTCAGCCTTCTTTAAATTGCTCAACATAAACATAAGTCTCTCTTCTGGTTATCATCCGTAGTCTAACGGACAGACAGAAAGACTTAATCAAGAAATATCCAAGTTTCTCAGGATGTACTGTCACCAGAACCAGACAGACTGGAGTCGCTTCCTTCCCTGGGCGGAATATGCACAGAACTCCATCCTTAAACCAGCCACCAAACTCACACCTCTTCAGTGCACCTTAGGATATCACCTCTGTCACAACCGCTGGTGAAGAACCCACCGTCGGCCATCAGAGGTCGCTATCACCTGAATACTGACTCTCGTTCCCGGACTTCATTTCCCACAATCCCACATACCTGGCCTGATCACCTTGCACCTGACTCTCATTACAGACTATTTAAGCCACACACGCACACACACTCATTGCGAAGTCTTGTTTTGCCCCGGCGACATTTCTGAGCGGTTTCCCTTGTATCTGATTCTGCCTTGTGTACAACCCTGCCTGTTCATCGACTCTGATTGTTCTCTGCCTGCCCGTTTGATTATTGTTTGCCTGGACCTTGATTTCTCGACTGTTTGCTGCCTGCCCTGAACTCTGCCTGTTATGACCACGATTCACGTCTTGTCTCTGATACTGCTGTTATTCCTGGATAATCGATCCAAGCCTGTTTGCACTGTGAGTTTGTCTAACTTTAATAAACTGCGAATGGATCTTACTAAACCTGAGTCTGTGTTACAATTATATTGTTGTTGTTACATTAATAGGAAATTGCACAACTGGAGATAAAAATGCATTGTGTTGTTAACATTATCCACAGCCTTGTGACTTTTTCCCAGGCTTTTATGGGGTGATCAGGTCTTAAGGTCATTATCCTGAACTTGCATCCATTCCATTCTCATGAATGCATATATGATGTGTGCTTTAATGAAAAGTGGTGTGTGTGTAATATTATATTTTAAGTGTGTGTTTATACATTCCTGGGGCCCGTTTCAGAAAGGAGGTTAAGTGAAAACTCTGAGTAGGTTAACCCTGAAATAAGGGAAACTCTGGGGTTTCAGTTTCAGAATGGGAGGTATGTCAAACCCGAGAAAGCAGGGTAAGTCAAGCCCGTTTCTGAAAGAGAGGTAACTTATACTCAGAGTCAGTTACCAGGGTAACTTACTCTGTGAACCTAACCTGGTCGGGAGCAGGTTTTCTTCAGTAAACCCAGAGTTTCTCTCGGTCTCCTCCCCTTTTTTAAAGAGGAAGCGGTGTTTAAATGCGCCATACATTCTTTCATTGCGCACATTTCTGTCACACATAGACCATCAAAGTGATAAAATGGCATGTCCTTTTATGGACGATCCTGTAGATGAAGAGGCTGCATTAATTCGCCAGGAGTTACATTTACGTCGGGAGAGGATTTTGAGGCCACGAGTGGATTTTTTGTCATATCCCAATGCATTTTTAGTTGAGCGGTATCGTTTTTCTTTACAGTCAATTAGATACATCCATAACCTCATCCATCCTTACATTAGTAACATTAGCCCTCGTGGCCGTGCACTTACATCTGAGCAGATGCTTTGCGTTGCTTTACGTTTCTTTGCAAATGGTAGTTTTCTGTATAACATCGGGGATGCAGAACATATTAGTAAGGCTGCTGTATGCAGAGCAGTAAGGAAAGTGTGCCTCGCTCTTAAGCGCTTTCTGAGAGTTTTTGTGTTGTTTCCTGGCCACAAACCCGTGAGAGCCATCAAAGAGGAGTTTCACAGGATGGCAGGTCAGTGGTGTAGAAATAGTTTTAAATGAGGCTAATCTGATAAATGATGTGGAAGTAACCTAATAATTAGAATTCCCTTTAGGTTTTCGCAATGTGGTTGGATGCATTGATGGCACACATATTCCCATCATTGCACCTTCCGAAAATGAAGCTGATTATGTCAATAGGAAATCCATCCACAGTATTAATGTGCAGGTATGCCTACTGTTTCTAATGGTCACAGACTACATCACAATACTGTAACTAAAAGGTGTCATTCGTTGCACTGTAGATCATATGTGATGCTGCACATATCATCACAAATGTGGAGGCCAAGTGGCCCGGCTCTGTTCATGATTCACGAATATATCGTGAGTCAACCCTGAGCAACAGGCTGCAAAGTGGTGAGTAAATGTATGCACTACACACTTACAAGGGAACTTCTATGCAGCACTAAATCAATGTGACCTTTCTTATAGGAGAGATTGATGGCTTTCTGCTGGGAGATAGGGGTTACCCATGTCAACCAACACTAATTACCCCTTACCCAGAACCGGAACCAGGCCCCCAGCAGCGCTTCAATGTGGCACACTGCAGGACTAGAGCCCGGGTGGAGATGACCATAGGACTGTTGAAAGCACGTTTCCAGTGCCTACGTCACCTCAGGGTAACCCCTGAGAGGGCCTGCGACATTATTGTTGCATGTGTTGTTCTCCATAATATTGCCATAATTAGAAGGGAGCAACACCCTGCCCTACAAATACAAGACCCTGAGGAAGACCTCATACACCCTGCAGATTTCCAGGATGGAAGGGTAGTCCGAGATATTATATGCCACAATGTCTTCTCAGATTAATCCACATTATATCCACCACAACAAACCACAAAATTAACAAAATGAATAAACTTCTTTATTTCCTACAAATCCAAAAACAACGGTTAGATTTTTAATAATTACAATACTTCCTACAATTCACCTGTGACCATACACTCACCTCTAGCTTATGTTTTAGGATCTGGATTTCCAGATCTGCCTTTTGGATCTGGCGGTCCAAGTAGATTGCTTCTTTACTATTTTTTTCAATTTTTTTAATAAGATGAAGCCTATATAACTCCTTAACTGGCAACTGAAAACACAGTAGATTACAGTTACTTCATGTAGTTGTAATCTACAATTAAACTCTGGCATTTACTGAAAATCACTGAACTGTGTTCATTTGTGCTGTAGAACTTGATGGACCTTCCAGCTGCTGTTCTTCCACACTCTGGGGGGATAAGAATGATATAAACTTATATAGGCTACTCCACACAAAATGTGAAGAAATGTGTAGATTGTTTGATGTGTAGACACACAATATTAACATTACCTCAGTCCTCTCTGTGGCAGCAGAAATTGTTTCTTCATCATCATCATTGTCCTGTGAAGATGAGCATTTGGTTGAGTACACTTTACAAGCTTTTGTCATAATTTATGGTGTATTGAGTAGGCTTACTACTGCCTGGGGATCTGTTGGGACAGGAGGATCCAAAAGACAGATATTCCCATTTGAATCTGTTGGGACCAACGAAAAAAACAAAAGTAACATAAATAGAAAAATAAGAAATAAACCTATATAAAAAATAACAGGCCTTTTGGTATGCCTCTTACACTTTATGAAGGCACTTACATCTTCAGGTGTGACTGGCTCTGATGAAGTCCCTCCAGGAATTCCCTCAGCCATTGGCCTTCCAGCATTCTGGCTCAGGGCCATCTCCTCTGCATTTGTTAGAGGTGGTGGTGCTGGTCCTCCCCCCGTTTTGCGAGCCTCCGCCCTCTTTCTGTTGGCTGAGTAGAAGTCAAATGAGAAACAACATTTAATTGTGTGCAAAGAGCTATTAGACCTATGTCAAAAATGCTACCGCACTACTAGATATTGAATGCTATTAAGTTATTTAATATGTCAAATGTTTGTAAAGTCAGGTAGCCTACACCCATGATATGCTCAAGCCTTACCTGATTGAACTATGTTTTTATATTTCATTTTCAACTGCTGCCATGTCCTTTTTATGCCTGCCGGATTGCACCTATGAAAATTAAAATTAGGTTGAATAACATACTGTTCTTCCAGTTTCTCCTCTGATATTATAACAGTTGGGTAAGATACTCAAATATTTATTCATTACTACCTACAAATGACATCTTCAACAGTGTTATTAGATTAATGTAATAATTGATCACTCTAAAGAATTGGATGAATTATTACTAATTACTTTCTAAATCCCATTTCAACCCCAACCACTTGAAGAATACAAGGAGAGACATGAAACTGACCAACGTGTGTAGAGGCATATGTTTAATTGAAAATATAACTTTGAACATGAAAAAATTATGTTAAATCCACTATTATTTTAAAAAGAATTGTTCTATAGTCTATGCGGTATTTAATGCAATTACTTCAGATTTAACTTTAAATTACAGAATAATTTAATAAGAGTAATCCTTTTTCAAGTAAAAAATATTTAAAGGACAGTATTTAAATTAGTATTAGTAATTAATTACACCCAACACTGTACAAAATGTAACAGTAATTACATTTTAAACTTACGCATTGAGTCGAGCAGCTATTTTTTCCCAAGCAACCTCCCTGTCCTTCGCCGCTGCAGCTGAGTTGCTTTTTTTTTTAAAATATGTGCTCATATTCTCCGTACGCCTGCAAAAGCACTTCGAGTTCCGCTGGGGAGAAATATGCAGACCTCTTTTTGTCTGGCGCTGTTTCCATGGTGACTCATAATATCTGCGCTCCATTGATGATGGCTTTTTATGGTCATGGTGCGCGAGCTTAACTCAGAGTCAGTCTACTTAGAGTTGATTAAACTAACTAATTTCATCTGTTCTGTAACCGAAAACTCAGAGTTTCCAATCTCAGAGTAGGTCAACTCAGAGTTCAGGTTTAAACTCCGAGTTGGTTGAACCTCATTTCTGAAACAGGCCCCAGGACATTGAATCCAGAGAGGCAGAGGAAGAAATGGCAGGAAAGACTATGGGCATCTACAAAGTACAATCAGAGGATCATGGTCAAGGTGATGGACGCTTCACTGATGTCTGTGTTGTGCTGGAAGGTGTGGAGGTTCTCCACAACCTGCAGAGTGTCACTCATGCATTTGTTATGTTATATGGCCTGATCTACGCGCTCAATTTGAGCTACCCTAAAAGCCTGAAGTGTACATTTTGAGGTGTACCAGAAAATTCTGATGGACCTGGACTCAACCAAGCTTTCCCCCGAAAGCACAGACACTGAAACTGAAATTGCTCCAGTGATTTGGCTGGCAATAATGAACTTATACAGCCCCTACCCATTTTTTCTCATCGTGTTCCAACCCAGAGATATGTTAAAATTATTTCCTAATTCTTTAATGATACGTTAATTAGCAATAGCAACTGAAAATGGATCTCTGTAAAGTTTTATTTTTTATTTATTTTTTTGGGTGTCCAAGCAGTCATGTGATGTTCGAGTGCGGCTGTGTAAGTGGGTTCATGGATGGTTTCCTAAATGTTGGCTGATGTTAACTTGGCTCAATCCAGAGTTTTGTATCAAAGAAAAATATAAATAAATCTGGATTTTTCAAGTTGCTCTTTTATAAGATGGGGAAACAATTGCATAAATGTGATGCATTGTTTAATTTGGTTTAGTATATAAGCATACATTTAACATGATTCAAATAAATGTTATTTAACTTTTTTAATTATCCTGATTTAGTTCTCTTAATTATTATGCAATTTATACAATAAACTTTATGTATTTTAAATAAATAAACTTTTTATTATTAATTTAGAATAATTACACTTTACATAAACTGAATACATAAACCTGAGGATTATGCATTTAAAATAAATAGGTTTTATTATCCTAATGAAAATAAATTGTGTAAAGTTGATTTGGTAGATTTGTGTTAAAATTATGAAAAAAATATAAATGGGAATTTGTCATTTAATAAAATTACATAAATCTTAAATTTTGGGTGAAATATTTCTGTGAGTGCATACATATAAGTTTGGCCTTTGTTCCTTTGTCTTAGCTCTCTCTCTCTCTCTCTCTCTCTCTCTCTCTCTCTCTCTCTCTCTTTTATTTTATTTTTATTGAGCATTATCCTGAACATGTGTTTTCAATATAAGAAGGCTCTTTGGGTCCTCATGGCGAAGCTGCTTCTATTCTATGCATTAGAAAGGAACTGCAGGAGCTCAATGTTCTCATGGTAGAAATAATGATTACCAGATGTGTTGTATACATTATACTGATATCACGTGGCCCACGTTCTTGTACCATGAGACATATATGATGTAATTCTTTTCCATTGGTTGAAGTCATAAGACGCCTCTTTTCTTTTGACTATATATCTAATAGCCTTTGTTCAATAAATTGGAGATTTTCCTTCCCTCAGATCTGAGCAGTCATTGTCTTTGAATCACCGAGATATGCTGAGAAGGGCATCGAGCGGGACAGGGTTTTATTGATACCTTATCAATTGGTGGCTCGTTCCGGGATTCACAACAAACAGGTGAGAAAGCTATTTTAATGACTTCTGACCTGTTTGTTGGGAAATTGAACCTTGTATTCGTGCCGTATTTTTGTTTTTTTGTGGACAGCCTCGTTTTTTTTATATAAATACGGGAAGAGTGAGAGAAGTTGCTTTCACTGGATTATCCTCGTATTTATTTATATAAGTACGGGAAGACTGATTATCCTCACGGTCTTTGTGCGTGGGAAGAAAATAGATGGGATTGAGTCTAAGATTTTTCTTCTTCTTTCAAAACACTATTTTAAATCCTCAGCTGCTTGTCGGTGATTGAAGGATAATATTGAATTTCATTTTTTCTTCTTCTTCGTCTCTCTTCCTTTTTTTTCTTTCTTTCTTAATTTGGCAAAAAACAAAAAACTATTTAATATAAGACTGCAGTCTCTTTTATTTTCATTCTATTTGGACATTTCCTAATTGTTGTAAAGGGTTGCATTTAAAATAAAGGAGAGATCTTTGTTGACTGTTACAAATGGGTGAAACAATTAGCCGGCCCGCTAGGGGCAAAACTCCTAAAGACTTTATGAACCGCAATAATAGAGCGTTTTATACGGAACCCTATCTCTCCAACCTTGCGGGTTGGTCTGAAGGTGTCACGGTTCATCAATTCATGGATTGCCTGGCCATTTGCCCGCTGCATTCCCTGCTTCGCCGCTTGCACTTCATCGCCTGGGTTTTGCTTGCCTGTCTGCTGCACGCTGTACTCTGCCTGACCTGTTCATCCTCTTCATCTCTTTTGACATTTATCTACTTTTGAGCTGGTGTCTTACCTAAATAAATGAGCATTCTGTCACTTCGCTATTGGATCCATTGTCTCTGATTCACAGCCGTAACAGAAGGGAAAACACAATTAGATCCATTTCCCCGCGATGGTTTAAAGGTTTTCGTTTAAAGATGAACATTTTCGTTTGGCAAAAGATATATTTTTTTTTTTCTGGCTGGGGTGACCAATTATGGGATGAAAAATATATGAAGGATTCTTTTAAAATTTGGAAACGCATGAAAAAAATTTGGGACAAGGGTCCAGATAAAAGTAGCTTTGTTTCTGTGACTGTGACTGCATCTGCCTCTCCAATAGAGCTGAAATCTGACACCACAGAGCAGTCTGAAATTGAGGCCCCCACTCTTTCCACAGAAAAAAAAAAGTCTGGCAGTGCTGGAATCAGACTGTTCCAAGCCTTTTTCCCATACAGATCGGCAATCTGAAATTCCTTTGCCATCATACGATGCAATTGCTGCGGCAGCCCCACAGCCTGCCATTAATCGCTTATACCTGCAGTTACCAAATACAGAGACGTTCCCTTTCATACAGGTCCCAGATGGATTTAAAATAAACCCCCTGAGCGCAACTGAGGCAATGGCAATTTGCAAAGACTTGCCAGACCCATCTAAATATCCGCATAAATTTGTCACAATGATGAAACGGCTAACTTCGTACAGTCAATTGACAGGGCGAGATTATCGCCTTATTTTGACTAAAACATTGCCTGCTGAAATTACGGAGGACGAAATGATCAGAGAAATTGAGTACTTAAACCCAATCTATGATGCACCGCCTGTTCGACGAGCTCATAAACCCGCAGATTCGAAGCCAATTGATCTGTCTAAACCAGTGGTCGGGAACCTATGGCTCGCGAGCCACACCTGGCTCTTTGACAAAAATAATGTGGCTCAGGTCTCTCACCATTTACCAACAAATGATCGATAGAAAAAAAATTAGACACATCAACAGAGATCCGCTCTCTGCAAAAAAAAGCAGCCAATTACAATTCCCTTGTTGTACAGCCTACCGAAGTTAATGAAACGTATGATAATAGCTAATATTCAAGTTGTACCGGCCGCGCGTGTTCAGTGCTGTTCGCGAGTGTCACGAGTCGCGACAGCAATCAATACCCACTTACGTTTCTGCTCTGGGATTCAAGCAGCTGTGGCTTGTTAAAGGTAACCGAAAACTTTTAAAAATTTTAAAGTAGGCTATATAAACGTTAATATATCCTTTTATTGAAACTGGTGGTCTGCTGTGAAAAGTGACATTTCGAAACATTTCACTCGCAGGTACTTTCGCTTTTGCCGTAGAGACCCTTGTGATAAATAAATGTGTATTTATGATAATCCACGCAGATTTCAGTTGACGGAAATAAATTATAAAAGCGTGATAAGTCGCGAAAGACAATTTAATTACTGACAGGATGCTGTGCACACGCTCCGAGTGCAACACGGACAAGCACAGCTTTGTCCTCGGCTGCACGTCAAATTAATAGGCTACAGAAATATATCAAAATGCCAAGTCGAGTATTCACGTAAACACAGTAGATGTAAGCACTGTGTGCGTTCACAAACACTAAGAGGATTTATAACTCAACCTCACAAAGCCCTGCACAATTAATTCCATATTGCAACTTATTTATTGTTTGCTGCATATGTGTTTGTTTTTAGTTATGGACCTAATAATTACTATTGTTCAAATTTTATTGGGAAAAAAAGCATGTTTTTTAATAATAATTTAATATTATTTTTTACTGTGGCTCTTTTGGAAAAATGCATTAACCAAAAATGAAAAAATGGCTCTTTGGTCAAAAAAGGTTCCCGACCCCTGGTCTAAACAATCAAAAGCACTTCTATTTGCTGATTCTGATGATGACAATGTTGATGATAATGAATTGGTGTGGGCAAGTGCAGATAAACTCAAAGTTTTTTTTCAAACAATTGACAGCATTTTTGCTCAAAGTGTCTTCTGCGAAACAAGATTTGTCTTTTGTTGCAAACACGATGCAAAACGTGGGCGAAAGCCCTGTCGCTTTTTTAAATCGTTTTAGGCATGTATGGGTTGAAGAATCTGCGATACCTGTTGATCAAAATTGCCCGTTGTTCTTGAACACGTTCCTGAATAACATGAACAAAGACACTGCGCAGTTAATAAGGATAACGACCCCAAATATTACCACAATTTCTGTTGATGAATTGGGATGACGCTTGCGTGAGCTCTCTTCAGCTGGAGCATTTGAAAACTCCAGGGGAAACCAGGCAATAATTCAAATGAACGCTGCAATTAACCCGAATGCTCACCAAGCTGGAGAAAACAAATGTTGTTTTTATTGTGACAAACCTGGACATTTTGAGCGACAATGTAGGAAAAAATTCTATGACTTACAGAAATCAGGAAAGCAGAGGAGGGGCTATAGTGCCTTCTGCTAAAGTGTTTTCTGCTAAAACTGACAAACAGAATCCAGCCTACCCAACCTCTTGGAGAAGTAAATGACTAAATCATAGTGCAGTTACATCAGCTTGTGATAACTTTTCACAGATTTCCTTGCATTATCCAAATGTATCAACCGTTTTGCCCTTTTTTGAGTTAAATGTTGACCATAAATCTTATGCCTTTCTCCTTGATACAGGCGCAACAATCTCATCGCTATCCTCACTCGTTTATGAAGGCCCGATTACAGGAAAACATGTAAATTCGGTGGGAATAACTGGTACAGCTGTGAAGTGAGAAATGACACCAAGTCTTCCGGTTACTTCTAATGATGTACCATCATTGTTTAAAATGCATGCTTTTGCAATAATACCCGATTCCCCCTTTTGCCTTATGGGAAGAGATTTGATGCATAAATTTGGTATTCAGCTCCACTTTCATAATGATTCTCTGCAACTTCTGTTTCCTGCAGCCTACTCTCTCACTGTTGATACAGGAAGCGTTCTCCTCGAAGACCAGTCTGCAACTGAGCTCAAACAGGAAATTGAGGGAGTCAACCCTAAGCTGTGGGCGGAGCATAAGGAGGAAGCAGGATTCATTGATGTCCAGCCCTATTTGGCTAAGCTAAAAACACACAGGCCTGTGTATCAAAAACAGTATCCCCTTTCCAAAGAAAAGGTGGATGGTATTCTTCCTGTTATTGATAAATTATTGGCTCAAGGCATTTTGGTCCGAACTCATTCACCTTATAATACTCCAATTAATCCAATTAAGAAAGCAAATGGTTCTTGGCGTTTAACTCAAGATTTGAGAAAATTAATGAGTTAGTAACACCATTGGCTCCAATAGTACCTGATGTGCAAACTATAATTAATTCTATTCCTTCTGAGCACTCATTCTTTACTGTTGTGGATCTTTGCAGTGCCTTCTTCAGCATTCCTGTTGATCGCCGAACGCAGCCACTGTTCGCCTTTACCTTGGAAAATTCGCAACTGACATGGACAAGGCTCCCTCAAGGGTTCAGTGATTCTCCGGCTGTTTTCTCTGCTGTGGTGCACTCAACGCTAAAAGATGCCCAACTTCCGCCAGACACCTGTTTGCTTCAATATGCGGACGATATCCTCATTACTGGGGCATCAAAAGACATGTGTGCTGCTGCTTCCAAGATTGTCTGCAACATTTTAGCAGAAGCTGGTTTCAAGGCATCTAGAGAGAAACTGCAGTGGGTTCAGAGGAGGGTCAATTACCTCGGCCATGAACTGTCGCAGGGCCAGGTGCAACTGTCTGTGGACAGAGTGAAAGCTATCGCAACCTTCAAGCACCCAAAGACACGGAAGCAAATGCAAAGCTTCCTAGGGCTTGTTAATTACTGCCGTAACTAGGTGCCTAATTGTTCCCTGTACGACAAGGTCCTACGAACTGCTACTCTGGGAGACAAAGAGAACATCACATGGACATCTGAGATGGACCAAGCATTCAGACACTTAAAATCCTTCTTGACGAGACCTCCTGCACTCGGACTCCCAAACTACAAACAAGCGTTCCATCTCTATGTGCATCAAGGTGGAGAGACAGCCGCCGCAATCTTGGCCCAAAGCCACGCAAGAAATGTCCTGCGTCTAGTCGCCTATTTTGCCAAAACTCTCAACCCGGTAGTCAGGGAACTTCCGGCTTGTTTGCGTGCGGTGGCTGCCACAGCGATCATGGTACAGGATGCTGAACGAATTGTGCTGTCACACAAATTAATTGTTCATACCTCACATCAGGTTGCTGACGCAAGGTGAATTCGAGAGTGACGACCACAAGTGCCTGGCCAGAATTCAGACATCAACGTCCTGCAGGCCAGATGTTTCTACATCTGTCCTGGAGGAGGGGCTACATTGGTATATTGACGGGTCCTGCTTCAAACCAAATGATAATACATACTTGACTGGCTATGCTATTGTTGAATTACCTGATCGTGTAATTGAAGCATACTCTTTGCCATACAAATCAGCACAAGTTGCAGAATTAATTGCATTAACAAGAGCTTGCCAACTGGCAAAAGATCAGTGTGTTAATATATACACTGATTCTAAATATGCATATGGCATAGTCCATGATTTTGCTAAATTGTGGGAAGAAAGAGATTTTAAGACTTCAGATGGAAACCAATAGCGCGTCATAGCATTGTAGCTGAGCTCATTCGTGCAGCACAACAGCCATCAAAACTCGCTGTTATCAAAGTAGCAGGACATGCTGCAGGAGAAACAGATGAAGCCAAAGGAAACAGATTTGCAGACGAAATAGTGAAATGGGCCGCTAAAGAGGTAATATTAAGTCCACATGTAAGCGAAGGGGGCACAGAGGTGTCTATGATGAATTCATCATTAACTAATGATTTGGACATCAAAATATTACACGCTAATCCTACGCAAGCCGATTTAACTCATTGGACAGACAATGAAGTAAAACCAGATCAAGCTGGAATTTTAAGAGACAAACAAGGTAGACTTACACTCCCTGCATCTGCAATTGTGATGCTATGTCGACACTATCATGGTGTATCACATGTATCAAAAAAGAAAGTGATACAAATGTTGAATCAATCTTACTGCATAGCAAATGCGCAAAGAAATACTCTGTTGATATTTGATGCTTGTTTGGTGTGTGCTCAAACCAACAGACACAAGCCAACTAAATATGACGCTTTACCACACCCTGAGTTACCATTCCAACATTTGCAAATTGATTTTACACATATGCCTCCTTGTGGAAATAATAAATATTTGCTTGTGATTGTTGACAGGTTCTCAAAGTGGCCAGAAGCCTTTCCGTGTGGAAGAGAAAATGCACAGACTGTCGTGAAAGCTTTGGCCAAGGACATCATACCGCGTTTTGGTATACCGTCGGTCATAGACAGTGATAATGGGACACCGTTCGTTTCCAAAGTCACGCAATTATTATCCAAAGAACTTAAATATTACCTGGAAGTTCCAAGTGGAAATTTTAAATAGAATTATCAAACATTGAATTAATAAAGCGTGTATTGATACAGGCAGAAATTGGGTTGAACTGTTGCCTGCTGTATTGACCGAAATTAGAATATCACCATCAGCATTAACAAAGATGTCTCTGTTTGAAATTCTTATGGGTAAACCTTTCCCGACCCCATGGGTCAAAGGTCGCGCTGGCAATCTCTCCACAGGTGACACGGAGGTGATCGTCACGGATTACGTGGATTCCCTAGTCAAAACTTTGAATAGCATCAATGGTGATGTCTCTCTCTCTCTCCCTCTTCCTGCAGAAAACCCCACTCATCCGTTTGTCCCAGGACAACAGGTGTTGATAAGGAGTTTGAAGCCCACCAAACTGGGAGAGACAAAGTATCTGGGGCCAGCCGTGGTGATCGCTGTGACGAGAACGGGTGTTCTGACTGACTTCCAGCCGCAGTGGATCCATGCAAGTCGACTGAAAGCAGCTCCATCCCAAGGAAGCGTTTTGGTTGATGCAGAGGAGGAAGCCAGTGAGTCAAGGAAAGAGCCGACGGAAGGGGAACCAAGAACTTCTAAGAGGAGACGATGAAAGAAGTCGCAAAAGAGCTAGAATCATCTCAGTGAAAGCTCTTGAGCCATGATGCTGAAAGTTATACTTTATTTAGTGGTGCTAACAAATGTGTGTTCGTGTACGAGCTACAGTCAACATGGGCAATGAGACTTGGGGATATGCTTTGATGAATAGAACTGTTAAGTGTCCTTAAAGCTACACTGTGTGATATTTTCCCCCATCTAGCGGTGAAAAGGTATATGACCATCCAGTAAATATTAGTTTCTGTTCCTTCCAATTCCGATTTCGTTTTAACTCCTACGGTGGCCGATTTAGTCCAAAATTAACATGGCTTCCAGTTCAATCCCCCTCTTCACATTTGACACGGTGCCATCGAGTGTTAAAACGCGAAAGGCGAAGCTTGAATTTACGGGTATGTCCCTCTTTGGCTAATGTACTTTCAAGATGGAGGGGCAACATGGCGACCCCCATTCGAACCCCTTACCCGTATGTATTTTCAATGGCATATTCTAAACTTACGAGAATACTTTATTACTTGAAAGAAGTAAATATACATTAATGAGCACATATATTTTTGAAATAACTAAGTGTTTTTAGCTAAGAATAAACTAAAAAAGTTACACAGTGTAGCTTTAATTTCAAAAGAAGGTAAAGGAAATGTTTGTATTTGTGTATACGACAGGTAATGCTGAGATTTGGGCGTGGCAATTTTATTGCTAGAGGAGGGACTGATAGGTTTTTATGTATATCTCAATGTATATCTCAGCATTAAACCTTTAGTTAATCACCCACATTATCCTCTTTATTTTAATCTTCATCACATACATATAAGTTTGGCCTTTGTTCCTTTGTCTTAGCTCTCTCTCTCTCTCTCTTTCTCTCTCTTTTTGTTGAGCATTATCCTGAACATGTGTTTTCAATATAAGAAAGCCTTTGGGTCCTCATGGCGAAGCTGCTTCTATTCTGTGCATTAGAAAGGAACTGCAGGAGCTCAATGTTCTCATGGTAGAAATAATGATTACCAGATGTGTTGTATACATTATACTGATATCACGTGGCTCACGTTCTTGTACCATGAGACACATATGATGTAATTCTTTTCCATTGGTTGAAGTCATAAAACGCCTCTTTTCTTTTGACTATATATCTAATATCCTTTGTTCAATAAATTGGAGATTTTCCTTCCCTCAGATCTGAGCAGTCATTGTCTTTGAATCACCGAGATATGCTAAGAAGGGCATCGAGCGGGACAGGGTTTTATTGATACCTTCTCACTAGTGGATGAGTTAACAGCTCTGACAGCTAGGCTACCTATACAAACATGGGCAAGAGCAAATTTTCAGATAAATAGCTAGAGGACCCGGCGTTTAAAGACTGGCTCGGGCCTCTAGAGGGGAAAGACCGGTAAGCGTACTGTTCGGTTTGTAAAAAAAACATCTGTATAACTTGGATGGGGGTTAATGCTCTTCGGTCGCATATGCAATGTACCTGTTACAGAGCAGGCTTCCACTTCACCTCCTCTTCACTACTGTAGGACACTTTCACCAGCATATTAACTATTACGAACTCCATTTCCCATCATGCCGCTTACCTGGGACTGATTACACAGACACCTGCAGCTCATCTACACAAACACCTGCACATCATCCACACTCACCTATATAGTATACCCCGTTCATTCTCAAGCTCATGGCGAAGTATTGCATTGCCACGGCGTACAATTTCTGAGTGTATTACCTGTGTTTGCTGAACTGTTACTGACCTTGGATTGTTTCTACCGACTACTGATTCTCCTGCTGCCTGTCTCGACCCCGGATTGTCCATTGAACTCTGATTCCTGCCGCCTGCCTCGACCCTTGCCTGTTACCTACTTCTGCTCTAAGTTCATCTCCGTTGTTCTGTCTGCCCCTGTTTTACCCTGCTTGTTGATTATTCTAATAAAGCTGCAAATGGATTCCTCCGCGTCCTCGGCATCATAACAGTACCAGCCATAAATCTGGAATACGCAGAGAACAGTTATCAATCGCCAGTTTCTGTGCTGATGCTACCGTTAGGCCTACACCACCGCAAACCAGTGCCACCGTCCAAACCAACTTTACGGCTACAGTATTGACTATGGCAGACCTCCGGGTGACGTTGGGTGCCACACCAACACTGCGCACAGAGGTTCTGTGGTGTCTGTGCACTGCGGTCAAACACTACTCTCTGAACGCCAATGGAGGGATTGGTGAGCTTTTTAAAGCAATGTTTCCCGACTCTGACATCGCTACCCTGATAGCATTGTGACATTGAGTCAATGTTGAAATTCCATCAGAATCATCAATTTGGTTGAGGTTGAAATGTCAATGCTAAGTAATATTGGACCAATGTTGAAAATTCAATGCTAAATAATATTGGATCAATGTTGATAATTCCATGCTTTTCAGTGTTGAAAAGACAAACATTGAATCAATGTTGATTTTTGGTCATCTTAATTCTCTACTGGTGAGGCTTACTGTCAATCTATCTGTCCTATCATTCAACATGTTAAAGCAAATCCAAAACAATTGGGTACATTTCTGTGAAATGTGAGCACATTCATTATCGTCAAAGGATGAATCTCTACCAACAAGTGTGTGGATTAAGTTTGATAAAATAAAGAGACTGCACTTGGGTTCAAAACACTTGCCTCCAGTGGATCTAAACGTTACAAAAGTGAAGACAGTCACAGAATGGCCCCAGCCAACTACTATAAGGGAACTCTGCATATTTCTCGGGTTTGCTAATTTCTACCGCCAATTAATTTGAAATTATAGCCTCATTGCTGCACCCCTGATGCCACTATTTCGCCCTTGTGCCTTTTTCTCCAAACTTACAGCCGCAGAAAATAACTAAGATGATGGCAATAAGGAACTACTCTCAGTGAAGGCAGGAATCGAGGAATGGAGACACTGGCTAAAAGGGGCCACCCACCCATTTCTAATAATAACAGATCAAAAGAACCTGTAATACATCAAGAACACCAAGAGATTAAACCTCTTTAATCTCCTGGCGAGAGTTGGCCCCTCTTTTTTTACAAGATTTCATTTCACTGTTACATATCGACCAGGAAGTAGTAATAGCAAAGCTGATGCCTTGATGCGTTCACACATCTGAGCTCGGGCCACCCTGGCATCTCACATACCCTCCATTTACTTAAAAATTCCTTCTGGTGGCCATCCATGACCAAAGATACAGCTACTTATGTTAACACTTGTCAGGTCTGTGCACAGTCCAAGACCCCAAAGAACTACCATAGGGTCTCTTACAACCTCTGCCTATTCCTCAGCGCCCATGGTCCAATCTCTCTGTGGACTTTATCACTGACCTCCCCGTTTCCAGCGAGTTCACCACAATCTTGGTCATCATTGATCGATTCTCTAAAGCCTACTGTCTGTTCCAACATTATTTCAGGGTCTATGGCAGGGGTCTCCAGACTCGGTTCTGGAGGGCCGCTGTCCTGCAGAGTTTAGCTCCAACCACAATTAAACACACCTGAACCAACTAATCAGTGTCTAACTAGGGCCTTGTAAGACACTGAAAGCCTTGGAAAGCCTTCTGAAAACATCTAGATGGGAATATCAGCCTCACCTCTTGTTACCATCTCCAATCGAATGGCAAGGTAGAAAGATTAAACCAGGATTTTGGCAGGTACATGCATTCTTACTGTAGTCGTGAGCAGAACCGATGGGTGGAATTTCTACCATGGGCAGAGTACACTCAGAATTCTCTGACATATTCATTTACCGGATTAGCCACATTCCAGTGTGTACTAGGATATCAACCTCCTCTGTTTACATGGTCTAGCAAGCCCTCCGTACGTTCTGTTGTCGACTTGATCCGTCATAGTGAGAGGGTGTGGGACAGCACTCATGTACATCTCCAAAGAGCTGTAAGGAATCAAGAGATTTAGGGCAACAGACGTTGTCCCCCATATCAGCCAGGACAACAGGTCTGGCTATCCACAAGATACCTTAAAATGGTACAATACAACTTTATAAACTGTATGATGAGATCCAAGCTAAAGTCCCCACACAACAAGATCATGGTAGCACAACCAGCAAAGTCCCAAAAAACATGAACTGATTAGAGTGGTGTGAGTCCTGTGTGGAACATGGCCAGACCGATGCACGCTTTGGAGATTCATGCAACAGACAGTGTGGTGCTATCAGTTTGACAGCAGTGCTGAAATGTAAGATGAAGAATGTGCTGAAATGGACAACACGGGACCTTGATGGTGTCTTGGTGGCAGGAACACACCTTTATGAATCTTTAAGAAACCAGGGTAACATAAACGACCAGGAAGTCATGGGTAGAAGATACATTGCAGTCCATGCATTACTAAGGAGACTTGTGCTGGGTAATACTGTATTTTCCAGTATGTAGAGTCTCTCACTGGATTAGTGCTGATTTGTCAATGTAAACGAATATGATGACGCCTTAAGCAGTGTAGTCATGCAACCTGAGATAGTGATGATCAAAATACTGATGACACCAATTACAGGGAGAGCAAAATGATCTATGCTATAAAAAAAAATACTGTAATGATAGAAGTTACAGGAAGAATTTTTTTTTTAATCTTCATGAAAAATGTAACACAAATTTAGATGCTCGGCTCATGAAATGTGAACGTTCAAAGGTTAAGTCCTTTAGCAATATACAGTTTCAGAAACTTGAATATTTTGCCAGTTTTCAGAGAGTGCGAGTAATTCTCAGACTAGAAATATATATATATATAAAAAAGAGTGTTAAAGTGAAAATGTGTAAGCATTATACGATGAAATACCATAAAGATACCATAACATTTGTTTCAGTGAAATACAAAAAGGCTGTGCTGTGAAGTGTATGCAAGAAAGAAGATGAGATGGTGGTCCAGTGGGTTAAATCGGCGGTCACTACCAGTGTGTCCTTGAGCAAGGCACTTTACTCCATGTTGCTCCAGGGGGATTGTCCCTGTAATAAGAGCACTGTAAGTCGCTTTGGATAAAAGCGTCTGCCAAATGCATAAATATAAATAAAATATAAATATAAGATTGAACAGAAGGACATTGATGTTACTATTGCCTATTTTCATCAAGAAGCAAGTAGAGGTCCAGTGTTTGTGTGCGGTGTCTCTCACGGTTTACTTTTCAGTACAAAAAGTTACAGAATGCAGAATGGAACGCTATGAAGACAAAGGAGAACAAACTGCTGCTTTGGGGAGAAGATGTATCACACTGAGGATCTTTGTGATGAAAAATTTGATATTTCTGGTTATTCTCCAGGGTGCAAATTGTGGATTTGTCCAACATGTTATCGAAAAACCCTTTGAGGAAAATTGCCCTCATCGCTGCAGTCAGACTGGAATCTGACCATGGATGGGAAAGGGACATCTAGGTGCTTGTGTTCCTGTACTGGCTGGCCCATGCAGCATTATACAGGATGATGTCACAGACCTTCTCTATCCCCAAGACCTCTGTGCATGACATTGTGCACAGAGTGAGCAAGTCCATCATGGGAATTTTGAGGAGGGTGATTTGTTTTCCAACCGAAGATGACCGGGAGGCAGTGGAAGCAGGATTTGCACAGAGCAATTGGTGCAATAGACGGCTGTCATGTCCAAATTAAACCTCCAGCAAATAACTCCCACTGTTACTACAACAGGAAGTTATTTCATTCCATCCAACTCCAGGCCATCACTGATCACCAGGGGAAATTCCTTGATGTCTTTGTGGGATATCCTGGGTCTGTGCATGATGCCAGGGTGCTGAGGAACAGCCCTGTGTATGCTGGCAGCCTTTATACACCTGTAGGCAAGTGCATCCTCGGGGATGGTGGCTATCCTTGCCTGAGTGCACCCATCTGCCTCATCACCCCATACAGAGAGCCTGTGCAGAACTCCCATGCACGAAGCATAGTAGAGCGAGCCTTTGGCAAGATGAAGACACGCTGGCGCTCCATTTTCTTCAAGGCCTTAGAGGTGAGCCCTGCCTTCGTGCCTGAGGTGGTCGCGTGCTGCGCTGTGCTTCACAATCTCACTCTTCTAAATGGGGACATCATTGAGACACACTGTCACAATACCTAAATGCACAAATCCTCAACGCAGATGGACATTGCACGGAGTCCAGACATAATTTTCTAAGCACAATATATATCAGAGTTGGATCAAATATGTCAGAGTTGGATCAAATTGTGTCTGTTTCCATTGCTTTGCAAAAAGGGTCGGACAAGAGGTTGTTGAAAAAAGTAACAACGAATATGCTCACAAACCCAGACTCATTAGCTAAAATATTGAATTATGAATTCAATTAAGTTTTTGAAACCAGTCCGTGAAAGCAGATCAGCAGATCTCAGATGGCCTGCAATGATCAACACCATCCTAAAGCAAGAAGGGAAAAATGTTAATGTTGATAAGCTTGACTGGTCTGAAAAATGTGGACTGATTAGAAGAAACCCAGTCACTGCTGCAAGGATGTTTGATTATAGATTGCGTTATTTTTTGAAAGATGTCGCCCGCTCAACCTATTGGAAAGATAAAAGGCTCATATCTCATATTCATTGTCTGTTTTGGGTTGAAAATGCTCCAAAATTAAATGAAGACAATGATGCTTTGGTTGCCGCTTTCATAGATCATTACATCACTTGTGAGACACCAGGAGAGGATGACATGGAAACTGTATGAGACTGTCAACAGCGTTCAAAAGCACAGTGTCAGACATTCTAAGACATGCCGGAAGAAAAACAGTTTGTAGATTTAAATTTCAATGATAGCCATCTAGCCGCACATTTATAACAAGAATTATTCAAGATGAATTGAAAGGCAATGAAGGAAATGAGGCCCAATTGCAATGTTGAAGAAAATCTGCATTAACAAATTCTGCTCAATTTTGATTCAACTGATGCATTTCTTTTCAATCCATTGGAATGAATCAAGCTGCATTTGAAAAAGTGCATAAAAAATGTTCCAAAAAGAAAAGTGTAGTTTTAAAAGGAAATACAAGTTGTTTGGGTAAACCAATATAACAAACAATTATTGCATAATCGTGCATGGCAAGGCAACATGGATATCCGGTATGTCACAGACGCTTACTTGTTTTATATTATTAGTTACATCACAAAAGCAGATCAGAAAATTGGACTGTTGTTGCAACATTCACAAAATGAAGCTATGAATGGAAATCTTGAAGCAAGATCAGCATTCAAAATCTTGGGAAGTATATATATATACACAGAGAAATTTCTGCACAAGAAGCAGTGTATCGACTAACAGGTATGCACTTAAAGCAAAAAGTACAATTTATTCCAATTGGAATTCCAATCCTATGAGGGTATGTTTGCCTTTGAGTGTTCTCCAAAACAAAGATGTCCATTCTGGTGTCATGAATGTATAGAACTAATGAAGAATAACATACGTCTTAAATGATTGACACGCTTATTCCAGATTTTGTAGTGAATCCTCGGACTGCATTCATAATTGATACGAGTAATGCTACAATGTCTAGAGATAAAGCATTGTGTTTACTTAGATTATTAAACTCTAAACAATCTGCAATATTTTACAAATGGTGTCTACAAAAACTGCATGGAGAAAACCTGAAAAATTTTGCTTGTTTGTTACCGGCAGAGCAGGCACAGCAAAATGCAATTTAATCAAAGCAATATTCTATGAATCTTCTAGGCTCTCAGCTGTCTGAAAACCCTGATGTTAGGAGTGTGATTTTACAGGAGTAGCTGCATAGAACATTGGTTCTGCAACCGTCCACAACACATTTTCAATTGGTGCTAATGTCAAACTGCCATATCAACCCCTAAGTGATAACAAAATCCATTCTGTGTTCCAAAATTTTGATCATGGATGAAATATCCATGGTTAACCATCACCTTTCGTCGCATGTTCATAAGAGACTAAATCAAACAAACTGGGCTGCGTTTCGAAAAACATCATAAGCCTAATTTGATAGTAGAGACCACTGGTGGCAATTGTTTTACAATCAACTTGCTTACGATACTTTTGGTAAACAGAGCCCTAGTCACTTCTCCCTCTTTGGAAAAGTAAGTCTCGTAGCTGTAGGAGATTTTTATCTGCTGCTGCCCGTCAAAATAACTCAGTTCTTTGCTATTACAAAAGCAGTGAACCTTTGGGACAATAACGTTGAAATTGCTGAAGTTGTTAGGGGAAAAGATGCAAATTTTTTTTACACCTCTAAGCTCAAGTGACATCAACATGTTGAAGCAACGTGAAAAAGGAAAAGAATAAGGTTATGTTCATATGTTTTCTACTCCTGTTTGGCTAAATGTATTTCATTGGGTGTTGGAGCTAGAGTAATGTTAAAGAAAAACGTTTATGTTTCTGATGGACATGTCAATGGAGCCTTTGGTACAGTTTTCCACATAAGCAGAAGTCAAAAACAGCACAATGTTGAAATTGATGATGGTGATGATATTCATGTGGAATTTTATGAACCAAATGTGGTTCAAATTTAGAGATCAAAACAATGACACATTTTCCCAAAAATTCTAGGGATTAGAATGCAATATCAAGTAACAAATGACAGTGGCTTAAGACATCAATTTCCACTTAGATTGGCCTGGGCATGCACTGTTCACAAAGTGCAAGGACTCACAGTAGATAAAGCTGTCATATCATTTGACAAGATTTTTACTCAAGGACAAGCATTTGTTGCATTGAGTTGTGTAAGAACCCTCAATGAACTAATAAAGCAAAACTTCAAGGACTCTGCCGTAGACTGCAATGATTTGCAATTAATTTGGAAATGGAAAAAAAAAGGCAAAATTTCCTTTAAAAAATTACAGTTTTACAAAGGCACCTGGTATATTTACAATTGCTCTTCATAATGTAAAGTCTCATGTTCAAGATATTCAGGCTCACGGACAACTTATGAATGCAGATTGTATTTGTTTAATTGAATCGTGGCTAAAAGCTGAAGCTGAAGATGAGGAAGAGCTAAGTGTTATGACAACTGCACTCCACTCTTAACAAATTTAAAACTGAGTTGGAATATACTTTTAATATGACTTTTAATGTCATAATTCCACAACCTTGCAATTTGGAACGTCTACTTCAGAGTTCAGACATTCATATCAGTTTGAATGCTGCTCTGCTGTAGAGGCCTAATTCATATCAAATGAACATGTTTCAACAAAATATTTTACATGTCATTGCTGAGCTGAAAAAACATCTAGGAAAGAAAGTAATTATGGGAGACTTCAATGAGGACATCTTAACATCATCTACAATTGGGGCATTAATGGAAGTCCATGGATACAGTCAACATGTGCAATATCCTGCAACTGAAAAAGGTACATTTATCAACCATGTCTACAATAAAAATGCCAAATATTTGATATTTTTCCTATTTGAAACTCGTGTACTAAGACCAACGGAAAATGAAAAGTTGATTTTCTAGGGCGATATGACTAGAAATGCTTTGAGCAAACACACCATTTCTTGGCTGAACATAGATCTCAAAACACCGGTAGAATCAAAGCAGACAACCGTTGATTCTTTCGTTCCTTGTTTTTCGTTGGTATTCTGTGAAACATGATGGTAGAATACACCTTCAACTTACTATCACAGCCCTTACAATGCACAGAACCATGGCTAATCGCACGGGTAAATCCACTACCTAATTTGCCGGCTGCAACTACACAAACTTAGTGCCGGTCACGTTTGAAGTTACCTAGCTGGGGACTATTTTCAGGCGTTGCATAATATTGCGCCTGCTGCACCCATGGTATGGCAGCAAAGTTCTGTGATTTTTGAGCCTATAAAAATGAGCCCATTTTCAAATATAGTGGTGTGTTCCTTTAAGATTATTAAAGATGTATTGGTTTCATTTGTGCAAACGTACTACTGCGTTATCAAGGAATGCCTTCTCATGTAAGGTACTATATCGGATTTATGCAAACTGTGAAATTTGTATCATTACATTGTCTGTTCTGTTTTTGTCCATGCCATGTGACACCTATCTTGAGATTCAGAGGTCCACAGAATCCTGGCCATTTCTTACCAAGTTCTATCCCGTAATCATTGTGCACAATCCTACATCTCCCATAATTGCTCTTCTTTCTGGAGCTCCAAAGCTACATCCAGCCAGGGTTTTTGTACTTTATTTTATGCATTACTTTTGTTCAATTTGTCTTTTGATATTTCTTGACTTTTACACCATGTTTCTAGTTTTTAGCTTTTTCATTATTAACAAACAGCATAAGAAGCATCCACATAATGTTGTTAACATAATGCAATTAAGTTAATAGGACTACATGAAAACAGCCAATATGTAGAAAAGCCAACATAAAAAGGCAAGCTGACTTACTTGCCCTTGTGTACATAAAAAATATATTCTATTGAAGTTTTAAACTCTTTTAAAGGCACTGCTAAATCCACTAACAGATATAAGTGAAATAACTAGTGATATTCTGAGATTTACAAATTCCTTTATAAACATGCACTACTGACAAAAAGGTACATTTAAAGACAATATCTACATTAAGAGTCATTCTTCTTATTATGATTAAAGTTGTTTTGTGTAAGCACTTTGGTCACATGAATGTACATTTTCATATTTTTGAAATGGACTAAATTCGCAACTTCCATATACATCATGAGATTCTCCTCTCCATGAACTGATACAGCAGTGTACAACATATATATATTATATATATATATATATATATATATATATATATATATATATATATATATATATATGAATTGAATTAACATTTAAGGTGCTTTCACACTAGCACTTTTGGTGCGCACCCGGGTTCGATTGACAGCAGTTTGGTTCGTTTGGATGACGTGAACGCTGTCTTCCGAACTCGGGTGTGCACCCGCAAACCGTACCCGAGTCCTCTTGAAAAGGTGGTCTGGGGTTCGGTTCATGTGGACTCCGGTACGGTTCGCTGCTGATGTGAATGCAATTGTGCTAAATCCGGAAGTGAACCGCTATTAATGACGTATGATTTGATAAAAATGTGCGTTTGTGTTTGTTTCACTCAATTTTCCTGATGAGCATGACTGACTTACTACAAGCAGAGAGCTGTAGATCTCATTTCTGCTCGTCTTCAGCATTCTTTAGAGCATCTGCAGTACATTTGCGGCAGATAGACACAAGTGCCATTACGTACAGAAGCTTTGTTAACAAAACCAAGGGTTCAAACACAAAAATATAAAAGTAAGGTGAGCATCGCTATGCATTTTGCCACCTTCTTGCTCACCGTAGTTACAAGGCAACAGTATAAACAGCTTGCCTGGTTTGCATGGAAATACTGTCTCTCTTCTTCTGTTTGAAAAAGCGCGTTTCAGAAGCGTAAAGTGGCGCAGCACCACCTTGTGCACTGGGAGCGCCATCTACTGAATTTGCCCGTTCAACGTCTCGAAAAACATTCTGAGACGTTCTGTACCGCTAAAAGGAGAAAAACAAACCACTGGAACAATTATTGTATTAAATATTAGTTAAAAAATTAGTTAGTCTTAATTTGTTGTCTTTGTCAATCAGTTGTTGTAATTTCAGTTGGCCCTTTGTTAACACCGTCAGATGGTTTGTTCTGTTCATTTTGAAATAAATATTTTGTGTTACAATATTAAAAAACATCAACTAAACTACATGATGTGTGAGTTACCTAAGAACATTGGTTATACATGTTTAATATTTAAAAGGAGGGTAGATCATTTAAGAATTTAGGAACTGGATTGTTCATAATAACCCAGGAAAACATGTAGATAAGGTATTTTTTCATGTAGCTCCTTTATTGAACACTATGGATCAAATAACACAAATGAAGTTATGAAGTGAATAAATTTAAGTTTTCAGAAAAACCTGTTCCCTTACATTGTTCATTATCTGAGACATTTGTCTACAAATCTATCAGTTTATAATTAGCCTAATGTATAATTAAATATTTAACATCTAGAACATGTTTTGTCCCTTATCTCGAGAATCAGTAATTGTATGATGAAATATATTTAAGATGTATATCTGTTTAAAATGTCATCTTAACATGTTTATGAGGCCACCAATAGTGTGTGATTTTAGCATATGTGGTTTCAGTTGTTCCTACATTTATTTGTAAATTTAGAACACATTTTCTAATGAAAGTTATTGATGAATCATATTCATGAAAACATTCATACATAGATTTCATGTGCAAATGTATGCGTACACATGCTTAGTGAATAGCCGCGTTTCCACTGTCACTTCCGGGGCTTCCTCGGGGCCAGCGGCCAGGGTTTTTTGGCCCACAGAATACCTTAGTCCAAGGGCTTGAAGAGTGGTTCATTACTATAGTAAACAAGGTAAATATGTCCGCTTGAAGAAATCTGACAAATCGTATAGGCTATCACAATTGTGTATTTATTTGATTTGTCAGTACATCTAGTTTCTTTATAAAGGACTGTCTGATATCCATATTTAGTTCTGCATATATCAGAAAATAAAACACTATTTTCAGGAGCTTTCTCTGACTTAGCTTAACTGTATTTGGACTGCCAAGCTCCTCAGGTCGTATATTTTTGGTGGAAATTTTTTTGAAATTATCATTCTTTTTAAATGCGACGTAAGCATACTGACTACAAATAAACAGAAACCGAAACAGATGCTTTTAGGTATAAATAAAGGTGTAAATATCACTTTATTTCTGTGGGACTAATGTGCAATTAATGTATCACTTATTATTGTAAAACCGAGGTAAAACATTGATGCTTGGGTTTTAAATCTTTAAGTAAACAACAAAAAGTTTTATCATGTTAGTTTTGCAATCTCGCTAGTTTCAGTGACTTATTTCCATTTGTTGGTGAAATGATGGGTTTGTGTGACGTGGGTTTTAGTGCGAAACTTCTAGCTCGATGGTGGAAACGCAGCATGCTTTTGGGCTTGAAAGCCCTGACTAGCACTGGCCTGACAGTGGAAAAGCGACTAATGAGACCCAATGACCTTAAGCACACTGTCAACACTATGCAAGAGTGCTTCAGTGCATTTCTGGTGGCATGGAGAACATCCCAGTTGCATTTTCCTTTAAACAATATAAATTCACTTTGCACATAGACATAATTTCTGAAGGCTTTTTAAATAGTCATGCGATTTAAAAGCCTTTTGCCATGCTCTGAACACTGCAATTTCTTTCCATGATAAATTACTTAAAGTCTCTGTGAATATGTGGAACTCTTCTCACACTGAAGACATGTGAAGCCTCATGTGACTGTTAAGGTTTCCTTTAAATCTGAAACTCTTCTCACACTGAAGACACTTGTAAGGCCTCTCTCCGGAGTGAACTCTCATATGAGTCTGAAGGTTTCCTTTAAGTGTGAAACTCTTCTCACACTGAGGGCATGTAAAAGGCTTCTCTCCAGAGTGAATTCTTATGTGAACCTCAAGGATTGCTTTGTTTTTACAACTCTTTCCACAGTCATGGCACATAAAAGGCTTCTCTCCTTTATGAAGTTTTACATGTCCCTTAAGGTGATTGCTGTCTGAGAAACTCTTTCCACACTGATGACATATAAAACAGTTCTCTTTTGAGTGAATCTTCATGTGGTAATTAAGTGTTTCTTTACGTCCAAAACTTTTTCCACACTGATCACATTTGAACGGCTTTTCTCCAGTGTGACTTCTCATGTGAGTCTTCAGATTTCCTTTTCTTGAGAAGTTCTTCCCACACAGTTTGCAGATATAAGAGCTCTCTCCAGTGTGAATTTTCATGTGGGTATAAAGGGTTTCTTTACGTCTGAAACTAATACCACACTGAACACATATGAACGGCTTCTCTCCAGTGTGAATTCTCATGTGAGTCTTCAGATTTCCATTTAGTGAGAAACTCTTCCCACACTGTTTGCAGGTGAAAGGATTCTCTCCAGTGTGACCCCTCCTGTGGGCATTAAGAGTTGTTTTATATGTGAAACATTTACCACACTGGTCACATGTGAATGGCTTCTCTCCTGTGTGAATGTTCATGTGATTTTTAAGGCTAACTTTATGACAGAAACTCTTTCCGCAATGGTGGCATGTGTAAGGCCTTTCTCCAGTGTGAATTCTCATGTGAGTCTTAAGGTTTTTACTGAATCGGAAACCGTTTCCACACTGGTGGCACATGAAAGGCTTGTCTCCAGTGTGAGTCTTTACGTGATTCTTAAGATGTTTCTTGTCTGTGAAAGTCTTTCCACACTGATGACATATAAAACAGTTCTCTTTTGAGTGAAATCTCATATGGTAATTAAGCTTTTCTTTACATCTGAAACTCTTTCCACACTGATCACATACAAACGGCTTTTCTCCAGTGTGAATTCTCATGTGATTTTTAAGACTTTCTTTTCTTGTGAAACTCTTCCCACACAGTTTGCAAGTGAAAGGCTTCTCTCCAGTGTGTACTCTCTTGTGGACTTCAAGGTTTTGTGTTTGATTAGAATGGCTGGATTTGGTCTTCTGAGCTCTTTTTCGTGAGGTCATCTTTTCAGTCAGTGTGGATTTTTCTCTAGGTATGAACTCATGTTCCTCATATTGATTTTTCTCTTTCACTTCATTGAGTTCTTGACTCTCCTCTTTCAGCGGCATGAGGTCTAAGGTGAAAAGAGAAATACAAATTTATAACAGTGTCTCAAGTTCACCTGCCCATCCTGATAAACGATGACAAACAAATGTGGAAATTGCAGTGTATTAACATTGGGCAGAGTGAAAATGGGGCTCCTGCGGGCTCTGACAAAATATATTGACGTGTCAATAAAGGTAGAGAAATGAGAAAGAGGGCTTCTGTGTTGCAAATCAAGGAAAATAATAATAAGAGAGCTTCTGCAGGAGCTAGGGAGAGAAATCCCTACTGCAGAAGTGATGTATTTTAAAGAGAGAAAAGGAGGTAGTTTATACTTATAGGCATAGAAGAATGCAGAGGTAAAAACAGGAGTAGCAGTAGGGAATAAAGTTTGAATTACAAATTAGTATGTTAACATGGAAGAGTATGGCTTACAGGAAACTTATGAATTACATAAATGGTGCTGCTATCTAAATACAGAAGTAAACTTAAGCTGCAACCAGTTGTCACCAAGAATATCCAGGTATGGACTGATAGCAGCGTAGAGAAGACGGCTTTGATGATATGAACTGGGGTCTTATTCATTTTGGAAAGGATGTGAATTAAATTACAGATACAGTTTTAGCTCATATACAATTTTGACTGATTAAGATTATTAGAATTTTCCCTAAGAATAAGACATGGGTGCCGACCATTCTGGCTACCGAAAGAATTCACAGCGGTCATCATCACAGCTGTGTATATTCCCCTACAAGCCGACACAGACCGGGCACTAAAGGAACTGTATAGGACAGTGAGTGAGCAGGAAACCGCGCATCCTGAGGCTGCGTTTATTGTGACCGGGGACTTTAACAAAGCCAACTTCAAACGCATTGCACCTAAATACCACCAACATGTTAACTTCAACACGCGAGGGAACCGTGTCCTGGATCACTGTTACTCTCCCTTCCGGGATGGTTACAAATCCCTCCCGCGCCCACCATTTGGCAAATCGGATCACTCTTCCATTCTCCTTCTGCCCGCTTACAGGCAGAGACTGAAACAGGAAGCACCCGCCCTCAGAACCATCCAGTGCTGGTCGGACCAATCGGACTCTATGCTACAGGACTGTTTTGATCACACGGACTGGGAGATGTTCCGGTCGGCCTCTGATGACGACATCGAGGTCTACGCTGATAGCGTAACGTGTTTCATCAGGAAGTGCGTAGAAGACGTTGTTCCGACCAAAACAATTCGGTTGTACCCTAATCAGAAGCCGTGGCTAAATGGGGATGTTCGCGTGGCACTCAATGCGCGGACCTTCACTTTTAACTCCGGTAATGAGGAGGAGCATAAACAAGCAAGTTATGCCCTCCGGAAAACCATCAGAGCAGCAAAACGCCAGTACAGGGACAAGATTGAAGGACAGTTCAACACCACCGACTCCAGAAGCATGTGGCGGGGAATTAACACCATCACGGACTATAAAGGGAACACAAACTCCACCGTGAATACCGCTGCCTCTCTCCCGGACGAGCTCAACACCTTTTATGCTCGCTTTGAGGGAACTAACACCGCCCTCGCGGAGAGCTCGTGGCTGAAGATGCAGAGGTTAGTTCACTCTCTGTAACTGTAGCGGATGTAACCCGATCCTTCCGGCGGGTGAACATCCGTAAAGCCGCGGGTCCAGATGGCATTCCGGGCCGCGTCATCAGAGCGTGCGCGCACCAACTGGCTGGAGTTTTTACGGACATCTTTAACCTGTCCCTCTCCCTGTCTGTGGTCCCCACATGCTTCAAAACGTCCACCACTGTGCCTGTACCGAAGCAGTCAAAAACCACCTGCTTAAACGACTGGCGTCCTGTTGCTCTGACCCGCATCATCAGCAAATGCTTTGAGAGACTAATCAGAAACCACATCTGCTCTGTTCTCCCTCCCTCACTGGACCCACTGCAGTTTGCATACCGCACAAACCGCTCCACTGATGATGCCATTTCATCTACAATTCACACTGCTCTCTCCCACCTGGAAAAGAGGAACACATATGTGAGAATGCTGTTTGTAGACTACAGCTCAGCATTCAACACCATTGTGCCCTCCATACTTGATGGGAAACTCCGGGCTCTAGGCTTAAACAGCTTGTTATGCAGCTGGATCCTGGACTTCCTGTCAAACAGACGCCAGGTGGTCAGAATGGGCAGCAACATCTCCTCACCACTGACTCTCAACACTGGAGCCCCTCAGGGCTGTGTTCTCAGCCCACTCCTGTACTCCTTGTACACACATGACTGTGTGGCAATCCACAGCTCCAACACCATCATCAAGTTTGCTGACGATACGACGGTGGTAGGTCTCATCACTGACAATGATGAAACGGCCTACAGAGAGGAGGTGCACACTCTGACACGGTGGTGTCAGGAGCACAACCTCTCCCTCAACGTCAGCAAGACCAAGGAGCTGGTGGTCGACTTCAGGAGGAATGAGAGAGAACACCGCCCCATCACCATCAATGGAGCACCGGTGGAGAGAGTCAGCAGCTTCAAGTTCCTCGTGTCCACATCACAGAGGAACTCTCATGGTCCGTCCACACCGAGGCCGTTGTGAAGAAGGCTCATCAGCGCCTTTTCTTCCTGCAACGGCTGAGGAGGTTTGGAATGAACCGCCACATCCTCACACGCTTCTACAGCAGCACCATAGAGAGCCTGCTGACTGGCTGCATCACTACCTGGTACGGCAACAGTACCGCCCACAACCGCAAAGCCCTGCAAAGGGTAGTGCGCACGGCCAGCTGCATCATCGGAGGTGAGCTTCCCTCCCTCCAGGACATTTATGCCAGGCAGTGTGTGAAGAGAGCTCAGAGGATCATCAGAGACTCTAGCCACCCGAACCATGGGCTGCTCTCACTGCTGCCATCAGGCAGGCGGTACCGCAGCATCAGAACACGCACCAGCCGACTCCAGAACAGCTTCTTCCCACAAGCAATTAGACTCCTTAACTCTTGATCCATCAGGATCATAACACACACTGACAGAATATCACTCAGCACAACCCACTGTAGATACACACACATTATATACACATTTATTTATCATATAGCATCTATTGTACATTGGATCTCTACTGTGAATAATATTGTATACTGTACATTGCATATTATTATTATTATAGCTTAATGTATACTGTTTAATGTATGTTTAGTGTATATTGTTTAAAGTATATGTATATTGTAAGTATGTGTATATTGTTTAAAGCTGTGAGAACTACACTCACATTGTGTAAATTATTTATTGTTTATTGTAGAGTTTACCGTGCTGTGAGTAATTGTGGGCGCATCAGATGTGTAATCTGTTGTTGCTTAAATGTTGTACATGTCATGTCATGACTGCTATGTTGCTCGGAACTGCACCTAAGAATTTCACCTGCTGTTGCACTTGTGTATTTGGCTGTGTGACAATAAAGTGATTTGATTTGATTTGATTTGATTTGGGTTATTAAGAATTTGAAAAGGTGTTTGAACAATAAAAACAAGCTTTTTGTAATTGTGCTCCTTTTGCCTTTAGAGAGTGTAAGAGTTGTCAGGGGTAAATAAAGGGAAGCTGAATTAAATGATAAAAATACATTTTCGAAATGGAATGTATTTTAAGTTTGGAATGGTAATATTATGGGTATGCATGATAAAGTAACCTGCCATCACTTACTATACCTGTTAATGATATTATTATTATTATTATTATTTTTTTTTTTTTTATATATTCAATAAAGGTTAGCAGTCTTAACTGTGATAATATCTGCCAGGAACTTGGAAACTTGTTCAGTACTAAACTTGTTTGCTGTGTTCTCTAATTCTGCATTTCACCGCAATGTGAAAAAAGTTAAGATTTCAGAAAAATGACATTCAGTAATGACTTGTATTAACATTGTTTTATGGAACAAATAAATGTCCTAGTGTGGTACCAACAATCTGTTGCCTGTCTTAATATTAACAACATAGATTAGAAATTCAAGGCAATCAGTTTCCACACATTTTTCTGGTTATGCAAACAAGCAGACCTGTCAAGATAACTATTTTGTTTGAGTTGTGTGTACTACAGTGGTGGAAAGAGTAATGAAAAAGCATACTAAAGTAAAAGTACTGTTACTTGTCAAAAAATGAAGTGCTAGTAGATTAAAGGTACCTTTCCTAAATACTACTCAAAGTAGGAGTAAAAAGTAGCCCTTCTAAAAGTACTCAAGAGTAGTGAGTAGTATGCTATTAATGTTATACCACCTTATACCCTGCAAATTAAAAATGTAGCTTACTCTTTTATGGATGATTCTCAGTAAGAACAAAAAAACGAGATCTCCAACAGTCTTTCAATATTTCTCCAAGTTTTATTTTGACTGCTAGCCCTAAAAATACAGCCATGTAATATTTGAGAAGGCAACCAATAATCTGGTAACATTTATGACAACCATTCTGTAGAGGTTTTCTTGCAGTTAATTAAAAAAGGTTGTAAAGCGTTGTACATTAACAATTTTACGTTTTAAAAAAACAGAGTTCTTTCTTTTCAAGACGCATGTACTGCTTTAATTTCAATGGATGTTTTCTCTGTAAAAAGAATACACTTCAGAAATCAGAATCAGGTAGGCTTACTCACAATTTTTACCACTGATTATTTTTTGCTTGTAATTTAAAATAAAAACCTGATTTAAATATAAATCTGATGTTTTATGAAAGTTATTTGCTATATACATGGACAAAACTTTTAAAATCACCTTGGGTCTTTAGCGACCTGAGACGTCATTCACTACCCTCCTCCTCATTCATTTTTTTAAAGTCAACCTTCTTAGTATTCCTCAATCAATCCATTTTAAACAATATAACAAGAAAAAAAGTGTGTGTATATATATATATATATATATATATATATATATATATATATATATAGATAGTGAGGAAAATAAGTATTTGAACACCCTGGTATTTTGCAAGTTCTTCCACTTAGAAATCATGGAGGAGTCTGAAATTGTCATCGTAGGTGCATGTCCACTGTGAGAGACATAATCTGAAAAATAGTTATTTTTTAACTATTTATTTGCATGATACAGCTGCAAATAAGTATTTGAACACCTATCTATCAGCTAGAATTCTGACCCTCAAAGACCTGTTAGTCTGCCTTTAAAATGTCCACCTCCACTCCATTTATTATCCTAAATTAGATGCACCTGTATGAGGTCGTTAGCTCAGGGCTGATAGTGAAAAAAATTCCTGAGCCTGAACTTTTTTCCTTGCCCCCCGAGAGGGTACTATGTATGCAACGCACTTTTAACACAACTTGTTGGCCCCTGGGCCCAAATATATAAACAGCCTAAGTATGTATAACCCTGATCATCATTATTGACAAGTGGCTCTTTTTTAGATATTTTCATATTTGCATTATGCCCTCAGTATTATTCAAGAAACCACAGCATTTTCCAAAGGGCTTTCCGTCGCTACCCACATCCTCAATCCAAGCCCAGCGCCATTTATTCTTTATGCTTTTATCAATGTCTTTAATGTCTTCCCCTGGCTTCATAAACATAGCCATGACTTACGTTTTGAGTTGAGAAATATGAGACACAATTGTAAACACCTTCGCGCATGGAGCATTGCCTTAACCTGTATCAATCTATTTGACAAAGACACGAGGCCCGCCCCTTAACTACTTCTGACTGGCTCATGAGTCGTTGAGCGTTAAAGCTGCTCTCTGACCTGCGCATCTCAGATCTAAATGACAGATCAATACGACGACATATAGTGCCATGTTAAAAAAAAAAAAATTTAATAAAAAAAATCTAAGTTTCCGAGATTAAAGTCGGAATATTCAGAGAATAAAGTCGAAATATCTATCCTCTGCAAAAATAAATAAATAATATTAATAATAAAAATAAAGTCGGAGAATAAAGTCGAAATGTTCCGAGAATAAAATACTTTATTCCGTGCGGAAACAAGGCTATGGTTGTGATGATGACGCGCTTGATTTATTAGCCTATGTAGCCTACTGCTGTTCTGTTTGCATAGACAGAACATAGAAAAACGTTTAGATATCCTTTCAGCTATTAAAACAGTTCCGTTTTGTATGTATGACACATTGATTTATTTTCTGTTTTATTAAGTTCAGTTCCGCAGTAAAGAGACTTCTGCAGATTTCGTTTGTCTGTAAATACACGGTGCGCTGTCATTCATGATGAAAATAAAACTAAACGTCATTCTCCATGATTTCAATGAATAATCAACCTGGTCAACATAATGTTTTATTCATTGATACTTTTAATTGAATAATGCCTATCACTTGAAACAGTTTTGCTGATTTGTATTTATTAAAACGATGTATTTTAAATTTATATTAGTCTACATCAACTTGTATTCCTTGTACATAACACTAGCCGTGTTTCCATTACAGATTTGCGCAAAACTTTTGCGATATTTTCTAAAAGTCGACAAAAAATATTGCGAAATGACGGCGTTTCCATTAACTGATGTTATGCGACTAAAACATTTTTTTTCCTCTTGTGATAAATCATTTCAAAAATCATGCTACGTATGTTGTTATGTTTATGTTTATCCCAGCCACCGCACGCCATTATTATTAATGGAAAGAGACGTGCGTGTTATAGCACTGATGGCAAGGAAAGCCTCTTATACTTGAGCGGCACACATGAGGTGTTATGATAAATTGTGGCATTTTATATTCTATTGTTTTTTTATGAGTTTAATAAAGAACTCGTCTTCTGTCCAAACATACCATCATCTGTAAAGAATGATCGACTTTTACATACGCCAGCCCAGGTTATTGTGACGCATTGCCACATACAGAGACGAGCGAAAAGTTTGAATTTGCATGGTGGTGTTTTTTTTTACCACTTCGTTATTTTGGCTCGGAATTTCGTTTTTTGGAAATATAAACTGAATTTAGAAATGCTTTTGAAATGAAAAACTTTGCGTTTAATAAACAAAATATATTTTTGAAATGAAGACAGCGTTTGGAGTGGAGTGCAAAATAATCTGTTCCCTGAGTCCACGGCCTTTGCTGTTATCGTGAGTGTACACAAATAAAAGTAGACAGTTTACTGTTTATAATTATGTCTTGCACTGATCTGTATGGCTAAAAATGACGGAGTATTTTAAGTTTCCGCTGGAATAGCCTAAGGAAAAAATTCATCAAAAGGCGACAACGACTTCATCGGAAACAGGGTTAAAGAAAACATAGCCTATTTAGTTTCATATAGTTAGGCTATGTCTAAATATTATAATCTTTTAATTTCATATATTGATTATGAAAAGTGAGCAGCATGAATAAAGCACATAATCAGATGCGCATATGTCTGGAGACATGGATTTTGAGCACAATTGAATTGTGTTTTCTAGAAAGTCTTTCTTTAAAATTAATTTCGTTTTGTATAAATTGTATTTTAATTTTTATCAATGTTTAACAACTATTTGGCTGTATATTTAATAAATAAGAAGGAAACCAAGATCGTCGGGAATGGATAGACCTAGTCTTTGAGCAAGGCTGAAACTATATAGCGTCTTTCTGTTTTAATCGATTTCTTGAATATATGTCTTAATTACAGTAGGCCTATAGATAGTTATGATATTTGTGGTTGCACCGGGGTCAGTCATTATAAAGTTACGCCACTTTCCTTATTAGGAGAAAATATATGTCGTTTTAACGACATAAGATCTCGTACATACTTGAGTGGAAAAAAAATGATATGTAGGCCCTGTGTGAGAGCAATGCGTGACCGTACCAAGTGACCTGTAAATGCGAAAAAAAAACTGTTTCCATTGCAGTTTTGCGAAAATTTCCTTTTTCGAATTGCCTGAAAAACCACCTCATGCGAGCATAAAAACTTTTTTGCAATATATGGGAGTTTTTGCGAAATTGACGCGTTTCCATTGGGTGTATTTTCAATTCGCAATTTGCGCAATTTGAAGAGTAATGGAAACGCGGCTAATGAATGTGTCGGAGGGTAAGGGGATATTTGAATTATTTATGAATAAACTAGTGTATTCTAAATCAGTGACGCAAGATCCTTAATAGAAATCTCCACTTTGACGCGAGAAATGCATCTTTACAGATATAATGAAAGAGTTTTTGGTTTGATTTGTTTTATTTCGTTAAGCAATAATTTAAATCTCTCCATCTATGTATTTGATGTCGGTAAGGCATGTATTGTTTTGAGGATAATTCGTTTCCACTGGATAAAAAAAAGTGCAAGTGACGGCTCTGGCGCCGTATTGCATCGTGCAAGCTTCCACTCTCCGCACAAACCAATGGATATGCGCCTATACCATATTTATATCTGACGAATAAAAAATCTTCCCATTACAACTTAATTAATAAAAACAGAAACGAAATCACTTTGCCATACATACAAAACGGAACTATTTTAATAGCTGAAACGATGTCTAACAGAACAGCACATATTCTCTTCCGTGCTTTTAAAAACAGACATCAAATAAACATTAGACAATCTTTTTTATTATTATTTTTTTTTTATTATTATTTTTTTTTTAACATGGCACTAAAACGCCGCCGTAGACCAATATAACCAGAACCTGATTTTTTTTTCTTTTCCCCGCAGCCACAGTAGCCTACGCCGGAAATCCGGCGTGGTGCCGGAACGCTATCACCCCTGCGTTAGCTGCATAAAGACACCTGTCCACCCCATACAATCAGTAAGAATCCAACTACTAACATGGCCAAGACCAAAGATATGTCCAAAGACACTAGAGACAAAATTGTACACCTCCACAAGGCTGGAAAGGGCTACGGGAAAATTGCAGCTTGGTGAAAAAAGGTCCACTGTTGGAGCAATCATTAGAAAATGGAAGAAGCTAAACATGACTGTCAATCTCCCTCGGACTGGGGCTCCATGCAAGATCTCACCTCGTGTGGTCTCAATGATCCTAAGAAAGGTGAGAAATCAGCCCAGAACTACACAGGAGGAGCTGGTCAATGACCTGAAAAGAGCTGGGACCACTGTTTCCGTCACCGTTACTGTTGGTAATACACTAAGACGTCATGGTTTGAAATCATGCATGGCACGGAAGGTTCCCCTGCTTAAACCAGCACATGTCAAGGCCCGTCTTAAGTTTGCCAATGACCATTTGGATGATCCAGAGGAGTCATGGGAGAAAGTCATGTGGTCAGATGAGACCAAAATAGAACTTTTTGGTCATAATTCCACTTAACGTGTTTGGAGGAAGAAGAATGATGAGTACCATCCCAAGAACACCATCCCTACTGTGAAGCATGGGGGTAATAGCATCATGCTTTGGGGGTGTTTTTCTGCACATGGGACAGGGCGACTGCACTGTATTAAGGAGAGGATGACCGGGGCCATGTATTGCAAGATTTTGGGGAACAACCTCCTTCCCTCAGTTAGAGCATTGAAGATGGGTCGAGGCTGGGTCTTCCAACATGACAATGACCCGAAGCACACAGCCAGGATAACCAAGGAGTGGCTCTGTAAGAAGCATATCAAGGTTCTGGCGTGGCCTAGCCAGTCTCCAGACCTAAACCCAATAGAGAATCTTTGGAGGGAGCTCAAACTCCATGTTTCTCAGCGACAGGCCAGAAACCTGACTGATCTAGAGAAGATCTGTGTGGAGGAGTGGGCCAAAATCCCTCCTGCAGTGTGTGCAAACCTGGTGAAAAACTACAGGAAACGTTTGACCTCTGTAATTGCAAACAAAGGCTACTGTACCAAATATTAACATTGATTTTCTCAGGTGTTCAAATACTTATTTGCAGCTGTATCATACAAATAAATAGTTAAAAAATCATATATTGTGATTTCTGGATGTTTTTGTTTTTTTTAGATTATGTCTCTCACAGTGGACATGCACCTACGATGACAATTTCAGACCCCTCCATGATTTCTAAGTGGGAGAACTTAACTCAATCAAATATTAGTGTCACTGTCACTTGATGATGGATCTGGTTAAGGAAGTATAAAATATTGATTTTCAAGACGTTGAAAATTAGTTTTGAGAATATGATCCAGATGCAGAATGTACTGGGGAATGAGTTCTGACGAGGACAGTGATGATGGCATAAAACATCTGCTCAAACTGAACCCTTCCAAGCTCCAAAAGGTAACAAAATAAGTTTTATTTTATTCTTCTGTAATTGTTGCTCTAATATCAGGAGTTTAATATATTATCGCAACAGGTATAGCTCTATCCATGTTAGATATAGATCCGGGTCGCTAAAGTCCCGAATATGTAAGAATGTTTGGCAAAACAGTCATGCATTTAAGGGTTAAAATATGCACTTCAATAAGCTGACAGAAAGCAGGTTAATGCGTTTACATGTTGAGCGAAATCGATGTAAGAGACAAAAATCTAGCAGTGACGATTGGTTAATGCCTAATGCACTTTGAAGCCTGGCAAACAATCAAGCTAAATGAAGTGTTTTCAGCAGATGGCACCGCAAGGTCATGCGGCGCTAACAGAATACGTACCATTTGTGCGTGTATTAGAAAATGTAATATTCTGCAGTTTATTTTTAGTAATTGTTTAAGGCAATTTCACAATTTCAGTCATCACACAGTAACCAGCAACAACCCCCTTTCATAAAGCGCGAGTGTCTCTCACTCTAGGCTGGTCGCTATCATGGTTGATTTGATGGGAGTCACATGCATGATGCATGGAGTCAAAGGACTGATTATTCGACAGGAAAAAAATATACATAATGTAGCGACGGCAGGTTTAGTGAAAATAGCACAGTAAAAGTACAGATACAGCACTTAAAATGTAGTCAAGTAAAAGTACACTGATTTTAAACTACTTAATAAAGTACAATTCCTGAGAAAAACTACTCAACTACAGTAACGAGAGTATTTGTAATTCGTTACTTTACACCACTGGTGTACTAAGCTTAACTAAGTTGGCTGAAATGATCAAATTGCGTTATCAATACTCACATTTTCTGGTACACAAGTTACCTATATAAAGTTGTAGTAAGCTTTATCAACACAAAAAAAACGAATTTGAGGTTTCTACGTTTTCTAAGTAAACTCAACGTAGGCCTATTACATTTTATAGTGTATATCAAAGCTCACTGAATCATGAACAAAGTTTACAAAGAGTGACTTTATTTTTTATTCTCGTTTCCTTTTAAAAGTTAAAAGGAGTACATGTGTTTTTAAATTAGGCCGTCTGGAAACAACATCGTGTTTACAAGACACTGGTTTGACACAGTGAATGCTTTTGATTATAAGAAGGAAAAAAAATCCTATATAGACAACAAATGTAAAGTTAACCACTCACATTTTACAGTTTGCTTTATGAAAAAAATAATGTTATATATTGTTATATAATTAAATGATATTGCTTTTTATTGTATTCAATTAATGAGTTAGTATTAGGTTTAATGACTAGACTAGTTGTGTATTATTTTGTGTGCTAAATAATGTGTGACATCATAATATGAAGGTTAATGTGAAAGTAGAATCTTCTCAGGTTCACTTGAAGGCAACATTAGTATTTGGCTGGTCAGGTGATCTCAACAAACAAAAAATATTTTCTGTAGAGCTGGACATTTTAATAAGGATCAAATGAGTTCAGCTTTGAGAATGAAACCAACCTGTTTGTTCCTCAGTATCTTCATGTTTCACTCTGAATGATAAATCTTCGATCTTCATGTCTTCACTCTCCTCTTTAATAAAAGCCATCTTTATAATAGTGTCACGTGGATCTCAGTCGCTTCACCAGGAGTTTTTTCTGTGTCATGGTTAAGATAAGAATAATTAAAAGAAAGAAAAATTCATCCAAACTAAATCTTTGGGTGCGTCTCAAGTAGATCCCTAGTTCAGTATCAGCGCACTGGCAAGGGAGTCAGAGTGAGAATTAATGGCCTGTCTAGAAAAAAACACCCTCAAATTTAGAGCTGCAAATGACTGAAAAAACACCATTTATAGGTTCATATTTACCCATTTATGTTTTACATTTGGTATGTAATGATAGAGTACACTTGAATGAAAACTTATGTAGTTTGTTAGTGTTTCTGTTGCATTTACACTGCTTTGACCAGCATGTGTCGTCTTACAGTTTAATCAGAAGCATTTGGGACTGACTAGGAGTTTAGAAGAAGCTCAGTTTCTTATATCACTACTTGCCAGTGACTGAATTCGTGTTTATGATCAAATAATTCACACCAAGCGAAATTAGATGCACTTTTTCTATAGTGTGTAACGTTAGATGCTGTTTATTCAGAAAAGATAGCGTTCATTAATGCTAAATAAAGCATTACAATGTTACATTCATTGATAAATAAACATTTTAAATCACTTGTAAAAACTAAGAACTTGATTAAACCGTTTGCAGTGATTTAAACAACTGAAATGCTTAAAACCACAAGCCTTACTTCAGCCGATTCACAACAGATGCAGGAGCGCGCAGCTCAGCCTTATGACATCACCAGTCACCAGACCAAAATAAAAGTCCTGTACACACGCTACTGTGTATAATATCACAGTACCCAAAAAATTAAACACAATATAGACACATAATAAAACAGATAAGTTGAATTTTTGTGAAGTAAATATATGTAAATACAGGCTGTCCAATGATGAAATAATGTGACTTGACTTAAATGTGAAATTCTGTCTAAAAGGCAAAATTGACATCAAATCAAATTAAAAAATATCTTTGAAGTGAAAAGATATAAAAATCTATATTCATGAAATAACTGCATTAAAGTTGTTTCAAACATAAATCAACAAATTTGATGCATAATGTGAACGCTTTCGAGAAAATTAAATATTCAAATTATAAATATCTAACATTGGATAAAATATGTACCTTAACAGCATTTTTTGATCGTCATTTAGTGTCCCCCAGAATAAAGCCCTTGGAGCAGAAGTGCGCAAACTTTTTACAACGAATGGTCAAAACTCAAAATTGATTGAGGTCTGAGAGTAAAAGCTGCATAATATCAAACTGTTATATTAAATTTTAAGTGGTTAACCATTATTTTATTCCACTTGCCCTCACACCACAACACTCATTGAGATTTATTTTTATTCCAAACATAGTACTCAGAATATATATATATATATATATATATATATATATATATATTTTTTTTTTATTTTTTTTTATTTTTTATTATAAACAAGGTATAACATAGGACATAGCATAATTCCTACTGATATAGGAATAGGAATTAAACACTACAAAAATGTAATTTAATGTTGTCATTGAAAGTCGAAACTATTTACATCCATTTACCACTTTTTAGTGCCAAGTACTATAAATGATCACCATCGTGCCATTGTCACTGGTCCTATTTGACCTGCTCCAACTCGGATTCGAAACCAGGGTGTTCGGCAAGGGAAATGGGTATGTTAACAAGGACACTAAAGACTGTAGCCGCTAGCATCAGTCGTCTCTTGAGGCCAGTGTAGTCAGGTTTATGTTGAGTTCACACTGCCTGATTTTAGGCCTGATTTTGGCCAACAGGTTTTGTGAAATCGCAGACTAATGCCCGAAATCATAGGCAAATCGGTGCATGTGAGTGACAATCGCGCAGTGTGAATTATCAAAGACGCGATAAGAGAGAATCAATTCAAAATCCTGCTGCGTGAAATGTGTTTTGACTGAAAATTCAGAGGGTGCCGTTTTCACCCTCCTCTGGACTGGTCTCCTCTCTATTGCACATCAACACATCTCTAATGTTGTCACGATACTGATACACGATAGCTTGAAAAATATTGATATTCGATAACAGGATTCATTACTGAATTTTTTTCAGCTTTCAGGAGCTAGGAACGCCAGCATGTCAATGTGCTCCACTGTAAGTCATGGCCTTCTTGCGCTGGAAACGAGCCCTGATTAACTAAATACACAGTCTGAAGCTGAGCTTTAAGCAGAGATACACAAATACTTCTTATCAAACTGAGCAAGGCGAGGTAAAGTTTTCTCATGAATCCTCCACCATGTGAGTGGGTCCTCTGCTGCACTGGTATCAGGCATCTTTTCATATACTGAAATATACTGATTTTGCACCCCCACTCGTCTTGGGATGATGCATCCTCAGATCTGTTTTAGTTTTCTTTGCTGGTTGCTGCTTGTCACCTGGACAGTTTGCTGACTTTGGCCCCCTACTTCTGCAATATCTGAATCTTTAAGTATGAGGTGCCATTTCTCCGGATCATCGGGGCACATCATGGATCATTCTGTGTTTGGATAGTTGCACATCTTCGTTTCTTCTTTAGCTGTCGCAACATCTTTAAAAATTGCACAGTTATTGCCATGAATGTGGAAGTGGCCCTGCTGGTCCATAGGTCAGTGATGAATGAAAAAAGAGTTTCCCCCTCAAGATTGTTCATAAGTTTATAGCTGGGATTTCAGTGTACATTAAATAATTCAGTGAATGAAGGGCATGCCTGTTATTTAAATGTTCAAGAAGTTGTCTGAACCCAGAGTTTCTCAACCGTTCCCTGAACACAGTTTCTTAGCTTAATTTGAGTTTGCTTCGTACTTTCTTTGTTGTTGAAATACAGATGTTAGGGTAGGCTGTGAGTGTGTTTCCATTGCAGATCGATTATCCTCAGCTTCTCTCTGGCGCTGTAAGAAGAATATCACACTGGTGTCTATGGAAGCAGCAATAATAATCCAATCAAATATAGTTTACCAATGTTTTATTCATATCAGATTCACATAGTGTAAGTAACTATAAAGTTTACTCTATTTATCTCCCAGTTCCTTCCATGTACTTCGGGAGAAACTGATGAATTCACGTAATGTAAATCCGACTAACAGGACTCTCTGAACTGCGGCGTGAACAAACATTCCAGTTATAGATCAAGTTCATTTATTAAGGTTTTTTAAACTAAAACACACTTACACGCATTTGAGAATCGGAATATCAGATGGTAAGCAAGTTTGTGAACATTTTGAATAAGAAAAGGAAAAATAAAATAAAAGCGATACATCTGTCATCAAGGCTCGTAAAATCGCTAGCCCGATATCCCGGGGCTATGCGTTTTCCAGTCGGGCTACCAAAATGTATCACGCCCTGCCCGACGGGCTATCTTAAATAGTGAAATCCAGTAAATCCAGACGCTAGGACTGGAGTGATGCTTTCTCTCCTCTTAGTACCTGTCAGCAGCCTCACGGCTGTTTTCTGGACCAATTGCAAGCGATTCAGTGATGATTGTTTGAGACCCATATAAAGCACATTGCAATAATCAAGTATGGAAGGCATGAGTAACTATCTACAAATTAAAAAAAAAGAGCATCGTTTTTAGTTTGGCTATTTGCCTTTGTTGTGGTGGAGAGTAGCTTCTTTCAACTCTTATATGCTTATCAAAATTCAGATCTGTGTCAAAAATCACATGTAAGTTTTTAGCAAAAGGAGGAATGTTTGATGACACAGAATCAAGATTATTAGGCCCTGAGCACCGATGGTGTGAGGACCCTATTGGAATTGCTCAACCTATTATTATTATTCTCCCAAATGAATCGCATTTTTGAGGGCCTGAACATGCTTGAAAACTCATGAGTCTGATATGGGTTTCATAATTAGGCGTGGCAAAATGGCTCGATAGCGCCACCTACAAAATTTAAACTAAGTACCCTTCAAGCTACGTTTCACTTACGAGTATGAAATTCGGTAGACACATGTAAAAGCCCAATACCTACAAAAAAAATCCTGGGTGCAAAATTTTAGCAGTTTTTGTAATTTCTAGGCTTTGTACTTTAACAAACTCCTCCTAGAGATTTTATCAGATCAACATCATATTTGCACAGTCTAATCTACTGGCCTTAATGATGTTAAATTGCGAAAATCTTGAGTTTTCCCCGAAGGGTGTGTCCGTGGCAGCCTCACAAAGTTCGATGTTTCGCCATAAAACAGGAAGTTGTTGTAACTCGGGCATACAATTTCCGATCTGCCCCAAACTTCACATGTTTGATTAGAGCCCTGGCTTGAACACATCTTCATGCCAATATTCAGTTACAGTCATAGCGCCACCTGCGGGCTACAGGAAATGCCTTATTTACCCACTTAAATGCATCTTGCTCACTTTTCGCTGTTTTCCTGACGCCAACGGTGGCGTTGGTCCCAGGTGCGAGGGCCCTTTCCTCGCTGCTTGCAGCTTTAATTTTCCGTGTTTTCCATAATATAAAACAGGTCAGGATAGAAATTAATCAATATAAGAAATGTTTTTATTAGTAAGCGTAAGCAGCACATTTTTTTTGTTAACAGACTAGAGCATTCACACTGCACACAGAGGCATTGAAGCGCATGACGGGAGCAGAGCAGAAGAGGCAGTGCCACAATAGTTTTGGAGCTGAGTCTATTTTGGCTGTGCCACTCACGGTGAATTAAAGCCACAGTGCATTATTCTTGTTCAGAATCACTTATTTTACGGCCGAACAAATGAATCATCCAGTGCTCTATTAAATGAGTCGTAACTATCAACTCTGTAGTGGATATTAATAACCAAACTATATGCATAACACAAGGCACTTTGCTTTAAAAACAAACAAGACTTTATTGATTATTCTATCGTGAAATCCCAAGTTTCTAGCATTATATATACTTTATAAGACCTGGGGCCAGATTTATTAACAGCTTGCGCCAGCGCACGTCCTTCTTTAGGCGTTAAAAAACTAATGTCAGGATTTACTAAAGAGATCACACTTTAATTTAAAACATCTCTAATGTAGAAGTCAATCATCTCCAAGAAGCTCCAGCCTCTGAAGTCCTCCCAACTTCTGAGGAACAGTTGGAGCAGGACATCCTCCAGCATCAGGATGTCAACAATCCAGTCAGTTCGACAATGGCTGACTTCACAGTAGAGCTGGACGAGGGTAAGTTCTCTTTCATCATCTCGTGTTTAAGATCCACCTATGGGAAGGGCATCCGTACCTGACCTCTACAGAAGCATCCAATTGCACCAAGTCTGACAGGCAGGAGCGCACAGCCAATGCCCATTAAGGCCCCACCCCTTGCCTGCGGGCATATATAGCCTGCATGCGTTACTGTACACTGTACGGTTCTCGTGATCTCTGCACTGACACAGCTTGGTCAAATTTGCGCTGCTCACTTATTGTCTGCAGGAGGAAATATCTTCGGATCAGCCTCTGCCAGGCTTGACAGTTCTATTCTGCCAGTTTCTCTGTGTCTGCTCTCGGAGCCGCCTGTGCTTTCGCTCGTCTTTCCTGTACGAGTTTTTCGCCGGTATTTCACTATCTATTCCTGCTTCTCCCAGCACTAGCTTATCACAGGCCTGCCCGGCCACGTGTGGGGCTCTTATCGCTGCTAAGGATCATCACCCATTCTGCGTGGTTTGCTTGGGCTTCAAGCATGCGGAAGAGGCCATAGAGAATCCGGAGAACTGCAGTCACTGCCTACTGCTGCCTAAGAAACTCCTGCGATGCCGCCTTAAAGTTGCTGCTACCCAGTGCGGATTTTGGACACGGTGACGACTGCTCTTGTCTGGGCTGACCAGCCTAATCCTGAGTTCCCTGAAGAGGACATCTTCGCAGGCAACCCCCCGCTCGCCGACGATCCATCCGGGTCTGGTAATGATGACGACATGGGCCTTCACGAGGGTCTCAGAGGATGAGGAGGCCATCCCGCCCTCTGGTATTCCCCAGGCTAGCGCACCCGCGGCCTTGGATCTCAATCCATCCTCCTGGACATGTGTGAGCAAGCGGCCGCTCGTCTCAACATCGAGTGTCACTGAGCGCCAGCAACCATGAGAGGGAATGTTTACGACGGGAACTCCCCCCAGCCTGAGGAAACAACTCTTTCCCGTTCTCCCAGCGTGGGCTAAGCACATGAGGCACTACTGGAGCGACCCTCTCGACTTTAAACATGGTCTCGCGGGTCTGGAGGTTAAGGATATGGCGGCTCTCGGCATGGGTGAACCGGCTGCTATTAAGCCCTCGAACGTCAGGCACCTCAACCCAGTCCAGGGAGGGTGCTAAGCTGGTCCTTCCAAACAAGATGGACTGTTTTTCTGCATCGGTGTACCAGGCCGCTTATAAAACATCTCTAATGTAGAAGTCAATCATCTCCAAGAAGCTCCAGCCTCTGAGGTCCTCCCAACTGAGGAACAGTTGAAGCAGGACATCCTCCAGCATCAGGATGTCAACAATCTCTTTGGACTCACATCCTGCCCCAGAAACCCTGTCCAAAAGACGGAGGGTCTCTTCTGGAGGGTGCCCCCCTCCCGTGGCTGCCCAGCCCATGTGTTTAGTGGACGATGCGTGTTCCCCCCCGTTCAGGGGGTCTGTTGTGAGGAAAAATTCAAAAGCAGTGTTACCACACCGCACACACCATTTTTATCCTTGTTTTTGCATGGGCCCGGTTGCAGTCTCTTTTTTTCCACTCCGAAAGTCCAAAGTCTTTTGCATTTTACAACAGGTGAATCTCCAGTTGTCACTGGTGATTGTCGTTTGAACCTTTCTGGATCTGCCATCAAATTGATAAGTTTAATTATATCAAGTGCTGTGAGAAAAGGCTATAAATCTCCCCCTCCAACATTCTCACATGCAATATAGCCTACTAGCCGGGACACCTTCTTTATGTGTACAGATGTGACGTAATGATGCAAAGATATGCTTGAATTCCCGTGGAAATCCACCGGTACCACTGGAATTAAAAACATTATTACAAGCTTACCGTTTTAAATTGAGCTAAGGTAAGCAGATAGTTTTGAACACTGGCTGGTTATGTACTTGCTCAAAATTTTTTGGGATAATTTTTAACCCAAAAAAAGTTACGGACTGCAGCTTTAATGAAGCTAAAATAGAATGCAGGGAAGTACAGGAAAGTCTTGTAAGTTACTGTGAACTTGAGTGAGACCATGACTCAAAGGCGCATTGCAAAAATCAAACCTTTTTTGTCTTTTAATGATTTGAAGCAGGTTATACAGGCAGGTTATACAAGGTTTGACTATTGTAATTCATTATAGCTGGGTCTTCCTTGTGTTCTGTTGAATCGTCTTCAACTTTTACAAAATGCAGCAACTAGGCTTTTGACTGGGACTAAGAAGCAGGTCAGTGTTTCCCCAGTACTAGCTTCACAGCATTGCCTCCCAGTTAATTTCAGGGTGCAGTTTAAGGATGTTCGTTTTTAAGGCCTTGCATGGTCTCACTCAAGTTCACAGTAACTTTGCACATGACTTTGCTGTGGATAGCGGCTACGGACTATTAATTTCATTTTTTTACAGTTAACAGCCCTGTGATAGACTGGCCATTTGTCCATGCTGTGTCCCTGCCTTCAGCCCAAAATACCTGAATGGACTCGAGCATAACCTCAAATAGAGCTGTCACAGTATCAGATTTTTCACTACTCAATTATCAAATATAATTTTTTTAATAATCACACCATTGCATACAAAAGGAACCAGTAGCAACCAGTTTGAAATAACTTTCTTCTGTGAACTGATGTGGCTTCTTATCACAGAATGAGACAAATTATATTATTTTATAGTATTCTATAAAGTGGTAAAGACTATGTTGATTGGCATTCCATTATAAATATACATTATCCTAAAAATACCCAAAATGGCTTGAAGAACACAGATAAACCATATGCTGTCGCAATGGTGTGTTAGTTCTCTTCATGTTTATTCAGTTAAAATGTCTCTTTCTGCATTTTATTCAGCTGACACAATAGCTGGATGCTTTTGTCCATATAAGGGATTTCCTGGAACGGCATAAGATTTATTACTTCCAGTCTTACTTGTGGAATTTCTGCATGAGGGCGCCCTCCGCCATTGAGTATGAATGAAACAAATTACACCTGAGAGATTTAACACTCCTTAAATGGTTCACATCGCCCTGTTTTGGGTTAAAATATAAAAGAAAAATACTGCTCTCCTCTCTAAAGATATTTTAAGTAAACATACAATAATAAGTTCCATACATATGTTTATTTTATTAGAATGAGCACACTTTTGGACTAAAAGCCCAGAGGGATGTAAATATAATAAAACACAGAATGGTGTCAGCAGTTAACAGGCTAATGTTACATTTCCCATTTCAGGACCTGCAAAATAATTCTCTGTACAGTGGCCAAATCTGAAATATAACAGACGGAATTGGGTGAACAGGTTGGCAATTGTGCGCTCTTTTGCACTTACTGTTGATCAGCGAGTCATTTCCGCAAAATCCAATATTAAGTATTTAACTTCTATGGTTAAATATACTGGTATATTGTGACACCCTTAGTTAACACGATATTGTCACAATTATCGTCAATACCGGTATATCACGGGGTCGCAGGACCATGTAGTCAAATAAACAACAGAAAAATGGAATTCCAAATGTTTTTCTGAAAGTTAATTAAACAATTATTTAAGTTACATTGTGTTAGCTGGGAAGGATTTGCATGCAGGTATGGTTCATTATATTCATCAGGATCAGTGTCCATGCATTATAAAGAGTTTGTTTGTATTTTTATTTATCATGGTAACTGCTGCTTCTGTAAACCATAACCCAAAATATAACTTTTTTTTATGACTGTGGTGGCTCAAACCAACTGGCTAACTTTATTGTATTAGCATAAAATAGCTATTTAATAGCCTTACCTTATACTATTTATTAATAAGTGTTACTGAAATTCTTACAATTGATGTTTATCTTATTTTAATTTTTTTTTAATGGTTAACACACTATCAGTACAATCCCAATTTATCTAATTTGCTAGTTTCAAATTCCTAAAAAAAAAGGACTGCGGCTTGATGACAGTGGAAAACTGTTGGTCACATGGCCAAACCAGTTGAGTACCACTGCTCTATTGTATTTAGCAAGGAAAGGAAGACAAACCGCTTTGGATTGTTTATTGCACCAAAATGATTTAAAAGGAAACAGTAAGTATATGTACTGTAAAAACAACAAATAAACTGTGCTGATATATAAAATATTGATCACAATTTCAAAAATAAAAAAACTTAAAAGAGTCAGGAAATTCAGATATTACAATAATAAATAAAAATGACTAGGTAGAAATATCTATAAACGGCAGAAACGTGCAATGCAAAGTTCATTTCTCAACCCTAACACTACACATTTTGAAAGTGTCCTCTGTTGGACACCCATTTCAGGTCCTTGAGTTTCTTAATGAGCTGAATCAGGTGTGTTTGATTAGGGAGAAACACAAAATGTGCAGGCTTGAGAAACAGCATTATTTCTTTCAGTTTATGTTCTTTTATTTATAATCTGTTACATTGTGGCATTTCAGAGCAAGACAGAAGTTCAACTATATTTTAATTTAGAGGCATCAATCAATACATGGAATTGACGCCTCTACATAGTCTAGGACGTCTACCACAAACCGCTCAATATTTGAAACTAGAGCAAAGTAGACGGTCAGGTGGGGCCACAGCATTACATATGCCAAAAAGAAAAGAAAAATCCTAAAGTATAAAGAGGTGAAGGAGATGTGGCCCACATTCAGATGTGGTTAATTTTACAGATATGCATTTTCTGTTGCCACTAGGGATGTCAATTTACACAGATTTCCATGATCTATCGTCGTTTAAATTAACAATCAATTAATGAATTAATCATTAGCCTTAATACTGCATGTGTCTACAGCAGTGGCTTATAGCCGACCGCATGACAGAGTGTGCAAACGCTGCATGTTCCTCACCAAATCAATGAGAAGGGTTTTTATTCTAAATAAAGGGCTACAGGATTGTAAAATTAATCGATATGATTGATAATTGAATTACTTATTTAATATTCAAATATGAGTAATACAACGTGTCACCAACTCCACCTCAGATGCGTGGACGTGCTCTTCCTGAAACAACGCACTGAAAATGCCAACTAGACCCAGTAAATTCACAACAATGTATTACAATATTGTTCTCTTTATAATGATATGTAACATGAAAGTCCCAATCATAGTCATTATAAGTTATTTGCTGTTGGAACTGCATGCACTGATGCTGATCACGGCACCCTTCACTACTGCATTCATTCTTAACCAGATGCATCCTATACGAGATTTAGAAAACCAGCTATAGAAAGGCCCACGGAAAATAAACACAACATTACAACTTACATGTGCACAAAGCAAAAGGCTGCGAATGCACATGCAAACTTGTAGTCAAGATGAAGGTGTAACTCTAGCCGTAAAATGGTCCCAAACAGAGCTCCGGTGCACTCGCATCATTATTCCTTGTGTCTGATTTACATGTTTCGCGGTTGAGCAGTACGCACGCGCATGACTCTGATTAATCGATGATCAATAGGTTTTATCGATTAAATGTATTATCAACAATTAATCGACCCTCCATTAATCATTAGCATCCCTAGTTGCCACACTTTTTAACAAAAACAAACAGGGTCTCACATTTGCATGACTTTTCATGTGTAGCTGTAAGTGTGATGGCAAAAAAAATGTCTCTTACACTGATCAAAATTGAGTGAATGCACAGGTGATTTTTGAAATTTCTAGTTTTTCGAAACCTCGTCACACCAAGGAACACCGCGTTTTCTTTCCAGAATGAGTCTGCACATGACGTTTTAGGTCTGTGTGAAATGTGAAACTCTTCTCACACTGAAGACACTTGTAAGGCTTCTCTCGAGTGTGAACTCTCATGTGAATGTTAAGGTTTCCTTTAACTGTGAAGCTCTTTCCACACTGAGGGCAGGTGAAAGGCTTTTCTCCAGTGTGAATTCTTATGTGGTCCTCACGATTTGCTTTCTTTGCGAAACTCTTTCCACAGTGATAGCACATATAAGGCTTCTCTCCGATGTGAGTTTTTACATGCCTCTTAAGGCGTTTCCCATCTGTGAAACCTTTTCCACACTGATGACATATAAAACATTTGTCTCTTGAGTGAACGCTCATGTGGTGATTAAGGTTTTCTTTATATCTGAAACTCTTTCCACAATGACATATGAACGGCTTCTCTCCAGTGTGAATTGTCATGTGAGTCTTAAAACTTTCTTTACGTGAGAAGCTCTTGCCACAGAGATCGCATAAGTAAGGACTCACTCCAGTGTGATGTCTCATGTGGGTATTAAGGTTTTTTTTGTGTGTAAAACTCTTTATACAATGAGGGCATTTGAATGGTTTCTCTCCATTATGAATTCTCATGTGAGTCTTGAGATTTCCCTTTAGTGAGAAACTCTTCTCACACTGTTGGCAGGTGAAAGGCTTCTCTCCAGTGTGAACTCTCATGTGGGCATTAAGGTATTTGTTCTGTGAAAAATTCTTTGCACACTGAGGGCATATAAACGCCTTCTTTCTAGTGTGAATTCTCATGTGCCTGTTAAGGTTTGCTTTTTGAGTGAAACTTTTTCCACACTGTTGGCAGATGAAAATGCTCTCTCCAGGGTGAAATTTCTCTTCAATATCATTCAGTTCTTGACACTCCTCCTTCAGCAGCTTCAGGTCTAAGGCAGAAATAGACAAGTTAACACCAGTTTAATTGGCAAAAAGCAAAAGACATGATGATATTCTAGATCCTATACCCAACTAAAAAGCTCTTTGCTTTCTTTAGGACATGTCCTAAATACTTTCAAGCTGGCACTAATCAAACCCCTTATCAAAAACCAAGGAGCAGGCGGATTGGCAATCAAAAATGTTAATTATTTCCAGTGTTTTGTCAAAGTGCAGCACATCATTTAGGTGTTAAAAAAGCATATGGTAAATAATATATAATGCTACATAATACAATTAATATACAGTATGAATAAAAAGCCTAAATCTGTTCAGCATAAAAAGCGATCGCGTCTCTTCAGAAAATGTGGAGTAAACCGCGCAATTTATATGGGTTCGTTTTACTATCTCTTTATGAACTTTTTGAAAAGTGGTAATTGTGTGGACTGTCAATAGAAAGAGAGGAATCGTAATAAATTCATTATAAATATCTTCATTTGTGTTCAGATGAATGAAAGTCCTATGGGTTTGGAACAACAGAATTCTCATTTTTAGGTGAACTAATACTTTAAAAAGAAACCCAAAAAAATTAAACAAAAAGCTACATTATGGGCAATGGCACTTCACAAAGATTGGATAAATGAGGAAGAAAAATGCAGACAGATTATGACAGTTTTGAAGCAGTAGATGCTACTGTCGTTTAACACATCAGTTCAGAGAGCAATCTGCCAGACTTATCTGACGGCCAATTATATGGCTATGATGGCTAGTTTCACCAGATATTTCTAAAAGTTCGACATCCTGAAGAGCGCTACCTATAACTCCAGCAATAACATTGTCAAATCTGTCGTTAAAGTCCCTATTTACTTTGTTAGCACACATTACTGGTCAAAGGCTGTGTGTCCACCAAAGCGTTTTTAGAACGCCATGAGCATAACGAGCGCTGAGCGAGTATTTCACGCTCAAGCGCTGAGCACTGTGCGTTTTTTTTCTGGTCACCGAGAGTTGAAGAATGGTCAACTCTCAGCTCTCATCACAGTCACTTTTCACCCAACCATCCAATCACAGTGGAGGAGGGGCGGGACAAATACAACAACAACAAACCGCCACATTCTGCTTGTACAACGTCAAATGATGAAAACAAGTAGTATAAGAACAGAACAAAATAATTTAAAACAAGAGCCAGAGCAAATACTTTACATTGTATCTACATTTTTATATAGAATCAATACAGAAACAAACTATTTGTGAAATAAGATGCTAGTAACACTTCCGTGGATATTCCATATCATAAGCAAAGTCTCAGCTAAAAAAAAACCCCGCTGCACTGCAAAAACGCACAAGCGTGCACGAGAATAATAGCAAAACGGTGAGCAAAGAAGTCAAAACGGTGCAGATAGAAGACTGTTCTAATTTTACGTCATCTTACCTGAGTGTTCCTGTGCGAATATTTTAATATTAACATGAGGTGTGGAATAAGAAAAGTGATCAGCACAATTGATATTCAAAACAGTAAGCACACACTGCTTTGTTTAAAGTTTGTGTATCTACAGTGTCGGTGTCCCTTTTTGAATGACGAATATATCTGCAGAAATCGACTGTTGTCTCATTTACACACAGGCACAGAACGCACATGCTCATCAGCGCTAGTTCTTTGGCTTTGGTGTGTCCCTACCCTAAGACCGTGGCTGTACATAGATGTGAGGGTAGTCTTTTTTTAAATAATAATAATAATAATAATAATAATAATAATGTTTCACAGACAGGGCTTAGAGTTAGTCGGCCTCAGACTACAGGAGTTCTTAAATTTTAACTGATTGTGAAATCTGGCTGCATCTCTCACACACACACACACACACACACACACACACACACACACACACACACACACACACACAGAGAATCTTAACAGATTTTCTTCTTTCCCGCCTGCACACACTATGATATTCCAAGATTACCATGTCAGATTTAGCACCTCTCGTGATCTCATCGGGGAAGTAGCTGTAAACTAAATGGATAGAGTGTCGCCGCAACTTTTTGTATCAATACTTGTTCTTTGTAGCGAGTATAAAACAAAAGAAAGTTAAACGAGTGTGGATGAGAAAATGGTTGGGGAGACGGGGTCAGCACGGGTTGTCTGCCAATTTTAATCTGTTTACAATAGTGAGCTAGCAAGTTTCTACACTCACCCTGTACATTAAAAACCAATGCGATGTCTCCCCAGCTCTTCTCTTTGTCCCTGCGGTAGCGATATACTTTTGAGGAGACATTATCAAGACAGTTGTGTTGTTGCCACATTTCGACCAGCTGTTTCGCTCTGTCCACTAGACCTGTACAGCTGCTTGTTGTTTCGGTGGCCATTAAAAAAATTCTGTCACTTCCATCTCCTTGTAAACTTGTCTCTCTTTGGCTATTGTGTGTCGTAATCATCCCGATATAGGGCAAGATTTACTAAATGGCAAATTGTGAGCACGCCGATAGGAGTGGAAAGTTCAGTGCATGATCTACTGATGACACGCAAATGAAACAGACGCAGCCAAATCGTTTCCATAATGACCAACGCAATCAAAAAAAAAAAAAAACTTCCCCCGCGAGCAAATTGAGTGCAATTGACAATGAAAGCCAGACTGTAAGTTGATGAGTTGATTTATCCGCATTTTAATATGCTCTCGTTCATAGAGTTTTTTTGATGGATGCTGAGGCTTTTTAGGTCGGTAGACACGATCTTTGACCCAGTTTGTTTGCTGGCTTCCATGGCAGCAATACAATGGGTTTTTTTCGCCAACTGGCAACCTGTGGTGTTGAAATACTATTACGTAAACTGGTGGCGTGTGGTATCGCACAGACCAAAACATTCCGAAACACACATTTCAAAGTAGAACAATTGGCTGTAGCATTGTTTTTCTGAGAAACGACTATGTGAACTCAGCATGTTTCTGCAAGCAAATTATGGTATTTTTATGATTTAGTACAGTTAAAAACTTACATGCATCACCTTTAAACCAATCAGAGTGTCATCTCCCATTCCCTTTAAAAGACAATGGATTCGCTATGTAACCCCCAATTTCCACCGGCTGCGTTACGGCTGCGGAACGGCTCCGCTGCGTGACAGCTCCGTGTTCCGTCGTCCGTCAATACCCACCAGGTCCGGATTTGTTGCGGAACAGCTGCGGTCATGACTGACAGCTGACGTCACGAGGCCCCATGTAATCTCGCGAATTCTGGTGTGATCGCGCGATATTTAACCTGTATAGCTATATAACTCCTCATTACGAGTACATAACTAGCTATTTGCTTTCTATCTTTATTTCTTGGACAAAAATAGTGACTTACCATCCACACCAATCACTTCTGCTATAGTTTTCCACGCCGCATCCTTTTTAATGTTGTCCTTATAAAAAGGATGTGAGGGGTCATAGATGATGGGTTGATTCTGTACCTCAATAATCAGCATTTCTTCATCCATTGTGTCAACAGGGTTAAAACTTAAACAAGCCTGTCTCCGCCCATTATGACGTTTTCAAGGTGTAGTGTAGGGAAATATGAGCGCGGTGTATTTTATTTTGAAAATTAAACGGATCTTTTATTTTGTTTCTGGCTGTTCTGTTTTGTCACTCGACTTCCTGTCCTGCGTACTCTGCCCTGTAGTGCTGCGGAGCGCTCCGGCATCCGGCAAAAATAGAAGCTCTGCGTATCTGCTCCGGAGGGCTGTGGATCGCCGGAGTCGGAACGCAGCTGTACCGCATTCAGTGGAAATACACTCATTGACTTTAATGGAAACCTATTGACTCCGCCGCCGTGACGGAGCCATAACGCAGCCGGTGGAAATTGGGGGTTCAACTCAACGCTTCTCCAGAAAGGAATCCTTTTTATTTTTAATATTTAAAAATGTTTGTGTGCTGCCGCGTCCCTGTGTGTATAACAAGCAGAGTGTACGCGCGTGCACATGCACACATTGCCTTTTAAATAACACAAATACTGCACTATTGACTTTTGCACCATTGATTGCATTTGATACTTAATGTGGTGCTGGATGAGAAAATGATCTGCGTCAGGCTGAAACAAGCAAAAAACACTTGCATCATGCCTGGTGCCAGGTGTATGATATAAAATACATAAACATTTATAGGCAACTCTCCCACTGCCACACAAATGTATTACAATCTCTTTTCCTTTAAAAGTTAGTATTAGTATTTTCAGTGTTTTTAATCAGTCCATCTGGAAACAACGGCATGTTTACAAGACACAGCGAGATACAGCGAATGCTTGTAAAGTTGATCAGTTACATGTAATTGTTTGCTTTATGTAAAATAAGTGTTTTTGTTAGATATTGTTGCACAATTAAGTGTCTGCATTCATTTCTGTAGAGGTAAATATTTAAATAAGGATCAAATGAGTTCAGCTTTGAGAATTAAACCAACCTGTTTGTTCCTCAGTATCTTCTTGTTTCACACTGAATACTTTTTCAATCTTTATTTCTTCACTTTCTTCTTTAATAAACGCCATCTTTATGTCCTCAATCTCCTCTTTAATAAACTCCATCTTTATAATAGTGTGCCAGGTGGATCTCGGCTGCTTCACCAGCACCAGGTCTGTTTGGACAATTTGTCATTATTAAAATGAGAATAATTAACAAAGAAAAATAAATCCAAACTAACTCTCTGGGTGCATCTCAATCAGCTCTAGTTCAGTAGTGATAGTTAATGGCCTGATTAGCCAAACTAGCACTAAAATTGAATAAAAAGGACAAATTATACAAACACTTCATATTTGATTACTTATGAGATTTCTTCTTCTTCTTGTAGATCTCATTTAATAGATAAGTGTCATTATTTATTTATGTGCAGTGCTCCTGTTGTATTTACACCAATTTGACCAGCATGTGTTCGAGCTATACGAATCACTGAATCATATTTAGGAGGCAATTGATTCATATGATTTGGTGTTTCAAAACCTCTGTTTCCTCATCACTTCTTGCCAGTGACCGAATTTATTTATTTTTCTTTCATATTTCATGAATATTCACGATATTGGAGCGAAATGAGACGCACCTTTTCTGTTAGTCATGTGTGGATGTACTTTACTCACAAAAATCACGTTCATTATTGTTAGATAAAGCATTAACACTAATTAAATTCACAGTTCTTTTAAAACTATTAACATTTTCCGTAAGTGTTTCACGCGGATTTAAACACTTGTTTAAATGTTCAAAAACACAAACCTTTCTTCAGCCGAATCACAACAATGCAGGATCGCGACGCAGCCCTATGATGTCATATCAACACACCAAAATAAAAGTCCCGCTTACAACCTGCGGTCTTAAAATCACAAAAGAGCACATGCATTAGAAATAGTTAAATAGATGTAAGAGAAATTCAAACATGTATTCTTGGTCATTAAGATTTCGTATAAAAGGAAAAATGTAATGTTTGGGTGCAGAAAACATACCAGCGGCCAGGTTTAAATATGGAAAGAGTTTTACCAAAAATTATATTTTCTATAGTTAATAAATAATTAAATAAAGGTTTGACAATAAAACAAACGTTTTATTAGGGCCACAAATACATGCATTGCATTATTATTAATTGTGCTGTATTAACTGTCATTGTTTGTGTGTGTGTGTGTGTGTGTGTGTGTGTGTGTGTGTGTGTGTGTGTGTGTGTGTGTGTGTGTGTGTGTGTGTGTGTGTGTGTGTGTGTTTGTGTGTGTGTGTGTGTGTGTGTGTGTGTGTGTGTGTGTGTGTGTGTGTGTGTGTGTGTGTGTGTGTGTGTGTGTGTGTGTGTGTGTGTGTAATCCACCATAGATATATTGGAAATAGGTTTTGCCTAGAAAATATGACACCTGTCTGAAATTCCCTTCATTAGATTTGCGGAGAGTTATAAATGTGAAGTCCTGCCATGTCAAACCCTCACTGAAGCGTCATCATTTCAAGACCGTCTCTCCTCGGACTGCTGTTTGCTCAAAGCACTAGATAGCCGTATATCTGTTGGTCTTGATGAGCATTAACAGTTACATTTGCTGATGTTTCTCAACACTGTGTAAAGCATTCTTTAGTTCCTGAATGCTTCACTGATGAAGGCAGATCTGTTTTACAGTGTTCATATCTCTACAATTATTTACTTTGTTAGACTGTAAACACAGAAGTCATGAAGCTAATGTAATGAATCTGTGTACCAAGTTAGCCCTGGTGAAAAATAAACATGTACTTTAATATTGGCATACTTTCAGTGTACTTTAGTATACTTCAAGTGTGTTAATGATTAGTTTACTTCAAGTTGGCTATTTTGAAAACAACCAATTTTTTTTGTATTTTAGTTGCAATTTAATTGTTGTAATTTAATTGTTGTAACACAATTTGAAGTGTATTTAGTATACACTTTAAGTGTACTTTAGAAGCACAATATTACATTTTTGCCGCTAGAGGTCGATTATTCAAAACAAAGGCATAGCTTGACTCAGGCAGAAATCATATTCATGGATGAGCTAATGTATTAAAGAGAGGGTCTAATGCTATTGCATGCATTCTGACTTATTTACACTGTTAAAGAGTGATTCACATGTTAAACATGGCCAAAATGTTAAAAAAAATTAAAAATTAGTTTGACATATGATGGAGTATTTCTGTGCCAAATACACTCTTTCCGGATTTGAACAAGTTTCAGAAAGTTTTTTCAGAGTATGTCCCTTTATTAGGGTCACTTCTCCCGGATATGCGCGTGCGCTCATCAACCAGAACTAGCTCAAGAGTGTCAACAACAAGCTTTGTTAGGGTTACAGGAGGGTTTGTTTTTAGACCACAACATCAACAATGTCACTTAAAGAAGTGTGTTTCTGGTTGTAAGGGAAAGCCTTGTTCAGCTTCCCAAATAACCCAGCTATAAGGAAACAGTGAATGCAGTTTATTTTTCCGGAGCAGCAACGGAGTTGTCAGTGACAGGAGAAAAAATGAAATATCTCAAAAGAAAAATACAGCAGATAAAGAAGCTACAGTAATAAGCTATGTACAAGTTTATATATATATATATATATATATATATATATATATATATATATATATATATATATATATATATATATATATATATATATACACACACACACACACACACACACACACACACACACACACACACACACACACACACAGAACAAAATTATAAATATATACATTATATTATATATAAATTAGGGCTGTCAAAAGATTAATCACGATTAATCACATCCAAAATAAAAGTTTGTGTTTACATAATATATGTGTGTGAACTGTGTATAATTATTATTTATATATAAAAACACACACAAGCATGTATATATTTAAGAAAAATGTATTATATTTATATATAAAATATTTATATTTATACATAATATAAATTGTATAAATGTATACAGTATATACATGCAAATATTTCTTAAATATATACATGAATATTTATATAAACATAATAATTATACAGAGTACACACAAATATATTATGTAAACACAAACTTTTATTTTGGATGTGATTAATCGTGATTAATCTTTTGACAGCCCTAATATAAATATATACATTATATTATATATAAATATATACATATACATATATATATATATATATATATATATATATATATATATATATATATATATATATATATATATATACACACACACACACACAGAGTACAAAATTAGAAAACACAACACTTGTTTTTGCCCCCATTTTTCATGAGCTTAACTCAAAGATCTAAGACTTTTTCTATGTACACAAAAGGCCTATTTCTCTCGAATATTGTTCACAAATCTGTGTTAGTGAGCACTTATCCTTTGCCGAGATAATCCATTCACCTCACAGGTGTGGCAAATCAAGATGCTGATTAAATAGCATGATTATTGCACAGGTGTGCCTTAGGCTGGCCACAATAAAAGGCCAAGGTCGACAATTATTTTGTCATTAAGATCGACAATAAGGACTACTCGGTGCTGACTGTGAACACTGTGAAAAGCTCCCCATGAGAACGCTCCGATCCCGCCGAGCGCTCTTCGAGGAGGGCGCTTCGGCTCGCGTTCCCCAGGGTGCAGGTCCCGCTGCTGCCGAGGCACAGCGAAGGCTTATGTCCTGGGGATCGCAGAAGGATCTAGCGGAGGGGTTAGAGACGGGTGATCCCCTATCTCTGCCTTTACCCGCTAGATCTGACGCTTCAGCTGCCAAGTTAGAAGCACGCTCTGCGGTTTCTTCTGCTCGCGCTGAAGCGCAGGCTCAGCGTCATTCCAGCTCTGAGGAGTTGGATGTGGTGAGCCTGGACTATTTAGATGAGGTTTCGCCGCCTTATTCACACGCTAACGAGGAGCTTTTGGAGGTTGTGACTCGCACTGTTGCCAGGCTGCAAATAGACTGGCCAGCGGAGATACAGGAGGTTCGTCAGCCGAGTAAATTAGACGAACGCTTCTTACCATCTAGATCGCAACCTCCAAAGCGGGGCTTGCCGTTTTTTCCTGATCTTCACACCGAGGTGTCTAGATCATGGATTAAACCGGCATCATTTCGGCCATTCAACCCCACAACGGCTGCATATTCAAACATTGTGGGGTTGAAGCAGCATGGTTATGCGGTGATGCCGCGGGTAGAAGAGACGCTCGCGAGCTATCTCTCTCCCGAGTCTGCGTCATCGCTTAAAGCCCCGCAGCTGCCCACGAAGCCGGTTAGAACAACGTCGGCTTCAGTGGGTAGGGCATACTCGGCAGCAGGTCAGGCGGCCGCCTGTTTACACACTACGGCGGTTCTTCAAGCATACCAAGCCGACCTGCTGAAAGACATTGATGATGAATGTGAAGAAGTGGGGAGGGAAACGATTGCGGAGATCAGGAGAGCTGCCGATTTGTCTCTTCGGGCTACCAAGGAGACGGCCAAATCCATCGGCCGTTCTATGGCAGCCCTGGTAGCCACGGAGAGACATTTGTGGCTGAATTTGTCTGACATTTCAGAGAGGGACAAAAAGTTTTTGTTGGACTCTCCGATCTCCCCTGCTGGCCTCTTCGGCGACTCAGTTAATGCAGTCGTCGAGAGGTTCCAAGAGTCCAAAAAGCAGGCGGCAGCGTTTCATAAATTCCTCCCCAGGAAATCTCATGTCTCTGGGGCTGCTGGGCGGGAGCAGCCCCAGCCGAGTACGTCCTCCTCGTATAGAGCGCAACAAAAGGAGAGTGTTGCTACCCGCGCTCCCCCACAGAGAGACTGGGGGCCGGGGCAGCGCTCTCAGCCGAGGTCTTCCCGAGGTAGAGCGGATCTGAGGACCGTTCTTATCTCTAGGAAGGCCTCGGCGAAGAAGTCCTGACGCCAGACGGGTCAGGCTTTTGATGGCAGTCCCCTCCGAGGGGAAGCGGTGTGCCGAGGCACCCGTCTCCTCTCGGTGCCATCAGGGGGCCGTTCTGCCAACCCTGCCACCTCTGGTGCTTCAGGGCGCAGCGGTTCTCGGCGAGCGCATATCTCCACGTCCGCCCGGAAACGTAGCGGCGCGGGGATGCTCGCTCCCTCCAAGGAGGGCTCAAAGTGGGTCAGTTCGGTTGCTTCCTGCCGGCGCACCGTTTCAGGACACTGGGCTGCCCACGCAACAAAATCCAGAGGCCAGCCTCGAGAGGCTGGTTCCCTTAGTAGATTTTCTGGCAGCGTGGAAACTTCTGCCAAATATCTCAGAGTGGGTCCTGCGTACTATAGAAAAAGGGTACAGAATACAATTCGGGTCACACCCGCCCAAGTTCAACGGGGTACTATCCACAGTAGTAAACTCCGAGCAGGCTCTGGTAATGGAACAAGAGGTACAGACTCTTCTGCGAAAAGAGGCTATAGAAAGGGTCCCTCCCCACAGCAGAGAGTCGGGGTTTTACAGCCGGTACTTCATAGTTCCGAAGAAGAATGGAGGACTGCGTCCTATTCTGGATCTGCGCCAGTTAAATCGGGCGGTAAAAAAGCTAAAATTCAAAATGCTTACGCTAAAACAGATTGTGTGTCAGTTCAGGTCCAGAGACTGGTGTGTCACAATAGACCTGAAAGACGCATACTTTCATGTCTCCATCCTTCCTCAACACAGGAAGTTCCTCAGGTTTGCTTTCGGGGGCGAGGCATTCCAATATCGGGTTCTTCCATTCGGCCTAGCGTTATCACCCCGCACCTTCACAAAATGCGTAGATGCAGCTTTGGCTCCGCTGAGACTCCAGGGCATTCGCGTGCTGAACTACATCGACGACTGGCTAATCTTAGCAGAGTCGGAACAGCTAGCGGCTCAGCATCGAGATGCTGTGCTCGCTCAGATGAAGGTGTTGGGGTTGAGGTTAAACGTAAAGAAAAGTGTGCTATCTCCACAACTGAGTACCACTTTTCTCGGCGTAGTCTGGGACACGAACACCATGAGGGCGCGCCTGGCACCCGCCAGGGTGAAATCGATCCTAGACTCAGTAACCAAGATGAAGCTAGGCCAGTCAGTCACTGTAAAGCAGTTCCAGAGACTGCTGGGTTTGATGGCAGCAGCGTCCAACGTGATACCTTTTGGCCTGCTGTACATGAGACCCCTACAGTAGTGGCTCAAGACCAAGGGATTCTCCCCGAGGGGAAATCCGTTTCGCATGATCAAGGTCACGCGGCGATGCCTACGTGCCTTAGTCATGTGGAAAGATCCTTGGTTCTTGTCCCAGGGTCCGGTGCTGGGGGCTCCTTGTCGCCGCTTAACGCTAACGACGGATGCATCTCTCACCGGCTGGGGAGCGACCATGAGTGGTCGCTCAGCTCAAGGTCTGTGGAGCGACCATCAGCTCTCCTGGCATATAAACCAGTTGGAGCTAATGGCCGTGTTCCTGGCACTCAGGCACTTTCTCCCAGACCTGAAGGGCCATCATGTGTTGGTTCGCTCGGACAACACATCGGTGGTCTCCTATATAAATCGCCTATATAAATGGGGGGGTTACGCTCGCGCCGGCTTTGGAAGTTGGCTCATCGAGTCTTAGTTTGGGCCCAGGGCAAACTGTTATCACTACGAGCAGTATACATTCAGGGGTATCTGAACACGACGGCAGACTCCCTGTCAAGGCAGGGAGTTGTGCCAGGGAATTGGAGACTCCACCCCGAGGTGGTGGAGCTCCTATGGAACTGCTTCGGTCAGGCTCAGGTGGATTTGTTTGCGTCTCAGGAGACAACGCACGGTCCCCTATTTTATTCCCTCACACATCCAGCCCCGCTGGGATTGGATGCTATGGTGCAGACGTGGCCGAGGCTGCGTCTGTACGCCTTTCCCCCTCTGGCGTTGCTACCAGGAGTGCTGGAGAGAATACGCCGGGACGGGGTGCGTCTGTTGCTAATAGCCCCGTTCTGGCCGGGCCGAGTATGGCTTTCGGGCATTGTGTCCCTTCTAGAGGGTCCCCCGTGGGAGATTCCAATCAGGAGGGACCTTCTCTCCCAGGCGTCGGGGTCGATTCTGCACCCGAGGCCGGAGTTATGGAAACTGTGGGCCTGGACCCTGAGGGGGATCAGTTCACAGACTCAGGTCTCTCTGCCGAGGTAGTGGAGACCATGTTGCACTCCAGAGCTCCTTCTACGAGGAGGCTGTATGCCCTTAAATGGAGAGTCTTTGTTGCATGGTGTTCCAACCATTCTCTAAATCCAGTTAACTGCCAAGTCAACTCAGTGCTAGATTTCCTACAAGAAAAGTTCTCTTCGGGTTTATCCCCTTCCACCTTGAAGGTTTACGTGACGGCAATATCTGCCTATCACGTTCATCTGGATGGTGCATCGGTGGGGAGACACCCATGGGTTACTCGCTTCCTTCGTGGTACTCTGAGGCTAAGGCCTGCGGCACGCTCGAGGGTGCCGACCTGGGATCTGGCCATAGTGCTAGAAGGTCTGGCTTTGGCCCCCTTTGAGCCTATTGAGGAGGTGCCGGAGAAATTTCTAACACTAAAAACGGTATTTCTCTTGGCTATTTCTTCTCTAAAGAGAGTAGGGGATTTGCAAGCACTGTCTGTTGCCCCTTCCTGTCTTGAGTTTGCGCCAGGTATGGTGAAAATATTTCTGTTGAAATATTAGATGGATCCAATGTTATACAAATACAAATATAATTGACTCATCAATGGCTTAAAAAACCCATTGTAAACTATTCCAATTATTAAAGTTTATGATCCCAGAAGAAAAGCGGGCTCTGTACTTGGATCCCCTTCGGGGAAAGCCATAACAATATTAAAAGATGTCAATATGGGGCAAATGATCAATGAACATTGGATGGAGAAAGTTGTAGAGTTCTAAGGTATGTACATTGATTAAAGGTCACTCGTTAGAGAGAAAGGCATCCATGTGTCCGGATGGGCATGTGACTAGGGTGACCACCCGTCCCGCTTTGCGTTTTACCGCACAGCATTTTCACCCCTTGTCCCGCACGTCGCATATTGAGAAAATGTCCCGCATTTTCATCTGTCTGTTGGTTTTTAATTATCATATTAAGAAAATGTGCATGCATTCTTTTGCCTTTTTAAGAAAGCATTTTATTTATTTGCGGCGTAGTTTTTCAACCTATAATTTAATAGCGCTTCGTCAGAAGTAACCCGCCTTACACAAATACAACAGCTGTTAATAAATCCTATCCAATGGTTGAAAAGAAAGGAGTAAACACGGTCACTAGTAGGTTGTGACGGCTGTCAATCAAAATGTGGAGTTGTGATTCGTCCGCGTGCGTCCTGCCAGAAAACAAACGGATAATTTGAAATTCTGTAAATAATTTTTTTTACAATGCGACATAATGGCAGCAAAAAAGAGAAAATGTTCTTTTAGTAAAGACTGGGCAAGGACATATACCTGGGTGAGGCCGATAGAAGGGGATACCGAGAGAGTGTTTTGCAGTCTATGTAAAAGCAGCTTTTCTATTTCACATGGAGGAGAATATGACGTTAGGCGTCACAGCACATGCGAATCGCACAAGAAAAGGGAACAACAGAAAGAAACGTCCAAGTCAATGGAATCGTTCCTTTTATCCAAGGAGGATAGCCAGGTTGATAAAATCACAGCAGCTGAGGTAACCAGTGTTTATCACAGTGTGCAGCATGCGCAATCATACAGATCATCCGACTGTGGAAGTAAGCTAGCCCCGGTCATTTTCCCAGACTCTGAGATCGCAAAGAAAATTGATTGAGAATTGATCAACTTGTTGCCAGCTGTGGTTGTATAATTAACATCCTTTCTAAGAATATATACGTTTTTGTTTTAAATATATTCTTAATATCTGTCAATGAACTAATTTCATGTTGTTTTATATTTTATTTGTTCATTATTTATTTTGTTGGATTTTGGAAAGAAAATAAAGACATGATATGTAACATTGTGATGTAATGGTGTTTTCTGGAAGGGACTAAAGAACAAAGTATTTTTATCAGCTGAAAGGCAGAATACAAATGTTTTTATAAAGTTAGATAGACATTATATAACAGTTTCAGGTTATGTTTTAGTGTTGGTAACATGTCCCACGTTGTCCCACACAAACGTAGTAATCGTCCCACATTTGGTTGGTTTTATGGTGGTCACCCTACATGTGACACCGGCACACCCACACCAAAAGGACATCACTTCCTGTGGGGTCTTTGTCCTAAAAGTATTAGGGAATTGGCCAAGAATACTGATTAAAAGACAGTATTCATAGATTTTTGGAACGTCCTGAATGACTGACCACATTTACCACTAACAGACAGAAGTCAAATTGCACAGTATGTAGTATAAAACACTTATTAGGGCCTTTTTACACCTGATCACTTCATGCATTTTCTATGATCAGATAACTATCCATTCGTGTAAAGACTAGGTGTAAATGCCCTCCGAAACACTTTTGAAACACATTTAAATTTGATCACTTAATGCGTCTGACCACATCTTGAAATGATTTAAGGCAAAACTGGAATGCGGAGTTAAAATGTGCTCTTTTCTCATCCCAAAGTCTATAACTATTATATAATATAATTTTACAATTTCATATAAAATAAAATAAAATAAATATTTGAATATTAATACACTCTTAAAAAATAATGGTTCTTAAATGGTTCTTTGGAGGGGTGTATAGTTCCATGAAGAACCTTTAATATCCAAAGAACCCAAAATGGTTCTTTAAAGTACCTTTCACAAAATGGTTCTTCAGGGAACCAAAAACCCCCCCTTGACTCACTATCTCATGTCATCTTAAAAAAAAATCTGGATTCCTTCAGAGGGACACAAGAAGAAACGGTACATTAAGTTGCGCATTAGCTACACTGTTTTTATGCTGTTGGAAGATTTATGGAGTGGTGGGTGATGGCCTGGGGCTCAGCAAAACTGTATTAGCAGCAACACCTTTGCTGTTACAGCTTATGAAGAACATCCTGACATTCCCCAAAACTGCTGAAGAAATCCAGCTGGCCAAACAACAGTTCTACAGTATTGCCAACATCCCCAGAGTGATTGGCATCGTTGATGGCACCCTTACCCCAATGTCAAGCCCTTTGGTAAATGAGACCTTGTACATTTTCAGGAAGGGCTATCCAGCCATTAATGTTCAAATAGTGTGTGATCACCAGGGGGTGTTATCTGACATTATGGCAAAATGAACATTACCATTGATGTTGCCATTAGACACCAAAAAGCAAAAAATATGGTAAAATAAGGTAATATTGCACGATAAAGCTAATATCTCAGGAATAGGCGAACGCATCAAGTTTAGTGAGATTCATGTACTTTACGCGGTGAGGAATAATCCTGGAATAATTTACCTCAGAAAAAGAGCTGGTTGCAGTTTCATTTCGAGGAGCAATGGATCCAGCAGAGGATTGTGATGGGTACATTTATTTTTAAATTCTTTATTCTAATCACGATATAGACTAGAGTCTGTGAATATAAAACCACAAAAAGACTGTTCAAATATGAATCCTGCATGTTCTGCGTGTCTCTGTGTGAATGAATGGCGCTGACACAGCAAAGCAAAAGGCGCCACAGAAACCAAATCTGAAGCAGCAATAAACCACTTTTTAATGCTGTTCTGAAGCAGCATAAATACATTTACACATTAATTAAAATTGTCGGAAACATACCTTTTTAAAATAACTAAACTACAATTTTAAATTTTAGTTTTAACAAAAACAAATGTTAAAAATAACAATATAAACACAAAATAAATAAAAATACGAAATTTTTAATTTATTTCCTGCATATGCTACAGTGTATCGTGCGCTGGGCGGTTTGTCACAATGTTAGCTTCTGTGGTATTGACTTTTATTACTTTTTCTTAACCAAATTGTTCCAATTGGAAAAAACACTTCAAATGAAATTATAAATTACTGCATCGGGTACATCACGGCTGAATTAAATGAGGTGAAATTTGTTTCAAAGAGCCAGAAAGTCACTCTGGCACAGACACAACAAACGAAAATTGATACTAGTGTTAGCTTTCCAGAGACAGCAGATTTCACCAGACTGTCATGTGTGGGTGAAATGTAGTCCGTAAGGAGATGTTTTTTGGAATGTAACGATACACAATTAGTGACACATTTTTTTCCCCAAAGTGATAAAATACATACATAGATACATATATGTACTTTTACTCACACACAGACACACACACACACGTGTAAGTTGTTCCATATTACAGTGTATTATTAGTAGATTGAGCCAAATGTTTACTGAAAGTTTTGATCTGTCTTTCTTTCTTTCTTTTTGCTGTAGTTATTAGTGCAATGAGAATTAATTGCTCCTGATATTTAGATATAGTTAATGTGGATAAGTCTCCAACACTACTTTAACAAGAATCTCTGATAGCCTGCCTACAACCTCCAACCAAAAGTGTTGGATGTAGTGGCAGTCCCAGAAAGCATGGAAATAATTATCTTTTTTTTTTTTTTTTTTTTTGGACAATGTGTGCATTTATTATTGTCTGTGAATCCCATCTGGTGTAGTTTGTACGTTGTAATATGTATTCTATGTAGCAGTTTATACTGAATCAGTTGAATTTTACTGTTGAATGACATGGAATATATATTATTGCAAACTGTTTGCCAATTAACGTTCTCTTTGCCAGTGTGTCCATTTTTGTATAGGAAAAGCTATTGATTTGTCTGTGGATATAAATTATTTAAATATTTGTGACAGTAATTTCTTTGGTTTTAAGAATAAAAGGGCTTGATAAAGAGGGGGATGACAGTTTTTTAAGTTCTTTGACCCGACCGATTTTCTTAAGATTTCTCTCAATTGTATGTACTGAAAGTGAGCTTGGTTTGGAATATTATATTTTAGTTGGATTTGGTCGTAAGGTCATAAACAGGCCATCAGTATATAACTGACCCAAGATGGTTACTCCTTTCTTATTGTATGTTGGAAAATGAATTAATTTATTATTGATGAGAAACATAGGATTATGCCATAGGGGTGTATTATTTGATAAATCCCAGCTATAATCGAATTCCTTGTGAATGTTCCTCAAGGCATTCATTGTGGTAGAAATAGTGATATTGTTTTTATAACTAGGATGCATTTTCAAAGATTTGTCTATAAATGGTAAATATTGAATATCTAATGGTTTCAAAAACATTTTTTTGAGGGTTCCTTTTGGGGATTAGAAAACAGAAAATATGAATATGTTATGAATAAAAAACAATTGAGAAGCATGATAGAAAACCAGAAGTAGCAACAGATATTTTATTCTAACCATAGAGAGTATACATTGCAGGTCCAATGATAAATGTATATTAACTGTTGAGAGAAAAAAATTGGTGTCCCAAGTCCTCTGTATTGTTTTCGCTTCTGCAAAATTGATTTTATACAAGGCTTTTTGTTTTTCCAATAAAATTTAATGATTTCACTGTCAAGAGAGAAGAACCAGCCTGCTGGTGGAGCTACAGGAATCATGGAAAATAAGTAATTTATCTTTGGGAGAATGTTCATTTTAATGGTTGATATGCGACCGTTCAGGGAGAGGGGCAGTTTGTTCCATCTGCCAAGGCTGTTTTTAATTTCATTCAAGAGAGGAATATGGTTTTGATCACACAAGCTGTTTGTATCAGGAGAGAGGTGGATTCCAAGGTATTTAAGTGTTTAAGAGTTATAGGCAAAATCTCGGATTTGGCACATTGATAGAGTAGCCAGACACTCTGCTAAAACTATTAATGAGACTATGTACTGATGGTAGGGAGAATGATGGATTTGTAATATATAAGATTGTCATCGCCGTATAGTCTTATTTTATAAGAATTTGATTGAATTCCTGAAATAGTGGGGGGCTGCCGAATTGCTGCTGCCGAAGGCTCAAAACAGAGTGCAAATAATAAAGGAGACAAAGGGCATCCTTGCAGTGAAAATGGTTTTGAGATAATTCCATTGGTTACAACTGAAGCTGTGGGAGATTTATACACTATTTTAATCCAATTGGTCAAATTAGTTTTAAAACCGAAATGACCAAGTGTGGAGAAGAGAAATGGTCAAACGCTTTGTCTGCATCTAGTGACGCAATAAAGAAAGGTGGTTTGTTTTCCGGCATATAGTTATTATACTAAATAACAGTGACGCTGATTGGGAATTGGCATCTTAGGATGACTCGAGATCATGACATTTATGTCCTTGGCTAATGAACTCAAACCAGCTCTACAAAGGACGATTACAAACTGGCAAAAGCCAATTGATTACAGACGACAACTCACTGCTATTTGGTGATTTGCTACACCGTGTGAATACAGGACTGTGGCTGAATTGTTCGGCATCTGCGAGGCAACATTAGGTAAACTTATTTGTAAAGTTTGCCGTGGAATTAAACGCCTGATGCTTCAATAATGCATACAGCTTCCATATGGCCCTGAACTTGAACACACATCTGTTTTTGCCAATTGAGGAATGCCTTTTTGCGTGGATGCTATTGACAGTACACATATCATATAATCAAGAGAAAACCCAGAGGACTATCATAATCGCAAAGGCTGGCATTCAATAATACTACAAGGCGTAGTAGATCAGCACAGCACAGCAGTTTCCAACATTGATAATAAATCAGCATATTAGAATGATTTCTGAAGGATCGTGTGACACTGTATTTTCATCAGCCATTACTCCAGTCTTCAGTTTAAAAAATTATATTTTAAAGAGTATTGTATATATATTATATAGAAAACCGTTATCTTAAATTGTAATAGTATTTCACAATATTAATGTTTTTTCTGTATTTTTGATCAAATAAATGTGGGTTATAGGGTGACCAGATGAGTTTGGCTGATATTCCGGACCGGACGGGGGGATGAGTTTTTATTCAAAGATCAACAGTCTGTCATTAGTCTGTAGTCTGTCACAAAAAAACAACATTAAAATCATGAACTCAAATGTCATTGTGAAAAGAAAAAAAACCAATGACTGTTGTAAGTAACAGTGTAAGTAACGTTAATAAGCTTAAACGAAAATAACGAAATAATTGTGTAGTGAAGTATTTTTTGTACACAGTGCTGCGAACAATCAATCACTTCTTTACGCGTGCATCACTGTCCTCCTCACGGCTGCAGCAACTTGCGCTCTCTTCATCAAGGCTTAAAACAAAAAGGGGACAAAAAGGTTGTATTGTCTTTACTTTCATCGCTTAAGGCTGTGGCAATCCATGAATACTTCCCCACCCACTCCTCCCGATACCTGCAGAGGCGTTTTTGCTTTTTAGCAGCGTGTTGGGGTTCCGGTAAGCTACACCAGCCATGTCAACAGAATGAATGAAAATTAGCTTATCAATGCATATCTAGTTTTTTTTTTTTTTACTTACAAAAAAAAAAAGGTGCTGCAGCCAATGAGCAGCCGGCGGGGGCTGGATGCAGGACGACTCAACCTCCGCAGACAGTTTTTAATGTTTATCAGACTAACTACTCAAGATTTTGCTTTAGTATAATTTTCGGGACAATTAGGGCCAGATTCGGGATTCGTGACAACAGTTTAGATTTCGGGACTGTCCCGAATTTTTCGGGACATCTGGTCACCCTAGGGCTTTATGAGCACGAGACTTCTTTCAAAAACATTAAAAATAGTAATGTGTCCAATCTTTTGACCAGTACTGTATATAATTTAAAATATAATAGATATATACAAAATGTTGTTCACATGCTGTGCAATAATACATGCATGAGATCACAAAAATCTTGTTTTGTGTTAAGAGTGGTTTTATATTAAGGTTAATACAACAGTTGCTATGATCCTGTTATCAGTATCCCCACAGATATTTTTTCTTTTATCTCACAGATTTGAGAATCACAGTGACCTGATACTAGCCCACATAAGGCATTCTACATAAATATGGTGAAGGTGAGCTCACTTGCTGGAAGCAGGAGATAGAAACACCAAAGACCTTGGAAATGCCAGGTATGTGATGCATCTTTGAGTAGGATTTATTGTATAACTGTGTACTCAAAATGTGCCTATGGCTCGCAATTTATATTGTTAACTATATTTATAGGTATGTTTTGTCCTCATATTCTTGTAGCTCCCTCTCACCTACCTGACTCTAAAGGCCTGTTCACACCGGGACGATTTTCGCGCGCGTTTATCGCCGACGTTTAACGCCTCGTGACTAAACAATGGGCGCCAATGTGAGTGTGCACACCGACGCGTAAAACGCCAGGCGTAAAAGCGTCATTTTAAAAAAAACGCCTCGGGTTCGTTTTTTTATTTTGACGCGGCGCGTTAAAAACTGGCCGACCAATGAGATCCGCGCTTTTGTTCACGTGCCTGGGGCTGCTGAAGTGACAGTAAAACACGACTTGGTGGCGCTCAAGCACAAAATCGGTCTTGCCGAGCACACATTGATACGACGAAGAAGTAGTAAGTAGACAAAGAAGAAGATGAGCTGCTAATGCTGCTTGCCAGTGAGCAAAAAGTGTGTGAATGGTTTTGGCCATAGACATAATATATCTGTGGTTTTGGCAAGCACGTAAATACTGTCTCTCTTCTTCTTCTGTGTGACAAGCGAGTGTCAGAAGCGTAAAGTGCCGCAGCACCACCTTGTGTACCAGGAGCACATCTACTAAATGTGCACGTTCACTCGGCGCAACGCCAGTGGAAATCGCTTGGGTGTGAACACTCAAGACGCGCCGAAAAACGTCACGAAAAACGCTGGCGATAAGCGCACGCGATATTCGTCCCGGTGTGTACAGGCCTTAAGGCTCATCCATTATGAGGCTCATTATACGGTTCTTTGTCTTCTCAGGTGTGATTCACATCATTATTCATGATCATTCACACCCCCACGCATATGTCCTTTGTAAACAAAAAGCGTCGTACAAAATTTAAATCAATATATTCTTTTATGTGAATGAGTAGGCACAATGATTTTCACATAATTTTGAAGCAAGAACTCTAGGCAACAACATCCATTAGTCAAAAGTCTTGTACATTTACTGTTTTGTGGCCCTTATTAATATTTTTATTTTCAATAACCACACAAACGTTATTCTCTCAGAAATACAAGCATGTACATAGATGTTGCTCACATATTATTGTAGCCCAGTTTATGCTGGAAACAGTGTAATGACACTTTTACCATTGATATATTATATGTAACTGAACCCCCCCCCCCACCCCCCACAAATGTCAGACTGAGGCAGGCCCCAAAACTGCCTCAGACCCCAAGGGGTTAAACTATGATTTTAAATTTGTTAGCTTTTGTCCAGATGTCACAGAACATTTTGTCACCTTCCCTCCTCAGCCACGTGAACTCATGCTCCCACCTGGTACTCCCTCCTGGGTGCTTGGTTGCCCCCTAACAGCTGTCGGTGACTGATAAATGTTGTCTATTTGCCCTTCATTCTCCACTGCATCAGTTCCTCTTTTTTCATCTTTATTAACAAAATCACAACTATTTGGCCGTTTCAACAAACTTCTCACACTCAGCTGCTGTGATATTTTTGCATCTGTATGCAGCGGTGACAAAAATGAGACAATACAAGATAATTGCCAATTAAGATGTGCAGTCGCCATCAACTGGACAAGAGTGGGAATTACAGTTACAATAAATCACCCTTAGCGTAATGTCAAAATGAGCTTATTCTAAAAAGTGTCTGGACTTAAACAAATCTAAATACATGAAACTGTTGTAGGCCAGTAAGAGCTGTGCGTGTAAACCTCACTCCCCTGATCTCAAGAGGCGCTCTAGCGACTGAGATACAGTAGATGCTGTGTTTGTACAAGCTTACATAGTAGAAGAGAAATCATCCATTGTATTTCAGCAGGAAGCTTTGGAGTCCTGTTGCAGGCGGAAGCCTTGAAGAATCTCCCCTTCCAAACTTTAACCTGCAGGCTCTTCGATGGCACTTCCCATCCAGTCCAAAGTGACATGAGCTTCTGCAGCTGATCTGTGGTAGCTGTATGGACAAATAATTGCACACAAACAACTCTTAACACTTTGTAAGGTTGTATGCATTAACAGTCAGTTTCAAACAGAAATCAACAGTAAAAAATAGTCTTATATTGAACAGTTTGAACAATAATTTTACAGTATTTTACAACCCAAAACAAAATATGATTGTTGCCAATTTGACTTACAAAGTATTCAGTAAAAGGAGCTAAATATAAATGTATGATACAGGTGTGGGTGTGGGTGTGTGTGTGTGTGTGTGTGTGTGTGTGTGTGTGTGTGTGTGTGTGTGTGTGTGTGTGTGTGTGTGTGTGTGTGTATATATATATATATATATATATATATATACACTTACATACATACATACATACATACATACATACATACAGGTGAGGGTCATATAATTAGAATATCATCAAAAAGTTGATTTAGTTGATATATTTAAGTCCATTCAAAAAGTGAAACTTATATTATATTCATTCATTACACACAGACTGATATGTCTCAAATGTTTATTTCTTTTAATTTTAATGATTACAACTGACAACTAAGGAAAATCCCAAATTCAGTATCTCAGAAAATTTGAATATTGTGAAAAGGTTCAATATTGAAGACACCTGGTGCCACACTCTAATCAGCTAATGAACTCAAAACACCTGCAAAGGCCTTTAAATGGTCTCTCAGTAGTTCTGTAGGCTACACAATCATGGGGAAGACGGCTGAGTTGACAGTTGTCCAAAAGACGACCACTGACACCTTGCACAAGGAGGGCAAGACACAAAATGTCATTGCAAAAGAGGCTGGCTGTTCACAGAGCTCTGTGTCCAAGCACATTAATAGAGAGGCATTCCTTGTGTAAAGCCACTCTTGAACAACAGATAGTGTCAGAAGCAGAATGGTATCCCTGTTCTTAATTGGCCAGCAAACTCGCCTGATCTTAACCCCATAGAAAATCTATGAGGTATTGTGAAGAGGAAGATGCGATATGCCAGACCCAACAATGCAGAAGAGCTGAAGGCCACTATCAGAGCAACCTGGGCTCTCATAACACCTGAGCAGTGCCACAGACTGATCGACTCCATGCCACGCCGCATTGCTGCAGTAATTCAGGAAAAAGGAGCCCCAACTAAGTATTGAGTGCTGTACATGCTCATACTTTTCATGTTCCTACTTTTCAGTTGGCCAAGATTTCTAAAAATCCTTTCTTTGTATTGGTCTTCAGTAATATTCTAATTTTCTGAGATACTGCATTTGGGATTTTCCTAAGTTGTCAGTTATAATCACCAAAATGAAAAGAAATAAACATTTGAAATATATTAGTCTGTGTGTAATAAATGAATATAATATACAAGTTTCACTTTTTGAATGGAATTCGTGAAATCAATCAGCTTTTTGATTATATTCTAATTATATGACCAGCACCTGTATATATATTAAAATGGCAATTTTACCTTTCTGAATGTATTCGAAAATAAATTGAATTTGATGAGCGAAAACCTCAGGGCAAATCGGTGTATCCAACATCAGTGAAGTCAAAATGAACAAGGTAAGAAATAAAATAGGCATCAAGATTAGCACATTCACAGCATGTTGCATCATCCTATTAAAACAGTGTGGTGTTCAGAAAATCCAGGAAGGTCCCACATTACAGCAAGTCTGGTGACGTTCTCCATTTCTTCCTCTGAAAGGTTATAATTCCCTTCTAGCTGATATAAATCAAATACTGGGAACACAATTTCTACACAAAATGGGGAATTTGAGGCACAAAATCCCTTTTAGTATTATTGTTAGGTTAGATTACTTTTTCCTGTATGTAAATCGCTGACCTTTCTAGTAGCAATTATTGCTTCTGGTGTTTTTGATTCCAGACAGAAGGAGAAACCTTCCTATGTGCATCAACTCTGCACCACTACAACTCCCTCCCTTGAAGCTGTGGAAATGTACTTTGGAGAGTTTCTGTGAACGGACTCTCATTTTGCTCTCTCTGCACTACTTGGCAATGGCATCTATTGGGCAACAGTGTGCAATATCGTCAATTTAATATAACCAAACTCTGCTAACACACTGTTTACAATCATTCATGAACATTTTTATAAGCAGTGGTTTTACCTCTCGAAAGTGTTAAGCGTTCGACTCCTGTCCTGAGAAGAGCAACTCTAAATGTGGATGTCATATTTCTCCTCTGTGCCCTCCTGTTCATTGCGAAACATTTCAAACCTTGAAATGAAATTAAATATACTTTATTGTCCCATGAAGGGAAATTTGAGATGTACTTTGTAGCCAGCAGTGAGCAAAACCTGATACATTATACAATTTTATACCATAGTCATTCATTATAAATAAACATTCATGATTCAACCATAATTCATTCACACAATACATACCATACACATGAAAAATAGCTAAAGCATCACACACAATTCAACAAGTTTCCTTTTACTGCAGCCACAGCTGCGCCACAACAGAAGCAACGATCCGCTCCGGGTTTTCCGCGCATTTGTGTAGTAGGCTAATGTTACCTTTTGAGTTCTCTGACCACGGAAAGCAAATTATTCGTGTTTTTTTGGTGCAAATTTTACACGAAAGAAAACGCAATAGCATAAATGGTTCTTGAAAAATCTTACCAACAGTATGACAAATTTATTTCAGGTGAGGTTCAAAGAGAATACAAAGTGTTTTACATTTAAACCCCACAAAACTATATTAATTATATTATATTATTATATAATTATATTATATTTTAATAGTATGAACATTTTATAAATAATATATTAATAACGAAAATAATAATAATAAAAAAAAATTGATCATAAATTTACAAGAAAAAAATAAATCACATTCATCATGGAAAAAACGGGGCACGGATTTGCCAGCCCAGGGTTGACTGTAGGCTATAAAAATGTAAATAAAATGCATTATAGCTTAACTTACTCACCAAAATAGGCTATGATTATTTGTACACAAAACATGCCAATGTGTGCAGCTGACCCATGCTCTCAAATAAATCAAGGAGATCTGCGGGACTTCAAAATCAGTGATGGTATACATTACAGTCCGTTCGTTTTTACCCGGGACAGATCAAATAGCGTTCCGTGACTGTGCGTTAAGCTGTATGCGGGAATTTTGAAAATGACTTTGTAGGTATGTTAATTAATACATTAATTTATTCTCCTCTGTCAGCCATTGGGGTTTGAAAAACGCTATTAAAACTACAGATGTTTTATCTTGTGCGGTTTGCTGGTTATTCTGACTAGGCTACTAGTACGCTCTCTGACCATCCAATCAAAGGACGTGGAAATGCCGATGTTATTGTACGCCAGCTAGATGGCCCTGCTGTCGCCAACTCGAAGTGGTTATTGTTGAAGAATTATTTTTCTATAAAAATTACTTCACAAAGGATCATTGATTTCAGAAGAGGCTTTATTCATCCCAACCACCGCAACAAAGCCTGTTGGCCACCGGCCCTCCTTTGCCACTGTATTTTCTGTCATATATATACCATAGTTGTCTTCCTATTATGGTATCACTCTTCAACCATCTGGCTCACATATCACCACATTCTAAGTTCTTATTCTGTCCTGTGGCTCTAAAGGGCTTTCTCAAAGTCATCACACATTTGAACACCCTTGAAACGTCAGCACACATTTGAACATAATAGTGTCTTTTCATTAGCCTAAAACTGCTAATTTTTAAATAATAAAATCTTCTACATTCCCCCCTCTTGGGCTAACCTAAACCCCACCTTCACTAACCTTTTCCCAGATGTGTAGTTTCAGAATCCAGTTTTTTCAGTTATGCTACCTAATGACTTAATCTAGTCATTGGTAGTGAAACTGAGTGAATTATTTTATGCAACCACACTCCGGAGGAATATTAGAACCAAACATCTCCCTCCAGATTTTGCTTTGTTCTCTTTTTCAGGAATGGAGTAAAAGATTCTAATTTCCCTAATTCCTATGTTTTATCATCAATACATTGTTATAAGTGCGATCATGCAATTTGTTCAGCCTTGCCTGTGGTTGTCACAGTTATGTTGAATAATCAAGCATCAAATCATGCATCATACTATTAAGTTCTTTTTATATCATAGTCATCTTCTTCAACCCAGATACTTTGCGCATCGTAGAGGGTCACCCTTTGGGGAGGGGTTAGGCTAGCACATACACCCAGGGTCTGGCTCATAATTCATCTTTTTCGTCCTCATTGGAGGTACTTGAATCAACTTCCAATGCTTGCAAAATCCAGTTTGATTTATCAGGCCAGTCCTTATTATCGCTTAGGTTTTCATTGTCCTTAATACCCTCAGATACACCTGGTCACCTGGGACAACTGGACAAGATGTTTCTGTCTCCTTACTGGGCTGCTTTCTTTTTTCCTGCAAATATATAGCTTTATGTATTGCAGTTAGTTTCCTCATATAAGATCTTAATTCCATTTGCAATTGTTCTATAGGTGGTCCTTTGTAGGGACCTCTGCAATATGGTAAAGGCATGGGTCGACCTGTAAGCATTTCATGCGGTGTTAAATGCATGATTCTGTTAGTTTGCATGCGACAACTCATTAGTGCAAGTGAGGCCTATAAATGCAACCAAGTCTTTGTTTTTTTCTAAGTTGCTGCAATACTTGTTTTACAGTTTTTTTAATAAACGCTGACCCGTTATCTGAACTTATTTCTGATGGTATTCCAAATCTAGGAATGACCTCTTTTGTTAGAAATTTGATTACTGTTCCTGAACCTTCATCTGAAGATGGTACTGCTTCTACCCATCTGCTAAATCAATCAATTATCACAAGCATATGTTGCTGTTCCCTTTCTAACATTGTATTTGGCACATATTTCACATGTGGACAGAAAATTGTCTACCATTGCATATAAATATGGAGACCAATATCCTTGCTGTTTAATTTTTCGTATTACTTCCCCCCATGCGCAGTGATCAAATCCCTGCGCATCTGAAATGAGAATGTTCAAAAGTGCTGTTGGTGCAACAATCTGTCCTTCATGTGAACGCCAAATATCATTTTCATCTTTTTTGGCCCCCCTTTGATGCCACATAGAGTGTTCATAAGGGCCTGCTTGCTGCTGTATTCGAACAATATCTTCCAGTTGTGGTTGTGGTTCTATCAAAACTACTGGAGTAAGTATCGCCACTAAACATCGTTAAATAGCTCACTCTCAACAGTCTCTATTGATTGGGATTTTGCTATCATTTGTGTTTGTACTTTTTGATTTATAATTATTTCTTGAGGAATTCCCATTAATTTTGTTTCACACATGACTTTTATCAACAGAGTAAAAAATTAATGGATTTATTGTTGAATTCCACTGGCATTGTTCAGCTTTTTTTCATCATTGACCCTAAATCTTTGGCTTCCCAATTCTTTCCTGTATATAAAGATACACGTGGAACAGAATTTGGTACATTGAACCAACATTTTGTAAATTAATTTTCAGTTATTTTCATTGCTGCTCCCTGTTTACCTGTTATGATGTATTTTGAGGTAATCTCAAATTTTCTTTTCTATTTTCTCATCTCTCTCATCGTCATATATCATAGTACAGTGAAATCCTGACTTTGGTAACTGAGCTTCAGAAATCTGCACTTCAATAAACATTAATGATTTGTCTTACATCATTTTCTATTTGTCCTATCCAGTATACATTTGCTTTTGGTTCAGAAATCATCATTTGAGTTCCTATTCCTTGTAAGTCTATATACACTCCTTCTGGAGAACACCAAATTTGAAGTCCTAATTTACATAATGCATCTCTTCCTAACAAGTTTACAGGAGTTTGATTTGATACAAGAACTGGTAAGGTCACACTTTTATTTTTAGTCTGTAAGCAAACTGGAGCTGTCAAATGAATTAACTGCATTTGTCCCCTGTCTTTGCAAATTTTCCAGACAAGGAGAGGTGTGAGGCATAATTTGAATTTACACATGTATACACTGCTCCAGTATCAACTAACATGGGTGTGTTTTTACCCTCTATTGTTACTTTTAACATTGGATCTTGATCAGCATTATTTGTTAAAATTGGAAGCTGATTTTCCCCTATAGGATTCTCTTGATAGGGTCGTTGCCAACCCCCCCACCTTTCACCCCGAGTGACTGTTGCCATGGATTGTTTGGGCAACTGGTTTTGTTATGTCCAGGCTGTCCACAACCCCAGCATAGAGGAAGATTTTTGTCTTTTCCTCTCTATCCTCCTTGCTGTGGATTTCTTTTCCATCCTGCTGGTCCTTGTTGCTGAGCATACTGAGACTAGATTAGTTTTACATGGGGAGGTGGGGGTAAAGTAATTTTACCTTAGGACGTCTGTAATATGAATGGCCAATTCGCATAGGATAAGACATTTCAGTAAAACTAGCAGAAGTGGGAGGGGTAACTCACTTTACGCACCACAGTTACCTCCTTGTCGTCATGTGCGTATGACGTTGCTTCCTGTTATCACGTGAGCAAACACACAACATGGCGCCAACAAGAAAGACGCGAAACTGGAGCAGGGAGGAAAGCTGTGTTTAATATCGGTTTGGGGAGAACGTCGGTTTCAGAGGTAGTTTGAGACCATGGTGCATAATCACACTATTTGGGAACAGATTTATTGAGAACTTGTAAGTAAATGTCCCAAAGTTGAGGAAGATTTTGGAGAGTGGGGAAAACTGAAGGATAGAATCGACTACCCAAAAAAGGCGGACTGGCACTGATCCGAAGAAGTCCCCATATTATGAAGAAATGGATGCAGTATTGGGTAAGAATAATTTGTGTTCAGCTATTTCTCTGGTAGCCATTGGCTTCCTACAACATTATAGGAGTAAACGTTTCTCTCCTTTAGGTTGCCGACCAATAACAGATCCGGGCGAGGATCATATGGATAATCGAAGTTCGGAGGATGAGCGGAGGATATATTTAACAATGTTAAATAGATAGATAGATAGATAGATAGATAGATAGATAGATAGATAGATAGATAGATAGATAGATAGATAGATAGATAGATAGATAGATAGATAGATAGATAGATAGATAGATAGATAGATAGATAGATAGATAGATAGATAGATAGATATGCTTCAAAATGTCTTCAAAATGATTTTCCAGCATGAAGCTGCTTCAGGTGGGGACTACATGCGGTACGAGAGGGACCGATTGGAATGGAAGGAAGCTGAGAGGAACCTTCTGAGGTTCAATTTGGCCCCCCTGCTCCAAGTGCCACACCTGTGTCTCACCCAAAACAGCAGTCTCATCCCCCCTCTCTTCCATAAAGTGGACATTTTTCAAAACTGCTTTCCTTAAACTTTATTAAAGAAGAAAGAGTTTTATTTTTTTATTGGTAAAGTATGTATATATATATTTTTTTTATTAAGCATTTGCACAAAACTTTGAGAACAAGCTGTTTAAGCTTTAAGAACAAAGTTGTAATGTTCGAAAGAATATGTAAGTTTTATTACAGCTGCCCAGTTACATAACTTTGTTTTCAGAAGTTGACAATATAGGCTACTTGTTCCTTTGTGTAGTATTATTACAACTTGTACAAAAAAGTGAATTTAACAAAAGATACAACCTAAGCTATTTTTTCTTTTCCTGAAATAACTTTATACAGTTCTATCAAGTCTTCACAACTTGTAGAATCTTGTTGAATGTTGAGGTATTCCTGAGTTGTTTTGGTCACTTTAGCACTGTAGCATTTTGTTGTGAATTTCTTGTCAGGGTTTTTATGACAACTTGTTAATAAAAACCTCTAAAGCCTTGCGGATTTGTTCTCCCTCATTGACTTCATGGAGTGATGTTTGAAGGGCATCATCATCCTGTGGCTGCTCAAGTTATTTCACAACTCTCTGAGTGTGGTGTGGTGTCGATGAATTGCACATTTAAAGCTATGGTCTACGATTTCAAAGATTGTTCATTATTAATAACCTCGTTTAGATGCTGGTTATGGTTCTTAGGTAGTACAATCCTAACATTATGAAGAGAAAAAAGAATGAAAAAAATCCATTCACTCTATTGGGTGTACACCCGCAGAGAAATTGACCAATGTAAGCTGTCCGGCCGGACAGCTTACATTGGTTTACTGCTCTCATCCAATCCCCTGCTCCACTCGCGTCTTCACCCACTGCACCGCACCCCACCCCTCCTGCGACATGAAATTTCGCGGAAAAGTAGGCAGCGTCAACTCAGCAATGGAGAAAAACCAACAAACAGACAGCAGCAAGTGGCCTCTGCTCGCCCCAACAGTCAAGGTTGGAAGAAAGAGAAAGTCAATTGAGGAAAAAGCAGAGATTAAAAACAAATGTGAAGAACGCCGGACTCAAAGCCGAATCAATATAGGGTCCACCATTGCCCGTTGGAGGAAGCTTCAGAGAAACCTTGGACTTAAAACCGACGCTGACTTTTTGTTGAGACGGTAAACATCTATTTATACTTTTATGGTGTGGTGTATTGCATAAATAGCTTTTTATCAGTCTGACAACATGATCATGCTGCCGGTCGGCATTGGAATGTTAGCCGTTTAGCATCGCCTATCACGGGTCAAAGTAATTATATTTATTGAAGTGCTTGACTATTTCAATAGGCCTAACGTTAGCGGTTTTCTGTTCGAGCCGATAGAACATTGCATGTGTTGCTAATCTTGCGTGGGCGTGAACTCAAATCGCACATGGTACATCTCTGTTCCGATGTTTACTGCTGCTTGACTGCCAGGGTTGCCAGGTTTTCACAACAAAACCCGCCCAATTGCTACTCAAAACTAGCCCAATCTCGTTTCAGGGGGGCATCTCCAGTAAAAATCGCATTTGAGGGTTAAATATGTGTTTTTTTGGCATGGTTGCCTACTAAAATTCGCATTCCTGGGGCTAAATATCACATAATTGGGGTCGCTTCAACCCGCGGACATGAAAAACAGCCCGCAGCAACTGTGTTGAAGTAGCCCAATTCCGCGGGAAAACCGCAGACTTGGCAACACTGTGAGTGACGTTCAGGTCGTTTCCCGGTGGGAGGGATCAGGTAGCACAGAGGGGAGGGGTGTGCGTGTGGAGGGGCGGGATGAGTTTTTTTTTTAATTTAGGCTTTCTCGACTGATTTTCAACATCGTAGACTACAGCTTTAAGTTCTCACAGAAGTTGTGTAGCACAATACATGCTGTGACGATGTATTTTATGTTTCTTGTCCTCGAGTCATTCCTTTTCATCAGAGTCCGCCATCTGCCCTTAAGGCATCCAAATGCGTGCTCCACATGGATGCTTGCCCGACTCGGGTGCTCGTAAAGCAATTGCTGTGCCTTCAGGGAAAGGCTTCATAACATTCTTGTTAAGACTGTATGCAGAGTCGGCCACAATCACTACAGGTATATCAACCCCGTTAATCTTTCGTGTAATTTTTGGAAAAAAATTATCCGTTTTCAAGATTTTGTGAGAGATAATAACATTCAAAGACGAAAGCATCGTGGCATTTCCCTGGCCAGCCAACATCAAAGTCAAGGAACTTGTAATTGCTGTCTACAAGGCCTTGAAGAAGTACGCTGTACCAACCTTTACGGTTGTGGTAGTCAGTGTGGTATGCTGAAGGTGCAATGATGGGGATGTGTGTGCCATCTAGGGCACCCCCACACATCGGAAATCCACTCTTTCTTTCAAAGCCATCAATGATGCGTTGCATTTCTGCTTCATTTTTTGGCCTTGTGACATATTTCTTCCTAATTTGGCAAAGTGCCTTGCACATCTACCAAAATATGTCACATGCTGTGCTAGTACCAATTCCAAATAAATTGGCGACATCATGGAACTCCATATTGCTCGCCAATTTATAGAGAGTGATGGCCATTCTTTTTTCCAGGGGTACAGGACCTTTCATTACAGTTATTTGTGGGTGAATGAGAGGGGTAAGGTCATTGCAAAGTTGATGAAATGCTGTTTTTGGCATCCTGAAATTGAGGTACCAGCCATCATCATCAAAATGTTGTACATCCATTTCCCAGAAATGGCCGTTTCTGAAGATTGTCTTTGATGGAGCATGGCATACAGCATCAGCTGAAGAGTAATATTGAGAACTATTAAGAACATAAACCATGAGAATATAAAATATTATCAGCAGGATCATTAACCTTCAATAACATGACCATTGTATGTATATATATTTTTTATATTTTTTTTTATATATTTATATATATATATATATATATACATACATATATATAAAATATATTTATTTATTTTTTATTTAATATATATAGTATATTAAATAAACGCAAAAAAACAGAGATGAAAACTAAACTTAAGTAAGAAATTTACTTTTGCTATGGTTAAATAAATGTTTAGTAATATCTTCCAGAGGTTTTTTTAATTTTGGCGCTAAATAATGTTGATATGACAACTAGTAAATACAAGTTTCGTCATGGCATGTGTGTAAAGTGTTAAACCATGCGTGTTACAACTAACCCCGCCGCGCTCCCCTATATGCATGTTATATAAAACAGTTAGGTCCAGTCTAACGATTCTGATGGGATTGTGTTGGTAATAGACACTTACTTGGAGCTAAAAGAAGTGTTGTGCCTCTAATAAGTGCTTTCAATCTTCTTTTTGCTCTAAATGGTGTGCAGAAAATACCGGAGTTTTGCCAGAGTTGTCCCACCACCTACAATGCAACCGAGTGGTTCTTCAAGCGCCTCCATGCTTGGAAAACGCGCCACAAACTACATTTAAACAGGAAATGACAGAATTTTACCGTACATTTTTACAGCGGGTCTATTAGTATTACCGAAGGTCACTTTTCCGGACCTTTTTACAGAAGGTAAAAGTCTCCGTAATCTTTATTGACATTGTCCGTAATGATTACCGAGATGGCACATTCAGACGGGACTAAAATCACAGAGAACCTCTGGTAATAATTACTTTACCCTCATCTCCCCATGTAAAACACTCCAGTCCGAATAGGGCTCTAGATGACCAATACCAGCTTTGCTATAGCCTCATACGTAAGGAATAATTGACAACGGGCCGTTCAATTATTAGAACAATAATGCACACCCGACGCGAAGCGGAGTGGCCGTTACACCTCGGGTGTGCATTATTATTCTAATAATTGAACGCCCCGGAGTCAATTATTCCGCTTATACTACGGTTACCACACCTCAAGACATCGATCCGAAGATATATTTAAAGGGGTTCGTCCGGTTTTTGTACTTAAATCGCTATTGTGAGTAGGACTATTTCTTCCCCGTCTCATCCAACGGCTCTTTTGTTAGTTCCGAAACATCATTTTAAAGCTGTTAACGAAGGCTTGAGCCGTTGATAGCATTCTACTGCAGTTATTAATAAAGTTATTAGAAAGAGAGAGAGAGAGCGCGAGTGCTTGTGTGAATTAGGCTACCTCTGTGCGTCTCTAAACAGCGCTGTTATTACCTCACTAGTGAATGTCACGTGTAGCTTTTAAGTTGCTCCACTATATAGGCTAACTGATCAAATCGTCAGGGCAGCGCTGGCACCTTTCTGTGCAAACTGTAGTGCGTGTGCGAGCATGTGTGATTTCAGTAATGAGACAGAAAAGCTTGCCTTTGATGTCCGCTTCCGTCTGTTGGTTTTCATCTGGACTGTCTAATACTGCTGCCACCCAGTTGTTGAACGTTTTATATTCACCGTAAATATTAAGATTAACTTTAGGAAAATCGTCTGTCATGTTGTTGTTTTTTAGTCCTGTAATTTCCGTTATTACAGTTAACTATGCAAAGTGATATGGAACTGTAATGCTGTCAAGAGCTGCCTGGAACTACGTTCGCTGTGCGTCTCCCAGAAAATAATTGCACACCTCAGAACGTTCATCAGCCAATCAGATTCAAGCATTCAACGGCCCCGTAGTATAAATGATAATAATCTGTACAGTATTGTGATCTGAACACAGTTACATGTCATTAGCTAATATGTATAAATCTATAAGCTAACATTGGTCTCTCACCGAGACACCTACTCTGTTCTCCTCACACAACAACTCAATTTGTCTCCTTTAATCGTTGATCTGTCCCTAATTGTGTCATAAATGTATGGCTGTGTTCTGCCATATGAATATTAATAAACATTTATAATTTCCTCAGTGTCCAAACTGTCATTGGGATCCATTGTTTTCCTATTGTTGAAATTGACCGCACTCCCTCACATTACATCACTTCTGTTTTTGGTATTTTTAAGGAAGTAAAATCTCTCACAAAAATGACTCCAGAAAGCCATAGTAGAGTATTTATAAGTATATTTCTAAATCTAGTTCCTACATTATTTTTCTATTCATTGACTCACTGGATGCTCTAACCTGCAATATGCCCTTTAAGAGCTCGTTCAAGTACTGAGGAGCTAAACTATTTAGTGCTTGGTAAATAATTAGCAAGATTATAAAATGTAGGTTATGTTTAATAGGGAGCCAATGCAGTGTTGACAGAAACGGGCTAATATGGTTATACTCCCTGGTTGTAGTAGGAACTCTAGCTGCTGTGTTTTGGACTAGCTACCCTGTTGAAAAAAATCAGCATATGCTGGGCAGCTGGTCATGAACTGGTTTAAGATGGTGATGAGCTAGTTTAAGATGGTAATGAGCTGGTTTATGCTGGTCCTTTGCTGGTTTAAGCTGGTCAGGACCAATTTATAGCCAGCACCTGATCATCAACAGGAATCCCACTGGCAGACAGGAAACCTCTGTGCTAGACCTTGATTAGCTGGTTCGGGTGTGTTTAATTAGGGTTGGAGCTAAACTCTGCAGGACACTTTTTTACTCCTTGTAATCCATCATGTCCATAAGTCGAATAAACTTATAGAAATCTCTTTTGCACTTTTGAGGCTGATTATTTGTATTATGTTATATATTATTTGTAATAAATCTGTATAGGTAATTTCATTGTTTTTACACAATATCCTTTATTAAACATAAAAAAATACATAGAAAAGCAAACAGCATACATTGACTCACTACAGCATACTCATATTTCATTGGTATTTTATTGTTTTTGCATGTGTTCATAATTTCTTTGTAACAGGCAGGACAAAAAATAATGTCTGTACAATTTGGCATGTTTCATTGTGTTATCACAAATAAAACAATTGACTCCAAACACAAAAAGCAATATGCCTACAAAATCTTTAACCATTTTTAAATAATCTGAATACAGGGTGAAGATTTCCCAAGGCCGGACAACACTTTTGGCCACTACTGTGTGTTAATGACTGATGTTATCCCAGCAAACAAATTAAATCACAAACCTACTTATTATATCTTAGAATAGCAGAGCAGAACCTGAAATATTCCTGAAGCAATTTTAATTAAATGATTTACTCTTTCAAAATACAAAATGTTCAGATGCTGAATAAGATTGAAAAACTGCTAAGTGGATAGTGGTCATTTATTTTGCTCTGAAAGCTAAACACACACAATACAGCAGAACCATAAGCTCATCAATTCAACCGGAGCGAAATGGACTTGATCTGCCATTGAGTTATCGGGTGGTTCATGATTGTTGAAACTAGTGCTAGTTTATGAAAGAACTTAAAACAGGCTGTGTGACCATAAGGAATGTTCAAATTGGGCCCACATTCAGCTGTGGTGTGAACGTAGCCTTAATTTCACACATATACGTATTTTCTGGTGCCATTTTAAATGGCTAAGCCATTTGAAACTCTTTCCACACAAAGAACAAGAATAGGGTCTCACATCTGCATGACTTTTCAGGTGTATCTGTAAGTGTGATGGCAAAATAAATGTTTTATTACACTGAACACAATTAAATGGCCTTTCACCAGAGTGAATGTGCAAGTGATTTTTGAAATTGCTCCTTTTTCTCAACTTTTTACCACACTGTTTCTGTGAAGAATGAGTTTGCAAATGATGTTTCATGTCTCTCTGATGTGTGAAACTATTTTCGTGCTGAGGCAACATGAAAGGCTTCTCTCCAGTGTGAAGCCTCATGTGAGTCTCAAGACTTTTATTGAATAGAAAACCCTCTCCACACTGGTGGCATTTAAAAGGCTTGTCTTTGGAGTGAATTATTTTGTGCCTGTTAACGTGTTTCATGTCTGGAGAACTCATTCCGCAATGAATCTTAACGTGGGAATTAAGGGTTAATCTTAAACTCTTTCCACACTCTTCACATTTGTGTAGCTTCTCTCGAGTGTGAATTCTCATGTGTTTTTCAAGGTTTCCTTTTTGAGTGAAACTCTGTCCACACTGTTGGCAGGTGTAAGGACTCTCTCCAGTGTGAATTCTCATGTGGACTTTAAGGTTTCCTTTGTCAATGAAACTCTTTCCACACAGTTTGCAGGTGTGAGGCTTCTCTCCGGTGTGAGTTCTCATGTGGTAATTAAGAGTTGGTTTATGTGTAAAGCTCTTTCCACATTGAGGGCATGTGTAAGGCTTCTCTCCAGAGTGAACTCTCATGTGACTTTCAAAGCTTCCTTTAAGAAGGAAACATTTTCCACACAGCTTGCAGGTGTAAGGCTTCTCTCCAGTGTGAACTCTCATGTGCTTGTTAAGGTTTCCTTTTTGAGTGAAGCTTATTCCACATTGAGGGCATGTGAACGGCTTCTCTCCAGTGTGAACTCTCATGTGGGAAGTTAGGAGTCCTTTATTGTTGAATTTTTTCCCACATTGATGGCAGGTAAAAGAGCTCTTTTCAGTGTGAACTCTCATGTGGACTTTAAGGTTTGCTTTTTTGTTGAAATGTTTTCCACACTGTTGGCAGGTGAAAGAGCTATCTTCAGTGTGAACTTTCATGTGGACTTTAAGGTTTCCTTTTCGAGTGAAAGTCTTTCCACATTGTTGGCAAGAGAAAGGCTTCTCTCCAGTGTGAATTCTCATGTGGACTTTAAGGTTTCCATGTTGATTGAAACACCGTCCACACTGCGGGCAGGTGAAATCATTTCTAGTTCCTGTCTGATGGCGGGTAAAAGAGCTATTGTCAGTGTGAACTCTCATATGGACTTTAAGGTTTCCTTTATTGTTAAAACTTTTCCCACACTGTTGGCAAGTTAAAGAGCTTTCTTCGGTGTGAACTTTCATGTGGACTTCAAGGTGTCCTTTTTGAGTGAAACTCTTTCCACACTGTTGGCAGGTGAAAGGCTTCTCTCCCGTGTGAATTCTCATGTGGACTGTAAGGCCGCCACGTTGACTGAAAAACTTTCCACACTGAAAGCAGGTAAAATCAATACTAGGTCCTGTCTTTTCTTCTCTTTTTTGTGAGGAAGTCTTTTCCGTCTGTGAGCAACTAAACAATTTTTCTCCAGTTATGAAGTCTTGATATTTCTCTTCCACATCATTCAGTACTTCAATCTCTTCTTTCAATGGCATCAGGTCTAAAGTGAAAGAGACAAATACAAGTTAACCAGTTTAATAAAGTGGTGTGTTGTGAAATCACTTTATAGGCCAACCGGCAGTTAGCATCACACTGGTTACTTCAACAAAACCCCAATAGGATTTTCCCATAGGCTTTTGGACTGTTGCAAAAAACAAGCTCCGCGATAAACAAAAGTTTATGATACTTGCACATTTTGAGGCTAAAATGCAGCTAACAGAATTAAAAAGCTAAAGGTACGCTATAAACCGACTACAATTATAATGAGGCTGTAAAATCAGAGAGAATTTACACCTGCTTGGCATGAGTACGTTTAATTTCTCAGACAGCCTCTGTGGTCCCATTTAGCCACTTGTTAGCAACCGCCTTTTTCAGGACATGTAACAGGTAAAAATTTTTTAAAAAAAAAGATCTTGAGTGGGGTATTGATGTATTTTATACCGTAGAACAGGGTTCCTCAAATCTGGCCCACAAGATCCACTCTCCTGCAGAATTTAGCTTTAACCCACACCTGAACAAGCTAACCAATGTCTTCAGGTTCATTAGAAAATCACAGGTAGGTGAGTTTGATCAGGGTTGGAGCTAAACTCTGCAGCGCCGTAGAATAAAACATGAAGGTGTCCCAAGTTTGTGTTCACCACAGACTTTATTTCAGCCATTTAACCAAAATCCCATTCAATAAACCAATTTACTTAGGGAAGATGGAACCAGAAGTGCTAAAATGCTAAATCATTTCTGAATTTTGGCCTAAGTGATGTCATACCTGCTCCACTGTATGATCACTCTTAAGATTTATGCCCCATCATAATACAGAAACTGCACTTATTAAAGGTATAGCTCTCTTTAAGTGCTTAAGATTTCAACAACATAGACCATGGCATTATCTTAAATAGCTTGAGAATTATGTTGGCATTTGTGGACAAAAATTGCCACGATTTAAGTCCTATCTAAATGCTACCCCTCATCAAAAAATGCAAATCTCATCCAACACAAGTATGGTATGCCACTGGGCTCAGTATTAGGTCCTCTGTTTTTCTACCACTTGGTTCGGAGTGATCGGTGTTTCTCTCACACACATACAGTGAAAACAAGAGTCTCAAATTCCACATAGAATTTACAATCTACCTGTAAGTGATATTCTTTTCACGAGTACAAATGAACACATATTGAGAGCCGGTTTATAATATACAATGAAGTTGTGATTCAAATTGAAAACGACACCATCACTGTTTTCCCCCCACATATAATACTATAAAGCTACTTGCTTTGAAGAAATCTATAGTATAGTGCTATATAAATTAACATTACATGACTTGACTGAACTGTCTAAGTGCAGAGCTTGAGCAAAGTTTAGTTATGCTTTCAAATCATATAACATATGAATGATAATTGGCAATTATTTATTGGTAAAATTGTGTTCCTGATACCAGTTTTTGAATCATTCACTGAGCGAATACACAATTCAACCAGCCGGTTGATTTGCCCAGTTAGGGTAATTCTCGGCATGAACTAACAAGTATTAGGCATTAATGGAATTTTTAATTTGTGTAACTGAAGTTAAATTTTTTTCCATAAAAACATGACAGACAGTAGAATATGTTAACAATATCCATTAATTTATAAAAATAAACACCATGTTTTTATTAGAACACAATAAATGTAAAAAGTGCAACAGTCAACATAATAGAAATCGGTAACACTTTACAATAAGGTTCATTAGTTAACAACATTAGTTAACATAAACAAAGATAAATAAATGCTTTATAAGTGCAGTTCATTATTAGTTCATGTTATTCAAATCTTGCTAACATTAGTTAATGCACTGTGAACTAAAACAAACAAACCATGAACAGCTGGATTTATATTAACTAACGTTAACAAAGATGAACTAATGCTGAACAGGTGTTAACTAATGCATTAACTAATGTTAATTCATACATCCTTATTGTAAAGTGTTACCTAGAAATCTAATAAAACTTAAACATACAACAAAACAAAATAACTGATACTAAAAACAATAAGCAAATAATGATTCAATTATACTACAAATCATAGATCTGTATAAAATGTATGAAAAAAGACAGTCAATGTAATAGAATAGAAATATAATAGAACAAAGCTGGTGTGTTCCAAAACAATGACAAAATTTGCATTTAGGAGATATAAGCATTCAAAACTTAGTCTCTCACTTCCACTAAAATAGATCACGGATTTATGACTTCACCTTCTCATCACATGTTCTGTCCAATCAAATGCTCTCTAGAATCTGAAACGTCCTGCCCCCTAAATAGACGCTGAAGCTGCGGCTGAAATCGGTCACTTGTTCACACATTTACCATTTTCTACATGGTAAATGGCGTATAGTGGACTATGCTTTCAGTTGAGGTGAATTAAGTCTAGTTTCACGATAGTTTCACGCGCACCGCCGCAGCGCACACACACAGTGTGCTACGGTCCAGAGACACGAGAGCTCAGAGCGGATCACAGCGCGGACAACAAAACATATTGGACCCATCTGAATTCTGCACAGAATGCTGTATTTCAAAGCGACATGGACGAGATTATGATAAGAAACGGTTAGAGATTAGGAGGAAACTGTGGCTTTACCGAGTGATATAAATTAGGCGCTATTGGGCGTTTTAAAAAATGGGAGGAGCTGCTTGATATGTCCCACCCTGTCTTCCTGTTTCACAGGAAATGACGTCAACATATTGAATAATGCTGCATGTTTCAAGGCACTTCACTGGGCCCTTAAAGTCCCTGTTGGTGTAATGGTCATGTGTCCATTGTGATATGCAACAAAGCACTGGTTTTGTCGTTCAAAAAAGGAACAACTTCCCATCTCCACATTAGGAACATTCGGTCTGTTGAACTGAGTACTGGTTGTATGCTGTTATGTTCTCAATCATCTGGTCAGTGAAGAGCCTCTTCCAATACATAAATGGGGTCTGGCTCTAGAAGCAGGAAGACTGAATGAAAGGTGGAATGTCCTTCTTGACCCATGTGGTCTTTCTGGACTTTGTAGGAGGGTAAGGAGTTTGATAGAGGTCTGAAGAGACCCTCAAAAAGCCTGTTTTTTGCTGGATGGAGGGACATGATCTTCATAATTTTCATCGTCTGGATCACTGAGATCTAGAATCACATGGATCAGCTGGTGAAAAGTGCAATAGTGCTGTAGATCTGGGGCATCCATAAAATGTCAGACAGTCCGTTATGTCTGAAAGAGATGGGATATAAACATGGCGCTGACTTCTTGCGCAGATTTGGGACAGAGTCTGTGCAGTAGACAGCAGGAAGTAGAGCCACGATATCAAAAGCCCACCCGCACTCTTGCAGATGCAGAACAATTCAGTATGTCGGTGTGAAATAAACAGTTATGGAAATGAAAGCTAAAGCTCCAATCTCCTCCTGAAAAAAGTCTGTTGGTGCCTCAGTGACAACATGACACAGAAAAGTTGCCACACTCTATTCAAAGAGGGGTATAAGGACAAACAGGCAAAAATGGGGTTTGGCGAGTTTTAATTACAGCAATTTGATCGCGAAAAAAGGTCAACCGTGCAGTTACAGTGCATGTTAAACTCTGTTTTACCTCTGATACACATGTAGATTAAATATGCTCTTTCACGAAATCATTATCCAGGAGTTGTAAAATTTTTTATTAATTTAAATACGATTATTTGTAGTGGATGAACTGCTTTTGAACACTTTTACTGTGGCAGGCTGCGCTTTAATGTTTTGACTATCGAGGATTGCTTGGCGCATAATTCTGCTTTAAACTGTGTTCTAAATTGTAGTACTCATGTTCTGAGAAAATATTTTCATGAGAATAATGATCAATGATGCGCACTTGACTGAGTCTAAACAGATGTCTTAGACGTATAATGACAGACACCAAAGGACTTGCTCAGTGATCGAACGGTTCATTGGCCTGGTTTGAAATCTAGCTTTTGTTCGTACGCACGCTTTCAGGATTGAATCAATGGAAAGTTTGATACATGAGGCCCTTAATGTGAGATTTGATCGTGGCCACCGCTCATGTCCATACTGATAAATGCCAAGTTGTATGTGCAAACAATCATCTGTCGTACGATCGTTTCGTAAATGAGGCTCAATAAATCTGTTGAACAATGCAGAACAATAATCTTGCTTCTGTTTGAAATTATTTTCCTACTCCATTGGCAAATAATTTTGCTTGTTTTAAGCAGAAACTCACTTCATTTTGTAAAAGCATCTTGATTTAAGAATTTAGATATTTAGACTGGAAACAACAAAAATACTAAGAAAAGCAGTGATATTTCTATAATGTATTAAGAGCATGCTACTGGCAGCAATACAAATTTCACTAAAGCTTCCCCTAATCTTCTTCTGGACTCCTCTCATGTTAGAAATTCAGCTAAAGAAAACAAAAGGTCAGTCAGCAGGGCAGAACAACACGACCTGTGATTGGCCACTTAGGCCTAGTCCACACGTACACAGGTATTTTTATAACCAGAGTTTTTCCTCCTCCGTTTTAAAAAAACAATTGCGTCCACACAAGCACGATTTAAAAAAAAAAAATCTCCGTCCGCATGAAGACACAAAACCGCGCTATGATTGGCTGCCTGATTTCCAAGGGATGCCATGGGCTCAGTGAAACCCTTCTACAAGTTTACTTTGGACTCAGTGACAGGTAACTGTACACAGGGACAGGGCCCAAGTGGACTGAAGCTTCACACACTTGCTTTACTATGTTGTATTATTGCATTCTGGCGCCTCTGTTCTGCAATACAGTGAGATAACTGTGCATGTATCTGTATACATGTGATAAGGCTATTACATCCGACATTGCGTAGACACCACTCATGTAAACAAAAGCGATAATGGCGCACAAACTGACGTCAAACAAAGGAGAGAACGGAGCACATTTCGACTTAACAAGCCGAAATCTCCGGTTTCATCGTCTACACGACAACGCTGTAACCAGAGTTTCTAAAAAAAACTTGACCCTGGCCGGAGTTTAAAAAAAAGTCTGGTTTCAGTAACCGGATACTGCGTTTGCGTGTGGACGAACAGCCAAAACACGTAGAAAAAGCTGCGGTTTTGAAAATACCCGTGTTCGTGTGGACAGGGCCTAAATGTCTGACCTTTAAATGATGAAATCCGGCTTTAAACTACAGAAAGCTGCAGGAGAGCAGACATGGAAACAGTGAGTGAACTACCAGCCATTAAACAGAATTCAGATTATTTTCATTCAAATTACTGTGAAATGAATGATTTTCTTTGTTTTTAGTTCATAAATTGATTCAGGGATTAATTTACTCAAAATAATAATTTGTTTGTTTAAGCTACTTCCCACCCAGCACAAACACGTTGAAAAGACGTCGAAAAGACGACATTGCCAGACGTTTAAACAACGTTCAAATTTGGTTGAAAAGTGAAAGGTGAAAAGACGTCTTTTCAGGTCGTTGAAAAGACGTCTATAAAAGGACGTCCCATTTACGTCTAAATTTGGTTGAAAATGAAAGGTGAAAATACGTCTTTTCAGGTCGTTGAAAAGACGACATTGCCAGACGTTTAAACAACGTTCAAATTTGGTTGAAAAGTGAAAGGTGAAAAGACGTCTTTTCAGGTCGTTGAAAAGACGTCTATACAAGGACGTCCCACTTATGTCTAAATTTGGTTGTAAAGTGAAAGTTTAAAAGACGTCTTTTTCAGGCCTAATTTCAACCTAATTTAAATGCATGATTATATTTAATATTCATAATTACTGTCACAATAAGACAAGTCACAAAAGAGTACCGTTTATTGATACACTTTCCTGATCACATATTAAGCCTGCATTTGATCAAACATACTGTAAAAACCGTAATAGTGTGAAATATTACTATAAAAAATAACTTTTATATGAATACATTGTAAAATGTAATTTATTCCTGTGATCAAAGCTGAACTCTTCAGAGTCGCATGATCCTTCAGAAATCATTCTTGAGTTGATGCTCAAGAATCATTTATAAATATTATCAATGTTGAAAACAGTTGTGCTGCTGCATATTTTTGTGGAACAGATTTTTTTTTAACAATTTAAGTCTTTACTGTGACTTTTGATAAAATGAATCCATCTTTTCTATATAAAGATTTTTTTTTTCTTCAAATATTAAAAATGTTTATAAAACAGAACAATGGCCAATTATAAAAACATTAGAATTCAATAAAGCGGTGTTCACCCAAAAATGAATTGTCATTAATGACTTACCCTCGTGTAGCTCCAAACCCATAAGACTTTTCTGCAAAAAAACTAATGAAGATATTTTTAGCAGATGCTTTGTGTGCACAAAAAGCGTCTTTATTCACAAATGATGTATCTTTGACGCATGTTCACAAGTGCACCTGCTCTCACAGCAACACAACACAGATGCATGGTGGTGAACATGTGTCAGATATACATTTTGTCAATAAAGATGCTGTTTTTTTTTTAGTGTACACAAAGCATTCATGTCGCTTCATAAAATCGAGGTTAAACCACTGGAGTCATATGGATTACTTTAATGATGTCTTTACTATCTTTCTGGGGTAAACTGTGAAATGGGGGAACATAAATCTCTCAGATTTCATTACAAAGATCTTCATTTGTGTTTCAAAGATGAACAAAAGTCTTACAGGTTTGGAACAACATGAAGGTGAGTGATGAAACATTTTGGTTAAATTGAATACATTAGGTAAATCAGACAACATCAATCATCTTCTTGTTCTTCTGCTCCTTCCACCATCCCAATCCTGAAGCTTCCACTTTGAATGCTTTAGCCTGGCTGTTTTTCTCCAGCATCTAAAGTGAGAAAGAAAACAATAACGGAAATGTAAATGAAAACAAAAAAAACCCCAAAAAACAATGGTTGTCCAAAATGTAAAGTATACACCATCACTGTTAGGGCATTTCCACCTCAGGGCACAAAAGACTGGAAACTGACTAATAGCATGAGAACAATTTACTCAAATGTTCAACAGTTTTGTTACTTTCTATACATTGCAAATGTTGCACAATTAAAATGACTATGCAAGTACTACAAAAAAGTAAACTGCTGAAATGTTAAAAGGACAGTACACTAGAAATACGGCCATCTTGTGCTCACCCTCATGTCATCACCAAAAATGGTATGATTTAAAAATGTATGGGTTTTCTGTCAATACAATGAAAGTCAACGGGACACAACATTGTTTTCATTGTATGGGCAAAACATTTCTTCAAATCTCAAATGGCTTTGTCTGTATTCCCCAGAAGAAAGTCATATATAGGTTTGGAGCAACATGAGGGTGAGTAAATGACAGAAACTTGTCAGAATGTCTTTGTTAACAGAATAACAATGATTTTAACTTCATGCATGAATATGTAGCTTTAACTTAACAGTAAAAGTGTAAAGGTGTAAAAGTTCTCGGCAAAAGAAAGCGAACTGTACCGCTTTCCACCCACGGTTTGGCATGTTCAGCACCGCGGTTCATCTCAAATCTGATGGCGCACTCGCATTTATAATATGTTTTTTTGAAAATAACAACACGTAAAACAGACAGAGTTAGGCTAATGTATGTTTTCATAAAGGGACTTTGGTATTACTTACCAGTCATATGGTTCATAATGTCTGGAGATGTTCTTCGACAGGAGTTTGCTCCATCTCTAGTGCACGGCCATCAGCCAGGAAGAATCTATACGCACATTAGTCAAAATTATTTAGTAGCCTATACAATGCCAGGTTTATTAGAAATAAACTACAGCAGAGGTGAAATGCAGAATAGAAAAAGAGTAATATACAGATATGCAAAAAAATTATCCTAAATTACCAGAATTTTCATTTTTAGGTTTACTTATTTAGTAATACTAAAACAGTGTAAACAATAAAAGCCTTTTTAAAAGAACAAAAAATGTGTGTGTGTATATATATATATATATATATATATATATCATTTTGCAAAAGAAAATTACGAATGCATGGTGATATATATTTAGGTTAAAAATAATTAGCTTACTTCCAAACAAAACGATCAAAATATCTCATCTACACATAAGATGTGATTTTAAAAGCCCCAACTTCCATAAACAAGAGCTCAAGTCTATAGTTAACCCACCTATAGTTAACGTTAGCATAACGGTTGCAACAGTAGATGCTAAAGGACTTTTTCCGAAGGACACTAAACCATTTCTATAAAGTAACATTCAACGCAAGCGTGTAATTTACATGAAACAAAGTGTCAGTAACATTTGTATGTACTGTTTGTGTAATTGTAGGCACTAAACTTACCTGAAATTATGAAAATAACAATGAGAGACGGAGTTTTGCAGCTTGCTCGTCAGTTGAGTTGAGTTGACGCTCCGTTTCCATGGTAACGCCCTCTGCGCCAGTTCAAATGTGACGTGAATGTTCAGCGCGCGCGTCCATTAAAACACGTATAAGTCACGTAGCATTTACATAAATGCAAAATTGATGGAATTAATTATTTGATAAGCAGATCAAATGTCCTGAAACTTGATACATTAAGTAACATTTAGCAGGCCTGTGAACCTAGCCTACATCAAACTGTAAATTGAATGAGAATAAAGCAGTATTAAGAATGTAAAACTATTCTGAAGTCAGATGTAGGTTATAATAGGCTATACAAGGCATTCATTTATTTTTTTCTCATACTGTATTTGTACAATTACAGATGTAACATGAAGCTTATGTTCGATGTATTTGTTTACATATATTTTTTAAAAGCATTCGAATATAACAGTGCACTTCACATATAGCTAAATGTGAATATATTACATATGGGTGCAATTAAAATGAATTTATTAATAGGCTATATAAGTGCTCCGGTTTATTATGGTCTAATGGTGTTTAAAATACTGTGATATTTTATGGATGGCATATTACTGAATGTAGTGATTGTTAAATGTTCAGAAATTACACAGCACAAGCGTTTTCAAAGAGATATGGCCTACTAGGGGCGATTCTTGCTGGATTTCTGCCATGCCAGATCATACAGTAGGCGATATGTTTATATATGGTTTGCGAACTGCTTATACACAAATCATTTATCTGCAGGTTGTGCGATGACACGCACGTAACTTGAAACCATTTCTACAACAATCTATTTCTTCACTTGCTTTAATAGACGGACTAATTATGTTTATGGCTAGCCTATATTAGGACTATATGGTCCGAAACAGACGCGCGTCTTGGGCTAAATTTGGACCAAATCTGACGGACCAAACAGAGCCCAGTTTTCAACGTCTTTTTTGGGCTAAATTTGGACCAAATCTGACGGACCAAACAGAGCCCAGTTTTCAACGTCTTTTTTTGGGCTAAATTTGGACCAAATCTGACGGACCAAACAGAGCCCAGTTTTCAACGTCTTTTTTGGGCTAAATTTGGACCAAATCTGACGGACCAAACAGAGCCCAGTTTTCAACGTCTTTTTTTGGGCTAAATGAAGGCTATGACGGGCCGACTTGATTTAGCCCAAAAAACAACGTCCAAAAGACGTCTGGTGCTGGGTGGGTTCTGTATTATTTGTTTAATGCATGACATGTCGTAATAATGAATGTTCAAAATAGAAGTAGGATCTTCTCAGCAGAATTAGTATTTGAAGCGAACCACTGTCTAAACCCCACTTTATTTATGACAATCATACAACATTCTGAAAAAATATACTTCATTTCTGTAGAGCTGGACCTTTTAATAAAGATCAAATGACTGAGTTCAGCTTTAAGAACGACACCAACCTGTTTGTTCCCCGGTATCTTCATGTTTCAGACTGAATACTTCTTTAATTCTCAGGTCTTCACTCTCCTCTTTAATAAACGCCATCTTTATTTGTTCCTCGGTTTCTTCTTGTTTCACTCTGAATGTTTCTTCCATCTTCATTTCTTCACTCTTCACTTCACTCATCTTTATAATAGCGTGACACCAGGATCTCAGCTGCTTCACCAGGAGTTTTTCTGTGCGTTTGGACAATCTGTTTGAAATTAGAATAATGAACAGAAAGAAAATAAATCCAAACTAAATCTCTGTGTCTCAATCAGCTCTAGTTCAGTATCAGTCACTGGTAAGAGAGTCAGTCAGAGAGAGAGTCAAGGGCCTTAAATCAACCAATTAACAACAACAACAACAACAACAACATCTCCTCAAAAGAACTGCAAATGAACACAAATCATATTTACATTTATTCTTTCCACTTGCCATTAATTTTCAGATTGAGCCTAATAGATTACATTTACATGATAATATTAGCAGATGTTTAGTAAAGGTTGTCAGTACAGATGTTTGTGTTCTTGTTGCATTTACACTGTTTTGACCTGTTTCTAGTCAGTGTGAATCACTGAATCATTTTGAGACTCCTAGAGTTTTAAAGCTCCGGTTCTCCATCACTTAGCAGAGACAGAATTCGTGTTTATGCTAAAATGATTCACGATATACGATGCGAAATGATGGGCACTTTGTTTAATAACTTACTCATGTATAATGCGCGGTTTATGTTAGATTAATAATTACTTTTACATCGCTTGTATAAACGATAATTATGGCTAAACAGTCTGCATCGATAAACACTTTAAATGCCTAAAACACAAACCTTTCTTCAGCCTAGTCATAACAGAAGCAGGAGCGCGGCGCAGACGGATGACGTCATGTCGCCACAACAAAATAAAAGTCCTGATCGCACGTTGTGTCAAAAATCACAAAAGTATCGACATTTATATTTGAAGAAGAAAAAAACATATACCAATAGTAAAATATATATGTCAGTGATATTCAGAGTTGAATTCTTTGTGAATTTAAATACATGTTGTCTGCCATCAATTTTACCATAGGGCAGTTTTTTATTTTTACTTTATATTTACACGCTAACAAGCCATTTTAACAAATATGCAACATTCAGTGGGTAACATCGTGTTATTAATTGTGCAATTCATTGTGTTTCCACCTGAGCAACATCAACCTTTCCAGAGTTTTAATTCATTTCTGCATCAGAATGAATATCATAAGGTGACAGTAGGTAAACAAATGAAAAAATGTTAGTGAAGTAATATTTTTAAAGTGGAGTTCAATGGCTGAGAAGTGTGTGTGTGTGTGTGTGTGTGTGTGTGTGTGTGTGTGTGTGTGTGTGTGTGTGTGTGTGTGTGTGTGTGTGTGTGTGTGTGTGTGTGTGTGTGTGTGTAATTACAGGTTCATCTTCACTGTTCTTCAACAATTTTGTGTGATTTGTGGATGAGCAGTGAAGATGAAACACCTGATCCTAAATCAGTTCAGAATCAGGAATCATCAGAGATCAAACTTGCTCCATGGCTTCAACTGCAGTGCTTTCAGTGTGTGAATGATGTAAAAACATGGACACTATAAAACAGGTAAAAGTATTTATAACATTTAGAAATGTAAAAAGTTAAACTACTAGCAGATACCATGAGACATGTTTGTTAGTGCAAATTCCAAACTTCTCAAAAATGTGTTTATATTGATTAATGATAATGGCTGTGATATTAATGTTGCTCAGAGGGAGCAACAGGCCTAGGAGTCTTTTAATCCTAATGTTTTTCTGTCAGTTTCCACCTTTTGAATGGAATAAATGCATTGATCTAGCTCACTATTATAATAAGTGTAGGGTAGACTGGGTACATTTGGTACATTTTTTGCCTTTTCCATTACCACACCAAAACTAGGGACTGAAATGAAGTGATTCTTTCATATGAAGTTAACTTTACTTGTATACTAAAATATTAATAATTATTAACATCCATAAGTAGGTCATATTTGCCACAATTAGCTCAAACACAAAAAGCTTTTTTTTGTTCCAACTGTACCCATGTCGGGTACAGTTGGAACAGTACCTGAGTACAGTTGAGACACCCATCTGTAATGCTGTAAAACTGCCTAAATAATTAATTGCAAATATAAAATACCTTTAAAAATGAGAATTCAACTGTTTTTATTTTCAATCAGTATTTTATTTTATTATGTGTTTAGTTAAAAGTAGATCATTTGTAAAACATGGTACAGTAATGGCAAACAGTGATACAATATTTAATTTCAGTTCATTTTAATAGTAACACTTGAGTAAAAGTAAAAAACTTTGAACAATAATTGCAAACAGCAATAATAAAACAGATCAAATGCAAACAATAACCTAATACATATAATAAAAATAAACATAATAAACAAAACATAATAACAATAGTCTAATAAACCATAAAAAACAAAGCAAGTCATCACCTAGGCTAGGCACTCACTCACTCATTTCACAAAAATGTGTTCTGTTCTGTTCGCTGATTGGACCGGTTAAAATTTGGCCGGAGAAAACGAGCGAATATACCGCAAACCCAGACGACGTACTGAAGTGACAAACGAATCCAGATTAAAACTTTTCACCTACTCTTTCTCCACAGACATGAGCATTAAGTGGCTTAGTCTCTCATCACCCATCGTTGACCGTTTTTACTTGTTTAAAGGGTTTGTTCACCCAAAAATGAAAATTCTGTCATTAATTACTTACCCTCGTGTCGTTGGACACCCATAAGACCGTTCATCTTCGGAACACAAATTAAGATATTTTAGTTGAAATCCGATGGCTCAGAAAGGCCTCCATTGGCACAATGCACTGTACACTCAAGACCCATAAAAGGTACTAAAGATATATAAGTCGTTATTTAGGGGTTTTTTTGCGCACAAAAACTATTCTCGTCGCTTCATAAAGTTATTGTAGAACCACTGTAGTGAGATGGACTTTGTAACGACGTCTTTAGTACCTTTTTATGGGTCTTGAGTGTATGTTTACATTGAAAATTATAGTAGTGCGATGGAATGAAAAAACACATTTTGTGTAGCATTTAATTGCCCCTTTCTACACAATTAAAGTTGCATTAGCTTCTATTCAGTTTTCTTTACAAATTATCACTAGAAGACATCTATAGACAGTAGAAAAGTGAAAATGTTAGCATTTTATTTAGTTAAAATAAGATAATAAAACACTGGCAGCACATTAAAAATCTGACAGTTCGGGAATATTCCTAATCATGTTCACAAGAACTAAATTTAATCTGTTGACATAGCAATGAGTTTAAACTGCATTAGGCACTTTCTCCTAGATCTTAGCCTGAACTCCATTGACCGATCCCCGCATAGCACTGGCACCATCGTAACACTGTCCAATGCAAAATTGCACGTCTATACCAAACTCAGTTAGTGTGTCGACAATAAATGTATAAAGTGAATCTGCAGAGAGGTCTTGCATATGAAAAGCTCTTTTATTACACCAGAGTGTACGTACTGCAAAAAAACTGCAAGCTGCTCCTTTTATGAAAGGTCTTTGGTTTCATCCACTAACAGTGCAAAAAACTTGACCTCTTTGACTTCGTCGACAATTGTCTTAACAATTTTGTTCCCAAACAAACACTGTGATGAGATCATTCTGACTCTCCTTTGATGTATAATGTCCATATGTTTGCTCCATTCTTGTTCTCATTGCACTGTCAGTTTATCCAAAAACATCAATTAGTTCACAAAAATGTCCTCGGTTGTTTGATTCTTTTCTCTCATTATGCCCACGGAAGGGCAGATCTTGACGTCCCAGGTAACCTGTTGCATGTAGCAAAGTTTTCACTTGAGCTCGATATTCGCTCACCTCGGCAGATCTGTTGTTTGTAGTAGCTGTTTTTATTGATGGCTTTTTACCTGCACATACATCCTTGTAATCTGCCCATGCAGAGGCCGCTCAGTGTGTTCAGTGGCCGCTTTCCTGTAGCTCAAACAGTAGAGCATGGCGCTAGCAACGCCAAGATCATGGGTTCGATTCCCAGGGTAAAGCAAGAACTGACAAAATGTAAAATGTGTACCTTGAATGCAATGTAAGTCGCTTTGGATAAAAGCGTCTGCCAAATGCATAAATGTAAATGTGTTCTTTTAACTGTGAATGCATGTTCTTCCAGCAGGTAAAACCTCTCTCTATGGATGGCCGAGCTCCACTTCATGAGTTCACACTTACATTAAATTAAATAGAGTAAAGATTATGCGTATTTGGCGTGCTGTCCGGGGGAGGGCTCGGAATTTTGGCCCAAACCCAGAGTATCCCCCCCGTGATAGAGATAGTCTAGAACTAGACTGCTTTGTATTATGGATTGTGTTGACGTCTATTAAGAGTTTATTAAATCAAAGTGAAGAGATGTGGTGGTGGAGGGACGCTAAAAAACTGTCAATGAAAAGGAGGTAATCTGCTGTATATATACATCTCTCATTGTTGATTAAATTGATTAACTTTAATGTGCTCCACACGTGTTTAATTAAGTTTAATTATCTGAACGTGCTCCTCCCGAAATGTGTTAATAAAACATCACTTCTTTCTCCAGGCCCAAGTGACAAACTGCCAAAATGTCGACAGGCTAAGCAAAAAACAGCATCGTCTGAAATTGAATATCCAATCCAATAATGAATTTTGCAAAGCTGTGACGAAAATCGTCTCCCATTTCAGATTGTAAAGTTTAAAAGCTACGGTTTCCTCTGTACTTCATTTTTAGTTTTTCTGATGTCTTCACTGTGTTGCAGCTAATGCTGGTTGATGCCATTGAAACATTCTCTGATTTGCATTAGAAACTTAAGGCCCAGATGCATGGGCGTCGGAACCATTGTATGTGGGTGGGACAAGACCCACCCACTTTTTACGATCAATGATATTGGACCCACTCACTTTTATCGTCTCTAACATTCAGCACATGTCTGTTTACCTAACCCTAATCGATAAACACTTATTATTAAACACATGTTACACGTAGTACAGAAGGAAAATTACTTATTGGCATCTACTCCAGTACATTTTTGTTGCTTCCGACGCCCATGCCCAGATGACGCTTCGCTGACAGCACTACAGTCCTCTTTTTTCTTTCTTTCATTGTTGTTTCCATTCTCCGTATTACTATTATTTAATTTCTTCGTTAAAAAAACTTCCAGGGAAGATTGGATAGGCCTGTTTCTTTTCATTTTTACTCACTATCTGACAGCTAATCAAAAAGACGCACAATTAAGTGATGCAAAAAAAAGAATAATATTACTTTTGTATGTCCTCATTAAAAATCTGCCATTGTGTTTTCAATGTTGTTAAAATAATAATAAAAACACTTTTTTTATTCCTGAAGTGGGATCCAATCAGAGAAGTCGCCGTTAAGTTTTGCTTTGAATTATTATCAAATTACTATTATAACACATTTTAGCAATTTTATTGCACTGAAGTATGAAGCATAGCAAGAGTAGGAAAAGTCCAAGCCATTTGGATTAAAGGAATTTAATAAATAAATAGATAAATAAAGCCCAGAATTTTACAGTGGATGGAAAACTGTTGAATTGCTTCATCTTCATATTATATAAACTGCATTTATGACAAACAAAAAACTACACAGATGCATATATATCATAACGATCTATCAATAAATGTACACACATTGTCCTCTGCTTCTGACGCTTGCGCTGCACCGCTGCGGAGATAATTACGGGGAGGAGGAGCTGGTTTTATACAGGGACTAAGGCGATCACGAATTAGTGTAAAGTTAATCGCTAATGCTTTGGGGGGGCTGGGTGGAAATTTAGCTAATCATCATTAGCTGATGTTTTGTCTGAACTCTGACTGCTAGGGTATGGCAGCTGCCATACTCTGCCATACGCAAACGCCCGCCCTGCTTACAATGGTGGCAAATGTAGTTTTGGCCTACATCAGTGCATTCTACATGTGATCACATGCCACAGATGGAGCAAGAGATCCAATGTTCCCCCCGCCAGGATGTTGAAAACCAGTCATCACAGACAAGACATTGAGTGTCCTGTGTATTTTTCTTTTTGTTGTAATACGATTTTCCTTTTGACCGCTTGGGAATACTTTTTTTTCCTCTTCGAGGGCATTCTTTACAGGTGTGTCAGTGAGTATATAACTGGCCATTGGCCACTGGCCTTTTGGGATTACAGTTTCAGGCAAGAATTCTGGAACAAGCTCCTGCTGAACATCAAAATAGACACACAAATTAATATTTCATTTTCTAAATTTGATGGGCATACACTACTAGACGTGAAATCAATTAATTTCTCTTACTTCATCCTGCAACAGGCATAGCAAACACACATACACAAAAAAGTCTACAGGATATGCTACAGTTATATTTTGCCCGTTAGTCTGCCTGTCCGAACAAATACATTTCAATTTTATTATCTTAAATGAACTAACTGCAGATCTAACCATTTAGAAAGGGTGTACCAACTGTACCCATTTACCACCTTGCATATCTTACAACATGCCCTAATATCTTTATGAAATATCACAGATCAGATTTGTTGCACACGCAAGTTATTTAAAGGGATAGTTCATCCAAAAATGAAAACTGTCATTAATTCCTCACCCTCATGTCGTTCTAAACCCGTAAGACCTTCGTTCATCTTCGGAACACAAATTAAGATATTTTTGATGAAATCCGAGAGCTCTCTGACCCCCATAGAAAACAATTTATTTAACACTTTCAAGGCCCAGAAAGGTAGGAAAAACATTGTTAAAATAGTCTATGTGACTACAGTGGCTCAACCGTAATGAGAATACATTTTGTGTGCAAAAACAAACAAAAATAAATGACTATTCAACAATTTCATTCAGTCTCATACGCAGTTTATGTTGTAAAAACAGTGCAGCTCCCGTGTCATCAATCACACGCATGCATCATGATGCTTACATGAACAGCATCGACTGCCGTAGAACTCGAAAGCGCTGCACTATTTGCACGTGCATAAGTAGCATATTCTCATAACCTGACACTAGCTCAGAAAGAATTATTACATACAATTATTACATTCATTTCCTCATATGCAGTCTTCAGTAATTGTAACAGTTTAAGTCCAATGATGAAGAAGAAGGTATAAATAATGGCGGTCTTTATTAAACTTAAGCCAACAACTCAAAACAGTGTGCCATGCACAAACAATCCTGGACAAAGAGTATGTGAAGTGAGGAACTTAAATACACATTGTGATGAACTAAATAATGAACAGCTGTGATAATTGAATTAATATCCATGGTAACTGATTATTGCGGGAAAAGCAGAACAAAGTAACACAGACAAATCGACTGATGGAAAAAAGCTAAGCATTACTGATGAAGTTTCATCAAACCCTTTCCTGGCTCTAATAAATGGAATAATACAACAGATAATAAATGCAAGGATTAATAGGATTACACCTATAGGAATTAAGGCAGATACAAGCATTTGTTGCCATCCTGTAAGCCATGCTAAGAAACCATTTTGATTGTCATCAACCTCTCGTCTTTCCAATTCTTGTGCAATTCTAGTCATATTTTTCAAACTTTCTGAGATTAAATGACCATCGGCATCATTTTCAGGGATGTATGTACAACATGAAGTTCCTACCATAACACACACTCCTCCTCTTGCCGCAGTTAATTGATCCAAAACCAGCCTGTTCTGCAGGGCAGTTAAACGAAGCCCTCGCAGTTCCTGTTGGACACCTGTCAATGTGTCTCTTGTAGTATTAATAAATTAGATTAAATAATATCTTGTAACTTCTACTTCCATCTGAAGACTAGTAGTACCAACCCAGGGGAATAATGCTTCAAAGAATTTTTCAGTACCTGTCCAAAGTCTATGTTGCTTAGGAACTGGGTTATCTCTACCCATACTACTAGTTGAACCGCGGCCAGAGAGGGAGCAGGTCAATTTTGACCTGGTGTAAGTTCACAATAACTTTGACATCTGCTCCGCACAAAAGGACTAGCCCATCCATTGGCAATTAAAGTGGATATCGGTTGTGGCTTTTTTGTAGAACAATCAGCTATATCAGTCAGTCCATTCAAAAGACATTCCATGCAGCATGGCATATTCTGTATCTCGCAATAATGGTATGTTTGATTACATTTACTTTCAGGAATTTCTCCCAGCCTCACTGTTCCAAATTGTCCTTCCATACACAACAGTGAGTCTGGAATAGTGGCAATAGTCGCCACCTTTGCTTGTACTTGTGGTGCGAGCATCAATTTAGCTGTTCCACAACCCCATATTATAGTTGTATTTGGAGCCATCATTCCAGTAACGCTAACAAACAGTGGACACTCCAATTCTTCCTCTGTCATGGGTGAGTTAACCTCTACATGTGGACCAGAGGCACTATGTGGCATTTTTGTGCAAACATAACAGTCATCAGTTTTTCCTGCATGTCTAGCAGTGTAGTGTGCGAGACGCCACCACATGTTTTCGGAAAAAGCGTGGTATGCGCCATCATCATGATATCCCCAAGTCTCATTACCCGTGTTGACTGTAGCTCGTACATGAACGGACACATTTGTTAGCACCACTAGATAACGTATAACTTTCAGCATCATGGCTCAAGAGCTTTCACTGAGATGATTCTAGCTCTTTTGCGATTTCTTTCATCGTCTCCTCTTAGAAGTTCTTGGTTCCCCTTCCGTCGGCTCTTTCCTTGACTCACTGGCTTCCTCCACTGCATCAACCAAAACGCTTCCTTGGGATGGAGCTGCTTTCAGTCGACTCGCATGGATCCACTGCGGCTGGAAGTCAGTCAGAACACCCGTTCTCGTCACAGCGATCACCACGGCTGGCCCCAGATACTTTGGCTCTCCCAATTTGGTGGGCTTCAAACTCCTTATCAACACCTGTTGTCCTGGGACAAACGGATGAGTGGGGTTTTCTGCAGGAAGAGGGAGAGAGAGAGAGACATCACCATTGATGCTATTCAAAGTTTTGACTAGGGAATCCACGTAATCCGTGACGATCACCTCCGTGTCACCTGTGGAGAGATTGCCAGCGCGACCTTTGACCCATGGGGTCGGGAAAGGTCTACCCATAAGAATTTCAAACGGGGACATCTTTGTTGTTGCTGATGGTGACATTCTAATTTCGGTCAATACGGCAGGCAACAGGTCGACCCAATTTTTTCCTGTGTCTATACACGCTTTATTAATTTGTTCTTTGATAATTCTATTTAAATTTTCAACTTGACCGCTTGAACTTGGACAATAGGGAATATGGAACTTCCAGGTAATATTAAGTTCTTTGGCTAATAATTGCGTGACTTTGGAAACGAACGGTGTCCCATTATCACTGTCTATGACCAACGGTATACCAAAACGCGGTATGATGTCCTTGGCCAAAGCTTTCACCACAGTCTGTGCATTTTCTCTTCCGCACGGAAAGGCTTCTGGCCACTTTGAGAACCTGTCAACAATCACAAGCAAATATTTATTATTTCCACAAGGAGGCATATGTGTAAAATCAATTTGCAAATGTTGGAATGGTAACTCAGGGTGTGGTAAAGCGTCATATTTAGTTGGCTTGTGTCTGTTGGTTTGAGCACACACCAAACAAGCATCTAATATCAACAGAGTATTTCTTCGCGCATTCACTATGCAGTAAGATCGATTCAACATTTGTATCACTTTCTTTTTTGATACATGTGATACACCATGATAGTGTCGACATAGCATCACAATTGCAGATGCAGGGAGTGCAAGTCTACCTTGTTTGTCTCTTAAAATTCCAGCTTGATCTGGTTTTACTTCATTGTCTGTCCAATGAGTTAAATCAGCTTGCGTAGGATTAGCTTGTAATATTTTGATGTCCAAATCATTAGTTAATGATGAATTCATCATAGGCACCTCTGTGCCTCCTTCGCTTACATGTGGACTTGATGTTACTTCTTTAGCAGCCCATTTTGCTATTTCATCTGCAAATCTGTTTCCTTTGGCTTCATCTGTTTCTCCTGCAGCATGTCCTGCTACTTTGATAACAGCGAGTTTTGATGGCTGTTGTGCTGCACGAATGAGCTCAGCTACAATGCTATGATGCGCTATTGGTTTTCCATCTGAAGTCTTAAAATCTCTTTCTTCCCACAATTTAGCAAAATCATGGACTATGCCATATGCATATTTAGAATCAGTGTATATATTAACACACTGATCTTTTGCCAGTTGGCAAGCTCTTGTTAATGCAATTAATTCTGCAACTTGTGCTGATTTGTATGGTAAAGAGTATGCTTCAATTACACGATCAGGTAATTCAACAATAGCATAGCCAGTCAAGTATGTATTATCATTTGGTTTGAAGCAGGACCCGTCAATATACCAATGTAGCCCCTCCTCCAGGACAGATGTAGAAACATCTGGCCTGCAGGACGTTGATGTCTGAATTCTGGCCAGGCACTCGTGGTCGTCACTCTCGAATTCACCTTGCGTCAGCAACCTGTGCAAATGTACAGTAGGACCATGAATAACAGAAGTGGGTTTCAAAGTCAAATTAGCAGTGGCTAATAATATAGCCTCATAGCCCGAGCGACGCTGGGCAGTCATATGTTGTGTAGAAATGTTACTCATAATGACTCCTACCTGATGTGAGGTATGTACAATTAATTTGTGTGACAGCACAATTCGTTCAGCATCCTGTACCATGATCGCTGTGGCAGCCACCGCACGCAAACAAGCCGGAAGTCCTCTGACTACCGGGTCGAGAGTTTTTGCAAGATAGGCAATAGGACGCAGGACATTTTTTCCATGGCTTTGGGCCAAGATTGCAGCGGCTGTCTCTCCACCTTGATGCACATAGAGATGGAACGCTTGTTTGTAGTTTGGGAGTCCAAGTGCAGGAGGTCTCGTCAAGGAGGATTTCAAGTGTCTGAATGCTTGGTCCATCTCAGATGTCCATGTGATGTTCTCTGTGTCTCCCAGAGTAGCAGTTCGTAGGACCTTGTCGTACAGGGAACAATTAGGCACCCAGTTACGGCAGTAATTAACAAGCCCTAGGAAGCTTTGCATTTGCTTCCGTGTCGTTGGGTGCTTGAAGGTTGCGATAGCTTTCACTCTGTCCACAGACAGTTGCACCTGGCCCTGCGACAGTTCATGTCCGAGGTAATTGACCCTCCTCTGAACCCACTGCAGTTTCTCACTAGATGCCTTGAAACCAGCTTCTGCTAAAATGTTGCAGACAATCTTGGAAGCAGCAGCACACATGTCTTTTGATGCCCCAGTAATGAGGATATCGTCCGCATATTGAAGCAAACAGGTGTCTGGCGGAAGTTGGGCATCTTTTAGCGTTGAGTGCACCACAGCAGAGAAAACAGCCGGAGAATCACTGAACCCTTGAGGGAGCCTTGTCCACGTCAGTTGCGAATTTTCCAAGGTAAAGGCGAACAGTGGCTGCGTTCGGCGATCAACAGGAATGCTGAAGAAGGCACTGCAAAGATCCACAACAGTAAAAAATGAGTGCTCAGAAGGAATAGAATTAATTATAGTTTGCACATCAGGTACTATAGGAGCCAATGGTGTTACTAACTCATTAATTTTTCTCAAATCTTGAGTTAAACGCCAAGAACCATTTGCTTTCTTAATTGGATTAATTGGAGTATTATAAGGTGAATGAGTTCGGACCAAAATGCCTTGAGCCAATAATTTATCAATAACAGGAAGAATACCATCCACCTTTTCTTTGGAAAGGGGATACTGTTTTTGATACACAGGCCTGTGTGTTTTTAGCTTAGCCAAATAGGGCTGGACATCAATGAATCCTGCTTCCTCCTTATGCTCCGCTCACAGCTTAGGGTTGACTCCCTCAATTTCCTGTTTGAGCTCAGTTGCAGACTGGTCTTCGAGGAGAACGCTTCCTGTATCAACAGTGAGAGAGTAGGCTGCAGGAAACAGAAGTTGCAGAGAATCATTATGAAAGTGGAGCTGAATACCTAATTTATGCATCAAATCTCTTCCCATAAGGCAAAAGGGGGAATCGGGTATTATTGCAAAAGCATGCATTTTAAACAATGATGGTACATCATTAGAAGTAACCGGAAGACTTGGCGTCATTTCACACTTCACAGCTGTACCAGTTATTCCCACCGAATTTACATGTTTTCCTGTAATCGGGCCTTCATAAACGAGTGAGGATAGAGATGAGATTGTTGCGCCTGTATCAAGGAGAAAGGCATAAGATTTATGGTCAACATTTAACTCAAAAAAGGGCAAAACGGTTGATACATTTGGATATTGCAAGGAAATCTGTGAAAAATTATCACAAGCTGATGTAACTGCACTATGATTTAGTCATTTATTTCTCCAAGAGGTCGGGTAGGCTGGGTTCTGTTTGTCAGGTTTAGCAGAAAAGGGCACCATTGGTCCCTGTTTGGCACTATAGCCCCTCCTCTGCTTTCCTGATTTCTGTAAGTCATAGAATTTTTTCCTACATTGTCGCTCAAAATGTCCAGGTTTGCCACAATAAAAACAACATTTGTTTTCTCCAGCTTGGTGAGCATTCGGGTTAATTGCAGCGTTCATTTGAATTATTGCCTGGTTTCCCCTGGAGTTTTCAAATGCTCCAGCTGAAGAGAGCTCACGCAAGCGTCGTCCCAATTCATCAACAGAAATTGTGGTAATATTTGGGGTCGTTATCCTTATTAACTGCGCAGTGTCTTTGTTCATGTTATTCAGGAACGTGTTCAAGAACAACGGGCAATTTTGATCAACAGGTATCGCAGATTCTTCAACCCATGCATGCCTAAAACGATTAAAAAACGCGACAGGGCTTTCGCCCACGTTTTGCATCGTGTTTGCAACAAAAGACAAATCTTGTTTCGCAGAAGACGCTTTGAGCAAAAATGCTGTCAATTGTTTGAAAAAAACTTTGAGTTTTTCTGCACTTGCCCACACCCATTCATTATCATCAACACTGTCATCATCAGAATCAGCAAATAGAAGTGCTTTTGATTGTTTAGACAGATCAATTGGCTTCGAATCTGCGGGTTTATGAGCTCGTCGAACAGGCGGTGCATCATAGATTGGGTTTAAATATTCAATTTCACTGATCATTTCATCCTCCGTAATTTCAGCAGGCAATGTTTTAGTCAAAATAAGGCGATAATCTCGCCCTGTCAATTGACTGTACGAAGTTAGCCGTTTCATCATTGTGACAAATTTATGCGGATATTTAGATGGGTCTGGCAAGTCTTTGCAAATTGCCATTGCCTCAGTTGCGCTCAGGGGGGGTTATTTTAAATCCATCTGGGACCTGTATGAAAGGGAACGTCTCTGTATTTGGTAACTGCGGGTATAAGTGATTAATGGCAGGCTGTGGGGCTGCCGCAACAATTGCATCGTATGATGGCAAAGGAATTTCCGATTGCCGATCTGTATGTGAAAAAGGCTTGGAACAGTCTGATTCCAGCACTGCTAGACTTTTTTTCTCTGTGGAAAGAGTGGGGGCCTCAATTTCAGACTGCTCTGTGGTGTCAGATTTCAGCTCCATTGGAAAGGCAGATGCAGTCACAGGAACAGGGCTATTTTTCTCTGGACCCTTGTCCCAATATTTTTTCATGCGTTTCCAAGTTTTAAAAAAATCCTTCATATATTTTTCATCCCATAATGGGTCACCCCAGCCAGAAAAAATCATATCTTTTGCCAAACGAAAATGTTCATCTTTAAACGAACCATCGCGGGGAAACGGATCTAGTTGTGTTTTCCCTTCAGACCAACCCGCAAGGTTGGAGAGATAGGGTTCCGTATAAAACGCTCTATTATTACGGTTCATAAAGTCTTTAGGGGTTTCGCCCCTAGCGGGCCGACTAATTGTTTCACCCATTTGGAACAGTCAACAAAAATCTCTCCGTTATTTTAAATGCAAATCCCTTTACAACAATTAGGAAATGTCCAAATAAAATGAAAATAAAAGAGACTGCAATCTTAGAATAACTTTTTTTTTTTTTTTGCCAAATTAAAAGAGAGAAAGAAAAAAGAACAAGAATAAGAGGGGGGGGGGAAATCAGTATTATCCTTCAATCACCGACAAACAGCTGAGATTTAAAATAGTGTTTTGAAAGAAGAAAAAAAAATCTTCAGACTCAAGCACATCTATTTTCTTCCCACGCACAAAGACCGTGAGGATAATCAGTCTTCCCGTACTTATATTATATAAATAAATAAATAAATAAATACGAGGGTAATCCAGTGAGAGCAACTTCTCTTCACTCTTCCCGTCTAAAAAAAAACGAGGCTTGTCTACAAAAAACAAAAATAGGCTACGGCACGAATACAAAGTTCAATTTCCCAACAAACAGGCAGAAGCTATTAAATTAGCTTTCACCTCTTTTGTTGTGAATCCCGGAACGAGCGCCCAATTGATGAAGTTTCATCAAACCCTTTCCTGCCCAGTGCCCCTTCTCAGCATATCTCTCGGTGATTCAAAAATAATGTCTGCTCAGATCTGAGGGAAGGAAAATCTCCAATTTATTGAACAAAGAACTTTACATATATAGGCCCAAGTAAAGAGGCGTTATGGCTTTAACCAATGGAAAATAATTACATCATATAGGTCTCATGGTATGTGAACGTGAGCCACGTGATATCAGTATAATGTATACAACACATCTGGTAATCATTATTTCCTCCCAAGCCTGGAACTCCTTCAGCTCCTTTCTAATGCATAGAATAGAGGCCGCTTCTCCATGCGGGCCCAAAGAGCCTTCTTATATTGTAAACACATGTTCAGGATAATGTTCAACAAAAGAGAGAGAGAGAGAGAGAGAGAGAGAAAGAGAGAGAGAGAGAGAGAGAGAGAGAGAGAGAGAGAGAGAGAGAGAGAGACCTAAGACATAGGAACAAAGGCCATACTTAAATGAATGTGATGTAGATTAAAATGATGAGAATAATATGGGTGATTAACTAAAGAGTTATGAGATGTACATAAAAACCTATCAATTACTGTGACAGTTTTATGACAGCTTGTTCTGTGTATTTCTGCATTACAGTATTATACTGTATTATAATTACTAGTGCTGGGAATCGATTTAAAAAAAAAAATAATAATTAATTGCATTGTTTCCTGTAATTATTCACGATTTATCGCAAGTTTTTAATATTTTTGCCGTTTTTAATATTTTGATATTGTAATAATTTCAGTTACTCTCCAAATTAATTTAGAAACAATTTAAAGATAGCATATTTTAAATATGTGTTGTAATGGCATCTTTTTATGAATGAAGGCCAGTATCACTGATGTCTCTATGAAACATTAATGATGTTAAGAAAGGTGATAGCATGTCTGAAAAATACATAGCCCCGGGACTTTGGGCTTTGCAAGCTGGCGTTACAAGTCCGAGTCTGATCACGAATGAACCAATAACACCTTCTCCAGCCTGTGACAGCGTGCTAAGGTATGTAATGAATAGATATCAAATGATCTGTAACAATGCAATACTAACACATCTAAAAAAACTTGAGTTTTACTCACATAAGTGTGTTGCACCGTTCCTGTCGGTTCCAATATAGAAGGCACAGCATTGTGTTTTAATCTCAATATGTCTGCAAATCCAGTCTTGACCTCTATCTTGTTTACAATCGATTCCGCGGTGAAATGAAGCGAACAAACGCAATCAATGTCTTACGCACATGAGCTGGAACCGGCATGTTTATTGCTCGACCCATTTAGCTCCACGAGTCGATGGGCGGGCTTGAGGCGGTGCTTCCGCGTCCTACTATGTCAGTGGTCGACATATTGTGAGAGCTCTCGTTTTCTGGGCCTGGTGTCTATAAAAGCTTTTCTTTGACTAACAAGGACGTTTTCAGCTCTGAAACTTAAAGGATATTCTTATATCACAATTAACTTTTACATACCAAAGGCTCAAAGGAAAGTTGATTTCTCAATTCATCACCTCTTTAAGCTCAACAGATCACATGAATACAACATTCAAAAGGTTAGAAGGCCACACATATACAAATAAATTATAAAAATTAAAGGGGCCATAAGATAAATGCTTCAGATAAATAATTTTGAACTGCAAATTATATCTTCAATGATTTGAAATTAACATGTCATGTGATTCATCTAAATTTAAACTTTGAAAATGAGTCTGTACATACAGTACATGCTTGCACCCCAATAATTGCTATAATTGCTTTTGGCTATATTTATTCTTATTTTTATGCATATTATCTACAAGTGGGACACTTACAAAACACAAAGCTTAAAGTCAACTTTATTTATATAGCGCTTTTAACAATGCAGATTGTTTCAAAGAAGCTTTACAGTGTTAAACAGGAAAATAATGCAGCATAATTTTATTCAGCCGTATAGCCATTCTGGAGAAAACGGTGATGTCATCAGTTCATTTCAATTATCATACAGTGGCAGTGGTGGCTTTAGATCAGTAATTAGATCAGTAATTTAGTCTATATGGATAATTTAGCTTAATAATTAGATTTATTTGGATATTTAGTTGAAAAATTTAGAAAAATGTAGTGTCCCCAACTGAGCAAGCCAAGCCAGAGGCAACAGTGGCAAGGAAACCAAAACCCCATCAGGTGACCTAATGGAGAAAAATAAACCTTGGGAGAAACCAGGCTCAGTCGGGGTGCCAGTTCTCCTCTGGCCAATTAACAAACAGCGTATTATTATTATTATTATTATTATTATTATTATTCTGGCAACTTTACAGGTCAGAGGTCATAATAGATCGGAATATTCAAAGGACCAGAGGCAACACGCTAGAGATGGGATTTGCGGATGACATATCGATTTAAGTATTATTAAATTGTAATATTCGAACAATCGGAGTCATCACGCTGGAGACGGGTTTATTGAGGATGATGTTGATTAAATAATTATTAAAGTGCAATATTCGAACGATCGGAGGCAACACGCTGGAGACGGGTTTATTGCGGATGACATATCGATTTAAGTATTATTAAATTGTAATATTCGAACAATCGGAGTCATCACGCTGGAGACGGGTTTATTGAGGATGCCGTGTCGATAATCACGGTCTCTGCAGACACTCCAGCATCTGATCTGGATACGATCCGGCTGACTGCAGTAAACCTCGGGATAAAACAGAGAGACTATCATTAGCGTAGATGCCATTCTTCTGATGATGTAACGAGTACATCAGGTGTTATGGGAAGTGTTCCCGGTTCCAGCTGACCTAGTTAATGCAGCCTAACAATCATTTCATTGAAAAAGTGTTTTATGTGAATGCCACAGTAAAGAGATGTGTTTTTAGTCTAGATTTAAACTGACAGTGTGTCTGCTTCCCGAACAATGCTAGGAAGACTGTTCCAGAGTTTAGGGGCTAAATAGGAAAAGGATCGACCGCCTGCAGTTGATTTGGATATTCTCGGTATTATCAACTGGCCAGAGTTTAGAGAGTGCAGTAGACATGATGGAGTATAATGTGTTAAGAGCTCGCTCAAGTTTTGGGGAGCTAAACCATTTAGTGCTTTGTAAGTAATAAGCAAGATTTTAAAATGTATGCAATGTTTAATAGGCAGCCAGTTCAGTGTTGACAGAACTGGGCTAATATGGTCATACTTCCTGGTTCTAGTAAGAACTCGAGCTGCTGCGTTTTGGACCAGCTGGAGTTTATTTATTAAGCGAGCAGGGCAACCACCCAGTAGAGCATTACAATAATCTAACCTTGAGGTCATGAACGCATGAACTAACTGTTCAGCATTTTGCATTGAGAGCATGTGCCGTAATTTAGATATATTTTTAAGATGGTAGAATGCAGTTTTACAGATGCTAGAAACGTGGCTTTAAAACGAAAGATTGGTATCAAAGAGCACACCCAGGTTCCTCACTGACGACGAGGACTTGACAGAGCAGCCATCAAGTGTTAGACAGTATTCTAGGTTACTACTTACATACTTGTGGAGCTTTTTTGTCCAATAATTAAAAATTCATTTTTTTCTGAATTGAGTTGCAGGAAATTACCGGTCATCCAGTGTTTTATTTCAGCTATACATTCCGTTAATCTTGTGAATTGGTAAGTTTCTTCAGGGCGTGAAGAAATATAGAGCTGAGTATCATCAGCATAACAATGAAAACTAACGCCATGCTTCCTAATGATATCTCCCAGTGATAAATATCTTAAACTTTGTATTGTAAAAACAGTAAAACATTGATATGTGTAAAAATGTAGATGAATTAATTGTAATTTGTAAAACAAAACAAAAAAATAATTTCAAGCCGATACTAGCTAACTGGGTTGTGTAACATTTTGTTGGTAGCAGGGCACCATGAATATGGTGACCAGACGTCCCGAAAAATTCGGGACAGCCCCGAAATCTAAACTTTTGTCCCGAATCCCGAATCTGGCCCTAATTGTCCCGAAAATTATACTTACCGGAACCCCAACACGCTGCTAAAAAGCAAAAACGCCTCTGCAGGTATCGGGAGGAGTGGGTGGGGAAGTATTCATGGATTGCCACAGCCTTAAGGGATGAAAGTAAAGACAATACAACCTTTTTGTCCCCTTTTTGTTTTAAGCCTTGATGAAGAGAGCGCAAGTTGCTGCAGCCGCGAGGAGGACAGTGATGCACGCGTAAAGAAGTGATTGATTGTTCGCAGCACTGTGTACAAAAAATACTTCACTACACAATTATTTCGTTATTTTCGTTTAAGCTTATTAGCGTTAGGCTATACAGAAAGGTCTGATTTACGCACTGTTACTTACAACAGTCATTGGTTTTTTTTCTTTTCACAATGACATTTTGAGTTCATGATTTTAATGTTGTTTTTTTGTGACAGACTACAGACTAATGACAGACTGTTAATCTTTGAATAAAAAAAATCACATCTGGTCACCCTAACCATGAAGACTAAGAAAATGTAAATAACAGTCTTTATTAAAAATGTACAAACTCTAGAACAGGTAAACTATAGAACAATAACAGGAGCCAAATCACACTGTACATAGATGGGAACCAAGCTGGAGTAACAAACACAGGGAATAAATACAATGAGGAAGCAAAGGGAGTTAAATTAAATGCAGGATCAGTAACTATAGAAACAAACTAGGGCATAATCAGTAACCAAGGAGACAGAGGGAAAACAAGAACACAGGAACAACTAAACAGAACATAGGCCCCAGCCAACATGTATATGTGGGCCTCACATGGTTTAAGCTTGGGCTAAATGGGTACGAAGTGGGCATGGTTCCAAAATGGGCATCTTATCTGGGACCCATCTGGGTCAGCTAAGTAGGTCCCACATGGGCGAAAAAAGTTGGGCTACCTATGTGGGTACTAGCTGGGTCACAAATGGGAAATGGGTGCATGGGCTCAAAATGGGCAACTCATATGGGGCCCACTTGGCCAAACCATATGGGTAAAACAAGGGCTAACACAATCAGTCCCATATAGGCAGCCAACATGGGCCCAAGGTAGGACCCACTTAGGTCATCTCTTTATGGGTTCCTTATGTGGAAACACATCAATATGGCCCCCACTTGGCCAAACCATATGGATAAAATAAGGGCTAATACAATGTAGCGTTTTAGGGTTACATATATTATTAAATTAAATGTAGCTTAATAGGGAATTATGGGTATTAATATTTAGGGATTTATGATTAATCCTAACAGGTTGTAATCGAATCATAAATCTCCAAAATCACCCAAAAAGGGGAATACCTAACCTAGGTATTTATGCAATATATACACTCACCTAAAGGATTATTAGGAACACCATACTAATACTGTGTTTGACCCCCTTTCGCCTTCAGAACTGCCTTAATTCTATGTGGCATTGATTCAACAAGGTGCTGAAAGCATTCTTTAGAAATGTTGGCCCATAATGATAGGATAGCATCTTGCAGTTGATGGAGATTTGTGGGATGCACATCCAGGGCACAAAGCTCCCGTTCCACCACATCCCAAAGATGCTCTATTGGGTTGAGATCTGGTGACTGCGGGGGCCATTTTAGTACAGTGAACTCATTGTCATGTTCAAGAAACCAATTTGAAATGATTCGAGCTTTGTGACATGGTGCATTATCCTGCTGGAAGTAGCCATCAGAGGATGGGCACATGGTGGTCATAAAGGGATGGACATGGTCAGAAACAATGCTCAGGTAGGCTGTGGCATTTAAACCATGCCCAATTGGCACTAAGGGGCCTAAAGTGTGCCAAGAAAACATCCCCCACACCATTACACTACCACCACCAGCCTGCACAGTGGTAACAAGGCATGATGGATCCATGTTCTCATTCTGTTTACACCAAATTCTGACTCTACCATCTGAATGTCTCAACAGAAATCGAGACTCATCAGACCAGGCAATATTTTTCCAGTCTTCAACTGTCCAATTTTGGTGACCTTGTGCAAATTGTAGCCTCTTTTTCCTATTTGTAGTGGAGATGAGTGGTACCCGGTGGGGTCTTCTGCTGTTGTAGCCCATCCGCCTCAAGGTTGTGCGTGTTGTGGCTTCACAAAAGCTTTGCTGCATACCTCGGTTGTAACGAGTGGTTATTTCAGTCAAAGTTGCTCTTCTATCAGCTTGAATCAGTCGGCCCATTCTCCTCTGACCTCTAGCATCAACAAGGCATTTTCGCCCACAGGACTGCCACATACTCGATGTTTTTTCCATTTTCACACCATTCTTTGTAAACCCTAGAAATGGTTGTGCGTGAAAATCCCAGTAACTGAGCAGATTGTGAAATACTCAGACCGGAACCGACAGTACAATCTTCTTATAAATTCTCACAAAGTTTTATTCTTTCTATCAAATCTTCAAGAAGATTATCCTTCTGGCCACGAAGAATAACTTTCTGAACTATTAGAATATTAAAGTACTCAACGATATTATATGAAAGCTTGTAGCAAAATCTGAACATTGAAGTGTGGTTTGCGGCAACAATGACAATCAAACATGGATACAATGGTTTTAATAGATTATACTACGAGTACATATGACTAAACAAGAATAGATATACAGAATAACGAAAAGTAGAGAATGAAAAAGAGAAAGAAAGAAAGATCAATGAATGATAATTTCATAAACAGTTAACCCTGAGAGCCAGCAAAGAATAATATCACCTTAAACAGGGGCACAAATCTTAAAACACATCTAAATTTCGATAAAATTTATACTTGCATTGGGTTCTTGGTGCTGAGGATAAAAGGATGTGTATGAGGCTTCTCAGAGCGTTCTTTGAGCTGAAGCGTTCTTTTCCAGAGATTGTGTCTCTGATCCGCGGGAAATTTTAAGAGTTAACTTGAAAGCGAAGTCTTGCCGGAAAGGGGGGAAAGGACGGTCGTCTCATCGAAAGTTGTGAATCGACTGAGCAAGTTGACTGAGCAAAGATGCGCTTGTGTCATTGTCCTTTAAGGCACATTAACATACGCCCCTCTTTTCTGAAATGACCAATCATATGTGTGAACTTTAGGCAAGAGAAAACTTTCTTTGTCTGTTTGACGACTCCATTTGCCTAGTTTATGATGGTGTCAGAATTTGTACAGTTTACTCCAAAGGGTGGTAAACACACTATGATGCTTCGAGATATGGAGAGAGATTTAAATCTCTTTGAACTACCCACAGGACCCTAACGGTGTTACTGCTTAGCGTCGTTCAAACCACAAAAGTGACAACAAAGGCATTCACCGTAGACTTCTTGTCGCCAGGAGTCAGGACATTCATTTATATGCAAATGTAACAAGGCTAAAAGCTTTCTGAAGCAGCAGAATTGACTCATCGTGATTTAGTCCAGATTCTACACTATTATGAGTGATAATTACAATGTGGTGTTTATCATTTAGAATAATAAAAGAGTATATTTGTCCTTTTAAAATTGATACTATGACGTCATGAAAGACGGAACCTTTGGAATGATTCAAGCCAAACTGAAACTGAACTGAACTGGTTTGCAAAACTGAACTGGTACTTCATATAAATAGAGTAAACATTAGTTAAAAGTAATGCATTACAATATTGTGTTACTTCCTAAAAAAGTAACATACATTTTTATTTTTTATTTTTACAAACATTAATATTTTGTGTTCCCAAATAGCAAAAGAACAACTCCATAATAGTGTTTTCACAACTTTCAATAAGAAGGAAAAAAATAGAGAGATTGATGTCAATTTGACCATCACTCCCACAGCAGCTGTTTAGAAACACCCTCATAGCAGCATATCTCTCTTTTTTCTTTTGTAATTTGATGCAAAGGTAATAAAATATAAAGTATAGTTTTATAAATGTACGTATCTTTAAAAAAATGAAAATATAAAATACTTTGCAGGATTTACAATGCTGATAATTAATTTGTTCTGTAGCATTCAATAAAAAGTAATAATGTACAACCTATTAAAAGTCTATAATTCTGCTGTTTAATAAAGGCATAATATTTAACATTTTGTAAAAGAAATGTATTTTAAAACTTTTTTATTTCATAAAAAAAAATTAAATTCAAAAGGTCAAAGGCTATTGCGCCATTTTGCGACCACTTGCTGGCCTTTTTCTGGAGTCTGGAGTGCGCTGCAGCGAGCTGCCTACCACTGCGGGCGGTGATTACCTTATATGTTTGATTATATGATTAGATGATGTAAAAGTGTTTTTTAATTAACTGTACAATTCCATAACCGAATAGAATACAAGTATTTCATAAATAAGTTTCTTAAGATGTAAGGGGGGAGTTCAATTTGCTAATTAATTGACGTTAAATGATTCATTTCGACATTTGTAGGCCTTATAAAAAAGAATAAAAAGAATACAGATCGCGGAGAAACAGTCAGGTGAAATTTTTGTAAGTTTAAACACAAAACGTTTGTTTATCAGTAGAATATCCCTTTATTTTTTATCACTCTTCTAAGCTTTTTGAAATTTAATTTGATGCCCTTTTGTTGTTGGTTTTGTGTAACATTGTACTGTACACGCTGTTTAATTAAAGATATCCACTTCTAATAGGCCACCCATTCCGTAAAATACAGGATCATAGCCTATTGAAAGGTAAAATGAGTCTCGCATTATGATCATAGGCTACATAATAATCCTGGCATATTATGGCATTAAACAGAAGTAATTTATAGTTACAAATGGGACAAATAATTGTGTATAGTCCTAATTTAAGTAGGTTAATTAAAGATGAAATATTCACCCCATGCAGAATTGTCTAAAAAGTGATCAATGGTTCCAGACAGAATGACTGCTTAAGACACACAGACCTATCATGATAGAATTCTTTAGAAATAAATAAAATAATCAAATGTAAAATAATATCAAGTTCACTTCACATTTGTTCTCATGTTTTATTGTTGAGCTATCAAGTTGTCATGTGTTGAAATAATCAGTTAGCGTCTTATTCTTTATTTGTGTCCTTCAAGTCTGTCATGGTTTTTATTTATTTATGATTCTTTTTTCTTTTTTTTTGAGGGGCATAAATTGGTTTCCCATATTGTACCACACTGAAGGTGGCAACAGTAACCTCTAATCAAACAAACAGCCTTTTCTACTACAAGCATTATTATATGTACATACTTATCTGGATTTTTTTCTCTCTTCAGATCCTGAATAGCTGGCAGGTGTTCTTCAATATACCAAGTAAGTAATTTTAATGTAATTATTTTACCATATGCAAATATAGAGTTTCGCTAAGGATATTAAAATCAGAACATGTAAATCACGATGCATCACATTTTATTTGAAATGTCTGGGGTGTCAAGTGGGCCAAGCGACACTTCTTTAGGGGTTGACTGCTCCATAAAAAAAGGATAAGAGGACAATAATCAATACTTTGTATTATTCCAAATTGTTATATTGGTAAATTAAGTAATTCATGTCACTGCAACCTAGTTTGATCACAAACAGTGCTCAAATATCAAAGCTGGAGTCTTTAATCTTTGTAATTACACCCAGTTTGTTCCGATAAAGTATGATGTTTTAAAGTAATATGGGGCCATCTGCGATCTTTGAACCGTAAGGGGTTAAAGGCTGAAATACTAAACTCTCTTCCATTATGCATATTTTGATCTCAAAACAAAATAGAATTAGTATATGATGACTAGACTTTACGGTTCCAATAGTTTTGGAGAAGACTTTATATATCCATTTCTGCCCCTGGTCTCTGTGTGTTGTAGCAAAATGGATTACCTTAATGGAAATTCGCGGACGAGGAGGATGAGAATCAAAGCCAGAGTGCAGCAGCATTTATTGAGTCTTGCAATGGAGGCTATGGAGCAGACAGATCAGGCTGTGGACCAGGCAGTGCAAAATATTGAGGAATTCCAGATTTCCTTTGGACTATATGCATTTAGTTTGCTTGGGCATTGTCCGTAAATTAATTGCTCTGTTGTTCAAGGGACCATTGCAGTGTCGGGTTTCATCTTCCACTCTATCCGCTATCTCTGATCACTTAAAACTGTGTAGACAAAGCTTACCTCGGAGCTTCTCCAGAAAGCCACGTTCTTTGACTGAGTACAGCCAATGGAAGGCTACAGAATTCAGGCAGTTTTTATTATATACAGGGCCTGTTGTGCTTTTTCAAAGATTGCCCCGTCAACAGTACAAAAACTTTCTTGTTTTATCATCTGCTATGAGAATACTTTTGTCTCCTATGTGTAGAGAATAATATGGGTATGCCCAAAATTATTAAGATATTTTGTTACCAACTTTGAGAAGATATATGGGACATCATTTCTGGTTAACAATACACACAGTCTTTTACATTTAGCAGATGATGCTAAAAAGTATGGCCCTCTGGATTAAGTTTCATGTTTTCCATTTGAGAATTATTTGGGACAGTTGAAAAAAATGGTGAGAAGACCACAGAATCCTGTGCAACATTCTTAGAAGAGATTGAACCTTTGGAGTTCAAAAAGGAACTTTAAAGTGCAAATATGAACTTCTAACTACAATAAAGGTTCAAAGTTGAACCTATAGGTTCTATAATGATCCACTGATTATTTGGCACATGTTGTCGGTTCATTTTAGAACCTTTGTTGTGGCAGAAGGGTTCATATAAGAACCTGGCCTTATCAAGGTTCCTTTATGAACCTTAGATGGACTGTAAAGATTTGGTTTGCTTTTAGCCCCTGAACATACTGAACATGCACAAGAATGAACTTTTTAATAGTTTCAGATTTAAAAAATTGCCTTGAAGCACTTGAATCATTTAAGCCACTCCATAATTGTTTACCTGTTAGTTTACAAAAAGACTTTAAGCAACACTACAGCCCTGAAACAAAAACACTGCTTTCAGGTTGCTAAATGCAAAATTTTTTGTAGAGAAGTCAATACATTATAAATCAGTAAACCTTCAAAGAAGATTTTAACTGTAAATTGTAAAGTGTAACTACAAACTATAGGGATACAAGTCCACGGTTCAATACATACCTTGGTTTTTAACCACGGTTTTCGGTTCGGTTCGGTTCTAATGGCTTGTCACATCAGTTTTTTACTACATTGTAAAAAAAAAATCAGGTCTCCAATTGAAATTTTTCAAGTGACCGATCACATCTAAATGTTTTAGTTGGCCAAATTGAATTTCTGTGAATTAAATTGCATCAATTCACAGAAATTAAATTTGGCCAACTGAAAAATTTAGATGTGATCGGTCACTTGAAAAATTTCAATTGGAGACCTGATTTTTTTTTTTTACAGTGTATTCTATTCTTAGGCGACAGGAACAGCAAGAGGTTAAGGAGAAAAAATAAAAAAAATTTATTGCAATACTCTATAAAATATACATTGATTCTTATTAAAGTTACTGCATTAAAGTTTTTCAGTCAAGAGCATTGAGGGATGTTCTCTTTGTCTTGTTGTTGTATTAACATTAAAGGGATAGTTCACTCAAAAATGAAAATGCTGTCATCGATTACTCACGCTCAAGTTGTTTTACACCTAAATAAAGTTATTTCTTCGGTTGGACATAAAATATATTTTGAAGAATGTTGGAAACCAAACAGATCTGGCCCCCTTTGTAGGAAATAATAATATGAAGTCAATGCCTACCATCAACTGTCTGGTATTCAACTGTCTGTGTTCAACAGGAGAAATGAATACAGGTTTGGAATAATATTAGAGTGAGCAAATAATGACATAATTTTAGAGGTGAACTGTCCCTTTAAGGACAGCGTGTTCACCCCAGCTGTCAATTTTAGACCTGCCCGCATCACAGAGACACACGCCGATTTTACTCTCACTTTAGACATAACCGACTGTGTTTATGTTAACGTTGTGTGTATTTGACAGTATTAGCGCAGTAAAACGACTATTAGTCCAGTAATCACGTGTTTGACAGGCGTTTGTGCCAGCTCGGAAAAGAGCATGATAACCGGCAAGTTGTTAAAACGCATTCAAATAATGAACTTTCGTGATTGTGAATAACTATAGTGTTCCGTGAGTAGGCCTATAACTCTACCACTAACGTACAAAATGCAAATGCAAATGCAAAACCGAAAAAAAAACGCAATTCACAAGCTCCTATTGAACCGTGAATGCCGTACCGAACGGTTCAATATTATATTGAGAATTGTGGCATCCCTACTACAAACCTTCGCTCTTATTACATTGTTTAAATTTTTTACAGTGTTTTATATAAAGATATAGCATAGTCTATTGCAACATCATGCTATTAATTAAAGAATAATCCACACATTTTTGAATTATTCTAGCAAAATGCCATCCAAGAAAGTAGTAATAATAGGCCTATCAAAAATAATAATAGGGTAGCCTAATAATAATAATTATTATGCCTATTATTAATATTATTATGCCTATTATTATTATTATTATTATTATTATTAATAATAATAATAATTGTTATTGTTATTTGTATTATGCATAACAAAAACAATATTGTTCTGGTTATTTGAAACAAAAAAAAGTATTGCTACATTTTCAATAATAATAATAATAATAATATGTATATACCCATTATTATTATTATGAAAAGTTTTGAAAATTGTAACAATTTAATTTTTTGTTTGTAGCCTATAACACATAAACCTTAATAACCTTTTCATCTTTGTTTTTTAGCCACTTTAATTCTGCTAATACTGACATAATTCATTAGCAATTTAATTTCACTTAAGTTTCTAAATGTGATTCAAATTAAATTCATGTTATTTTCTTTTTGCTAATTAAATTGTGAAAGCTTTTCTGTCTGTGCAACGTCTGTGTCTGAGTCAAGATGGCGCCGAGGATGGCCGCTACGTCGCGAGCTCTGCTGAAACATTGTAGTTTTTTGTTTGTTCTGTTTATAGTTTTTGTGTTTTTTGTCTTGGATGTTGTCTGCCTTACTACGTACGACAGACAGACACTTTTGGACATTGGTTCGGCAATCGCACACCGAAAACCGGACTTAAATTCTTCAGTGACGTTTACAAACACAGCAGCGGATCCTTTTGTATGGGCGGCCCGACCGCGCAAACGCAGCCGGAGAAGGGGGAAGAGAGCCGGCGTACTCATCAGAGTAAGACGCCGCGCAAACCGACCCCCGCTTCCCAGTATTTTACTGGCTAATGTTCAGTCTCTGGACAATAAACTCTGCGAGCTGAGAGCACGGATCTCTTTCCAGCGAGAGACGAGGGACTGCTGCATTATCTGCCTTACAGAAACTTGGATGTCCGCTGAGATTCCAGATTCGGCCATCGAAACCACGGGGTTCTCCGTGCACCGAATGGACAGAGAAAAAGATCTCTCAGGGAAAAGCAAAGGCGGGGGTGTGTGTTTTATGATCAACAGATCCTGGTGTGATCAGAGGAACGTACATTCTATCAAGTCTTTCTGTTCTCCTGATCTGGAACTTCTCATGGTTCTGTGTCGACCATTCTGGCTACCGAGGGAATTCACAGCGGTCATCATCACAGCTGTGTATATTCCCCCGCAAGCCGACACAGACCAGGCACTAAAGGAACTGTATAGGATAGTGAGTGAGCAGGAAACCATGCATCCTGAGGCTGCGTTTATTGTGACCGGGGACTTTAACAAAGCCAACTTCGAACGCATTGCACCTAAATACCACCAACATGTTAGCTTCAACACGCGAGGGAACCGTGTTTTGGATCACTGCTACTCCCCCTTCAAGGATTGTTACAAGTCCCTCCCGCGCCCACCATTTGGCAAATCGGATCACGCTTCCATCCTCCTTTTGCCCGCATACAGGCAAAGACTCAAACAGGAAGCACCCGCCCTCAGAACCATCCAGTGCTGGTCGGACCAATCAGATTCTATGCTCCAAGACTGTTTTGATCACGCGGACTGGGAGATGTTCCGGTCGGCCTCTGATGACGACATCGAGGTTTACGCTGATAGCGTAACGTGTTTCATCAGGAAGTGCGTAGAAGACGTTGTTCCGACCAAAACAATACGGCTGTACCCAAATCAGAAGCCGTGGCTAAATGGGGATGTTCGCGCGGACCTCCACTTTTAACTCCGGTAATGCGGAGGAGCATAAACAAGCAAGTTATGCCCTCCGGAAAACCATCAGAGCAGCAAAACGCCAGTACAGGGACAAGATTGAAGGACAGTTCAACACCACCGACTCCAGAAGCATGTGGAGGGGAATTAACACCATCACGGACTATAAAGGGAACACAAACTCCACCGTGAACACCGCTGCCTCTCTCCCGGACGAGCTCAACACCTTCTATGCTCGCTTTGAGGGAACTAACACCGCCCTCGCGGAGAGAGAGCTCGCGGCTGAAGATACAGAGGTTAGTTCACTCTCCGTATCTTTAGCGGATGTAACCCGATCCTTCCGGCGGGTGAACGTCCGTAAAGCAGCGGGTCCAGACGGCATTCCCGGCCGCGTGATCAGAGCGTGCGCGCACCAACTGGCTGGAGTTTTCACGGACATCTTTAACCTGTCCCTCTCCCTGTCTGTGGTCCCCACATGCTTCAAAACGTCCACCATTGTGCCTGTACCTAAGCAATCAAAAACCACCTGCTTAAACGACTGGCGTCCTGTTGCTCTGACCGCCATCATCAGCAAATGCTTTGAGAGACTAGTCAGAAACCACATCTGCTCTGTTCTCCCCCCCTCACTGGACCCACTGCAGTTTGCATACCGCACAAACCGCTCCACTGATGATGCCATTTCATCAACAATACACACTGCTCTCTCCCACCTGGAAAAGAGGAACACGTATGTGAGAATGCTGTTTGTGGACTACAGCTCAGCATTCAACACCATTGTGCCCTCCATACTTGACATTAAACTCCGGGCTCTAGGCTTAAACAGCTTGTTATGCAGCTGGATCCTGGACTTCCTGTCAAACAGACGCCAGGTGGTCAGAATGGGCAGTAACATCTCCTCATCACTGACTTTCAACACTGGAGCCCCTCAGGACTGTGTTCTCAGCCCACTCCTGTACTCCTTGTACACACATGACTGTGTGGCAATCCACAGCTCCAACACCATCATCAAGTTTGCTGACGATACGACGGTGGTAGGTCTTATCACCGACAATGATGAAACGGCCTACAGAGAGGAGGTGCACACTCTGACACGGTGGTGTCAGGAGCACAACCTCTCCCTCAACGTCAGCAAGACCAAGGAGCTGGTGGTCGACTTCAGGAGGAATGAGAGAGAACACCGCCCCATCACCATCGATGGAGCACCGGTGGAGAGAGTCAGCAGCTTCAAGTTCCTCGGTGTCCACATCACAGAGGAACTCTCATGGTCCGTCCACACCGAGGCCGTTGTGAAGAAGGCTCATCAGCGCCTTTTCTTCCTGCGACGGCTGAGGAGGTTTGGAATGAACCGCCACATCCTCACACGCTTCTACACCTGCACTATAGAGAGCCTGCTGACTGGCTGCATCACCACCTGGTACGGCAACAGTACCGCCCGCAGCCGCAAGGCCCTGCAAAGGGTAGTGCTCACGGCCAGCTGCATCATCGGAGGTGAGCTTCCCTCCCTCCAGGACATTTACGCCAGGCGGTGTGTGAAGAGAGCTCAGAGGATCATCAGAGACTCTAGCCACCCGAGCCATGGGCTGCTCTCACTGCTGCCATCAGGCAGACGGTACCGCAGCATTAGAACACGCACCAGCCGACTCCAGAACAGCTTCTTCCCACAAGCAATCAGACTACTTAACTCTTGATCCATCAGTATCATAACACACACTGGACAGAATATCACTCAGCACAACCCACTGTAGATACACACACATTATATACACATTTATTTATCATACAGCATCTATTGCACTTTGGACTTCAATTTGTGAACATATTGTATACTGTACATTGTATATTATTACTATAGCTTAATGTATACTGTTTTTGTTTAATGTATGTTTAGTGTATATTGTTTTTAAGTATATGTATATTGTAAGTATGTGTATATTGTTTAAAGCTGTGAGAACTACACTCACATTGTGCAAATTATTTATTGTTTATTGTAGTGTTTACTGTGCTGTGAGTAATTGTGTGCGCATCAGATGTGTAATCTGTTGTTGCTTAAAATGTTGTACATGTCATGTCATGACTACTATGTTGCTCGGAACTGCACCTAAGAATTTCACCTACTGTTGCACTTGTGCATATGGTAGAGTGACAAATAAAGTGATTTGATTTGATTTTGATTTGATTTGAACGTAAATCACTGAATCTTCAATGGTCTGTCTCGCGCAAAAACTGTTACTTTGATGCGTGTGACGTCAGCAGATGGACGAGAGGATCGACGGGAATATATAGGTAAGACAAAATAAAGTGTCAAAATATCTATAAACCTTCTTGATATCTGTGATAATATAATGTGTAGTGTAATAATAAGGTTGGAGCTCATTATGTGACTCTTAGCAGTAAGATATATTTATTTAAATAACAAGATAGTAGGCTAATAGGCCAACGAGTTATGATTTGGCTTATGGATAGCCTATAACTGAAGGCCTAAGATACAAGTGGTTCTCAACTAAAATTATTAACTAATTTACTTTATTCATTTTAATTGTAAACACCTTAGCGTTATTTTTGCGCAATTGCTCAGGGAAAATTACACCATAGAGCCATCTAAAGTCCAACCAGTATTAACGTTACGTCTTTTTCTGTAGGACTTAATTTGTTATTTCACATGGGTCTCAACATCTCAACACATAACATTGCCCAAACAGTGTGGCCAGCAAATTATCAGCTACCCAAATTTCCTATGGCAATAAAAAATGTTTTTCTTCAACAGGACGGAGCAAATGGAGATTAAAAAAATTATTCAAACACTGTTTAATCATATGTGCACATATACATGGTAATTGTATATAGCATAATTAATTATTAATTTAGCATAATAAACTAAATTAATTAACTAATTTAGCATACTTTCATTTTAGAGCATGATGGATGACAATTTTTATCTCTCTTTTTCCCCAGGTCTCCAACAAGTGAACAATATAACAAGGTGTGTTCAGCCCTTGTTACCAAATACCAATTCTTGAGAGACAGGACAAGGGGATATGTAAGAACATGACATAGTTTTTTAATACTTCCTTGATATTGTTATCTGGAAGGTGATACATATTTAATTATTAAATGTTTTTAATTTAAGGAGTCATGGCATGAGATGCTTAAGAACAAATTCAAGAAAGAAAGATCACCCTTGGTTGACATTGAAGAGATAAGTCTGCTGCAGATTCAGCAAAGAACCACATGATTTTTCCAAACATCCAACAGACATGTAACACTATGAAGGCAACTAATAGAGAAGTATGCCACATTATATGACACCTTAATAGAAATTTATAGCAATGGATGTCTTTATTTTATTTTTTAGACTGAGGATCTATCTGTAATCCAAGACATGTATCAAAAGAGACCAAGGTCTGAAGAGGTAATAGTCACAAACAGAATAATCTAATTAAAATAATTTAAGAATAGGTTAAAGTTTACAGTTATTAAATGAGTGCATGTGTTTTTGTTGATATAATCAGGAAAAGATGAATACAGCATATAGGGATCCACTTGGAGAGAATGAAAACAGAATGCTTGAAGAGGACACCAAATGTCAGACTTTTACAAGACTACATGGGACGGACAAGGAATGAGAGGACAGACATGAAACATCATTCCACAAAATAAATCACGATATCCAGCCCTTTAAATCCCCTCTATTGTGAGTAGAATTGAATTCCAAATATGTATTCAAAACATTTTTGTTAATACTTTTGTTGTTATTAATAGCTTGTATTAGATTTGGAAAGCATATATGCAAATATTGAAAAGAACATTCTGACAAATCTTGCCCTGGTGGCACAGAAAGTTATCAATGAGTGCAACAGAAGAGAAGTCGGGGTGGATATTTGAGCTGAGTTTGGCTGAAGCGGAAAAAAAAACCCATGTTGATTTGGCACACAAAGGTAATGATTATTAATATGAATGAAAATGTATACTGAATCTCTGTTTTATAATAAATATACAATTCACAATTAACATAATATCCATGGATATTTTCACAATTTTATATTTAAGGTCTCTCAATGGCTGTTGCTGTCCTGCTGCTTCCACTTTTATTCAAGGAGAGTCCGAGATCTCTATATCTTATCAATGAGGTACACTATACCTATAAAAGTAGGTTTTTATGCCCTTTATCCTTGAATGTGTGCAGGTCCCACTATAGAGTGGTGCAGGTATGATGTCAAAACCCCACACCCTGGTTCCCTTGAGATTTTCCTATGGGGTTTTACAATGTTTTTTTTTTTTTTGGCAAATTACTCTTCTGGGTTCTGACGTCATACCTGCACAGACTATAATAGGGTTCTTGCAACCAAAACATTCATTATTATTTTTTGACAAAAACATTCTAACATTGGGCAAATTTACCAGTTATGATGTCACAAAATCATATATTTCTTAATGACCTTTTTTTTGTTTTGTTTTTTTCAATGTTTTGTTTTACAGATGGTATTTTAACTGCTATATCGTTATATCTAATATAACATTATCCTCTCTTTGTTTAGGAATCCTGTACACCCAACCCTGTGCTGTACATAAAGGGAGGTGTCTTGGGTGGAAGGGGAGAAGGTCTGTGAAGTGGATGATCTGACCATGGCTCTTGTTTTTTTAATGGCAATACACTTCATCTTCAACATTGAGTATGCTGCAAAGATGAGAAACACCCTGACATTTGTTGAAAAGTTTTTTAATGTGGCATAATGCAGAAACCAAAATACCACCCACCGTGATTAAAATGGCCATTTTTTTGTTTGACTGAATATATATATATTGGAATATATAAATACATGGAATGGGTTGTTGTAAGCATTAATATTTTCTGAATATATATACATATATAACCAAAAGTGTGTGGGTGTGTAAATGCATGTAAATACATGAAATGGGTTGTATTTTTTCCCCTAAATACTGTGAATATTCAGTTCCATTCAGTTATTTTTTTTAATTTATTTTTTTTAATGAAAGAATATTCTATATTAGTTTTAATAAGTCTTTGTTTGTACTTTGTATCCAGTGCTAAAAATTGTATATGCCTATATAAAATAAATATTTAATGGAGAATAATATGTTTGGTATGTGTTGTGAAATGAGATTAAAGTAATGTATAATAATAATAATAATAATAATAATAATAATAATAATAACAACAACAAACATGCATGCATGCTAAAAGCGTGTCTAAAAAGGTTCAAAATGGAACCCATGCGGTTCATTAATGCACCTTTAAGTAAAGGTTCCAATTAGAACCTTTTCCAAAAGGTTCAAAAATGAACCTTTAAGGTTCCCCCACAGTTGCAATTTCCAGGAACCTCAAAAGGTTCGTTTTTGAACCTTTTCTTCTTAGAGTGAACAAATTGTCAGGCGTATTTATGAAAGGCAATTATTTGCCCACATGTCTGAAGAAATTCCTGAAGATGTTAAACTGACACAACCTCATGAATCTGGACCAATGCTGACAGAATTTCCCATGCATCAGTATGTTCAATACAAGATGTATAAATATAAAGACACAATAATCTCAAACTCCACTGGAACCAATTGTTTTGAACTTGAGGGAAGAGTTGGGAAGAGAGGAACACGTGTGGTGTATGAACTTTTTGAGACAAGGACAAGTTTTTTCAACTACCCCATCGATTCTACATCTCTAGGAATCTGTTTGCTATCAAAACTGTCTGGTCAGCTTTCCGGTGCTCCAGTAACAGACTTCACTAAACCACTGCTTTTATTGCCTCTTTGGAATATGTTTGTGGCTTTGCCTCAGCTACACAGCACATGACTCATTGAACTTTGCAGGGTGTCCTCGTTCAGTGTTGTGGAGTTTGTGGATGAAGTTGACCCTGATGGCTGCAAGAAAATGGACATCATTCCAATAGTGGTTCAAGGACACAGACAGAAAAGTATGCTGGTGGCCACCAGCCTCACTGGTCAGTGTAACCAAGGCAGTGAAAGAGCACACACCACCAGCCAGAAACTGGATGAATGTGCGTGTAATGGGAAATGCAGGTAACTGACTTTCCTCCTTTAATAAATATAGTAGAATAAATACTGCCATACTTAAATGAGTTATTTTTTGTGTTAATTTATTTAAATTTTTGTTTTTCACACCAGACTTGACTCATTCTATTGATCAAGTCAGATGTGCTCTTGCTAGGTAGGAAAGAAAACCTGCAAAATAGCACTTTGCAGATAAGATGTGAAGTCTGATTTATAGGTATACGTATGCATATATTCTGGAACAAATGTTGCTTTCGTGGAACTAAATGCTTATGTAAATTTCAAAATCTGCCTCCCTCCTGTTATTGTGCATCATTGTGTTTTACAGCCTCTTATGCCGAAGCCAGGGTTAAACTACACCAAGCTGAATATTCATCAGACTTGACGGACACAGAAAATACCTCAAGAAAAAGAAGGTAGGTGTTTGTGGAGCAATGCAGGTCAAATTTCATGCCCTCTAGAAATAATATGAAGGCAGCTAAGCTGTGCCTTATATGTTTGCGTTAACTTCTCTAGGCCAAGTGCAAAACTTCTTCAGAGTCAACTGAGCACCCAACTGGAATCAAGTGAGCATTCAGATTCTTCGGGGGAGCTTCCACCCACTCCACCAAATCAACTCCTTTGGCCAGGAGTGAAGGAAGTCGGCAACTACTTTCAAAACCCCACTGCTCAACGAGGCACCAGCCCCACAGCTACAGTTACCAGCCCCACAACCCAAGGATTTACCAGCCCCATAGCCCAAAGAGTTACCATCCCCACAGCCCGAGGAATCACTAGCCCCACGGCCCAAGTAGTCACCAGCCTCACAGAGTTACCATCCCCACTTGTGAAGCCATGTTCACTAAACTTCTAACAGTTTTAGAAGAAGTGAAGGAGACACAACTTGTTCATGGCAAAATTTTCAATGCCCTGCTGAAAAAGCAAGACGGATCGGTGGTAGAGGTTCCTGCAGGCGTGGTGTTACCCCTGAAAACACAGACTGACCTTGAGGCTCTTGAGCAGAAGCTGGGGGATCGTAGTGTCATGTCTGCTGTTGTAAGTTTACATTATCTATTTAGCGATTTTCTCTTCCTGGGACTCATCTAAGGTCAAAAACAGAGAGGCTGCTCGCTGCAGAGCAAATGGGTGGAGCTTACGCCTAGCTCCTCCCCGTTTGAGCGCTCCAGCGAGGAGGAGCTAACGGCACGCTCCAGCGAGGAGGAGCCAAGAGGGCACGTACGTACAGACTAGAGCTCAGTCAGTCAGGAGATCGATCGAGTGGAGGGTAACATTGGTCAAAGACATTAACATTGGTCAAATACATTTTCGACGAAATGACAGTACGTAAACACTGTACTTTAAATTTGTGGTTTAGGGAAGCATTTGAAGTTGTCTCAGCTAATGTTAACACTATCTATTAGCATATAACAGATCGATTCACCTGGTAGTGTGTGTGTATTATGGGTTCTATGCAACCTTAAACAACAGGTAACATAAACTTAGGTGTGTTTTAAGCGCGGAACATAACGTTACTTCACTCCGAGTTCCCACACAATCTAAGTATTCAGTCAATTTTATTACGATTAATGCCGTTTTAATGTTCTTTAAAGGGGTGGTAAAGCACATTCTTTCGAAGGCTTGATTGTGTTTGTGGGGTGCACTATAACATGTGATCATGCTTCGTTTTTAAAAAAATGCATTATTTTTCATATATTTGACCTTTATTCTACACTGCTCTGTCCCTCCTTGTAAAAACGGTCTGAGGGTTTCCGGATTCTATGAAGCCAGTCCCTCAAAAAAACGCAATGAGCTCTGATTGGTTAGCTGGCCCAGTGTGCTGTGATTCGCTAACCGCCTAGTGCACGTTTCTCGGAAGAGTCACGCCCCTTACCTTTACCGGTAGCCTCAGGCTACTAGACTGTGCTTTGTCTACAATGGCGTCAATGAAACCATACCAAGAGCCCGAATCAGACCCAGACAATTTTAGTGAAGATGATCGAGCAGAACCTGTTCAGTCCTCAAGAGTAAAGTCTGCGGATCTATAGTGATCGCTCCTGAATGGCACTGTTACTTTTGTATTTTTAGAACGATTACAGCCAAATATCTGTCACAAGAACGAACACTAAACATTGGCTTTACTATAGTATCCAAATCAAACACAGAACCATGTTTAGCATGCCTGTAGATAAACAATACATAAAAGCTCTAATCAAAGAATCATTTACACTAATGCCAAGTTCGCTGTTGAGATTTTAAAAGTTTGTAACGTTAGGGGTTTGTCGGATAACGTTAAGTATGAATGAGCATTTAACAAACTGGTTTGCAGAGCCAAACAGCGCTGTCATGTCTACTTCCTTGCTACAACGTAGGCTACAATTAACAACACAAACTATTACAGAAAACACATCGACGAAAAATAAATCACACTTACAGGTTGTAGCCCGTACTCGCGAAGATTGTGGAAGCTTTCCTCCGCGAGATGTGCCGCGGTAGCCGCGCGTGCCCATGTATTTCAAATACAGATGAATATTGTCCATTATGTCACATTTTCCGATCTTCTCCTCCGACCCCTGTCTGTCTCGTGCTTTGATTTATGATGAGAAGCATATATCCGATGCAAATGCGATCGTGTTCCCCTCATGTCTCTTACGCACATGCATATAACGTTGTATGTTAAACGCACTGCAACGCTGCCCCGTCCCTAGGAAGGCTGAAGAAAGTGGACCTGCACTCGGATGAAAATAACAGCATTTCGTCGGCATTGTCAACAGCACTCCAGCCTACTAACCACAACAACGCTTCTCTGCTGCGATACAAAATGGCCCCCCCTTATTTCATATTCTCGGAGGAGGGGTTTATGTAAATATTGGGGCTGGTGATGTCAGCAAACCCTGGAGGAATGTGTAGTAGTCCCTAGCGGCCGTTTGCTGTAGTCCTTAGAAATTGATTTCTTTAAAAGCAAATATCTCCCTTTGCTTTAAACTTTGAACGTTGTAACTTTGAAGATGTTGTTTATGCTCAAACAGCAACATTACACACTAGCTAAAGTTAGAAAAGTGAAATCGTGCTTTACCACCCCTTTAATGTGGCGTGACTGATCACTGTTTAGGTGCTTCAGTTCAAGCGGTGGCGCGCGAGTGAAAGCGATCATCTCTTCCTAAAGAATAAACATGAATCAAAATCTTGGTTTGATGAGTATACGTTACAACTTACTAAAACGTATCATATGTCGTGTAATCACTCAATCAGTGTTTCAACGGTGGAAAGACATCAATAAAACAGACTGTAAACAATGGCATGTAAGTTAGCCTACATTAACTTACCTCATTCTGTGTCAATAGCTGGTTAGTTCACTAGAGAAATTAACTAACTAACACTAAATATATGCACTATATTAGCCTATATATTCAATATATTCTACTAAACCTATTAGTGATGTCTTTATTATTACATTTTTGTTTAAATAAATCTGTCATAAATCTGAAAACGATTTCAGCCACTGCATAAATTATTATATTAAAAAAATTAAATAGATAATAATTTTATAATTAGATTTAGAAGTTAATGCAAAAACTACCTTATGTGAAGTTTACATATTTGCATACCATGTTATTTGAGTGTTGATTATTATATCTAAAAATTAATAGCAACTGAATTTAGGCTAATTTGGGCTTTGTTGTTATATTATTATGTGCAAGTACACTGGTTTACTGAACTAATTATCTGTCTGTACACACACACACACATATATATATATGTGTGTGTGTGTGTGTGTGTGTGTGTGTGTGTGTGTGTGTGTGTGTGTGTGTGTGTGTGTGTCTGAATAAGTATTTATTTATTTTTGCTGAAAGATGTAAGTGGTGTGTTTGTTTAACCTGCACAGATGCATCTGACAATACTGAAGAAAGGAGATGATCCCCTTATCTCTATTGAGAGATGTACAGTGTGCTGCAGAAAATATCACTGTGCCTATTGTAAAATGGCATATAACCATTTTAATGAGGTACACAACCATGTAGTTAATCATGTTCGAGGTGCAGTTCACCACGAAGGTATGTATGTGAATTATTGTAAGTTTCTTATACTGTTCAATTATTGTGTGTGTGTGTGTGTGTGTGTGTGTGTGTGTGTGTGTGTGTGTGTGTGTGTGTGTGTGTGTGTGTGTGTGTGTGTGTGTGTGTGTGTGTGTGTGTGTGTGTGTGTGTGAGAGAGAGATCATGTTTGAAAGTTATGAACCCTTTTGTTTTACACATTTTGGCCTGTCATTTCTCCCTATAATTTGAAAGTAAAACATAATTTAATTTAACATTTCCGTGCATTGTGAAACATTTGGGAAGTCTGAATCCCAAAGGTTCATATACTTCTGTACATAAGGATACTTGATATACGTATTAAGTAAATAATAATACAAATAAATACATATAACTATTTATATTTATGTTCTGTTATTGTAATATTTTAGCAGAAAATGTAGCATGATGCAGAAAAAATGTATGTTTAAAATATGTGAAAATAGGCTTCCAAATGGGTAAACTAAGTTTACTTCAATCACTAGCCTAGATGTAATTTGCCAATATGTAAATGCCCAACAAATGATTAATATTCCCTACCTCCAGAGTTATAGGTTGATTAATCTGATAAACATTCTCTCTCTTATCCTATTGTATAAGACCATCCACAAATTGGCAAATTACATATAGTATACATATATTATATATAGTAATTGAATTTTTTTTGTCAGTAAGATTTGATTGTTGTTCAATTCATAAACAAGTAAAACTATAGCAATGCTCTTTAGACCAGGGCATGTAGGGTGCAGGCATCTGTTTCAGCTAAGTAAAGTAAAGTAAAACGTAATTTGACTGATCAACTAGTGCTTGAATTAGTAGAAATGTATTCTTTTACATTTTTATTATTTTTCTTTTATACATTTCAGATTTTGTCATCATAAAGTGCAGTCTAGACTGCAGACAAGCAGCACATTTTCACTGCTGTTATTGCACCACAATGTTAATCAGAAGGGATACTCTTGATTAAACATTTAGCAAGTTGCAAAAATACACCATCCAGAAAGCCTCCATCCACAGAGCCAGCAGCAGCGCCACCTCCACTTCTAGCAGTGCCACCTCCAGCAGTGCCACCTCCAGCAGCGCCAGTTCTATCAGCGCCACCTCCAGCAGCGCCACTTCTAGCAGTGCCACTTCTAGCAGTGCCACCTCCAGCAGCGCCACTTCTAGCAGTGCCACCTCCAGCAGCGCCACTTCTAGCAGTGCCACCTCCAGCAGCGCCACTTCTAGCAGCGCCACTTCCAGCAGCGCCACTTCTAGCAGTGCCACCTCCAGCAGTGCCACCTCCAGCAGCGCCACCTCCAGCAGCGCCAGTTCTATCAGCGCCACCTCCAGCAGTGCCACTACCAGCAGCGCCACTTCTAGCAGCGCCACCTCCAGCAGCGCCACTTCTAGCAGTGCCACCTCCAGCAGCGCCACCTCCAGCAGCGCCAGTTCTATCAGCGCCACCTCCAGCAGTGCCACTACCAGCAGCGCCACTTCTAGCAGCGCCACCTCCAGCAGCGCCACTTCTAGCAGTGCCACCTCCAGCAGCGCCACCTCCAGCAGCTCCACTTCTTCTGTCTTCTGCAGCTCCACTTCCACATTCAGAAGCTACACCACCAGCAGCTCCAACTCCATCAGCTCCATCTTCAGCAGCTCCAATTCCTTCTTCAGAAGCTCCACCTCCAGAAGCTCCACATCAATCCCCAGCAGTTTTACCTCAATCTTCTGCAGCACCAACTCAACCGTCAGTAGTAAAATTATGTGTTCGGCAGCAAGTCAGGGTGACTTGCAAACACTGTGGTATTAAAATAAATAAAAGGAACTTGCTGGTTCACATTAATAGAAAACAGGAAAATTTAAAAAGAAATTTCAGCTAAACGGCACCTGTCATGCCAATGCATTGATGCCAAAAATGGCATATTTGCTGTTGACAAATCATTTTATAAGCCTTGCTCTCCTATACATGTTCAAAAAAAAAACATGGGGTGCAAGTCAAAACACAATTTGTGAACTGGACGAATGCAAGTCAATTGCTGAATTTGCAGTCCGGAGTGGAATTCTACCATATGAATGCAAGCATCTCAAGTCTTTGCTCTTCTCCCCACGAATGGACAGTACATCCATTATTTTGGAGGAGAAGATGCTTTCAGAAATGGTTGCTGCAAAAGTATTTGGAGACGCAAGAAAGCAAACCTGCTTAAAACGGCAAAAAGCAGCTGCTGATGCAGGTGTTCCACTTTCAGTTGCAGTGACTGTTGGAGGGCCTCCTTCTAAAAAGTCATTTTCTATATATGAGCCAAAGATTTCACACCACAGTAGACTGGGCAGGCTAATAGCAGCATATGATTCTAAAAAGAATTCCTGGCATTGCCCATGTGCCAAAGCAAGACATTCATGCCTCCATAAATCAATTGCTAAATGGCACCTTTTTACAACTGACCGACATCTGTTTAGGACTACAGAGAGTGATGCCAGGCCAGATCCAGATGAGATTCATGATGACACACAACTTCAAATGGGTGAAGGTGAAGGTCCAGCATATCCTCCTGATGATACAGGTCTCCAGAGGATGGTACAGTATTTACTGCAAAAGAAAGGTCTACCTGCCCAACTTCCCCAGCATTTGATCACTGGCTCCAAATCTTTGCAAGATATTCCAAGGCAATTGATGCCAAAAGAAACATCATGCGTAGAGTGTGCGGGGCATCTAAGTGAGCCAGTGCTCATTACAGCACATGCCAAGCTTGTGACGTATACTGGTGTTGTTGATGGTGAGACGTCAAAATATTTCATCCATATCAGCTTAGCCAAAGTGATTTAGCTAATTTTATAAACAAGTTAATAGCAAAGTCAGGGTTGTACAGTAGTAGGTGCACAGTGAACAGGCTAAATATAATTTGATTGATATCAATAACAACACCTTGTTCTACTTTTTCTTTCACCTTTCTGTTTTAGGCTTTTCTACATACTACAGGGCATGTCCTCTCTGTGGGATGATGTATCATTACAAGGAATGGAGTGATGGAATTCACAATTTCAACGACCATATTCTCATCACTCTTCATTTATGTATTGTACTACGTACATCACTTCAGGTAAGAAGCACATTTAATGAATGTTGTACTCTTTTTGTGTGAATGTGTGCCTTATTATGTCTTATACTTTCTTAGACTCACCACGCTGTAAGCCGAGCAATTGAAGTTCTTGAGCAAACAGAAAATAAGACCTTTCCTAAAAAGGCAACGATACTCCACGGCTACATGCACTTTGAAGCCCTGACTATGCACAACTACTCATATTCTTGTTTCAAGTGTGGATACTATCCACCCGTGGTTGTAATGGACCTTCACAGAAAGGGTGTTTTTAATATGCCTGGTAAGTAACAGAACAAACTGCATTTAATGATAATGTAAAAATATCAATACTTTATTAATACCATACTTGAATTTACAGTAAGTGAAATGGTGGCTCCACCAGCAAACTTTGACGGCATTGTCAATACCAAACATTTTTGGGACTCGGTGACTTCCGAAATCATTTGCAGTGGCTTATTAACAAGTGGGTGTCTCTTTACTCAAAGTACGAAATATAAGGCATATGTTGCATATTGCAAAATACTGTGACACAATGACTTCCCCTCTTGTTAGCACTGTTAACTGGGGCAAACAACATTCTCAACTGAATATACATTTAGTCCCTGAAGTGTACTACTGTAGGCTCACACAAGGCACTTAGTTACTGACCTCTTTGCTCCTGTATCTACTAAATTGTCTGTCATTGAGTTCAGCCACTAAAAACACTTTTTTCCCAAAGACATGTTTTCTTGTAATGAAGGATTCTTTTTTTTTACTGTCAAGGTAGCCGAAAGAACCCCTTAGTGGTTTTACCAAGTTACAACTACTGGGCACCTTGGATTGGACCAAACACCAGAAAGGGGGACAATGTTTTTAACACAGAACATGAAAAGTTTCAATTACCAAGGCAGGCTGCTGAAATGGCTGATCTCCAAATGACAGAAGAGAGGCTCCAAGATGCACTAATTAATCTCAAAGTAATCTCAAAGATAATTCATTGTTGTTTAAATAAGCTTAATATTGTCACTATGATATATATATATACATATAATTATTATTTTTTTTTTCCATGTTAATAATAGGTGGACATGGTTCGACAACTGTGCAAGCAATGTGGCCTGGACCCAAAAGGCTCAAAGATGGACCTTGTCCTAAGACTCCGGGAGGCAATGAAGAACAGGTCTTCTTACGACAAGATCTTTGAGAAGGTCTGGGGAGCTTCAGGTAAGATGCATGTTTTTAATCGAGCAGTTCTGGTTACTATACAGTAATGAAATAGTACTTCTGCCAGGAGAATGTAGTTTGTAGCTCAAGATGTTGTAGCAGTTTAAAAGTATGCATACAGTATAGGTTAGCATTTGTCACAGGACATAAACCAAGGACCATACTAAATAATGCATGATGTAGCATAAAAATTCATCTGTGTGACAGTTAACATAGTAAGTATTACAGTAACTTGACATCAATGTGTTTTTCATAGGTGGTTGGGCAGTTGTTATGTGCCCCTGTGGAGTAGTTTACTCAATAAAATTCAATTTAAGAGCAGAGAGTCCCAGAGACTACGCTGATATTTTGCTTAGCTGGAAGCACTTCCCAAACATTGCCATTTATGATTTCGCGAGGGGATTAGCAACGCATGCCAACTTGAGGGAGCCTGAAAGTTTGCAATTTAGTCCACATGAGGGAAGGCTGGCTGAAGCTACCACTGACAATCTACAGTTGGCTGCTGAGGGAAAGCTAAAGGTCAGTTTGCCATGGCTCAAAACAAAGAAAACTAATGCTGATGCAAACTGCCATCCAATCACTGGATCAGCTGACCACTACACCCTGTATGACGTTTTTCATGAGCGGAACACAAAGGATCCTAGAGATGCCCTTCGGAGGATTGCACTTGTCCCAGAACTGGCTGGCTGGGTCAACAGCCAGTGTGCTGAGCAATTGTTCGCGAACATGAGGAAAAACAATTATTTCATGAATACCCTCACACCATCTGGGCACATCTTTATGATGCGCAACATATTGCACCATTACAACACAAAATGCAATAACACAACTAAAGCCAGTATCCAGAAGATTGTGGGCGAGGCTGTTCAACTGCAGTTGGATAACAATGGGCAGATAGTAATAGGTAAATTAATTTGTTTTTATTTTTTATATAGTTTAACATTGAATGATTATCCATTTTATTTGTTTACATTTATTTGGCAGTAAATTCAGGTAATTTAAGTTTTTGTTTTTTACTAAAGGTACAGCTGTGCAGCCACACACTGAAGAAGATAAGGAAGCATCACAACCCAGTGAGTGACTGGAATGAAAGTTGAAATAAATAATGCCTATGATTTTAACAGTATGGAGCTGTTTTTTGTTGGGGAATTTTTCTTGATAACTTCTGGCTTTCCACTACCTCCTTTTCACATCATGTTATTACTCTCCCCTGGTACACTACTTTCCTGTTTACAGTTCAAGTTATCTAACAAGTTATCTAACGTTACCAATTTAAAAATGTGTAATGTGATGTTAAACCAGATGCTTTTTTTTTTATCAATTTAGTCTCCCTTTTATGTGCTCCTCAGTCCCTGTTAAGTGTTCCACGGTGGGTATCACTGCTCTTCGACATGTGCAACCAAACAAGGCATGCTGGAAACAGTCACCCAGTACAGTCCAGCTGAACCAGGTTAGTTTTTTTTTTTATTACAGTCAGTTTTCTGCTATCATTTTAAGACTAACAAAAACAGAGACATACTGTAGTACTTCACTATTATTTTTATAGCTAAACCATGCCTTAATGGAGACGGGACCAAAAAGGGAAATTTTGGCTTCTCTTGGAACCACAGTCCTCACCAGGAAGGATTTCTTTGCTTTAGGACATCATCGTTATGTTGAAGCAACAGTAAGAAGCAGCAAACATACTTGTACTTAAAAATACATATTTTACCATTTACCCATACTGCACAGTACAATGGTATGGGGTCTATTAAATATGTCCTTGAGTGTTAACATATTTTAAATGCATTTCTTTTAATGTTAACATATTTTGAATGCCTGTCTTTTAGTTTTGAAGGACATTGCTGACCTTCAGGTAATGCAAAGAAATACCTTGATCAAATATTCTGTATGCATGATGTGTGTAAATATAGGAATGTGGTTCCTTATTTAATTGTTTCACTTTTACTTAACAGGGCATAATGGTTCATGTCTTTAATTCGTATGTGACGGCGACTTGGTTGCCTCCCTTGAATGCTGACCCAATGTCTAATGTTCCTGTGAGTATCATCAAGGTTTTGTAACTGAGGCAGTAAAAAGGCATTTAAAAACTTTTTATATTCTAAATATCTTTTTTCTTTTTTTTAAGGATCTAGCAAGTCATGACTTCATTCTGCTGCCTTCCTGGAGTGTAAATCATTGGATGATCTGTGTAGTTCTCAAAATGTATTTTTTTTTTGATATTCAGATAATCAGAAAATGTTTACACTTTCTGCTTAGTTATTTCATACATTGAAAATGTAAAGCAAAGTGTTAGCTCTTGACAGTTGATGTCAAAGTTACACATGTTTTAGATCATGAAGCCAAAAAAGAGAGAGATCTTTTGGCTTGATTCCTTCTGCGGAGCTGGCTTCAGTGATGTCCGTTACATGAACAGTTACAGGTCTTACTAATGAAATGTTCAGAGTTCATGAGTTCGGGGGTATGGTAGTTCTGTTTTAAACCATTTATCCCCATTTTGTGTTGTTTCCTTTTTCTTGCTTTACTTATTCGTTCGCATTTTTTTGTTCATCGTTCTCTCTGACTGTAGGCCCTGTAAGAATATCAGAGATTTTTAAAATTGTTTTATACTTTCAAATTAGGCTTTGTCAAGCACCCACATAAGTTTGTCTCAAAATACTTAATTTGTCCGTTTTAATATTACATTTCACAGACAACTAGCAAATCATGTCAATCCTGGGCCATGGAGGGAGTACAGCTGTGACAACATTACAGTAAGCAGCAACCATTCCAAGCATAACAGTCCCACCTGCTTTTGATGCATTAACTGTTAACATTTCTATTTTTTAATTCTCAGGGCATTCCCAGACAACAGGATTCAAACAACTGTGGAGTGTTTATGTTGATGGTAAGTCAGTTTTGTAACCAATGTCACACCAGTAAGTATTATAAATGTCCTACATCAGAAAGATTGTGCACATTTATTTTTTTTAATAAATATAAATTCATTTTAGTATACTATTGTACATTTCCTTTAATGTCTGGTCTAATGTGATTTAATTCATATTGTAGTATGCACTCTACATTGTAATGGAGGGGCGTTTTGATTTCAGTGAAGTAAGCCTTCATTTTCAAAAACTTTTCAATGTTTTTTTGAAAATCCAGTTAACAATAGCTAATCAGTGCTCTTTTTTACAGAGTGACATGATGACAATTAGAAGGTGGTGGTGCCTGCTTCTACTCAGTAATTACCCTTTGAAGTAAGTTAGATCAAGTTGTACTGTATGTAAAATGTTGCCAACTTGACCGTGAACATGGCTTTTTAGTAATACGAAGTATTTTTTAACTGTGGAGTGCAAATCAATTCATTACATATATCAATCTAAACAAGTGGATTTCAATCATGGCCCTCGAAAAATCATTAAGAACAAACTGTCTTCATGAGCTCTTTATATTTTACACATTTTAAAGGTCCCATGGCATGAAATTTTCATTTTATGAGGTATTTCAACATTAATATGAGTTCCCCTAGCCTGAATATTGTCCCCAAGTGGATAGAAATGTTGATCGGTGTAAACCCGAGTTCTGGCTGTCTCTCTCTGCCTTTGAGAAAATGACAGGCCAGACGAGCCAATCCTGAAGTCTCCTGTTTTGACGTCCAAGCAGGAACGGTTACCTCCCTTTCCTCCGCCCAGAGAATCTGGCACGCCCATGCAAACGCTCGAGAGATCATTCCTTGTGAACGAGTGAATGCTGGCAGTTTCTCAGTGTTTGGATGTACAAATGAAAACAGAAGTCTTTTTTCAGTTCCTTCTGATCTGTGATCAGTAATTTCTGATGTGTAGCTAATTATTTATTATTCGTGCACACAATGCGGCTTCTCTCTCTCCAGACAGAACGGTGTTTTCTATCTTGTGAGTCAGTGTTTTTGTACGTCCTCGTCGCGTCTACCGGTTCTAAAATGTGCATACAGTCGTGAGTTTCTGCTCAACATCGGCCTCACACACGCCGAAGCTCGGGCTGCACTGGCCGTTGGCCTTCAACATCCCCGACCCCCAGTACTGCATCTGGCCCACAGCGGAGGCACCAAACGCGGCGTGAGATTAAGCAGAAGGGGGGTAAGTTAAGCGTGAGCATATTCGGGCTAGCCAGCCTAGCCCCACAATAAACTGGATTACATTCGATTACTGCTGTTGTGTCTTTGTTTGCGCTGTGTACTCAACGCGCGTCACTGACGCTTTTATTTTATTTTAAAAATAATGCTATTATCAACACTTACTTTTAACTCGTTCATCTCGACAGCTGTAATGGTACTTTGCATGTGTTACACAGTTGGTAATAATGATGAAGACGGACTCGGTGTGACTGGGACTCGTGTTTATTCAGAACTCTCAGATACAAACACAATAAACTCACAGCGCTCTCATAACTCAGTAGGTACTATAAATAACTTTGTTAGCGATCGCTGAGCTCCGTCTCTGGTACGTTAGTGATGTCCGGTTCGCGAACGATCTTTCTTTTGAACCTGTTCTTTTTAGTGAACCGAATCAGTTCACCAAATCGGACTGAATCGTTCTAGATGTCAGCCAATCACAACAGTGGGCGTTTTTACTGAAGTCTCACAGCAGACACGCCTCTTGAAGCAGGGCATTCAGCCACAGGGCAAACAGCAGTATTGAAAAAATGCCTTTTATTTCTAAATTATGACATTTTATGATGTAAAAGTCATACTAACAATATAAGTACACCTCAGGAAACATTATGAAATAATAGAAAAATGCCATGCCATGGGACCTTTAAGGTCAGATGCTGAAAGAAAAGCACCCCGGAAAAAGAGAAGAGTAGCGAGAGCAGGTATGGGTTCTGCTTTATTTCTTGAACTGCACAAATAACAGGGTTTTGAAAATAATGCCCTTCTTATTTTTACTTTCAAATTTAGAGGCAATGGAAACACCCCTGCCTGTTGATGACTTGACCAAGGTAAGTATAGTATAAACTATCAATCTATCAGTTTCCCTTTTTAATAAATCTTATGTAAAGTTACATTTTGTACTAACTATTGGCTGTTGTTGAAAGATGCCACGTGAGATCCTAATGGGAGTCGTCATAGTAGATGGTGATGTGGCTTTCTTGAGGCTTTCACTGACATGCCAAATCTTCAGGGAAATTGTCAGCGATCCCAAATTTCGAGAACAGGCACACTTAATATGGCTGGACAGTAAGTCTGGTCTGTTCTGTTCTGGTCTGTCTGTCTGGTCTGTTCTGTCTATTCTGTTCTGCTAGGCTTTCTGTATTTGTCATGATTTTTTATTTTGTTGTTCATAAAGTAAGTCTCTTTACAGACAAATCCAATAACACTCGCGTATGTTTGTCTAACATCTTTCTATAATGCATTTAAAAAATACTTAATAATATTGTCTTTGTATGACCCTGTACTATGACCCTGTTAATGCCTTTCTTCAAAAGGATTCAACATTGTTTGTTCTGTATTTTATTTAAATTAGGTGTCGTGAACTGGTGTGCATTTTCCAGAAAACACATGGAAGAGTTTCGGGTGCCCTACGCATTATCTCAATGCTTGCACTGCACTGCAATTTTCAAGGACTGCCCACCTGGGTATGTCGGTGACGGCAGGAGGGGAGTCCTGCGTGGATTTTATTCCGACAAGGACTTTGAGGGCTACTGCTCTGTTGAATGTTTTTTTAATGATGGAGGTGTATTTCCAGAGTAATTAATTATATATATATATATATATATATATATATATATATATATATATATATATATACAAATAATATATATATGTAATTATTATTTTTAAAATGTGTGTGTGTATATAAATCTATCTATAATTATATACAAATAATATATATAAAATATTTATATATGGAGTTTTAATATATAAAATGTGTGTATACACATATATATATATAATTATATACAAATAATATATACAAAATATTTTATATATATGTAATTATTATATATAAAAAGTGTGTGTGTGTGTGTATATATATATATATATATATATATATATATATATATATATATACAAATAATATATAAAATATTTATATATGTAGTTACAATATATAAAATGTGTGTATACACATATAAATATATTATATATATAATAATTATATACAAATAATATATATAAAAAAGATATATATATATAATTAGTATAAGTATAATATATAAAATGATGTGTGTATGTATATATAATATATAAAATTATATATGTGTGTGATAATTTGTATGTGTAAATTTTGTAACTATTAGAAGAGATACCTGCTTCGTTTTAATAAAAGTTATCACTGTTATCAGTTTGATTTTTTTCTTGCATGCATAATATGGGATACAGAGACTGAAAATGTACTGTTTTGTATGTAGTCAGTTGAGTTTATGATAAACTTGATATTGTCATTTTATTTTATTTGCATAAATGTTTTACATGCAGTATTGCCAAAGCAACAGAAACTGTCCACAAATATAATGCAAAAAATAAACACCGTTTATGAGCGCTATTTATTCATATTAAACATCAAACATTTAAAAACGTTAAACATTTTAAATACTTACAGTCTACACAACAGTCTATGCTCACAGTGTCACAGATTTTAATATTTTAACGATTTATAAAAGATTTATCACTGGCCATCTGGAATTTTGGTATGGAGATAAAGGTTATGATTATACTTTCTTTGTAGTATTACACCACATGTGTGCGTATATTAGCACCGTTTTTTTTTGTTTTTCTTGTGGTATGAGAAGATGAGAGACCCGGAAGCGCTGCCGAGTGACGTCAAGCTTAACAACCGGATATGCGTGTCCTCCTGGCTCCTCCTTGGTATGAGATAGAGCGCTTGGACCCGGAAGCGATATTTTTTTCCCCAGGATGGTAGGGGAAGGTACCGCCTTTTTCGTCTATGATTGGCTAGAAGGGCTCTCCTCCGATTGGTTATTTGATTTGATCGTGAAACGTCATATATCTCACGTTCGTGGCAGGCTGTCAGCTAGTCTGTTTTGATCGTCTTTACAACAGAAGTAAACGGAGTCAATCCAACATAGCCTACTAAGAAAAGCGCTATATGTGCGTGTCTTCATTTTTATATTTCAAGTTCACAATTTCATAGCCTGTTTAGATCGTGTTTAGATTAGTCTTAGCTGTTTGGGGTAATTTTGTGACGAACGTGAACTTGGGAGTACAAATCTGACCAGCCTACGTTTCGTAGACTCGCCGTGGCTCTCAAGTACTGAACAGTTAGAGTACATAAGCATATTTAGGCCTATTCATTGCCTTGGTTTAAGATGTATGCAATACAATAAAACGGCACTATTTTGCCCAGCTGTGTGCAGTGCAGTGCACTATTCTAGTTAATGAAAATTAGTGATGCATCATCAAGCTCAGCTTTGACTTAAGGTCCATTAAATAATAAAAAATTATTACCAAAAAAGTAAGTAAAACCACATATAAAAGGCACAAACAATTGGTACCAGCTGGTGCTGCTGATCAGCAACCACGCTCCCACACACACACACCATAGGCAAGACGAGAGACAGTGGATTCATGAACCGTGACAATCACAGATGAATGAAGCCGCAGTCAGCCAATTGTAGAAGAGACACCACAGTATGATTCAAATATGACAGATTTTATTTATTGTGAACCTAACATTGCATAAGTGCTAGTAATAGACAAGTTTAGTGCATGTTAAACATACTAATAATTGGCCATACATGGCTAATAATTGTGTGCGTGTGTGTGTGTGTGTGTGTGTGTGTGTGTGTGTGTGTGTTTGTCAGAGTGAGTATGTTTATTTCTTGCCGTGTTGGCTACCTAGGGACACACAAGTAGAGACACACTGGGCAAGGGAGTGTGGTGCCAGTCTTCTTGGCAGTGCACCACTCCCCTCTTTAACCTTCCCATAGTTGTGTTCTCTCCGGGCTCTTTTTGGAGGTCTACCAGGGATGAGCACCCGTCTGCCCCCCAGTGGAGTTTTACGACGGGCAACAGCTGTAGACTGCACGCCTATTTGTGTGCTCATTTGCAGACCCTTTCTTGGCTGCTTTCTGATGTTACTTGCAGCAGCACTCCTCATCTTCCCAAAGGTAGACAATGCTGAAATCAGGCCGCTGTCAGTAAGAATGGACTCGTAGGATGAGACAAGGGATTGTATTGGGGCTTGAAAGGTCTCATCATTTTGAAGCTTGTCCACAAGGTCATTAAACATTGATCTGAGACGACCTTTGAGATTCTCAGGTTGAGATGACGCTTCAGTTCCAGAGCCGTCTTGTGGTGTTCCAGCTTGGGTGGGAGTGGATGTTCCAGCCTGGGTGCCTATTTCTTGGGTGCCTATTTCACATAAACACATGTTAATTTCAGATCCTGGCATGTGATTGGAAAAGGATAAAGACGAAAAATACTACAACATATGGCCCACCGTTCTGTTCAATTAGTTGGCCTGCTGAAAAGTACTCACTTGCAATGAGTGGAACTGTTGGGCAGTCTTTCTCCCTCTCAAACTGCAAGCCCATAAACCAGCTGTCTGGTACGTCAAGCTTTCCTTTTTGGACAGACAAGACAGGAGGTACAAAGAGCCATGGTAATACGCAGCATCAAAAATCAAGTGCACTGGTGTGGTGTTTTACATGCACAGTCACACACAGGAGAAGTTGAGATTTGAACGGCTGACCCTTCAGGTACTGAAAAACCTACCAACTGTGCTACAGTTGCCCTTCTACAAGTAAGCTGCAACAAACAAGCTAATTACCTTTCAGAACAAGCAATCTAATACCTGTGGCCATCTCATAGAAGGACTTCTTTGCTGTGAAGGATGTCACTGGAAGATGGTGGCCTCCCTGCAGCTTGAAGGCCTGCATTACAGAGTGTTGGTGTTTGCAAAGCGCCCCATTGCTGCCAGCTGGGCAGGTGCACATGCCCATGAAAATGTTCACCAGATAAACGCCTTCTTGTTCACTGGGAACAGTGTAGTTTGATTCATCTTCCTAGAATAGGAAAAAAGAGATAGATGTTGAAAATAACATTAGAAATTTTTTTTTTTGTAAATCACAAAATGATAAAACATTAACGAAAGCTAGAAACAATGGAGGGTATTGAGACACTGAAATAGGATCCCTTTATTGCGTTACAAAACCCCTCACTAATGCTTCTAGGTTCTAAACTCACTGGTAGTAAAATGAACACACACCTTGACTATTCTGTCAGGACTCACACTGTTGAACATGAACTCCCGCTTCACAGTCCTTCCGTTTGCTACATCGAGGAGTCTCCTGATGTAGTACGCCTCCAGTCTGGTGCAAATGAAGTCGACCAGTTGAGTGATATTGTAAGCCTTCAACCTGTAGGGAAGGCAACAGAGAACAGAATGGTTTTGGAATTTGACTTGCATCGACATAAGAAAATCTGAATCACGAAAAATGAAAAGATAAAAAGCATTGTCATAATAGACAGTATAATAATTGCAAGTAGTGGTGTGTGTGTGTGTGTGTGTGTGTGTGTGTGTGTGTCTGTTTGTGTTAGGGCTGTAAAAATTGCTCAAAAATTACATTCAAATATTCCCTCTAAAAAAAACACATATTCGAACTATTCGAACATCTGGTTGCGCATTTTGTCAATGACGCGCATTACGTCAATAACAGGACAAATTAGAGACATAACTAATTGTATAGGTAGTTTATTTAAATTTAAACATATTTAAACATATGTTGAGTGCTGATCAAGAGTTTTGTGCAAGCAATTTAAGGTCGCGACCCAAATATAGCAGGCTTCATTCAGTGATTGAAACAAATATTATTAGCATTAATTGAAGTTTTACAGTATACAGAACCGACATTGAATGCTCCGAGCAAGCTGTGCTGTGGTAAACATGGAAGTTTTCTTGACATGAACGGTAAATAATGATGAAGCTCCATACTCCCTCTTAAAAATGGAGTAGTATAATCTGTAGAGGCAATAAATAAAAAAACATTTCTAGTGGGGACATAGAAAGCCTTATTTAACAGCTCATCAACTGTCAATGTGTTATGGTTTTAGCTGCACGTGTGCACAAAATCGAGATGACTACATTTCTTACCACCATGTACAACTGCTATTCACCAGATCTTTGTTTTTGAATAAGCAAATAAGACACTGACCGGTAGCAGAATTGGACATCAGGACAAATGGACCTATCTGCAGAGGCATACACATATGAATCACCCTGCTCCTCCTGGAGGTCATATTTCAGAGTGTTTAGGGCAGAGGAGGGTGAGGGCCCACTCTGAAAAAGTTTCTCCAGCTTCTCCACGGTCTCTCTGGCCACATCCCGATGCTGTAATGCCTCGGAACAGGCAAGGCGGTGGTTGTGGTGATGTTTGATGGTCACATGCAACAATAAACCCTCCTGAATATGAGTATCACTAGATCTATAAAATATGAAAAGGAAACATGAGCATGTAACCTGGATTAAACAGTATGTAATGTTAATCTCTAAATTATTATTCTGTTACGTGTAATAGCCTACCTGGACTTCCTGTTCTGGCTATGCCTGTGCTTTTTCAGCACAAGATAGAGCACAGCAGGACAGTGTGTATTTTTTTTTGAGGAGCCTGTCTGCCTTGTATTGTGCTGGCATTTCATGTCAACCTTTGAACATAGAAATGCTTAATTGAAGCTCTGACTATTTAAACAATTACAAAAAGAAGAAACATGCCTATTGTAAATCTTACTCTGTAGCTGTTTCGCCGAACCGTATCCTCGGTAATAGGATAGGTTTTGTCCACTCTCAAGGTCACTCTTGAGGACTGTTGAAAGTCCTCCAACCAGGCCTCTGCCTCCTCTCTGGTGGCAAGTTGAAGTTTTATACAGGCTGTAAAACCCATCTTCAATGGTGTGTAGGTGCAAATAAAATGGCATTGCCCCTCAGGCAGAAGTTGCTGTTTAAATTAAATCAACCATATTATTATAAAAGGCAAACTTACAATTATCTCTTTACTTGCATTGTAGTAGAAAAAAGTACAGGTCACAGATCATTTGTAGAGATTAGAACCTATCAACACAACAAACCCTTACTGTAAGCCTAACCTAAACCATTCAATACCTCTCAATACCTGCGCCAAAACCATTTATTACTGGAGCTGTTCTCCCTGTCCATTGACTTATACCTAATCCTAACCTCAAGATGATCCGGTATGATGTTCTCCAAGTTCTCCTTTGCACAAATATGACACCAGCGACACTTAACTTTCATGGCTACACACACACACACACACACACACACACACACACACACACACACACACACACACACACACACACACACACAATAATTACTAGTAATGTTAACATACAGTTAATGTTGATGCACTAATATTGTGTAATCCTTACCTTGAAATGGCTAACAAATGTTATTTGTTTTGGAAAGAGTCAGCACATTAGCATGACACAAAATTAACGTGAGATGACGTTTCACGATCAAATCAAATAACCAATCGGAGGAGAGCCCTTCTAGCCAATCATAGACGAAAAAGGCGGTACCTTCCCCTACCATCCTGGGAAAAAAAATATTGCGACCCGGAAGCGCTGCCGAGTGACGTCAAGCTTAACAACTGGATATGCGTGTCCTCCTGGCTCCTCCTTGGTATGAGATAGAGCGCTTGGACCCGGAAGCGCTGCCGAGTGACTTCAAGCTTAACAACCGGATATGCGTGTCCTCCTGGCTCCTCCTTGCTGGAGCGTAACGTTAGCTCCTCCTTGCTGGAGCGCTCAAACGGGGAGGAGCTAGGCGTAAGCTCCACCCATTTGCTCTGCAGCGAGTACCAAATGCAAAAACACTGTTAACCTAAGCCTACAACTTTTTTTTAAATTGATGAATTGTTGCCGTCTCATCTTTCTTTCTTTTTATTGCTATACCCTTTTGTAAGTCTGAAATAAAGAAGTAGCTTATTATTTTTGCAGTTTATGTAAACCTTTGTTTTCTCCTTTTGGCTCTCCTTCTTAGGTTACCATGGTGGCCGTAGATGTAGATAGTGTAGATGACGCAACAAGAAGAATGATGAAATGTATCTTATCAAATGAGCTGGCATTGGAGTACAATTTGTTTGGCCATCACGGGGGAAAAAAAGTTTAAAGATTTGCGTCTTTTCAACGTTATGTATGGTAAGTAAATTAATGGGATAGTTCACCCAAAAATGAAAATTAGCCCATGATTTACTCAAGTCATCCTAGGTGTGTATGACATTCTTCTTTCAGATGAATTCAATCAGAGTTATATTAAAAAATGTCCTGACTCTTCCACTCTTTATAATAGCAGTGAATGAGTGGCCATGTTTTGAAGTCCAAAAAAGTGCATCCATCCATCCATCATAAAAGTAATCCACTCTGCTCCTGGGGTTAATAAAGGCCCTCTGAAGCAAAACGATGCATTTGTGTAAGAAAAATATCCATATTTAACAGCAGTTAACAGCAATTAAAATATCCATTTTAATTATAAAGTAAAATATCTAGCTTCCGCCAAACCGCCTTCCATATTCAACTTAAGAAAAATGTGTAAGTGTGATGGGTCAGTCATGAATGATTTTGACAACACAAAATAAACAAATCACTCTCTGAGACTCTCAAGTCATAAAACTCAAGTTGATCTCAAGTCATAAAACTCTCAACAACAACAAAAAAAAAGAGTAAAGAATTGTAGCTTTTGAAGGTACAAGTGGCCGTCACTGGTGTGGTACCCTTATGGGTATATTTTTGTACCTTTAAGTCAGAGGTATGCAAGTTCGGTCCTGGAGATCTGATGTCCTGCAGAGTTTAGCTCCAACCCTACTAAGCCACAATAGTATAAAACTCATGGCTCCCAGCATGCATTGCAGCATTAAGTATGTCACAAAACAATTGTATAATTGTACCCTAAGGGCCAATTGTGTACCTTTTAAAGGTACAGTTATACTTGTTGTTCCCCAAGGAACACATTTCTACCTCCACTGTACCTTTTTTTTCTGACAGTGTATTAAAGATTTGTTCAAAATGAACAAATCCCCCCCTTTGGCCCCCCATTAGCTGCTATTATAAAGCTTGGTTAAACCAGGATGTTTTTTAATATAACTTGAGGGAGAGTACATCATGGGGTAGTTTTGCCTGAGCCCTGCCTTAAAGGATTAGTTCACTTTTAGATAAACTTTTGCTGATTTGAAGCTGTACTGAAATTGTCATTTGGACTTTGAACCGTTTGGAGCCCATTCAAGTCCATTATATAGAGAAAAATCCTGGAATGTTTTTATCCAAAAACGTAATTTCTTTTTGACTGAACAAAGAAAGACATGGACATTTTGGATGACATGGGGGTGAGTAAATTATCAGCAAAAGTTTATTTAAAAATGAACTAATCCTTTAAGGTGATACATCAGGCAACTTTTTAAGTAATTTTGCCGTCAACAGGCCCACGACTGAACTAAAGTATCCAGATTGAAATTTGTTGCCCATTCTCAATTGGAAAGTGCCCAAGCAACATTGCTCGGCAACATTGCTCAAATGAGTTGCCTTTTGTATCATCACCTTTAGACAGAGAGCAGACACAACAAATCAGGTTTGTTACATTAATTCCATTAGCCCGTGTTTACAACATACCCAGCAAATAGTGAAATATTTTATTATTTTTTAAATAATTCCACACTCTTGATGACACCACTGCAGTGCTAAAGTTCATTGTCATCAGTTTGCTAGATCAGCCAAATTTAATAACTAACAATAGATTAATACAGATTATCTGCCAATACTGATCTGTGGCCAAACGATCAGACCATGCCTATTTTTAATAATAATTATTAGCTTGTATATTGTTATCTTTAAAATTCATTTTGTTTTTGCAGAGGCTCTTAAGAACAACCCCCTGACATCAAAGGTCAACCAGCAAGAAGCTGAGAGTGCACTGTCAAAATGGTTCACTGGAGCAACAGACAGAGGAGGCCAGAGGGTATTAAGAATGCACCAAAAGATGGCTGCAGTTTAAGGTTTACTGAAAACATAATAGTTATAAAATGTTTAAAGGGATAGTTCACCCAAAAATGAACATTTGATGTTTATCTGCTTACCCCCAGGGCATCCAAGATGTAGGTGTCTTTGTTTCTTCAGTAGAACACAAATCAAGATTTTTACCAGTCATATAATGCATGTCAATGGGAACATTTTAGAGTATGAGAGCTGAGGGTAAAAAAACAGACATACGAATCCATATTAAACCCTGCGGCTCGTAACAATACATTGATGTCTTAAGACACTAAACAATCTGTTTGTGTCAGAACGGTGAGTGAGGTCAAATTACATGATATGGCGTAGAGATACGAGCAAAAGATCACTTCCGCCGCTTGTATCCCATTGAGATACGCCGTATCGTGTACATTTGACCTCACTCAACAGAAGTGATAGCGCTCGCGGCTTTTGTACATAGTGTTGTATTTGAGATAAAAAAATTATATAAATACTGTTCGGTTTCACACACAAACCGATTGTTTAGTGTCTTAAGACATCAATGTATTGTTACGAGCCGCAGGGTTTAATATGGATTCGTATGTCTATTACCCCTTTTCCACCAAAGCAGAGCCAGAGCTAGATTGGAGCCAGAGCCTAGTTCCAAATCGGTTCTTTGTGTTTCCACACCCAAAGCTCCAGCTCCGAGCCAGGAAAAGTGGTTCTTAAGTAGCACCAAAACATTGCTGGGCTAGAACAGGGCTAGAAGTAAGAACCGATTACGTCAGGCACTGGGGGCGGGGTCAACAACACGAACACAGACTTGAGATCCGCCATTGTTGAAATAGCAGCTAATGGAGCTAACAGCTGCTGCTCGTTTGTAATCTCCGTCTATACAAATTACGGCGAACTGCACGAATGCGTTGGATTCGCTGTGTTTTCGTTGTGTTTTGATGCCGATGTAGGATCGTAAAGCCATGTGAATCAACAGTAACACAACGTTTGCAGTGTTGATGGAAGGCTTGTTTGCAGCGGTGCTGTGCAGAGACCAATCGCCGTATGATCACGAGTCCAGCGAGAGCACACGACTCCTTATGCTTTTGATTCACTCGCGCGTTTTTTTAAATATTATACGTGGATCGGTCTGCGCAGCGCCGATGCATCTCAAACAAGCCTGGTGTGTGTGTGACTGTGTGTTTCCCGCTAGCGTTGCTGAGAAAGATGAGACGTATACAGTGACGTAAGACCTGGCTCTGTTGTGGCTCTCTAGCCTGTGGAAACGCAAACGGTTCTTAGCAGGCTCCTCAGTTGAACCAACTATGAACTGGGACTAGCTCTGGCTCCGATCTAGCTCTAGCACTGCCTTGGTGGAAAAGGGGTATATGTGTATGAAGCCGTGGCTAAATGGGGATGTTCGCGCGGCACTCAATGCGCGGACCTTCACTTTTAACTCCGGTAACGCGGAGGAGCATAAACAAGCAAGTTATGCCCTCCGGAAAACCATCAGAGCAGCAAAACGGCAGTACAGGGACAAGATTGAAGGACAGTTCAACACCACCGACTCCAGAAGCATGTGGAGGGGAATTAACACCATCACGGACTATAAAGGGAACACAAACTCCACCGTGAACACCGCTGCCTCTCTCCCGGACGAGCTAAACACCTTCTATGCTCGCTTTGAGGGAACCAACACCGCCCTCGCGGAGAGAGCACTCGCGGCTGAGGATACAGAGGTTAGTGCACTCTCTGTATCTGTCGCGGATGTAACCCGATCCTTCCGGCGGGTGAACGTCCGTAAAGCTGCGGGTCCAGACGGCATTCCCGGCCGTGTGATCAGAGCGTGTGCGCACCAACTGGCTGGAGTCTTCACGGACATTTTTAACCTGTCCCTCTCCCTGTCTGTGGTCCCCACATGCTTTAAAACGTCCACTATTGTTCCTGTACCTAAGCAGTCAAAAACCACCTGCTTAAACGATTGGCGTCCTGTTGCTCTGACCCCCATCATCAGCAAATGCTTTGAAAGACTAGTCAGAAACCACATCTGCTCTGTTCTCCCCCCCTCACTGGACCCACTGCAGTTTGCATACCGCACAAACCGCTCCACTGATGATGCCATTTCATCCACTATACACACTGCTCTCTCCCACCTGGAAAAGAGGAACACGTATGTGAGAATGCTGTTTGTGGACTACAGCTCAGCATTCAACACCATTGTGCCCTCCATACTTGACGGGAAACTCCGGGCTCTAGGCTTAAACAGCCTGTTATGCAGCTGGATCCTGGACTTCCTGTCAAACAGACGCCAGGTGGTCAGAATGGGCAGTAACATCTCCTCATCACTGACTCTCAACACTGGAACCCCTCAGGGCTGCGTTCTCAGCCCACTCCTGTACTCTTTGTACACACATGACTGTGTGGCAACCCACAGCTCCAACACCATCATCAAGTTTGCTGACGATACGACGGTGGTAGGTCTTATCACCGACAATGATGAAACGGCCTACAGAGAGGAGGTGCACACTCTGACACGGTGGTGTCAGGAGCACAACCTCTCCCTCAACGTCAGCAAGACCAAGGAGCTGGTGGTCGACTTCAGGAGGAATGAGAGAGAACACCGCCCCATCACCATCGATGGAGCACCGGTGGAGAGAGTCAGCAGCTTCAAGTTCCTCGGTGTCCACATCACAGAGGAACTCTCATGATCCGTCCACACTGAGGCCGTTGTGAAGAAGGCTCATCAGCGCCTTTTCTTCCTGCGACGGCTGAGGAGGTTTGGAATGAACCGCCACATCCTCACACGTTTCTACACCTGCACCATAGAGAGCCTGCTGACTGGCTGCATCACCACCTGGTACGGCAACAGTACCGCCCGCAGCCGCAAGGCCCTGCAAAGGGTAGTGCGCACGGCCAGCTGCATCATCGGAGGTGAGCTTCCCTCCCTCCAGGACATTTACGCCAGGCGGTGTGTGAAGAGAGCTCAGAGGATCTTCAGAGACTCTAGCCACCCGAACCATGGGCTGCTCTCACTGTTGCCATCAGGCAGACGGTACCGCAGCATCAGAACACGCACCAGCCGACTCCAGAACAGCTTCTTCCCACAAGCAATCAGACTACTTAACTCCTGATCCATCAGGATCATAACACACACTGGACAGAATATCACTCAGCACAACCCACTGTAGATACACACACATTATATACACATTTATTTATCATACAGCATCTATTGCACTTTGGATTTCAATTTTTCAATCTGTGAATAATATTTATACTATACATTGTATATTATTATTACTATTATAGCGTAATGTATATTGTTTAGTGTATGTTTAGTGTATATTGTTTAAAGTATATGTATATTGTAAGTATGTGTATATTGTTTAAAGCTGTGAGAACTAAACTCACATTGTGTAAATTATTTATTGTTTATTGTAGAGTTTACTGTGCTGTGAGTAATTGTGTGCGCATCAGATGTGTAATCTGATGCTGCTTTAAATGTTGTACATGTCATGTCGTGACTGCTATGTTGCTCGGAACTGCACCTAAGAATTTCACCTACTGTTGCACTTGTGCATATGTAGAGTGACAATAAAGTGATTTGATTTGATTTGATTTGTTTTTACTCTCATACTCTAAAATGTTCCCATTGACATGCATTATACGACTATCACACTGCAACGGTTGGAGTTAAAAATCTTGATTTGTGTTCTACTGAAGAAACAAAGACACCTACATCTTGGATGCCCTGGGGGTAAGCAGATAAACATCAAATTTTCATTTTTGGGTGAACTATTCATTTAAGGTTATAAGTTGCTGCTTCCAACTGTTGTAGTTCTTGTATTTTTCTTACTATTGTCTTCCCAAATTTCTTATTAAAGTGGGTTAAAAGCTTTCCAAAACAAGGCTGGTTCTAAAATAGTCGTCTCAACCATTGTGACAAACATGACATATAATGATGGTTAGTTAAATAAAACTGGAATTTGAAACAATTTCATTCTCACTGTGTTCTCTACTGCTTTCTGCCATGGTAATTGTATGCTATTTGGTTATTCAGATGCTTTTGCCATGGAATTAAAAAAAAAGTTAAGTAGGACTTTTTATCTCACAATTTTAAAAAAAATATTTTGAGATTAAGAATTGTGAGATAAAAAGTTGTAATTACCTTTTTATTTTTTATTCCATTGCAGAAACAAGCTTCTATCGCTTATAAATGGATTATAGGACAATATTTTTAAAATGTAAACGTGTATATAAAAAAAGAAGCTGTGTATTGTTAACATAGTAGTATGTCTTAATGAAGAAGGCATTTATCTTATTTTAAATTGTTCAAAGCCTTTTATTATGGTATAACAGATTACAATCCAACTGTGCACTCTAATGCTTTGAAAATTATATGTGTGGTGTTGTTACTCTTTTAGATGTAACCCAGATGATCCCTAGTTGGGCCTCACCTAAAGCCCTGTGAAATCCTACATAAAACATACATGAGTAAGTTGCTGGGGCCAACATGGAACCCGTGGACTAACCCACTTAAAGCCCATATTTCAGCCCATGTAGTAACCTTGTAGTACCCACAAAAAAACTTAAACGAGTCTTGTACATGTTGCCTAGTTGGGGCCCACCTGTTTACAGGAGCCATCCCATATGAAATCCATGTGGGCAATTGACATGGGGCCATTATGGAACCCACGGACAATCCCATACAGAGCCCATTTTTCAACCCATTTCAAACCCACATGGGCCCCACATACAAATGTTGTCTGGGTTAAAGCTGGGACCAAGATCTTGTGCGTGTTGCCCACTTGGGTCCCACCTAGTGGCAAGTGCAATCGGCAGCCACCCCACCTCGACCCAGGGGCACGGCAGCGGGCTGTCCGACCCACCGGATCTTCACTCGCTCCAGTACCACCGCCTCGGGCAGCTCCTTGCGGTCTTCACCCATCCGCACTGCCCGACCTCCTCAGCACCGCGATCCCCCTCAGCAGCGAGGGCTCTTCGACAGCATGTCTCTCCTTCCTCCCTGGTTTCGGCACCAATGTAACAAGAGTTTGTTTGTGTGGGAAGAAGGAGGCGGGAACCGGCGAACATTCAACAGCTTTAATAAAGTAAATGAACACAAAATGAAAGTAAAAGCGGCAGCCCCTCACGGACGACTGCCGCGCACACACATAACAAAATGTAAATAAAACACAACTTAAAATCCAGGCCTGGTCCTCTCTCGCCACCAAGCCGACCAATCACAGATCTTGCGCTCTGCGTCAACGTGACGCGTAGTTACATTTTTGGGGAGGTGCTCGTCGTGGTACAGCGTATGGAACGCGTCTATGCGTATGGTACATCCTACCTTCTGTGTGCACTTGACGCAGAAGTATAAATTGGGTTTTAGTTGGGCCTTTACAAAGTAGATCAGAACAAAATTAATTACAACTGCATAATTTGCAGTAAAAAAAACAGTGTTAGAAACATTACTTTTCCATTCTATTCTAGTATTCACTTTAAAAAAAAGTGTCAGCAATTGCCATAAGAGTAGCAGGTCTTAATAGTAGGAGCTTAGTCTCTCTCACACACTCGCACACACTCGCACACACTCACACACACTCACACACACTCACACACACTCACAATGCTTACTAGGTTTGCATAATCAACCATGTTCTAACAACAAAACATCAACAAACCTTTACAACAAATTAATGTAGAAATAGTGTATGCCACAATGACACAAACTTATCACACAACATCACAAACGTATCCGTCTGATGAGGTCAGACATAACGTTACAGGTAACTAGGCTACTAACGATAATTGTATACATGTTTAGAAGATCTCTCCACTCCTTTACTGGCGCACTTAAGCCACGTTTCCACCAAAATTACCCGGAACAATTTGTACCAGGAACTTTTTTTCCCCCAGACCTGCTAATGTCTGCGTTTCCACTGCGGTCTAAAGTACTGTGAAGATTAGTCCAGAGACGTGAGACTGCACGCGGCTGCTCCTCCCAGTCAGCAACGGACAGTAATCACTTTTGCGTGATACTGTCTGCAACAATAACAAGTATGGAAGAGATGCAAGCAGCGCTGCTTTTGCTAGTTATGTATTGGTTTACTAAAGAGGTTATTAACAAAACGGCGGAAAAGAGATGAGCATTGATACTAAAGTGTATTCTGAAAGCTTGTAAAGCTAGATTTAAAATAAGACAACATATCAGCTATTACGGACATTGACCATGAGATGGCTGAGAGGAACGCGCGCCATCGGACAGAAAGAGCAAGACTGATATTTACTGAACGCAGAACGAACCTCGCAAAAGACTTTTAAAAAGGCCGGTTGAAATAAAATGCTGCGTGAGCTACACCAATCAGCATGTTCAGCGCACAAGTCCCACCCCAGAAAGTTCCTGAACTTTGAAAAAGTACTACCTCTGGAGCAGGGCCGTTCGGAGGGGGAAATATTTACCCGGAACTTCATTTAGACCCTGGTTCCTGCCGTCGAAACACACCGAGTACCACCCCAAAGTTCCTAGTTCCTGGGGAAAGTTCCTGTGGTGGAAACGCGGCTTTAGTGTCCGAAGTCACTCACTCGTTTTCAAAGTGGACTATATCAGTGGACTAATGTAGGGAATAGTGAATGAGGGTATAGGGGGCAATTTCGAACACCACCATAATCCTGATTACAAAAGGGTGGAGGTACAAATCACCGCTTGAAGCCCCGAAGTCAGTGGCTCAGGGTAAGCGACAACTGACCAAGATGAAGCTGGAGTGACGAGGGACCCCAGGTGGAGCTGACTGGTTGACAGGCCAAGGTGGATTCATGGGCTCAGCGACCTAAGGCGAAGCCAGGGGATCCACTTGCCAAGGCGAAGCTGGAGACCAGAATACCCAAGGCGGATCCAAGTTTCAGGGCAGAGCCAATAGAGGAGCCGAGGGACTGAAGGTAGCCAGCGGAGCCTGCAAACTCCTCCGAGTAAAAAAGGTGACAGTGACACGATTTTGTTGTGATTTTAATATGCAAATTACACATTTCTGAGCGTAACTTAAAGAGAATGACACATTTAATATTTTAAAAATGATTTTATTTACAACACGGAAACGCCTGGAACTCAAGGAAGTGTTGTGACGCATGACATAAAAAATAAAAGACTGTAACGGTACACAAAACTGACGGTTCGGTACGTACCTCAGTTTTGAAATCACGGTTCAGTACAGCAGTTTTACAAAATTGCTTTTTATTTATTTTTTATATTTAACAGTGGTTTATTGAAGAAGAAAAAAAAAGTGTCTGTCCTTGAATTAATTAAATTATATCTAAAAGTTTATTGAAGATATTTCTGTAAATGATATAGGGAGCCCTTACTTGCACATTAATATTAAAGGTTAACAACAGAGCCCAAACTATTAGCCTAAATTCAGTTGCTATTTATTTTTAGGTATAATAATCAACACTCAAATAACACATTGTATGCAAACATGTAAACTTCACATAAGACAGTTGTTGCAATAACTTCTAAATCTAATTATAAAATAGTTTTTCTCTCCAATTAATTGTTGAAATATAATAATTTATACACAGTCTGTCATTTTCATGACAGGTTTATTTAACATGCATGAAATAATCAAGACATCACTAACAGGTTCAGTAGAATATAATGAATATATAAGCTAATATAGTGTATTTATTTAGTGAAAGCGTTGATTTCTCTAGTGAATAAAAGGCTGTGGACATTAAATGACTGCCTGAGGTAAATGTGATGCTAACATTACATGACATTGTTTAGTTTACAAGCAGTTATATTGACATATTTCCGCCGTTGAAACACTGATTTAGCGATTACACCACATATATACAGGTCCTTCTCAAAAAATTAGCATATTGTGATAAAATTCATTATTTTCCATAATGTAATGATAAAAATTAAACTTTCATATATTTTAGATTCATTGCACACCAACTGAAATATTTCAGGTCTTTTATTGTTTTAATACTGATGATTTTGGCATACAGCTCATGAAAACCCCAAATCTCAATAAATTAGCATATCATGAAAAGGTTCTCTAAACGAGCTATTAACCTAATCTGAATCAACTAATTACACCTGCAAAAGATTCCTGAGGCTTTTAAAAACTCCCAGCCTGGTTCATTACTCAAAACCGCAATCATGGGTAAGACTGCCGACCTGACTGCTGTCCAGAAGGCCATCATTGACACCCTCAAGCAAGAGGGTAAGACACAGAAATACATTTCTGAACGAATAGGCTGTTCCCAGAGTGCTGTATCAAGGCACCTCAGTGGGAAGTCTGTGGGAAGGAAAAAGTGTGGCAAAAAATGCTGCACAACGAGAAGAGGTGACCGGACCCTGAGGAAGATTGTGGCGATGGACCGATTCCAGACCTTGGGGGACCTGCGGAATCAGTGGACTGAGTCTGAAGTAGAAACATCCAGAGCCACCGTGCACAGGCGTGTGAAGGAAATGGGCTACAGGTGCCGCATTCCCCAGGTCAAGCCACTTTTGACCCAGAAACAGCGGCAGAAGCACCTGACCTGGGCAACAGAGAAGCAGCACTGGACTGTTGCTCAGTGGTCCAAAGTACTTTTTTTGGAGGAAAGCAAATTTTGCATGTCATTCGGATATCAAGGTGTCAGAGTCTGGAGGAAGACTGGGGAGAAGGAAATGACAAAATGCCTGAAGTCCAGTGTCAAGTACCCACAGTCAGTGATGGTCTGGGGTGCCATGTCAGCTGCTGGTGTTGGTCCACTGTGTTTTATCAAGGGCAGGGTCAATGCAGCTAGCTATCAGGAGATTTTGGAACACTTCATGCTTCCATCTGCTGAAAAGCTTTATGGAGATGATTTCATTGTTCAGCACGACCTGGCACCTGCTCACAGTGCCAAAACCACTGGTAAATGGTTTACTGACCATGGTATTACTGTGCTCAATTGGCCTGCCAACTCTCCTGACCTGATCCCCATAGAGAATCTGTGGGATATTGTGAAGAGAAAGTTGAGAGACGCAAGACCCAACACTCTGGATGAGCTTAAGGCCGCTATCGAAGCATCCTGGGCCTCCATAACACCTCAGCAGTGCCACAGGCTGATTGCCTCCATGCCACCCCGCATTGAAGCAGTCATTTCTGCAAAAGGATTCCCGACCAAGTATTGAGTGCATAACTGAACATAATTATTTGAAGGTTGACTTTTTTTGTATTAAAAACACTTTTCTTTTATTGGTCGGATGAAATATGCTAATTTATTGAGATAGGAATTTGGGGTTTTCATGAGCTGTATGCCAAAATCATCAGTATTAAAACAATAAAAGACCTGAAATATTTCAGTTGGTGTGCAATGAATCTAAAATATATGAAAGTTTAATTTTTATCATTACATTATGGAAAATAATGAACTTTATCACAATATGCTAATTTTTTGAGAAGGACCTGTACATGATAGTAAGTTGCATACCTTCAGATGGTCATTCATGTTTATTTTTTAGAAAGAGATGATCGCGTTCACAGATGATCGCGTTCATGCGCGTTGCACGGCCGCTTGAACTGTGATCAGTCACGCCACATATAGCGTCAAAACGGCATTTATCGTTTGAGTTTCGTGATAAAATGGACTGAATACTTAATATGTTCATGTGGGAACTCGGATTGAAGTGTGTTCTGCACTTAAAACAAGCCGACTGTGAACTGTTAAAGATTGCACTCGGAAACCGTTCGGTAACGTTACACGCGTGTACAGAACATACCCCCCCTTCTACGCGATTCACGTAAATGACCCTATTGACAAAGAAAACGGCGATTGTCGCCGAAAAGCGACAAGTTTGCAGGTGTGGGACTGGCTGGCTTAGGTAGAGGAGGCGGGAGTGGGAGGCTGGGTTTAACCATAATTTATGAAGGAGACTTGGAGCTTGGCAAGACCAGTGGAGACGCAGGATACTCGGAGTGGGGCGGGATAAGTGGAGGCGCAGGAGACTTATAGCTGGGTGGGACCATCGGCGATGGGAGCCTTTCCCACCTCATCAAATACCTTAAAATAATTACCAGAGGCCAGATACATCTCACCCTTAGCTGCAGGAGTATGGGCAGGTCCCATCCTTCCATAGCCTTGTACACAAGCAACCACACAGGGACAGACGATGTAGCTGGCTTACACACCTGATCAGACTCACTGTGGAGCTTGGGCAGGGCAAAATTTGTCTCAGGCTTCAGTTCTGGCACTAGCTTTGAGGCAGGCTCTGTGTCTGCGGTGGGCTCTGAAAACCAATCAGTATCTGGGTGTGACCACCATTTTTGCCTCACGCAGTGCATCTCCTTTGCATAGAGTTGATCAGGTTGTTGATTGTGGCCTGTAGAATGTTGGTCCACTCTTCTTCAATGGCTGTGCGAAGTTGCTGGATATTGGCAGGAATACGCTGTTGTATATGCCGATCCAGAGCATCCCAAATATGCTCAATGGGTGACATGTCCGGTGAGTATAATGGCCATGCAAGAACAATGTTTTCAGCTTCCAGGAATTGCATACAGATCCTTGCAACTTGGGGCTGTGCATTATCATGCTGCAACATGAGGTGATGGTCGTAGATGAATGGCACAACAATGGGCCTCAGGATCTCGTCACAGTATTTCTGTGCATTCAAAATGCCATCAATAAAATGCACCTGTGTTCGTTGTCCATAACATACGCCTGCCCATACCATAACCCCACCGCCACCATGGACCACTCGATCCACAACGTTGACATCAGCAAACCGCTCACCCACACCGCACCATACACGCCGTCTGCCATCTTCCCTGTACAGCGAAAACCGGGATTCATCTGTGTAGAGAACACCTCTCCAAAGTGCCAGACCTCATCAAACGTGAGCCTTTGCACACTCAAGTCAGTTACAACGATGAACTGCAGTCAGGTCAAGACCCCGATGAGGACGACAAACATGCAGATGAGCTTACCTGAGACGGTTTCTGACAGTTTGTGCAGAAATTCTTTGGTTATGCAAACCGAACGTGTGGCTGGTCTCAAACGATCTTGGAGGTGAAGATGCTGGGTGTGGAGGTCCTGGGTTGGTGTGGTTACACGTGGTCTGTGGTTGAGAGGCCGGTTGGATGTACTACCAAATTCTCTGAAACACCTTTGGAGACGGCCTATGGTAGAGAAATGAACATTCAATTCACAGGCAACAGCTCTGGTGGACATTCTTGGAGTCAGCATGCCAATTGCACGCTCCCTCAAAACTTGTGACATCTGTGGCATTGTGCTGTGTGATAAAACTGCACATTTTAGAGTGGCCTTTTATTGTGGCCAGCCTAAGGCACACCTGTGCAATAATCATGCTGTCTAATCAGCATATTGATTTGTCACACCTGTGAGGTGGATGGATTATCTTGGCAAAGGAGAAATGTTCACTAACATAGATTTAGACAGATTTGTGAACAATATTTGAGAAAAATAGGCCTTTTGTGTACATAGAAAAAGTCTTAGTTCCCTTTCGAAAGGGAACTCGCACTGCGTCAGCTTTTGCTTACGCTACGGGGAACGCCTCCAGCGTGACAGGTGCCTGAAATCACTATCGAAAAACGTCAATTCTATTGACCGGCGACAGCCTATGATGTCATCAAGGTGCGACCAGGAAGTATATAAGGGAGCCTTGCCAACATGACAGTATCTCTTCGTCTTCAGGGACTGTTTTGCCTGTTTCGCTATTGGGAAGCATCAACAGAGAAGGACAAGAATATGAAGTGTGCGAAGAAGCAGCGACACTTCCGCAAGTGTGTGGATCCGTGCAACAGGTACCTTACACCTGATGACACACACACACTTTGCGTGTACTGCCTGGGGGAAGAGCACGCACGGGATGTTCTCGAGGGAGCATCCTGTGCGAACTGTGAGCGTTTTCCCATGAGAACGCTCCGCTCTCGTTTGGCTCTCTTCTCGAGGGGAGAGAGCTCAGCAGCTGGGAACGGCCCCGCTCGTGCTGAGGCTGAGCGGCGGTTACAGACTTGGGGTTCCCAGCTGGATCTGGCTCGTCGTCTGGAGACCGGTGTAGTGTTGGCAGACAACGAGCCAGATCGCGAGGGGCGGACCTCGGAGGAGGAGCAAATCCTGCTCCTCCTCCTCGTCCGCTGCTTTTCCATTTGAGCAGAGGATGGTTGAGGAGGCGAATGAAGCGCCTGAGGCTGAGGCTTCTCAACCACCCTGTCCCATGTATGGGGAGCTGTTGGAGGTGATGGAGCGTGCTGCAGGTAGACTGCAGCTGCCCTGGCAGCGCGCTAGGAGAGAGGACGCGCGTCCGGGTAGGCTGGACGACCGTTTTCTCTCCGCCCATGACCAACCAGCTCTCGGGAGCCTTCCATTCTTTCCCGATCTCCACCAAGAGATCGTGAGAGGATGGAAGAAACCTTATTCAGCTCGGATCCATCGACATCAGCGGGCTAATTTCGCTGATGTCGAGGGATTGCCCGAGGCGGGATACGTGGCGTTGCCGCCCGTAGACGAGGCGTTTGCGAACTACCTCGCCTCCGGGCGGCTATCGACATTAAGGGCTCCCACCCTGCCGTCTGAACCTCTCAGGACGTCTGCGCGCCTGAACGGCAGGGCATACATGTCGGCGGGTCATGCCGGGGCAGCCTTACACACAATGGCGGTGTTACAGGCTTACCAGGCAGACCTGCTGGGGGACCTCGATCAGGGGGTGGGTCTGACCCCTGAGGCGGTAGCCGAGTTGCGCCGGTCCACAGATCTGTCTCTCCGGGCCACCAAGCAAACCGCTTTTGCCATCGGTCGTTCGATGGCGGCGATGGTGGCCACGGAGAGACATCTGTGGCTCAACCTGGCGGACATCGGGGGGAAAGAGAGAACCTTTCTCCTCGATGCCCCGGTATCGCCCTCTGAACTTTTTGGCACCTCCGTAGAGGCGGTGGTGGGTAAGTTCAGGGAGGCGAGGGCGCGCTCGGCAGCGTTTAGGACTTGCATACCGCGGAGGTCCGGGACAGTGCCCAAGCAGTCGGGTGTCCCGCTCCCGTCTCAGTCTGAGGGCTGGAGACAGGGGGAGCGAGCCAGCGTTGCCTCTCGAGCGCCCCCGCCGTGGAGGAGCGGGACGCAGAAGAGGCGGGACACCCGCAACCGGAAGAGGAAGGAAGCCGGGGCTGGCAACCGGGACCAGCATAGGCGGCAGACTCCGCCCCCGAGGGCGCGGAGATGAATGCTGCTTTTCCCTTCCTCTCACGTTCTCCCCGGGCGCTTTACATCAGGCCGGTGGGCCTATGATGAGCAGGAAATGTAAGATTCTGACGGCGGCGGATACTAGCTCGGTGGCTGGATTGACGCACCGCGAGGAGCGATTGGTGAGTCCCCCTCTATGAGGGCGAAACAACTTCAAAACTATGTTTTTCAGGACTTTTTGACCGTCGCTCCCCTGAGGGGTTGCTTGGGGAGATTTTGGATCATCGCGGGATGTCGCAGGGCCTGCAGCTCCCCGTGAGTAAGCTAAAGAACGATCTTCTTTGCAACATTATGTGGTTGTGTGTGTATGCCTCACTTTTGCTAGTAGAGTCTTGCTGCCTCTCCGTGTTATTTTTCCCACTATGTGGGTGATTAATTTGCGCTCTTGCCCAAGGGCTTGTAGTGTAGAGGGCTAGCTGTGTTTTCCTAGCGTAAAAATGGGAAGTAGCTGAAGACCGGGTACGCGCTAATGCGCGAGCTGTAGTAAGATCTGCGCCCAGCTCTGCGGGGCTTTGGGAAAAGGGGTTTCGGGGCCTCAGTGTGTTGTATTAGAGGTAATAATATTTCTTTCCCGAGCCCTGAGTAGATCTAGTGCGGTATGCCGCACCACTTGGCCTAGGCTTGGTCAAGGATGGGGGCGTTCCCTTTTAATGAAGGTTGTTCGCCCCTGGCCTGTCCTTTGATATGAGAACATGGCGTGGTTTATGCATCCTTGTTTCAGCCTCCTCTTGTTACAGAGTCGTCCAGCCAAGGCCCGGCCCTTCTCTGCGTTCTGGGGTTACGAGTAACGCAGTCGGGGTGTTGCAGCAGACAGCGACTTTGCCAGTGGTCGTGGGGCGGAGTGAAGCGTCTTTCACTGGTTTTGCGATCAGACTTTATCTGCCGTTTCCGCCTTTCAGAGCTTGGTGGCCGCCATCTTTTGGCGGCCCCCGGCCTCTTCCTGGAGGATGTTCGGCCGGTGGGTTCTATATTTTCTAAAAGAAAAGGTATTGTTTCACCCTTGCTCTATGTCTCTGCTCCACCTCCTTTAGGGCTCGGGTTGAACTGAACATCGGATAAACCTCTGTGAAGGTTCTGGTCGGATGCTCCCCTGAGGCCCGAGCATTACCAATGGCTGACGCCCTCGCACTTATGGTTGGCCGCTGCATGGAAAGTAAGACAGCCGCCCCGAGGCAGGTGACGTAAGTTGTACTCCCCTCGCTTTAGAGGGTCTTTGTTTAAGCACTTTCGCTGAGTACACTGCTGTTGGCAATGTGATTAGGTCCATGTTTGTAGGCGCTGCCCGAGAGACTGCGCCGTCCTAGGGGCCCTAGGACACGGCGATGCAAGTTGTCCCTAGCTGCCTCTGGGGTGGAGCCAGCCCCAGGTGTGGGCATAGGAGCCAGCTGGTTGTTAGTAGCCAGCTTCGGCAGTCTGGGCAGTTGGACTTCAGAACAGGTAGTAGGCATCAACCGGCCTCCCTGCAAGGAAGTCTTGACGCCGTGGCCCACGAGTGGGCCCTGGAGGCTCTTCTCCACTGGTGTCGACGTCAGCAGTAACCTCGTCAGCTACTCTCCTTGGGGATGAGTTCCCAGGTGTGAACTGGATTTCCAGGCTTTGTCAGCAGCAGACAGCTGCCGCCAGCCCAGGCGCAGCAGCCAGCCTTCTTAAGGCCGCCCTGAGGGGTAGGCTCCTGGTTTGGTTTACCTTTACTCAGATGATAGGCCCGATTGGCCTCCCTGAGGGCCTGCTGTGGCAGCAGGCGCTGCCTGGTCTCCCCCGAGGGGGCACGACTGGCATTGAGTCCCTCGATGGCTGGTATAAGCTGCTAGTAGGCGCTGTATGGCTAGCACGAGTGCTAGTAGGTAGTAGGCCTCAACCGGCCTCCCTTAATGCAGCCGCTGGGGCGGTGACCATGAAGTGCCATGAGTAGCACATTCTGGCTTGGGCGGCACGCTCTGCTATCAGGTGGAGGCATTGCGCCTCCCTGAAATCGTTCCCCGGTCCCCAGGTTCGGTAACGGATTGTAGCACGGGATGCTATCAGGCAAAGCTGCACGGGGCTTCCCTGTGGGATTCGCTTGGAGTAGTAGGCCCCACGTGGCCTCCTCTGAGGGCACGCTCCTGTCTCGTGGTCTCTGGATAGGTCCAGTCACTGAGCAGAGGGCTGTGATGGAGAAATGCCCGGCATTGTTGCAGGTGGTAGGCCCGTTAGGCCTCCCTGATGATGCGAGTCCCTATCTTCCCTGCTACCTCGAGGGCTAGCACGACTGCGATCAGGTCTCAGGCCCGTATGGCCTTCCTGAGGACGAGCTCCGCTGTTGGACACGCGAGCAGTCGGCAAGGGTTACCAGGTGGAGGCTCCTCTCGGCCTCCATGGGGAACGAGTTCCCCTGGTGGGAACGCACAACTGGCTTTACGCTGACAGCTAGTGGTCACCCGCTATCAGGCGCCAGTCTCTGGCCTTTCGCGAGACCTGGAAGCGGTGTTCTTACCCTAGCACGACGAAACTTACTGCTGCTATGCGGTCCCCACGGGAGGGGACTTTCATAGTTTGCCTACTGCATGGTTACCTACCAGGCAGGCTTATGAGCTCCTCTCGAATGAGGGTCTACTATGAGCTTACGGCCGCTTGGCGCTGGTTAAGGGTTGTAGGCCCCTCGGGGCCTCCCTGGCATAATCAGCCTGTAAGGCCTCTGGCCTCCTAAGCATGTTTTAAAGTAGGTGCTTGGTAGATCCGAGGATCGAGCGGCTAAATTCCCCTCGCTAGCAAGTGAGAGCTGCTCTCCGGGATAACCCGTCTCTGAGATCTGGCTAGTGGATGTCACTGCCTTTCTTGCAGCACCCTAGCGGGATGCCTCTTCGGAGGCGAGTACCAGAGGCTCTGTACTGTACAGACAGGGTTGACCGTATTACGTGTCCCATAACAGACTGGGTCACCTGGTCAGGTCTCCCTGGTGACATTCGGTGAGAACCTCCCGAATAGTGACTGGCATAGGGTTCCCTCGTAGTTCCCTTGCCACGTTCCATTAAAGGAACCCCTTCTAAGTCGAATGGGTGGTTCCAGGCGTTCGAGCAGGGCCTGGGAAGGACCTCATGTGTGTGAAGGCTCCTTCTTGGGCAATAGCTTGGGCTATGACCGTAGGGAGCGCTGTCACTGACAGCTTATTGTGACCAGAAGGGGAGTGGTTCAGGCATTTCATTAGAATTTGCTTGTCTTGACAGTTGTCACTGCCAGTGGGCATGCACTCCCGTCGGCATGGCGGCGTGGGTATATCGTTCCCCGTAGCGTAAGCAAAAGCTGACGCAGTGCGAGTTCCCTTTCGAAAGGGAACGTCTCAGGTTACAAATGTAACCTTTGTTCCCTGAGAACAGGGAACGAGACACTGCGTCGCTTTGCCATGCCGCAGGGCCTGCCTGCCAAAAACAGTCCCTTCAGACGATTAGATACTGTCATGTTGGCAAGGCTCCCTTATATACTTCCTGGTCGCACCTTGATGACATCATAGGCTGTCGCCGGTCAATAGGATTGACGTTTTTCGATAGTGATTTCAGGCACCTGTCACGCTGGAGGCGTTCCCCGTAGCGTAAGCAAAAGCTGACGCAGTGTCTCGTTCCCTGTTCTCAGGGAACAAAGGTTACATTTGTAACCTGAGACGATCTTTGAGTTCAGCTCATGAAAAATGGGGGCAAAAACAAAAGTGTTGTGTTCATAATTTTGTTCAGTGTATATATTCATATTTCATGTATATCGTCTTGAATGGGAAATTATAATGTTAGTATATATAGTTTTAATAATTAGTATAATTATAATGTTCATTTTGTAATAAAATCTTTTTTTTTTTGTGTGTGTGTGTGTGTGTATAATTGCTATATTGGTAGTCTTCTGACCAGCAACAGCCCACCTTCACAATGTTATGTCCAATAAAAGCAAGGCAACCCAAACAGGGGTGTGCGTTTCCCAAAAGCATTGTTAGCCAACTATGGCCGCAAGTTCTGTTGTTATCAACATAGTTCAACCAGTCGTGTTTCCCGTGAAGATCGCGCGCAGAGAGCAGTGCATAAACGCAGTGTCAACGCTGTCCTGTGACTAAAGTAAAGCCATTAATGTAGCTTAGAAACGCAACTGTTACAGGCATATATTTTAATACCTTTGAATTAAGTACAAACCACATCTTCATAATGAACAGAGACGGTATGAATAATTCACACACACAATCACTCTCTCATTAATCCATTCTAAATGTAATGTAGGCCTACTGTTTTAATTTATCTGATGTTCAACAAACAGAAATCTGCCCCATAGACAATAACTGCTGAAAGTGAACCGTTTCCTTCAAGTATTTTAAAATCACAAAGAAATGCACTTTTTCATTAGAATAAAACATTCCACCTTTAATAGTAGAAAATATTTACAGTAAAAACCTTATCAGGAACTTACTCAAAAACCTTATGAGGACAAAAAAAAGGAAGAAAAAAAAAAAAAAAAAAAAAAATAGTTCATTAATCGTAATCGAGATAAAATGTTCAATTAATCAAGGTTTTTATTTTGGTCAAATCGTTACAACCCTAGGAACTAGGCATCAGGGTGGTTCCCCGAGAAATAGGAGCTCTAGTATAGTTCTACCTGGAAGTGTTAGAATAAGTCTCGGAGCCAGATGCAAGTTCACAAGGTTTAATAGAGGAGTAAAGAGAGAATCAGATGAAGCACAAAAGTCACAGTCCACGGCACAGAGACCACACGCGGCGCCCCACGAAGTAATCCACTCTGGTCGGTGACCGGGAAGAAATCCTCACACGGCAGGAGACTGACGAACCTCAGAACACTGGACAGAAGGCAAAACAACGTCCGACAGAAAAGAGCAGCTCTTTGGAACCTGGATGATACTGGATCTCGCCTGAAAACAAAGCGCACCAGTAATACCAGAAAACAGAGCACAGTTCACTCAAGGTCAAGTTCACGATCCACAGGCGAGTAAACTCCGGGCTAAGACGAGCCTCCAGATGCCTGCGACCGAACCTGAAGAAACAGCAGGAACTACCGACTGGACTAGGACAGCGAGACTGAGACCAACCAAGACAATGAGCACGCGACGAGAGACAGGACAGAGTGCTATAAAAAGAAAACAGCTGATGAGACACGACAGGTGAACAATTACTGAAACGAGCGGGAGGAGCCAGTGAACCCGTGAGGAACCACCACCAACAGGTAAGACAACATACACACACACACGATCACCCAGGAGTCCTGACAGGAAGACTCAAATGTTATGTCATTCACTAATTATCTAGCTATCCAATCATTATTCGTCTTCTGTAGTATATAAGTTCTGTTCTCACCCATTACTATGTTTGCAGATACTGATACCGGCATTCAAATACTTATTAATGAACTCATTCGCAAACCAATATGACACAGAAATCAATTGTTGATTTTGATATTACCGATTCTGAAGATGATCTAGTGGCGCCCGTATCCAGAGTCGTGACTCTCTGTGGGTTCAGTGGCCATCGAAAAAATTATTTCCACCCTAGAGGCCCAAGGCATTCCTCTCAACAGCACTCTGACGAGAGACGATCTTCTCATACTGGCTTCTAACACCCTGGACGGCCCCTCAGTTACACCAGCGGATTCTCTTCCGACATCTCCAACACCGTCAGTTCAGCTCAAGCCAGTTGGTAGGAAGAGTGCAGTCAAGTCGTCTTCTCCCAAAACAGCTAAACGACTTAAATCTTCTGCGCCAAATCCATCATCTTCTCCCTGTCATGGACTGGCGGATAATAGCCAACTCATCCAGGTCATTCAAAGCTTTTCCGAGACAGTTAAAGGCCTTGAATCTAGGATAAAAAATGTCGAAAGTACCTCCATCAGACGTGCTTCAGGATTTCCCATGGCTTCTGGTTTCTCCCAGGCTTTCACTCCTGTATTCGGTACAATCGATACATCAGGCGCTCCTTCTACATCTTCTGCTACAACAGCAGCCACTCTTCTAAAGGCTCAGATTCCAGTTCCAGACGCACCTGAGGCTCTTCAGTTTAACCTTTCTACTGCCGTGCCTGCACAAACCTTTGGTAGGCGTTTCGTTCCACCGGGCGCTGTTACTGTGTCCCCTCTTCTGAGAGCAAACATCATCCAAGGTAAGGACATTAACTTGGCTTCCTTGCTGCTTCACCTGCAGCTGATCGACAAAGGGTGGATTGTGGCGTGGCAGTTTTCTTAAAGGCATCCGATCCTAGACTGCAACGCAACCTCTCTTTTTCTGAGTTTGTTATCGCCTTTCCAGATCGCCGGGAAGAATTCAATTGATATCTAGCAATGATGGCAGACCTTAATCAAAGATACGGGGGAACATTGTTTTATGAATATCACATATCTTTTTCAGCAAAAGCGGCTTCCATCATCACGCTTGCTAACACTAGACTAGACTGGTCTGTTACTGACACCGAACTGCTGATTCGTCATTTCAGCGGTCAAAGAACTCTGACTTGTACAGTATGCAGTTCCCACGGACACTCAGCTCCCTTTTGCCCCAAGTTGATTGTTAGCCGAGTTCTGGGTGCTGTCCATGGTGCTGAAACTGTAAGCTCTGCTTATGATGTTAAAGTTTTCAATGGCATTCCTCTCTGTAATAACTTCAATGAATGGTCTGTACGTTTTCTAAATGTACATTTTCACATGTCTGTAGCTTCTGCAGGGACCCACACCCAAAATATGTCTTCCCATGACGTCTAAGGCCTACAAACTGAGAGAAATTCTGAAAGACCATCCCTCCACTCCTATCAACGTCCAAATTCTCTCTGATCTTCTCACCCTGATCCCCTTTTCATAGATTATTTAATTACTGGTCTTTCACAAGGGTTTAGGGTAGGCATTCTTTCTTCTCTAGGTGAACCCGATGTGTTTTCGGTCTTACTTTAGAAAGAAATCAATTAAGGGTATGTTATTGGGCCTTTCAGTTCTCCTTTTTGCATAAAATCACTGGGCGTAGCTACTCGCAAATACTCAGGGAAAAAACGTTTAATATTTGACAAGTCATCGCCGCATTCTAATACGATAGCGAGCGTCAACGAACATATCCCTTCAGAACCTTTCTCTCTCTACTATGCTTCAGTAGATAACGCCATTCAATTAATTAAGTTGGCAGATCAAGGTGCTTGGCTCGCTAAGGCGGATTTTACCGGCCCCTTCAAAATTGTACCTATTCACCCCGGGGATTGGCCCCTTTTTAGTGTGAAATGGGATTCCAAGTTCTATTGTGCTGTCAGGCTTACTTTCGGGTGTATAAGTAGTCCATATATCGTTAACTGTCTTTCTGAAGCGCTGTGTTAGATTCTGTTGAAAGTTTGCAAGCTCCCATTTGTCTTGCATTTGTTTGATGATGTTTTACTAATCGACTTTCCGTCTCCACAAACCTCTATTTTAAATACGCTCAGCCAGATTTTATAAGTTGCGTAGGCATTCCTCTTTCCTAAGGGAAAACTCTAGGTCCATCAACCTCTCTGGAGTTTCTTGGCATTTTATTAGATTCAGATAAAATGCAAGGTTCTCTACCTAACGAGAAACTTCTTAGAATCAGATCTTTCATGGAGTCTTTATCTCTTTCCGTTCTGTATCTAAATGTGACATGCTCTCTCTCTCTCGGGCACATGAATTTCGCTATGAGAATTATTCCCCAAGGTAGAGCATTTATTTCCTGTCTACTTACTCTAACTCACTCAGTGGTTAACTTAAGCAATACGGTTGTCTTAGACGAGGGGTGATTGTCTGATCTCAGTTTCTGGAACAAACTGCTGAACCGCTGGAATGGCATATCTTTTTCTATAATGATGTTCCTGAATTGTCTGTAGCTTTGGATCTTTTCACTGATGCCGCTCCCTCTATTGGCTTTGGAGGAATTTTTCATAAGGTCTCATAAATGTATCACTATGTTTTGTGATAACGAAGCAGTCGTCGCTATAATAAACAAAGGAAGATCTCCCTGTCCGGCAATTATGTCAGTTGTAAGGAGAATTATTTGGCAGTCGGTGACTCATAGTTTTATTATTAACTCTCTAGTTTTCGTTTTCAGGCTTTCAGACACCTCTGCCCGGCGGCCAGCGTGGATCCAACGCCATGCCTGGTGCTCTCAGAAATCCTTCTGGATTAAACGCTTCATTTAGTCATCTGATAGATTCAGCTAGGCATTATATCGCTAAAGGTGTATCAACATCAACCCTTAAAGCCTACAATTCTGTTTGTTCTTCGTTTATTATGTTCTGTTGTGCTTATCAGATTTCACTATTCTCCATTTTAGTTCCTACAGTTTGCGCTTTCTTAGTACACAGCTCGCAGGCATTACATTTCACGTCAAATTTCATGATTCTAAATTTCCCAGCTTATTCTCCTCTCCATCTATACGGCTACTATTGAATGGCTTAACTAAAGCCTCGCCTATAGTTTCTGATCAATGGCTCCCTAATACTATGTCTATTCTAGAAAGGCTGGTCAACTCCCTGCATCTTGGTTTATTTTCTACTTACATTAATGTTCTATTGGAAGCAGTGCTTCTAGTAGCTTTCTTTGGCTTCATGTGCCCAGGAGAATTCACTACAGAATCTCATAAATTCGTATCTTAACATTTTCTGACCTAAGTTTTTCACCTCATTTATTTTCTATCTTACTAAAGCAATCCAAGACCGACTCACTAGGCTCAGGTACTACGATCACTGCCCTTACAATTCTATGATTCGCTATCTCAAAGAACGTCTCTGTACCCCTAATCATTCTGTGCTTTTCATTCTCCCTGATGGATCTCCCATATCAAGAAGGTGGTTTAAAACTCATCTAGTGACAGTTCTACAAGGCCTGTCGCGATACTCAATAAATCAATTAATCGTGCTCGATAATTTTTCCGGCCACAATAATTACCATTTGCATGCTTGTTTGTTTTCCTCGTCTCTCTCTCTCTACCAAAGAGACTGGATGACAACTCTCGGTTCCTTAGCGTAGGAGGAGTGAACCCTCTTGTCAGTTGCATGGTCTTTTGTGTGGGGAGGCGGCGCTTATCAGTCACATGGTCTTTGTGTGGGAAGGCAGGAGTGCTCAAGGGGAATGCCGGGAAGAGAGAGAAGATGCTAGTTGTGAGTTGGAGGAATAAAAAAAGAAAAAGATGGAATTGGTTTCAAAGCCAAACGCGACAGCTGCAGTGTGGAAACACTTCGGATTCAAACCGAATGACCGTGTTGAACCAATTAACCGAGCGAGCCGGTATGTTGCATTTGTTGTAAAACAGTAGCAACTAAAAGCGGTAACATAACAAACATGCATATGCACATAAAACACAATCATCTGTTGCAGTTTTCCCAGCTGGGGAAAAAAACGACAACAGACGGGCCGTCTCCGTCTTCCCGACAGTGCACAATCACTGGGGCGTGTAGTCGACAAACAAAGTACAAACAGGACAGTGCAAAATGGTGTTAAGAGACTGAGAGTCCATTGCTTTTATTGTTTTTGGTTGTTTTGTTCATTTATTGTGGATACTTAAAATGTTTTTTGTTTTCAGTGTTAAATAGTCTTTAGAAATAATAATAATACATTTTATTTTTAACACACTTTACATTAAACAAAATCTCAAAGTGCTACAGATTTAAAACAATAATAAAAAATAAAAATAAAATAAAAAAAAATATATATAAGAATAAATAAAACTGAAAAATTAAAGTAACAAATCAATCAAAAGCTCAGCTAAAAAGGTGGGTTATAAGACCATGTTTAAAATCATCTACAGTCTGTGAGATCCGCAAGTGGTCAGGGAGAGCATTCCACAAATAAATAAAAGTATTTGAAAAGGTGTACCTGCATTATTATGCCATTATCATTATTTTAGATGAAAATGGTCTCAGAACGACAATATTATCGTTTATTGCAATAATTTCTTGACCACGTTATTGTCCAGCAAAATTTGTTATCGTGACAGGCCTAAGTTCTACAAAACTGCAGGCTATCATCTCATCAGTATGCCGGACATTCTTTCAGGATCGGCGCTGCTACAACGGCAGCTGAATACGGGATTCCCTCATTGATAATCAAGCTTCTGGGCAGATGGTCTTCTTTAGCTTTCGAATCCTATAGAAGACAAACCATCAGGCATGCTCAGCAAACTCTTCAACCCGTTGGTCCCTGTTGAAGTTCACTATATGGAGAAAAATCCTGGAATGTTTTCCTCAAAAATTCCCTTAATTTATTTTCAACTGAAGAAAGAAAGACATGAACATCTTGGATGACATGGGAGTAGACATGTGCCGGTTTTCGGTAATGTGATAAATCGCGGTAATGAATATGCACAATATTGTTATCGTGGGCACTTCAAAATACTGTGAATAATAATAGATCCGAATTTAGATTTTTAGAACGTGCATTAGCTTATTTTCCATCAACCGCTTAAACACTGTATATGCTGCGCAAAACACGCATGCGCACTCTGATGTAAACAATCCTCGCTCACTTCACATGGAGAAGAAGCATGGCGGAAGGAGGAACGCTGCCGATTTATCCCCCTTCTAAAAGGGTAAAGTCAGAGGTTTGGAAATATTTTGGGTTCCAAAAAAATGCAGAAGGATTGCTGATTGAAGATAGTTTCCCTTTGTGTAAGACATGTGGGCGGAAAGTGGCTGCGAAACACGGGAACACGTCTAACATGTTCGCTTATCTCCGTGACAACCATCCAGAGCAATTCAGGGAGATCAAGGTAAGAAACTTTATTTCTCATGTTGAATGCCACATAAAAAGAACGATTTGAAAGACAGGATGGCAAAATTACGTTAACTAATCTTGCATGCATGTAGTATAAGAGCTCCACTAGCTAACTTACGCTAAAGTTTGCGTCTCGTATTTTAACAACAAAAATACAATAATCAGCTAAAGGCAAGTTGTCAATATGATTTAAATATGTTACATGTTATATGTGTATTTGGCTATGTAATTGTGGTGTTGATTACACACTATTGTACTGCAAGAGAGTAACAATTAAAGTATAAGTAAAGTGGAAAACTTTAGCTCATCATGTTTTCCATTACTAAAATCTAGTATGGAATGACAGATGTATTTATTTGGAAGATGGAACGTGGGTTATATTGGTAACACTTTACAATAGGGTTGTATTAGATAACATTAGTAAATGCATTAGTTAACATGAACTAACCATGAGCAACACTTATGTTCAGCATTAGTTCATCTTTGTTAACGTTAGTTAAAAATACAGCTATTCATGTTTTGTTCATGTTAGTTCCCGGTGTATTAACTAATGTTAACAAGATTTGAATAAAATATTAGTAAATGTTGAAATTAACATTAACAAAGATAAATAAATGCTTTAAAATGCAGTTCATTATTAGTTCATGTTAACTAATGTAGTTAACAAATTTTAACTAATGAACCTTATTGTAAAGTGTTACCGTTATGTTTAATCTAACAAACAAAAAACACAAATTTCCAGTTAGCATTACTTTGGCTGTATTCTCTGTCTGAACAGCATCTTTTATTTACATTTTCAAAGGTATGAAGTAATATTTGTCTTCCCTATTTTACAGAGTAGCCATGCATCTAGCAGTACTGGTTCATCTTCAGCTGAAGCCATCGTTCAGCCAACAGTCAAAGAGGCATTCCAGCATCAGGCTTCATATGCACCCTCATCTCATCGATCCAAGGAAATCAATCATGCCATTGCATATTGTATTGCTAAGGACATGATGCCAATTCACACAGTAGCAAAACCAGGATTTCAGAAACTGATGAAGACGACAGTTCCACTTTACAAAGTTGCCACACAGAAGTTTTTCTCTAAGACAGAATTACCCAAAATGTACAACAGTCTAAAAGAGGATGTTGGCAAGCGTATAGCCCAGGGAAAATGGTATGCAGCAACTACTGACCTATGGACCAGCAGTGGAGGAAGTGGTCATCCATACATCAGCTTCACCATTCACTACCTCACAGATTGGAAACTTCAATCAAACTGCCTGGAAACGCAATTCTTTCCAGAAGACCACACTGCTGAAAAAATCAGGGAATTTTTTGATAACATGTTGCAGGAGTGGGGCATCAACAAAGAGCATCTTGTCAGTATTACAACTGATAATGCTACAAATATGAAAAAGGCATTCCAGGGTGACACCACCTTCCCCAGCCAGTGGCTTGGGTGTTTTGGCCACATCTTGAATCTGGCCATTTCTAAAGCTCTGAAAAATCAGCTGTCGACATTTGGTGCAGGGATTTTCAAGAAGCTGGAAGAGAAGAAGAGAGCTCAGAAATAAACAAGAGGCCTTAGAAGTCCCTCAGAAGTCGCTCATCCATGATGTAGTCACTAGATGGGGATCGACATAGAAAATGCTGCAGAGGTTTATTGAACAACAGCAGGCAGTCTCTTCTGTTCTGGCAACTGAGAGAGGGGCATGGCATTTGATGCCAAAGGATGCAGATATTGCAGTCATTGAGCAAGTCTTGCAAATCCTTCAACCACTCAGTGCTTTTACTGATGCTTTGGCTTCAGAGAGCAGAGTAAGTCTGTCAGCCCTGAGGCCGGTGATGAGTCACATAATCTCAGACATTCTCGAGGTAAAAAATGAAGACAGTGCCCTCACCAAAGACCTAAAGAGGGTAATGAAGTCAGATCTTGAGTCCAGGTACACTCCTGAAGCAAAGAACATGATGGACTTGACAAGCTTTGTTGATCCCCGGTTTAAGGGCAGCTTTTCTGATGACCTTAATGTCACGGTCAACTGCTGCATTGAGGAAGCCTCAAAACTGTCAGAGATGACAACGAGTGATGGAGCTTCCCATACAGAGCAAAGCAGCACAACCCCCCACCCATCTCTGAAAAACAAAGTTTGGCCACCCTGCTCAACAAAATCACCTCCACAATGCAGCAGAGGGCAGAGGAGCAGGAGGGTGAAGGCAACCTGAGCATTAAGTCAAAGACTGAAGCTGAGATAAAAGTGTATCTTTCTGGGCCACTAATAAAATCAGAGGCAGATCCATTGCAGTGGTGGAGTTTGCATGCTGAAGAACTACCTCATCTTGCTACCGTGGCTGAGAAGTTTCTCTGCATTCCTGCAACAAGTGTTCCTTCAGAGAGGGTATTTAGTGCCAGTGGACGCATTCTCTCACCTCAGCGTTCAAAGCTCAAGCCAGAAAAAGTGAACATGCTCACATTTTTGCACTTTAATCTGGGGGACTAAAACATGCCAGCCCAGAAGAGATACCAGGAATTGGTTGAAAATGTTTATTGTTGATTCTTTATAGTTGTGTTTTTTTGCTCTTAAATCTATTTAAAAACGTATAACAAGTTGTTCTTTTGCAGTTTGCACATTATTCTCTTTCAGTTTACTTTTATATTGTGTATTGCTTTATTTATATTTATTGGTATTTAAATGTTTGAGGTACTTTTTGTTATTTAAAAAGTTATTAAAGTTGTTATAGATCATTATTGATTCTTTACAGTTGTTCTTTTTTATTCTTAAATCTATTTGAAAACAAATAACAAAAGTAGTTATTTTGCAGTTTACACTTTCTGTTTGATGCAATTACTCACTTTATTTGTATTGTTTTATTTATATTTTTTAAATGTTTGAGGTACTTTTTGTCATTTAAAAAAAGTTATTAAAGTTTCTAAGTGGACAACCCTGAAGTTTGTTTATCTTTTAAACCCATTTCTCTTGTGCAATTAAAATACCGTGGTGATACCGTATACCGTGATAATAGCTCAATCAATTAATCGCAACACGAAAAATTGATACCGGCACATGCCTACACGGGAGTGAGTAAATGATCAGGAAATGTTATTTCTGAAGTGAACTAATCCTTTGAATGGGGGTGTAGCAAGGCTACGGGATAGACACAATCACCAGGGGCGTAATTTATAACATTTTCTGTAGATTTCATTCTAAATGTGTATGTATGTACAAAAGCTAGATTTTGTGTATGCGCAAAAGTTTTCAGATTTATAAACCATGCGCACACCTGCGAACCTGTGCAAAACTCCCTTTATAAATCCCAGTCAGTGGAAGATTGTGCGTACGTGCATCTCCACCCCGTCTCCTCCTGGAAATCACCATATATGGAGCTTACAACACCTAGTTTTACACATTTCTTCCGATGTCTCCATTAAGATGTACTGTATGTACTTAAGGAAGAATAGTTCATCTGATCTCAAAATTTTGTTTAATTTGTTTTCTATAGCAATTATAATGTGTAGATCATTGGTCATACCATATGTATACACTTGTAAATTATTGCCAATTTTGTGTTTAGAAAATGGAATACTACGTAATAAGTTCACATACTACACGGCGAAGAATCAAAACAAAAGTGCAAGAACAGTTAATAATGAGCTTGGCTGTGGATGCTTTGGAAGTTCTTGATGGAACTATTGAGCAAAGAATGGATGATGATCAGGATTTTGACAATGATGAATTGGATCAAATGGATTTGACATTGGATAGAGATTAAACAAACGACTCATTTCAAAATACTGACGAAGAGGAAATAGAGCCTCAGCTTGACATGAAGACAAAATTGCCCTGAATAGGCAGCGAGACGGAATATCTCTGTCTGCTTTGTCAGAATTACTTCAGATACTTATAAAGGAAGATCTTAATTTACTTAAAGATCCAAGAACACTCATGTCAACTTTAGAAGACTGAAGTAAAAAAAATGGTAACTGGGAGTTATCATTTTGGCCTTTGTAACGCAATATGTGCAGAGCTGACCAATGCAAAAGATGTACTCTCAGACATTAACTCTTTTAACTCAGACATTAATACTGCTTTTCAGAAGCTTCAATGAACATTTGTGGTCCATACTTGGAAAAATGAAGGAGCTACCGAGATCAAACCTGTTTATAATAAGCCTCTATGCTGACCCATCTAAACCTCCATCAGTTTATGAATTCATGAAAGATGTTGTTGAGGAACAAAGGAAGGCGTGTAAATCATTATGGTGTTCCCCTGCCATGCATTTATATGTAATGCTCCAGCAAGATGTATTAAATGTCACTCAGGGAACAGCTCACACTTGTGTGCAGTCTGTTGTTCATTTAAATGGAAAAATAGTACACCCAGATATTTACATTTATGCATTTGGCAGATGCTTTTATCCAAAGCGATTTACAGTGCCCTTATTACAGGGACAATCCCCCTGGAGCAACATGGAGTAAAGTGCCTTGTTTAAGGACACACTGGTGGTGACCGCTGGGATCAAACCAGCAACCTTCTGCATATCAGTTCCATGGTTTAACCCACTAGACCACCATCTCACATAAAAATGGAAGCAGCTCTCAGAACAGATGCCCAGTTTGATGAAATGGTAGATAACGAACACCATTGTGATGTATCACCTCTCCGGGAGTTGGGAGTGGGATTAGTTATATCTTTTGTTCTTGATTATATGCATTTAGTGTGTTTAGGAATTGTCTGTAAGGTTGTTTCACTGTGGGTCAATGGACCCTTGACATGTAGAATTTAATCTAGTGTTCTTTCAGTTGTACTATAAATTATATAAAAACTATAAAATATCATGTGCATTTCTGAAAGTCTGTATATATTTTTTTTTTGCAAAGGTTCCTTCAGGGGCTCCGTCGTTTTCATTGTCTTGGCTGGGTGATAATGACCAAAAGTATTTTTACTGTCAATGACTCTTTTGTCCACTTTTTACCTTTATTTAACCAGGGAATAAAATCACATTGAGATAGATATCTCTTTTATAAGTGAGCTCTGGTCAAGGTAGCAGCACACAATAAAAACCAAAAAAAACTAAGTAAAATTAAATACATAAAACAATAATCACAACACACACATTTCCAACAATAAAACAAGATTAAGAACAAGTGCAGACAGTTTTGAATGTTCGATTAAGATACAGCCTAAACTCATTGATTGAAATAAATAAACTAAGTTTCAATGATCTTTGAATCTCATTCCAAGCAGTTGATGCACTATAAGTAAATGCAGTTTTTCCAAACTCTGTTTTCATTAACGGAACATTTTAAAGAATGTATCTACTTGAACGCAGATTATGCCCTTGACTAGTGACAGTTAATAAACTATTCATATACAGAGGAAGCTGGCCAACTATGGCCTTATACACGAATATAAGCCAGTGCTTGTACCTTCTTAAGTGAAGTGAAGGCCAACCCACCATTTCATACAGTGCACAGTGATGATGAGTGTAATGATTTGTCCGAGTTATAAATCTTAAAGCAGAGTGATAAACAGAGTCCAATGTTTGTAAAAGGGCCTTAATGGTATTTCTGTAAAAAAACGTCTCCATAATCTAAGGCAGGTAAGAATGTAGCTTCCACCAGCTTTCTCTTGGCAGACTGTGAAAAACAAGCACTATTCCGAAAGTAAAACCCCAGCTGTAACCTTAACTTAGACAACAATTGTTTAATATGTAACATAAATGATAAGATGCAAAACAGTAAATCATAGTGTCGTCAGCATATAAATGAATACCTGCATCTGATAAATTATCACCAAGATAGTTTATATATAATGTAAATAACAGGGGACCCAAAATGGACCCCTGTGGCACACCAGATTCAATACTGAGCTTATCAGAAAGAAACCCCTTAATTTGCATCCTATGACAGCTGTTCTTTAAATTGTTCCTAATCCAGCCTAATGCTGCTTCAGACCGATACTATGTAAACGCGATAAAAGGATACCATGATTGACAGTGTCAAAAGCTTTAGCCAAATCAATAAACATCGGCCTATAATTATTTAAATTGGTTGGATCTCCACCTTTCAGCAGGGGTACAACCAAAGCAGATTTCCAGACATCAGGAATAACATTCTGTTCTAATGATAAATTGAAAATATAAGCTAATGGGCCAGCAATGATCTCGGCAGCTACTTTCAAAAAATATGGCGCAACTTCATCAGGCCCCGCAGACTTTATGCCTTTATAATACCTTTAAAACTTCACTTCTTGAAATAGGAGAAAATGTAAAAGTAGGGCTATCTTCTCTCAGAAGAGGAGATGGATTTGGTATATCACTCAGAGGATTTCTGTTAAAAATTTAACCTGAAGAAAAAAAATGCTTATTGAAAACATTTACCATGTCCATCCTATTAGAAATAAAAATCTTTTACTAAAATTTGATCAGGAAAATCATTATATAACGTGGAGGGAGAAAGTGATTTGATGGTTTTCCAAAATTGTATATGATTATTTAGATTTTGTGAGGTTTCATTTAAATAATATTCAGATTTTGATTTACGTGTCAGAGCTGTACATTTGTTTCTCAATGTTCTAAATGCTACCCAATCTCTTTCTGTATCCGATTTCCTCGCTGTGGCCCAAGCCAAATTTCTTTCACAAAGGAGTTCAGATAATTTGTTTGAGAACCATGGGTTATCGCGGCCTTTTACTCTGAATGTCCTAACTGGTGCATGCCTATTCACAATCTTCAATAATAAAGTGTGAAAATACTGCCATGCAATTTACACATCAGGTATTAAAAACAATCCATCTCAGTCAGGTGAAAACAACTCATGCAGAAACCCTTGTGTATCAAACAGTTTAAAGGTGCCCTAGAATGAAAAATTTAATGAACCTTGCAATAGTTAAATAACAGGAGTTCAGTACATGTAAATCACATACAGTGAGTCTCAAACACCATTGCCTCCTCCTTCATATGTAAATCTTGTTTGTGAAAAACACCACGGAAAAATAGGCAAATCTCAACGTAACACCGAGAGTGATGCAATCGTCAGGATCATTAATATGTACGCCCCCAACGTTTGCATATGCCAGCACATGTTCACTGTCAGGCGGAACTGTGCAGCCGAATCATCTCTGCAGGTAAACAAGCGTCACGCGAGGATAGCGAACATGGCAGATCATGGAAACAAATGTTATGTTCCAGGCTGTGCAGGGGATGTGAAGACGTTTCATACTCTTCCCACAGATAAAACATGTCAACAGGCATGGTTGATGTTTATTTATAATCGGATACCGCAACAATTTAATTCAAAGTTGTTCGTTTGCTCAGCCCATTTGACCACGGACAGTTTTTCAAACCTGGGACAATATCAAGCAGGCTTTGCTCAGCGTCTGACACTGAAGAAAGGGGCAATTCCAACCATATACCTGCAAGCAGTAAGTGATTTTATCCACTTCTTGACTGTCTAAACCATTTCTGATTAAATCGAAAGTTTCTTAGAGAGACAACATTAACGATAATATCCACATTGTTGTTTATATCTGATGCAAGATGCTAGTACAATAACAATAGGATCATCAGGGTAATTTACATAACTAAATGCCTAATAAATCGACTTTTAAATCAGTACTCTACTGTCAAACTCAAACGTTACTGTACAAACAACATATTTAAGCGCTACCCAGTTCAGTTTGTGATTCAAAGTGAAGAAGCTATCGTTATAAAATCATACAGGGACACATTACAATAATTAAAATGTTTTTACAATGCTAAAAAAGTTGTGACTGCTGATGTGTATATTTAATGCTATATGCTAGTTATCGTTTAGGCTGAAGTTCTGGTATGGACGTAATGATTTTGCAGGTTCCTAATTAAAATAAAGACTTAACTTACCATTCAGAAGCGTCCATTTTCAATCTCAAAACATGTTGTTGTTCCTCAAAATCTGCATCTTCGTCAGAAACAGGCTCAAACATATAAGGCCTAATCTTTCCATCGTTATGACGGTCAGTATAGATGTGCCTGGTATCATTGAGCCGAGCAGTGAAACAGCCAATCAAAGCAGAACTCTGCATTAATATTCATGACCCTTCCAAATAAGGCAAAAACAGACCATTTCATCCTGGGGAAGATTTCTAGAGTTGGAAATGGACCTGTAAAACCGTATCTGGACAATTATTGACCTTAAATAAGCCATATACCCTCTATGTAGATACCAGAGAACAATTTAAAATGTTGTTTCAAATCATTCTAGGGCACCTTTAAAGCTCCTTTTTGTAATAAATCTAGAAATTTTGCAATCCCTTATAACAATGATCACTGACATCATCGGAAAAAACCCTGTATAGGTGTATTTATGGGGTTTGTTTGTTAATATAATTTCTATAAATGTGGACTTACTTAGGTTCTTATGATTTAGTCGTGTAGGTGATTCAATAAGTTGAGTAAAATTCACAGAATCACAATATGCTTTAAACTGTTCTGAGTTTGATGTTAACCAATTCCAATTCAAATCACCCAATTATACAAGATCTTTAGGAAGCAGGTCGGTTAAAGCAGCTGACAGTGAGGTGAGAGCATCACTGGTAGCTGCTGGTGGTCTATATCAACCAATTATACATAAATGACAATCCTTTCCATATTCCAGGTCAATAGCCAAAAACTCAAACTGTTTAGGGAGAGAAACGGATTTCAGAACAGTAGCGTGATAGTTTGATTTAATATATATATTGCAACCCCACCCCCTTTACTTTTACGATCGGCTCGAAACACATTATACCCCTCTAATGCAATATCGTGGTTTGAGATTGATTTTTTAAGCCACATCTCAGAAATAACCAAAACATCTGCTTTGGTCGCCCTGGCCCATATTTGTAATTGATCTAATTTAAGACGTTTTTTTGATTATCGCTGTTGCAATGTATTGAAGAGCCAGCATGTGTATCCATCAACATAATCATACATTAGCGGAACTGTCTGTTTTACGCAATATTTTCAAGTGCATCCCCAACCGTGGGAGGAGAACGGTACGGTTTGAGATATATATATATATATATTTATTTTTATTTTTACAGAGAACCGTTACACCCCTAGTGATAATACGCAGATGATTAAAATGTCTCCATGATCTGCTTTTAAAAAATAATGTAGTATGTTACGTTACGTGTTGTTAAATGTTAGCACAGCAGTGAAGTTACAATCACGGGACACTGCAGTTATTCGCAATTAGGGCTGTGTGATACTGAAGAAAAATTTGATACCTTGTTAAATAATTCAATATTTTCCCATAACGAACACCCTGTCAACTGCCAGTCAGAGAATCACCACCACCACCGATTATGCCATGTTCGTCAAGCTTTTAACTCTCCTGGAAGAAGTGAAAGAGACTCAGTACATAGCAACATGTTGAATGCTTTGCTCAAGCAGCATAACCATAAGTCATTGCCAGATGTTCCTGAACAAGCCGTCTTCCCTCTAACAACAACAGAAGATGTGGAAGCTATGAATGAAAAGTTGCATGACCCAAGATTCATGTCTAGTGTTGCAAGTTCATGATCAGTGTTCATGTTTCTTGTTGGTTTTTTATTTTGATCGTTCTGCAGGTGAACGTCATCTACAAATCATTCTGTCTATGTGTGTACTTAGGTTGCAATGGTTGCAGATGTTGGTGGTTCTTTACTGGATCATGCCACAAAAAGGATGATGAGATTCCTGATTTCAAATGAAGTGGCAATCCAGTACAGTCTGTTTGGCCGTCATGGCATGAAGCGATTTCGAGATCTGCTCCTTTTTCAAGTAATTTATGGTATCAATTAAATTCACATTTATTTGTATTGTGCTTTTCACAATACATACAGTATCGTCTTAAAGCAGCTTTACAGAAAATGCATGTGTCTACATTAGAGTGATTTGTTATCAGAGACTGTGTCCAAGTTATGGATTTCAGAAAATATACAATCACACAGTTATCTAACAATGTAATAATTTAAGGCAGAAGAAAATTGGCTCATTGAAGTAAAGAATACACTTTGTTAATAATGATTAGGGTACATAGAAAAGGTTTGTTGGTGGTAGAGTTGGAGTTGTCATCTGAATTCCTCATGAGAGGCTGCTGACAGACTCGTCCCGAGATAAAACAGAACAGAAAAATAATTAGCGTAGCTGCTGTTCAAAACATTAAGAAAAGACAATCATGTGCGCTGATGTAACTGGAGTACAAGGTTATGAGATGCATTATGTGAATGCTTGGCTAAAGAGATGCGTCTTTAATCTAGACTGGGAGAGTGAGTCTGACCCTGAACATTATCAGGAAAGCTATTGCACAGTTTAGGAGCAGATGTGAAAACGCTCTCCCTCCTTTAGTGGACGTACTACCGGAAGCCCAGAGTTTTGTGATTTAAAGATTTAAAGATGTTCAGTTAAATAAACAGGAGCTAAATCGTTGGCCTTATAGGTCAGTAGCAATACTTGATAATTGATAAGGAACTTAATAGGTATCAGGTCTTCAACCCTGCTCTTGGGGACCAACTGTCCTGCAAAGATTATTTCCAACCTGCTTTCAGCACACCTGCTTGCTATTTTCAACAAGTCATCCTGAAGAGCTTGATTAGCTTCATCTGTCTTTAATTAAGGTTGGAGCTAAACTCTGCAGGACAGTGGGTCTCCAGGAGCAGGGTTGAAAACCTCTGTGGTAAGTGTTTTATTGTTGCACTCCTATGCATAAGTTAAGCATTTAATATGTGTAATACTATATGCTACTATATATTGTTTTGTATAACAATATGCACACTAGTGCTGCATGTTTAATCATATTTTAATCATGATCATAATTTGGAATTAATAATAGGAATTTTACTCTTTTAGCTATTGTCTTAAAGTCACTGCAGCTTTATTCCTGCTGTCTGTGTTTTTAATGTTAATCAAACAACAATAGACGATGAAATCACTCACTGCTCTGACTGAATAGCTTTTGTGACTTCAATACTGTTTAATCTAGAGCCGTGGTTCACAGTGGTGCTAGTTTATGAAAGAACTTAAAACAGGCTGTGTGACCATAAGGAATGTTCAAATTGGGCCCACATTCAGCTGTGGTGTGAACGTAGCCTTAGTTTCACACATATACGTATTTTCTGGTGCCATTTTAAATGGCTAAGCCATTTGAAACTCTTTCCACACAAAGAACAAGAATAGGGTCTCACATCTGCATGACTTTTCAGGTGTATCTGTAAGTGTGAAGGCAAAATAAATGTTTTATTACACTGAACACAATTAAATGGCCTTTCACCAGAGTGAATGTGCAAGTGATTTTTGAAATTGCTCCTTTTTCTCAACTTTTTACCACACTGTTTCTGTGAAGAATGAGTTTGCAAATGATGTTTCATGTCTCTCTGATGTGTGAAACTATTTTCGTGCTGAGGCAACATGAAAGGCTTCTCTCCAGTGTGAAGCCTCATGTGAGTCTCAAGACTTTTATTGAATAGAAAACCCTCTCCACACTGGTGGCATTTAAAAGGCTTGTCTTTGGAGTGAATTATTTTGTGCCTGTTAACGTGTTTCATGTCTGGAGAACTCATTCCGCAATGAATCTTAACGTGGGAATTAAGGGTTAATCTTAAACTCTTTCCACACTCTTCACATTTGTGTAGCTTCTCTCGAGTGTGAATTCTCATGTGTTTTTCAAGGTTTCCTTTTTGAGTGAAACTCTGTCCACACTGTTGGCAGGTGTAAGGACTCTCTCCAGTGTGAATTCTCATGTGGACTTTAAGGTTTCCTTTGTCAATGAAACTCTTTCCACACAGTTTGCAGGTGTGAGGCTTCTCTCCGGTGTGAGTTCTCATGTGGTAATTAAGAGTTGGTTTATGTGTAAAGCTCTTTCCACATTGAGGGCATGTGTAAGGCTTCTCTCCAGAGTGAACTCTCATGTGACTTTCAAAGCTTCCTTTAAGAAGGAAACATTTTCCACACAGCTTGCAGGTGTAAGGCTTCTCTCCAGTGTGAATTCTCATGTGCTTGTTAAGGTTTCCTTTTTGAGTGAAGCTTATTCCACATTGAGGGCATGTGAACGGCTTCTCTCCAGTGTGAACTCTCATGTGGGAAGTTAGGAGTCCTTTATTGTTGAATTTTTTCCCACATTGATGGCAGGTAAAAGAGCTCTTTTCAGTGTGAACTCTCATGTGGACTTTAAGGTTTGCTTTTTTGTTGAAATGTTTTCCACACTGTTGGCAGGTGAAGGAGCTATCTTCAGTGTGAACTCTCGTGTGGACTTTAAGGTGTCCTTTTTGAGTGAAAGTCTTTCCACATTGTTGGCAAGAGAAAGGCTTCTCTCCAGTGTGAATTCTCATGTGGACTTTAAGGTTTCCATGTTGATTGAAACACCGTCCACACTGCGGGCAGGTGAAATCATTTCTAGTTCCTGTCTGATGGCGGGTAAAAGAGCTATTGTCAGTGTGAACTCTCATATGGACTTTAAGGTTTCCTTTATTGTTAAAACTTTTCCCACACTGTTGGCAAGTTAAAGAGCTTTCTTCGGTGTGAACTTTCATGTGGACTTTAAGGTTTTGTTTTTGAGTGAAACTCTTTCCACACTGTTGGCAGGTGAAAGGCTTCTCTCCCGTGTGAATTCTCATGTGGACTGTAAGGCCTCCACGTTGACTGAAAAACTTTCCACACTGAAAGCAGGTAAAATCAATACTAGGTCCTGTCTTTTCTTCTCTTTTTTGTGAGGAAGTCTTTTCCGTCTGTGAGCAACTAAACAATTTTTCTCCAGTTATGAAGTCTTGATATTTCTCTTCCACATCATTCAGTACTTCAATCTCTTCTTTCAATGGCATCAGGTCTAAAGTGAAAGAGACAAATACAAGTTAACCAGTTTAATAAAGTGGTGTGTTGTGAAATCACTTTATAGGCCAACCGGCAGTTAGCATCACACTGGTTACTTCAACAAAACCCCAATAGGATTTTCCCATAGGCTTTTGGACTGTTGCAAAAAAACAAGCTCTGCGATTAAACAAAAGTTTATGATCCTTACACGTTTTGAGGCCGAAATGCAGCTAACAGAATTAAAAAGCTAAAGGTACGCTATAAACCGACTACAATTATAATGAGGCTGTAAAATCAGAGAGAATTTACACCTGCTTGGCATGAGTACGTTTAATTTCTCAGACAGCCTCTGTGGTCCCATTTAGCCACTTGTTAGCAACCGCCTTTTTCAAGACATTTAACAGCTTTTTTTGTTTTGTTTAATCATGTGGGGTATTGATGCATTTTATGCCGTAGAATAAAACATGAAAGTGTCCTGAGTTTGTGTTCACCACAGACTTTATTTCAGCCATTTAACCAAAATCCCATTACAGTTGACTAAAATACTAACTTGTTTCTGGATTTTGGCCAAAGTAATGTCATACCTGCTCCACTCTATGTTTCAAAGATTTATGCCCCATCATAATACAGAAACTGCACTTATTAAAGGTATAGCTCTCTTTAAGTGTTTAAAATCTTTCAACAAAGTAGACCATGGCATTATCTTGAGAATTATGTTGGCATTTGTGGACAAAAATTACTACGATTTAAGTCCTATCTAAATGCTACCCCTCATCAAGAAATGCAAATCTCATCCAACACAAGTATGGTATGCCACTGGGCTCAGTATTAGGTCCTCTGTTTTTCCACCACTTGGCTTAGAGTGATCGGTGTTTCTCTCACACACATACAGAGAAAACCACATAGAATTTACCACATAGAATTTACAATCTACCTGTAAGTGATATTCTTTTCACGAGTACAAATGAACACATATTGAGAGCCGGTTTATAATATACAATGAAGTTGTGATTCAAATTGAAAACGACACCATCACTGTTTTCCCCCCACATATAATACTATAAAGCTACTTGCTTTGAAGAAATCTATAGTATAGTGCTATATAAATTAACATTACATGACTTGACTGAACTGTCTAAGTGCAGAGCTTGAGCAAAGTTTAGTTATGCTTTCAAATCATATAACATATGAATGATAATTGGCAATTATTTATTGGTAAAATTGTGTTCCTGATACCAGTTTTTCTCTCTCTCAGATGACTCATTTCACTGAGCGAATACACAATTCAACCAGCCGGTTGATTTGCCCAGTTAGGGTCATTCTCGGCATGAACTAACAAGTATTAGGCATTAATGGAATTTTTCATTTGTGCGACTGAAGTAAAACAGTTTTCCATAAAAACATGACAGACAGTAGAATATGTTAACAATATTCATTAATTTATTAAAAAAAAAAAAAAAAACACCATGTTTTTATTAGAACACAATAAATGTAAAAAGTGCAACAGTCAACATAATAGAAATCGGTAACACTTTACAATAAGGTTCATTAGTTAACAACATTAGTTAACATTAACATAAACAAAGATAAATAAATGCTTTATAAGTGCAGTTCATTCTTAGTTCATTTCAACATTTACTAATGCATTATTCAAATCTTGCTAACATTAGTTAATGCACTGTGAACTAAAACAAACAAACCATGAACAGCTGGGTTTATATTAACTAACGTTAACAAAGATGAACTAATGCTGAACAAGTGTTGTTCATGGTTCATGTTCATGTTAACTAATGCATTAACTAATGTTAATTCATACATCCTTATTGTAAAGTGTTACCTAGAAATCTAATAAAACTTAAACATACAACAAAACAAAATAACTGATACTAAAAACAATAAGCAAATAATGATTCAATTATACTACAAATCATAGATCTGTATAAAATGTATGAAAAAAGACAGTCAATGTAATAGAATAGAAATATAATAGAACAAAGCTGGTGTGTTCCAAAACAATGACAAAATTCGCATTTAGGAGATATAAGCATTCAAAACTTAGTCTCTCACTTCCACTAAAATAGATCACGGATTTATGACTTCACCTTCTCATCACATGTTCTGTCCAATCAAATGCTCTCTAGAATCTGAAACGTCCTGCCCCCTAAATAGACGCTGAAGCTGCAGCTGAAATCGGTCACTTGTTCACACATTTACCATTTTCTACATGTAAATGACGTATAGTGGACTATGCTTTCAGTTGAGGCGAATTAAGTCTAGTTTCACGCGCACCGCCGCAGCGCACACACACAGTGTGCTACGGTCCAGAGACACGAGAGCTCAGAGCGGATCACAGCGCGGACAACAACACATATTGGACCCATCTGAATTCTGCACAGAATGCTGTATTTCAAAGCGACATGGACGAGATTATGATAAGAAACGGTTAGAGATTAGGAGGAAACTGTGGCTTTACCGAGTTATATAAATTAGGCGCTATTGGGTGTTTTAAAAAATGGGAGGAGCTGCTTGATATGTCCCACCCTGTCTTCCTGTTTCACAGGAAATGACGTCAACATATTGAATAATGCTGCATGTTTCAAGGCACTTCAGTGGGCCCTTAAAGTCCCTGTTGGTGTAATGGTCATGTGTCCATTGTGATATGCAACAAAGCACTGGTTTTGTCGTTCAAAAAAGGAACAACTTCCCATCTCCACATTAGGAACATTCGGTCTGTTGAACTGAGTACTGGTTGTATGCCGTTATGTTCTCAATCATCTGGTCAGTGAAGAGCCTCTTCCAATACATAAATGGGGTCTGGCTCTAGAAGCAGGAAGACTGAATGAAAGGTGGAATGTCCTTCTTGACCCATGTGGCCTTTCTGGACTTTGTAGGAGGGTAAGGAGTTTGATAGAGGTCTGAAGAGACCCTCAAAAAGCCTGTTCTTTGCTGGATGGAGGGACATGATCTTCATAATTTTCATCGTCTGGATCACTGAGATCTAGAATCACATGGATCAGCTGGTAAAAAGTGCTGTAGATCTGGGGCATCCATAAAATGTCAGACAGGCCGTTATGTCTGAAAGAGATGGGATATAAACATGGCGCTGACTTCTTGCGCAGATTTGGGACAGAGTCTGTGCAGTAGACAGCAGGAAGTAGAGCCACGATATCAAAAGCCCACCCGCACTCTTGCAGATGCAGAACAATTCATTATGTCGGTGTGAAATAAACAGTTATGGAAATGTAGAAATGAAAGCTAAAGCTCCAATCTCCTCCTGAAAAAAGTCTGTTGGTGCCTCAGTGACAACATGACAGAAAAGTTGCCACACTCTATTCAAAGAGGGGTATAAGGACAAACAGGCAAAAATGGGGTTTGGCGAGTTTTAATTACAGCAATTTGATCGCGAAAAAAGGTCAACCGTGCAGTTACAGTGCATGTTAAACTCTGTTTTACCTCTGATACACATGTAGATTAAATATGCTCTTTCACGAAATCATTATCCAGGAGTTGTAAAAAATGTTATTAATTTAAATACGATTATTTGTAGTGGATGAACTGCTTTTGAACACTTTTACTGTGGCAGGCTGCGCTTTAATGTTTTGACTAGCGAGGATTGCTTGGCGCATAATTCTGCTTTAAACTGTGTTCTAAATTTCTATTTTCATGAGAATAATGATCAATGATGCGCACTTGACTGAGTCTAAACAGATGTCTTAGACGTATAATGACAGACACCAAAGGACTTGCTCAGTGATCGAACGGTCCATTGGCCTGGTTTGAAATCTAGCTTTTGTTCGTACGCACGCTTTCAGGATTGAATCAATGGAAAGTTTGATACATGAGGCCCTTGATGTGAGATTTGATCGTGGCCACCGCTCATGTCCATACTGATAAATGCCAAGTTGTATGTGCAAACAATCATCTGTCGTACGATCGTTTCGTAAATGAGGCTCAATAAATCTGTTGAACAATGCAGAACAATAATCTTGCTTCTGTTTGAAATTATTTTTCCTACTCCATTGGCAAATAATTTTGCTTGTTTTAAGCAGAAACTCACTTCATTTTGTAAAAGCATCTTGATTTAAGAATTTAGATATTTAGACTGGAAACAACAAAAATACTAAGAAAAGCAGTGATATTTCTATAATGTATTAAGAGCATGCTACTGGCAGCAATACAAATTTCACTAAAGCTTCCCCTAATCTTCTTCTGGACTCCTCTCATGTTAGAAATTCAGCTAAAGAAAACAAAAGGTCAGTCAGCAGGGCAGAACAACACGACCTGTGATTGGCCACTTCGGTCGGGACACACTGCAAGAGTGGCGTGAGCGTGGCGTTTCTGTTGCGTGTCAGCCAGGTGGCGGCTGTGTGGCGTTTTCTGTCTTTGCACACCAGAAGGGTGTGGGCTGCTGCTGCTAGGTGACGTAGTGGAAGGCCTATACTTCATGTTAAACATAAAATATATAAATATATAGCCTACTGATACAGCAAAGACAACGTCGGTACTCTGCAGTATTGACGGCCAAATAGGCTACAAAATATTTTGTTCTGTATTAATAGGTGCAATATTTGAAAATCGATATTATTTTTTAAGAATTACAATTATATCTGCATTTATGTCAACCTAGAGACTTTCAAACGTCAAAATGTAATTTATTAAAATGCATTCTGACATATAAAAAATCTAAAAATTACATACACAAATATTTTCCTATTCTATTCTGCCTGGAAATGCTTCCAACACGCTTGCGTGTTTTCTAGTGCATTCCGCGCGTCTCACGCAGGCAGTATGCATGCTCTAACCTGTTAACATGGGAGACTAAATAAAAACAGACACGCCATGCAGCTGAGACGCTCACGCCACGCTTGCAGTGTGTAGCCGGCCTTTAAATGAAGATGAAATCAGGCTTTAAACTACAGACAGCTGCAGGAGGGCAGACACGGTACAAAAACACCTGCAAACAGTGAGTGAACTACCAGCCATTAAACAGAATTCAGATTATTTTCATTCAAATTACTGTGAAATGAATGATTTTCTTTGTTTTTAGTTCATAAATTGATTCAGGGATTAATTTACTCAAAATAATAATTTGTTTGTTTAAGCTACTTCTGTATTATTTGTTTAATGCATGACATGTCGTAATAATGAATGTTCAAAATAGAAGTATGATTAGGGTGACAATATTTTGATTACCAAAAACCAGGACACTCGGCCCGGCAATGAGATACTCAAAGTTTACCCAAAAGATTCCTTATTAATTTCAATACATTTAAAGTATGCCCCCTCTGTATGGGTGGAAAAATATTATATTAGCGCCAGGACAGGACTTGAAAACAGGATATGTCCTGGGAAAACAGGATGTTTGGTCACCCTAAGTAGGATCTTCTCAGGTGCTCTTGATGGCAGCATTAGTATTTGAAGCGAACCACTGTCTAAAACCACTTTACACTCACATTGTGTAAATTATTTATTGTTTATTGTAGAGTTTACTGTAGGGATGTGGAAATGAAGCCTCATGAAGCAGTGAGGCTTTACCCTGACTGTTCTGGGAAAAGATTCGAAGCTTCAAGAGTGTCGAGAACAGCGCCATCTGGTGCTTATTTAAAATAAAGCAGGCAGAAGCCTGTGGAAGAAGCTCTGTCAGATGAAGCAAGCACAACACACTCCCATCGTTTCAATGCTATGTGTACAAATAAAAGCTTTATATGTTTGTGTTTAATGTGTCCAGTAAATAAATTAATTTACCCATTAAAGTGTGACAGTAAAATATAATATGAGCTTATATGATTAAATAAGATGTAACGTAGGCCTTCTCTCTCTCTCTCTCTCTCTCTACACACACACACACACACACACACACACACACACACACAAAATAAGGACATTGTGTGATAGGATCATCTGTAATTAAATGTTATGACACTTGGCAGTGATAGTGCTTGTGTAACAGTAGGAATGACAGTAAGGTGATAAAGGTTTTAATTATTTTATTAAGAAATAAAAGCTGTTTCATAAAATGAATATTTCAATGTTTAAAAAAGTTATATGAAAGTAAGAAATTACATACAAGAATAAAATACATACAATATATATATATATATATATATATATATATATATATATATATATATATATATTTTTTTTTTTTTTTTTTTAAGCATACATACATTGGAAGCTATAAGCTCAAAATGCTCCCAGATAGGGGAACTCTTTCTTTTTTCCCTGTTGCCATTGCTCTAAATACAAACCCTTCACCAAACACCAACACCCTATCCCCTAATCCCACCCTAACCCCAAATACCAACACCAAATGACCTAAAAAAAAGTGCAAATATTTTACCAAAATACAAAGACACAACAACAAACAAAAAAGAATAAATAGTGACAAATAAATGTGTATCTAAATGTAATATATTGTTTAACTTTCAAAGTACAGCACTCTCCTCACGAAACCATCAACCAGACTGAGCCAACAAGATCTGGGGGTTCAAAGCTTCTGACACGCGAAGTGAAACGCGCACGTGATTGGACAGAAAGTGAGGCTTCATTTGTCATCGATCACGTGACTCAGGGAAACCAATACACACCCCGATACAGAGCTTCACTACAAATTGTGTCGCATTGGCGATACGCGCATCGAAGCATCAGTGTCATACGTAACATCACTAGTTTACCGTGCTGTGAGTAATTGTGTGCGCATCAGATGTGTAATCTGATGCTGCTTTAAATGTTGTACATGTCATGTCATGACTACTATGTTGCTCGGAACTGCACCTAAGAATTTCACCTACTGTTGCACTTGTGCATATGGTTGAGTGACAATAAAGTGATTTGATTTGATTATTTATGACAATCATACAACATTCTGAAAAAATATACTTCATTTCTGTAGAGCTGGACCTTTTAATAAAGATCAAATGACTGAGTTCAGCTTTAAGAATGAAACCAACCTGTTTGTTCCCCGGTATCTTCATGTTTCAGACTGAATACTTCTTTAATTCTCAGGTCTTCACTCTCCTCTTTAATAAACGCCATCTTTATTTGTTCCTCGGTTTCTTCTGGTTTCACTCTGAATGTTTCTTCCATCTTCATTTCTTCACTCTCCTCTTTAATAAACGCCATCTTTATAATAGCGTGAAACCAGGATCTCAGCTGCTTCACCAGGAGTTTTTCTGTGCGTTTGGACAATCTGTCAGGTTTGAAATTAGAATAATGAACAGAAAGAAAATAAATCCAAACTAAATCTCTGTGTCTCAATCAGCTCTAGTTCAGTATCAGTCACTGGTAAGAGAGTCAGTCAGAGTGAGAGTCAAGGGCCTTAAATCAACCAATTAACAACAACAAGAAGAAGAACAACAACAACAACAACAACTCAAAAGAACTGCAAATGAACACAAATCATATTTACATTTATTCTTTCCACTTGCCATTAATTTTCAGATTGAGCCTAATAGATTCCCAGCTAACAATGACCTGGCGGTCCACCAGCGTTTTTTGGGCGGCACAAAGTCAGCGGCTTGACACGGTTGGACCTCCGTCGGCACACCATCGGCACGCCGACCAATCTGAAAATGACGTCGGTCTGCCAGTGTTTTTTGGGTGGCACGCCACCGGAGGTTTGCCGCGGCTGGGCCACCGTCGGTACACCAGTGGCAAAGCCGATTGTGGTCACTGTCTGTTGTGACACCTTTATTTTATAAAAGTACATTTATTTTATATGTATATTTATTTAATTTATTTTTACAGTTAAAAAGGATCTGAAAGCACTTAATAAAAAATAGTGGGACTTAATATTGCTAGTCATATAACCAAAGCAAAGCATTTGAATAGAAAAATACTGTCTGCATGCAATCACTTTAAAAGGAAATAATTAGGTTGAGTGTTCCTAAACAAAATAATACAAAATTTTAAACTAATATAATATAAAACTAATATAAAAGTGTCACTTTGTCTCACTGTCAAGTGCAGGGGTGGCTTTTGCACCTATGAATTACACATAAATTAATTTTAAATTCATGATTTAATACTAATGAGGTTTTTATGTATGTAATATTTGAATTCTAGTTTATTTGTGTAAAAGATGCGTGACTTTATTGCGCGTGCGTGTTGAACATCCGAATCGCGTTCACTGGAGCGGCGGAGAGTTGCCGTGGAAACGGGGAAACGACACAACTGACAAGCTGCACAACTCCTTCTGTCGCTGTTGTTTTCACTACTTTCAGGTGAGTTTATACTCTAAAATCAAACAAATAATACACACAACTGTTCCTGACACCTTCTTACGTGTAATTGACACACTTCTGTTGAATATTTACTTTAAATAAATTATTTAGTGTCTTCGGAAAAAGACCGTTAGCATCTCGGCTAACTATCGATTGAGCTCTTGTTTATGAAAGTTTGAGCTTTTAATCAAATCTTTATGTGAAAATTAGAGGTTTTGATCTTTTTGTAAAGGTTTTGCTGGTAATTTGTCAATGGTATGTGTCAAAAACCTAAAACTATAAATTGTAACGTTACTGTTAATCAGTGACGTCAATTACATGGAGCGCGAAAATTAGCTGCAAATTGGTAAACAAAAAAAAGTCTGTGATTTCAGGAGGGACAAAATAACCCCTCTACAACAGAGTAGAAGCTCCCAAGATCCCCACATTCCTGAAGGAAGCTGCTGACAGAGAAGTAGGAAACAGGTGAACTGAGGAAGTTAATATGCATTTATTTTACAGTATATTTCACGTAATATCACCATGATTTTACATTATTTTCTTTTCCAAATTTATAAAAGGCTTTGACATCCAAACGTAAGTGACACTGTATGAGCAATAATCAACAAGTAAACCTAAAAACATAAACTCTTAATAAATTATTTTCTGTATATTCTTCTTTCCCTTTTTTTGCTTTTCTCCTCTTCTTTAGCTTCTTCCCTTCTAATAAACTGCCATTATATACTAAATATTGTTGGCTTGGTGCTTATGTTCCTAGATTCTTCCATCCTGATGTTCTGCAGCCCAGCAGAGTTGGAGCGGATCTCCTGTCACAGAAAATCTCCAATACTCATACGACTAGTAAGTACAATCTCTAACATACACTAAAGTTCAAAAGTGTGGGGTTGGTACAGCTTTTTATGTTTTTGAAAAATGTCTCTTTTGTGCTTACCAATGCTGCATTTATTTGATTAAAAATACATTAAAAACAGTAATATTGTTACAATGTAGGTCAGCTGTTCTCTATGTGAATATATAGTAAAGTGTAATTTATTCCTGTGATCAAAGCTGAATTTATCATCATTCCTCCAGTCGTCAGTGTCACATGATCCTTCACTAATCATTCTCATATGAGGATCTGATGATCAACACATATTATTATGAGTATTATCAGTGTTGAAAACAGCTTCATATTTTGTAGAAGCCGTGATACATTTTATTTTTCAGGATTCTATGATGAATAGAAAGTTCAAAAGAACAGCATTTATTTGAGATGTAAACTTTTGTAAAGATTATAAATGTCTATATGTCTTTTACAAACGTCTTTACGGTCACTTTGTTTTGATCAATTTAATTCAACCTTGCTGAATAAAAATATGAATTTCTTTAAAAAGAAAATCTTATTGAACCCAAACTTTTAAACAGTAGTGTACACTACCATTTATAGGTTTGGGGTCTGTTTGACAACAACAACAAAAAAACTGTGCTACAGTTATATGAGATTAAATAGTAAAAAGTGCACATTATCATCTTTTGCCTGAAATATGAACTAATGCTAATCTTTCTCCTGTTACTTCCCTGTTTCTATCTCAGGACTCACAGCAAGGTTACTAGAGATTACGCCAGCTCCAGTTTGGATCCAGCCTCACTCACAAAGACTTCAGATGATTGCAACTATAGATGGAAATGCAAAACTGCCAGATATTGTCCTTATATTGTAATCGTTGTCCCGGTTATGCAGACAGGTCTTAGATTAAACCAAGGTTAGGGCTTAGTTCAATTAGGACCATCTAAGTAGCTTTTTTTTTAATGTGTCTTAGGAAAAAAAAAACATTACTGGTGTATATCTTGAGACAAAACAATGACACTGGCATATTTTAAGATATATCAGGTCAAGTTGCTTTCAGTTAAAGGGTTAGTTCACACAAAAATGAAATCCTAGGGTGTGTATGACTTTGTTCTTTAAGCCAAACACAATCAGAGTCATATTAATAAATGTCCTGGCTCTTCCAAGCTTTATAATGGTAGTGAATGGCTGTTTCTGTTTTGAAGTCCATAAAAGTGCATCTGTCCGTCATATAACTGCTCCACGCGGCTCTGGGGGGTTAATAAAGGCCTTCTGAAGCGAAGCGATGCGTTTGTGTTAGAAAAATATCCATATTTAAAACTTTCTCAAGTAAAGTTCCAGCCGATCGCCTTTGAAAGTTGAAAGTGCCTTCTCGCAATTCAAGATGTGTTCGTGACGTCATGACGAGCGGACCTGGTCGCGTTTCTTTCGATCGGCAGGGGAACTTTCAACACTTTTTCCATAAATTTAACACAAAAGGCGGTCGGCCGAAAGTCTACTTTATAAAGGTTTAAATATGGATATTTTTCTTACACAAACGCATGGATTCGCTTCAGAAGGCCTTTATTAACACCCCAGAGCCACGTGGAGCAGTTATATGACGCACAGATGCACTTTTTATGGACTTCAAAAACGGAGCAACTATGAATCCAATTCTAATGCTTGGATTAGCCTGGACTTTAATGTAACTCTGATTGTGTTCATCTGAAAGAAGAAAGTCATATACACCTAGGATGACTTGAGGGAGGGTAAATCATAGGCTAATTTTCATTTTTGGGTGAACTATCCCTTTAATCAACAATTTTGTTCTGGCCTGCCACTGCCAGTCTCCTACTCAGTTTACATTATATCCCGCGCATGGGTCGTGGTGCTCACAATAACAGCATCGGCTGCCACAGATCTCGAGAGCGCTGCACTGTTTACTACCAGTGTCCCCTCTGCGCACGCGTGCTCGGCCACTTGTGATGCGCTAGCTGTGCAGAAATAATACAATGAATAATAATGAACTGCTTCGAAGATTGGCACAGGCTAGACCGATATTGTTGAATTAAGTCGTTATTTTTGTTTGTTTTTATACACACTAAAGTATTCTCGTCGCTTCATTAAATTAAATTTGAATCACTGGGGTCACTTCTTTCTGGCCCTTGAAAGTGTTCATCACATTGCTGTCTATGGAGGGGACAGAGACCTCTTGGATTTCATCAGAAATATCTTAATTTGTGTCTGAAGATGAATGAAGGCCTGACGGGTTTGGAACGACATGAGGGAGAGGAATTAATGACAGGATTTACATTTTTGGGTGAATTATCCCTTTAAATATTGTCTGTGAAACCGGGCAAGTGTCTTAAAGGAAAGGTTTGCTGATAAATAAACAGGGATATATCATATGTAACTCAGAGAAAGAGTAAACATCGTTCATTTACATACATTATTAACATTGTAACAAAGTGGGTTGAAAATCTGAGAACTTGCTCTAAAGATGTTGAAGGATAGCATAATTGTGTGTGTTTAACTAAACACAACTTTAATCTCATGACTTGCATTATCTTAGAGCTATTGCTATATGGACACCTAGTATTGTAAGACTGTAGCGATGTTAACTTTTGTTCAAACCATGGTTCTTTACTATAGTAAAATTGTAAAATTATGTTTATCATATAGTAACCATAGGTTTTGACACCATGGTTACTTTTGTAGTTGTGGTTTTACTACAATCATTGATGAACTATGGTTAATTTTGTTAGCTTATGAAAACAAACCATGGATTTACCACAGCCTTGCAATAAAACCATAGTTAATTTTCATAAGGGTACAAATAAACTTAAATTGAATGCTCCTAATTTACCTGACTAATGTTGAATAAAAGCATCTGATAAATGTATTGTTTAATCTGCTCACTGAAATGTATTTAATAAAAATAAATTTGCAACTGCTATTGAGAGGTCTGCATTGTTTTTCTCCATTATAGTGTATGGACATTTTGGTTAGCTTATGGAACTGATTAAAAACCGTGGACCGACGGTGGGCCGCCAGAAAACATTTGTTATAAACCAGCGGCTCAGTGGCGGACCACTGTCGGAAAAGTGGTGGCTGCCGCTGGTGGTCCGCTAGAATAACGATGAGCAAAATCCCAGCGGGCCGCCGGCGGCAGCCACCGGTGGGCCGCCAACTTTGCCTCCAGTGGTCCGCCACTGGCCCGCTGGTCGTATGTTTGCTGGGTTACATTTACATGATAATATTAGCAGATGTTTAGTAAAGGTTGTCAGTACAGATGTTTGTGTTCTTGTTGCATTTACACTGTTTTGACCTGTTTCTCGTCAGTGTGAATCACTGAATCATTTTGAGACTCCTAGAGTTTTAAAGCTCCGGTTCTCCATCACTTAGCAGAGACAGAATTCGTGTTTATGCTAAAATGATTCACGATATACGATGCGAAATGATGGGCACTTTGTTTAATAACTTACTCATGTATAATGCGCGGTTTAACTGAAATAACGTTAATTTATGTTAGATTAATAATTACTTTTACATCGCTTGTATAAACGATAATTATGGTTAAACAGTCTGCATCGATAAACACTTTAAATGCCTAAAACACAAACCTTTCTTCAGCCGAGTCATAACAGAAGCAGGAGCGCGGCGCAGACGGATGACGTCATGTCGCCACACCAAAATAAAAGTCCTGATCGCACGTTGTGTCAGAAATCACAAAAGTATCGACATTTATATTTGAAGAAGAAAAAAACATATACCAATAGTAAAATATATATGTCAGTGATATTCAGAGTTGAATTCTTTGTGAATTTAAATACATGTTGTCTGCCATCAATTTTACCATAGGGCAGTTTTTTATTTTTATTTTATATTTACACGCTAACAAGCCATTTTAACAAATATGCAACATTCAGTGGATAACATCGTGTTATTAATTGTGCAGTTCATTGTGTTTCCACCTGAGCAACATCAACCTTTCCAGAGTTTTAATTCATTTCTGCATCAGAATGAATATCATAAGGTGACAGTAGGTAAACAAATGAAAAAATGTTAGTGAAGTAATATTTTTAAAGTGGAGTTCAATGGCTGAGAAGTGTGTGTGTGTGTGTGTGTGTGTGTGTGTGTGTGTGTGTGTGTGTGTGTGTGTGTGTGTGTGTGTGTGTGTGTGTGTGTGTGTGTGTGTGTGTGTGTGTGTGTGTGTGTGTAATTACAGGTTCATCTTCACTGTTCTTCAACAATTTTGTGTGATTTGTGGATGAGCAGTGAAGATGAAACACCTGATCCTAAATCAGTTCAGAATCAGGAATCATCAGAGATCAAACTTGCTCCATGGCTTCAACTGCAGTGCTTTCAGTGTGTGAATGATGTAAAAACATGGACACTATAAAACAGGTAAAAGTATTTATAACATTTAGAAATGTAAAAAGTTAAACTACTAGCAGATACCATGAGACATGTTTGTTGGTGCAAATTCCAAACTTCTCAAAAATGTGTTTATATTGATTAATGATAATGGCTGTGATATTAAACTCAGAGGGAGCAACAGGCCTAGGAGTCTTTTAATCCTAATCCTTTTAATCCTTGAATGGAATAAATGCATTGATCTAGCTCACTATTATAATAAGTGTAGGGTAGACTGGGTACATTTGGTAAATTTTTTGCTTTTTCCATTACCACACCAAAACTAGGGACTGAAATGAAGTGATTCTTTCATATGAAGTTAACTTTACTTGTATACTAAAATATTAATAATTATTAACATCCATAAGTAGGTCATATTTGCCACAATTAGCTCAAACACAAAAAGCTTTTTTTTGTTCCAACTGTACCCATGTATTTTCACAAAAATGTGTTCTGTTCTGTTCGCTGATTGGACCGGTTAAAATTTGGCCGGAGAAAACGAGCGAATATACCGCAAACCCAGACGACGTACTGAAGTGACAAACGAATCCAGATTAAAACTTTTCACCTACTCTTTCTCCACAGACATGAGCATTAAAGGGTAACTTCAGTGATTTAGCATTAGGCCTTGTATCAGTAGAAACCCGGTAGTATATTCAAATTATGGTACTCCAATGACGCAAATATCGTCATTTTGCGTCATCTGAGGAGTTTTTGGCCAGAGGCTAAAGACTACAGCCACTAGATGGAGCTGTTCCGCATGTTATCAACCCGTCCAGAGGGGAGAGATCTCACGCATAGAATGTACGACACAGACGCCCGCACGGACAATCATAACAGAGCACGGTGCAGAGTAAAGTGAGTGTTTCAACTTTTCAATGAATTCCTGTGATAGTTTAGCTTCCATATGTGATCTGAAAACGTGCCAGACTGGCGCTTAACGTTACCTCAGCTCTGCTCAGCTCTTCGTGATGAATGAAATCTGAAACTGCTGTGTTTGTGACGTGACTTTCGTTCGGCTCACTCACACTTTATTGAAAAGAAACGTTCAGTTTTGAAGTGTAGTGTTTATTCTCTAACAGTTAGAGTCTAACTGAACGAAATGATTGTATTACTATGAAGATCAAAACGACGGTGTGGAGTGGCCTAGGGCAGCGAAGCAAGTGCATTCTGGGAGTTGTTGTCTTTCATCCACATGAGACAAAAATACATTTTCTGTCTTTTCTCAGTCTAGAAGGCACCAAATTCAAAAATAATTTTACATTTCCACTGCATAAATGACCCAGTTTAAATACAAAGCTTAAAGCTAAATCACTGAAGTAACCCTTTAAGTGGCTTAGTCTCTCATCACCCATCGTTGACCTCAGATAAGTTTTTACTTGTTCAAGGACAGAAAAAAAGCGTTCGTTGGAAGCTACGATTTTGCAACTGATTGAAATCTGACAAAATAGTGTTGTCAGTGGTTGGTTTTTCATCACACATTAAAAACATCCTTGCAGAGCTGACCTTGGACTCAAGGATGACTTCTTCAACATGTACAGCGTAGCAGTCCGCAAATGCAGCAATCTTCACTGAATCCAAGTGCAAATTTGGTGCGTTTTTTGTCAAAGCCCTCTAGTGACTGTAAAAGGTCATCGTTGTCGCTGTTCAGACAGACCAAATGTGATAGCCAATACCTTTTCAACAATGTGAAGATTAACTGTAAAAATGTATGACTCCAATTTTGCCTCAAGTCCAGCAGCCTTGACTGACCCATCCTTACATGTGGGCTGCAGCAGTTGTGACTCCAAAACAGTCATAACTGCCTCATAGCTCAATATTAGTTTGAATACAGCTCTGTACCAGTACAGCCAAGAAAAGTACTACAAAAGTACTACAAATAAAACCATGGTAACCACAAATTAACCATGGCTTTGCTACTCTAACCATAGTTTAACCATGGTATTTGTGGTAAAACTGTGGTTATATAAATGGTAATCAATTAGCCCAAAAAAAGGTTACTACACTTTTACTATAATAACTGGTTAATTTTCGTAAGGGATGAGCCAAATCTTCATTTAAGTGATGACAAACCAGATGTGCTTTTGCCAGAGGAAATGTCCGATTCAACCCTAGATTGGTGTGTGATTATTTTTTTTTCGTTACTAATTTTACTGGGTTATGTGTACGTATGACGTAAACATATAATTGTATGATGAGTATACATTTGGATGTGTATATATAATTGATTTATGCATTGCATGTACCATATCAGTTTTATGCTTTATTCAATTTGTACTATATTGTTGCAAGTACCATATTAGTTTTATATTAAGTTTGTACTATATGGTGGCACATACTATGTAAGTTGTATACTATAATCAGTTTGTACTATATTTTTGCAATAGGTATTCAGATGATGATGGCGAGGACTTCTGATGAAATCCCTGAACCTTCAAACACATTTGCATCAGCTGCTACATCTACTTTCAGTGGGTTTAGTGAAGAAGGCAGAAGGAGAAGCAGAGTAAGAGGGCAAAGCAGAGAAAGAGGGCAAAGCAGAGGAGGAGGAAGAAGAACCCAAAACAGAGGAAGAGAGAGACATACTCAACCTGCTGTTTCTGCAGGTATCACTGAGGCCAGATGGCACAGCTCAAAGGAACCCACCACCTGAAGTTGTATTTAGACCAGCTCGAACACCTGGCCCGCAGCTTCTAACTACCGAGTCATACAGTGCTCTGGAACTGTTTCAGCAGTTATTTTCTTCCACGGTGTCAGACCATCATTCGGAATTCAAATGCCTATGCAGCTGAGCATCAAGACACAACCAGGAAGCCATGGCAGGACATGTCCCTGAAGGATCTATACTCCTATCTCTCAGTAGTCATCTACATGGGTCTGGTAAAAGTACCAGAAATGTCAAATTACTGGAGTGGGTACAGACTGTACAAATTTGGCTTTCCTGCCACTGTTATGTCTGGCAGGAAATTTCAGGCCATTTTAGCAGCACTGCATCTCAGCGATCCTAAGATGGATGCTGAGAATGTGAAATAGAAGGGGACTCCGGCCTATGATCGCCTGCAGGACCTTTTTTCACCCTCATCAAAATATCACAGTAGATGAGAGGATGGTGGGATGCAAAGCAAGGATTGGGCTGCAGCAGTACTAAAAAGAGAAGCCAATGAAGTGGGGATACAAGCGTTTCATTTTAGCTGACTCAGCACATGGATACACGTGGGATTTTTTTATTTATGAGGGCAAATCCCCTGAAGGACAAAATGGACAAAGTAAGGGGCTGAGTTATGAAACAGTGATGGTGCTGGTGGATGAGAAGATGCTGGGAACTGGCTAAAAGTTGTGTGTAGACAACTTCTACACCAGCCCATCACTATTTAGGGTCACTTGCCCATTTATGACGGGTTTCGAACCCCCAGCATTGGTCAGGCAGTTGGAGAGTCCCCTGTATTAGAGGTCTCCGCCCACTCTTGTGCCTAGGGACTCTATACAGGTAGACCACCTTATGATAGAGAGCACTTTAGCTCCTCATGTGCCTCCTGTTGTCGCAGACGCCAGAGGCTTTCGGCAGTTAGGAGATGCGTTGGTGCCCACCGTTCAACAGGTGCCAAAAACAGAGCGGTTAACGCCCCTAGTTGAGTACTGGGCTGCGGGGCAATGCCTGCCCGAGGTCTTGCAATGGGTGTTACGTACTATTCGCCATGGCTACACCATCAAATTCCGCAAAGGCCCACCTCTTTCCAGCGGTGCTCTTCCCACGACGGTGCGTCCTTGGCAAGCCCCGGCTTTAAAACAGGAAATTGTATCTCTCTTAGAGAAAGGGGCTATAGAAGAGATACCCCCCACTCAGACAGAGGCAGGCTTCTACAGCCGTTATTTTGTGGTTAAAAGGATGGTGGATTATGTCAGATTCTGGATTTCCGTTGCTTAAATCTTGCACTCAGAGTGAGCAAATTCAAAATGCTAACATTGAAGTCCATTCTGTCTCAGGTTCGAACCAGAGATTGGTTTGTGACCATCAATCTAAAGCAGAGGTTCTCAAACTTTTTGGGGCCAGGGACACCTTACAGTGGAGAACATTTTCCAAACAGTTGATGGACCCATTGACTTCCATAGAATGTTTTAAATAAAGTTTGGTTACCCACATTTTTCAAAATATCTTCTTTTGCAGAAGATAAATTATTTAATGTTACTTTACGAACATCAACTTTAAAAACTCATTGTTTTCAACTCATGAACTCATTGCACCTTATATCAATGGCAGAAAAATCTACAAATCATAACAGTATTAACACTGTTGCAGAACACATCCTAGTAATTAGACTGCATCTTATAGTCTCAAATTGTTACAGTTTGTGAGCTAACATGAACTAAGGAGATGGGTGTGCCTCTCTCAGAGTTGTTTATTCTTGGAGTGATGGATGACATGACTGAGGTCATTCTCCACATTCAAACGAGCCCTGTACTTATTTTTAATTGCAGCCAAAATTGAGAATGATGATTCGCATAAGTAAGTGGTAGGAAAGGGCAGCAATATTCTCATGTCCTTGGCAGTGAGTTCAGGATAGTCATGTGAGAGGGAGGGCCAAAATACTGCATGAGGTATCTGTTGAAATCGGACCTTCAGTGTCCTATCACAGGATAAGTCTAACAGCTCCTCTTCTGCCTTACCAGTAAGGTCACTTGTTGCATCTGGGGCAAAGGGATCTTGCACCCAGTCATCTGTGTTCACATCTGGGAAGTATGAGCTGAAGTGCTTGCTCAGTGCAGTGAGGTGAGAGGTAACTACCTCTCTCACTATTGCAACAGACAGATTGTTTTTGTAGGGAATCTCGGTCAGTTGGGGGAACATGTCTGTAACTCCGTCTTGTATCCTTTCTCTCCATAGCTCTGTTTTCTTCATAAAGAAATACTCATACTTCCAGGATAGATGCATAGCTTCCTGCCGCAACGTTGGTACAAACGGCAACACATTTTTCCCAGCTTAGTCCCGCTTCTGTCATGAAAGCATCCAGTATTCTAAATATCTCCTCACTTGTTGCCCTGCCAGCCATCTCCTAGCAGAACAGAAAGTCCTCCAAAATCCTTCCTCCTCATGGATAGCGAATAGTAGTGGGAAGTTCGGATAATTTTACTGACTCGGATCTTTGAATCTCGTTCAGCAAAATGAATATATCTTTTTTCAACTCATTTTGTTCATTTCAGCAGAATCTAATTAAAATGCTACATGAAACATTTTCCAACACATGTAGTACTTTTGGAATAAAAAATAAACTACAAGTTAATGCAGTCATGGCCAAACGTTGAGAAAGAAATTATTAATTAATTGTTTAGCTTGCTTCAGGCTATGTATGCAGTCTGTTAGTTCACCTCACCTCCCGATCCAAATCGTGCTTTCTTTTGTCACCTCACATTTAATCACGTCTGTTCCCTGGAAAGATTAGTTCACGTACCTCTCGTGTCTTCGGGTTCGACCGTTAGTTCCGTCATCATGTCTGATCTGGGCCGTGACAGCCTCATATGCAATGCATGCAGTTCGGAAACAGAATTAATTAGTTCACCTCTCGAGTCTTCAGGTTCGAGTCATTAGTTCAGCAAGTCCCAGCCCCATAGGCAAGGCTATGCAGTCAACGGAAACAGAAAAGATTAGTTAATCTCTTAAGTCTTTGGGTATGAGTTCGAGTTTTAATTTTATTTCTTTGAGAAGTAGGCTACATTCTACGGTGCAATATTACTTTATTTATATAAAAATGTCAAAGTTAAACCAAACTTTATTTTGGCGGGTTGGTTTTTTATTGTTATTATTTATTTAGGCCTATTTTTATCAAATTAAAGTGACTCACATAGCAGCTCTGGAGATGACTCTCTTGTGTAAAGGCTCATACATTTCTACTCATGTAGGCCAAGAACGAAAACCTGTGTCCGCCACTATATAAAACTATAAAAAAGGCAATTGTGACTTTCTCACAATTCTGACTTTAAAGTCAGGTTTTTTTGTATTCAGTGGCGGAAACGGGCTTCCACAAATTTCATAGACTAGCTACTAGACGTCTTAATATCCATTTAAAAATATAGGTAAGCGGCGCTCAAAAGTGTGGCTTTATTTCACTTTTTAAAAAAAGCCTGGGTCGGCACAGTGCAACACATGTGAAAAACTTATTTATTGCACAGGAGGATGCATTACAAATATGTGGTGTATAAATTAACGAGTGTAGCGTGTTTGACATGCTGCGCAGGTCCACTGTCCTCCTCGGGCAACCCTGCGCTAACCAACGTTATTAAAGGGATAGTTCACCCTGAAATGAAAATAAAGCCTTCTTTTACTTACCCTGATGTTGTCCCAGTGTCCTATGAAATTTTAAAAAATAGTCCTGCACGCGCTCTTTCCTATTATGGCAGTGAATGGCAATCAGCTAAAACATTACAAAAAATAAACAAATGTGTCAGGCAATGATACAGGGAGAACGCGCGCCATATATGGAAAGTGTTCAGGGGGCACACTATAAGGTTTTGCGAGAAAGAACCCGTATTATTCAGTCAAAACACTGAGCTCGGCCGTTAGCCTACTCTGAACTCCGTCAGCAGCCGCTGGTGCTCATGCCTACTATAACCCGCACTGTCGTCATTGCACCCAGGATAAGCACACACACATGCACCATTTTGAGAAATCAGGCTCAATAGAAACAAACGCGACTCTCGTCTTTTCTATAACGTATATGATAAGAAATAATACTAATAATATAACCTCCTTAAGTGAATGTTGTGTACCGGTTGTCATGACAATATTGTATGAGGCTACTGACGGCTTGGAGTGCGCACACACACAGGAACACGCGCATTTGAACTACAACAGGGTGAGTAAAAGATGGCTTTATTTTCATTTCAGGGGGAACTAACATTATCCCACCTCGTCACAATCAGGTAAGTGATTGTAGTGTAATAACAAAGCCCTTGACCAAATTGCGAATTGTGGTGAACAACAACGTTACTTAAATTATTTTTTCCCCCTCGTAGATAAATGTAGCTTTACGCAAATTGCCCCCGCTAGTAGCAGTCCTAATATGACTGCTGCTAATGCTATTGTTAAACTGGTTGAGACTCGGTGTGAAACTCAATTCACCTTTGCAGCAAAGCAGGTGAAAATGCCAGCGGAGAAAGTCAAAATACATTTTTCCTCTGTGAAATGAGCCTGTGACATGTTTTGATTCCACCCCTCAAAGAATCGGAATCGAGAATCGAAAAGAACCAAAATCGAAACTAAGAATCGGAATTGGAATCAGAATTGTTCAATTCAAAACGATGCCTAACCCTACAAATGGTTCTTACCCCATCTGAAGATGTGTCATGTATTGGTCAGGACGGAAAATATGACTGTAATATAACACCCCCTGTACAGGCTGGCGAAGCGTGTGCTTCTCTGGGCGTAGACCAGTTTTCTGTCAGTCAGAGCAGTTCACATTCCGGGTCATTTGAACCTAGGTGCAGACCTACTCTTGTGGCAGGGCTTGGATCCCGGAACTTGGAGGTTGCAGGTTCGGCTGAGCAGAGGTAGATTTGTTAGCTTCAAGCACAACTATGCACTGCCCGCTCTGGTTTTCCCTGTCACCGCCGTCGCCTCTGGGGATAGATGCTCTGGCCCCATACATGGCCCAGGACTAGTCTCTTTGCCTTTCCACCGATTCGCTTGCTCTCAGTGGTGCTGCTTAGAGTGCGAATGGACAAGGTGAGACACCTGTTGTTGGTGGCCCCTCGCTGGCCCACTCAGATTTGATTTTCATATCTGGTCAGTCTGTTAGTCGGCCCTCCGTGGGAAGTTCCCTTCAGACCAGACCTGTTGACTCAAGCCCAGGGTATGATTCCCCGTCCGGACTTATGGACGTTGTGGGTGTGGCCCCTGAGCGGGGTGCGTTAAGATGTTCTGGTCTCTAGGCGGAGATTACAGATACCATTCTTAACCCGAGAGCCCCCTCCATGAGGCGTCTTCATGCCTTCAAGTGGAAGCTGTACCTCCTGGTGTACACTACGTAATCTAGTTCCAGCTCATGAATTGTCAATTAATTGTTAACATCTCTACTTAATTTTATGCACGTTCTTTCTCTTAAATCATAGTCAACTAAGTACAGACATTGTGCAAGTAAAGCTGGGTGCACACTGTGCGATTTTGGCCACAATTTGGCCGTCTGAGACAAATTTTGCAAATCCTAAAAGATTCGTCTGATCCTAGGCTAAAATCTGAAGTCTTTGAACGTTAGGGTGCTTTCACACCTGCCTCATTTAGTTCGGTTGAATCGTACTAGAGTTTGTTTTCCCCTTTGGTGCGGTTCGTTTGGTCTGGTGTGAAAGCAGCAATCGCACTCGGGTGCGCACCAAAAGCGGACCAAACAAGCGTACAAGGTGGCCTCGGTACGCTTTCAAACGAACTCTGGAGCGGTTCGTTTGTGGTGAGATTGTGATCCGACCTCGAACAGACCCAACTTTAAAAAGTACTGATCATTTTTGGACTAAACCAGCTGCCGTAGTCAGCTGCGCTGTGCATTATAGGATGAGGAAGTGTTTGTTTACAGTGTGCACTTTAGCATGGCAGCTCGCGGACAAACTTGGAGCAGTGAGGAGGTGCGAGGCCCATTGAAATTTGGTCTGATGACCATATTAGGTCCCAACAGTCAAAAACCCACAAGAACAGCGCAATCTTCTCATTGTTTAGCAAACAACTCAGGGAAAGGGGGTTTGATAGATCTGTGGAACAGTGCCAAGTTAAGGCAAAGAAGCTTCGCAAGCAGTACATCCAATTGCGGGATTCACTTAATAAAACAGGCAGCTCGGGTAAGGAGAAAAACAAGTTCCCCTGGTACGATGACCTCGATAATATACTTGGGACAAAACTGGACGGAGATCCAGTGGATGTTGTTGAGTCCCATGAAAGTTCAACATCGTCCGCTTCCAATGATGCAACTGATGCTAGCACAGTTGACCAAACTACCGCATCGGATAACAGTGTTGACGGTGAGTTTATTTCGTTTTTGCACTTACCAATACAAAGCACTTATTTCATAAATTATGGTGTAACTTTAGGCATAGATTATACTTTCCCATGCCTAATATGATGGCAAGTTTTTCAATAAACAGTGGGAGATTCAAGCAACATATCCTGTGATGCAGTCACAAACACCGTTGCTGATGCAGGAGTGTCTGAAGAATGTAAAAATGTGTGCCAATGTAAAAATGTGTGCCTTGAATGCTATGTAAGTCGCTTTGGATAAAAGCGTCTGCCAAATGTATAAATGTAAAAGTACAGAGAGCAGTGCCAATGAAGAAGCCATCATAAGAGGGAGACTGCCCATTCCTGGAGCCAAAGCTTGAAAAAGAAAGATCTTGCAAAGCTGACGTTGACATCCAGGCATACATGATGGACAACAGAAGCATGCTGACAGAATTGCTTAGAGCTGAACAGAGCCAGGTGGCTCAAGAGGCTGCCTCTTTTGAGAGAATATTGAAGGCACAACAGGAGGCTGAGGAGAGAAGATTCCAGGCGATGCAGGCACAGCAACAGGCCACTAACCAGATGTTTCTGCAACTAATGGGCACTCTAGAAAGTGCGCTGAATCTTGGTCAGCCTCCACCTCATTCCTCAACAATGCCAGCCTGGACCACAACACCCCCACCAACATCAATCCCTAGTGCTTGGTCCTTGTCCCAGCTGTTTCAGCCAACTGCCCTGCTGCCAATGAATAATCCACATCACCACCGGCAATTAGAATCTCCATCCACCCAAGATGAACATTCTAGCACTTCATCCATTATACATGACATTAATAGTACACACAACTACAACATGTTTTTTTTTGTTTTTGCAATCTAGGAAAGGCTTTGTATGCGTAGGCCTTTAATGTGCACAGTCATTTGGCTTTTTGAATTGTTATGGAAGAAATTGTTCTCTGTTTAGTGTTCTGAAGAATATACTTCAGCAGAAATGACTACCCTGTGTGCGTTTACATTTCACAGAAATATGCTACCTCATTTTTTGGAATACACAAAGATATATAATATAAGTATATAAGTATATTTTATATATATTTAAAAAAGTATATATTTGATATATATATGTGGGAGTTTGCTCTCCTAAGCGCAATACAATACCAATTATGGCACAAAATAGACTACGCCACCCCGGATAATGGGCCGGGGACCCGTTTGTACATCAAGTGCAAAGCACACAGATACGCGGTGACTGGGTCAGATAACAGACAACAAGGAAACGTTTCAAATTGTTTATTAAATACAGATAAGAAAAATACCAAAAGACACAATACAAACACACATTAGAATAAATATGTCAACTATAACACTTATCCATTTCAGACAATAACAATTTTACAAACGTAGATACTTTAAATAACAATGTTTCTGCTAAAAAAACAAATAGAAATGACAACCCAGTTATTCGCCGCTGTACTCCAGCCTAAAGATCAGCACTGAATTTGCTAGCTTTGGAAAGCGTCACTACGGCCAAAAATGCGCTATTGTTCCGGCTGTCTCAAGACGGATGAGAGATAAGAGGAAGTATTAGTCAGATAATCATAACAAGCGCTGTTCCAGTAGTCACTGAGAAATGGTCGAGGAGTTTCTGGCAAGGGGAAACCTGATCCAATCGGTCGTCACTAAGCCCAGCTACTCCCACCAAGCCTGCTGTAACACCACCCCTGTATTACTAAAACAAATATATAACATTTACACATTTATGATCTCATGAACTTAACATTGACATGTGTATGACTTACTGGTAAATAGTGAATCACACCGCTCAGTGCACTCACTAGGGTGCGAATTATAGGATCGATCACTAAAAAAAACAATATATCGCATCGTTTATAATTTGTGAATTTATGGTCTTGTGAACCTGATATTAAAATAAGTATGACTTACCGGTAAATGGTGAATCACACCGCTCAGTGTACTCAATAGGGTGCCAATTACAGGCTTGCCATAACGGGTACTTTATCAATGAGTTTACAGTCCTCCTCAGTCGCACTGTGAATCGAACGAGTCTTAAATTATCTTCTCTAACGCACGTTCAGAATTAAGCAGCTACCAGCATTTCTTACCTCCCAAATGTAAACACTGCGTGCCAGGATGACGTCACTTCCAGAACGAGAATGATGCGCTCGCTTAAGCGGCATTCCCGTCCCCTCTTTATATCTGCCGCGCGTACCCGGTCCGCCCCTAATCATTATCATGATGGAGCGCATCACCACATATAAAATATACTATATATATATATAAAGTAAAAAGAGAGGTTGTTTTTGGCACAACACGCATTGTACTTAATTTAATGGCCAATGATATGGATGTTGTCATGTGACTGCATTTTGGTTCGTTTCAACTGGTTCGTACCAAAGCAATCAGTGTGGTGTGAAAAGGAACCAAAAAAGCTGGAAAATGCTACAATGTATAATTGTTTGCCCTTGGTTTGGACCAAATTAACCGAACTAGAGATGTGAAAGCACCCTTATTTTGACATGTTAACCGGTAGCCGATTAATGAGCGCTGCGATAAAATTTTACCTCAGACGAAATTCTGGCAGTGTCAGAAGATTTGGCGTACAATCCTGCAGTGTGACTTCTCCTAGGACGACTGTCAAATTATCTTCGTTTTTCAAGACAAACTATGACCAAAATGAGCGCTAGAGATTTTAGCCACCATTTCAATCCCGCGTGTATGCAGCTCACTGTCACCGAACGTGTCTTTGATTGATTATATAAACTCTTGAGTTTTCTTGCGTGCGTCCGTAAATAGCATGCCTTGACTATCGTACTGTCTGACATTAAAGGGTTAGTTCACCCAAAAATGAAAATTCTGTCATTAATTACTTACCCTCATGTCGTTGGACACCCATAAGACCTTTGTTCATCTTCGGAACACAATTGAAGATATTTTTGGTGAAATCCGATGGCTCAGAAAGGCCTCCATTGGTGGCAATCTAATTTGCACTCACAAGACCCATAAAAGGTACTAATGATGTCATTACAAAGTCATCTCACTACAGTGGTTCTACAATACTTTTATGAAGCGACGAGAATAGTTTTTGTGCGCAAAAAACCCCGAAATAACGACTTATATAGTGATGACCGATTTCAAAACACTGCATCATGAAGCTTTGGAGCATTACGAGCTGAATCGATTACACTGATATTCACAAACACAATACTACTTCTATTGCTGCTATATTAGTTCTATTTTACCAAATCTTTACTGTTTCGATCAAATAAATGCTCCGCATTACTGAAATAAGAGACAAACCTTGCCCAATTGTCTTTATAAAGATTTATTTTTCTTGCAAGAAAGAGCCCACAGTCAAAACAGCCATACAATGCCTGCATCAAGTGTGGACTGGGGACACAAAGAAACTACTAGCTCGTATACCCCCAATGTCTACACACCCCTTCTCTGTAGTTTTCTACACATGGTAAATGTGAGAAACACAACACACAAATGGCCCCCCGCTGTCTTGATTTAATTCGTTCTATCCGACACCTTTGGTCCTGGGTCACAACCCAGTCACTGTGTTTGTTAAGCTTACAGAGGTGTTTTGCATGGCCGAAACAGATGTTGACTCCTGTGTGAACTCAATCTTAATCTTCTTCTGTGATTAAATTTTCCCCCAACAATGCACCCTTAGTGAACATACCAAACCTCTATCAAATTCATTAAAAAAATATACATTATGATCCCTTGTGTGTGTGTGTGTGTGTGTGTGTGTGTGTATGTGTCTAAAGTGCAACAGGTATATTTTCCATCCATTTTCCCCATAGGGGAAGAAAAGTCTTCAGTAAGGTCAGCTACAAGGTGAATCACATTACACACTTTTGTACACACTTTTATTTATCAGTTTAAAGCTGCTGTCCGTAACTTAATTGCTGATTATTCCCTTGAAATTGTAATTGCGATTATTAAATACGATCATCACAATTTACATTGAATGATGTTTTGAATAACATTATACCATTGTTTGAAGCAGCTGAATGCCATATTTTTTATATAAAAATAAAAAACAAGCTGAAAACACTTTTATTGCTTTTTCTGTAGCATTAATTCTCAAATGTCAACTATACATTGGTTTGGTTTCTTCTTTAAATAAATGTTTTTTTTTTTTTTTAAAGAGAAAAATATGCATGGTACAATAATAGGAGCTTTCGCACCAGGTAGTTCTAGGAACTTGGTTATAGGAGCTAGGCATCAAGGTGGTTCCCCGAGAAATGGGACCTCTAGCATAGTTCTACCTGGAAGACTTATGTCATTCACTAATTATCTAGCTATCCAATCATTATTCGTCTTCTGTAGTATATAAGTTCTGTTCTCACCCATTACTATGTTCGCAGATACTGATACCGGCACTTGCGTCTCAATCGCAAACCAATATGACATAGAAATCAATTGTTGATTTTAATATTACCAATTCTGAAGATGATCTTGTGGCACCCGTATCCAGAGTCGTGACTCTCTGTGGGTTCAGTGGCCATCGAAAAAATTATTTCCACCCTAGAGGCCCAAGGCATTCCTCTCAACAGCACTCTGACGAGAGACAATCTTCTCCTACTGACTTCTAACACCCTGGGCGGCCCCTCAGTTACACCAGCGGATTCTCTTCCGACATCTCCAACACCGTCAGTTCAGCTCAAGCCAGTTGGTAGGAAGAGTGCAGTCAAGTCGTCTTCTCCCAAAACAGCTAAACGACTTAAATCTTCTGCGCCAAATCCATCATCTTCTGGATGGACTGGCGGATAATAGCCAACTCATCCAGGTCATTCAAAGCCTTGCCGAGACAGTTAAAGGCCTTAAATCTAGGATAAAAAAATGTAGGAAGCGCATCCATCAGATGTGCTTCAGGATTTCCCATGGCTTCCGGTTCCTCCCAGGCTTTCACTCCCATATTCGGTACAATCAATACATCAGGCGCTCCTTCTACATCTTCTGCTACAACAGCAGCCACTCTTCTAAAGGCTCAGATTCCAGTTCCAGATGCACCTACGGCTCCTCAGTTTAACCTTTCTACTGCCGTGCCTGCACAAACCTTCGGTAGGCATTTCTTTCCACCGGGCGCTGTTACTGTGTCCCCTCTTCTGAGAGCAAACATCATCCAAGGTAAGGACATTAACTTGGCTTCCTTGCTGCTTCCTTCACCTGCGGCTGATCGACAAATGGTGGATTGTGGCGACGTGGCAGTTTTCTTAAAGGCATCCGATCCTAGGCTGCAACGAAACCTCTCTTTTTCTGAGTTTGTTATCGCCTTTCCAGCTCGCCGGGAAGAATTCAATTGATATCTAGCAATGATGGCAGACCTTAATCAAAGATACGGAGGAACATTGTTTTATGAATACTAAAAATACTGCTAACACTAGACTAGACTGGTTTGTTACTGACACCGAACTGCTGATTCGTCATTTCAGCGGTCGAAGAACTCTGACTTGTACAGTATGCAGTTCCCACGGACACTCAGCTCCCTTTTGCCCCAAGTTGATTGTTAGCCGAGTTCTGGGTGCTGTCCATGGTGCTGAGCCTGTAAGCCTATGTTAAAGGCCTCCCTATTTCTGTTTTCAATGGCATTCCTCTCTGTAATAACTTCAATGAATGGTCTGTACGTTTTCTAAATGTACAATTTCACATGTCTGTAGCTTCTGCAGGGACCCACACCCAAAATATGTCTTCCCATGACATCTAAGGCCTACAAACTGAGAGAAATTCTGAAAGACCATCCCTCCACTCCTATCATGTCCAAATTCTCTCTGATCTTCTCTCTTCTCACCCTGATCCCCTTTTCATAGATTATTTAATTACTGGTCTTTCACAAGGGTTTAGGGTAGGCATTCTTTCTTCTCTGTCTGCTTTATGTAGCTAAAAATCTGCAATCTGCTTTAGCTGAACCCGATGTGGTTTCTGTCTTACTTGAGAAAGAAATCAATAAAAGGTATGTTATTGGGCCTTTCGATTCTCCTCCTTTTTCTCCTTTTCACGTAAATTCACTGGGTGTAGCTACTCGCAAATACTCGGGGAAAAAACTTTGAATATTTGACATGATTCCGAATTTCCAAGCTTATTCTCCTCTCCATCTATACGGCTACTATTGAAAGGTTTAACTAAAGCCACACCTATAGTTTCTGATCAACGGCTCCCTATTACTATGTCTATTCTAGAAAGGCTGGTCAACTCCCTGCGTCTTGGTTTGAGTTGAGTTAACTTTATTGTCCAAAAAGGCGATTCTTTTTGTAGACAGCAGTATACATACATGATTCGTACAGCAACACAAATACACATTAAATAACACACTTTTATAATAAATCATTTAAAAACTTAATAGCAGCAGGTATAAAGGAATTTTTTATCTATTAGATTTACACAAGTATTAGATTTAAGTCTCTGACCCGATGGAAGCAATAGAAATTCAGTGCACAATGGGTGGGCAACGTCGGAAAGGACTAGCTGGCCCTTCCTAGTCACCCTATGTTCATAAATTTGTGTAATGGTCCTTAGATCAGTTCCAACAATCTTGCTGCACATTTTTACAATACTAGTCAACTTACTCTTGTTCCTGACATTTAAATTACCATACCAGCAAATAATAGAGAAACTTAGACAGATTCAATAAAACAGTATCATAAAAGAAGCATCCATATTAAAAGTTCGAAGTTTCCTCAAAAAATACATACGCTGAAGAGCTTTCCCTCTAATAATATCAGTATTTGCTTCAAATTTTAGTTTATCATCAAGTACAGTCCCTAAATATTTATACTGTTTGACCACATCTACTTGATGTGTTACGTCCGGAACTCAAGAAATGGTCGGATTCAATTGCAAGTAAAAGATGTTTATTTTGAGTGTGACAAGAAGGTCTGGACACAGCGAAGATCCTCCAGGAAGAGACACTTGGCGGCACAGGGACTCTGTGGACAGCAGCGATCTCCCGTGAGGTGAAGTGGTGAAGACGGTGATGGTGACACATCCACAGGAATCGGTGAAACACGAAGATCAAGGAGCACGGAGAACAACGGGGTGAGGAACAGGAGGGCAGGCAGGAAACAAACCGGACAACATCCAACAACGCTCTGACAATGACATGACAAACAGAGAGACAATAAATAGGGTGCGCTGATCAACCGCAGCTGGAACGCTGATCATCGCAGCAGGTGTAATCAATAATCAGCACACCCAACATACGCACGCACAACTCATTCAATCAACCCACACACACACATTCACTCATGCGCCCACGTAAAACGTACGAGAGTGAGATAGTGAATTCATGAACCGTGACAGTACCCCTCCCCCTAGGAGCGCCTCCTGGCGCTCCCAGAAGAACTTACCTGTTGCTTGTAATCGTCAATAAGGGAGTGATCCAGAATGTCCCTAGCAGGAACCCAACTTCTCTCCTCCGGACCGTAACCCTCCCAGTCCACCAGGTACTGGAATCCGCGTCCCCTCCGTCTCGAGTCCAGAATACGGTTGACCGAATACGTAGGTTCCCCATCTACGAGACGCGGCGGTGGGGGAACCGGGACCGGCGGATTAAGGTGAGAATGAAAAACAGGCTTTAACTTGGATACGTGAAAGGCGGGGTGAATTCTCCTGTACGCTGGAGGAAGTTTGAGGCGGACTGCCACCGGACTAATGATCTTGGTGACAGTGAAAGGGCCAATAAATTTAGGAGCAAGTTTATTAGATACGGAGCGGAGCGGAATATTTCTGGTAGAAAGCCACACTTTTTGACCCACGACGTATACGGGAGGCTTAGACCGGTGGCGATCGGCTTTAGCCTTGGTGCGCGCCCCCACTTGGAGCAGAGTCTCCCGGGCTCTGGTCCATGTGCGGTGACACCTCTGGACAAAGGCGTGGGCGGAGGGGACCGCGACTTCGGAATCCAGACTCGGAAAAATAGGTGGCTGGTACCCTATACTACACTGGAACGGAGAGAGGCCCGTAGATGACACTGGTAGTGAATTATGAGCGTACTCAACCATAGACAGCTGTTGGCTCCAGGAAGAAGGATTCTTGGATACCAAACATCGTAACACTCTCTCCAAATCTTGATTGGCACGTTCAGTCTGACCATTACTCTGGGGGTGATAACCCGAAGACAAACTAACCGTAGCTCCTAGTAATTTACAGAATTCTCGCCAAAATTTGGACACGAATTGGGGACCCCTGTCAGAAACCACGTCCATCGGGAGGCCATGTAACCGAAAGACGTGGTCAATGACAGACACCGCTGTCTCCTTGGCTGAGGGCAATTTGGGCAAGGGAATGAAATGTGCTGCCTTCGAGAATCGGTCCACTACGGTTAAAACAACCGTCATGCCATTAGAGGGCGGGAGGGCGGTGACAAAATCTAGCGCGATGTGGGACCAAGGTCTCGAAGGCACCGGCAGCGGATGGAGTAACCCGTCAGGAGATCGGTTCGACGTCTTACCAATCGCACAAACTGAACATGCCAATACAAAACTGCGGACGTCACGAGCCATTAATGGCCACCAGAATCGTTGCTTTATCAAACCCCTAGTCCGGTTTACTCCTGGATGGCAAGCAATGTTGGAGCAGTGACCCCATTGAATAACTTCGGACCGTAACTCCTCCGGCACAAACAATCGGCTCGGTGGACCGCCGGGCGGAGGCGTTACCCCTTCTAAGGCCGATCTGACCTTCGATTCGACCTCCCATGTGAGTGTGGAGACCACTAGTCTCTCCGGCAAAATACACTCGGGAGTAATCGGGCGTTCGGATGGATCAAAAATGCGAGATAAAGAATCGGGTTTGATGTTTTTGGACCCGGGGCGGTACGAGAGTAAAAAGTCAAAACGACCGAAAAAAAGAGCCCACCGAGCCTGCCTGGAATTGAGTCTTTTCGCAGTTCTAATATACTCCAAGTTCTTGTGATCAGTCCAAACGATAAAAGGTACCCCCGACCCTTCTAACCAATGACGCCACTCCTCCAACGCTAACTTGACAGCCAGCAACTCTCTATTACCAATGTCATAATTACATTCGGCAGAAGATAAACGGTGGGACAAAAACGCGCAAGGGTGCATCTTGTCATCTGAGAGAGAGCGTTGCGATAGAACTGCACCTACCCCCACCTCTGATGCGTCGACCTCTACCACGAACTGACGTGATGGATCAGGGGCGATAAGGATGGGGGCCGAAACAAAGCGGCCTTTCAGTTTGGTAAATGCAGCTTCTGCTGCATCAGACCACCTGAACGTAGTTCTGGGAGAGGTCAAGGCGGTCAGAGGCGCGGCTAGTTGGCTGTAGTTGCGAATGAAACGCCGATAGAAGTTGGCGAACCCCAGAAACCTCTGCAGGGCCTTACGGGAATCTGGACTTGGCCACTCTACCACAGCCTTAACCTTGTCAGGGTCCATACGCATTCCCTCAGACGAGACGATGTATCCTAGGAAAGGAACAGACTGTGCATGAAAAACGCATTTCTCCGCCTTGACAAAAAGCCCATTCTCTAGCAACCTCTGAAGCACTCGTCTGACGTGCTGAACGTGTTCCTGGAGAGATGAAGAAAAAATCAATATGTCGTCCAGGTAGACATATATGAACTGGTCGACCATATCTCTCAGCACGTCATTGACGAGTGCCTGGAAGACCGCTGGGGAGTTGGATAGCCCGAACGGCATCACCAAATATTCAAAGTGCCCCCTGGGGGTGTTAAAAGCGGTCTTCCACTCATCCCCCTTCCTGATGCGAACCAAATGATAAGCGTTACGTAAGTCCAGTTTTGTGAAAACAGATGCTCCCTGCAACCTCTCAAAGGCTGAAGACATCAGCGGCAAAGGATAAGTATTCTTTACCGTGATGTTATTCAGCCCTCGGTAATCAATGCAAGGTCGCAGTGAACCATCCTTCTTTCCCACAAAAAAGAACCCCGCCCCCGCTGGAGAAGAGGAAGGTCGGATGAATCTGGAGGCTAGAGAATCAGAAATGTATTTCTCCATGACCTCCCTCTCAGGAATAGAAAGAGAGTAAAGCTTGCCCTTAGGCGGAGACTTACCTGGGAGTAAATCTATAGCACAGTCATAGGGACGATGCGGAGGAAGAGAAGCAGCGCGGGACTTACTGAACACCTCCTTCAGGTCCTGGTACTGGGGGGGCACGTTAGACAAATTCATCACCTCACTCTGAAAAACAGGACGAGACACAGACGAAACGGCAGACACCAGACAACACTCATAACACTTATTACTCCAGGTGGAAACTGAATTATGTCCCCAGTCGATCCTAGGGCTGTGCTGGACCAGCCAAGGATGACCGAGGACAACGGGAGCCAGGGGTGAGTCCAAGAGAAGAAATGAAATGAGTTCCGTGTGGTTGCCAGATGTAATGAGTGTCAATGGTTGTGTGGTGAATGTAATACTGGGAAGTTCTTGTCCGTTAAGTGCGTTGACCTTGATACTGTCCTGAAGTGTAGTGATGGGTATACCCAGAGTGCGTGCCAGTGAAAAATCCATAAAATTACCCTCTGCTCCGGAATCCAAAAGTGCCTGACAGACGTGTGACTGGGCTGCCCACAGCAGTCTTACCGGAAGGCGAGTAGAGGATGAGGTCTTCTCCACGGAGATCCCGCCCGACAGTAGCCTCTGGTTTACCGCCGGGCATGGTCTTTTACCGGGCATCTCTCCAGGTAATGTCCTGTACCACCGCAGTAGAGGCAAAGACCATGGGATCTCCGTCTCTCTCTCTCCTCCCGGGAAAGCCGAGCCCGACCCACCTGCATGGGCTCCAGATCAGCACTGGAACTGACCGCACCCCATCTGTTGGTTTGAGAGCACTCGACATTGGCGGCTTGAGCCCTTCCTCTCGACGACTGCTCCAGGCGACTGAGGCGACTATCCACCCTCAATGTCAGCTCGATAAGACCGTCGAGTCTCTCAGGAAGGTCCAGGGTGTAGATCTCTCTTTGGATGCGGTCAGCCAGCCCATGCAGGAACATGTCCCGCTGTGCCTCCTCGTTCCAATGGCACTCAGCGGCGAGGGTGCGGAACTCAATAGAATAGTCTGAGACCGAGCGGTTGTCCTGACGAAGATCGGCCAGCTGACGTGCTGCCTCTCTCCCCGCCACCGCTCGGTCAAACACTCGCTTCATCTCTTCTGAGAGTGCCAGGAACGAGGAACAGCAGGGTTGACGATTCTCCCACACCGCCGCTCCCCACAGCGCCGCCCGTCCGGAAAGCAGAGTTAACACGAAAGCCACCTTCGCCTCCTCTGTGTGAAAAGTCTGTGGTTGGAGCGAAAAAATCATAGAACACTTGGTCAGGAAAGGTCTACAGAAATTCGGCTCACCGCTGTAGCACTCAGGACTGGGTAGGCGTGGCTCGGGATGCCGGATCGGCTCTGCAGGTGTGGGGGGAAACGGCGGTAGGTTGGGCACAGCAGGACTGGCGAGTTGTTCGATCCTTTGGGTCAGCTCGGACACCTGTGCCACCAAGGTCTTAACCGCGTGTCCCGTGATGTTCAGATTCTCTTCCTGTTGATCCATCCTCGCAACACTTTGCGTCAGAAACTCACTCAGGTCCGATGAACTTGCTGAATCCATGTTATGGTCAGAGCGTTCTGTTACGTCCGGAACTCAAGAAATGGTCGGATTCAATTGCAAGTAAAAGATGTTTATTTTGAGTGTGACAAGAAGGTCTGGACACAGCGAAGATCCTCCAGGAAGAGACACTTGGCGGCACAGGGACTCTGTGGACAGCAGCAATCTCCCGTGAGGTGAAGTGGTGAAGACGGTGATGGTGACACATCCACAGGAATCGGTGAAACACGAAGATCAAGGAGCACGGAGAACAACGGGGTGAGGAACAGGAGGGCAGGCAGGAAACAAACCGGACAACATCCAACAACGCTCTGACAATGACATGACAAACAGAGAGACAATAAATAGGGTGCGCTGATCAACCGCAGCTGGAACGCTGATCATCGCAGCAGGTGTAATCAATAATCAGCACACCCAACATACGCACGCACAACTCATTCAATCAACCCACACACACACATTCACTCATGCGCCCACGTAAAACGTACGAGAGTGAGATAGTGAATTCATGAACCGTGACAGATGTCCCTTTATGACAACAGGTAGCACAGGTACAGAGTTCTTCTTACGGAAATCAATGGGCATCTCTTTTGTTTTAGAAGCATTAATATTTAAAAAAGAATCCTCACACCATTGAATAAAATAATCAACCACTGGACCATGATTCCCATCTGACTCAGTGAGGAGAGACACAATCCCAGATTCGTCTGCAAATGTAATAATGTTTCTTCCTTCAAAAACACTACGACAATCATCAGTGTATAAAGAAAACAAAAGAGGGGATTAAATATAACCCTGAGGTGTACCAGTGGACGATACCAATGCATTAGACAACACACCATTAACACGTACTCTTTGGACTCTGTTGGTTAAAAAATCCACCAGCTAACACACAATGGCTGAGTCTAAATGAAAATGTTCAATAAGTTTCTTAGCCAAAATATGGGGCTGAACACAATTAAAAGTAGAGGAAAAATCAACAAAGAGCAAACGTACATGATTTTTGTGCCTTCCAAATGTTTTAAAATCATATTTAATAGGGTACAAGTGGCCACTCCTCTACCTGATCTATTGGCAAACTGCATAGGATCAAGGGCTGACTGAGATAAAGCTAAAATTTCCTCCCTTACTAATTTTTCAAAAAAGATTTCATAACCAAGGAAGTAAGCGCAATGGGCCTATAGTCATTAAGAGAAAGAGGATTTCTTTTTTTTCGCAATTGGCACTACTATGGAGTTTTTCCAAAGACAAGGGACTTTAGAAAGTTTCAAGGATTTATTAAAAATAAAAGAATAAATCCCTGAAAGCTGCTCAGCACACGTCCTCAACATTCTGCCACCAATGTGATCAGGACCTGGATTCTTCTTAACCTTAACCTGGCCAAAACAACTACGTACGTCAGTTTCACTAATTTGAAATTTAACATTATCTACAGTCTCTGGATTTCCAAAATGATCATACAGTTCAGAGGTAAAATCATGAGTATCAAAACGTGTATAAAATGAGTTAAAATTCTCTGCTAGTTCATAATCGGGTTTCCCTTGTAAATTAATACTTTTTGTCTTCTGTTTAGTTCCAATTATAGACTTCACTCCATCCCAGGCTACATGAGATCTCCCGTTAGAAAACATAGTTTCTATTTTTTCCTTATACTGCAATTTTGCTAATTTTACTTCTTTTTTCACTAGTTTGTGTGCTTCTCTATATTGAATACTATCACCTTGTTTAAAATAACTATTCCTATCCCTGACTGCATTCCTAACCTGTTTAGTGATCCAAGGCCTGTTATTTGGAAATACTATACACCTTTTCTTTTGAATTACTAAGTCTTCACAAAATACAATATAGTTTGTCACAGTCTCTGTGAGATTGTCTAGATCAGTACACACTTGTTTAAACAAATCCCAGTCTGTACAATCAAAGCACCCCCTCAGCTCTTAAATTGAATCCTCAGACCACACAGTTACTAATCTTATCTCAGTTTTTTTCCCTTTTGAGGACAGGTTTGTAGACAGGGGCCAGATAGACAACATGATGGTCAGACAGGCCCAAAGGGGCTCTCAGTGACGACTTATATGCCCCTTTAATAGACCCATAACAAAGATCCAGGCATTTCCCACATCTAGTAGGAAAATCCACATATTGGTCAAAATGGCTAAGTGATTTCTCCATTTTACAATGGTTAAAGTCTCCCATCACGATTTTAGGTGCGTCAGGAGAGATGTGTCTTTGTGTGGGAAGGCGGGAGTGCTTGAGGGGACTGCTGGGAAGAGAGAGAGTTGTGAGTTGGAAGAATAAAAAAAGATGGAATTGGTTTCAAAGCCAAACGCGACAGCTGCAGTGTGGGAGCACTTCGGATTCAAACCGAATGACCGTGGTGAACCACTTAACCTGAGCGAGCCGGTATGTTGCATTTGTTGTAAAACAGTAGCAACTAAAAGCGGTAACATAACAAACATGCATATGCACCTAAAACACAATCATCTATTGCAGTTTTCCCAGCTGGGGAAAAAAACGACAACAGACGGGCCGTCTCCGTCTTCCCGACAGTGCACAATCACTGGGGCGTTTAGTCGACAAACAAAGTACAAACAGGACAGTGCAAAATGGTGTTAAGAGACTGAGAGTCCATTGCTTTTATTGTTTTTGGTTGTTTTGTTCATTTATTGTGGATATTTAAAATGTTTTAAATAGTCTTTAGAAATAAAAGTATTTGAAAAGGTGTACCTGCATTATTATGCCATTATCATTATTTTAGATGAAAATGGTCTCGGAACAACAATATTATCGTTTATTGCAATAATTTTTTGGCCAATTTATCGTCCAGCAAAATTTGTTATAGTGACAGGCCTAAGTTCTACAAAACCGGACATTCATTCAGGATCGGCGCTGCTACAACGGCAGCTGAACACTGGATTCCCTCATTGTTAATCAAGCTTCTGGGCAGATGGTCTTCTTTAGCTTTCGAATCCTATATAAGATGCGATGCTCAAACCATCAGGCATGCTCAGCAAACTCTCTCAAGTAATTCTCAAGGTTTTATATGGTCTAAATCATTGTTTATTCCATATCTACTCTACTCAGAGCTAAGCGATCTACTAATTCCAATTCATGCGGTCTTCTTGCATCTGTCTAACGATACTCTATACTGAACATCAGTAACAAATTATTTTATACATTTAATCACATTCTCATAAGATTATAGTAAGATTACCTATGTGTATTATTGACCGGCATCAGGTAAGTTATCAGCATATTATTAACTCCTAATAATTAAATCTTATGTAGTAAGTATACTATCTACACAAACTTTGGTCATGGTAGTTCCTTTTATCTAAATTATACAGCTCACTTTTCCATTTGGGCTGTCAAGGCTTACTCACGCACACATGCTGTCTACTCCTCACTATGGTCTATTGTGGCCTTTACTTGACCTATGTGGCCTTCCGAAGCCTCATTCTCAGCCAACGTGGTTTTTTGTACTCCGGTAGTATACACGGCCTTATGTGGAAATTCATACAGCCTACGCAGCTTTTCGTACTCCAGCCTAACGTGGCAATCTTCAAGGCTTGCGGCCTTCTCGTACCCCTGCCTATCGCGGCAGTTCTTCAAGGCCTTCGTGGCTTCCTTCATATACTTGGGCTATAGCCTAACAGATCCTTCTGTTTACTGATTTAACATCTATGTCAATATCCATATCTATTGCATGTACAATATCTATAATCTTATAATATAATCTATTTTCTTTGCGAATATATTTTAGGTACTTCATCCAAAGAATCTTCCAACGGGTGGGTATCATTTGATTTTATCAGTTCTTTTGGGGGTAGGCTCCGCTCCTGCCTTCATTTCCAGGCAGGAACTGCAAGCATCCATTACCCTCCGGATTCTGACTATGGACGGGGCCTACGCCAAAGAACTTTAACATTTCATCTATCTGATACTCATTTTAAGCAAATTGTAAATAAATCTTATTAAAATGTTGTTCTCACCTCCTGACTCTTTTGGGTAGAACTAAATGTTCCCCTACGGTCATTTTCCTGATTGCATTCACAGTAACTCTGAAATGACATAAGCCGCGCTTGTCCGTGGTGGACATTTATCTTGAAGGCGCTGAGAGCACCAGAGCCTGAGCACACACAGTTCTCACATTCTCCATCTTCATTAGCTTACGATCTGTTTAACAGTCCTGTCTAATATGTAATTAGGTTGAAAGTAGCAATTATATGAAAGTATTAGCATTTGTGGTTGATGTCCAGTGTCTAGCTGAGCAGAAATACATAATCATGTTTTGTCTGCTCCTCTCAAAGTTGCGTTGGATTTTCTCCTTAGCTTTAAGGTTGAGAGGTCCATCTATCACTGTTTTCCATGTTTGTAGAGTTAGTTCATGGAGTAATATATAAGCTGCATTTTTTTAATGGCGGGTGCTGGTGTTTCGTGTGTGTGTTCGCTCTTGAGTACGCAGAATAATGTAAGTGTACTTTTATTTGTAATTGCGACTTTGAAATTATTATCGTAATCCCGATTAGAATTGTGCAGCCCTAATATACGTTCACTTAGGACAAAACCGACTGTGTTTACATGTATACTCGCCAAGACAGTATATATATATATATATATATATATATATATATATATATATATATATATATATATATATATATATATATATATATATATAATCCACGTTGCTTAAGGTTTAGTGTAAAGTTTCCACAGTCAGTGATGGTTTGGGGTGCCATGTTATCTGCTGGTGTTGGTCTACTGTGTTTTATGAGGTCCAAGGTCAACTCAGCCGTATACCAGAATGTTTTAGAGCACTTCATGCTTCCTGCTGCTGACCAACTTTATGGAGATGCAGATTTAATTTTCCAACACGACTTGGCACCTGCACACAGTGCCAAAGCAACCAGTACCTGATTTAAGGACCATGGTATCCCTGTTCTTAATTGGCCAGCAAACTCGCCTGACCTTAACCCCATAGAAAATCTATGAGGTATTGTGAAGAGGAAGATGCGATATGCCAGACCCAACAATGCAGAAGAGCTGAAGGCCACTATCAGAGCAACCTAGGCTCTCATAACACCTGAGCAGTGCCACAGACTGATCGACTCCATGCCACGCCGCATTGCTGCAGTAATTCAGGCAAAAGGAGCCCCAACTAAGTATTGAGTGCTATACAAGCTCATACTTTTCATGTTCATACTTTTCAGTTGGCCAAGATTTCTAAAAATCCTTTCTTTGTATTGGTCTTAAGTAATATTCTTATTTTCTGAGATACTGCATTTGGGATTTTCCTTAGTTGTCAGTTATAATCATCAAAATTAAAAGAAATAAACATTTGAAAAATATCAGTCTGTGGGTAATGAATGAATATAATATACAAGTTTCACTTTTTGAATGGAATTAGTGAAATAAATAAACTTTTTGATGATATTCTAATTATATGACCAGCATATGTGATGCTCCAGCAAGATGTATAAAAGGTCACTCAGGGAACAGCTCTTGTAGACGTTGTGTGCAGTCTGGTGTTCATTTAAATGGAAAAATAGTGCACCCAGATATGGAAGCAGCTCTCAGAACAGATACCCAGTTTGATGAAATGATAGATGACAAACACCATTGTGATGTATCACCTCTCCGGGAGTTAGGAGTGGGATTAGTTATATCTTTTGTTCTTGATTATATGCATTTAGTGTGCTTAGGAATTGTCCGTAAGGTTGTTTCACTGTGGGTCAAGGGACCCTTGACATGTAGAATTTCATCTAGTGTTCTTTCATTTGTACTATAAAACTATATAAAAACTATAAAATTTCACATGCACTTGTGAAAGTCTGTATATTTTTTTTATTTTTGCAAAGGTCCCTTCAGGGGCTCCGTAATTTTCATTGTCTTGGCTGGGTGATAATGACCAAAAATATTTTTACTGTCAATGACTCCACTTTTTATGATTATCGCTGTTGTAATGTATTGGAGAGCCAGCATGTGTAGCCATCGACATAAACATACATTAGCGGAACTGTCTGTTTTACGCAATATTTTCACACCCCTAGCTACAGGACCAGCCAACACCGGACCTGCCACACAGGACCTGCCATTCAGAGAATCACCACCACCACCGATTATGCCATGTTCGTCAAACTTTTAACTCTCCTGGAAGAAGTGAAAGAGACTCAGTATATAGCAACATGTTGAATGCTTTGCTCAAGCAGCATAACCATGAGTCATTGCCAGATGTTCCTGAACAAGCCGTCTTCCCTCTAACAACAACAGAAGATGTGGAAGCTATGAATGAAAAGTTGCATGACCCAAGATTCATGTCTAGTGTTGCAAGTTCATGATCAATGTTCATGTTGCTTTTTTATTTTGATCGTTCTGCAGGTGAACGTCATCTACAAATCATTCTGTCTATGTGTGTACTTAGGTTGCAATGGTTGCAGATGTTGGTGGTTCTTTACTGGATGATGCCACAAAAAGGATGATGAGATTCCTGATTTCAAATGAAGTGGCAATCCAGTACAGTTTGTTTGGCTGTCATGGTATGAAGCGATTTCGAGATCTGCGCCTTTTTCAAGTAATTTATGGTATCAATTAAATTCACATTTATTTGTATTGCGCTTTTCACAATACATACAGTATCGTCTTAAAGCAGCTTTACAGAAAATGCATGTGTCTACATTAGTGATTTGTTATCAGAGACTGTGTCCAAGTTATGGATTTCAGAAAATATACAATCACACAGTTATCTAACAATGTAATAATTTAAGGCAGAAGAAAATGGGCTCATTGAAGTAAAGAATACACTTTGTTAATAATGATTAGGGTATATAGAAAAGGTTTGTTGGTGGTAGAGTTGGAGTTGTCATCTGAATTCCTCATGAGAGGCTGCTGACAGACTCGTCCCGAGATAAAACAGAACAGAAAAATAATTAGCGTAGCTGCTGTTCAAAACATTAAGCAAAGACAATCATGTGCACTGATATAACTGGAGTACAAGGTTATGAAATTATCAGGAAGGCTATTCCAGAGTTTAGGTGACAAATGTGAAAACGCTCTCCCTCCTTTAGTGTACTTAGATATCCTAAGTACTACCAGGAGCCCAGAGTTTTGTGATTTAAAGAGAGAGATGGATTATAGGTCAATAGACGTTCAGTTAAATAAACAGGAGCTAAATCGTTTAAGACCTTAACGTTTATGGTTTGTCTGAAGAGACCATAGAACCTTAGGAGAGAAGCCAGTCAGTTAAATTTGTGGCAAAACCTTTTACAGTGCTTGAGTATTGTTGTCTTTACTGCATATGATAATTCATACTCAAAGTAGAACTGGAATGACATTCGTTACAAGATGATGAATTAAAATATTTAATATGCACACGCAGACTATTTTTTTCTAGTCATGCATTTCATAATTGAGGATTTCTTAAAATTGCTGTGGAAAAATCTTGACTTGTTCTCGTAAACCCAATTTCACGTCTCGTCTTGTGAGCTAACTGTCTCGTCACACTCTGACTGAATATGCATTTCATCAGGAAAGTACTTGGTCCATTTGACAGACCATATGGTAAGGTTACAAGAAGCAGTCTTTTGTTTAAACTTTTCTGCCACTGCCACCTGATTATACCCACTTGCCAGGTCCAAGGTGGGAAACCAACAAGCTCCACTCAAGGCATCTAAAGATTCTTTAATCCTATGCAGTAGATATGAATCTCTTCTTTTGGCATTCAACTGCCTATAATCCACACACATGCGAATTGATCCATCCTTCTTCTTTACAATAACAAAAATGGGCTGCAACTCTCCCTAATTACATTTTCCTCTAACAGTTGTTTAATTTGAGCTTTAACCTCCTCAAATTGACTAGGGGCAGCCTCTTGTATCTTAGACAAACTGGAGCATCATCTAACAATGGATTTGATGTTCAATCAAATCAGTGTACCCCGAACCCCCATTTCCTTCAACAAAAAGGCATATTGGTCCAATAAATTCCTGACTTTTTCCACATTCAACCGAGGAAACTTAAGGATCCTAACTTGCTGGGTTACCGTTACCTCTGATTACTTTGTTCAATAAAAGCAGTACAATTTTGTTCTTCTTGCATTGGAGTAAACTGGCAATTTTTTTCAGTTAAATCACATAATTGCCTTTGCTGACTTTTCACCATACCTAACAGCTCTACCAACATTGGGTCTAAACTTTGTTTTGCAGTGACTGCTTCACTATCTATGGCAGTGTTTCCCAACCACGATCCTGGAGACACACCAACAGTGCAGATTTTGCATGTCTCCTTAATCAAACACACCTGAGTCAAATGATCATCTTACTATCAGAGACTCCAAGACCTGAAATGGGCGTGTCGAATAAAGGAGACATACAAAATCTGCAGTGTTGGTGTGCCTCCTGGATCGTGGTTGGGAAACACTGATCTATGGTACCAAAATTATCAGACCCAATGTTTCCTGAACAATGTTTCAGGAAAACTCATCCCATCTTCGTCGCCAAAATTCTGTTGTGTGGGTGTGAACATTAACTACAAGGTAATTCAATGTCTAAATATTCTCTTTATTAACATATTCTTTAAAACCCATTTTCGAATATCCACTGTCATGCAGGAAGGGAACATAAAAAAAAAGAATGAAAAGAATAAGGCAAATAAACCCCAAAATAATCGACTTTATATGATACAACCAATTAACTCAACATAATGAAACAAATTAAATCACAACCATAGCAATCTGTTAAAACACCAGTATTGTACCTTGGCTGCTCTGGTTACCTGGGATCTTGGGAGTCCTCACAATCCTATCCTTCATCAGTGTCGCATTTGTGTGGCATCTTCACCCCATTTGTGTTTCGTTTGTGTTTGGTCACTTACATTTTACAGCGTTATGTCTCTTAAATATCTGCATAGTTCCTCCCCCCATCCTGCTTAACCAGAGCTCAATACCACAGTCAATTGAGAAAAATTTTTAACTTTATGAAAAAAATCTACAACATATTTTTAGAGGATTATATTGGTCAGAAGTCTTTTGCGCAGCTACAGAAAACATTTTGTGGTGGTTCTGTTGCTAATGGAGGATCTACAATTTAATCAATTTACTTTCTCCAGCCTGCTTTGTAAATAATTACTCAATGTATTCAATCCAGATATTTTCAAAGTGTTCACAAACTTATTCTTGCCACTGTAGATCGATTTGCAGTCACTTGAGAGCTTTCTGCCTTAGACAATAAATAGATAGATAGAAATTTCTTTGTCTAATATATTGATTTCACTGTATTAATGTTAATCTAAACCATCAAAATTAATTTCACAGATACATATTTTTATGGCACCATTTTAAATGGTATCTGTAAGTGTTGTCGGTGTGATAAAAAAATATATCTTGCCATTAAGTCAAGTCAACTTTATTTATACAGCGCTTTTTACAATGCAGATTTTTTCAAAGCAGTGTTGTGAATTTCCTTTTCCTCGTTTGAAGAAGAGACCAGTAGACATGGATAAGTTCTTCAGCAGGATTCTTTAATGAGAAAACGTGCTGTCTTTCCGCTGAGGTCATCAAGTCTAACTTAACAGTACCAAACACTGTAATTTATCTACATTTCAGGGGGAGGGATTATACAGCAGGGGAGGAGACACTCTGAACAATACAATGCAAATGTTGTATAGGAAATAGGGACACACCCCAAACGTTCCTGCCATCAGTCCTGATTCAATCAGCATAACAGTGTCATTCAAATGCATAGATGCTAATCCAATCACTCAGGGGCTCCAAGAGCCATTAAAGACAAATGGTGCTCCTTTTACTTACAATGAAAAGAAACAGGAACTGGCCTGGAAGATTTGCATTGCAGACTAATTAATCTGATATCATCATCTTTACCTTAAATGCTAAATACAATGTACTTTCTTAAATTTGTAATCTTACAGCAGCTTCACAGTGTTAAACAGGAAAATAATGCAACAGAATTTGATTCGGCCGTACAGCCGCTCCAGAGAAAACGGTGATGTCATCAGCTTATTTCAGTTATCAAACAGTGACAATGTGGGCAGATCAGTAATTTAGTTTATAAAGTTAATTTAGTTTACTAATCAGATTTATTTGGATATTTAGTTGAAAATTTTGTGTCCCCAACTGAGCAAGCCAAGCCAAAGGCGACAGTGGCAAGGAACCAAAACCCCATCAGGTGACCTAATAGAGAAAAATTAACCTTGGGAGAAACCAAGCTCAGTCGGGGTGCCAGTTCTCCTCTGGCCAATTAACAAACAACGCATGATTATTATTCTGGCAACTTTACAGGACAGGGGTCATATTAGATTGGATGCTCGATTGATCGATTCATAGTAGATTCATCGGTCATATTAGATCGGAGGCAACACGCCAGAGACGGGTTTATTGAGGATGACGTATAGATTAAACAATGATTAAATTGCAATTTTCTAAAGATCGGAGCCGTCAGGCCGGAGACAGGTTTTTTGAGGATGACATATCGATTAGACAATTATTAAATTGCAATATTCGAACGATTGGAGTCATCACTCCATCACTATTAAGTCTGTGTGAAGGAGATTTTTGAAATTACTCCTTTTTCTGCAATGTCTTTCCAGAATGAGTTAGCAAATGACATTTCAGGTCTGCTCGATATGTGAAACTTTTCTCACACTGAAGACATGTGAAAGGCTTCTCTCCAGTGTGAACTCTTATGTGTGTCTTAAGGCTTTGTTTAACTGTGAAACTCTTTCCACACTGAGGGCAGGTGAAAGGCTTCTCTCCAGTGTGAACTCTCACATGAACATTAAGGTTTGCTTTGTTTGTGCAAGTCTTTCCACAGAGATGGCACATAAAAGGCTTCTCTCCAGTGTGAGTTATTACATGATTCCTAAGGTGATTACTATCTGTAAAATTCTTTCCACACTGATGACATATAAAATTGTTGTCTCTTGAGTGAATCCTAATGTGGGTACGAAGGGCGACTCTTTGTCTGAAACTCTTTCCACAATGATCACATGTGAAAGGCCTCTCTCCAGTGTGAGTTCTCATGTGGGAATTAATAGTTGCTATATGTGAAAAACTCTTCCCACATTGAGGGCATGTGAAAGGCTTTTCTCCAGTGTGAATTCTCATGTGGATTTTAAGGCTTGCTTTTCGAATGAAAATCTTTCCACACTGTTGGCAGGTGAAAAGGTTCTCTCCAGTGTGAATTCTAATGTGGGCTTTAAGTCTTTCTTTTTGAGTAAAACTTTTTCCACAATGTTGACAGGTGAAAGGGTCCTTTACTGTGTGAACTCTCATATGTTTATTAAGGTTTCCTTTTTCAGTGAAACCTTTTCCACACTGTTGGCAGGTGAAAGGCTTCTCTCCTGTGTGAATTCTCATGTGGACTTTAAGGTTTCCATGTTGATCGAAACTCTTTCCACACTGTTGGCAGGTGAAATGACTTCTAGTTCCCATCGTTTGTGATGAAGTATTTTCAGTCTGTGAGCAACTAAAGAAATCATGGTGATTCTCATACTGATCTTTCTCTTCCTTTTCATTCAGTTCTTGACTCTCTTCATTCAGGACTATCAGGTCTAGGGTGAAAAACAAAAACAATGAATTAACCTGTTTAAAGGCACAAGAAACAGATATCCGAACATTTAGACATTTAAAGCACTAAAACCCAACATAAAGCATCCAAACCAACAACATGTATGCTAAATCCTATACCCACTAAACTAACGATAGAGGTGTTCCCTGAAATCTCAGAACTTCTCAGTAAATACAAAGAGACAATAGAAATCCGGTTTTGCTAACAAAACAGTACTAACTGTTCGTGATCCAGCTTATAGTCTCCGGAGCGTTACTGGTCACGACAGTAATGAACGGGAGAACACACTTTTACTACAGTTCATCTAAGTAGTGTTACGGATATAAAGTTTACCAGTTTATTATGCAAATACATTTTTATTTGTTAAGCATTAAAAACAATTGTGATGCATTTAATTGGAAAGTTATCGTAGCCAAAGTGATCGAGATCGATAAATAGTCTTGAATGCACTATATAGCCATCATATATTAGCTTCTGTAAAAACCGTAGCATGACTAGCAAGCTTGTATTGACTTAGTGACTATGGCATGATTATTAATTCTAGCCAGCCCAATAAACTGTAGTACGTTTCTTTTGAAAGCTTGTTAATTACTCATTGTTTTTCCATTTTAAATAAGTTAAAATAAATCACAGTATGCTCACAGTCAGCCTGTTTACCCCACAATACATGTTATGAGCACGTCTCTTCATTTTGACATTGTTTTTATAATGTTGAATGAGACATTTCACATTTTCAATAGTCAGACATAACAGAGAGACCATCATAATAATTGACTGTTAAAATACCACGTGTTAGATTGTGTCATGTACTGTATAGTCTACATGAAGTGATTTTAAGCACACAGCTCCGTGTAGGCAATAGTACAAAAGATTTATAAAAAATAAAATTAAAAACAAGTTGGTTAAAGCTGCAGTCCGTAACTTTTTGCACTCTAGCGGTTAATAAACAGAACTGCATGAGTCTTGCGGAAGAACATTGCAGCCAGAGCTACTTCTCTCTGTTTATGTCTATGGCGAGTCACGCAGGGACTGTACTCCTCCGCAGCGGTTCCTTCCAGACCGGTCTGAAATAGTCCCTATATAAACACTTATTATAAGAGTACCACGTTTGGAAAATGGATTCCTGTTGTACATTCTCATTATATAATTTTTGTATATCTTGAACACAAAAAAGTTACGTACAGCAGCTTTAAGTACTAGGCTTAGGGCTAATTTATGTCTATTTATTTTTATGAAATGAATTTAAAATGTTTCATTTGACCAATTGGGCTCTCTCTCTCTTTTCAAGAACCACAACAACCCAGGAAGGTAGATCTTTTGCAGCAGGTGGTGCATTTCTTTAATTCTGCAAAGACTTCCACTGCCTGTTCTGCTTTGTTTCACCCAACAAGTGAAATCCCATTTGGAGAAGCATTTCAAATGTGCAGTTCTCCATGAATGTAACATTTGCAAACATTCTTTTTGAGAAAGCAAATTGAGTTATGTATGTAATACGTATAATATGCATGAAAATCTGCCTTAATGTTATGATTATTTCAATTTGAGCAATGAATCCAAACAACTGCATTAATGTTTTGTTTTTGTTAACAGATTCTTTATCCTATATTTTGGGTATTCATAATTTACACTGGTCATCATAATAACACTACAGTTTATTGTTCTTATAATTTTGAACTCAACAGGAAGACTTCAAAGTGGTTTCTTCAGAAGTCCTCTTGCCAGGTGCCTGTCTACCTTGACAGTAAAGAACAACAGGACATCCTTTTTGCTTTTCTGAAGTCATTTACTATTTCAGTGAAGAAATTAAGAGTGATAGAGAAACACTTGAGAAAAGAGGGGAGAACATCCAATTGGTAGGTAGTGCTGCTACATAATTCACAATCTGGGCTTTAAATATTCAAATGTCAGGAAAAGTCTGGGTTCGGGCAAAAATTCCGAGCCCGGAGCCCTCCCCCGGACAGCACGCCAAATACGCATAATCTTTACTCTATTTAATTTGATGTAAGTGTGAACTCGTGAAATAATTATTTTATTTTTTCCCCAGTGTTTGCTGCCATCTAGCGCAATCAAATGGAACTTACAGGATTCAAAGATAAAAAACACCAACGCAAAGTTTTTGGTGTTTATTTAGATAAGTTAAACATATAAAATAGCTTTTATTACATTAGCTTTTGTCTTTTAAAAGTGTTTCCTTTAAAATGACACCAATGTTTTGTATTTAATTCACTGTATGTGGGTAAGGAGAGCCATCAGAGTTGGGTATGTCCCATTTCAGGCAGAAATCCAAAATAACCCAAAGAGCTTAAGACTTAATAATACGTTTGATTTGATAAATGAGATCTCTGATTGTAGTCCCCTCTTTTCCTATTTTTTTTTAAGTTTGTTGTGGTATCTGTTCTAAGTCTTAATTTTGGTATTGTGACAACACGGTTGCATAAATAAATTCATGGTTTCCATTACATTTCATTCAAAAGTAATTGTGTTTAAAGTTACACAAATAATTATTTTGTTTTAGGCTGTTTACATATTTTCTGACTTTAATGTGTGACAGTGTGTTCCCAACTTGGAGCAAGGAGCTTCTCAAGTGAAATAAAAGCAAGGTTAGCATTTTGCTGGTCATATGATCTCAATATATTCCAGAAACAGCATTCATTTCTGTAGAGATGGACGTTTTAATAAGGATTCAATCAAATGCCTGAGTTCAGCTTTGAGGATGAAACCAACCTGTTTGATCCTCAGTTTCTTCTTGTTTCACTCTGAATGTTTCTTCAATCTTCATTTCTTCACTCTCCTCTTTAATAAACGCCATCTTTATAATAATGTGTCACATGGATCTCAGTCGCTTCGCCAGGAGTTTTTCTGTGTTCGGACATTCTGTCATGATTAAGATGAGAATAATTAACAGAAAGAAAAATAAATCCAAACTAAACAAACCAAAAAAACAGCAACAACCCCACACCCCCTTAAAAGATTACACTTCAAAACGTTTGCTTTAGTGTTTGTTTTCTCGTTGCATTTACTGTATTGACCAGCATGGGACGTCAGCTTGCGACGATTCATGCGCTTCGAATCAGTGAATCGATTCAGTCGACACCTTTTAAAAAAAAAGATCCGTTTCTCCATCACAACTTGCAGAATTACTGAATTCGTGTTTATGATCGTGTTAAATGAGACGCACCTTTTCTGTTACTCATGTGTGGATGCGCTTTAATCACGAAAACGTTCATAAATGTTATATAATGAATTTTAATGCTACATTCAATAATTAAACATAAGTTAAAACTTCTTTGAATGATAAAATTAGTGGAACGGTTTACACTGATTTAAACACTTCAAATACAAACCTTTCTCCAGCCGAATCACAGACGCAGGAGCGCGACGCAGCTTTATGACGTCATACCACCCCTCCAAAATAAAAGTCCTGTTCATACGACGTGTATAGAAATTCATATACAAGTAAGAAAACATATCAGCAGGATTTAGAGTGGAATTCTTGGTGAAGTACATATTTAAATGCATATTGTTTAATAATGTGCTGAGAATAATTCCTCTAAAGAATTAGATTTTGTCTTAATTACACACTAGTGTTTGTGTGCAGAAACCAGTGATCGTTTACATTTGTCAGTATGTTTTAAAATAGCTTATTCAAAAAAATATTTTACTATTTTACAATAAACAAGGTTTGTCAATAAAATGAAACTTTTATTGGGGCCACAGATATATGCAACAATCAATGGGTAACTTTTTGCAATTTAAATGTTCATTAAAGTTGTGCCATAACGATCGTAATTTACACACACACACACACACACACACACACACACACACACACACACACACACACACACACACACACACACACACACACCTTTCTTAAAATTTACCACATAAGTGAAAGTACAAAATAATCAACTGAACAGTTACACTTTCAATTATTACACCTGAGCCTAAAATACTTAGTAATAAACCTAATTAGCCAAATTAGGTACAGTAAAGTTCCATTCCTAAAAGAAACAAATATAGAATAACATTTAAAAAGTTAAGTTACTGTATGCAGGCGTGGCCAAAAGTATTGTCAGGGACATACTGTGTTTCACAAAGTTTGCTGGTTCAGTGTATATAGATCATTTTTTCATTGTAGATCATTTTAGTATGAACAATGATAAGTATTTCATACGTTTTAAAAGGCTTTTATTGGTAAAACATTTAATATGCAAAAAGTCAATTTTTACAGTGTGGATCCTTCTTTTCCATTGCCTCTGCAATTCACTTTGGCATGCTGGATATTAGATTCTGGACCAAATCCTGACTGATGGCGATCCATTCTTGTAGTTGATCACAATTTGTGGGCTTCTGCTTGTCCACTCACCTTTTGAGGATTGATCACAAGTAAGCAGGGGTTCCCAACCATGTTATTTGTAATGGCTTCTGTCACTAATCTGTTGTCATGGACATTACTTTAACAAGCACACCTGTCTGTATTCAGTTCATTATCATTGTTTACTTAAGTTCCTCTTTGTTCTCTGATCATTTGTTGGTTCTCTTCAACGTTTCGGTGAAGTTTTATTTATTTAATCTTCGGTCGGTTTCTGGATTCCGTGTAATTTTAGTTTGTCTCACTAAACCATTGACAGTGTTCTGGTGTTTTTATTAAACCAATCAGTTAAGAGTTAATCAAGAGAAGAGTTAAGTTGACAGAATAGCTGCCCGTCTCCTCACACAGATTGTTCTCACTCAAACGATATTTCGTCAGGAGTTTTCTCTGATGATAGTCTTTCATTTTGATCAAGTAAGGTGCCAATTGATAATCTGTCTTTATTCTGCAGAAGTACCCCATTTCTTTAAATTTTGAGAGTTTTAACTGAATTGTTGAATTTAGTTGGTGTGTTTCCACTAAATAGTGCAAGGGGTCATTCTCTGGGTGCCCTGTATGCAAGAGCGGAGTGATGGTAGGCAACTGTCGGTGTGTCTGGGAGATGGAACCAGAACTTCACTGCTTTCTTCTGAATCTCGGATAGGAGAGGGAATATGCCTAGTTCTACCCTGCAGCCCAGACTAGGGGCATTTTTTGTGAAGTCCCAGGATGTTTTTGCAGAACTCTAGGTGGAAAATTTCAGTGGGTTTTTTTGATTTTAGACTTGTCCAAGTTAATTGTTGGCCCAATCGTTGCTGTACTGTTCTAGAACTGAAAGGCTTTTGTGCAGTCCCTCTTCATGAGGTGACAGCAGCAGAAGGTCGTTGGCGTACAGGAGGCATTTGATTTGTCAGCCCTCGAGAGTCAGACCAGGACAAGAGGACTTCTCCAGTGCTGTGCCAACTCATTGAAATAGATGTTAAAGAGAGTCGGGCTGAGGCCCTTGATGGACTCCTTTATTCTGACTAAAATAATCAGTCTGTCTGTCGTTGATCTTGACACAGCACTTGTTCCCATTGTATACATCCTTTATGATATCATATGTCCTTCCTCCTTTTCCAATTTGGATTAGTTTTAGGAAAAGTCCATTATGTCATACTGAATCAAAGGCTTTTTTAAAATCAATGAAGGAGCCGAATATTTTTCTTTGATTTTTTTATTATTTTTTATTAACATGTTTTTGGATTAGTGTGCGGAGTGTGTAAATGTGATTTGATGTTCTCTGATTGGACATAAATCCAATTTGACAATTCTTTAAAATCTTGTCTTCTTGAATGAAGTGCCCCTATAATTATTTGGGCTGTATTTCTCACCCTGTTTAAAAATTGGAGTTATCAAATTGCCTTTCCGTATCTCAGGAAAGTGTCCTGGTTTTAATAAGAGATTGGATCAATTCAGAATAGCATCTTTCAGTTTAGGACTGCTGTGTTTCAGCATCCACATCCAAAGACCTATGTCCTAAAATATAACAGTTTGTCTATGTGGCTTGCTTGCTGGAATTTGGGTAAAATTGAATAATTTGTCTGAAATAGGTTTCTCTAATGTTATACACAGATCAGGTATAACATTATGATCCTAATATTGTGTTGGTCCCCCTTTTGCAGCCAAAACAGCCCTCACCCATCGCGGCATGGACTCCACTAGACCCCTGAAGGTGTGCTTTGGTATCTGGCAGCAGACCCTTCAAGTCCTGTAAGTTGCGATGTGGGGCCTCCATGGATCGGACTTTGCCTCCATAATTATTTGATATTCCATCCACGCCACAAGGATTTCATCTCGTCTGTCAGTTAATTAAATGCTATAGTGCGTTTTAAGGTTACAGTGTGTCCGGAAAGTATTCACAGCACATCACTTTTTCCACATTTTGTTATGTTGCAGCCTTATTCCAAAATGGATTATATTCATCATTTTTCCCCTCTCGATGGATGTGGATGTGGTCATACAGATGCTTGTGGGCGATGCGCTGATGGTTGGGTATGTGAACATTCGACATTGGAGCACAGACTCTAGCAATCTCTGCATTGATTGTGTTGATGATCCTTTATGGCACGTCTCTGCGAGGTAGAAGGGTCTCTCTCTCTCCCTCTCAAATTCAAAACAGGCTTTATTGGCATGACTTGTACAGTATTGCCAAAGCATTGGCCATTTGTTACGACGCCTTGGTCTAGGGGTGCAGGGTTGAACATAAAAGCAAGTAACAAAGCACGTTTGCTTTTAAAAGGAACTTTCTCGGGTCCCTGTTTTTATTTTTGTGAGGCTAAAGGAGATGGGCTTTGCCAGAACGTCAAAAGAAAGCAAATAAATCAGAACACAAGAATAACTTCAGGGCTAGGCCAGACCAAAATAATTAATAAACAAATAGCCAACTAACTTATACCTGTCAAAAGAAAAATACAACATCTTCCCTATCTCCTTAATTAGACATAAACAGGAGAAAAAGTATCTTGAAAGTAAAAGGTACCTAACCCCTATAGCGTTTATAAATAACAAATGGGTATAACAGTGGCAAACACGCCATTAACAAAAAGAAAATGATAACAATGAGAGGGAGTAAATAGAACACCAAAGAAAGAAAACACCAATGGCTCACTCAACAACAGCCGTTGCACAGGACTAGAAACACTGATCAGTCTCTGCCCCCTCTAGCGATGACATGCTTCCGCTCCTCTTTTAACAGGACGTCTTTGTATTTAATAAACAAGAAAAAGATTAATAAGTAGACAATAATTAAGACAATTAAAAATAATTAAATAAAAAATATAGATACGGCAATATTCAATTCAGCTCCAGATACATTATTTTCTTCCCAACCCCCTTTTTTTCCCCCCTCCAAGACAGACTTAGCTCAGTCACGGACGTGCTGAATTACGAAGCAATATAACGACAGTCACAGCCAATGCACTTTATTAAAACTATTAGTGAACTTGATTACCACACTTTAGTAGCCTAATAAAACACATGCACATATTTCTTGTTCCGAAAGGACAAAAGAAAACCACTTTAGCTCACCAAGACACAGCTACCACCTCTTCCACCATTTGGACAATGAGGTCGGAGAAATCGATGCGTCGAGTTCATCAGCACCTTCCAATTGTGTCAAAAACACAATTACACCCACTCAAAAATGCAGCAATTCTGTCCCAAATTATTTAAACAGGGCAAATCTTCACCAGCCGGTTCTGAAATCATACCCCCAAACTCTTTTTGGAGGGAGATAGAGATGCTTTTCGGCCGCTTGGTATCAGTCACGGCTGTGGCTTGAATATTTTGTAGAGGGGGATGCACGCTTTTGTTTTCCGTGTCGGGTGTTTGGTGTTGCTTTCTATGAAAATGACACATTCATTTCGACCGGTTTTCGAAACTGGAAAGCAGCATTAGAACGTGACCGTGGTCTTCAAAAACATGCATGTTGCCAAGCTCATTTACAAGCCGCATGGACAGAGTTTTGCCGCCGACAGGTGTCAGGGGAGACTGTAGCATGTTTGCTCAGCCACCAACAGATTGGAAACAATCGCTATTACATAAAAAGTATGGCAGGTGTTGTGGCGTTTTTAGCGGTCAATGAGCTTCCACTACGCAGGGATTGTGAAACATGTGACAGTGAGGAAGATTGCATAACTTGCATAAGTTGTTTAAATACACATTGGAAAAAAGATAAATACCTGGCTGACATTAAATCAAGTATCCCACAAAATGCAAAGTACACTTCCAAAACCATCCAAAATGAAATTGGCATCCATGGTTCTGAAAAAAATTAAACAGAAATATGACACTGATGATTTAGCTGCACTCTGTTTAAAATGTTATGGCACAAGAGATCGGTGCAACACTGAAAATGTGTCTATTATAATTAGTTTTGTGTGGAATGGTGTGCCAGAGGAACATCTCATTGGCTTGTTAGAACTCCAGCAGCTTGATCCAGAGTACATCACTACTGAAATATTATAACACTTAAACTGGATACAGTGCTGTTACGATTCCATTTAAATGGAAAAAGGGAAGTAACGTTTTAAAGAAAGAGTTATATATTCTGATTAATATATTTATCTTCAGGAACCAAGCTGTTATGTACTGAATGCTACTCATATCCACTAAGGCCTTGGCCGACTGACCATTCAAAAGTACTGGTATCAGTATGTGTTTGCAAACACTCTCGGACTGAATTATGTGGTGGATAACAGCGGGGGACATAACAGAAAGCAGAATGCTTAACCTTTCTAGATGGGCAAATGGGCTTAATATGTCCTATCTCCCCACAATAGTAGCATCTAACTTCTATCCCCTTGTTCTAACCCCTTGCTTACCAGCATAACTCATTTGACATCGGGCATGACCACCCTCCACCCCAGACTTACTTGACCATCTTTGACTCCGCCCCCCGAAGCTGGTGACAGGACCATGCTCTTTAATCCACACTGCCATGTCGGGGTTTACCATTCTCATAAATTACTCCATGATAATGAGTCCTAACAACTGCAGAATAGTGCACGTCTCTGGCTTCACGCATTTGGAGAAGAGATCTTTCAATCGCACATAGAGCTCCCGGGGGGTCTCATCTGGCAGAATCTCTGAGGAACGAAACCTTTGTCAGTATATCTCCGCATTAATCTCATATTTGATAAGTATGGCTTCCTTGACTTTGTCATAGATCTCAGCATCAGTCCCATCCATGGCCACATAGGCACTACGTGCTTTTCCTGTTAAAAGGGGAACCAGTCTTATCGCCCAATTGGCTGTAGGCTATCTGCATGCTGTAGCCATCCTCTCAAAGGTCGTTAAAGGGGGGGTGAAATGCTGTTTCATGCATACTGATCTTTTTGCACTGTTAAAGACTTGGATTCCCATGCTAAACATGGACACAGTTTCAAAAGCTAAGGTGGACGTTTGATGGGAGTATTTCTTTGCCAAAATTAGTACTTCCTGTTAGTCATAAGTTTCGGAAAGTTTTTTTCGATCATGGGTCCGCTTGACGTCAACAGGGCGGAATTTCCTTGTATGGGCCGTACGGACAATTCTACCGGAAGAGCGCGCGCGTGCGAGAGAGAGAGCGAGCGCGTGAAAGCAATAGGCTACGCCCATCAAAGCGCTGGCTCGTAGCCAAATAACCCCGCGTTAAGGCAAAAGTGGATGGAATTTGCTTTTCCGGATTTTCAAATCGCCTGGAGCGGTCCCAACGATAAAGGTCTCAACGTTGGAACCGCAGGCAGTGAGTAAGACTGCTTCAAATGTCTGTTTTTGCCTATTCCCATCAAGTAGCCCAAACATGACCACGTATTGATCAATGGAGCATGCGATGTATAGTGTGTACATTTGTTTAGCTGGCCACTATATGTGTATGTTTGTGTATTGTAAAAGCACTCCAAACAACAATACACAAAGAATGGGGAAATATGTTGAACTAAATAAGCGCGCTTCTTCATTCAAATGCGCTACTATTCCATGTCTTTCTATGTAAACACTAGCCTGACGTGCAAAACCAGTCCGCTTACTACAAATCATGTCTACACAAACCATGCGTAAACACACACACACACACACACACACACACACACACACACACACACACACACACACACACACACACACACACACACACACACACACACACACACACACACACACACACACACGATATAATTAAAGTATAAATGTGTAAATAACACAAGCCGCTAAGCATATTATATAGTTAGTGTAACTTATACCACATAGAGACGTCCTGCTCTAGTCGTTTTTGCTGCTGCTCCTGTTCAACTTCAGCCTCTGGGTCTGATTCCGGATCATAGATGTATGGCTGTATCTGATTAAAAGCCATTTTTTATGTTGAATAAAGATATTTCCCGCTTTTAGGGATGACTCAGCTTTCAGACGCACTCAACACAGTAACAGCGGCGCGCGCTCGACATTCTTTAGCTCCGCCCACACGATACGCCCCCAGCCGCACGGCTTTTTTCGGAAAGACTCGGAACAGTGCATCTTCCTTTTATAATTATAATAAAAATAAAGACTTTTCGGAGATATGCAGGATGCAATGCTACTCTATAGGTACTCAAGATTGACATGAGACTGACTGAAACTGAGTGTGTCCCCCCCCCTTTAAGAACTGCTCAATGTCATCATCTGGGCGCCTCTTGACTTATCCCCAACTGTTCATCTGACCCAGCACCTCTGTCATGGCTTAATTATCCCACTTCTGACACCACTTGTCAAAGTTCAACTAGGGAAACCATCTAGCATTCTTCAAACAATGAGTGGAGGACATTAAATGCCAGTTTCGTTTCCTCCCCTTTCCCATCATACTTGGTATCTCCCACCACCATGATGCAACACAGCAAAGGTATAAAAGGCATTATAGAAGTCCTTTCAGATCTTTTCAAGATGGCAGCCATCATGCATGCTGATCCAGGTAATTGTCAAGAGTTTATGAGCAAAGCTTAAATGTCCACTGGTTTAGTGCTCAGGTGGCCAGTCTGAGACACCACAGTATAGTTGTAGGCATGTGTTTGTGTGTATGTGCGAGGCATCTCTCTACCTCACTGACACTTCAAGGTAAATAAAGAGTCGTTTAAAAACCCAAGTTGTGCTCCTGTCTTTTATATCAAGGGGCTAAGAATGGGAACACGGGGCAACTCTGTGACACCATCATTGAACACACCTGCAGTTAATTATCTACTCATTGTTCTGTGTATTTAAGATCTTGGTTTTCAATCATGCTTTGTTAGTCGTTTGGATGTAAATGGATCTGTTTTTTGTTGTATGCTGTTCTCTGTTATGGATCGTGTCCATGTTCTGGATCTGATATCTTAACGTAGAGTGTTGTAATTAAAAGCTTGCGTCCAAGTGGACTCTCTCTCAGCCATCCGTTACATGTATATTAGTATTACCTTAGGTAATAATAATCCCATCTGAATAGACCCCCTGGAAATATGTAAGTAAATATTCTGCCATTTCTTGTTTAAAAGTAGTTTGTTTGCACCAGCACTTTCCAGAGGAGTTTCTCAAACACAGCTGGATCTCTTTCACCTCAGATGGTGCATCAAACATGATAAGCCGTGCATCTGGAGTCTCTACCTAGCTGAAACACCTTTACCCAGATCTTATTGTGTGGCACTACTGTAACCACAGTTTGGAACTTGCAGTTGGTTGTACCATCAAGGACAATTGGGAAATCAACCACTTCCAAGCATTTATGGATAAGTTGTATTCCCTCTATCATGCATCTCCCAAAAATGAGCGAGAGCTACTTCAGAATGCCATCTTTCTCACCAATGGAAGAGTTCTTGGGGTCAGATGGGTAGCCTCAAGTAAGTGCACTCTAAGAGCAGTGTGGCAGCTGTTTCCTGCCTTACATGAGCACTTTTAGAGGGCAGAGCAAGATTCTTGCAGAGATTGGCGTGAACAAAACATGTACAAAGGACTCGCTGCTAGACTTACTGCAACAGCCTTTGTGAGGAACCTTGGAGTAATGAGAGATGCTCATAACATAGTTATCAGAGCTGTCACTCATGTTGCAGAGTAACACAATCACTCTTCCTCTTGCCCACTCATTGGTCTGTCAGGAGGTGAAGGGGTTTGAAGCACGTGCTAAGGGAAGACAGGGAGAGTTTGCAAGAACTGCTTCAGAAGCTGCAGAGAAGACCGGGTGTGCCACTTTATCCAGGGAGAATGGTAGATGTTGCCATAAATGGATTTGAAGCCACTTGTAACTGCAGTTAACTGCAGTTTGTCCCATATATTCAGGCATATGCTCTAAATTGAGAGTTAATCATTCCTTTGAAACAAGTCATTGTTTGATTTGCGAACATAGGCGTTCGCGGAAGGCTTAGATTTCGGCAAATCAGTTTGGGCGGATGCAAACAACGTGATTATTGTTCATGAGTCTAACATTCAGCCATGCAAGAAAACATGCACTCTCCCTGAGGGAAGACGTGATCAAAATGAAAAGTCGTCTTTCACTATTGTAAGTTAATGTTGTTAAATAGAGAATGAATAATAACCAATAAAGTCTTAAGCACCAAAAGCAATCCTCTAAGTTCTCTTTAATTGAAAAATATGCTTTTTTAATTCATTCATACATGGTTGCTACAACATTTAGTTCAACATTTTAAGTGTCATTTAAAAAAAGAAATGTTTTATTGGCTGAAATTTCAAAAATGTTCAGTTATTATGCTTTCAAATTGTATGCCATCTATGTATCTTCCTGACAAAAAAACTAAACAAAAACATTAAGTTTATCATTTTGAATAGAGGTTGATGATATTTAATATCCCTTGATGTAGAAAATAAATATTCAATAATTTGAGCATGGAGTCACATAGACTGAGCTATATAGGGCCTTTAAAATTAAGGTTACAAAAGAAAAGTTTATTAAGAATGAGAATATGGAAGGATATTGAGATATATTTAATACTTTTAGAGTTACAGGCACAATATGGGAAAAATAGTATTGATGGCACATTTAGACAGGAATGTTCAATTGTGTTGATAGAAAAAAAACGAGATACATTTCTAGTTTCAACATTATTTGTTGTTCAGAAAATGTGACCATTGAAAATGTGTACCAATTTACTCATGGAGCCACATTGAGATCCCTATATCTCTGGAAATGATTGGTCCTTAAAAATTAAGAAACCAAAAGTAAAAAGTGTTTTAAGAATTAGAATATAAAGGATATTAAGGTATCTTCAAAATGAGTTAATTCTCGTGCAAACTTTGATCAAAAAACACAAGAAGTGCTTTTTTCCATTTTTGAACGGTCACCGTTGGCATATAATGCAACAGTTTGTTAAAGTCAACAGATTTACCTAATAGACCTGCCAATCTGTGTAAAAATAACATGATGATGCTGTCATTTTTACCTCCCTGTGAAAATTGTAATTCTGACCCCCACTACAAAATATTGATTTACTCAGTAGATATACATCCATCACATTTCATATTCTTTTTTTTCTTAATTTCCGTTTGTCTTTCTTCAGAAACAAAATTAACAAAATCAAAAATTTGAGCCAGGAAAGATTCTGAAATTTGGATTTTGACATGTCTAACGACTGAGACAAATCAGACACAATTATTTTTTCATTGTATTTAATGAATGATCCAGCAAACCTATTCTCCCTAAAAAAGTTTGGTAAAACCATCCCCCAAAACTACAACTAACATCCCTAGTGCAGCTAACACCGGGCCTTGGGTTACAGGACACATGGGAACTGATAAGGTTTTGCGACCAGAAAGGATTTGCAGAGAGAGAGAGAGAGTTGTGACTCCCACTCAATTCTTTTTAAAAATATCTTAAACACATATAGCCTATATTTCAAATCTGTGTTCGTGCTGCCATGCTGAGCCAGAGAGTCTGAAGTATACCATATTTATAAACGTTTTGCGCACAAAATTCTTGTAAAATATTTCATATCCAATTGTCACAATGCTGGCTCTAATGTTGTAGAATGACAATTTTACTATAGTGAACCAAGCTAATAATATATCACCATTTTAATCAGATATTAGACTCTGAATGAGATCAGTGCATTGGGTCATTAAATGATAACCATCAACACGTGATCATTTTTTCTCTTGACTTTTGTTCCATAACAAATGTATTTTATATGCACACCGTTAAAGCAGTCGGAAAAAAAAACAATGTTATAAAGTCAAGGATCAAGAGCCCAACTAAACAAACACTGATCTCGATAATGGTAACTACAAATGAAACCCAATAAATCAGTACGCAGGTGGTGGGAGAAAAACACTGACATTCTGGATTCAGTCTGCAATAAAAATCACTGACTAACCCCTGTAAATGATGAAAATACCTTACAACCCCACGAGAAACAATTACTGTGTGAATAGGGCTTAATGTTGTGGCTGAAGTCAGATGTAGTTCTTGTGTTTCTCTTTCCTTCAGTGATTCTGCTCATTATCATCAGGTGTTTATCATTAATGCTCAATCATCACTTAATTATCTCAATAACTTTAACACTGCTTCAATGGTACTTTATCTCAGTAGCGTGCACTAGTCAGTGTTAATTTATCATGGGCATTTTGCTGTGTACTATTACATAAAACATACCTTTTTCATTTACATATGACTGACAAATATCCAGCCCCTCATAAAGACTGCAGATGACCAACACCTGTGAAGAGACGACTCCAACTCCTGCGAGGACTTTAGATGACGCAGCTCTGCAACAACACGCACCCATATTCATTTCTATATACCCTAATCATTAACAATATGTATTCTTAATTCACTTATTTCTGTGCCTTAATTTACTTATTATATTGATTAATAATACATTGTTAGCTAATCTGTGTGCATTGTATATTTACATTTCTGAAATGCATAACGTGGACAAATCACTTTAAATTGTAATGTAGACGCATGCATTTTATGTGAAGCTGCTTTGAAACGATATGTATTGTGAAAAACGCTATACAAATAAATGTGAATTGAACAAATATGAATCACAAGTTTATTAGTTTGCTTATGTTAAAACTATGCAATCCAAATGGATGGGAAATTGTAATGTCATTAAAATACATAAAACTTAAATTTAGATTGAAATATTTTTTGAGTGCATGTTCTTAATTTGGCATACCCAAAAGAACTAAAATACTACTATGAATTTCTTCAGAAAGTTCTTATGCAGATGGTTTCTGACTCTCCCTTAAAATTCTAGGACTGAAAAACAGTGTGATGCTGAAATTTTGCAGCAGGCATGGATGTTCAGGCTCATCATGAAATTAATTCAGATGTCACGGCCTGTAACTTTATTTTCCTTTCAAGACCTCTATATTTATAATTCTAACATTTTTGAAACTGCAATTTGCAATGCAATTTGTTGCATGAAATGTGAGCACTTTGTTTTTAGGAGCTGTGCGGTTTTAGCACTGTTGTTTTAATGATTCACTAACAAATGTACTGTTGCCTGTTTCCACCTGTGATTTTTATTTTTTATGAATGTGTAATGTTATTAAAATCAGCACTTCTGCTTTTAACATTTGTGCAGTTTAAGCACTGTTTTAATGATGCACAAACAAATGTACTGTGGCCTATTGTCACATATGGGCACTGTTGATATGCTGGTTATTGTACCCACAAATAAATGTACTGTTATTAAACATGTTTTTTATCAAATATTTATATGGCAGCCATTAAAGATAAGATTAAAATATTAAAATAATTTCTGTGTTTGTTAATCATATGATGCATGCATGAAAAAATTCAAATTAAACTGCAGTATTACAACCTACCCACTTACTGTTATAACTCATGATAGTGGGGCAGGATGTAACAACAGCACTCATTGTACTTAATATTAACACATTTTAAGGACAAGTTGTACATTTAAAAAAAAAACTTTAATTGTAGCAGATACATGTGTGAAAATTATATAATAGCTTCAGATACCCAGTGCACTTAAGTTACATATTTTAAAGCAAACCGTTTTACAGCTATCCCAGTCTCGATCCCCACACGGTCTCCCCACACCTCCCTGAATTGTATTCTTCTACAAACCTTACAATTAAAGAACACCTGAATAATACAGGATATATGCCCCCAATAACCATTATTGGGATCTGATTCATTTCTTGAGGGGTCAGTCCTGCAAATATAATATATATATATATATATATATATATATATATATATATATATATATATATATATATATATATATATATATATATATATATATATATATATATATATATATATATATATATATATATATACATTTATGCATTTGGCAGACACTTTTATCCAAAGCAACTTAGTGCCCTTATTACAGGGATAATCCCCCTGGAGCAACATGGAGTAAAGTGCCTTGCTCAAGGACACACTGGTGGTGACTGCTGGGATCGAACCAGCAACCTTCTGCATATCAGTTCCATGGTTTAACCCACCGGACCACCATCTCACACATATATATATACACATTCCTGTTTATACTGTTAGAAGCACTTTATAACTACTAACCAGCTATCAATCATTTAAGATGAGGAGAAGAAATCCATGCTCATTTTGCATCTGTGCACGGAATATAGTATGGGCTTTCACCACTTTTTTTAGGTGTGTTTAGATGCTTGTTCAGCAGAGCTTTGTAGTACTTCTCAGGGTGGCTGCCCATATTCTCCACCTTCCAAGAGTAGTACGCAGTAGTTGGAGGTATGCTGAGGTTTTCAGCCAGCCATCCCCAGAGTCTTTCGCAGGGCAGAAGACCCACTGCAAAGTACACCAGATCATCTTTCATCAGGTTTCTGTAGAACATCAGGTACTTCATCATAGCTGCCGTTGGCCGAATTGAAGGCTCACGCTGTGGAAATGATAGTATAAAGCATCTTCAATGAACTCTGAAGCATTTGGAAATTTAAAAGACTTTGTTTTGTTTTTTTCTTACCATAAAAAAGAATTGATTGAGAATAAAGTCTGAATATTTTTTATAACTTGAGTATCTGTCATTCATGCATTTTCTGAGGTCGAGAGGCTGGATTACTTTAGCACTCATTTCCTTCAACATTTCCATCACCTTCAGTTTGTAATTGATGTCTTGCATGGTGAAGCTGATATATCGCTGATACACACACACACACACACACACACACACACACACACACACACACTTACTAAACTGAATTCTTAGACAAGAGGGTAAATCAAGAGGTAATTGTTTTTAGATGAGCCCGTTCAATACATCTTCTCATGCATTTCTGATTAGCAAAAGGCCTGATAAAACCATTATAGTAGGATATCCATTTATTATAGGAATAAATTAAGTGTTTTTAGATTGGATTGTCCAAATGATGGGTGTACAAACAGAATTGAGTAATTATGCCACAGTTGCTGTATCATGAAAGTAAAACAACTTACCTTAAAAATAAGAAACTACAACAAAGAAAGGCCACAGTCTTCATGTTTCTTGGGTCTTGATGTGCACTTGTCTTCAGCTCTCTTTACGTCCCTCAAATCTCCAATCCAAGCACTACAGTTTCTACAAAGAGCCATATATATACATATATATATATATATATATATATATATATATATATATATATATATACTCAGGGGTTTAACTGTGTTCCGGCACCTCAGATAAATGAATAAATAAATAGATCAAGCAGTCACAGCGCGAGAACAACTGGATTGTCTCACGCACAGCGCTGACAAACTCATTCTGCACTTTCGCCGCTCTATTGAAGTGATAATGAACGCCAGGCAGTCGCTTTATCCATTTGAATACAAGCGCAACATCATGTGTACAGTAAAGGTCCTGTGGCAGAACTAGCTCAACCAGATTTAATAGCTCCGACCACATATACTGAAGTTTTTTTATTTTTATTATGTAAACTGAAGTGTTGAGATAAAATATAGGCTGCCTACACGTCACGACTGTATGGCCGTAGCCAGCTACGAGGTCACCGAGGATCTGGACCTCTGTATTTTTCAGAGATGGATAATAAATGTTGTGAAATAATTGACTAATAGAGTATTACAGTTTTTTTCTGAATGCTTAAGAACATTTTTTGTAACTATTGGCTATTTTTGCAAAACTCTACACACAAATAAGAAAACCTTTCACCCAATTATCAAAACATTGTAGTTCTCTTGCAAAAGCAAACACAGCTAGATTAACTCTTCACACCTTCGTAAAAATGATGTTTTCGTATCAAACAGTAAACACAAGCCATCATCTACTAAGCACACAATGTGCCAACTACACACTGATGGTATGAATACAAAACACATCTGACTTTTGCTTTCTCTGTGTACAGACGTCAATTTGAGGTCATACTTTTGTCATAGTGTCATGTAAACATACAAGGATCCAAACTTCAAGTATTGGTGTTTATTCACACTCATCAAAACCAAGACAAAGTCAGAACACAAAATAGTAATTTCACAAAAAAAAAAAAAAAAAAACCAATCAGCCTACATCATGTCGTCTTTCTGGGTCCGGCCACAAAATTTCGTCCACATCGCATGCAATATCCTCCAGTCCAAGGCACCGGGGAAAATATCTCCTTGAATGCCGTATCCAGGCCTGACATGATGCCTGGTCAATATCTCCACATGCCTCCTCCATTGCCTGTAAAAGGGCTACCTGTTGATGAGGATGACGGTCGTACACTTTCCAGCGCCAGGCAGAGAAGAACTCCTCGATGGGATTTAAGAATGGAGAGTATGGAGGGAGGTTGAGTGCCATGAAGAATGGGTGGTCTGTAAACCAGTTGCGGACCAAAGCAGCCCTATGGAAACTAACATTGTCCCATATGATGACATATTGGGTATGCTCTGGTCTCTGAACAGTGAGCATGTCATGTAAGGTGTCCAGGAATGCAATAATGTGTGCAGTGTTGTATGGGCCTATGGTTGCATGATGGTGAACAACACCATTTTGGCTTATAGCTGCACACATTGTTATGTTACCACCACGTTGTCCTGGGACATTGATGATGGCACCGTGTCCAATAATGTTCCTGCCACGTCTCCTGGTTTTACTGAGGTTAAAACCGGCCTCATCTACAAAAAGTAGCTCATGTCCCATGGCATCTGCTTCTGGTTCCGGTTCCATCACTCTCTGGACAAGACAAAACAAATGCAACACATCAGGCCCATGCACAGCACTACAGTATGATCCAAATTCAGAACCAATGACACTATAGCTTACCTGCACATATTCATATCGCAGTTGCTTTACACGTTCTGTGTTTCTCTCGAAAGGAACTCTGTAAATTTGCTTCATTCTTATTCTGTGGCGCGCAAGTACACGACTTAGTGCAGAAATGCTTACACTGTGTATATTTTGAAAGATGGTGTCATTATCAATTATGCGCTGCTGTATTTCGCGCAGTCTTATTGCATTATTGGCAATCAGCATGTTCACTATATGGGTCTCTTGCTCTGGAGTGAATATTCTTCCTCTGCCCCCAACATCTGGACGTCTAGCAATTCTGTAAAGTAACAATGCATGTATGGTACTGTTGTGTTTCTCATTAGAGTATGGCAGTGCTACAAAGTACTTTCCGATTCTCATTTCGAAATGTCCTAATGATGCTTGCCACAGTGTAGCGGCTCAAATTAGGCTGAACCCGTTGGCCAGCTTCCCTCAGGGTCATCCCATGGTTGATGACATGGCCCACTATTGTAGCTCTGATGTCATCACTTATTCTATTTCTTACTCTTCTTACCCTTCCTCTTTCCCCTCCTCGTCCTCTTCCTCTAACTTCCTCTAACCCTCTCGCTTCTTCACCTCCACGTCCTCTTCCTCGGCCTCCTCTGATTCTCACTCTTCCTGCTCCTTCCATTGTATTCCACACAGACAGCTTACCTGTGGCTTATTTATAGTGCTTAGGCTGATTGCAAAGTGAACTAATAATCTAAAACAGTTTTCACATGTGAAAGTGTGCCAGACAGTTGGCAAAATAGTGTTAATGATAGCCATACATGTGTATGATTTTGCTAGGAGTGTGTTGGAAATTTGGTAATTGAGTGTAAGCAGTGAGTTGTGTTTAAAGTTCTGCAAAAAGAGTGTTGTGCAGTGAATTGTGCCTACAGTTTTGCAAAGTGTGTTACAAAATTGCAAACTGAGTGCAAAGCAGTGTTTGTGCTTTTAGTTTTGCAAACTCAGTGAGTGGTTTTGCTATACGTATTAATAGCTTTAGAAATTGTGCTACAAGAATCACGATTAGCGCTTAAGCATTCAGAAAAAACTGTAACACTACTTTAGTGCTGCAAGGATATCTTCTCATCTGAGCTGCCTGCAGTCTGTCACTGCTCGTCATGTCAAAATATTTGAGATGACCAATCATATTAAAGTAGACAGGCTTTATGTTCACAGAAGCTGCTGAGCGAGTCGCGAGATGTAAGTAGCTAAGCTAAACTTACCAAGCAAAATTTTTGGCAAATTTGGGTTTTAAAACTTATAAGGCAGGTGTATATGCTCAAAAGTCGTTGCTGTTTCTGTAAACCTGTTTGCTTGTACCACATATCTGTAGTTAATGTGTTGCAGCCTGGAATATTTATATATAGGCCTACTTAATATTAAAATGTAATATTCACACAGTATATATTCATTGTATCTCTGTGCTTTGACCATTTTGTTTTTTTAAATACTAATTATTTCTGTGGTAGAAAACGTTGTGGCACCAAGATCGGCTACTATGGGGGCCCTTGGGTTTATTATAGCCCCTGGGCCCGATGTGTTCTTAATGTATTTTGACTGGATGTGACAATAGCCACAATATTTGGACCATCATATATTGTTGTTGTTATTGTTTCTTATGTTTTACGATACAGCAAAACTTTTGATTCTGCATTTTGACTTTGACTCTGCAATAGATCTATCTAGGTTGTGATTTATTTCTGTTGTGTCTTCAGCCATTTTGGTGAGTTCAATTTGAGTCAGTTTTATGTTAGAATTTACATTGTGAAAAACAAGGTTGTGTTCAATATTGTGGTGCTCAGCCATTTTAACATAGTATCGTCATCATATCAGTGTAGATGTAGATGGACCAAAATAAAACCACAAAAAAATATCAAGTAAATAAGTATTGAGTTATACATATAATTATATTATATATATATAATGTGTGTGTGTGTTTTCACAAACACGACATCAAGAAGCAACTTAATACGCACATGACGGGGAGGTGACAGCAGTGCGTAAATCGAGTTACCCCTCCCACTTCTGCTAGTTTTACTGAGATTTCTTGACCCGTGCTAATTGGCCATTAATATTACAGACGTCCAGTGGTAAAATTACCCATGAGGGTAATTAATTAATTATTGACATTTTCATTTTTGGGTGAACTATGGCTATATATATATATATATACACTCACCTAAAGGATTATTAGGAACACCTGTTCAATTTCTCATTAATGCAATTATCTAATCAACCAATCACATGGCAGTTGCTTTAATGCATTTAGGGGTGTGGTCCTGGTCAAGACAATCTCCTGAACTCCAAACTGAATGTCCGAATGGGAAAGAAAGGTGATTTAAGCAATTTTGAGCGTGGCATGGTTGTTGGTGCCAGACGGGACGGTCTGAGTATTTCACAATCTGCTCAGTTACTGGGATTTTCACGCACAACCATTTCTAGGGTTTACAAAGAATGCCTTGTTGATGCTAGAGGTCAGAGGAGAATGGGCCGACTGATTCAAGCTGATAGAAGAGCAACTTTGACTGAAATAACCACTCGTTACAACCATTGTATGCAGCAAAGCATTTGTGAAGCCACAACACGCACAACCTTGAGGCGGATGGGCTACAACAGCAGAAGACCCCACCGGGTACCACTCATCTCCACTACAATTTGCACGAGCTCACCAAAATTGGACAGTTGAAGACTGGAAAAATGTTGCCTGGTGTGATGAGTCTCGATTTCTGTTGAGACATTCAGATGGTAGAGTCAGAATTTGGCGTAAACAGAATGAGAACATGGATCCATCATGCCTTGTTACCACTGTCCAGGCTGGTGGTTGTGGTGTAATGGTGTGGGGGATGTTTTCTTGGCACACTTTAGGCCCCTTAGTGCCACTTGGGCATCGTTTAAATGCCACGGCCTACCTGAGCATTGTTTCTGACCATGTCCATCCCTTTATGACCACCATGTACCCATCCTCTGATGGCTACTTCCAGCAGGATAATGCACCATGTCACAAAGCTCAAATCATTTCAAATTGGTTTCTTGAACATGACAATGAGTTCACTGTACTAAAATGGCCCCCACAGTCACCAGATCTCAACCCAATAGAGCATCTTTGGGATGTGGTGGAACGGGAGCTTCGTGCCCTGGATGTGCATCCCACAAATCTCCATCAACTGCAAGATGCTATCCTATCAATATGGGCCAACATTTCTAAAGAATGCTTTCAGCACCTTGTTGAATCAATGCCACGTAGAATTAAGGCAGTTCTGAAGGCGAAAGGGGGTCAAACACAGTATTAGTATGGTGTTCCTAATAATCCTTTAGGTGAGTGTATATGGATATATCAAATAATAATGATTGATTTTATATATAATGCTGCATTGTGTATAGTAAGTTGTATGTTATTAACATTCTTCTGTTTTTGACAGGTTGGGACCAACATAGTTGAATAAAAATTCTAAATGAAAATGTCCGTTTGTTCAGTGATGTAGCGCAGGCTGTAAACTGTTGGCCTATACAAATGTGAAATCTAGCCTATGTTTTTTTTGTTAGCCTAGATGAATACAAACGCTGCTTTGCAAATGTTGAAAATGTTTATTATTGTTATGACCCGATTTATTCATAATCGTAGGCCTATGTTGTTGCCCGTTTACAAGGCGATGTTTGCAAGCACTTCCATGCCGAAATAAAGGCTGTTTTCATTTACATTACAATGTCTATTGCCTACTATGTCTATTTAATGGTCGCGGGTGCGGGGCGGAGCGGGTTGTAAAAATGAATGCAGTGGGTTCGGGGCGGGCCGGGCCAAATCATTTCATAAAAGCGGGACCCGCGGGTTGGAAAAAAAGCCGACCCGCGCATCACTAGCGTACGTGGAAATACCGACCCAGTGTTAAAACAAATGTGCTAAACGCCCTTTACAAAAATAAAGGTAAAACAACCTGTCGAACAATTTTTATTTTACAGGGGAACGTGTTTTTACGGCACTGGGTCGTGACCTTTCCGATGTGATGTCATGCGCCGTGAAGAAGAACAACACCGAAGTCGCGCATTTGAGGTTAAAAAGTATAAACATTTATTTTAGAAAATGGTTGATGGTTTAGCTAGATAAGACCCTTTTCCTCGTCTGAGATCGTGCAGGGCCTCTGAAGCCCTTCGAAACTGCATTGATTTGGACCTTCAACCTGTTGGTTGCAATTGAAAACCATTTCTGTGGAGAGAAATCCTGTAATGGTTTCCTAAAAAAAAAATTTCTTTTCAACTGAAGAAAGACATGAACATCTTGGATGAGATGGGGTGAGTAAATTATCAGGACTTTTAATTTTTAAGTGTACTAATCCTTTAAATACTTTTATCACAGTTTTACATACTATAAACTTGCATTGTTTGAAAATATTGATTTATAAAGAAAACAAACTTGTTTTTGTGTAGTTCAATGGTAGTGTACATAGGAATTTACTTAAAATCTGCTTTACTCTTTCTCCGCCATTGACAGAATTTTCTCATTTATGACACATTTCCCTGCCGACAAACTTTGATGCAGTGTGTATTCTGACACCTTTCTATCAGAACCTTGTTATTCACTTAACCTGTCAGTGCTGTTATGCCTGATCGGTGTATATAATCTGACAAAAAATAGGACACAGGGTGTATTAGACAACCTTTCCGATGTGACGAGATGGGGGTGAGTAAATTATCAGGAAATTTTCATTTTAAAGTGAACTAATCCTTTAATATGCTACTCAATCAAAAGAGTAAACACAACTACAAACCAAGTATACTTAGAATACTTTATTATACTTTTCAGTATATCTCAATCAAAAGTATATTTGGCCTATGCATCAATCTTAAGACTTTTCTGACCGTATAAATCAAGCATACTTAATACAAGCATAAAGTGTAATTTTACATATACAGCTCTAGAAAAATTAAGAGAATACTTAACATTGATTTCTCAATATTAAGTGGTCTCTTAACGTACTTCTCAGGAATACAGCTCTGAAAAAAATCGAAGGTAAACTAAGAGTCTCCTATCTTATTATTAGTTTAAAGAAGCACACTTGTATACTTTTTTTGTATGGATACTCTAACAAAGAACACAAACAGGGTCTCAAATTTACATGACTTTTCATAATGTCTTTCTCCAGAGTGAATGTGCAGATTGTTGAAATTCTTCCTTTTTCTGAACCTCGTCACATGAAGGAAAATGTAAATTTCTTTTCAGAATGGGTTTGCAAATGCCGTTTCAGGTTTATGTGACATGTGAAACTCTCCTCACACCGAAGACACTTGTGGCTTCTTTCCAGTGTGAACTCTCATGTGAATCTTAAGGTTTCCTTTCCCCGTGAAGCTCTTTCCACACTGAGGGCAGGTGAACGGCTTCTCTCCCGTGTGAACTCTCATGTGATTATCAAGGTTTGCTTTCTTTACAAAACTCTTTCCACAGTCATGGCACATGAAAGGCTTCTCTCCGGTGTGAAGTTTTACATGATTCCTAAGGCGTTTTCTATCTGTGAAACTCCTTCCACACTGATGACATATAAAACAGTTCTCTCCTGAGTGAATGCTCATGTGGTGATTAAGGGTTTCTTTATACCTGAAACTCTTTCCACACTGACATATGAACGGCTTCTCTCCAGTGTGACCTCTCAAGTGGATTTCAAGGTTGTTTTTCTGAGTAAAACCTTTTCCACACTGAGGGCATATGAACGGCTTTTCTCCAGTGTGAATTCTCATGTGAGTTGTAAGATTTCCTTTTAGTGAGAAACTCTTTCCACACTGTTTGCAGGTATAAGGGGTCTGTCCAGTGTGAATTCTCATGTGGGCATCAAGGCTGTTTTTCTGTGTAAAACTTTTTCCACACTGAGGGCACATGAACGGCTTTTCTCCAGTGTGAATTCTCATGTGAGTTTTAAGCTCTTTTTTCTGTTTAAAACTCTTTCCACACTGAGAGCATATGAACGGTCTCTCTCCAGTGCAAACTCTCATATGGACTTCAAGGTTTCCATTTTCTGTTTTAGGAGTCTGTGAGTAACTAAAGGATTTTTCTTCAGCCATGAAATCATGACATTTCTCCTCCATTTCATTCAGTTCTTGACTCTCCTCTTTCAGTGCCATCAGGTCTAGAGTGAAAAGAAACAAAAACAAGTTAGCATCAGTTTAATTGCAAAAAGACATGAAAACATTTAGACATGTACAGCTTTAAATCAACATGCTAGATTCTATACCCACTAAACAACTGATAAAGGAGTAACCTGTAAACTCAGAACCTCTTGTCAATATTGTTTATTCTGAGCTTTCTTTAGGACACGTCTAGGGCTGGGCAATTTTATCGATTCTGCGATATAAATCGATATTTTTTCTCCCAAGAAAGTATCGATTTTTTTAAGCCGCGAGTATCGATACATAAGTCCCATTCAAATCCCCGTGTTTACCTCCATTTGCGTTGCAGGAAGAGCGATTTGGTCAGCCAGCCGCTAGTATCGCTGTAGAGCAAGTTACCCGTACTACTAACTTTACGCCGACGTCTACCTCTTCTTGTTTACGGAGTCAGAGCGAGGAGATTCAAAAAAATGGCGGCGAATATAAATCCAGCGCCTTCATGTTTAAAAGCAGATGTGTGGGAGCACTTTGGGTTTAAAAAGAAGAAGGAAAGCGACGACTTAGACTCAGGGGTCAATAACATGAGTCGCCCGCAAGAACCACATGAGTTGCCCGCGGGTCTGTTCTAAAAATAGCTCACCGTAGCAGCTGCGTTCAGTCGCTTCCGTGTTCATTTAAGCGCAGGGCTCCAGACTGAAGCCGAATATATACTAGTGTCTGAAAATAATAAACTGCAAAATACTATTTAAATATTACTCCTGCATGTTCTGCGTCTGTGTGGATGACGAGCGCGCGCGCACTCGCTCTTATAGTCTCTGCCGACACGAACGCATTAACCTTCCCTTCATGAGAATTTACCGTTTCATTTGAGAAAACTGGCTGCGTCTCATTCTGCTCCTGGTTCAGTAGTCAGGGCACTGATCAGGACATGAGTCAATGGGCTGATCCCTGATCAGTGCCCTAACTGAACTAGGGAGCTGAATGACTGAGACGCGCACCCACTGTCATATCATGAACACAGACACTGGTAATCACGGCAACCCATCAAAATAAAAATTCAGTTTAACGTGAAGAAATTGACTACAGATTGTAGCCTACAGTTCATTTAGCTACGTCTCTATGTAATAATAATACGTCTCTACTAATAATAATAATTATGAAATAAATAATACTAATTATATAATTATTAATGGTTGCTTATTTTTCACTTGATCTTTCATTTATAAACAATGTTTACTTTTAAACAGCATACAGCCTTTACATGTTTATGTATTATTTACTTATGATTATCATCATATATAATAAAACATTTATTTAAAAAAAAAAATAGTGGTATTGTACCGACTACTGGAACTACTACTATACTCTTTCAGGTGTAAAACAGTTTGGATAGTTCTTAATATGAGAATTATGATGCATTATTTAAGAGTTTTAAGTATTATATAACATGAGTAGCTCTCTTTGACTTTCTTTTTTAAAAAGTAGCTCTCAAATGAAAAAAGGTTGGAGACCCTTGACTTAGACAAAGCATCGCGGTTTGCAAGCTGTGTGACACAAATGTGAAATACTCTGGAAATACCAACAAGTGTCAGTGTCAAGCTAAAAAAGCTGTCAAAGAAACTGTTCAGAACAGGCCACTTGCTGCTACTTTTAAAACTCCATTGTTAATTGCAATACTGCACTTTATTACTTTTCAAAGGCTTGTAAGCTACAGTTTGCACTGTTTCAATAAATGGAACAAATTTTCTCAACACATCTTTGATTCATTTTGTCCAGCATTTGCAAGCTGTAGACTCTCTGTCCCGTCAGAGACATATATTGTGTAATTGATGATTTTAGTTTTCAGTTCAGTTAATTCAATCCAAGTAAATGAAACACTCACAAGATGTCACCAAAAATCACTCTGTCCCCTTTAAATCTTTCAGAAAATGATGTAAGTGCATCGAATTATATCAAATCGTATCGTTGGCTGAATATCGTGATATATATCGTATCGTGAGCTGAATATCGTGTATCGTATCGTATCGTGAGATTAGTGTATCGCTACAGCCCTAGACACGTCCCAAATACTTTCACAGTAGAACACTGGATTGGGATACCGCAGGTCCAAACACAAATCTTGCAGGAGCAGGCCGTTTTACTTTTGCTGCGGGTGGGAGTGGGAAGTCAAAAATATACCACAGGTGCTGGGATTTAACAAGAATAATGAAGACAACAAATGTTTAGAAAAGATTAAAGTGGGCTTTTACGATACAAAAACAAAACAAGGCAAATCTGATTTTGGGACAAATGTCCCAGTTGTTACTGAAAAAAATTGGAAAGAATTGGACTTTGCAAGTTGCAACAAACACAAAATTTTTGATATACAACAGGCACAAATCTGGCATCTCTGGGTTGAGGTGACATCTCTTAAGCTTTTGTTTAAAGAAAATGCTCTTCTTCCAGCACATACTAAACAAGACTGGCAAGAAATGTTATCACAGGGTTTAACTGTTATTGGTCATGTTTTAACATTGTTTGTTAGACTCTGCTGCTGCGGCCAAACCGTTGATGTTCTGTAGCCTATCAAAAGCTGAATTAGTTTTATTAGATTAATATGATGTGGGCTGTGAGCGCGTTGTTGGTGTTAGAGCTCCGTCAAATTGATTCATAATCCTTGATTTTCTCCTTATCACCGCTTACAAACGAATATGTTCTATTATTTACAGCGTGTGAATATATATACATCTCCGATACGATTCTCTATAAAAAAACAATCGGATTGCGTTGATATCACTACTTATATCCGAACTTCCGCTACTAGCGGATATCTCGCTAATGTTACCTTTGAGTGCAGGCGAGGACACGTTCGAGCTGCATTCGGTGCAGTTGGAGTTGGAGTCAGTGGAGAAGCAGATTCGCAACCTACTAGACAGACAAGCCGTGCTGAGAGAGCGACAATCTGCGCTTGAAACATCACGCGCCGATGCGCACAAGTTAGTGGTTAATAACCTGTTGACTCAGAGCTCGTCTACTCCGTGTGTTTCTTTGCACAGGACACAAGCACCCAGGATGCGATCATCATCCCTGGTTTCGTTCACTCCGGCACCGACACAGCACCATGGACCGTGGGTTTTTCCACAGCGGAAGACGCGAGCCAGGACCAGAGCTAGGACCTCTCCGCCCCTCCCGGTCTTCGAGATCTCCACCCGGAACCGGTTCTCCCCTCTTCGCGAGACGGAACGCGACGCTGTGGTGATCAGTACTTCCATCGTCTGGCATGTCTACGCTACCTCAGGTAAAGGCAAGGTAATCACTCACTGCTTTCCAGGTGCTCGTGTTCTCGATGTCGCTGCGCAGGTTCCCGAGATCCTGAACGGTGACGAGCGCATCGGAGCTGTTGTGTTGCACGCGGGAACGAACGACACCAGGCTGCGGCAGACGGAGGTTCTGAAGAAGGACTACAAGAGCCTGGTAGAGACGGTGCACAGAACATCGCCTGAAGCGACGATCGTCGTGTCTGGACCCCTTCCCACGTACCGACTAGGACATGAAAAGTTCAGTAGATTATTTGCTCTAAATGAATGGTTAATGTCATGGTGTAATGAACAGAAGCTGCTCTTTGTAAATAATTGGAATCTGTTCTGGGAGCGACCTAGGCTCTTCCGTCCTGATGGCCTTCACCCCAGCAGAATCGGAGCGGCTCTTCTGTCGGACAACATCTCCAGGGCGTTACACACCACCATATGACTAGTAAGTCCAGATCACAGTCTTTCCTGTCCTAACTTAATTGACATAAGTACCAATGTAGAACATTATATAGAAACTGTGTCTATTCCTCGTTTAGTGAGGTCAAACATTAAATCTACTGTAGGATCTAGAAAAAATCTAATTGTGATTAAACCAGAAAAGCTAAATATTAGTGAACAAAAACAATTTCTAAAACTAGGTCTTCTAAACATTAGCTCGCTCACATCTAAGGCGGTTATTGTAAATGAAATGGTCACAGATAATAGTTTTGATGTACTTTGCCTTACTGAAACCTGGCTTAAGCCAAATGATTATTTCGGTCTAAATGAGTCTACTCCGCCAGGATACTGTTATAAGCATGAGCCCCGTCTGATTGGTCGTGGCTGCGGTGTTGCAACAATCTATAGAGATATTCTTAATGTTACTCAGAAAACAGGTCACAGGTTTAATTCGTTTGAAGTACTAGTGCTAAATGTTACGCTCTTAGATGCAAGAAAGAAATCCGTATTATCTCTAGCCTTGGCTACTGTGTATAGACCTCCAGGGCCCTATGCTGATTTCTTAAAAGAGTTTGCAGACTTTCTCTCAGATCTGTTGGTCAACGTCGATAAAGCATTAATTGTTGGAGATTTTAACATACACGTAGATAACACAAATGATGCATTAGGGGCTGCATTTACAGATCTATTAAACTCCTTTGGGATCAAGCAAAACGTCACTGGTCCCACTCATCATCTTAATCACACATTTAATTATATCACATGGAACCAACCCAACCGATATAGATATTATACCGCAAAGTGATGATGTCACTGACCATTACATGGTCACTTGCATACTGCGTACTGCTGAAATCTGTCATGTTGCGCCACGTTATCGACCAGGCAGAACAATCATTCCAACCACTATAGATAGTAGGGGTGGCACGCTTCACAAAACCCACGGTTCGGTTCGTATCACGGTTTTAGGGTCACGGTTTTCGGTTCTGTACGGTTCTTGTTGTTGTTGTTTTTAATCGTTAACACTCCATAAATTTACTTCAGCATATGGTATATATAGCTTAATCATCCACAATTTAGGATACAGTATTAAAAATTGTTATATCAAGTTGTTTCCTAACTGGCTACCGAGTCCGACACATTGGCGTAACATTTTTCATGTTAATCATATCAATTTTGATCAGAACAATGCACTGTGGCTTTAATTCAGCTGACCTGATTAACACATTTCACCATGAAGTGTCACAATCACCATATGACATCCAGTGCTGTGAAAAAATTAAATACACGAAAACACAACACTGCCAGAAGTTTTTGCCCAAACTTCAAAGGCATGTTTAAATTATTAGAACTAGAAGCATATCTTAACTTTTAAATGTTACATGTATCATGTGAACTACTTATATACAACATATGCATGTTTGTATGAGACAGAGGGGAACACGGTCGCATTTGCAGCTGATATACCGGTATGTTGCCCATCATAAATCAAAGCACGAGACAGACAGGGGTCGGAGGAAAACACCGGAAAATGTGACAGAATGGACTATATTTGCAATCCACGAGCCGCGGTTCAGCTGCGCGACTCGCGAGACAAACACTGCCAGTGTGTGTGTGTGCGCCGCGCGTGCTCTCCGCACTGCATCTGCCCTGCTGTACGTTGCTGGCGCATCCTCCAACTCCGGGCAGCCTTCCTTAACTCTCCCACTTTCATTTCTACATGTGACGTGACCTGCAGCACTCCACTTTTACTTTACTGTATGTCCACACACACCTCTTATTTTGCGCGAAAAGGACACCCGCTGTCTGAGGTAACATACGGGCACGAGGATACATTGCGCATGCGCGAACCGTGCGACGCACACGCTCCGAACCGAGACGAGCGAACAGAACGGTTTTTTCCCATGTACCGTGCCACCCCTAATAGATAGATTCTCAAATAGCTTACCTGATCTGTCTCAGCTGCTCAGTGAACCCAAACAAACAGATGAACTAGAGGAAATGACTAGCAGTATGAGCACCATTTTATCTAGCACACTAGAAATTGTTGCACCAATTAGATTAAAAAAGGTTAGAGAGAAAACTAAAGCACCATGGTACAACAGTGCTACACATGTTATCAAGAGAGAAACTCGTAACTTAGAGCGTAAATGGAAACAAACTAATTTAGAGGTCTTTAGAATCGCGTGGAGAGATAGTATGTCACGTTATAAAAAGGCCCTAAAAGCAGCCAGGGCTGAGCATCTCCGCAAACTAATAGAAAATAATCAAAATAACCCAAGGTTTTTATTTAACACCGTGGCTAGACTAACAAATAAACAAGCATCGCCTGAGCAAAATATTCCGTTACAGTTTAGTAGTAATGATTTTATGAATTTCTTCACTGAGAAAATAGAAAACATCAGAAATAAAATTGTAAATGTACAATCTTTAATGATGTCTTATGATTCAACCGCAACTATCGCCCCTCAAGAACTACTACACCGCTTTACAACTATAGGACAGGAAGAGCTAAATAAACTTATCATTGCATCTAAACCAACAACATGTTTATTAGATCCAATACCCACTAAACTACTCAAAGAGTTGTTACCTGTAGTGGAAGAGCCTCTTCTCAATATTATTAACTCGTCTTTATCTTTAGGTCATGTTCCAAGAATATTCAAGCTGGCAGTCATAAAACCTCTCATTAAGAAGCCACAATTAGATCATAATAACCTAGCACATTACAGACCAATTTCAAATCTTCCATTTATGTCTAAAATACTAGAAAAAGTTGTGTCCGCTCAATTGTGCTCTTTCTTGCAAGAAAATTATATCTATGAAAAATTTCAATCAGGATTCAGGCCGCATCATAGCACAGAAACTGCACTCGTTAAAATCACAAATGATTTACTTCTAGCTTCTCACCAAGGCTGTATCTCAATACTAGTTCTACTCGATCTTAGTGCTGCGTTCGATACTATAGATCATAAAATACTCATAGATTGACTTCAAAATTATACTGGTGTTCAGGGACAGGCATTAAACTGGTTTAGATCGTACTTATCAGACCGCTACCATTTTGTCTGTCTAAATGGGGAAAAATCCAAGATGATGTCAGTAGACTATGGGGTGCCGCAAGGATCCATGTTAGGCCCTCTGCTATTCTCAATATATATGCTGCCACTTGGTAATATTATAAGAAAACATGGAATTAATTTCCACTGTTATGCTGATACACTCAATTATATATTTCATCACGACCGGATGAAAACGCTAAATTATCTAAACTGACAGCGTGTGTTGAAGATATTAAATACTGGATGACGTGTAATTTTCTGCTATTAAATTCAGATAAAACGGAGGTATTACTTATTGTTCAAAAAAACTGCCCACAAAACCTCTCACAATACAACTTTACCTTGGAAGGATGTCCTGTCACTTTATCCACTACAGTAAAAGATCTAGGTGTTATACTAGATCGCAACCTGACATTCGAAAATCATATTTCATATGTTACAAGAACGGCATTTTTCCACCTTAGAAACATTGCTAAGCTACGTAACATGCTATCTACGGTATTTCAGATGCAGAAAAGTTAGTTCATGCATTCATGACCTCGAGATTAGATTACTGTAATGCTTTATTAGCTGGTTGTCCTGCATCCTCAATAAACAAACTACAGTTAGTCCAAAACGCAGCTGCTAGAGTTCTTACTAGGTCAAGAAAATATGATCATATAACACCAATTTTATCATCTCTACACTGGTTACCTATTAAGTTCCGTATCAATTACAAAGTATTGCTACTGACCTATAAAGCCCTAAATGGTTTAGCTCCAGTGTATCTAACGGATCTTCTATCGCCCTACAACCCATCGCGCTCTTTAACGTCACTAAACTCTAGGCTTCTGGTCATTCCTAGGATATCTAAGTCCACTAAAGGAGGGAGGGCTTTTTCACATTTAGCTCCTAAACTCTGGAATAGTCTTCCTGATATTGTCCGAGGTTCAGACTCGCTGTCCCAGTTTAAAACTAGATTAAAGACGCATCTCTTTAGCCAAGCATTCACATTATAATTACCCTTTATACTACAGTTAAATCGGAACAAAAGCATTAATATAATATTCTGAACAGCAGCTACGCTAATTATTTCCCATCTGCTTTTCTGTTGTTATCTCGGGACACTAGTCCCGAGGTAAATAGTTCGTCAGCTCCAGTTTGTATCCAGCCTCTCATGAAGACTTCGGATGCCCCAACACCTGTGATGAGACGACTCCACGCCAATGAAGAGACGACTCAACGCCAGCGTTGTTATGGCCTAAATTAATACACGATTGATTAACTTTTTCGAACATTATTCTTTAACATTGTCTTTCTAACATTTTTACTGTTCATCTATGAAATGCACTTTCTGTAAAGCTGCTTTGAAACAATGTGTATTGTGAAAAGCGCTATACAAATACATTTGAATTGAACTGAATTGAATTTATAATAGTGCTTTGGTCCGTTTAATTAAATGCAAGGTTTTATGTCTGTAATCCTGGGGTGCGTTTCCCTTACAACAAGGGTGTAAAAATCAAGCATAGCGTTAGTTCTGGCAGGTCACGTTAGACAAGCTTGCATAATGATTTTTGTGATCAAATACAATGATATTTTTGTCATAATATTGGAAGAATAGAATTAGAAGGAAATGGTAAAATAGGCTATGCACGTTTTATTTTTCAAATGTTGTGTTAGTGACGCTGTCAGACAATTATTTACACTGCAAAAATAAGGCCTAATCGTTTCCATTAAAAATATATAATCATTCTAAAATACAACTGTTTACCTTATAAGGAAAACGGCATACATTTGATTTGTTTAAAGCAATTTAAAATACTATTTGGCCAGTGGAAAATATTGAGAATGACTCTCTGAAAACTTTCTCTAATATGCATTTTATAAAATTTTGATTGATTTATTCTAAAACAAAGCAAAGACGCTGAATGATTTTTAGCAATGTAATGTGACGTCATATAGTTTGCGTCTCATATTTTCCTAATGTCTTGTACCGTTAAACATGGTATCACATGGATGGGATTTTGCATGGAAATTACATACGGGTGATGTTATGCATAGTAAAACTAGGTGTTGTGAGCTCCATATATGGTTATTTCGGGGAGGAGACGGGGTGGAGATGCAACAAAAACCCTGACTGGGTTTTATGAAAATAATTTTGCGCAGGTTTTGGCATTTGCATGATTTTATAAATCTGAAAACCGGTGTGCATACGCAGAATCCAGCTTTTGTGCTTACATACACTACATTACGTAAAGTTTTATACACGAGGCCCCAGGTGTTTATAAAATATGTAGTTTATTTAGATAGATCGAACATCAGAGGGGTTTGACCTGTAATGTCTGTACAATGTAGTGATGCAGTTAGACAGATGTTTGGCCCCATCATACACCCTTGGCGATGCGACGCAAGTGTTTTTGCTCGTTTCAGCCTGACGCAGTTATCATTTTCACACCCGGCGCCACATTGTTTAAATGGCAAGTGCACTCACGGCCATCTGTTCGCTCATGGGTGTGGTGGTCTGAAAACGAGGTGTGTTCAGGTGCATTGTTGGCACGTTGCTCTTTTGAAGCAACTGAAAACAACTGCGCTATTGATCAACAAAAACCTGGTCTAAAGTCAAAAGCGCAGTATTTCTTGTGTTATTTAGAGGGCGGCAGGGCGCATTAGTAATATCTGCCTATAGGTGGGTGCACTTTGCTTATTACACACACACACACACACACACACACACACACACACACACACACACACACACACACACACAGGAGTGCAGCGGCACACAAACATTTTTAAATATTTAAAATAAAAGGATTCCTTTTAGTGCGTCAAGGCGGTCGATTATTTTTTTCATTTTGACGGATTAAAAATATTTTACGCAATTAACGCAGCGACCGTTTTTATATCCATTGCCCAGCGTTACATTATATGATCATGCTCTTATTCATGTAAATGCTTTTAAACAATCCAAGCGCAACAAGACAGACAGGACATTGACATACAGCATGTTCTCTTCTGTGTGGCTGCGTCTCGATCAGATCCCTAGGTCAGTAGTGGCCAGCCCTCCATACCAAGATGTTGGTACTCTTCATCTCCACCACACTGACTTTCCCAGAGTTGGAGGAGGCAATGACGTTCTTGAAATCTTCAAAATCCAGGACAGCACCTCCAGGCCGCTTCCTCATTTCTTTCTCCACCCCATGGTGGAAACTGTCTGCGCTCATGAAGGTGTGCCCCGGTTCGAAGTATTTTAAAGTTATATCCTCAAGTGGGGACATCGGGTCATTCACCACACAGACTAAGGATGTAAGAAGGCACCAGTTTTTGTTCTGAGCAGTGCAATTATCAACCCAATAAATTACATATTTTACACCCCACTCCTCATTAAGTGCTGTGACAAAAGCCTCCTCTGCCTTTCTTCCGGCAATGCCTTCGTGCCATATCACTGAAATGCTATTCTTCTTGGAAGATGACTTTTTCCCCACACTGGCGAAGGTTTCATGAAAGGCTGAGATGCGTTTGGTAAAGACTGCAGTCTTTACCCCAGGCATTCGGGGCAGCATGATGACTTTCTGGAGGTCAACACTGCGAATTGAGAGGTCAATAAGCTCTTCCCTTTCTGCATCCAACCTGTAGTGATGCCTTCCTCTCTCTGCTCTCCTCTTGTGCTCCTCACACTTTTGACAGGAATGACATTCCTGAATGCTGGTTTCATTCTGGTGCTCTGCTCTGATGTGGACATCTTGCCTCAAGCAATTTTCACACTCCTCTTCACCCAGCTTAGAGAAGCTAATGATCCTTTCCTTCACGGCCTTCCTATGTTTCATAGAAACATTTGAGAGCCTCTTTTTCCTTGTAATCTTTGAACATTAACTGAATGCTGACATCAATTGGCAGGTACCTCCTATGTGGGGCATGCTCACGTCTGTAATGGCTGGAAGTGGGATTCAATTATTCAATGTTCAAATATACCATGTCAATTTTATTGATGGGAGTGTGCCTTCCTCTGCGTTCTTGTGGTAGTGTTACACTTGAGGAGATTGGGATATCATCCAAAAAACGATAGACTGATAGTCACTGTCATTGGAAATATACAAAGTTGTTAAAAATTTAGTTTTACAGACTTCCTGTTGCTGGCCATGGTCATCATTCAGATGGTACTTGAGAGACCTGGTTTGTCTGCTAGGAACAGCTGAGGTGTGGCGCATGGTCAGGTACTGTGAAACCATGTGGAAAATAAAGCTCTTTTTCTCACTGTAGGACATGTTCCAATATGCTGTAAATATCTGTCTCCTTTGATCCTCAGTTATCCTTAGTAAGGCATATGCCTGTAAGTGCAATACTCCCACTGTTTAGTGCAATATCTTCTAAACTCAGGAGATATTTATATTTATTCATACTACTCACATACTGTAAATATGTTTATAATCTGTAAATGTTTATTCTGACTAAATGTAACTGTGACCTAATATTTTTTTAATGCTATTTTCATATTTGTATTCTTAGAATTTGTATTACTATGTTCTTGTTGTGTTGTATTGTATATGTGCACTGGAAGCTTCAGCACCAAGAAAAATTCGTTGTGTGCAAGCACACTTGGCAATAAAGCTCTTTCTGAATTTTTTTTTTCTTTATGCATTTCTTCCTACACATTGGACCACAAGGCTTCCCCATCTGTGGAATCTTACTTGGTCTTTGTTCACTAGCTTCAGACTGCTCTTGAAAAACAATATGGCTGCTATTGACATCTTTACTATCTTCATCATCACCCTCATCCTCCGGTACATAGGTAGAAGCTATGATCTAATAATATATTATTATTATTATTATCTAACTCCTCAGTGTAACTGCCTGTCTGAAAATCTGCATCCAGTGAGGCAAACAACTCCTCCAGATGTAGTTCTCATCCTCTCTTCTTCTGCTTCAGGATTTTTTGAAGTAGTTTCCTTACAATGTCCTGCAATAAATCATGAATGATGAATGTGATTGTATTACAATTAGTAGCCTTATCAAGTAACCTATTTAGTTTATTTATTTGAATATGTTAATTTTCATTTTTGGTTGAACTATCCCTTTAAAATGGCCATACATAATTTTCTAGAATTAGAGGTTAGCGAGTAAGTTAATTTACCGTATTTCCTCAAATAAAAGCCTGTAGTCAATTAAACGCCGGGCCTCTGATAGTGGCTGGGGGCGTGGCCAGCACGAACAAATAAAGGCCGGTCTCAAATTAAGGGCGGGGGAAAATTATTTCCTTTCATTTCATGTGCATTCAAGTTCAGCGTAATAATGTACAGTAGGGTTGTGCCGAAGGAGCGAAACCATCATGACCATCGCCTCCCGCTGGGAGTCTTGCGAGTGTGACACACACTAATCCTGGTCCCTTCTATACTTAACCTAAACACTTTGCAGGGATTGCTCTGTAAATTAAATAGAGAATATAACTGATGCATATCTGCCATTTTAAATACTGTAGTCTATGAGAGAAGTGACGTGTGTTAGTCAGTGAAAATACATCAGTCAGGTAGGCTACACAAATATTGATCTTGACAATCTCTTAGCCTCTTGTCTTTTTTACACATCTTACTCTGCATTTAACTTAAAATATTTTATTTTGTACAAGAAAACAGCATAGGCTTCAAAATAAATTATGTTATTGAAATATTGTAAAATGGTCATTTGAACAACACGAACGAACGTTTAAAAAACAAAATGCAAAATCAAAATTGAATAGCTCCATAACGGATTGAGAAAAGTGCGCGCATTAGTTGGGTTAGAAAAAACGAAATTATAGTTTTTTTTAAAGTAGAAAATAATATTTATGTAAAGAGATATATATTAAAATAAAAAGTGCTTAAAGGAACACAACTCTTCTTAAGTGGAAGGAAGCTTTTTTCCCTCACGTGGAATATAGAAAGCACATTAGTTGGGTTGAGTCTATAAAACACGAAAGAACAACAAATATATCACAAAAAAACTTTTCTTAAAGTGAATTTCGTTTTGTATAAATTGTATCTTAATTTTAATCTATGTTTTATCAACCAAATTGCCCCGATTTAATAAATAACAAGTAAATAGCCTATAACAGACTATTCATGCAGCGCGATCAACGGCTTAAATGAACAACTACTAGAAAAGGAAACAAAAAAGTCTTTAGTCAGGGGCAGCCCTTACTATTTATTTCAGATAGGCCTATATTTGATCCAGCAGGTCACAAAGGGAGTTCTGGGTTGAGCGGCGGTGCTGAGCGGAATGAACTTCAGAAATGAGCAGAATCTCCAGAAAGGCGCTTGATCTCCACTGGAGGAAATATTACCTCTTTCAACGCACACACCACAACAGTCACAATCTGACCTCATGTATGTTTTAAAATGAACAAAAATGAACAAAAATTTGCATTGCATTTGCAATCCTTTGAAACCACCCCACTTCCCGTGCCCCTGATGATATCTGTCCTCTGGAACACTATCTCTTTTCATTTAAAACGGTTTATTTAAAACAATTTTTTTCAAATAGATGGAATTCGAAATACAGGCCAGCCCCAAATAAAAGCCTGCTTCAAATAAAAGCCGGTGACTTTCTGCAGTTCAGGTAAATAAAGGCCCCGGCTTTTATTTGAGGAAATACGGTACGTATGCTTCTTCTCCCTTTAGCCTAACTTCTAAGCTATTCTCAAACATGTAAGTTTCCTGTTTATGCTATCTATACCCTAAAAGCTATAATTAATAATTAAAATATAATTATTATTTATTTTTAGCTAGCCTATCTGTGAAATCCAAAAATCCTGGCAAGACTGATTCTGACAACTGAAAAGCAGATCATTATTCTTGACCTAATATGACAGGACATAAATGAAACAGCCGACAGCCATTTCAAAACTTCCCATATTATAGGCTACACTTCCATAATATACTTACAGTGCTCTATTTTCACATACTAATTTTGTACTTAATATACAAAAAATTCTTCTTAAGTATTAGCCTACTTCTTAAGCTAATCTTAAGAACATCTATTTTGAGACATCATGAATATGAAATAAGATGTGCTTTTAACATAATATCTCTTTATTAAAAAAACTAAAACTAGTTACCATTTGGGTTCAAATGTACTACAAGTGGTACCTAGGCTAAGCACATTTTAATTCATTTTCATGGTGTCTCAAAATAGCACAGAGTACACTTAGATATTCTTAAGATTAGCTTAGTATATTAAGTAGCCTACAAAATCATTGCGTGAAAATAGAGCACTGTAAGTACATTATGGAAGTGTACTTTTTCACCTAGTGTGCTTATTGTCGGCCCGGCTGCGCTCATCCGGTTATCACCTGCTGACTGGTGCCGGTAACTTTTTGCGTAACTTTGCCTAACAAGATAACTTTACCAGACCCAGCTAACTTTTGAAGGAGTAACCCCTGTCAATACAATTGCATTAGCTGCCTGAAATGCAGAGATGTCTGAATCAACCAACACAATGTGATTAAATCAGATTATCAATACGTTGTCGGAGGATATTGCCTTCAATGCAAGTCAAAATTTGTTAGCGGCTGGCTAGTTAATGTTAACTGATTATAAAGCTGTCAGTTGCCTTACTATGAGTTATTATTTTGCTATCTTCCTTACCAGTCTTTGGATATTTGCATTTAAACGCGAGTTCTACCATCATTTGGCCGCGGAATTGTGCCATGGTTGGCTTGTTGTTTCTGTGTGTTACGATCGGGGCAAACCGCATACAATCCCCTTCGTGACAAGGCCACCAAGGCAGACCGCAGTATCTGCGGTGTCAAAAACGGGGAAACAAAGCTAGAATGCAGTAACATCACTTACTGCGGTTTGACTTGGATTTTGTAGTTACTGCAATTTTGACACACCCGTTTCTCTAAAACTGGACAAAATTGAACCAGCAAACTTTGTCACAAGACAGAACAGATGTCACAAAGCCCATTTCATGTCTTTGACCAAATGTGTAGTTACTGCGCTTTACCTTTGGACGGCAGTATAGTGTTAGGGTTGTAGCGGTACAGAAAACTGACGGTTCGGTACGTACCTCGGTTTCAAAGTCACGGTTCGGTACAGCAGTTTTACAAAATTGCTTTTTATTTATATTTATTAAACAGTGGTTTATTGAAAAAAAAAAAGAGTCTGTCCTTAAATTATAACTTAAAGTTTATTGAAGATATTGCTGTAAACTTTATAGGGAGCCCTTACTTGCACATTACTATTAAAGGTTAACAACAGAGACCAAACTATTGATATAAATTCTCATCAGTGTTATATCAGCTTAGGCTACTTAAATCTTAAAAGTTATATACTTTATAAATGCCATTTTTATTTTAACCTTATTAAATGTATGCACCATCTTTCATGTCAAATTCTTACATTTGATCAATACATTCAGTTATAATAAGACACTAGGCTAGACACTAGGGCTGTTACCAATCAAATTAAATAATTTACACTGAAAAATTACAACTACAACAAATAATGTTATGAGATTGATGTTTTAAACGTTTGAATATACAAATAAGAAAAAATGCAATATTTTAAACATGAAACTAAACCTCCAATAGGTGGCAGCAAGTGTCTTAATGAGTGAGTCATTGAGTTGTTCATTCAAACGATTCATTCAAAACACTGAATCATTCAGAAACAAAACACCGCGCTGAGTGTTGCTTTCCTTTGGAACCATTTTTGTCTGTGATATAGAACAAAAAAAAGTCTCTAAAATGTGTCTAAAATGTAAGTAACTTAATATTAACTAAGCTACTTGTTTATTGAACCCCAACATTCAATGTAACATTTGCAATCGTGATAATGTTCAGCAAAACAGCCCCCTTAGTCGACTCGTGTTATTACCAATATCATGTTATAAATAAAACAATTTTTACCCCAGTATGTTTCTTCTGTGAGTTTATAGTGCTGTTATGTTCCTCCACGAATGTCTCTCTCAGGCAGACTTTGCCAACATCCCCTATCCCTATACACTATCCCCTGTGTTCATTCAAGATTTCTTTTGTGCTGTAAAGCGGAGGTGATTGGTTCATCTGCCATTTGTTTGAACTGAGAATGATCTGTGATCTGTGAATGTCACACAACAGAGCGCCAAAAGAGATTGTGACAGCTCGAGAGACGTCTATGGTCTTTCACTCCAGTCTATGGGAAATTAGCCCATTTCCAATTATTATTGTGAAGTTAACAAATGCTTTCAACTTCACTGCCATTTTCAAAAAAACATCTAAAAGACACATCTTTTCCAGCAACACATGACCAATCAAGAATAGCACTTATCTTTCTATTATTTTCTGCTGGTTTATTTATTAAAAAAAAAAAAAAATTCTGTCCTGTGTTTTGTGCTAGATTAATAGAGACGTGTTACAGCACATGCATATTGTTGCCCTTGACTGTTGCTTCTATTGCTCTTCATTTGTAAGTCACTTTGGATAAAAGCGTATACTAAATGACTAAATGTATTGTACATGTTCTTTATTATTTTTCCTATTTTAATTTGTGACAGTTACGTGAAGTAAATATAGATAGAGACACATGAAGCAGAATGACAGAAGACTTGAAAGAATGAAACCAACCTGTTTGTTCCTCAGTATCTTCTTGTTTCACGCTGAATGTTTCTTCAATCTTTATGTCTTCACTCTCCTCTTTAATAAAAGCCATCTTTGTTTGTTCCTCAATATTTTCTTGTTTCAGACTGAATACTTCTTCAATCCTCAAGTTTTGACTCTCCTCTTTAATAAACTCCATCTTCTTAATAGGGTGTTGCGTAGAGCTCATCTGCTTCAAGAGTTTTTCCTGAGAGTTAAAACATATCGTCATGTGTAAGATGAGAATAATTAATAAAGTAAAATAAATCAACACTAAATCTCTGTCTCTCAATCAGCTCTAGTTCAGTATCAGTCACTGGTAAGAGAGTCAGAGTGAGTCGATGACTTAAATTATTAGACAAAGAAAGACTACACTACAAATGAATAAAGGAACACAGACTATACAGACCATTAATACTTAGGCTTTTGTGATTTACAGGGAGTGCAGAATTATTAGGCAAGTTGTATTTTTGAGGATTAATTTTACAACATTAATAATTAAACAACAACCATGTTGTCAATGAACACAAAAAACTCATTAATATCAAAGCTGAATATTTTGGAAGTGGTTTTTAGTTTGAGCTATTTTAGGGGGATATCTGTGTGTGCAGGTGACTATTACTGTGCATAATTATTAGGCAACTTAACAAAAAACAAATTTATACCCATTTCAATTATTTATTTTTACCAGTGAAACCAATATAACATCTCAACATTCACAAATATACATTTCTGACATTCAAAAACCAAACAAAAACAAATCAGTGACCAATATAGCCACCTTTCTTTGCAAGGACACTCAAAACCCTGCCATCCATGGATTCTGTCAGTGTTTTGATCTGTTCACCATCAACATTGCGTGCAGCAGCAACCACAGCCTCCCAGACACTGTTCAGAGAGGTGTACTGTTTTCCCTCCTTGTAAATCGCACATTTGATGATGGACCACAGGTTCTCAATGGGGTTCAGATCAGGTGAACAAGGAGGCCATATCATTAGATTTTCTTCTTTTATACCCTTTCTTGCCAGCCACGCTGTGGAGTACTTGGACGCGTGTGATGGAGCATTGTCCTGCATTTTTTCTTGAAGGATGCAGACTTCTTCCTGTACCACTGCTTGAAGAAGGTGTCTTCCAGAAACTGGCAGTAGGACTGGGAGTTGAGCTTGACTCCATCCTCAACCCGAAAAGGCCCCACAAGCTCATCTTTGATGATACCAGCCCAAACCAGTACTCCACCTCCACCTTGCTGGCGTCTGAGTCGGACTGGAGCTCTCTGCCCTTTACCAATCCAACCACGGGCCCATCCATCTGGCCCATCAAGACTCACTCTCATTTCATCAGTCCATAAAACCTTAGAAAAATCAGTCTTGAGATATTTCTTGGCCCAGTCTTGACGTTTCAGCTTGTGTGTCTTGTTCAGTGGTGGTCGACTTTCTGCCTTTCTTACCTTGGCCATGTCTCTGAGTATTGCACACCTTGTGCTTTTGGGCACTCCAGTGATGTTGCAGCTCTGAAATATGGCCAAACTGGTGGCAAGTGGCATCTTGGCAGCTGCACGCTTGACTTTTCTCAGTTCACGGGCAGTTATTTTGCGCCTTGGTTTTTCCACACGCTTCTTGCGACCCTGTTGACTATTTTGAATGAAACGCTTGATTGTTCGATGATCACGCTTCAGAAGCTTGGCTATTTTAAGACTGCTGCATCCCTCTGCAATATATCTCACTATTTTTGACTTTTCTGAGCCTGTCAAGTCCTTCTTTTGACCCATTTTGCCAAAGGAAAGGAAGTTGCCTAATAATTATGCACACCTGATATAGGGTGTTGATGTCATTAGACCACACCCCTTCTCATTACAGAGATGCACATCACCTAATATGCTTAATTGGTAGTAGGCTTTCCAGCCTATACAGCTTGGAGTAAGACAACATGCATAACGAGGATGATGTGGTCAAAATACTCATTTGCCTAATAATTCTGCACTCCCTGTACATTCAGTATATACTGATTTGTAGATGATATTAATAGACAACACTTTCATGAAAACATTAGAACTTGAGTTGTAAAGTTGTCATCATTTGTGTTATTGTTCATTCACTGGTGAACTGTAGGTGTTGTCCACGTGCTGTGATTCAAACGCTTAGAAACTGAATCATTTTGAGAAGTGTTTGATTTAATTGAATCTGAATTGGTTTCGAAAAGCTCAGTTTCTCTAGCATTACTTGTCAGTGACCAAACAGCGAGTTTATGATGAACTGCGTCACAATAATTTCAATTATTTCAATAGTTTCAATTACTCATGTGTGGATGCATAAAACTATGCTCATTCATAAAATTGTACAAATGGGTTGTATATTAGGGCTGTCAACGAATATTCTAAATTCGAATATATATTCGAATAGTTTTAAAAAAACTAATTTTGAAGGTGAAAATTAATATTCGAATAAAAAAAAATGTTGGAAAAAAAATCGCCCGCGATAGTAGAGGCGTGGCTGTCTGCTTTGCGAGTGGGCGCGCTGGTGCCTTACTGTGCGTTCACACCGCCGCCAGCGAGAGCGTCAAAGTGGCCGGAAGTCATTAATTTTCAATGGGAGACCGGCGGAGAGCTCTGGCGAGAGCGGCGCGTCTTGGACGATTTGGGCGAGGAGAGTTGAAATCAGGTCAACTTTATGGTAATGAGCTATGATGCGGTTCGGCGGCAACCAATGGGAATATAGAAGTGCTCCGCTTGAGAGGATTCCAGAGAACGCAGTGCTGTAAACTTTGGTTCCGACCACATTAGTTCCCCAGCAAAATAGAGGAGAGGTTGATCACTGCTGGTGTGGCTGGATTGATAAGAAGACGCGCATTATTTATACACCACACAAATGGCTTTTAATTGGTTTATTTCGTTAGCAAACATGTAACTATAATTGTTAAGTTCTTTCCATCGATCTGCTTTTTTTAAACTTTCACATTTAAATGATCTCATGAGGTTATATTCAGTGATACCCTACCTGTGGTCAGTCTGCACAAACGTCGATCAACATGATTGTTTGCTTTGCAGCCCCTTTAAATGCAGTTTTAAAAAAGACCAGGCATTCGATCTACGTCAGAGCGGCAGCGCATCCACGAATCTTTCTACAGCGTTGATGGCAGGGCGGCCAGAGCGAAGTTTGACGCTCTCGCCGGCGGCGGTGTGAACGCACAGTTAGGCTAGCGCGCCTGAAGCCTTGTTTATACTTTCGCCTGGCTCCACAGCGCGAGCCCCCGAAGCGACAGAGGGCGACTCGGAGAAATTGTTCTATAAACCATCAGGAAAAAGCGTTGAGAAGAAGTGGGCTAATTCACAGGTGACGATATTTATTTTAGTACACTTCACCGAAAACCACACCACAAAAGAATCGTGTAAAACAGATCAAAATAAACCTTGATATTACTTGTGACATGAGAACAAAATGTATGTAGAAATGTAACGTTCACTTATACAACTAAATTTATGATATCTTAAATGTTTCCTAATTTCACTAAACACTTTCGTGAGTTTTCACTTAGTTTTGTGAACTTTTCTTTATTAAACGAGCTTGTTTATGCTTTTTGTAGGCTCATTTTTGTAAATATAAGCAACTAATTTGTATGTGCAAACTGGACCACCCTTACTTTGAATTTCCTGCCACAAGCTCTTTGTCTGCAACACAAGAGGCCATAACGGAGAAATTAATTTCGTTCATTTGTAAGGACACGAGACCGATCAGTGTCGTGGATGGGGCAGGCTTCAGGGAGTTCTGTCAAGCAATGGAACCGAGGTACCATATCCCCAACATTACTAAAGTGTAGGCTACTGTACTGACTGAATAGATATTGCATGAATAAAGGATAAATGCACTGCTTCCACTGGCTTGATTCATGTTCGTTTCATGTCAAGGAAAAGTTCCATGTTTACCACAGCACAGCTCGCTCAGAGCGTTCAATATGCTATAAAACTTCAATTAATATTTGTTTCAATCACTGAAGCCTGCTATATTTGGGTCAAGAGTCGCGACCTTAAATTGCTTGCACAAAACTCTTGATCAGCACTCAAAATGTGTTTGTTTATTTAAACCGTTATGCGCAGTGACTGTGCGTTCACACCGCCGCCGGCGAGAGCGTCAAACTTCCCTCTGGCCGCCGCCATCGACGCTGTAGAAAGATCTGTGGACGCGCTGCCGCTCTGACGTAGATCGAATGCTTGGTCTTTTTTAAAACTGTATTTAAAGGGGCCGCAAAGCAAACAATCATGTTCGCATTTTTAAAATCGGCATTTGTGCAGACTGACCACAGTAGGGTGTACCCGTATAAGATAACATCATGAAATAATTTAAATGTGAAAGTTAACTTAATTATAGTTGCATGTTTGCTAATGAAATAAACAATTTAAAAGCCATTTGTGTGGTGTGGCTTTTGTGTTCTTGGAAGTGCTAGTGCTAGCGTGAAAATGTTGCATATAAAAAGGTGTTGCGCGGAATATATATATATATATATATTATAGGGAAACCCGCTACCGCAATGATCAACCTCTCCTCCATTTTGCTTGGGAACTAATGTGGTCGGAACCAAAGTTTTCAGCACTGCGTTCTCTGGAATCATCTCAAGCGGAGCACTACTACATTCCCATTGGTTGCTGCCGAACCGCATCATAGCTCATTACCATAAAGTTGACCTGATTCCAACTCTCCCCGACGCCCAAATCGTCCAAGACGCGCCGCGCCGCTCTCGCCGGAGCTCGCCGCCGGGCTCCCATTGAAAATGAATGACTTCCGGCCACTTTGACGCTCTCGCCGGCGGCGGTGTGAACGCACCATGAGGGTTAGAGAGAGTGAGGTCTGCGGTCTTGGCCATTAGTTGATTTACTTGTTTGTGTGTAGGTAATACGTTGTCAAATATGAACTTAAACAGACTACCTATACAAGTAGTTATGTCTCTTTGTATTCATTTGTCCTGTTATTGACGTAATGTGCGTCATTGACAAAATGCGCAACCAGATGTTAGAATATTCGTGTTTTTTTAGAGGAAATATTCTAACGTCATTTTTGAGGAATTTTGACAGCCCTATTGTATATAGACCTTCCACACAATAACCGGAAATACGTAATTGTTGCGGAAGCTGAGTTCCTGTCAAGTGTCAACACATCAGAAAAACATGCCCGGGCAACAGAAATGAACAATTAGGCCTATTTACATAATTTACATTTACATGCTATAAAGAACCAGCGTTACATGACGTCTTCCTTGACCAAGTTGATATCTTGTTTGTCCGGACTTTGGCTACAGTTCAAAATAGTTTAAACATCACGCAGTGTGCACAATTCTATTTTTTTAACAAAACATAATACTTTTTATAAAATTATATATTTTTAATTTTAAAGACAAACTATAATAATAATAATAATAATAATAATAATAATAATATGTTTTCAACATTTTTTAGAGGTGGCATAGCACTGAATATGAATAAATGACAAATATGAATAGACATGAAACAAAATATAATAAAAAATAATGTGGTTATATTCTTAAAACAAAATATATTCACAATATGGAGGCATTTTGCAAAAAGTTAATTTGCTTAATTTGATCATGTAACGTTAACAGTATGTAGTATAATATATATATATATATATATATATATATATATATATATATATATATATATACACACAATAAAGCGTAGCCTCAAAATATACTACAACATAGCCAGGGAATTAGGCACAGCAATATGAGGTAAGGGATGCTTTTAAACCCTTTAAGTTAGCTGTGGTAAAATATTGCCACGCTGTTACAGTGATTGAAGAAGGCAATGCCACACTCTACCATGAGGACACTCTAACATTACAGGAGATGGAATTTCTTACTGCGGGCGGCGTCGTCGCATAATTGTGGTCCAGTTTCAAAGCTTTCTTTGCTCTTTCCTTTATCTCGACTCCTCCAGACGTTAACGGTCCTTTAGTGTTGAAATCGTTCCAAGGAAAAAGGCTAGGGACAGTCTCTGGTTTCAAGCGACGAACGGTGATCCCTAAAACGTAGTCGTCTGATGCGAAGTGTCTGCTGCAGACATAAGTGCTCCCCTTTTTAATAGTAAAGTTTGGTCCTTCATCCCGCCGGATAGCCTGAATCCATTTCCGTCGAACTTCGCTATCTACAGGGAAGGAATGAAACGACAGATATGGCTGCTTTTGGGAATAACAAGAACAGCCCGGTACGCTACAATAACTCTTGCTCGTTGTTTGCGCCATTTGTTTATCTGTTACACTGACCAGTGAGGAAGAAGATTACCACGACGATTGCGTATTTCCGGTCACACAGACGCCGGAGCGCGGCGCAGTCTTATGACATCATGTGTAGCGTTATGATAATAAATTAGCGGCGTTAAACAAAGTCAATAAGCTGTTTTTACACGGTTTAAAATATATATATTGCCAATGTTAGCATTGCGGTGCTTTACAACAACTTATACACATCATATTGCGTCTCATCATTGACTGATTTTGTTGGAGAAAAAAACAAAAACAAAACAACTTACGTTGCACGGTACACGTTTTCGTCGTTTTTCGCTGACGGATCCGTTACCGTTATGTCTCGCGCCCGCGGACGGCGCACTGGAAGGTGCTGTGTGCACCGAAGGAACCGCACCATCTCTGAGTCTCACTTGATTCTTGCTTCGGCATCCCATGTTGAACTCCATCATATCGCCGGGATGATAATCCTCTGGTTTGAAGTGAAAGCCACACACCACCGCGTTTCTTGAAGCAGATGCAGAAGTGAAGTCCCGTCTCTTCACCTGCACAAAACGCACCCATGCACGGAATACAGCGCTGTCCTTTTTCTTCTTAGGAAACCTGTGGACTCGATGTCCTGACCGGCTGGAGTTTGTGCAACCGCCGCAAACACAATAATTTACCATGACGATGAGAAATTACTACAAAACAAAACCACACTGACTCACGACCGCTCCAACTGAATACAAAGCTACTCTGTCTGTCTGCACTGAGCCAACGCAGAGCCCGGTGTTGTGAAAAATTGTTCCAGTGGGTGGAGTATACATGAATATTCATGAGATTTCCCATGTTGTGGGCGTGGTCTTGAGACTACAAGCAAACGAATGGAACTGAAAATATTAGTGCACGCTCTCAAATTGCAACTCGTTTCATGGATTATTTCGAAACGACAATGACGTTTCAATGTTAAGCATTAACTGCAACAGTTCACATTAAAAAAAGTTAGTTTGTGTAATATGATAAATCATCTGAGTTGTTTTGCCTGATTGATTACAGGTATTCAGATAAATAGGTAAGGACTACTGATCTATAGTGGTAAGGACACAGAGCAAACATTGAGCGAATAACCTACGCTCCTCTTGGCGAATACAGTTGATTATTAATTATTTGTGCCCTAATAAAATGTTTAAAAGCCTGGTGTGAGTTATCCTGAATTTCTTGTTTATAGCCTGTGTTTCTGTTAACTACATAAACTACATACCTACTGAGGAAAATGTTTTATTAATCTTGTCATCATAATTAACATTACAATTTGTACTTGATTATATAATACAGTGTGTAAAGCTTTAAATCATTGTTCCGATGGATGGCCCAGTCTTGGACATAGGCCAGAGGTTACTATTTTTACATTGGGATAGGAAACAATTATAGGGTGTGCATGTCTTCATCACCAATTTCATAATGGCATAATTTTGCTTTTGTGATGCATATTGATCATCATATAAAGTTACTGTCTGTTTCAGACTGGATGTAAGAGCTGAAGTCACTAGTAGCTCTGGCAGTGTGTAATCTGGACATAAACGGGGGCTGTTTTCTCTCATTGAGTGCCAAGGCCCTGTTTTAATAATTATTTATTACAAAACTGTAATTATTATAAACAATCCAAATAAAAGACAACACGTTTTATTTGTTTACATGTGTACATCATGTCACCATTAACCAACATCAGAGAACTGAGAACATGAAAGTGTGTTGTTAAATTATTGAACTATTAACTTTATTAATCTCAAGAGGACTTCAAGTAAATATCTTAGGTCAACAGAGTTTGGCTGACAAAAAGTTTGGGAATCCCTGCCCTACAATGTTCAGAAAAGGTCAGAAATGGTATCATTGTATGTATACTTACTTGTAAAATGAGAAAAAAGACTTTTAAATCATGTTAAACATGATTAACACAATGTGATGGATCGTTAAATTAGAGATGATTACACACACCATATGGTCAAAGAACAGACATGATGTATGTTTTATTATATTTATGTGTGTGTGTGTGTGTGAGAGAGAGAGAGAGCTATTTATTAATATAATAATTATTATTATTATTATTAGTTCTTTATCTTAGATTCTCTAAACTGTATTTGACTGTTAACTAAATACATAGAGAGAAGAAAAACATGATGTACTCTTTTGAGGGTCCATTTTAAAAGGATTGGATGTTCAAAAATACAAATTCTGATGCCCTCATCTCGTTTCAAAGTTGTATGACTCATTCTTTTGTGGGGCATATTTGGAAAAAAAATGTCTGTGTATTTTTGTACATACAATAGAATTCAATGGACACCCATATATTGGTTCTACTGGTTCCCAATGGTCTTCAGAATATCTTCACGCAGTGAGTAAATGATGACAGAAATGTCATTTTTGGATGGGATATACCTTTAATCGATTAGTACTTAGAGACTAGTGATCCCCATATAGGTGTATCTGGAAAGATCTTGATGTTGCGTAGTTAAATTGTGACAGATTTAAAAATATGTGACAGATACAAGTAAATGAAAAAGCCTCACAAATGAAATAGCTAAAAAAAACTAAAGACATCAAAGAGTAAAAAACTATATAGTTTTAACTATTATAACTATTCATTGTTTTGAAAATGTGAACTGTTGCAGTTAATGCTTAACATTGAAACGTCATTGTCTTTTCGAAATAATCCATGAAACAGTTGCAATTTGCAGTTCCTGAAATATTTTCAGTTCCATTCATTTGTGCGTTGTCTCAAGACCACGCCCACAACAAGGGAAATATCATGAATATTCATGTTTACCCCACCCTCGGTCTCACTGTCGAAATAACCATGGCAACTGATAGCGTGGCAACCCAATATGGCGGCGCCTTCCCGAAATGCAACGCGGAGTGAAAACATTGTGATGTAACTCCTCATTCTCAATTAGGCCTACACATCGTTGCAGGCATTAAAATAGTTCAGTTTCGTTTTTAATGTCAAAGTAGTTATATTTTGTTTCGTTTCTTTATCAAGTTAATTTAGAAAAATGTTTAAAGCATTTTTTTGTTTGTTAAATGAAAGTTTTTTGTTTTTTAAAGTAACGACCAAGCGGCCAACAGTGAGTTAACAACACGTTTGATCCATTTATCCTCTTAAATCAACACTTGACTTGTCTTGCTTATAATAAAATCCATAGATATAAAACACTTCAAGCATTACAATGTTGGTTTACACGTTTAGCCTATACTATCACTTTTTTGAATCACTTTTAGTGCCATAAAGAAACTTTTTTTTTGTGTAAACATGTTCAAAAATAAATAAATAAAAAACAGGTTGGTTATCTTACCTTACTCCTCTCCACAAAATTAATATAAATCCGATCTTCAATTCTTGTGCTAGCCTATGCACATCAACGAAAGCAACAGATATGAGCTGCATTATATTCATCAGCTCATTTCACGATCAAAGTCCGCAATATCAGAACAAGTGACCTAAGCACTGTAAGAGCATTTAGTCTTATTCATTTTAATGAAGATGATTGTGTTTTTGAGCATCTAAGACGTTCGTTGGCTTGCTTTAGTTACTCATTTGCGTCTAGATTTCTAGGCTAACATTGAATGGGATGGCAAAAGAATGACTGGTTATGTAGACATTGAGACAAAAATAACAAATGAAGGCATACCAATGGCAACAGAGGTACTGGTACTGATGGTTGTCTGCATCCACGACCACTGGAAAGCTCCAGTGGCATATTTTTTAACACATGGAATGACTGGGTCAGAGAATGCTACTCTGGTGCGCCAATGCATCCATAAATTGTCAGATGTGGGAGTAAGGGTGGTAATCCTGACGTGTGATGGTCCATAAACACATTTTTCCATGCTCAAGGACCTTGGAGCACACTTGCAAATGACAAACCTGAACCCCAGTTTTCCAGATCCATCGCACAGTCACAGAGGGATACAAGTCATCTTGGATGTCTGCTGAAGGGTCAAGGGTCAAGCCAAACATCACTTGTCTCTTCATCAGACACATCCTTCAAGAATGATTTTATGTTCAATATTAAAATAAGAATCAATGATAATCAAGTTATAACTATTTTCTACATTGGATAAATCAGTTAATCTATAACCTCTCTATATTTTGGAGATTTTAGTATTATTTGCTGTGTGCTTTTGAATCCACATTTTTTTTAGGTGCCAGCTCTGATGTCTGTGTCAAGACGAGCTGACAGGCAAATGTCCTTGGTGTGTGCGTATCAACACCCCGGGAGAACCTCTCTCTGCATGTGTTGAGCTATATGTCTTCCTAAAGTGACCTTAGGGTCATGGGATGTCAGGTCTACGTGACTTCTTAGGGACCCAGAGAAACTGTACCTCTCTTATGTGCCTTTCTTATTAAAAGAATAATTTCACTTCAGTACTAAAACGTGATATCAGGATGTTTTGGAGAAGAAATTGTTGATAGTTAGTTAAGATGTTCTCAACCTTGAGCAAACTGTTACTCTTTGGAGCTTTTGTGTGTATGTGCGTTGCATGATCTTTGCAGAATCATTATTGGAGATGGACTTTTCTGCAGATGATACGAGACGTGGAGACGCCATTCTGTGACCTCCGAGGTCATTCTAGTCCAAATCTGGGGCTGGGTGCCAACTCATCTACGCATCTACGCATTTTTAGTGATATGTGCTCCTATCTGTTTACGTGTGGAAAGTTGCATACGTGAATGTTGTTAGAACCAATCAGAATCATTCCACATGACAGTAATGACGTGGTTGGACCTTGAAAACAGTATAACTGTTCAGAAATTGTATGTATGTTAGGCGGAGGTGGGGAGACTGTTAGAGGGAGCGCAGCCTACGAACTCCTTGAGAGACTTGAAGCTGGCTTCTGCTGATGAAACTGCAAACTATTCTTCAGTAAACTTTTCTTTAATTAATCTAACTCCTGACTCTTGGTCTTCATTTCTCACTACTGGTCCTGGGTCCTAAAGCTGTTACCCCAACAGTTTTTGGTGGAGGATGCGCGAGCAATCAGTCCTTGGTACACCTCTGGCAAACAAGTAGATAAGGTAGTATATTTTGATTATTAGACTTGTCTGACTGGAAGAGACTGGGTAAGGGGAACGGCAGAGCTTTATTTCGACGGGAATAAGGAATAATTATACCACGGGTTATGTTTCGGCTAGAGATCTTGAACATTACATGTTAAAGAGGTAAAAGCGTTTGAGAAACATAAAGGGGTATAAGAAGTCGCCCAGGTAACCATAAGGTGGTACCGTGGGTGCAAGCGAGTCCTGCCCAAACAGAGGAGAGAGCTCAAAGGGGGCTTTGGTGACCACACCACTCCTACAGGGGCAGGCACACTGGTAAGGGTAAACAGTGACCACCGCAAACCTTCTCCGTCTCTTCCAACTCAGACAGGGGGCCCCCGAATTTAGGAAAATAGACAGTTAGGGATTAAGTTATCAGTTAAACAAAATAAAAATAGATTCAGGGTTGTTTGCCAGGGATGCATCAGGAACGATCCCGAGGAAAATGTAAAGTATGACCCAAATTGGCATGGACCAGTATGAGTGACTTTTTCGTATAAGTGTACTTTGCAGTTTCATCACGCAGAAGCCACAGCTGTGTTGGTTAAAGATCGCCGCCTCCATCTCTGCTGGTATAATTTCAGGTGAGTATGAACTTTGACTAAAATAATGGCTAACAATTTGTGACATGATCAGTCCAGATAAAGATTTTGAGACAAAAGAGAGCAAATGCTGTAAGCAGCTCTGCTCTGAAGCCCTGACATCAAAGAAATTTGAAGGAATTATTAAGGAAATTTTTTAATTTCTAAATTGTTTGTGAGATAAATTGGCAGAAATCACTGGAAATTATGTAAGATTTGGTCTGTGTAGTCTGAGTAAAGGACTTGAAGTTGTTTTTGAAACAGAACAGGAAAAACAAAACAAAAAGGCCCAGAGATGTGTGAGCAGCGAGTCTTATCTGCCCCCTCCCCTCCAGCACTCTCTTCTCAGAGCAGCTGCAGATATAGTCACGGACACGGAGGGAGTTTAAACAGAGGGGCACAGATTGAAAAATAATGAAATAAGATGATACAAAGTGAGCAGAAAAGATATATAATTAGAGACATAGTGGGTTTAAATGATAACAATGTATAATACATTTTCCTGTTCCTCTGACTCTTGAAAAGTTCTGATAAAGTTTATTTGACTGGATGTTGGTAAAAACACTGCTCGTAAGACAATAATTGGTGTTAAAAGCTAAAAACCCTAGAAGCTGATGTTTTGGTTTCCAAAGATAAGCTCATGATGAGCTGTAATAAAACAATTCGCTTATCTGAATCTGGCCCACCATGTCATTTCTGGTGCTGTGGCTAAAATTGAAAGAGTAACTCAGACTCAGTTTGGATGTTTGAAGTTTAAATGGATTGTATGGGCAAAAGACAAATATGAAATTATGATCATTTGAAAACGTAATTTCTGGCAAACGATAGAGTTAAAGGGATAATGTCTGATGTTTATTGCAAAACAAATGTAATCTCTAGCCAAGTCTTATGCTGTTCTAGAGTGACAAGTTAAAAGTTTATGAAAATGCAGTACCAGTCCTGAATGCCTCAGAGTCTCTCTCTATTTTGGAAACCAGCTATCTGATATCTGAGACTGTGCCATAGATGATCGAAGATATTGCTGAATAAAAGCACAGGGCATCACTTGAGAATAATAAGACATGTTGTAGGAAAACATGGTGTGTAAAAACGTATAAGATGTTTTTACACACAGACTTTAAATGAGAATGAATTTAACATTAAAGTTAAAGTCTTAGAAGACTGTTGAAAAAGTTATCAGAGAGAGAGAGAGAGAGAGAGAGACTGCTTGTGGAAGCAGGGATGGTACAATTTGTTATCGCCCTGCGAAAGCTGAAACAAAACAAAGAAACGATATCAGAACCAAAACAATCCAGCTGACTTTTGTAGAGACAAATTAATAATGAGCAGACGTAAAAGCTGAATTTAAATAATAATTTGAGTGAACACTAAAAGTAAAATTTGTGAATGAGCAATTCATGTTTAATGTGTGTGTGGGTGTGACTGCACTTTATGTTTTGTATGTGTCTGTTCCTAGAACTGTTCTGTCCTGATTGGGTGTCATTAACCTCTGGAATGAGTGTTTGACCATTACAGTTGGGTTAAGGTAAACGACAACCTTTAGAGAAACTGATAATTTTGAAGAAATCTGGTGAAAAGATGATCCAGAACACGGGACGAGCTTTAAATGGATTCTTATCCAGCTCTGTCTGTTGTGACGACTTTTGTCATTTCTGATGTTGATTTGAATTACTCTCTGGATTAGTTAAAGTGGAATTGTAAAGTTAAAGATTGCCGTCCATCATGGGTTAAAATCCTTGTCTAAATTCAACTGAGGGCATAAATTTAAATCATGTCAATTGATTAAAAATGGTAAACGAAAATATTATAGACTTGATGGCAGAGACAAAGTGACAAATTGGCTGAAGTCACTATCTAAATTATCCAGAGACTCCCTCAAAATTCTGAAAGGCCGGAGGGCGACCAAAGAGATAACTTCTAAAAAGAAAAGTTTTATTTTTACTTTATTTTCATTTTTCATGATATTTTGATTTATACAGAACCACAATTAATGTTAAAGAAGCAAGTGACTTTAAGTCTTTCTGTGTGACTGGGATTGAGATAAGAGGAATATAATATTTTGGTTTCTGCAGAGCAGTAGAGATAAGAAACAATAAGGATCATATGGTGCATCTGCAGACCATATTTTTGATAGAGGAATAATGAGAAATAGCCCCAAAAGATAGATTTTTTGTGAAAAATTGATTTTCTGACAGAATTTAGGAACACTTGTAAAGTTAAATGGAGTCAATATAGATATGGCTGAACACATTATTTTAAAACGGCTTTAAAGAAATTGATGATGACTTATAGTCTTATAGTCCAAATTTAAAGTAATATGGGAGATTATGAAAATGTGTTCTTGGTAAAGTTATGACACTTTTGGGTGTAAGTGGCAAGATAAGGCTAGTGAGGATTTGATGAAGTATCACTGCCAAGTGACAAGAATTAAGAGGTTTAAGATTTTGGTCATTTGGAGCTTACACCTGAAGAGTTTTAATGGACAACACATTGAGAACAGAAATACAAGAAAATTTAAAGAAGGGTACTTTAAAGAAAACCCTGATGGATGATTTTGAATGTTTTACTAACAACAAGCTGATTGGGTGTAATAAGAATTGATAATTAAGTCATTTTGATGAAAAGGTTTTAACATTAACTTTTATTTTTATTTTTATGGATATGTTCATCAACGGTCATGTGGGCTATGATGGGTGAAAATGGGTCTGTTGGAAATAGTACATTTAACCAAAGGTTTCTTGAGTAAAAATTAGGAACAAGTTTATGTTTTAAGTGGAAAGAATGTTATGGATGATATGAATGTTTTCTTTTATTTTCTATTCTTTGAGAAAGACATGTATAATGTGTTGTGCAATTAAGGGGGTACATGCTATATGAGACTGAATGAAATTGAATGGATTATTCCATGGTTTATTTTTATTTATTTACCTTTTATTGTTGGTTTATCTTTTTTTTAATTTTTATTTATTTAATTTTTATGTCTATTTCAGGCCACTATTGAGTTTTATACCTGAAAAAGATTTGTTTTGAAAAAAAAAAAAAAAAAAAACCTTTTAATTACAATCCCTATCTTCGGGTGATATATCTTGGGTAATGATGAAAATGGGGGTTAAGTTAATATGTAAGGATGCATATGTGCTTGTTGGTGGGACATTGTAAATTAGGAAGAAGCCTAAATTGGTAGAAACGTGAAGGGTGGGTTCTAAAATTAAATTTATAATCAAAGACTTAATCAATATTTATCTTTCTATATTATTATCACGAATTTAATGAGCCTGTCCAGGTATGATTTTGTTTCTTCCTTTATATTTTCCTAAGTTTGTATTTGGTCTCTGAGTGGTGACTGAGGGTCCGTCCTAGACGTGTGTGATGTTTCACGAGAACACTTGTATCAGGAAAACTGTGTGATCAGGAGCTATAATTAACCTGTCTCCATGTTTTTACTAATTTGAAAGCAGACCGGATGGCTCTGGTGACTCTTGAATGCACTTTCCAAAAGGTTCCAGGAAAATATCGGATCCTGTTGCGATGACCAATGAGAATGAGGTGATTTCCCGATGAGGGGTAAGACCTTCTTGTGGCCAGCAGAGGGCAACCCACGCCAATGGGGGTCACCGCCATTGGGGCACCTCCAAGAAGGGGGGGTGTTTTTATGTGAGGTGTGTATGAGAGGTGAGGCAGATGTCTGTGAGGCCAGCAGCATCACTGTGGGAGGGGAAGCTGTGTTTCGTAGGGGCCAAGGTCAAGACTGGACACGGCAGCCCCTGCCCTAATATTGGCCCCTCTATACCGCTCACCAAATACCGCATAATTGAGAGCCAGGAAACACCTTAAAGATTGGCATTCGGGGGTCAGTTGAGATCATTCTGGTCACTTTAACCTTGCAAATTTCAGTAATGTGTTCAGATTTTGGAGGCATCACACACCTCTAACTTGATGGAAATGCAGCGCCAGTGAGTGCTCGTTTAGACCGGCTTCCAGAGATTAAATATGGATTTGTCTTTTATTTCATTTTGTTTTATTTTATTTTATTTTATTTCATTTCATTTTGTTTTATTTTATTTTATTTCATTTTGTTTTATTTTATTTTATATTTCCTTTTACTGAAACCCTAAAGAATTGTATGAATACTATTGTACTATATTGTCTGTTCCCCTCTCAATGAGAGAAAGCACGTTATCAGTATGTTGATCAGGAGTTTTGAGAAAAGAAGAACATTGGGGCCCTGTTTGTGAGTGGAAGGGGTAAAAGAGCCTCAAAACGGGGACTGGTCTTTTTAGTGGCCAGCTTGTCCGTGATGAGGCGAAGAGACAAGTGTATACCCGCCAGGGTTGCATGCGTCATGACTTGACCTTCCGTAGCGACCTCACTGGTAGACCAGACGTGGCGGTATGGGACCCCCACATATGGTCTAAAAGGGGGGAATGAAGGGTCAAGGGTCAAGCCAAACATCACTTGTCTCTTCATCAGACACATATCCTTCAAGAATGATTTTATGTTCAATATTAAAATAAGAATCAATGATAATCAAGTTATAACTATTTTCTACATTGGATAAATCAGTTAATCTATAACCTCTCTATATTTTGGAGATTTTAGTATTATTTGCTGTGTGCTTTTGAATCCACATTTTTTTTAGGTGCCAGCTCTGATGTCTGTGTCAAGACGAGCTGACAGGCAAATGTCCTTGGTGTGTGCGTATCAACACCCCGGGAGAACCTCTCTCTGCATGTGTTGAGCTATATGTCTTCCTAAAGTGACCTTAGGGTCATGGGATGTCAGGTCTACGTGACTTCTTAGGGACCCAGAGAAACTGTACCTCTCTTATGTGCCTTTCTTATTAAAAGAATAATTTCACTTCAGTACTAAAACGTGATATCAGGATGTTTTGGAGAAGAAATTGTTGATAGTTAGTTAAGATGTTCTCAACCTTGAGCAAACTGTTACTCTTTGGAGCTTTTGTGTGTATGTGCGTTGCATGATCTTTGCAGAATCATTATTGGAGATGGACTTTTCTGCAGATGATACGAGACGTGGAGACGCCATTCTGTGACCTCCGAGGTCATTCTAGTCCAAATCTGGGGCTGGGTGCCAACTCATCTACGCATCTACGCATTTTTAGTGATATGTGCTCCTATCTGTTTACGTGTGGAAAGTTGCATACGTGAATGTTGTTAGAACCAATCAGAATCATTCCACATGACAGTAATGACGTGGTTGGACCTTGAAAACAGTATAACTGTTCAGAAATTGTATGTATGTTAGGCGGAGGTGGGGAGACTGTTAGAGGGAGCGCAGCCTACGAACTCCTTGAGAGACTTGAAGCTGGCTTCTGCTGATGAAACTGCAAACTATTCTTCAGTAAACTTTTCTTTAATTAATCTAACTCCTGACTCTTGGTCTTCATTTCTCACTACTGGTCCTGGGTCCTAAAGCTGTTACCCCAACAGTTTAAGCTGTTACCCCAACACTGCCATTTGCTGAAGCTGGTACGCAACACCTTGGGGTCCTGTGGCATTATTATAGATCCCAGTGGAAAGAGCATAAAATGGGAATACATCAAGTCTTTGCACAGATTGCAAAAGGATGAAGGGCTACATCTAGGCAACAAACTTAGATCAGCTCATATAGACTGGCAAAGTCAAAAAACCAAGGTAAACACTGCTGCACAGAACCTAAGCGCCAGTGTGGCAGATGCCCTCTGGTTTTGCGAGCAACACCTGCAGATCCCCCAGTTTGTAAAATCCTGGAGACATTCGACCGGCTTTTTGATCAGATGAATTCCAGAAATCCCATCGCCAGGGGATTTAAAAGTCCCCTGAGGCCATTTAATGATGCCTTCTTAATGGAAGCTTACAACTACATCAGTGGATTGAAAGAGCCAGGCATTAATTGGACGCACGCCCCCTTGTTGAAACGAGCAAGAAAACTGCCTTCCTTGGCGGCAATCAAAAGTTTTAAACAATTATATGATATGTATGTGAGACCTCCAACTTCACAGTTACAATATCTGCTGACCTACAAATTTAGCCAGGACCACCATGAGCTGTTTTTTGCAGCCATTCGCTCCACTAATGGATGCAACAACAATCCCACAACAAGGCAGTTCAAATCAGCATTCAAAAGAATCGTAGTGAGATATGCCATCAAAGCCAGTGGCAATTGCTCTCCCCTGGACAGCACAGTGGTACTGGAAGCAACACCTTCTGATATGTTGCCATTTCGACGAAGTGACATGCAACCTGAAAAAGAGAACACAGAAACAAACTTCACCGCAAGCCTTCCCAGTCTGTCCATGTTCAAAGAGGCTGTGGTTGGTTACTAAGCTGGCTTCGTAGTTAGAACAGCTACGAAAAAGATTCATTGCCCTACCTGTTTATCAGGACTCAGTGTAGGGAGCTCTTCCCAAGATGAGCTTGGACACACTCTCATCAACATGAAGTCACGAGGTGGACTTATCAGACCATCAGACAGTGTCCTAAAAATCTGCAAAACAGCTGAGAGGTGTATTCAACAGCACATAACCACAGGACACATCTCAGAATTGAAACAATTAAACCTCTAATTTAAAACATTAACTATGTCTCTCTCTCTCTCTCTCTCTCTCTCTCTCTCTCTCTTTTAAATGTAGTTATCCATTTAAAAAAAAACAAAAAAAACCTGAATTATCTATTTTTAGATATTACTATATAAAGCATTGCGGTTTTACAGCCAAACTACTGTAATGTTAGGAAAAGTATCTGCATTGTCATGGTTTTTCTTTTTCTGACAGAGGTGATGCATTGCTAATCATGAGCACACATTGTACCGTCAACTGGCAGAAGCCAAAACTTTTTACAAGCAACATAATTGAAGTATTCTAATAATCAGATACCAATAGAAAAAAAAAAAAAATCACAATTTATTGCTATGATATAATAAATTGTTGCGTAATAATTAGTTCCCTCGTTTTAGTAAATCGTGGAAACGTTTAACTAATTCCTTCCCTCATTTTGATTTAACAAATGATTACAACGTGGCCACAATTGATTAAAACGTGATTAAGTATTAGTAAGTCTTGCAACCAATTTTTGGCCATGAAAAAATATTCACCAAAAAACAAAAACAAAAAAACACCAATGCACTGCACTATTTACTATTTAATTAGGATCATCGACATTATGCAACAACTGTTTTTCTTACCTGTAAAGACAGCTCTTCAGTGGAGGCCGCAGTGTTCTCATACAGCTTTTTATTCCTTTTGCAGAATTATTCTTATTTACAAATTGCCGTTTTAGCTAGTGGTTTAAGCTAACGTTTTGGGGTTACTAGCTATAACACTACACGGAAAGTCCCATAGTATACAGCGAAAACTTTGCACTGGGCAGATATTTTAAATGTGTATTTCATGTGCGCCACACGAGATAGTTTCTTCTTGAACAGCAAATCACAAACTAAAATAATTAATTACTGCCACCTGCTGTTACTCAAGACAGCCTGCTATTTTCGCTATCCAAGCTCCTCTACCCAGTATCAGAGCTGCTTTTAACAACAAGGAGGGGAAATTCCAACTTTAAACAAATAGCTTTTTAAATGTTTTAGGACCTTTACATTGTACGAATGTACAGGGAGACTTCAAATATAAAAACGCTGACTCGTTATGCAATGTTTTCTCAGTAAAATCATATAATGATTAGTAACATTATATTATTAGTAGGCAGTAACATCTCATCATCACTGACTCTCAACACTGGAGCCCCTCAAGGCTGTGTTCTCAGCCCACTCCTGTACTCCTTGTACACACATGACTGTGTGGCAACCCACAGCTCCAACACCATCATCAAGTTTGCTGACGATATGACGGTGGTAGGTCTTATCACCGACAATGATGAAACGGCCTACAGAGAGGAGGTGCACACTCTGACACGGTGGTGTCAGGAGCACAACCTCTCCCTCAACGTCAGCAAGACCAAGGAGCTGGTGGTCGACTTCAGGAGGAATGAGAGAGAACACCGCCCCATCACCATCGATGGAGCACCGGTGGAGAGAGTCAGCAGCTTCAAGTTCCTTGGTGTCCACATCACAGAGGAACTCTCATGGTCCGTCCACACCGAGGCCGTTGTGAAGAAGGCTCATCAGCGCCTTTTCTTCCTGCGACGGCTGAGGAGGTTTGGAATGAACCGCCACATCCTCACACGCTTTTACAGCAGCACTATAGAGAGCCTGCTGACTGGCTGCATCACCACCTGGTACGGCAACAGTACCGCCCGCAGCCGCAAAGCCCTGCAAAGGGTAGTGCGCACGGCCAGCTGCATCATCGGAGGTGAGCTTCCCTCCCTCCAGGACATTTATACCAGGCGGTGTGTGAAGAGAGCTCAGAGGATCATCAGAGACTCTAGCCACCCGAACCATGGGCTGCTCTCACTGCTGCCATCAGGCAGACGGTACCGCAGCATTAGAACACGCACCAGCCGACTCCAGAACAGCTTCTTCCCACAAGCAATCAGACTGCTTAACTCCTGATCCATCAGTATCATAACACACACTGGACAGAATATCACTCAGCACAACCCACTGTAGATACACACACATTATATACACATTTATGTATCATACAGCATCTATTGCATTTTGGACTTCAATTTGTGAACATATTGTATACTGTACATTGTATATTATTACTATAGCTTAATGTATACTGTTATTGTTTAGTGTATGTTTAGTGTATATTGTTTAAAGTATATGTATATTGTAAGTATGTGTATATTGTTTAAAGCTGTGAGAACTACACTCACATTGTGTAAATTATTTATTGTTTATTGTAGTGTATACTGTGCTGTGAGTAATTGTGTGCGCATCAGATGTGTAATCTGATGTTGCTTTAAATGTTGTACATGTCATGTCATGACTACTATGTTTGCTCAGACTGGACCTAAGAATTTCACCTACTGTTGCACTTGTGCATATGGTAGAGTGACAATAAAGTGATTTGATTTTGATTAGATTTGATAATGTCCTATTGTTTCAATAGAACGCATGAGCTGAGTAGGGAATTCCAATATGGCGGCGCGGCGGCTTCACTTTTAATGACGTCATGAGCAATCCAGTAATTTATATAGATCTGTACCCCTTCTAGCCACAACTCTTGTTCTCTTTTTTAGTGTATCTCTGTGCCAGAATTACAGTGCCACATACTGGCCTGGCATGTATACTACATCGTTTTGAATCAGTTTCGTGTATACACAGATTTCTTGAGACGAGGGAAAAAAATGATTGGATAGGGAAAGCTCTGGCTTCGTGTGGATGTGGCCTAAATTTGTGCCCTTATGTCTTGTAAAACATTTTAAATCCTGCATTAACTTTTGATATGGTATTTTTATACAACGTTATATATTTATTTTGTAAAAAAAATGTAACCTGCAATATGTTCTTAACCCCATATATTGTTAGGAAGCATGAGAACACATTACAAGGCATCTTATATTCACATTGTGTTCCTATTGGTCAGTGTTAGAGGAGCTCAGCTTAGACTGACAGTTAGCCTACCAGGTTAGTTCCCTAGCATAAGTTGCAAGAGTAACTGAGTTTGAACTATTTTAAGTTTTCTTTATGAAACAGAATCCATCAACACCAAAAAAAAGTCTGGCTTGTATTCTAATCTAAGTTTATTTTTTTACATTTATTTAACAATTAAAATTGCAAATTGTGGTCTGGACCAAACAAACCAAGTGAACCGAACTACACGTGTGAACACACCATTTCAAAAAGTTACTTTTTTCACTCGTTTACCACTGAATAAATATTATATCATAAAATATAATAACCTACATCAGTTTATATAAAATGTACATTAAAATAAATAAATTATATTATATATATATAATTTATTTATTTTTAATGTACATTTTATATAAACTGATGTTGGTTATTATATATGCATGTGTGTGTGTGTGTGTGTGTGTGTGTGTGTGTGTGTGTGTGTGTGTGTGTGTGTGTGTGTGTGTGTGTGTGTGTGTGTGTGTGTGTGTGTGTGTGTGTGTGTGTGTGTGTCTTTCAAAATCCAAAATTGAAATCTTTTAACATATCTTGAACCAACAGCTTTAAGTATGTATCAATAACACTTAATATACCAAACTTGCTATAGAACCAACAGGTTGACATGTGCAACAAAGTGGTTACATTCAGTAAAAAACTATATGAAAGAGCAATGAACATACACTGGCAGCCTCTAAATGTAACTTTTTTTTTATGAACCAATGGGCTGACAATGTTAAAGGTGTGCCTTAGTTAATATAATTTTTTTTGAAAGAAACTAATTCCACTGTCATAAACAAGTGAAATCTAATGTCAAACATCTGCACATTTGTTTACATTCTAACTCAACAGGAGATGTTTAAGAGATTGTAGTTTTGGTGGGAGTTTGTTTTGTCCTCTTTGAATAAAGTTCAAGGGGTTTTTCGTGGCTTTAGGGTAATCCAAATGTAAAGAATACGAAAGCCCAAACAAGAGGCAAATTGCCTGAGGTAGGTTCTGGATATCGTCCATAATGACACTTTGCTTAACTATGATGGCAGTGGACACTGGGTCAAGGTACAGATGTTTTGGAGAGAGTGGTACATCATTATCAATGACAGTCAGCACCCCAACAGATACTAATGCCAAGGCCTCATCAAAGTCAGATGTCTGTATAAAAGCAAACAAAAACACGCACAACCTTGAGGCGGATGGGCTACAACAGCAGAAGACCCCACCGGGTACCACTCATCTCCACTACAAATAGGAAAAAGAGGCTACAATTTGCACAAGCTCACCAAAATTGGACAGTTGAACACTGGAAAAATGTTTCCTGGTCTGGTGAGTCTCGATTTCTGTTGAGACATTCAGATGGTAGAGTCAGAATTTGGCTTAAACAGAATAAGATCATGGATCCGCCATGCCTTGTTACCACTGTCCAGGCTGGTGGTGGTGGTGGTGGTGTAATGGTGGGGGGGATGTTTTCTTGGCACACTTTAGGCCCCTTAGTGCCAATTGGGCATCGTTTAAATGCCATGGCCTACCTGAGCATTGTTTCTGACCATGTCCCTTTATGACCACCATGTACCCATCCTCTGATGGCTACTTCCAGCAGGATAATGCACCATGTCACAAAGCTCAAATCATTTCAAATTGGTTTCTTGAACATGACAATGAGTTCACTGTACTAAAATGGCCACCACAGTCACCAGATCTCAACCCAATAGAGCATCTCTTACCCCTTTTCCACCAAAGCAGAGCTAGAGCTAGATTGGAGCCAGAGCCTAGTTCCAAATCGGTTCTTTGTGTTTCCACACCCAAAGCCCCAGCTCCGAGCCAGGAAAAGTGGTTCTTAAGTAGCACCAAAACATAGCTGGGCTAGAACAGGGCTAGAAGTAAGAACCGATTACGTCAGGCGCTGGGGGCGGGGTCAACAAGACGAACACAAACTTGAGATCCGCCATTGTTGAAATAGCAGCTAATGGAGCTAACAGCTGCTGCTCGTTTGTAATCTCCGTCTATGCTAATTACGGCGAACTGCATGAATGCGTTGGATTCGCTGTGTTTTCGTTGTGTTTTGATGCCGATGTAGGATCGTAAAGCCATGTGAATCAATAGTAATGCAACGTTTGCAGTGTTGATGGAAGGCTTGTTGGCAGCAGTGCTGTGCAGAGACCGATCTCCGTATGATAACGAGTCCAGCGAGAGCATACGACTCCTTATGCTTTTGATTCACTCATGCGTTTTTTTAAATATTATACGTGGATCGGTCTGCGCAGCGCCGATACATCTCAAACAAGCCTGGTGTGTGTGTGTTTCCCGCTAGCGTTGCTGAGAAAGATGAGACGTATACAGTGACGTAAGACCTGGCTCTGTTGTGGCTCTCTAGCCTGTGGAAACGCAAACGGTTCTTAGCAGGCTCCTCAGTTGAACCAACTATGAACTGGGACTAGCTCTGGCTCCGATCTAGCTCTAGCACTGCCTTGGTGGAAAAGGGGTATTTGGGATGTGGTGGAACGGGAGCTTCATGCCCTGGATGTGCATCCCACAAATCTCCATGAACTGCAAGATGCTATCCTATCAATATGGGCCAACATTTCTAAAGAATGCTTTCAGCACCTTGTTGAATCAATGCCACGTAGAATTAAGGCAGTTCTGAAGGCGAAAGGGGGTCAAACACAGTATTAGTATGCTGTTCCTAATAATCCTTTAGGTGAGTGTATATCAAAAGTTGATTTCTCAATTAATCACTAACAAACTTTTCATAATGTCATAATGTCTTTATCCAGACTTTTCATAATGTCTTTATCCAGAGTGAATGCGCAGATGATTGTTGAAATTTTTCCTTTTTCTAAACCTCATCACACAGAGGAAAACATCAATTTCTTTTCAGAATGGGTTTGCAAATGCCGTTTCAAGTTTATGTGACATGCGAAACTCTTCTCACACTGAAGACACTTGTAAGGCTTCTCTCCAGTGTGAACTCTTATGTGAATCTTAAGGTTTCCTTTCCCCGTGAAGCTCTTTCCACACTGAGGGCAGGTGAACGGCTTCTCTCCCGTGTGAACTCTCATGTGATTATCAAGGTTTGCTTTCTTTACGAAACTCTTTCCACAGTCATGGCACATGAAAGGCTTCTCTCCGGTGTGAAGTTTTACATGATTCCTAAGGCGTTTTCTGTCTGTGAAACTCCTTCCACACTGATGACATATAAAACAGTTCTCTCCTGAGTGAACGCTCATGTGGTGATTAAGGGTTTCTTTATACCTGAAACTCTTTCCACACTGACATATGAACGGCTTCTCTCCAGTGTGAATTGTCATGTGAGTCTTAAAACCTACTTTTCGTGAGAAGCTCTTGCCACACTGTTCGCAGGTATAAGGACTCTCTCCAGTGTGACCTCTCAAGTGGATTTCAAGGTTGTTTTTCTGTATAAAACCTTTTCCACACTGAGGGCATATGAACGGCTTTTCTCCAGTGTGAATTCTCATGTGAGTTTTAAGAGTTGAATTTAGTGAGAAACTCTTCCCACACTGTTTGCAGGTATAAGGCTTTTCTCCAGTATGAATTCTCATGTGGGCATCAAGGTTGTTTTTCTGTGTAAAACTTTTTCCACACTGAGGGCACATGAACGGCTTTTCTCCAGTGTGAATTCTCATGTGAGTTTTAAGCTCTTTTTTCTGTTTAAAACTCTTTCCACACTGAGAACATATGAACGGTCTCTCTCCAGTGCAAACTCTCATATGGACTTCAAGGTTTCCATTTTCTGTTTTAGGAGTCTGTGAGTAACTAAAGGATTTTTCTTCAGCCATGAAATCATGACATTTCTCCTCCATTTCATTCAGTTCTTGACTCTCCTCTTTCAGTACCATCAGGTCTAGAGTGAAAAGAAACAAAAACAAGTTAGCCCCAGTTTAATTGCAAAAAGACATGAAAACATTTAGACATGTACAGCTTTAAATCAACATGCTAGATTCTATACCCACTAAACCAGGGGTTCTCAACCCTGGTTCTCGAGGTCCACTGTCCTACAAAGTTTAGCTCCAACCTTGATCAAACTCACCTGCCTGTAGCTTTTTAATAATCCTGAAGAGCTTAATTAGCTGTTTCAGGTGTGTTTGATTAGGGTTGGAGCTAAACTCTGCAGGAATGTGGGCCTCGAGGACCAGGGTTTAGAACCCCTGCACTAAACAACCGATAAAGGAGTAAACTCAGACCCTTTTGTCAATATTGTTTATTCTAAGCTTTCCGCGGGTCCAAAAACACATCTCGCAGTAGCAGGCCGTTTTACTTTTGCTGCGGGTGGGAGGTCAAAAATATACCACAGGTGCTGGGATTTAACAAGAATAATGAAGACAACAAATGTTTAGAAAAGATTAAAGTGGGTTTTTTCGATACAAAAACAAAACAAGGCAAGTCTGATTTTGGGACAAATTTCCCAGTTGTTACTGAAAAAAATTGGACTTCTAGGTTGAGACGACTTCTCCTGGATCCGTTCTCCTGGATCAAAGAAAGCTTTCATTTAAAGAAAACCAAGTCTAACAGGGAAGACCACAGGTTAATATAACATTTATTATAATGGGTTTATGTAAAGATTGTTTGAAGTTCACTTAAATTAAAAGTAGTTTTTTTAAAGCCTAATAAATGTTGAAATTGGTAGCTTTCAGTTATGCTGTAATGTATCGTCATTAAGGTTTCACAGAGACATTAGTGTCAGTGATACTGGATACTTCATTCATAAAAACATGCCATTACAACACATATTTAAAATATGCTGTCTTTAAATTGTTTCTATATTAATTTGGAGAGTAACTGAAATTATTACAATATCAAAATATTAAAAACTTGCGATTAATTACAGAAAACATTGTGATTAATTAGTTAAAAATGCCACGTCAATATTGAAAATATTTGCATCTTAAACCATGAGGGCAGGCCAGTGGATATCATATCGCAATGTGCAAACTTTGCATGAGAGTTATGCCGGTGAAGAAGTCTCAAACGCCAGTCAATTATTCACTACACAAAGTGAAAGTAAAAAACTAACCGAGTTTATCTGACGCTGCATTAAGGGCGCATATTCTACTAGTGTAACGATTAGTCCAATGAAGGCAAGTTTGCTGAACCCAAGTGCAGTTTAATCCCAAAATACAAAACATAAAACAAAGACTTTGCTTGGCAAAACAATCAACAAAAGACTTGACTTGGCTTTACTTGACTTGACTTAAACTAGAACAGATACACAGATTCACCACCAACGGGTTACAACATCAATACTAGACAATGAAAATGACAAACATGAGGGCCTTAAATACACAAGGACTAATGACTGGACAAGGGACACCTGTGAACACTGATTAACCAATGAACCAATGACATGACACAACACATGAGGGCATGGGAATCACATTAGAAGACCAGGAAGTGCATGGCAGTGAACAAAGCAAACAAGACAGTGAACTTGATAACCTAAAAACATGAACATGAAACAACACCAAAACACCTTGTGACAATTAGAGTCGATGAGAGATTAATCAAATGTATTTTTTATATTAAATTTGTGGTCTATTGTGGGAAAGAAAAAATATATTTTTGTGTATCAAGAAGTACTTTGTTTTAAACAAGTTGTTTTTGAAATGAGGAGTGGCTCTAACTAATCCTCGCAACACGTCGGTTATGTGTTGATGCGCTGTGAAATTTTGTGAAATATTAATTTTAATAAAAGTAGCCTAATCATAATAATAATTTAATATGCTTCCGTGCCTGTCCGCTGCTCATCTGTGAAGGGCTAAACGGCTTCCACAGACATCAAAGCGATTAATGTTTTATCAAAAATCCACATGAATGGCTCATTCAATGTTCAGCATCTTACTGCAATGTCCGAGAGAGAGTCTCTCGATCCTGTCTCATGGTGCTTCACGCACTGCGGCTGCATCCTCTGGTTTCACAGGATTGCAAATGCAAAGCACATTTTTGTTAATTTACATTTATTCATTTTTAGCATATAGTAATTTATTTGTAATAAACACTTTAAGTGGCCCATTAAAAAGTATTATTTATATGTTGAATTATGTTTTTAAAACATACATGAGGTCATATTGTGACCGTAATGGTGTGCGTAGAAAGAGCGGTAATATTTCCTCCAGAGTGAGAGTGCCTTAATGGAGATTCCGTTGATTTCTGAAGCTCATTCCGCTCGACGCCGCGCCCTCAACCAAGAATACCCTTTGTGACATGCTGGTTCGAATAGGCCTATCTGAAATTTGTAGCTAGGGCTGCCCAATCTAAAGTTTTTTTTCTAGTAGTTGTTCATTTAAGCCGTTGTCCACGTGGCGCCGGTGCCTCCATGTCATTGTCTGCTATATTTGCTTATTATTTATTAAATCCAGGCAATAGGTTGATAAAATATTGATTAAAATTAAGATACAATTTATACAAAACGAAATTCACTTTAAAAGAAAGGCTTTCAACAAACGAAGTGGTCAAAATCATTTCTGACCCCCATGTCTTCGGACATATTTCGCATCTTATGTGTCCTGTTCACTTTTCATAATCAATGTAAATGAAATAAAAAAATAACATTGTAATATTTAAACATATGAAACTAAATATGCATTTTAATGGCTACAACAAGTATAGTAGGCTACGCTACAGTACAGTTCAGTACAGAGTCTGAAGCTTAGTTTATAACGCATCCACATGAGTGGAAAAAATGAGGCGCACAGAAAACTTATTGAAAACATAATACTCGTGAACACTCGCATCTCAGCAGGCAATCACGTGACAGGTTGGTGGACAGAAAAGTAGGTGACATGGATGACACTCGTCTCATCGTGGAGGTGGAAAAACACAAAATTCTTTATGACCCACAGAATATGTTGTACAAAGATTTGATTGCCAAGGAAAGGGCATGGGAAGCAATTTCCTCGGCTGTTGGTGTCCATGGTAAGTTTTTAAATGTTTGTTTCTGCGTAAAGTGCCATGTTTACATAGGTAGCCTATAACGTGCTTTAGTAATTATTAATCTGTTTAAACGTAATTAATATCATATTTAGTTATTTTTATTGTTTTTAAACTAAAATACAAAGATATTACAGTACTAATATGTTCTATCTAAACTTGAAAACTGTACTGTGCTGCCATTGTTATCTTTTTTGTTGGTCATCACCTTCCACCTTCATGTTATACGAATGTAGGTGTATAGGAATACATGTAAGTTTACACATTAAGTATTACTTACATCTTTATAATTATTGCATTTAATGTATGAAGGGCAAGAACAGGAAATGTTTATGGAAAGTCTGAATATATAAATGCACATCTAAACATGTAATTGTAGCTACATTACATACCTTAATATATAGTTCTATTTTTGAATATACAGAAGTTAAACAGTGTAATTATAAGTTTATCATTTTGACTATATAATTATAAATCACAATGTATAACCTTTTGCCGCTTCAGCCAGCCTTTTATACAGTAGGGTGTTGGTAAGTGACATGTACTAACAATAATTCATATATTACAATATCTGCATTGATACATACTCTTTAAAAAAATAAAGGTTCTTTGGCAGGGTGTATGGATGCATGAAGAACCTTTATTATCCAAAGAACCTTTCCATTGCACAAAAGGTTATTTGTAGTGCAGAAAGGTTATTTAGACTATAAAACATTTAGTAAAAATGGTTCTTTAAAAAACCTTTCACAAAACAATTCTCCAGGAAGCTAAAAATGGTTCTTCTATGGCATCACCATTAAAAACCCCTTTTTGGTTCTTCCTGGCACCTTCATTTTTAAGGGTGCATACATGATGTATAAGCTTAATGTTTTCTTTACAAATACAAACTGCAAAAACAGCTGTTTATTGACATGCCTGATAATATAAATATATTTATAATGATATCTAGACCATTAGCTATTACTCATAACTATATATTCAGATTTGGTATTCAGATATTCAGACTTACTAATATATGATTTACAGTTATATATTCTGAGTTGCGTTTATGTATTCATACTTTATAGAATTATTTCCTTTTTGGCCCTTCATAGTAATATTATAATATTGTATATTTAATTTTGTATATATAATATATATATATATATATATTTATTTATTTATTTAGTGTTATGAAATGGCAAACATGGGTGTTCCTACATTACAAATTAAATGAGACAAGAAATGGTTAAATTCTATTTATTTATTTGTTTATTTTCTAACATTTACTACAGGTTTTTAATAACAAAAAAATTAAACTATTTACAATTTAAAATGTTCTGTATATTCAACACAGTTGTATTTTCTGGTCCTTGGAGAAGGTTAATACAGATCTTAGATCATCTTTTCTTGCCAGGACACTGTGCCTTCTGGGGAGTTGAAAAATGTGCAAAGCCTCTCGCGTACGTCATAGGCTTCCCTGCATCCCCTGTTGCCACCCATATTTCTCACACATGGTAGCACTTCCCCTCTTTCTTCTGACTCCTCCAGCCACCTTTGGTTCTCGGAAGGATTCATGAGGTAGTTGTGGAGGATGCAGGCTGTAGTGACCACAGTATCAGCATTTGACGGCTTCACGTTCATCTTTGTGTGGAGGACTCTCCATCTGGATGACAGAATGCCAAAGGCACACTCAATCACCATCCGCGCCCGAGACAATCTGTAATTAAATATTCTGCGCCATTGTGGAATTTGTTTGCCAGGAAATGGCCTCATCAGATATGTCTTTAGGGGAAATGCAGCATCTCCCACCATGGTGTATGGCATCGGACCTTGTGCCCCGGACCCTGGCAAAGGGCAGTCTGCGGGCACAGACAACTTTTTGGCCTCCATTGCTCTACCAAGTGCTGAACCACTATATACTCCTCCATCGCTTATTCTACCAAAGTCACCCACTTGTAGAAAGGTGAATCGGTAGTCAGCATCAGCCAGCGCTAAGAGAACAATAGAAAATGTACCCTTGTAATTAAAATACAAGCTCCCGGAATTTGCTGGTGCCACTAAGGTGACATGTTTTCCATCAATTGCACCTATGCAATTGGGAAAATTAAATTTTTCCCAAAATTTGTTGGATATATTTCTCCACATTTCCTCAGTTGGTTTTGGGAACTGGGACGCCATCATTTGCCTCTCTATTGCTCCACATGTCATGTGGACAGATTCAGCCACGGTATTTATCCCAAGCCTATATTGGAATGCTAGGCTGCTGAAACTCTCCCCTGTGCCAAGGAATCTGTGAACAAAAGAAATAACAAAATTAACATATAAATGCATTTTTTTTTTCAGTGAATGAATGCAAGCGGAGATGGAGACTACTTAGAGATGCCTTTGTAAGGAGTAAAAAGCAAAAGAAAATGTCGAGTGGTTCTGCAGGGGGCATTGTCAAGGAGTGGAAATATGAACAAGTGATGTCTTTCCTGTTGCCACATATGCAGCTCAGAAGGTTAGTATGTTGGTAATGTTGACATAACTCACAAATTAATTATGGGAAACAATAATTGTTTAAAGAATTTTGTATTACTATTTTTGGAATATTGTTATACCGTATGTTTTCAAAATGCATAACTTTTTTTGATTATAATTAAAGGACATTGTAAATGTACATTAATAACACTGGTTATTATTTCAGTTCAAAAACCACTTTGCAGCTGGAGGATGAACCAGTGGATATGAGAATGGATGAGGAGGATGTAGATCCAGAAATATGCCAGCTAAGCAGACCATACAGTCCCCTTACAGTAATACAAAGGCCTGCAACACCTATGCTAAGTCAAATATCTTCAACCCCCACACCACCCCCGGGAACCTCTACTCCTCCATTATCAACACAAATAGCTGACACCCCCACCCAACATCCCAGAGTGCAGGCAATAATGAATGAATGTCAATGAGACAAAAAAGGAGAAGAGTTGTATCACCAAGTCCAACTGAACAACAGCTTCTGGATATCATCACTCAGCCAACAACTACAGCTCCACCTCATGTACCAAGACAGGAGGATGGGATGTACTATTTTGCCCTCAGTTTAGTGCCTAAACTAAACAGCCTTCATCCAAGGAACCAAACTAGGGCACAAATCCATATCCTCAACTACCTCGCAAATTTGGAGGTAGAGGACGAAAATTTACGACATCAAGCCACACAAGCCGGCCCTGTGTTCCCACTCACTCAACCCCCACAAACAACCGGATTTCAGCCAATCCACCCCATCCTGACATGAAGTCCAGACCCATCACACCCACCATCTGACACCTCCCCCAACTACATCCTACCATCATCATGGATCAGAACAGGACTCCTCTCCTGTTTATCATCAGTTACCCTAGTTATATAAAGTTCTTAGTTGATCACTACACTTGTTGTTTATTGAAAATTATTAATAGGTTTGCAATATTTTAATATTTGTTCATTTAAATTATACCAATAGGTTATTTCACTAATGTTCTTTTAAAGGTCCAAGGTTTTTGTATTATTTTTATTAATATGCACAAAATTTTAAAATATATGCATGACTGAGTTGACAATGTTTAGATATATGTATTTTATATATATATTATATATATATATATATATATATATATATATATATATATATATATATATATATATATATTAGTACACTTGTTGAAAAATTCACTTTTGTTCATTTTCTAAACATGACTACTTCATTAATAAAAAAAATTCTAAACATATAACAATCTATTTTATTTATTTATACATGTAATTAATATGTCCTTACCTCAGTGTAACAGCAAGCCTCTGCTTGGCTTCGATGGACACACGAAAAGTTGTGGTTTGCCTTGTGATGTCTGCTCCAACCAGTGAAAGAACATCATCCATCTGTTCAGCACTCATCCGAAAGTACTTAAGGTGCCGGTCACTGTCAAGACGAAGTTCTGAGACAAGATGGTAATAAGCACCAAACTGTCTCCTGCGCTGGTTGACTGAGTGAACCCATATGCGCCTCGTTCTTCTCCGTGACCTTCTTAGCAACAGATACAGCACGATAGCTTTTCTTCTGTCAACAACTCTAACTACGGGAAAACAAAGAATAAACAATGATTAAGATCACTTTTCAAACGTTCCAATGTAATACAACAATGTCAAAGGTAAAGTTTGAATTTAAAATCTGAATTACTTACCCATTTTTGAAGTCGTGGCATACAGAAATCGCGGATCAGTAGCGCACTGCAAACGTGTGATGTGTGAAAGCACAATGGCGCGTCATGCTTCCGCACCCCATACGCACTGCAATACGCAGTGTTGGGCACGTTACTTTAAAAAAGTAATTAGTTATAGTTACTAGTTACTTCTTACAAATAGTAACTGAGTTAGTAACTGAGTTACATCATTATAAAAGTAACTAATTACCAGGGAAAGTAATTACTGCGTTACTTTTTTTTGTCAAAAGTTCAAATATGTCAAATAACTTGGATGCCCCCAATTTAAATATGTTAAATGAATGAATTAGACACTAAACATTGAACATTAATGTACACTATTGTAATGTTGCTGTGGGACAATGCGAGAGACACCTATCAAATTCAATATATTGTAAATATTATCAGTAGACCTACTATAGTGTAAATATTGTGTAAATATTATCAGTACTACTCCTTTGGTAGTGGAGCTCACGTTATCGCCTGGGTTTTTAGCCGCTCATTTTGTGGCTGTGATGATGTGAGGCTTCATTAGATTAGAATTACTGGCCACAGACGTGGAGAGACTCTTTCTTCCTGGGCATAAGTTGCACGTCACATAAACATTCTTACCTTTCACCTCAACGAGGGAAGAGTAGCGCTTATACTTCCAGTTTGCGACTTTCCATCGCTGACTGTGCATATGCGTGTGCGACTGTGCGTCATAGGTGTGTGTGTGTGTGTGTGTGTGTGGACTCAACCTATCAACCTCAACCTTGTCTCCCACCCACCAATCATCATCAGTTATGTGTACCACGCGCGCGCACACACACACACACACATACACGCACGTTGCAGGTCCGACTGACAGAGAGCCTGTTCGGATGAAAACCGCTTCAGTGAGCTCAATTATAGTAACGCCGCATTTTTTTTCTCAGTAACGCTAACGGCGTTGCAACATTGGGAAAAGTAATTAATTAGATTACTCCGTTACTGAAAAATTAACGCCGTTAGTAACGCCGTTATACTTAAACGCCGTTACTCCCAACACTGGCAATACGCACCGCATACGCACCGCACACGGAGTATGTGTGAAACGGGCGTAACACTACACCCCTGCTGCACACTAGATGAATTGCAGCAGGTGAGCAGGTAACTGTAGAACGTTGTTTATTAAAACTTGTTAGAAGGCCACTTGTTATCAGTTCTGAAGGAAGGTCAGGTTGCTGTTGCTGCTTGTCTGCCATTCTTGCTCTGTCTGCACAGTGTAAGTGAACGCGCTGATGATCTATAATGTCTGCGTGAACTGGATGCGCAGTGATATGCAAACACACATTGACCGACAGGGAACACGTGCTATACATTATTCAACTAAATATCCAAATAAATCTAATTATTAAACTAAATTAACCATATCAACTAAATTACTGATCTAATTACTAATCTAAAGCCCACATTGTCACTGTATGTCACTGATAATTGAAATGAACTGATGACATCACCGTTTTCTCCAGAACGGCTATACGGCAGAATAAAATTCTGTTGCATTATTTTCCTGTTTAACACTGAAGCTGCTTTGAAACAATCTGCATTGTTAAAAGCGCTATATAAATAAAGTTGACTTGACGTGACTATAAGATTGTTCGGTCCGAACGCAAGGACTGAATTAACTTTTTATGGTCCTACGCTTTCCACAGACGATATATATTTATAAAAATACATTTAGACCGCGTAACATAGTGATTACTATCAGGATATGAGGAGACTTTCAACCAGCATAACAAAAAATGTTTCTGTAGAAAATCACCTACAGCACCTTTAAAGGGGTCATAGAATGACATTTTTGTACAAGTTAATATGATTCTTTAGTGTCTAAATGAAAAGTTTGTAATATACTTTCATTAAAAATTCTCATTAGTATTGTAAGAAAACACTCATTTTACCAGGTCAAAACCAGCTCAGTTTTCAGCAAGTCATTTCAGTGCATGTGACTTTAAATGATAATGAGCTTTGCTCACCCCGCCCCCTCTGCTCTGTGGGGCGTTCGGTTCGACCCGACACAACACCACAACACACGTGGAGTGTTGCCTTGACAACATTTGAGGGTATATTTTCGAGAAATAATGGCAACGGGAGTCTCTGAGGAAACATCTGAGCAACCGTATCATTTTGAACCGGAGTCGGACTAGGAACAAGATGACGAACCCATCGAAGTTCGAACAGGACGTTTCTGAATGGTTGGTTAACGTCATGTCACTTTGATCTATCTTTGTACTGGCAGAGTAGTGTAGTTGCTATGTGTTTACTGATGTGTTAGTTCATTGACAGATTGATGTTATGTTATAAGATTTTTTTTTTACATTACTTAATCAGTAACAGACACCGTTATAAACCATGTACAAAAGTAAGCTTAGTGTAGTGTTACCACGTTAACTTTATCACCCGAGTACACAGTTTGTAATAAACATAACGCGTTGTTCATTATAAACGTGGGATTATGAATTATATTGAGAACATCATACACAGAAAGCATGCCGTAATGTAACTTACCCTGTAAACTTTAGCCTCATTCATCGTGAAGCGATTTGCAAAGATTAATATAAAGGTTAATAAAACGTTACACTCACATCTTCCTGAGGTGCAGCAGGAACACGATCCTTTTTTCAAGAGCAGCTTATTAGCAAAACCTGCTTTATACTGACGCTCGTTTATAAAGCAGTCTGCTGAGAAATGATTCGCGCAAACATTGACGTTGATCGGGGGGAATATTCCCTTCTAAAACAAAACTCAGCAGCCACTGGGTCTTCAGCAGTTCGGATTTAGGAACATCAAAATGACTGCTGTGTTCGTTATTACACACAACAACAACACAACACCACAATCGCTTAGACGCCATTCTGTTCCAGAGTATCAACAATGGCGGACTGATGACAGCTCGCTCAGGGCGGGTCTGTGTTGAAACGCTGCTGTCAATCAACAATCTTAGGAGGGGCGTACACCGTGTAACGTCACACGGTCAGACGGCTCGATTTGAGACAGGGGAAAATATATAAGGAGATTAAAAAAAAAACACTGGATGTATTTTTATCATTATAGGATGGTTGTGTACAGGCATTGCCAACACACATTTCCGTATAATCAACTTGTAAAAGTGCATGTACCATTCTATGACCCCTTTAAACACATCTGCTCAGTGGAAAGCAGACGTTTTTGTGATTGATAATGATGTAACATATCTTTTAAATACAAAGGAGTGTGTTCACGCAATTCTTTAAAAGCAAACAATAACACCGTATACTGGATCCCATATTTCACTGGAGGCCAGTGAGGAAATACAAAGACAGGTGTTATATGCTACCTTTTCTTGGTGTTAGTTAGCAGCCTTCCCGTAGCATTTTGCACATTTCCGAAGCAGTCAATCGAGAATTCCTTTATGGCTAGACATAAAACATAATAGTCCAGACACAAGGCAGTACAATAGGCATGCATTACAATTTCCAAATCTTTGGCATAAAGAATAGATCATAGACAGGCATCCTAAACTGAAAAAAGCCGCTTTCACAACCATGTTTATTTGACAAAGTTCTGAGTCAAAAATTAATCCCAAATTCCTTGCATCAAAGTGCATGTTACTGGACAGTGTAAGGGAAATTTAGCTCAAAGGGAATTATTAATTAATTTATAGGGTATTTTGAATCGCTACTTTTACGGCTGACCAAATGACTCGTCCAGTGTTCACTTGAACAGGATGTAACTATCAACTCTGTAGCGAATATAAATATCCAAAAAATTGTGAAAACACTATTTAATAGCAAGGTAACGTAGATCAGCAGTTTAAAACATTCAATTCTTAAGCACATAACACAAGAACACTTATCTTTAATTATAAACAAGACTTTATTGATTATTCTAAAACAAACATGTGCATACACATTCAAATGAAAAGAATGAGTGAAATGATGAAATCCCAAGTGTCTAGTAATCTACGCACTTTGTAAAATCTGACCTGAACGAACCATCAATCATTAATTTAACCCTTCTATCATTTCTTATGTAGTAGATATTGGGTTTAAAGTTAAACAAAATAATTTTGTTTTGGCTATTTCTTGATTTTTTTCCCCCTAATTTAATCTGTGTCATTCATTTTGTCACGAGTTGCGTGTAGTAAATATAGATAAAGAGACGCATGAAGCAGAATGACAGAAGAAGGACTTTGAGAATGAACCAACCTGTTTGTTCCACAGTATCTTCTTGTTTCACTATAAATGTTTCTTCAATCTTCAGATCTTCACTCTCCTCTTTAATAAACTCCATCTTTATAATAGCGTAGATCTCAGCTGCTTCACCAGGAGTTTTTCCTGAATGTTTAGACATATCGTCATGTTTAAGGAGAGAATAATTAACAGAAAGAAAAATAAATCCACACTAAATCTGTGTCTCAAGCAGCTCTAGTTCAGTATCAGTCACTGGTAACAGTCAGAGAGTGAGTTAATGACTTAAATTATTAGACAAAGAAACACTCAAAACTAGCACTACAAATTAATAAAGGAACACAGATTATACAGACCACTAATACTTAGGCATTTATGATTTACATTCAGTATGTACTGATTTGTAGATGATATTAAAAGGTAACACTGTCATGAAAAGATTAGAAGTTGATTTGTAAAGTTGTCATTACACATGTTTGTGTTGTTCATTCATGCTGGTGAACTGTATGGGTGCTTCTCAATTCTTATTTGTGCATCCTCGTTTCCTTTCCTCACATCTTAGCTCCACCCCTTTAGGATGCGAGGGAAGGATGCAAGGAAAAGACGTGAGGACGGGGAAACTGAATGAAGTGAAATGATATATCCTCGCTCCCTTTAGCGTCACTTCAAAGCGTCGTCAATTAATGATGACTCTACAACGCTGAATTTAGTTTGCACGTCGGGATTCTTGAACATTAGAGATAACTAGGCTATTTATATTGTAATAGTTTCAACCCCTACACAATACCACATTTGTCCATATTTTATTTAATATTACCAGTTATTAATAACAACTAATTATTCCCAGTTATTAACTGCTTTTTATTTGTTGTATAGTATTACAGTTTGTTTCTTTAATTTTCTTGTGCTTTGATATAATTCTGCAACTGTCAGTTGTTGTTATTTGACATACATGTGTGTCTTGTACATGTAAACATAATAATAATAATGAATAAACTGTGGCAAGATTTGAAGGGGGAGGAGAATTTATACGTGCGTCACGCTTATTCGATAAATCACTTCCGCATAGGATCCTCGCTCATGACTCCTCAGGAAGCATCCTCAATCCTCGATCCTTCCCTCCTCGCGGTACAATTCGAGAATTGAGATGTCCTACAAGATGGCTGAGTTCGGTCGGTTTCCGGGTCATAGGATGGAGGACGGAGGAGCGAGGAAATGAGGAGGGACATTGAGAAGCACCCTTGTGCTGCGTTCCACTCCAGTTTTAGACACGCACTTGCGAACTTCCCTAACCACTTCCCCTCGGGGGAATCCCTGCTGCCATTTTGAAGTGCGTTCCACTTCGTGAAGCGGACAAGGGAAGTTTATATGGTCGATTTTGACCGAGGGAGTGAGTCTACTTCATATGTACACTTCAGGCAGCTTCATATACCACAATGCAACACGATTGTGACGTCGCCACAAATCTCGTTCAATTTACCCCACCACAAACAACTCTATGATATTTTTATTATTTTTGAAAACCTAAAAAAATACACCTATATACATATAGAATGCTGCATTAAACAATTTCGTAAAGGACAAAAATAAATAATAAATCAACTCCATAGTGGATTCGAAGTGATAAGGGCCAAGGAGGTTCCAGTTCAGTCCATTAATGTTCCTCCAGTAGTGGGCACTCATGCAACGTAAGCAATGACGCACATCCGAGTGAACGAGACGAAGGGAAGTTAACGAGTGAAGCGCATAATAAAAATGAACTGGAACGCAGCATAGGTGTCGTCCACGCGCTGTGATTCAAACGCTTAGAAACTGAATCATTTTGAGAAGCATTTGATTCAATTGAATCTGAATTGGTTTCGAAAAGCTCAGTTTCTCTAGCATTACTTGCCAGTGACCAAACAGCGAGTTTATGATGAACTGCTGAGACGCACAGTTTCAATTACTCATGTGTGGATGCATAAAACTATGCTCATTCATATTATATACATTATAATGTTGCAATCAAAATAATTATTTAATTTCTAAGTTTAATTTCTTTATAAAATTGTACAAATGGGTTGTAATGATTTATACACTCTAAATGATTAAAAGCACAAACCTTTCTTCAACCGAATCACAGATGCAGGAGCGCGGCGCAGTCTTATGACATCACGACGCCAGACCAAAATAAAAGTCCCGTTCTCAAGCTGAAAATAATAGAAATTCACATACAGAAAACATATTCAAACGATAAAATATTAAGATTGTCTTGGGACACAGATTCCCAAAGCTATGAGATTTTTTCAAAAGCTTCTGGATTATATCTAAATATGCAGGTGTGAACTGACTGACAACACATTTGTGATATTCTCAATCATGAATTAAATCAAGAATTCATATTACAAATGATTGGAAAGAACTTTAAATATTTCAAATCCATTAAGAATTTGTATTTAAAAAATGTATTTGTGGTTTCAGAGATATGTACTCTTTAATTTATGAATTAAAACTGAATCCTTATCATTCAGGCTCATTATCCACTTTTTCCTCCTCTGGGATGGTCAAGTCAAGTCAAGTCAACTTTATTTATATAGCGCTTTTAACAATGTAGATTGTTCCAAAGCAGCTTTACGGTGTTAAACAGGAAAATAATGCAGCATAATTTTATTAAGATGTATGGTCATTTGATGTCATCAGTTTAAATTTCCATACGGTGACAGTGTGGGCTTTAGATCAATAATTAGATCAGTAATATATGGTTCATTATTATATGGTTCATTTAGTTTATTAATTAGATTTATTTCGATGTTTAGTTGAAAAATTTTAGTGTCCCCAACTGAGCACGCCAAGCCAGAGGCAACAGTGGCAAGGAAACCAAAACCCCATTAGGTGACCTAATGGAGAAAAATAAACCTTGGGAGAAACCAGGCTCAGTCGGGGTGCCAGTTCTCCTCTGGCCAATTAACAAACAGCGTAGTATTATTATTATTATTATTATTCTGGCAGCTTTACAGGTCAGAGGTCATAATAGATCGGAATATTCGAAGGACCGGAGGCAACACGCTGGAGACGGGTTTATTGTGGATGACATATCGATTTAAGTATTATTTAATTGTAATATTTGAACAAACGGAGTCAACACGCTGAAGACGGGTTTATTGCGGATGACATATCGATTTAAGTATTATTTAATTGTAATATGCGAACAATCGGACTCATCACACTGGAGACAGGTTTATTAAGATGCCTACTCATTTACTGCTACATACTGATAGCGGTCACATAGGTATGATTTAAACCATGATAAAGCAATTCCACTAATACCTACATAATTTTCGAGTCTATTCAAAAGAATGTTGTGGTCGATAGTATCGAATGCAGCGCTAAGATCGAGTAACACTAATAGAGAGATACAGCCACGATCGGATGATAAGAGTAAATCATTTGTAACTCTGATGAGAGCAGTCTCAGTGCTATGATACGGTCTAAATCCTGACTGGAAATCCTCACAGATACCATTTCTTTCTAAAAAGGAACATAATTGTGAGGACACTGCCTTTTCAAGTATTTTTGACAGAAAGGGTAGATTTGAGAATGGCCTATAATTGACTAATTCTGTAGGATCAAGTTGCGTGTTTTTAATAAGTGGTTTAATAATAGCCAACTTAAAAGTTTTCGGTACATATCCTAATGACAAAGATGAATTAATGATATTAAGAAGAGGATCTATGACCTCTGGTAGCATCTATTTTAATAGCCTAGTCGGTACAGGGTCAAGCATACATGTTGTTGATTTTGATGATTTAACGAGTTTAGCCAATTCTTCTTCTCCTATAGCAGTGAATGATTGTAATTTCTCCTCAGTGACACTACAATGCTCTGTCTGATGGGATACTGTAGTAGACGGCTGCATGGTTAAAATTTTCTTCCTAATATTATCAATCTTACATGTGAAGAAGTTCATAAAGTCATTACTGCTGTGCTGTTTACAATCATCAGAAGTTGAAGCTTTATTTTTGGTTAATTTAGCCACTGTATCGAATAAATACCTCAGGTTGTGTTTGTTTTCTTCCAAGAGAGTTGAGAAATAAGCAGATCTAGCAGTTCTTAGGGCCTTTCTGTATGTGATCATGTGCTCTTTCCACAAATTACGAAAGACCTCTAGTTTTGTTTTCTTCCAGCTGCGCTCCATTTTTCTGCCCTGCACAATGTGGCTACCCCTGCACAATAATGACCCCCTCCAGCCTCACCATCTACACTGTGCTTCATCTTTCCAGCCTTCCTTCAGGCACTTGAAGTGCATCCAACGTTTGCATCTTTTTTTTAGTCTATAACAGGGGCGGACAGTAGTGGAGTATTTTTACTCTGCTTCAGTAGATTTTTCAAGTGTCTATACACTTTATCAGAGTGTTTTTCTTTTGGAAAACTTTTACATCACAACATTACAAAGCATAATGTCATACTTTTTACTGCACTACGTTCCATATTGAATATCATTTAATACTTGATTACATAAAAAAATTAGTACCGTATACTTTTACTCGAGTACAAAGTACTGTAATTAAGTATTAAAGGTTAAAAAAAACTATTATTTATGAAATGTAGTGCGGTAAAAAGTAAAACGTAAAATAAAATGTAATAATACACATACTGGGCAGCCGTGGCCTAATGGTGAGAGCAGGGGTGGCTGGTCAATAGAGGGCGCTGGGGCGCCGCCCCCATCAAAATTCCAGAAATATACATGTATACAAAAATTATATAAAAATGAAACACAAAAATAAAATAGTTTACTCATACGATGTGCCGGCTGTTAGTAAGAGCCTCAGCATTTAATAAAAACTGGCTTTGATCGGTTAACTATTTTATATGTTCTTCAATATCTTTCATGCTGTTTCATGGGCGAGGGACGCCGGACAAATGGATGTCTATCTGAGTACAAAAATCTACGGGCGGCATGTGACCTGAAGCTGGTCTATAATTGGTTTCTTAAAGATCCTCCTCCGGACGCAGGTCGCTGAATCCCTGGCGAATCAGAATTGGATGTGTGTTATTTTATCCAATCTGATTGGTTCTCGTCACCTGTCATTCAACTTTCCGTTCTTGGCAACTAAAGCGAAAGTGCGCGGCTATGGTGCGCGGGCGACACCGTCACTCCAACTCCGCCAAAACCTTGTTAGGATGATGACTTTCGTAGAGATGGCAGCAGTTAAACCAAATTCTTTCACAAGGCGTTCGCTGGAAGAAAACAAAAGGATAAAGGATCCAGAACCAACGCGATTTACAAATCCAGCAGCAGGGATGGAGTGACAGAGGTGACAGAGGATGAAGCTACACTCGGAGCTTCACACGCTTGTTATGAGAAACAGAAGTTGGGTGGCTGGGTGGATGTGTTGTTAGCAATGCCCTTTATTGCTTTCCCTGTCTTTTATTTCAAAGTGTCGGTACTGAAGTTTTGTGGACAACAACGGGGGTAAGAGACCTCAAATATCTAACTGAACAATACAAACGTCATGACACTACTGAGATGACTGACTTTAATCAGAGAGTCATTGAGAAATTTGCTGGCCAGAAAGAAAGGAGAGAAAAATTTATGTTCAAGTAGTCAACATGCTAGTCTGTTGTTACTGTTTTCTTTTGTTTTTCCTTTCCTCATTCAATTAAATATGGGAAATGACACTGTTTTCTCTTTAATGCTTGAATTTAGTCAACATGCATCTTGATACTGCCCAGGTTCGAGTCTCAGGTCCGGCAGGAATTGTTGGTGAATAACCAGTGCCCTCCTCCACCCTCAATACCACGACTGAGGTGAGACCCTTGAGCAAGGCACCGAACCCCCAACTGCTCCCCGGGCGCCGCAGCAATATGGCTGCCCACTGCTCCGGGTGTGTGTTCACGTTGTGTGTTCACTACTGTGTGTGTGCACTTGGATGGGTTAAATGCAGAGCACAAATTCCAAGTATGGGTCACCATACTTGGCCACACGTCACTTCACTTTCATACTGATGTTAATATGAAGTAAATTGTTGTATTCTTGTGTGAGAAGGAAGCTTTAGACAGGTGGCGCTGTCAAGTACAACATCTGTTCTCCCACTTAAATATCCAACAGAAAGTGCTGAGTGAAATGAATAACAAAATAGTGAGCTCAGTGCGAAAGTGGTTTGGACTTCCCACACATAGCACTCTTGATATTATTTTTAACTCCAATGGGAAGGAGGGCTGGGGGTACCAAACATGATATGGATTTATACCAGCATGCAGATTTCCCACCTTCTGAGCATGCTGAATAATGATGACAAAGATGTTAGGGAGCTGGCTCAATCCTCCCAGACGCAAGGTGCCGTTGGCCAGGGAGTCAGAGCCCCACTTCCTTGGTTTCAAAAGAAAACCCAGCGGGAAACTTGACACCTATTCTGCTGGCTTTGGTCTCTGGTCAGACTGGCCTGAGCGACCTTTGTGTCCGAACTGGAGCAGGCGCGGTCTGACTCTGGGACTGTGAGGGTCTCAGAGGATATTATTACGTCAGGGCAACAGCCACATATGGTGGTCATAGCCACATGGTGCCCCGGCCAACTCTCTTGGACTCTCCATTGTTTGCATCACACTACAGAACAGATCGCTGAAACATTGCCACACATCTTGAATGGCTGCCATGCTTACAAGAGAAAGTACATAGCACACCACGACAGAATAGTGGACCTTTTAGCCAAAGACATATCAAACTATTTCTCACCTTCAGTAAGAATGGACAAACATTCTTTTGAAAAACAATACATGTGTCAGCATTGCAATAGTAATTCTGATACCTTCCCACATTTGCTAATACACCAGATGATGTTGTGATTAATGAGGAGTTCAGTGAGGTGTTCGTTTTGGAGGTTGCATGCACCTTTGACTCTAGTATGGAGGAAGCCTTTATGACCAAGGTCAATAAATACCAACCACTCCTAAACACTATCTCAGAGATTCTAGGTTATCAGGGCAGACTACTTGGCCATTTCTTAATATGCATTCTTGTCTGTACTTGTGTTCTCGTGGACCTGTGAAGCGTCATCAGTCGCTGGCCAAGTACTGTTCCAATTCAAAGTTCACATCTAGCCAAGTACAGTTAAAATCCCCGGATGTGTCCTTGATCCGCCCCTTTTATCGAGGATGCCTCGAGAGGTGGCTTGATCAGACATGTATCCCAGAATGCATCTCGCACCAACCAGCAAGTGTCAATAGCGGATGAGAAACCCTGCATAATTTAAAAATACTACTGTTAATGTGTCACAAAATTTAGTTTTAAGACTTTTTCAGTCGAGAATGTACTTGTTTAAAGCTCAAATCTGTGGTTTATTTATAAAGAGAGCACCTATTTGAGAAAATTTTGGAAAAGTTTTTGGAGTTGTGAGATCCAGTGGATCAGCAGATGCTCAGCGTTCGTTAACCCCGCCGAGAGCAGCCTTACCTCGGCTAGTCCTTCTGACGTCTGCTGCTGACTCTGATGTCTCTGTAGTGGTTAAACATGAGATATAATTTGTCTTGTGTAGATCTAATGGGCGATCTTTGATCTCATAACTTTATATTTTTAGGCTATTTAACTTTACCGTTTACTTGTAGCCTACTAGAGCTGACTTTGTATGTTTGAATTAATTGTTTTCTTTAGTTTTTGTACTTATACATTTATAATGGCTATTATTGATCATTAAAACTGACATTTAACAAAAAGAGACTGGGTTGTGTTTTATGTCATATTCCATTTTATTACAGTGAAGATAATCATATATATGCACATTTTGTTACAACACAGAAGGGGAAAAAAAGTCACAAGTCATGGTGATTATTACAAGTCATGATTAAGTGTTATATGAAAATTTAAGTTACGTAAGAAGTAAATAATTCATTTTGTAAACTCGTCTCAATACAGTTAGCTAGCAAATGCGATCATTATTGGTAAGAATCATACAGATTCATATAGTTTTGAGACCTCTTGAAAGTAAAAATACAATGAATTGGCTTTTATTGTTAACTAATGTTTTAAATCTGTAACATCGTTTTAGTGAAACCGTTTGATGTCAGCCTTTTCCAGGATTTTACCAATCACAAGTACGGACTAAAGAGATAAAGTTTGTTAGAATGTTATTATTGTTGTTATTTCATTATTATTATTATTAATTTCCAGTTGTATTTACTTTTTTGGTATATAATTTTATATATTTTTGTCTCTAATGTAATGCTACATAGTATTTTAAGCATTTAATAAGTGATAAAGTTGAAAATGTATAGTATGACAAAATGTTGAGCAACAAAGATGCATGCTTTTGTTAGAAGTCAACAGTAATCTTGTTTATTAACAATAACAAATGTGTTTATGAACACATCAGAATGAACTGTAATAAGAAATAAAAAATAATATTGTAATGGGTGTCTTAAAGAAAAAAAGCAGAGTATCAGAGTAATATCTTTATAGGTTTAGTTAGCTTTGTCCACTAAAATGAACTAAAAACCTGAGCACGTCTCTCTGAGGCCCTTATGAATCCCTGGCTTATTTATGTTGTGTCTAATTTATTTGCTCTGTCTTTGTGAACATGACAGACAACAACGCTGTTCAGACGGTTCTGGGACATAGTTGATCAAAGCCATGTCTTCAGGCGCCGAGAATGCTGAAGCTTCTCTCTGCCTCAGCTGATGATGCAGGAACTACAAGAAGTAAGTGGACCAGAGTCTCCACTTGCTTGAAGAGTCCACGGACCTCAGATACCATGTTCTTCAAAATATTGACCACTTCTGTACAACTTTGGTATTTATAATTTGTGCGAAACATGGCCATCTGCACCTTTAGGGGCCGGGATTCCAGCTCAGGGTTCAGTTCAACAATGTTGTTGACTCGCCCAGAGATCAGGACATTTTCAAGCATGACAATGTTGCGCAGACCATCCTGTTCAAATCGATGTGTCAGCTGTGTAATCACTGTATTCCCTTTCTGAAAACGCTCGCGAAGGCCATTGGCTTTGGAGGCAGTGTCATGTGTGCCAGATGATGCCATTTCCTCCAGTGCTGTCAAGACAGCTTCATATTGGGTGAGGACAGTATTGATGGCTAGTGTACGCACTGTCGATCTAGTTGGACACAATGGTTTCAGTGTTGTATAGCAGCCAGATGTAGATTTTGCCACATACTTTGGTTTTAAACTTGCCTGACTGGCCAAATAAACAGCCCAGCTCATGTATCCATTGCAAAGAATCGCAAATTATTGGAGCTGCTGAACAGGCTGCTTGTGTGACCAAGTTCATGCAGTGGGGGCCACAGTGAACAAAAGTGGCAAGTGGTTGCTCTCTTCGGATGTGAGCTTATACACCTGACAAATGCCCAGACATGTTTGCTGCTCCATCGTAGGTTTGACCACGCAGACTGGAAAGGGGAAGGTTTAGATGGAGGAGGACATCAGAAGCAATCTTGCCTATTAGGCTCTTTGCACATAACTACTTCCTTACCGGAAATGCGGCTTAGTCTTTTCCGGTCTAAACATGGCGCTGTTCTACACTAGATGTTTACAAGAGTTGCCGAAACTTTCGATAACGGACGTACATCGCCTTTGCAAGTCCTCCTCCAAATCACCTACCAGCAAATTAGAGAAGGGCTTTAAGATGTATGCATCTTCATACATCCACGGATATGAAGGTAAGTCTATATCTCTCAAACTTTATGGCTTACGTTAGCTTGCTAGGCTAATAAACAATCCAGGTCTGACAGAGTATGCGTGTTGTAATGTAGTACGGTTTTCTCGTGTTAGGCGGAACATTTCTATCGTTGTGTCCTGTACGCTTACATGTATGTGCCTAACTTATTATTGTGTTAATATGTGATTGGCATTAGTGTCAAACAAAGACAGAGCCACAAGTGAAGTCGCTGTACAGGCTTTCTGTTTCAGATCCATGAAGAAGCACGAAAAACCTCATTATGTAAATGTAGGGCTGCACTTGTAATTTATGTCAGAGTTCCGAGTTCAGCAGTTCCAAAAGGTTCGAGTTCAAATTGTGTGTTGTGCTTAAAATGGTCACGTTACATTTTGACCTCTGTTATCGCTTTGTATGTGCTCAACTTCCAAAAAACTGCTCAAGCTGTTCAAGCCTCTGGCCACTGTTGCTGCCTTGTATGTGCTTAACTTTTCCAAAAGCTGCTTAAGTTGTTCGTTACTGCTTTCTGTTTGTTTTATTATGATGTGTTTGAATGGGATTGTGTTTACAGTGTGCAGCTTTGGATGTCAAATATCATTATTTATGACTTAATATAATGCCATACTTGCTGCACACCACTTATTTCAATCCCATTTAAAGACCTCAATTTCTGTGTTTTTTGTGTTTAAAAGGATACATTCATGCCAACAGTTCACAAGTCTACCATGACCATATAGAGTAATTACGACTGATCTACCAACAGATGGTCCTCAGGGACACCGTTCCTGTAATTATGGTGCGGTGCAAATGCTCGTGTGTGGCGGGGACAGCTCTATGCAACCACACAGTTGCCCTATTATTCCAGACCGCTCACTTCTCCCAGCTGGGTGTGCCAGTGGTTCCTCCTGTACACAGCTGTACAGAATCCGAGCAACAATGGCACAAACCCCGAACAGCAGTAAGTTTCATAGCAATGCATGGTTCATATGGGATAGTTTGCATATATGTATGTCATGCAATATTATGTACCAGTAGCTGCTAACTAAAACCTCTGTTTAATACATTTTTTAAATTATGAGTGTAGTATTTTCAGTGAGTTTTTCCCCAAACTTTACCTGGAATCTATCCAACCTTAACCATTACACATACAACCTTATCACAGCTGAGACTCTTTTGCATTTTGTCACAATTTCACAGGGTGTAAAACCAGGTCCAGTTGGGAAGATGGTGGTTGTTAAACCTGTGCAGGGTCGGATGGGTAAAGGAGGATTACGGTAAATATTAACTTAACAATGGGGGGAAACAAATCATGAAAATAATTATGTCAAATTAATTAATTAAGTACCTCTTTATGATATTTTTTAATACAAGGAGCACCCTCTACAGAGGAATGACTGGCCCTCTTCCTGACCTGTCGGTACTTCGTGTGGCTGAGGTGTACAACGGCCTAGATCCACTGGATATGCCCCTGGTGACAGCAATGGGGATGAGCATTGACAAGCCCCTTGTGGATTCTGAATTTGGACTGGTACAGAGGGGAAGTGTAATCTCCTATCAGCAGCCGAAACTTCTAACAAAGTGCACAGAGCTGCATAAAGGCCCGGGTATACTTCACTTACCGCGCCCGGACGCGTCACGCGCGCAGCCCTGTCCGCGCGTCTTTCAAAGTATACTACACAACGGATGCGCGCGGATGATCGCGTTCGACGCATGCGCAGTACATTTTTTCCCTATGCTCTACCAGACATTGGGGGGCAGCACTGAGTCCTGTTATCAACGGGACATTCGCTGGGCATGATCGGAGAAGAACTGTAGTGCATCCACCATTGCAAGAAGTTTGGAAGAAATACTGAAGAATCATCAAACGCTCGTCGAGTTCGCCGTCCATTGTCGTGTTTTTCTCTCTTTTTTAAAGCGTGTTGTTTTTAAACCGGTCTTTGCACACTCTTCTTCGACGGCTGAACACTGTGCTCAATACTGTACGTATTGCCACCTAGTGGACTCTTCTGTACTGCTGGCGCATGCGCTGTTGCACGCGGACCATCCGCGCGGTCTCGAAATTTGGGCTGCGCGCGGACGGGGTGTGCGGCCGGCCGCACGCCCTCCGAATGACGAAAATTACGTCATGCGGGCGGTGCACGAACGCGGACGGCCGAAGTATACCCGGGCCTTAAGAATGCCCCGGTTCCTCCATGTCTTCCCCTCATCACTCATCAGCTGTCACCAACAGAGTGTGTGTGGGTATGCACAGAGGAAGAACATTTACATATTCAAAGTTTGCAGCTATCTATTGAGATGGCCCATAAAATTGAATCGTCGACACGGGGTCAGAGCAAAGATCCAGAGTGGCACATGCTGCGGCAAATGAGGATAACCTCCTCAAGGTTTAGGGAAGTTTCCCACGTTAGAGGTTACAGTAGTGCTGAGCATCTTGCAGAGCGAATTATTAGAGGCACCAGACAAACTGCGGTAATGAGGAGAGGTTCAGAAATGGAGTTTGAGGCAGCAAAAGAATATGCCCAGTACAACAATGTAAATTACTCCCCTTGTGGACTTGTGGTTCACCCACAGGCTCCATGGCTTGGGGCCTCGCCGGATGGCCTTGTTTATGATCCCAGTGTAACACCTGCTTACGGTTTGGTTGAAATTAAATGTCCAAATGCTAAAAGTTACATTGACTGCAAGTACTTACAAATGTCAAATGGTGCTTTTAAACTAAAGAAAAGCCATGCCTATTATTGGCAAATACAAGGCCAGCTTTTAATTACTGGACTTCAGTGGTGTGACTTCTTTGTCTGGGCAGAGGAAGATTTCTTTGTGCAGCGACTGCACTCAGACAAAGAAGTTCAAGAAACAATTAGGCAGAAGTGTGATCATTTCTACTTCAGCATTTACATGCCAAAGTATCTCTCAATGAGAAGATCACAACTGATTGGCAGGTAAAGAAATCCTATTCTTATTTGGATTCATTATGATGTGTATTTTATTGTGCATTCAAATGGGAATATATGTTTTTGACTTAATATTACACCATACTTTGTATACACTGCTTTTCTTTTATTTTACATTTCCTACTCGTACCTATATATATTTTTGCCTGAAATTCAATATGATTGATAAATGACATGTATTGTGATAAAATGAGTCTTCTAGCTTGTTGCTTAAAAAAAACAAAAAAAAAAACAGTTGTTTTAAGTAATGTCAGATTTATTCATGAACTTCATACAATATGGCATCATTTTAAAATAAAAATCATTGTTTATAATGTTTGTTGTGCGAGGTCACATCTGTTGTCACTGTAACAGAATAAATTCAGAAATAAATATTGATTAATACTTACAGAAACCTACAACTTTGTAATGTAAACTTGTCAGCACTACTTGGCCCATGCCGTGACAAGATGTTTATTTTGATAATTGCTAAGCAGGCAAGCAACAGCAAAAATTTCATTAATGCTTCCAGCAATTGACAACGGTATAACAGAATCAAAAAGTTTATTCTCCTTCACCCTTCGGATGACTCGCTCAACGTGCACTCTTACACGAGCAATTTTCTGTGTTTGGAGGACACTGGGTGCTGGCATCTGGCTTTTCTTTTTGAGAAAAGGTGGACAGTACACCTTACACTTCACACAGTCACTGATCAGGAAACCTTTATCAACCATCACGGCCATGTCATCAGTTAAAAGGTCAGCTAACCCTGATCGCCTAAAAAGTTCTTTATCACTTATTGACCCCTCATAGAGTGAAGAAATGAAGGTCACTGGACCATGGGGGGCAATCCCGATAAGTCCTTTCATTGTACAGTGAGATTTGTATGTTGAGAACATCTCACTTTGGAGGAGAGGCGAGGATGGCGTCTGACACTTGAGCTCTGTACAGTCAACTATTATCTGAGTATCGGGGAAGTCTTTGAAATCATCAGGAAGGTGAGCTTTATTATGTTCAGCCTCAATCCAGATAGACACCGAGCCCAAGAGTGTGTACAGGTAGTTGGTCCATGAAGTGATAATGCGGCTTACAGTAGAGATGTGAATGTTGAAACGGTTCGCCAAGTCCTGCTCTTTTAAACCAACTGACAAGTACATTAGGAAAAGGAGTAGCTCATCGATGGGTTGCAATGATTGTCTCTGGTGAGAGAAAACACACACAAATATCCTTAAATCTAATGTAACCTCTCAAGTCTAATAGATAAAAGGATGTGAAATTATCATTACTATATAATTAAAAATACAACAACAACAACAAAATGTATTTATATATTTAAATATTTATTTATACCTGGTACTATGACTGCAATAGGCTATTCAGACACCTTATTTATTGATTTATACCTGGCACTTGAGACTGTGAATTTAGAGTAGATCTTACTTTACTGTCTTATCTCTAGCCTTCTACATCCATCCATGTATTGCCTGTATTAAAAATGTAATACCAAAAACCTGTAATGACAACTGCAAAAACCAACCGTGTGTGTGGGACGGACAGATGTTACTGCCTCGTTCAATTTTTCAGCAGCTTTGGCCCTCGACGCACGAACCCTTTTATGCACCGATGGTTCAATCAATCTCCAAAAAAGCATGAGATCATGGTAACTGGGAAATCTATGAACAGAAACATAACAGAAAGAGTACACAACGTTACAATATGGTCACGTATGCTCCAATTTACTAAGGTTAGGGGTATCTTGTTTGTATCTTACCTTGTATAGAATCGAATATCGTCGTCAGAGTGGGCGAATCTATGTAATCCAAATTTACAGCTAATTTTCAGCTCCTGGATCTCTCTCTTTAACGAGTCATTTTCTTCTTTTAATTTCGTGTTTTCGTCGACTGCCGAGTCCACGAAAGCGGGTTCTGGGACAGATAAATAGTCATGATCAGCAGCAGGAGTGTAGTCCATATGTTGCCCATCTTCTGCTGATGCCGGCTCCGGCTGAAGTTTGCTTACTCTGTCCCAAACGCTCAGTCTTGGTGATGGAATGGAGTAATCATTCCACTGGAACAATACCGGGAAAGCTCCTTTCTTTAGTTGCCTTTTCCCCTCCGGTGTTTTCGGCTGAATGATCTGCTCCGGTGTGAAGTGCAAACTACAGACTTTGCTGTGTCCTGTGACAACGAACCTGTCACGACGAATATTCACCAGCCACCGCTTTCTGAGTTCAACATCGCTGGGAAATCCGTGGTAACTTAAAACGCCATTGAATTTAGATGATGACGTGCATGTGGGAACACAACAATGTTCATGATATTTTTTCTGTTGCCTCTGGAAAAAAACTCTATCTTTTTTAAGGCTCATTTTCCGCTATGACTTTCCATTGTTTACGCCGCCATATTTCGCCAGACCGGAAAAGGGTGGGCCGTATTTACCCGTTGCGGATATGACGTCATGCGGATATGTGCAAGGAGCCCTTTGCTCACCAGTTGTAGAAGAAGCTTCATAAAGGCCAACAAACTCCTCTCTAGGTTCCAGGTCTGTGTCAACATAACGTATGCAGATAGACATCTGCTCAACACCACTGAAGTCCTGCTTCCCATCCATTATTATTGAATACTGCACTACTGGTAAAGCTGCAGTTTCCTGTGCAGTTCCGCGAATTATGGTGTTGCTCATTAAATTAATTATTTCATTTTGAATTGCATGGCTTGTGTAGCAGTGATTACACTTGAGCCAGCTTGCCAGACCAGGATCATTCTCTGCCATGAAGAGGAGAAGCTGGTGGAAATGTCCTTCCTCTTGCTTGTGCCCCCTCAGAGGCAAGCCTTGTTGGGTCAGGTATTTAACAGCATTTATTATTTTTGACAAATTGAACATGGCCTCCTCTTGTGCCTTTGATGAAAGGCTGCACAGTTGGACTTTTATTGATTTTTCAGAGTGAATGAATGTGTTCACTGCAACGTTGTGAGCTTTGCTGGTTTGTATGTCTCTCGAAAGCTTCTGGACCATGTTTCCAGTTCCTGAAACCCTGAGAGACGAATATTTGCTCTGGAGGTCTGATGCAGTAAAAACACACTACCCCTTTAAGAGTTTTGTTTGACAACTTCTGAACCTCACTGAATTTGGAATCAGGCTGAAATGGTTCAGTATTTTTCAAGTGCCTGCTGTCCTGGCTCTATGGAAGGAGTTGGCTGTATTGATTGCTGCAACTCTGTGATCTCCACAGTCAATTTTTGCCCTGCCTCACCCAAGGTATCAGCTTCCTGCCTCTGTAAATAGTTAATAAAATTAAGCAATTTTACAATGCATATTTTGTAAATGATGTGTTAAATAGTTATATAATTGAAAAAATTCAATATAAAATTAAGTTATACATCACTGATTCTTGAAACTTTGGCAAAAACATGTCCCACTTAGAAAAGTGCTAATTATGTTTGAAATTAATAACATTTTCATGAAGAAAAAGAATCAAGGTTATAATCAGGGGGTCCTTTGCACATATGTAAGGTTCTTTTATAGGTTTATTTTTATTTTTTAATAATTTAATGATTATATGCTGGCCCATTGCCTATAAAATCAGCTGTCCTCGGATAAGAGATAGTCATTTCAACTTGATTTAAAAAAACAAAATTAATAATTTAATTGAATAATATATTTACCACATGAAAGAGTACTTTGTAATATGTATTAAAAACTACAAACAGTGAGTTCTGAACAATATTTACTATTATTTTGTGATTGCTCAAAATGTGTCCCACATATTCGTCACCACCGTCAGATATTTATAAAAAGCATTCAAATCAGGCATCTACTGGATCAACTACATTCCTGAGGACCCCATTATCAAACCTTTAGCTCTACTGCATGCTTCAAGATCACTTCAGCTCCTGTAAGTTTGCTATTTTCTTTTAAACTTGTTCATATTTTTGGATACTGCTACGGTCACAACCATAACATGTCAACACCGTCTCTTTTGTATAAAAAATATTAGATTAGATTATGAAATAAATGTATACTTTTTAAGAAGAGGTCTGAACTAGCTAGCAACAGAGGGGAAACAAGATGGCTAATGTGAACAACACATGCATTTCATGTGAAAGAGTAGGTTTTTGTCACCACCGTCAGACGTCACCACCGTCAGGTTTTCTGTCTGACGGTGGTGACGTACAGTCTGATGGTGGTGAAAAAAACCTCCAAATGGTCCTCAACGGAGGCTAGAATATAATTGTTGAATGCAATAAATACCAATATGACCTGTAATGTTTCAATTAATGTTTTAATTAAAGGAAGTGTATGTAAGATTGTGGCCAAAACTGGTACTGCAATCACTTTTAAATGACTGTAGGCTCCCCCTCCCCCTTGTCTCGAGGTTGCCAGATAGGCTGCAGGATCCAGCAGGAACGTTTGTAGCTGCAGCTGTGATAACTAGAGCAGATCTGGCAACCCGGATGTCGAAACACTACTGACTTCGTGATTGGTAGATAGATGGAGGTTGGCGCTTCAGGCCAAAACACAACATGTCAACATCAACATCAGTTGAGGGCTGCAACAAGAACTTTTAAATGACAATATCCTGGCCGGACTACTGTTGTCAGTGATATAAGTGTTTGAAATTTACATGATTTATTAATGTCTAGTGACATATCAGGGCCATTTTATGATTAATTGAAATACATTTCTTACATACAGTTCCTTTAATTTCAATTAATTCCCCCTATATTTATTCCATAACGGCCTTCACTGCATGCTACTATAGCACACGTGAGAGTGAGGATGTTCGTGGATATCCTCACGGCTGTGGTTCGGCTATGTTTCTTTTATACAGCAGTTCCACTTGCATCTGAACACGTTTGAAGTGATTAAATTGTTTTTTTCTAAAGTTTTAGTGCCCACACTAAAAATTAGCTTGGTTGCTCTGCAACTCCATTGTCTTTGAACTTAGAATGTTTGCATTGCGCAGTTTAAAGCAAAAGGCGGAGTGAATATCAGCTGTGAGCAGTGAAGATTCTATGGTCGAGTGAGGATGTGCATGGATATCCTCACTCAAAGTGCATCATAGGACGTCTTTCGAATGTCTCTTGGCCAATTGGAAATAAATAAATGATTCTAAGTAACTTTGACTTCATGTATTTTAGGAAGTTATGGCTAGGCAGCAGCTATCTGTGGAGGAGAGAAGGAAAAGAAACAGGGAATATCAAAAGAAGCGGAGAGAGAAAATACACAGTGAGGCAGAGTTAAAGGAGGAATACCTCAGAACGGAAAGGCAAAGATGGAAGAAGAGGTTGGAGGCAGGGAAGCTAAAAAATATCAATGACTTGAATGAAAGAGGAAAGAGAAGTCAGAGAAAGGCTTGGAAACGTAGACAACAAGCATCAAGAGAACGTAAGAGAAAGGGTTCAGATCACCCAGAAACTCCCCCAGACAGTCCAGTGGATCAGGCCATACACGAGCCAGCTCGGAGTAGGCAGGCTATAGCAGGAAAAAGGGAAAGAAAGAAAACAAGAGCAAGGTACTCTAGAGAGATAAAAGCTTTGAGAAATAAACTTCAAGAGGTAACAAAGGATAGGAACAAAATGAAAAAGCGTTGGGTACGAGAACAAGCTAGGAATAAAAAAACACAAGAATCACCAAGAAAAAAAACAGAGCAGCTGCTGCGGGGAAGCCAACTCAAAAACCCCTCCATCAAGAAAACTCTGCTGTTCCACAACGCACTCATTCAAGAATTGAAACAAAACAAGTCTGCCCACAAGAACCTGACTCTGTCAGGCAAGGTTCTGAAAAAATATCGACTAATTCACCAGACAAGGCAATTTGGCGTTACATATAACACACTGCGGAAGAGGAGGCTTACTGACAAAAAACCTGCATACATTCAAACAATTACTCAGAAGGTTCAGGATTTCTACCATAATGCAGCACGAATGACAACTGACAAACAGGACACAATCACACGCAAGAAAATAAAGCATCAGAGAATGATTCTGACTGATACAGTATTGAACCTCCACAAGGAGTTCACCAAGAAGGAACCAAGAGTGAAGCTCAGTTATTCATCCTTCTGTGCCTTACGTCCATTCTATGTCACAGCACCAAGACCATCGGATCGTAAGACATGCCAATGTCAGTACCATGAAAATGCAAAGCTGATGCTTGAAGTCCTAAGAGGAAATTGTGTCGTCAAGTCTAACAAACTAGAGGATAGTTTTGAGCTTATCTGCTGTTCACAGACAAACGAGGCATGTCTTCTGCGCTCCTGCACTCGGTGTCTCCACAAACATACAGTTCCCACTCCACAGCAAGACCAGACCAATGTTGAATGGCAGCAATGGGAACGAGTTCAGGATCAAACAGCAGATGGGCTCCACTTCAACACAAGACTTGTGATGCACAGTGGCACGCTGGGAGAGCTTATCCAACGATATGAAGACAAACTGAAGACAGAAACAACAACACACGTGTGCTCAGTTCAGAACCAGACCAGAGAGTACAGGAGCAGGATCGAGAAGTGCAATGATAACACAGTAATTGTGCATGTGGACTTTTCTGAGGCACAGTCATGCCATTTTGGTCAGAATCTCCCACAGCTCAACCTGCACACTGGCATGTACTATACAAAAGAACAGAAGACAGGCTTTTGCACAGTATCAGAATCCAAGCGTCAAGATGCATCTGCCATTTGGTCTCACATGAACCCAGTGCTGACAGATATTCGTTTAAAGTTTCCAAAAGTTGATACTATTCACTTTTGGTCAGATGGCCCCAGCAAGCAATACAAGAACAAGAAGAACTTTTCTCTCCTCTGCAGTGTCCCTCCAACTCTAGGTTTCAAGAGAACAACCTGGAACTTCTTCCCCACCTCACATGGGAAGGGAGCCCCAGACGGCATTGGAGGAACTGTGAAAAGGACTGCAGACAAACTTATACTGCAGGGGAATGACATTGTGAATGGGAATATCTTCTATGAGATGGTTGGCAGAAGCCTCTGCAGCACTAAACTCTACATCATTACTGAAGCTGACCTTCAGCCATATGATGCACTCCTTTCTCAACCGCTAAAACCTGTACCTTCAACAAGGAAACTCCATCAGGTCACACCGACACGCCGAAACGACTCTGAGATCCATTGCAGATCACTGTCCTGTTTTTGCAGTGAGCCCCAGATGTGCGAGTGTTTCAGTCCAACAATATTCCAGTTGACTGCCAACACACCCAGGGCACAGGTTGAGGATGATGGTCCTATACCAATGCAAAAGAGGAAAGGTCCTTTGGCAATGTTGGTGAAGGAAATGGAACGGGAGGAAAGTGAGCAAGAGCCAATGGAGCAAGAACCACTGACCAAGAGTGGTCCTGATGGGACTGTGACAGATATATCTGCTGATGTAGTTCACTGCGGAGATTGGCTTGCGGTCATTTATGACCAGAACTGGTGGTTAGCAAAGGCTGTCACTGTGGACACTCATCATCAAGATGTGGAAGTGGAGTTTTTCCACCCTCATGGGCCCAACACACGATTCTACCCAAAAGGAGGTGGAAAGAATATGTGCTTCATACCATTTGATCATATTCTGGTCAAACTTGTGGAACCGTCATCACCAGGTCGTGCAAGCAGGACGAGGGAGATCTACAACCTGTCTGCTGAAGTCATGGACTTCATAGAGGAGAAACATATACACCATATACTTCCTGATAAAGCTAAATGAGTGGTGGATGTAAATCAGTCAGGGAATACAAGAGTATTCAAAAGAGTTCACATATATTATTATTAATATACAGTTTGCAGTCCTGTTTTCGGAAGGCATTACATTATTCCTGCTGGTGTTGACTTTATTTTTTACTAATTTTATGTTTTTCACAGTTCTCAGGATTGTTATTTTTTGGACCAAATAGTTAAATAAAGTTGTTAAGCAAGAAACCATCGTCTTGAGTGGTATACATTTTGGAATTGTATGTTGTAATGAGGCCACTGTCACCACCGTCAGATTAGTGTCACCACCGTCAGTTCTAGAGTCACCACCGTCAGAGGGAGTTTTATTTGTTTTAAATGAAAATGGTCACAATATGTTTCTTCAGTGCTGTTGAGTTATTAAAGTAATAGTCTCTCTTAATACAAAAAAATATTTTTGTTAAATAAAAAAACATTACTTTTTCTATTTTGGCTTAAAGTAAATGTTGTATGATGTTAGAGCTTTTAAAGGAGTACACTTGAAACCTTATAAAAAATTAACAAAAGTGAATATTCAACATTTAACAGCATATATGTGTACTAAGAATGCCAGATAATGATTTAAAAAGATTGTAAAAAGATTGTATAGTTTTAATATTGTAATTTATGTGCATTATATAAAATGTTTATTGTAATATTAAAATGGTGTATTGCAACAATAATTTTTTTAATACTTTTTATTTCAAATGTATTTGTAGTCTACAATTAGTACTGTATTTTAGTCTTACCTCTACATTTTCTGCTCCCTGTTCTTGTTCTTTGTCAGTAGGCATATTTGTCTGATTCTGGGGGGAAAAAAATGTACTAGTTCAATTTGCAAACATTAGCAATATATTAGCATTTGTCCATCATTAAAGGCTGAACAATAGTTACAGCACTTTTAGGCAAAAGGCCAATTCTATGTTATGACTGCAGTGGGCCGCCAAAAACATGATTAGCGACAGTATGCCTATATTCACGCAAGTTAAATATAATATGTTTTTGTGTTAAGCAAAAATAACAATGTGCATGGCTGCTACACTAAAAAGCTTCTTATATCACTTCCACACTTTCTCTCTGACATTTTTTTTAGGTTTTAACATTTACGCTATAGCAACATTTACGTTAACTAGCCATTACATATGTGGGGTGGAGGAGGAAAAATAGAGCTTTTATAAAAACGTAATAAAAAAAAAGATTTGTCAAACAATTTTACTTATTTAATTAATAAAAAGATAGTTTAACCAATTTAAATACAAATTAACTTTCATTCATGTTTTACACAAGGTTTGCGTAGTTCAGGATTGGTTAAATTATTTGATTGGATGAGGAAATTTTGTGGGCTTGTCTTGACTCTTGACGTAATGTTGATTCTTCCATGTTCAAGCGCGTTCTGCATCAAACCTGCTTTTGGCAAGTTGTCCTGCTGGTATTAAGAGAAAATATGCAAGTAATCGAAGTAGAATGAATCGTAATACACTCACACACAAGAATTGTGCAATTAATGAATACGCTGCAGCTAAGCTGACTATGAAATGGTAAGTTCGCCATATTTATCTTGCGAATGTGACAGGTTGAGTCTGTTAATTTTATTTTGGGTTTATTATTTTTTCCTTCAATGGTCGTGTGCTTCAATTGGGAAGACTGGTGGACAGCCAGACCTTCTGTCCTGGCTGGTACGTTGGGGCGTCGGAACGACAAAGGTCGGCTGTCATTCTACGTCTGCGCAGTGTCCCAGACCCTCGCGCTCTCTCTGAACCAGTAGTCGACAGCAGGCATATCCGATGGTTCCCGAGACCAGGGGAACAATGGTGGTTGGTAACAGAGCACGCACTGGAAGGGAGTCCGGTGGTAGGTTGCCGTAGGGAATTCTGTGCGTACTCGGCCCAATCCAGGAACTGGTTCCAAGAGTTCTGGTGGCCGTGACAGAAGGTACGGAGGAAGCGACCAATCTCCTGCATCTTCTGCTCTGTCTGCCCGTTCCACTGCGGATGGTACCCTGAGGAGAGGATGACGGTCACACCTAGGAGTGCGAAGAAGGCCTTCCATACCTTGGAGATTAATTGTGGCCCTCTATCTGACACAATGTCTTCAGGAATCCCGTAAACTCTGAAGATTTGGTTGAACATTAGCTCACCGGTTTGCATGGCGGTGGGCAGTCCTTCCAAGGGAATCAGGCGGCATGACTTAGAGAATCTGTCGATGATCATTAGAATGCAGGTACAGTTATCGGAAGCAGGTAAGTCAGTAATGGAGTCGACTCCTAGGTGTGACCAGGGTCTGTTGGGAACGGGCAGAGGATGGAGCTTACCAGAGAGAAGATGTTGAGGGTTCTTTGAGACGGTGCATTCCTTGCAACCTCTCACGTACCTTCTAACATCAGCTGCCATGTTCAGCCACCAGAAGCGCTCCTTTAGCAGCGAGAGGGTCTCATTGATCCCAGGGTGGCCAGTGCCCAGTGACGTGTGGGAAGTGTGTATGAGAGGAGTGCGCCGTCTCCGGGTGATATAGAGCAGACCTGGTGGGCAACCCGGCGGAGCGTGGGTGGAGACATTGGAGGAGGGCAGAGTTTCCTCACAGGTGATGGGGTTTACAAAAAGGTTTTTAGGCAGATTGTGTTCAGGCTCTTCTGCCTTCTCTATGGAGGACTATGGAGATGGGATAAGGTATCCGCCTTAATATTCTTAGAACCAGGACGGTAGGCAATGGTAAAGTTAAAGCGGGTAAAGAACAATGCCCAGTTATGGATGGATTCCACCTTCCCCTCGTCCATCCGGATGCCACTGCTATCGATGTTATAGCCAAGGAACTGCACTGAGGTTTGGTGGAACGAACACTTCTCTGCCTTCAGGAATAACTGGAAATCTCTCAGGCGTTTCAGGACCTCTGCAATGTGGTGGCGATGGTCAGCCATACTCCGGGAGTAAAATCAGGATGTCATCGATATAGACCAGAACTGACTTGTGGAGGAACTCCTGAAGTACCTCATGGATGAAGTACTGGAATATGGAGGGGGCGTTGGCCAATCCATATGGAATGACGAGCTACTCGTCGTGTCCAGTAGGGGTCATGAAGGCCGTCTTCCACTCGTCCCCCTCACATATCGAGATGAGGTTGTAAGCGCTGCGGAGGTCCAAATTGGAGAAGACAGTGGCATCACAGATATGTTCCAGCTCAGCAGGGACGAGAGGAAGGGGATAACGGAACTTGACAGTGATTCTGTTGAGGGCTCGGTAGTCAATACAAGGCCGCAAGCCTCCGTCCTTCTTAGACACAAAAAAGCTGGAAGCAGCAGGGGAAGTAGATGGACCGATGTAACCTTGATCCAGTGCCTCCTTGATGTTTTCCTCCATGGCCTTCTCCTCGGGAAGTGATAGGGGATACATCTTCCCACGGGGCACTGACACACCCGGAAGCAGATTGATGGCACAGTCCCATGGCCGGTGTGGAGGCAGCTTGGAGGCTTGCTGGGGACAGAAGACGTCACCAAAGGGGGCGTGACATGGAGGGATGTCCACCATACGATTCTCCACAGGGCTTTCGATGGAGATAGCGCAGAGTGGTAGCTCTTCGGATCAAGGAATAGCAGGAGCTGGGAGAGCAGAGAAACAGTTCCGGTAGCATAGGGCTGAAACGATTAGTCGACATTGTCGACAATGTCGACAATAAAAAATTGTCGACAAATATCTTTGTTGTCGAGTAGTCGTTTGATCTCATGTGACCTAATGTAAGGGCCTGCAATATCGCGATTTGACCGCTAGGGCGCTGTAGCGTTAGAGTGTAATGCAGCCCTTACAAATGTTGCGGTAGAAGAAAACAGCGCGAATGACGGAGTGCAAACAAACCTGAACTAGCAAGATGTGGGAAAGTTTCACAACTAAGGCTGCGTCACAATCAGCTCCCTAGTTCAGTAGTCAGGGCACTGATCAGGGAGTTAGCCCATTGATTCTTGTCCTGATCAATGCCCTGACTACTGAACTAGGGAGCTGATTGAAACGTGTATGTTGGAGCACTTAAAGAGGAAACAACTAACTAACTAGCAGTAAATCTCTCTATTAGAGAATGCAATACTACTAATAATTGTAATAACATTAATAGTAATATAATTACAGTAATGAGATGATTTATTTAGCATAGAATACAGTTTGATCGAGCTTGGAGTCAGGACTGTTTTTATATTTATAACACTATTAGGTATTATAGTCTCATCACTTGCCTGTATTTTATGTTAGGAAGAATATCATGTCAGTTACTTTTTCATATTGTTAATTAAAAGGTGAATGAGAATCTGTCAGCTCAATTGTCATGTAAGAGATTAATATTATGTCATTTTTTTTGTCTGTAATGCAGCTAATTTTTGTTAATTATTATTTCTTTTTTTAAATTGAAAGAGAACAGAATATTTAAACAACGCTTAGAGAGCATTTGTGTGTGATTTGAGTCCTGAGAACTTGGCTCAAAGTTAATTCAAACAACCATTTCAAAAGCTGAAGGGATTTTATTTTTTATATATTATAGTTAGAATATGTATAACTCAATGTTTTAACTAATTGAAAAAGCTGAATAATCGTTCAAAATTTACTGATTAGTCGTTGATGCCAATGACAATAATCAATGATTAGTCGATTAAGTGTTCTAATAATCGTTAGATTAATCGATTATTAAAATAATTGTTTGTTGCAGCCCTAGGGAAGCAGCTGTCACCCCACTTCAGGATCTCGCCAGTCCTCCAGGAGATGACAGGGTTGTGCTGCTCCAACCATGGGCGCCCTAGGATCACATCAGCGGTGGATTCCTCCTGAACCAGCAAATGTTGTTGTTCCACATGTAGGACTCCCACTTGAAGCTGTATAGGACTGGCACAGAAACGCACTTGTCTCCGGCTGAGGGGTCTGCCCGTTACGATTGGATCTGGTAGATGGACAGCGTGGCGGTAGACTTGAGCTTGAGCTGACGGCAAAAAGTGCCAGAGATGAAGTTGCTGGCTGACCCAGAGTCGAGAAGGGCACAAACTGGAAGGGTGACACCAGCAGCAGTAAGGTTCACAGTGGGCTGGTTCTGGAGGGCTGATGGACTCTGGTAGGTGGAGAGATGAAGAAATAGTGGCTGGCCCTGGTGCTCTTCGAGGCACGACTGCATACGAGTGGCGAAGCGGACTGAGAGTTGGATGAAGCGTTCAAGCCCGATGGAATCCTCGCATGCAGCGAGATGCAACCGCACGCGTGGATTCAGACCCTTTTGATACGTGGTTAACCGGGCCTATTCGTTCCATCCGCTAGCGGCACCGAGGATGTGGAATTGCAGCGCATATTCATTCACAGTCATGGTATTTTGCTTTAATTGGTACAGTTGCTCACCAATCGATGCATCCCAGGCTGGCGTCCCAAAAAAACTCTTTGAAGTGAGAGATGAAACTGGAGAGAGACTGGGTTATGAGACTGTTCTGGGACCATATAGTGTTGGCCCAGCAAAGTGCTTTACCGTTTAACTGTGAGATGATGAATGCTACCTTAGCGTGGTCATTCGGATACAGGTGCGGTTGCATCTCCAGGACCAAGGTGGTTTAGGAGATGGCAGTGTGTGTGGAAGTGGACGCTGGTGGAGGTGCTGGTGGGGTGGAAGGAAGTGCACAGCGGACAGCGTGCACAAGCTCTTGGAAGGGATCTGGGGTGCTCATACTGGTGCTCAGCGGTTGTGGTCCAGTCTTCTGTTACAACACAGAAGGGACAGAGACAAGGAAGCAGGTAATGGAATGTTTATTTGAACTACCAGATGAGTGATCGGCAGTGCAGGTGAGAGAGTGTGGTAAATCCAGGATACTGAAGATGATGACTGAATGATAATGTCCTTATACTTGCAGACGGAGACAGGCTGGAGACAAACTGAAAAGGAGGATTCACAGGAGACGAGGAACAACAAGGGAGACTTGGAAATATCACAGGGAACAGGTAAGTAGCTTTGGAAGTTCTAGAGGTGAGTCTAGATGCAAACGAGACCGGACAAAGACTGGGTGTGAGAGTGTGTCTTTTGTGCAGGAGTTGATTGTAGCTGATGGGGTGCAGGTGTGCGTGATTAATACTCAGGAGAGGGAGTGCGCTGTGATTGGGTGAAGGTGGAGCCTGGTGTGTCTGCGAAACTTATGCCTGAACCACACATTAAAGGGGTGATTGTGTTTGTGGGGTGCACTGTAACATGTGTTCATGCTTCATTTTTAAAAAAATGCATTATTTTTCATATCGTCGCTGTCCGATGAAACTCACGTATGTCCAAAACGCTTACTTTTCAGGAAGTGAAAAAAACACTGTATTTCAAAAGCAGTTGAATGTAGCGTTGTCATACTTGGTACGGCATCTTTACATGTAACCATATTCTTGCCAGTGTAATGATATAATCCACATTTGACCAAAATTGAGTTTAAATGGACATACGTGCATATTTTACAGTAACAGTGGTCGATACGCGTTCTTCCGATCATTAATTAGAATGGCAAAGTCGCGTTTCAGCAGAGGAATACGTGAGGAATACAGAGGAATACATGCTGGATATTCTCAGCCTCTGGCAAGCGGTGATCGCAGTATGAGTGAGGCATGTTCTAGTGACAATCATGACAGTAGCATTACAGGCTATAATTTGATCAGTTTGACTGAGAAAAAAAAGGCTGAATCTTATCAAAGAGACCGAGTTTATTTACATACTAGCAAGCAAACTAATCTGTGAAGAACTAGATTAGAACTAAACTGTGGAGAGCTTCAATGTCGTACTTTCGGCTATCCAGTGCTGAGCTTCGATGAAACAATTTCACGAGACCGGCGAGACCAGCGAGATGCTTCCACAGGGCGGGAGATACGCGGCGTGATTGACAGCTTTGACACCAAATGGATATACGTGAAAATCAGATGACATGTTTTCACAACTTTTCATTGGCCATTTAGATATGTGACGCATACTGTATACGGAAATGAACCTGGACATTCAATCCGTCGAAAAATCTCAAAATCGGCTAAATGGACATACGTGGTTTTCATCGGACAGCGACGATATATTTGACCTTTATTCTACACTGCTCTGTCCCTCCTTGTAAAAACGGTCTGATGGTTTCCGGATTCTATGAAGCCAGTCCCTCAAAAATACGCAATGGGCTCAGATTGGTTAGCTGGCCCAGTGTGTTGTGATTCGCTAACCGCCTAGAGCACGTTTATCAGAAATGTCCCGCCCCTTACCTTTACCGGTAGCCTTAGGCTACTAGCGTCAATAAAACCATACCAATTTGAGCCCGAATCAGACCCAGACAATTTTAGTGAAGATGATCGAGCAGAACCTGTTCAGTCCTCAAGAGTAAAGACTGCGGATCTATAGTGATCGCTACTGAATGGCACCGTTACTTTTGTATTTTTTGAACGATTACAGCCAAATATCTGTCGCAAGAACGAACACTAAACATTGGCTTTACTATAGTATCCAAATCAAACACAGAACCATGTTTAGCATGCCTGTAGATAAACAATACATAAAAGCTCTAATCAAAGAATAATTTACACTAATGCCAAGTTCGCTGTTGAGATTTTAAAAAGTTTGTAACGTTAGGTGTTTGTCGGATAACGTTAAGTATGAATGAGCATTTAACAAACTGGTTTGCAGAGCCAAATGAGCGTTGTCATCTGTGTACTTCCTTGCTACAACGTAGGCTACAATTAACAACAAAAACTATTACAGGAAAACACATCATCGAAAAATAAATCACACTTACAGTTTGTGGCCCGTAAACAGCTTCTGTTTTTAATCCATCTTTCAGGACAAGCCGTTGTGCGAATCCTGCTTTCATAGCGCTCGTGAAGATTGTGAAAGCTTTCCTGCGTGAGATGAGCCGCGCGCCCGTCTCATGCGGCGTTCACACCGGACGTGAATAAATCACGCTATTCGCGTGAAGGTGGACGCTTGAACATTTTGAGTTTACTCGCTTCATTCGCGTGTGGCATTCACTGCACAACAGACGCGAATTCTCGTCATAGGAGGGACTTCTGCCAGCGGCTCGTCTCGGTGAGAAATGACTGACATGGGCTGTGTTTACGTCTTTTTTTGTTAAAATATACTGTTAATGTGTGACAAAACGGAGTTTTAAGACTTTTTCAGTCGATAATGTAGTTGTTTAAAGCTCAGATCTGTGGTTTATTTATATAAAGAGTGCCTATTTGTACATTTTATCTGGTGTTTTCGGAGTTGTAAGCTCCAGCGGATCAGCGGCGCTTACACTGGCTGGTTTGTCTCGTGCAGCTGAACTGCGGCTCATGTATTGCAAATACAGATGAATATAGTCCATTATGTCACATTTTCTGGTCTTCTCCTCCGACCCCTGTCTGTCTCGTGCTTTGATTTCGTAGGCATTGGCAACAACACTCCAGCCTACTAACTAGCCTACCACAACAACTCTTCCCCGCGGCGATTCAAAATGGCCTCGCCCACCCTTATTTCATATTCTCGGAGGAGGGGTTTATGTAAATATTGGGGCTGGTGATGTCAGCAACCCTGGAGGAATGTCTAGTAGTCCCTACCGGCCGTTTGCTGTAGTCCTTAGAAATTGATTTCTTTAAAAGCAAATATCTCCCTTTGCTTTAAACTTTGAACGTTTTAACGTTTTAACTTTGCAGATGTTGTTTATGCTCAAACAGCAACATTACACACTAGCTAAAGTTAGAAAAGTGAAATCGTGCTTTACCACCCCTTTAATGTTTAATATTTTTTAAACTGTAAATGAAAAGAGGTAGGGTTGTGTTTTATAATTTGTTTTGTTATAATACATGCAGTGAAGATAATCAATTGCCTAAACCACATTTGTGTGGCTATTAATATGTTTAAGATGGTTTTTTAATGAAAATTAAAAGAGGCTGAGTGGCATTTTATGACATTTCATTTTATTGTAGAATATACATACAGATATAACCGGAGCGAGTGACGCTATCAAGAACGCTGCTGTCCGATTTGCAGAATCACCATACTCGTGTCCTCCCGTCCTCGCGAGTTCATTCTCCTAAGTCGAACTTGGCAAGTCTGAACTACCAAGGACGCAGATCCGAAGTTCATGTACTTGGTATTGAGAAACGGCCCTTGTCTTCATATTTGGCAGCTTAGGACACACACACACACACACACACACGATGGTTGTAAGAGTGCTTTATATATAATATATATATATATATATATATATATATATATATATATATATATATATATATATATATCCTTTATTTGGTTGTTTGCTTGCATGTCATTTAAACATAAAACATGAATAACATCTAGGAAAAATACTTACAAAAAGAAAATGACAGCTATACACGGCGGCAGCTATAGTTGTCGGTTGGCTTAAATGGGTTAAATGACAAATGATAAACAAATCTTAAAAATCAAGAGTATATGAAGGAACAGAGCCTGTGACATATTTCAAAAACATTTTATGCGTCCAGTCATCAAACACAGAAAACAGAAAGACAATGCGCATTACCAAGCAGCTTCAGAAACAGAATAAATCAGAATATGCCTTAAAGGGGTGGTAAAACACGTTGTTTGGAAGGCTTGATTGTGTTTGTGGGGTACACTGTAACGTGTTCATGCTTCGTTTTTAAAAAATTGCATTATTTTTCATTTATTTTACATTTATTCTACACTGCTCTGTCCCTCCTTGTAAAAACGGTCTGATGGTTTCCGGGTTGTATGAAGCCAGTCCCTCAAAAATACACAATGGGCTCAGATTGGTTAGCTGGCCCAGTGTGTTGTGATTCGCTAACCGCCTAGTGCACGTTTGTCGGAAACGTCACGCCCCTTACCTTTAAAAAAAATAAATATCATACTTACAGGTTGTGGCCCGTAAACAGCTTCTGTTTTTAAATCCATCTTTCAGGACAAGCCGTTGTAAGAATCCTGCATTGAACTCATGAAGATTGTGGAAGCTTTCCTCTGTGAAATGTGCTGCGGGAGCCGCACGCACCTGCCTGTCTTGCGCAGCTGAATCGCAGCTTGTGTATTGCAAATACAGACAAATATTTTCCATTGTCACATTTTCCGGTGTTCTCCTCCGACCCCTGTCTGTCTCGTGCTTTGATTTATGATGGGCAGCATATATCTGCTGCAAATGCGACCGTGTTCCCCTCTGTCTCATACACACATGCATATAACGTTGTATGTTAAACGCACTACAACGCGCCCCCGTCCCGAGGAAGGCTGAACAAAGTGGACCTGCAATCCGGATGAAAATAACAGCGTTTCGTCGGCATTGGCAACAACACTCCAGCCTGCCAACTAGCCTACCACAACAACTATTCCTCGCGGTGATACAAAATGGCCTCGCCCCCCCTTATTTCATATTCTCGGAGGAGGGGTTTATGTAAATATTGGGGCTGGTGATGTCAGCAACCCTGGAGGAATGTCTAGTAGTCCCTAGCGGCCGTTTGCTGTAGTCATTAGAAATCGATTTCTTTAAAAGCAAATATCTCCGTTTGCTTTAAACTTTGAACGTTATAACTTTGCAGATGTTGTTTATGCTCAAACAGCAACATTACACACTAGCTAAAGTTAGAAAAGTGAAATCATGGTTTACCACCCCTTTAACACTGAAAGACAAAATCTCTGTAACTCATACAACTTTACAACCTAGCAACAAACAACACATCGGAACACACACACACACCTTCAGGATGAACTTTGAATATTTTCTCTTGGCTCCCAGGAGTTTTTCCACTTTTTCCCACTGTAAGACAGCAAAAAGTTTTAGTCATATTGTTCATTATATAAATACTATCTTGGCACTGTACAATAAGACATGTAGTTTTCATGTATGCAAGCATTCTTTTTTATTATACCATGGAATAATGATGGTATCGGTTACAAAACATAATTAAAAAAATATGCACATTGCACTCAGAATGTGTCAGACCGTAACACATTTTTCATTGATTTGGTTCTGTGTTCAGAATCAATTTTATACTCATTGTTCAAGATAACAAAAAATATAATGCAGTTCTCAACAAAGGCTTGATAAAAAAGTAAATACTGCTTGAAAACATTAAAGAATAGATCACAATAAACAGCACACAACATTTCAAATGAAATTCCAATTACATTGAAGTCTGAAGTCCTGAAGTTACAATAGTGTTTTGAGATGCTATTGATCATAGCTAGTTTTATCTGTTGGGATTTGAGTAACTACGGCTACGTGGTTTGCATGTTGTTGCACTTACGATATTAAATGAAACGTATAGATTTTATTTTATATTGAATGTACTACACTGCCATTATTAGATTATGCGACTTGCTTGACAATCAGACTTTAGTGTCACTGATCAAACAGCAACTTTAGTTAAAGCTGAAAGTTTATGTAATGTTTATTATGTTTCTCTAATGTTTATATAAATAAATGTTAATACACAGTTTATATTACACTACATTAAACTTCAGATAATATGCGCACCATTCAGAGCAAGGACGCCACTGCACCAACACCTCCGCATGGCCCTTTGCAAAAACAGAAACAAAATGGTGAAGTTAATGACATTTTCTTTCAACACATAAAGTTACAATCATACATCTGCTGAATGGTAAATACAACATTAAATCCAAGTGAAATTAAACAAAGTGAAATTAATAGTCAGTTGGAATAAGTCTAACATAAGAAGCATAATAAAACTTTAATTATTAGCATAATAAACTTTATTACTATATTATCAATACAATTTTGAAAAATTTGGAACTGCAGTTTTTATTTTTGTCAAACTACCATTGTTATGGGCAAGATTTAAAATTTGCACAACTGAAATTGTGAAGTAAAATATTTCTTCCACGGTTGAACACGGGGGCAAAAAAAAGTGCATACATCTATTATAAAAGTACGCCACGTGGCTCTGGGGGGGTTAAAGGAATACTCCATTTTTTTTTTTAATAAATTTTTTCTAACTCCCCTGGAGTTAAATAGTTGAGTTTTACCGTTTTCGAATCCATTCAGCCGATCTCCGGGTCTGGCGGTAGCACTTTTAGCATAGCTTAGCATAGATCATTGAATCTGGTTAGAACGTTAGCATCTCGCTCAAAAATGACCAAAGAGTTTCGATATTTTTCCTATTTAAAACAACATTGTGTACTAAGGACGACGGAAAATTATAATGTATGATTTTCTAGGCCGATATGTCTAGGAACTATTCTCTCATACCTGCGTAGTAAACAAGGAACTTTGCTGCCGTCCTATGGGTGCAGCGGCGCAATGATATTACACAGCGCCTGAAAATAGGCTAACTTCCATCAACAAAACCAACGTGATAACCTGCTTGCACAGGGAGCATGTTGGGGACTATTTTAAAACAGCAGCCAGAAAAATGGAGCGCAGCTGGAAGAAAACAAAACTAGAGGTCTTTCGTAATTCGTGGAAAGGGCACATGATCGCATACAGAAAGGCCGTGAAAACTGCTAGATCTGCTTATTTCTCGACTCTCTTGGAAGAAAATAAACACAACCTTAGGTATTTATTCAATACAGTAGCTAAATTAACCAAAAATAAAGCTTCAACCTGTTGTGGAAAAATTTAATATTTATGTTTGAGTTCACACAGAAGTCAAAATCTGCTTTAGCCATGCAAATCACCTCTTAGCTCAAAAGACACACAGTGTCTGTGGAAAACCCAGGGGGGTAGCAGTGGGATATGTAAATTGAGAGCTTTCCCGAACCAAAGGTGTCAGATAATTTAAATTAGTTTTAAGACAAAGAGGGACCATTTGTGTATTGTGTTTCTTGCCTTTACCCTGTGTGGAAATAGAAAAATACTGAGAAGGTGTGTTTAGACATTGGGGGTATAAAAAACTTGTGGCTTCTTTGTGGCCTCAGTTCACACTCAACGCAGCCTCGAGCGGCTGCGTTTGACCGTGGCTCTTTTCTTGCAAGGAAAATAAATCTTTATAAAGACAATTGGACTATGGTTAGTCTCTTATTAGTGATGTCGACTAATTAATTTTTGCCATTACAAACCTCTGATGTTTGTAAACAGCACAGCAGTAATGACTTTATGAACTTCTTTACATGTAAGATTGATAATATTAGGAAGAAAATTTTAACCATGAAGCCGTCTACTACAGTATCACATCAGACAGAGCACTGTAGTGTCATTGAGGAAAAATTACACTTATTCACTGCTATAGGAGAAGAAGAATTGGCTAAACTCGTTAAATCATCAAAATCAACAACATGTATGCTTGACCCTGTACCGACTAGGCTATTAAAAGAGATTCTATCAGAGGTCATAGATCCTCTTCTTAATATCATTAATTAATTTAGAGAGAGTCAAGATGGCGCCGAGGATGGCCGCTACGTCGCGAGCTCTGCTGAAACATTGTAGTTTTTTGTTTGTTCTGTTTATAGTTTTTGTGTTTTTTGTCTTGGATGTTGTCTGCCTTACTACGTACGACAGACAGACACTTTTGGACATTGGTTCGGCAATCGCACACCGAAAACCAGACTTTAAATTCTTCAGTGACGAACCGCCGTTTACAAACACAGCAGCGGATCCCTTTGTCTGGACGGCCCGACCACGCAAACGCGGCCGGAGAAGAGGGAAGAGAGCCGGCGTACTCATCAGAGTAAGACGCCGCGCAAACCGACCCCCGCTCCCCAGTATTTTACTGGCAAATGTTCAGTCTCTGGACAATAAACTCTGCGAGCTGAGAGCGCGGATCTCTTTCCAACGAGACACGAGGGACTGCTGCATTATCTGCCTTACAGAAACTTGGATGTCCGCTGAGATTCCAGATTCGGCCATCGAAACCGCGGGGTTCTCCGTGCATCGGATGGACAGAGAAAAAGATCTCTCCGGGAAAAGCAAAGGCGGGGGTGTGTGTTTTATGATCAACCGATCCTGGTGTGATCAGAGGAACGTACATTCTATCAAGTCTTTCTGTTCTCCTGATCTGGAATTTCTCATGCTTCTGTGCCCACCATTCTGCTGTGCGGTCATCATCACAGCTGTGTATATTCCCCCACAAGCCGACACAGACCGGGCACTAAAGGAACTGTACAGGACAGTGAGTGAGCAGGAAACCGCGCATCCTGAGGCTGCGTTTATTGTGACCGGAGACTTTAACAAAGCCAACTTCAAGCGCATCGCACCCAAATACCACCAACATGTTAGCTTCAACACGCGAGGGAACCGTGTTTTAGACCACTGTTACTCCCCCTTCAAGGATTGTTACAAGTCCCTCCCGCGCCCACCATTTGGCAAATCGGATCACGCTTCCATCCTCCTTTTGCCCGCATATAGGCAGAGACTGAAACAGGAAGCACCCGCCCTCAGAACCATCCAGTGCTGGTCGGACCAATCAGATTCTATGCTACAGGACTGTTTTGATCACGCGGACTGGGAGATGTTCCGGTCGGCCTCTGATGACGACATCAAGGTTTACGCTGATAGCGTAACGTGTTTCATCAGTAAGTGCGTAGAAGACGTTGTTCCGACCAAAACAATACGGCTGTACCCTAACCAGAAGCCGTGGCTAAATGGGGATGTTCGCGCGGCACTCAATGCGCGGACCTTCACCTTTAACTCCGGTAATGCGGAGGAGCATAAACAAGCAAGTTATGCCCTCCGGAAAACCATCAGAGCAGCAAAACGGCAGTACAGGGACAAGATTGAAGGACAGTTCAACACCACCGACTCCAGAAGCATGTGGAGGGGAATTAACACCATCACGGACTATAAAGGGAACACAAACTCCACCGTGAACACCGCTGCCTCTCTCCCGGACGAGCTCAACACCTTCTATGCTCGCTTTGAGGGAACTAACACCGCCCTCGCGGAGAGAGAGCTCGCGGCTGAAGATGCAGAGGTTAGTGCACTCTCCGTATCTTTAGCGGATGTAACCCGATCCTTCCGGCGGGTGAACGTCCGTAAAGCCGCGGGTCCAGACGGCATTCCCGGCCGTGTGATCAGAGCGTGCGCGCACCAACTGGCTGGAGTTTTCACGGACATTTTTAACCTGTCCCTCTCCCTGTCCGTGGTCCCCACATGCTTTAAAACGTCCACCATTGTGCCTGTACCTAAGCAGTCAAAAACCACCTGCTTAAACGACTGGCGTCCTGTTGCTCTGACCCCCATCATCAGCAAATGCTTTGAGAGACTAGTCAGAAACCACATCTGCTCTGTTCTCCCCCCCTCACTGGACCCACTGCAGTTTGCATACCGCACAAACCGCTCCACTGATGATGCCATTTCATCCACTATTCACACTGCTCTCTCCCACCTGGAAAAGAGGAACACATATGTGAGAATGCTGTTTGTGGACTACAGCTCAGCATTCAACACCATTGTGCCCTCCATACTTGACATTAAACTCCGGTCTCTAGTCTTAAACAGCTTGTTATGCAGCTGGATCCTGGACTTCCTGTCAAACAGACGCCAGGTGGTCAGAATGGGCAGTAACATCTCATCACTGACTCTCAACACTGGAGCCCCTCAGGGCTGCGTTCTCAGCCCACTCCTGTACTCCCTGTACACACATGACTGTGTGGCAACCCACAGCTCCAACACCATCATCAAGTTTGCTGACGATACGACGGTGGTAGGTCTAATCACTGACAATGATGAAACGGCCTACAGAGAGGAGGTGCACACTCTGACACGGTGGTGTCAGGAGCACAACCTCTCCCTCAACGTCAGCAAGACCAAGGAGCTGGTGGTCGACTTCAGGAGGAATGAGAGAGAACACCGCCCCATCACCATCGATGGAGCACCGGTGGAGAGAGTCAGCAGCTTCAAGTTCCTCGGTGTCCACATCACAGAGGAACTCTCATGGTCCGTCCACTCCGAGGCCGTTGTGAAGAAGGCTCATCAGCGCCTTTTCTTCCTGCGACGGCTGAGGAGGTTTGGAATGAACCGCCACATCCTCACACGCTTCTACACCTGCACCATAGAGAGCCTGCTGACTGGCTGCATCACTACCTGGTACGGCAACAGTACCGCCCGCAGCCGCAAGGCCCTGCAAAGGGTAGTGCGCATGGCCAGCTGCATCATCGGAGGTGAGCTTCCCTCCCTCCAGGACATTTACGCCAGGCGGTGTGTGAAGAGAGCTCAGAGGATCATCAGAGACTCTAGCCACCCGAACCATGGGCTGCTCTCACTGCTGCCATTAGGCAGACGGTACCGCAGCATCAGAACACGCACCAGCCGACTTCAGAACAGCTTCTTCCCACAAGCAATCAGACTACTTAACTCCTGATCCATCAGTATCATAACACACACTGGACAGAATATCACTCAGCACAACCCACTGTAGATACACACACACATTATATACACATTTATTTATCATACAGCATCTATTGCACTTTGGATTTCAATTTTTCAATCTGTGAATAATATTTTATACTATACATTGTATATTATTATTATTATTATTATAGCGTAATGTATATTGTTTAATGTATGTTTAGTGTATATTGTTTAAAGTATATGTATATTGTAAGTATGTGTATATTGTTTAAAGCTGTGAGAACTACACTCACATTGTGTAAATTATTTATTGTTTATTGTAGTGTATACTGTGCTGTGAGTAATTGTGTGCGCATCAGATGTGTAATCTGTTGTTGCTTAAATGTTGACTACTATGTTGCTCGGAACTGCACCTAAGAATTTAACCTACTGTTGCACTTGTGCATATGGTAGAGTGACAAATAAAGTGATTTGATTTGATTTGATTTGATCTTTGTCATTAGGATATGTACCAAAAACCTTTAAGTTGGCTATTATTAAACCACTTATTAAAAAAATGCAACTTGATTCTACAGAATTTGTCAATTATAGGCCATTCTCAAATCTACCCTTTCTGTCAAAAATACTTGAAAAGGCAGTGTCTTCACAATAATGTTCCTTTTTTAGAAAGAAATGGTATCTGTGAGGATTTCCAGTCAGGATTTAGACCGTATCATAGGACTGAGACTGCTCTCATCAGAGTTACAAATGATTTACTCTTATCATCCGATCGTGGCTGTATCTCTCTATTAGTGTTACTCGATCTTAGCGCTGCATTCGATACCATCGACCACAACATTCTTTTGAATAGACTCGAAAATTATGTAGGCATTAGTGGAATTGCTTTATCATGGTTTAAATCATACCTATGTGACCTTTATCAGTTTGTAGCAGTAAATGAAGAGATGTCACACCGATCATAAGTTCAGTATGGAGTACTGCAAGGCTCAGTGCTAGGACCACTGCTCTTCACCCTGTACATGCTACCACTGGGAGATATCATTAGGAAGCATGGCGTTAGTTTTCATTGTTATGCTGATGATACTCAGCTCTATATTTCTTCGCGCCCTGACGAAATTTACCAATTCACAAGATTAACGGAATGCATAGCTGATATAAAACATTGGATGACTAGTAATTTCCTGCAGCTCAATTCAGAAAAAAATGAATTTTTAATTATTGGACAAAAAAGCTCCACATGTAGTAACCTAGAATACTGTCCAACACTTGATGGCTGCTCTGTCAAGTCCTCGTCGTCAGTGAGGAACCTGGGTGTGCTCTTTGATACCAATCTTTTGTTTGAAAGCCACGTTTCTAGCATCTGTAAATTGCATTCTACTATCTGAAAAATATATATCTAAATTACGGCACATGCTCTCAATGCAAAATGCTGAACAGTTAGTTCATGCGTTCATGACCTCAAGGTTAGATTATTGTAATGCTCTACTGGGTGGTTGCCCTGCTCGCTTAATAAATAAACTCCAGCTGGTCCAAAACGCAGCAGCTCGAGTTCTTACTAGAACCAGGAAGTATGACCATATTAGCCCAGTTCTGTCAACACTGCACTGGCTGCCTATTAAACATCGCATACATTTTAAAATCTTGCTTATTACTTACAAAGCACTAAATGGTTTAGCTCCCCAAAACTTGAGCGAGCTCTAAATATATTATACTCAATCATGTCTACTGCGGTCTCAAAATTCTGGCCAGTTGATAATACCGAGAATATCCAAATCAACTGCAGGCGGTCGATCCTTTTCCTATTTAGCACCTAAACTCTGGAAGTCTTCCTAACATTGTACGGGAAGCAGACACACTCTGTCAGTTTAAATCTAGACTAAAAACATCTCTTTACTGTGGCATACACATAAAACACTTTTTCAGTTAATTGATTGTTAGGCTGCATTAACTAGGTCAGCCGGAACCGGGAACACTTCCCATAACACCTGATGTACTCGTTACATCATCAGAAGAATGGCATCTACGCTAATGATAGTCTCTCTGTTTTATCCCGAGGTTTACTGCAGTCAGCCGGATCCGGGCCGTATCCAGATCAGATGGTGGACCTGCGCCCAGAGAAGACCAACACATGACCCTGAAGTGTCTGCAGAGACTGTGTCAATTAGCCTCCCCCTGAAATTGCATTGTCGACACGGCAACCTCAATAAAACCGTCTCCGGCGTGATGACTCCGATTGTTCGAATATTACAATTTAATAATTCTTAAATCGATATGTCATCCTCAATAAACCCGTCTCCAGCGCGTTGCCTCCAATCTTTCGAATATTCCAATCTATTATGACCTCTGACCTTTAAAGTTGCCAGAATAATATTCATACGCTGTTTGTTAATTGGCCAGAGGAGAACTGGCACCCCGACTGAGCCTTGGCTTGGCATGCTCAGTTGGGGACACTACATTTTTCAACTAAATATCCAAATAAATCTAATTATAAAACTAAATTAACCATATAATATAAATTATTGATTTAATTACTGATCTAAAGCCCACACTGTCACTGTATGATAATTGAAATGAACTGATGACATCACCGTTTTCTCCAGAATGGCTATATGGCTGAATAAAATTGTTGCATTATTTTCCTGTTTAACACTGTGAAGCTGCTTTGAAACAATCTGCATTGTTAAAAGCGCTATATAAATAAGGTTGACTTGACTTGACCATTTTCAGGCGCTGCGTAATGTCATTGCTAACATACCCATGCTAACGATTGTGGCGAGCAGCAAGGCTGAGGGACCATGAGAGCAGGAGGTCGTGGTCATTAAGTATGATGAGCGCCAGCTGCGTGCTGCATCGGCCTCGTGTCTCACGGAGGAGTGACGGGAGTATAAAGTAGGAGCGACGACAGTGAAGAACGAGAGAGGACCAGGCCTGGATTTTAAGTTAGTGTATGTTTTTGTATGTGCGCAGCAGTAGACCGTGAGGGGCTGCCGCTTTTACTTTAATTTTGTGTTCATTTCTTTTGATTAAAGTCTTGATTTTTCGCCGGTTCCCGCTTCCTTCTTCCCATACTAACAAACCATGTTACATTGGTGCCGAAGCCCGGGAGGAAGGAGGGACATGCTGTCGAAGAGCCCTCGCTGCTGAGGGGGATCGCGGTGCTGAGGATGTCGGGCAACGCGGATGGATGAGGACCGCGAGGGACTGCCCGAGGCGGTGGTGCTGAAGCTAGTGAAGATCTGGTGGGACGCAGAGCTCACTGCCGTGCCCCTGGGTCGAGGTGGGATGGCTGCCGTCTGAGAGGGAGCGTAGGAGTCGCCGCCAGGGGGCGGAGGAGGATCGAGCCGCCCACCAAGTGTCCAGTTCCATTGCATGGCACCGTGAGGAAGAGCCTCTCTGCTGGCTGAGGACCGAGCGGCAGTGTGTCCGGGAAACGGACCAGAATTATTTTTTTCTCTTTTCTTTTCTCCTCACTCCACTCTCTCGTCTCTGACGCTCCTCGTGCTTCTGGCTCCGTTCTCTCACCTCTCTGTCCTTACCCCCAGGTACCGCGGCCGCCGTGATCGCCCCCCCGGAGGGCGTGGTTAGAGTAGAGCGCAGGCTCAGGAGTGCCCCCCGGCCTGTGAAGGGCGTTGGGGGTATGCGGCGAGCAGCGAGGCTGAGGGACCGTGAGAGCGGGACGGAGGAGTGACGGGAGTATAAAGGAGGAGCAATGACAGTGAAGGACGAGAGAGGAGCAGGCTTGGATTTTAAGTTGTTTTGTTTATGTTTGTTTATGTATGTGCGCGGCAATCGACCGTGAGAGGCTTTACTTTCATTTTGTGTTCATTTATTTTAATTAAAGTCTGTTGAACGTTCGCCGGTTCCCGCCTCCTTCTTCCCATACGAACAAACCACGTTACGATCTAATCAGATTCAATGATCTATGCCAAGCTATGCTAAAAGTGCTACCGCCAGACCCAGAGATTGGCTGGAATGGATTCGAAAACAGTACATCTCAACTGTTTAACTCTAGGGGAGTTGGAAAATGAGCCAATTTTCAAAAAAGTGGTGTGTTCCTTTTAACAAAGGCCTACTGAAGCTAAGCGATGCGTTTGTGTAAGAAATATACCCATATTTAAAACTTTAAATATAAAAAATATCTAGCTTTTGCCAGACTGCCTTCTATATACAACTTACAAAGAAAGTTGGGGTTCGCATTCGGGGGTAAAATAAGTTTTTTTTTGTTAGGGTTCCCTGCTAAAATTCGCATCCCCGGGGCTAAATATCACATAATCGGGGTCGCTTCAACCCGCAGACATGAAAAACAGCCCGCGGCAACAGTGTTAAAGTAGCCCAATTCCATGAGAAAACCGCAGACTTGGCAACAATAACCTAGGATGACTTGAGGGTGAGTAAATCATGGGCTAATTTTCCTTTTTGGGTGAACTATTCCTTTCCGTAATGCATTTTGCAATAACAACATACAAAATAGCAAAATAATACTGTTATTGTCAATGTGTTTTTTCCCCCATTATTTCAGTACATTTAAATGCTTTTTGAAACAAACCTCCTTGATTCTTTCCCCCAAAATATTTTTGTAGGGGAAACTGGTTGATTCTTTATGCATGGGGCATTCTGAAACAAATGAAAGGATGGTTATAATTTGAAACAGACATAAGTAAAAGAAAAAGCTCAATAAACATCTTCTAAACATTACCACGAGGGTCATGGATAAAGCACAAGGAAAATTAGACTTTTGAAAATCAAAACAACTGAACAGGACTGTTTTCATTGATGTTACAGTAGTATGGCATTGACAATTCCCATAACACACCACGCTTGTGTGTTTTTGTCTTTTTTGTTGTTGTTTAAGTTTGTTACTGTTATAACATTATTTTAAAGGTCCCATGGCATGGATTTTTTTTTATTATTTTATAATGTTTCCTGAGGTGTACTTATATTGTTAGTATGATTTTAAATAAAAAAAGTCATAATTTAGAAATAAAAAGCATTTTTTTCTATCCTGATATTAGCCTCTGGCTTGAATGCTGTTTCAAGGGGCGTGTCTGATGTGAGACTTCAGTGAAAACGCCCACTGTTGTGATTGGCTGACATCTTTGCATTTGAAATCAGTATTAGATTATGTGGCGGAGGGGGCATGGTTTAGCGAGGCACCGTCTGACTCTGCAAGCACTGCCAGTCCAGAGAGAGACGGACAGGGCACACAAGATAGCTTAGAAAGTTTTATTGTACCGAGTTATTGAGAGCGCTGTGAGCGCGAGTTTATTTTGTTTGCATCTGAGAGTTCTGAATAAACACGAGTCCCATTCATGCCGACCCGTCTTCTTCCTCCTTATTCTACGAACTTTGTAACATGTGAAACCCCTCTCGAATACTTTTACTACGTTTTTTTTACCATCACAGCCGTCGAGATGAACGAATCATCAAAGTGTTGATTATAGCATTATTTTTTAGATATTTCCCCATCACATGAAAGGCTTGAGCATTGAGTACAGACAGTCTGTTGATCGCGTGAATGCAGTGATCTCGTCATTGCAGTGTTATTTCTCTCACAAAATGCTTTCACCACAACTAACAGCAAAAAAAAACACGACATCGATATAAATACAGAAAGAGCTTTGTTGTGCAGCATAACAGTGTCATTCATTATAACGGCAGTTTGGACAAGTGTGCAGATACTCGCAATGTGTGCTTGACAGCTCCGGACATTATAAAGAGAGCTTTCTTTGATCGCTCTCTGTAATCATTGAAATAACGGATTTGTTTCATGCTACTAACAGAAACGATGTGAATTTTATCGTTTTAGTCACTGGCTTGATTCACTGATGCATTTCCTTTGGGCATTGTTATGGGAAAATTTAATCAAAGCTATACATTAAACATTGCGCATGAAATGTTTATTGATTTGCATTTATTCATACATAACCAGTTTACTAGGTAAAAGGTCCTATACAGAATATAGAGAACACGTTCTACACTTACACATGGAAAACATGTTTTGTACAGGAGACATGAAGACTGGGATTTGACACTCAGGGGTCAGGATGGCCTAAACGTAGGGATCAGAGTTAAAATGAACAGCACACTTGGGATTTGAGCAAGTGCTGCTTTTCATGTAATGTGTGGAAATTTACAGGAGGAGTGACTTTGTTTGGGAAACTGATAAAAGCCGAGTACTGTTATGTCTAGTTAGTGCACTCTGCAGACATTGAAGATGGCTGTATGACTGTGACTCATTTCTTGCAAGAAATTAAATCTTTATAAAGACAATTGGGCAAGGTTTTGTCTCTTATTCAGTAATGCGGCGATAGTTGAAATTTTGCTAAAGCCTGTGCTGACATCGCGACTGATAAACAGAATCCACTTTCTCCAAATTCTCTGGTCGGGCAAAGCAGAGGAAGGGGAGGTAACCGTTCCCTGTATGACGACCAGTGATGCCAGTAACGCGTTACTTAGTAACGCGTTACTCTAATTTGACCACTTTTTTCAGTAACGAGTAATCTAACGCGTTACTATTTCCAAACCAGTAATCAGATTAAAGTAATTTATCCAAGTCACTGTGAGTTACTTTTTTTGTCATTTTCCTTAGTAAAAATATATATTTTTGCTTTCTTGTTTAGTCTCAGCAGGGTTTTTCCTGCATAGAGAATTACGAGGCGGCCGCTCCGTCAAATTTCTTGCCGCCTCCGTCTGTCGACAAAACTCAAGACAGGCAGTCACTTGCTCAGATTAGGCATGTCGTGATAATTAAATAATCATCAGAAATATATATTGTCACATCCTTCAGCAACCATTATTAGTATATTATGATTTGCTAGTACAAAGTCATCTAAAGCCATTCCATAGCTGAATGTCTTTCCTCCGCTGTAGCTGTCAATCATTCTCCGTTCAGCATTCAAACTGCGCGTCGTTCGGTTCCAGTCAGCAGCTGCACGGGAAAGCTCACTCCATATTATATATTCCCGTTATAATACTTGATATGTTGATAAAATAATTTATCTTCCTGGAGTTAATCTAGCGGTTTCTGAAAGATGTTGTGCTCGCTACTCAGGTGACAACACAAGGACTATTATAGCATCACACGCACAATAACCAGAATTAAAAACTGTGAAGAAACAAATAATCAGTGAATATTTGGACCGATATAGGCTACATAGTAGACTAGGATTTGTGGGCTCAACGCTCATCTTCTCTTTATGCCGTGAACTTTTCAATGTGCACTCGCGCTGCACTGCACACTGACTCCATGTTGCACCCGGGATGCGCATAAGCGCTTTGTTGCCGCTCTGTTTTGAAGCGTTTCATATATTTTCATAGTTTTGTGCACTTAAAGATTATTAAAAAATATATTGTTCTCACGGATCGATCATATATTTGTTGTCCCTTTACAAGGCTGCACATTACGTTTACAATAAAATATAAATCTTGTAATTTTATATTATTTGTGTAGGCCCATATAATTATTTACATTCATATATAAATATAAATTAAAAATTAAGTATAAATTGTTTTTCATAAATGTATTTAATAAGAACACAAAGTAATTTGTACCTTTTCATTAACATGTTTAGGGTTTTATGTTTAGTGTTTTATGTTTAGTGTAGTGTATGTTTTATGTTTAGTGTTGGCAAAAACGGTTGTCATTTTTATGTTGAGGCTGCAGAGGTGTTGTCGGCAACTGATGAATGTAACTAATAAAGTAGCTTGTAATCTAACTTAGTTACTTTTAAAATCAAGTAATCTGTAAAGTAACTTAGTTACTTTTAAAATCAAGTAATCTGTAAAGTAACTAAGTTACTTTTTCAAAGTAACTGTGGCAACACTGATGACGACATACAGCTCTCATTTTCTCAAAGGCAGAGTAGGACACCCAGAACTCGGTTTACGCCTATCAAAATTTCTAGCCACTTGGGGACCATATACAGGCTAGGGGAACTCATATTACTGTTAAAAAACCTCATAAAGTGATAATTTGATGCCATGGGACCTTTAATTTCACTATCATAATCAAACACACTGGTTCATAGTGCATGTAGTTTTAACATTTACTTCGCTTTGTTATTCTTCTAGTTATTTACCTTTAGACACAAGAATAAATCAGAAGGCTAGCTAGAAAATATCTTACTTCCAGTTGCAAAATAAGATGGATACTAAATGTACGCGTCTACATTTTTACATTTAATCATTTAGCAGACACTTATCCAAAGCGACCCACAAATGAGGAGAACAATGCAAGCGCTCAGATCAAGAAGGCAACAAAAAGGACAATGCTTGGTCATAACACTGAATAGCTTGCTTTCCAAAAATAATAACAATTGCAATTTGTCCAAAAGAAAATTTTACAACATGTAAATTTGTAAAATTATAACCCAGTCCTTTTCAAAAAACAACAAGAAAGGCCCTGTTCTTTCACCTGACTAAAACACAGTGCAAAACAAAGCACTGTTTTTATTCATATGTCAAAAAAAGAGAAAAGAAATCCACACATACCTTTAAGGTCTGCTTTCCTCTTTATTTGTCTCTTTTTCCGTGAGGATACTGGGCCTGGAGTGTCTTGCTCAGTGGACAGTTTAGAACAGGCAGAAAGGGTAGAGGCTGGTGGCAGAGGAGAAGCCAGGGAAGAAGATATAGGAGTAGACTGAGAGGAGATGAAACCAGGATGAGTCAGGGGGGAGACTGGAGGAGCAATGGTTAAAGACACAGGAGAGGTCAAGGAGGTGGGGAAGGAAACGGGAGAAGCCAAGGAGGAAGATGCAGGTGGAAGTAAAAGAGTGTCAGACTCAGGGGTGAGCAGAGATGTGGACTCTGATGCTGGGTCTGCTGTTGATTCTGCTGGTGGAGTCTCTGTCTGTGTGCTGTTTGTGGCTGAACTCTCTCCCATGCTGCTTGCTTCTTTATCTGTGTTAGCCACTGATGGAAAAAAGAAACTGTGGTGTGGACATGAGAATAATAATTATAATTCAATAATAATTTAACAAACAAAAATAAAAAGGAGGCTTCAAGGTCAAAAGGTTGGGAATATGATAAATGAAAACAATGTGTTGTAAAATGTTAGTTCTATTAAAAGAGACAATAAATAAAAAAAAAACATCATGTTTTTCATGTTAAAGCATTTTTTAAACCTACGGTGCAAACTATGAGTAAAACCTATTACTACAGTCTTTTGAAATAAATTCTCAAATCAATCAAGGATGCACTAATAAGCAATGAAATATGTGAACATTTAGCATGCATTGCACATTTGTGTTTATTACCATTAAGAAGACATTCATACATCCTCCTTATTGTAAGAAAAGCATCCTGAGTATCTTCTGTGTCCGTCTTCCATGGACATAAACACTCAGCAGAAAAACCATTTGAGGTTCTCCTGGCAAGGAGAAGGACTGGGTACCTCTCTAAAAGATCCCACTTGTGGAGCTGGAATGAAATTGAGACAAAATCATAACACACACACACACACACACACACACACACACACACACACACACACACACACACACACACACACACACACACACACACACACACACACAGGGGGTTTTTTGCGAAATGTGGGGACATTCCATAGGCGTAATGGTTTTTATACCGTACAAACCGTGTTTTTTACTTTCTGTGAAAAAATTCATTCTGTGTGAAATATAAGCATTTTGAAAAGTGAGGACATGTGTAACGTCCTCATATTTCACCCTCTTTTTGTAATACCTATGTCATACCCATGTCATTATACACATTTGTGTCCTGATATTTCACAAAAACATGCCCAAACACACACACACACACAGGGGTTTTTGTGAAATGTGGGGACATTCCATAGGCGTAATGGTTTTTATACCGTACAAACCGTATTTTCTATCCCCCTACACTGCCCCTACCCCTAAACCTACCCATCACAGGAGACTGTGCAGTTTACTTTCTGTGAAAAAACCTCATTCTGTGTGAAATATAAGCATTTTGAAAAGTGAGGACATGGGGAACGTCCTCATATTTCACCCTCTTTTTGTAATACCCATGTCATACCCATGTCATTATACACATTTGTGTCCTGATATTTCACAAAAACATGCACACACACACACACACACACACACACACAGAGACTTGAAAACTATTTGAATTCACTGAGAGTTCAGAGATTAATAACACATTTATATTGGGCTGTCAAAGCGAATAACATTTGCATGCGTGTGTAAACTATTATAGAAATAAAAACTTATTTTAGATTAAATTAATCACAAGTAATCGATTTGACAGCTCTAGTTTATATGCATCCACACATCTGAAAGGACTGCAACAATCAGAGACGATGAGATGTGCACAAGGGTTAGGCACAGATTTAAAAATGAAAATGTTCCTTTTCAAGTTTTGGCTTCTTGTCTATGCACTTGTTGCTTTAATTAATTAATTAACACTTTAACTGTCCAACAACTTTGGAGTAATGCTGTCCAATATCTTAGTTCATCTTTGTCATTGAGCTGGGTTTTTAGTTATTGTGATACTACAGTACATTTTATTCTATCCCAGGGTCCTGCTCCTGGAGGGCCACTATGCAGAGTTTAACTCCAACCCCAATTAGACACACCTGAACAAGCTAATCAAGCTCTTACTAAGCATACTAGAAACTTCCAGTCAAGTGTGTTGAGGTAAGCTGGAGCAAAACTATGCAACACAGTGACCCTGCCCTCCAGGACTTAGTTTGGACACCCCTGGTCTATACAAATTATTGTTAATTTTTTCCTCAAAGTTGATGTTCCGATCTTTTGATTATCCCCATCTAATAATTGCCTCACTGACACGGCATCCTTAATAAACCCGTCTCCGGCCTGATGACTCCGATCTTTCGAATATCCCTATCTAATAATTGCCTCACTGACACAACATCCTCAATAAAGGAAAATTGGGCATAAGGATTTGAGTGAATTTGGCAAGGGCCAAATTGTGATGGCTAGGGTCAGAGCATCTCCAAAACTGCAGCTCTTGTGGGGTGTTCCCGGTCTGCAGTGGTCAGTAGCTATCAAAAGTGCTCCAAGGAAGGAACAATGGTGAACCGGCGGCCATGGTCATGGGCGGACAAGGCTCATTGATGCACGTGGGGAGTGAAGGCTGGCCCATGTGGTCTGATCAAACAGACAAGCTACTGTAGCTCAAATTGCTCAATAAGTTAATGCTGGTTCTGATAAAAAGATGTCAGAAAACACAGTGCATCGCAGACCAGTCAGGGTGCCATCGCTGACCCTTGTCCACCACTGAAATGGAATGGAAGAAGATGGCCTGGTCTGATGAATCACGTTTTCTTTTACATCATGTGGATGTCGGGTGCGTGTGCGTTGCTAACCTGGGGAACACATGGCACCAGGATGCACTATGGCGGAGGCAGTGTGATGCTTTGGGCAATGTTCTGCTGGGAAACCCCTGGCCTATACGAATTCTTTTTTATTACACTTTCTAATTTTACTTACTATTTTATGACTAACATCTGAAAGATAAACCTACCAGAAGATTTGTTGCATCATAGACTTTGTTCACACTGCTGTTTTTTTTTTGCCGGTCTATCCATTCTTGGGAAAGCTGGTTCTTTTTTTTCTCAAGCTTTTGCTTATATGGCTGTTTGGCACTACAGTGTTGACATGTTTTGCTTGCTACTCCAATTTTTTTCCTGCACATGTAGCAATCCTGTAAAAAGAAACAAAAAGGATAATTAGAGCAATGCATACTGTTATGAGGGGATCATATTTTTTCACCCCTACTATGTTGAGTCACAGTCTCCGAAAATATTGTCACCACAGTGACCTAACTTTCAAAACATTTAAAGAAAACTGCAACAGTATAATGCTAAAATTGTTTTATCAACTTAAGACATACTGTATTTGTGGTAGCCTTCTATCGAAAGCATCAGAAGAGGGCTATAGAAGAGGTTTGAGATCAAATGTTAAAATAAATAGTTACAGATTGTTATTGACTTCTAAAACAAATACCTACTGAGAATGACACATGTGAGTTATGTAGTATAACAGATGCATTCATCCTAAAATCATGGACAACATAGACACATGTACCTGACTGGTATCAGATGTTGCACAAACTGCAGTTAGATTCCAGCTATTGTTTTGAAAGGTTTTTATTATCTACTAAAATTTGACATCTGTGGCCAAACATAATACCTATGTTTTAAGCACTGTCATAACTCATAGTAAGACCATTGAGTTTTCCATGATGTCACAACATGGCACAGTCTCTGGTTATAAAAACTGCAGATTTAAAGAAATGGGATAACTTTTCATGGGTGATATTGAGTTGGTTTGCGTTTTTAAATTGATAACTAGTTTGATAATTACTTAAAACATGGTTAAAATAAATATATTTCTGTTTCTTAAACACATGACTAATTAATGGACATTTTTGGGAAAAAAATATTAATTTTTATAAATGTTTTTTTATTTTTATAATTATTTTATTAGCTGATATTGGTTGATGGTTTATGATTTCTTTCCAATTAAATTGTTTATAAATCTGTGGCGGATGGGGCGTGGTTTTCCGAGGTCTGTAGCGGGAGAGAGTGAACGGAGCCGAGCAGTGAGTAAGTAGGTCAAGTGCAGATGACGAACACCTGTCTCTGATTGCAGTAATTGGCGTGGAGAGACCGCATATAAGCCGCTGCGGGGAGAGAGACGAGAGAGAGAGAGAGTTGGACTGGGACTATGCACACACCTCCTGCCAGAGGAAACGAACTGGAACCCGAGTGATCGTCCTGACAAAGTTTTTGAGTGCATGTTATTGTGTTTTTGCACCCACGTGCGCCTGTTATGTTTGTATCTGAAAAACCTGAGTAATAAAGTAGCAAGTCCCAGTCACGCCGACCCCGTCTTCTTCCTTCCTGCCCAATAAAGACAACGAACCGCATTACACTGGTGCCGAAACCCGGTGCTCTTCTTCCCCCTCCCCTGCTCTCTCCAAACCTGTCCCCCTTCCCAAGTCTCGCGGCGGGATGCTGCCCAGGCCGGCCCCAAGGTGGAGGACGAGAGTTCCGGCCGAGGCTCCAGCAGCTCCCAGACCAGCGCCTAGGGGAGGGGGAGTGACCAACGACCCGTTCCCCTCCTCATCCGCACCGGCGCTCTCTCCACAAGGGCGGCGGGGAAGTCTGGGCTGGCTTGTTGGAGTTGCGGGGACCCAAGGCATTTTATCGATCGGTGTCCGGTGATGGAGGTGGGGACACTGATCCGGGTCCTCGACGCGCCACAAGCTGCCCCCGATCAAGCTGGCCTGTACCAGATACCCGTGAGTATCAAGGTGGGTACTTATCAGGCTTTGGTGGATTCAGGTTGTAACCAGACCTTCATCCATCAAAGTCCGATTCAACCCAAGGCATTGGGTGTGTGCACGGGGAAGTGGTGAACTATCCGTTGTTGCCCATGGATATTCAATTTCGGGGACAAACCCGAAACCCGCACCTCCGGCATCCTATAATTCTGGGAACCAATTGGCCAGCATTTAATAAATTGTTGGGGCACTTGTGTGCGGATGCCTCTTGGGGAAAACAAGTAAAAAGGAAGGTGACGGTTGCTCAGTTGGGGGAGGTGGATTCGGGACCTCTGGGAGCAGTTCCAGGGGAACAGAGCGCTCTGGAGACTCCCATTCTCACAGACCGCGATGACTTTCCCCTGGAACAATCCCAGGATGTGACGCTCAAACACGCGTTTAGTCAGGTCCGTTCCATCGACGGCCACCTCCTCCACCCTGACCCAAAAGCACCATTGTGCCCTCTTCCGTTGATGCAGGTCCCCTTCGAACGAATTGGTATGGACCTCATCAGGCCATTAGAACGGTCGGCACGAGGGCATCGCTTTGCGTTAGTCCTGGTGGACTACGCAACACGATATCCTGAAGTAGTTCCACTCTGCACTATTTCGGCGAAAAGTGTTGCGAGCGCACTGTTTTCTTTCATCTCCCGGGTGGGGATCCCGAAAGAGATTCTCACCGATCAAGGCACGGCGTTTATGTCACGGACGATTCGCGAACTCTACGAATTATTGGGCATTAAATCGATTCACACCAGCGTCTATCACCCACAAAAGGACGGTCTGGTGGAACGTTTTAATCGCACGTTAAAAGCCATGATTCGTTAGTTCGTTCACGAGGACACCAAAAATTAAGATAAATGGCTAGAGCCTCTGTTGTTCACTGTCCGCGAGGTTCCCCAAGCCTCCACGGGGGTTTCCCCCTTCGAGCTTCTCTAAGGTCGCCAGCCTTGGGGGTGCTGGATGTCCGAAGAGAGGCTTGGGAGGACGGACCTTCCGCGAGCAAAAACGAAATTCAGTATGTCCTGGATCTCAGAACAAAACTCCACACTTTGGGGCGGCTGTCAATGGAGAATTTGTTACAGGCTCAGGACAAACAGCGACAGTTGTTTGCTACAACAGAGGCGCTAGACTTCGTCAATTTTCACTTTTTTTTTTTGCTTGTGTTACTCCCTACTTCTAGTTCTAAATTACTCGCGAAGTGGCAAGGGCCCTTTGAGGTCACACGGCGAGTTGGAGATCTCAACTATGAGGTGATACATTCAGATAGGGACGGGGCACGTCAAATTTACCAACTCAACCTGTTAAAGAAATGGTCTGAGGCGGAGTCGTGATGCTAGCGACGGTAGTGAGTGGAGAGGAGGATCTCGGGCCAGAGGCGGTCCAAAAGCCTCAATCCCTCGCTCTGGCCTCTGGGGGAGACCACCTCTCACCCTCGCAGCTCACTGACGTAAAACGTTTACAAGCAGAGTTTGCTGACGTGTTCTCGCCCCTACCTGGCCGGACCGACCTCATTCACCACCACGTTGAGACGGAGCCGGGAGTTGTTGTTCGCACCCGGCTGTATCGCTTGCCTGAACACAAGAAAAAAGTGGTTCAGGCTGAATTAGAGGCTATGCTAGACATGGGGGTAATAGAAGAGTCCAGCAGTGACTGGGCGAGCCCGATAGTTTTAGTACCTAAACCTGACGGCTTGGTCCGGTTCTGTGTGGACTATCGTAAGGTGAACGCGGTGTCGAAATTTGATGATTATCCAATGCCGAGGGTTGACGAATTGCTTGATCGGCTAGGGACCGCTCGTTTTTATTCGACACTGGACTTGACAAAGCGATATTGGCAGATCCCCTTGTCTCCCATGTCCAAAGAAAAAACAGCTTTCACCACGCCGTTTGGATTGCACCAATTTGTCACCCTTCCTTTCGGCTTGTTCGGGGCTCCTGCGACCTTCCAGCGCCTGATGGACAGAATTCTCTGGTCGCATGCTGCATATGCTGCTGCCTACCTAGATGATATCATCATCTACAGTGTGGACTGGCAGCGTCATATGCAGCATTTGAAAGCTGTCCTGAAGTCGCTGAGAAGGGCAGGGCTCACGGCCAACCCGAAGAAGTGTGCAATTGGGCGGGTGGAAGTAAGATATCTGGGCTTCCACTTGGGTCATGGTCAGGTACAAAATTGATAAGACCGCAGCTGTTGCGACCTGTCCGAGATCCAAGACCAAAAAGGAGGTTAGACAGTGTTATGGAAATTTTAATGCATGCTTTAACATTCATTTTCATTAACCAACATTAAGTTCTGCTTAGTTTTGATGCATTATTAAAATACATTTCGCTTGGTTTCGCGGCAGCTAGATAACAGGAAAAGGGGTCTAGTTCAGAGAAACGATAAAAGAAGAAACTTCTGCCCGACAACAGGCAGATAGAGAGTGTATTAATATTAAAGTGGGTGTGTTTTTGATACGTGACCTTTGTAAACCTTCCGTGCACAAGCTGTAGCAGATAATAAGGAGGAAGTTGAGTACAGCTGTGCGCGTGAGGGTGGGGGGTATAAAGCTTTCAGACACAGAGGGAAGTTTGCCTTCGCTCTCTGAATGCTCAGAGTGATGAATGCCTTTCTTGCAAGAATTAAACAATTGTTAAAATTGTTTCAATACTTTTCTGAATCCTAATTACTTTTAAAATAAAATCATTTCCACTACAAAAGTTCCTGGGGCTAGCGGGATATTACAGAAGGTTTGTGCCTAATTATTCGGGCCTCGCTAGCCCGCTGACTGATCTAACTAAAAAGGAGGTACCGGATACAGTTAAGTGGACGGAGCGGTGCCAGCAGGCTTTTACTCAGATAAAGGCTGCTCTGTGTGGTGGGCCGCTCCTACAGGCTCCTAACTTTAAACGGATGGCTCGCCGGCCCGAGTCGGGCGGTGGGGGTATGGGGCGTGGTTTTCCAAGGTCTGTAGCGGGAGAGAGGGAACGGAGCCGAGCAGTGAGTAAGTAGGTCAAGTGCAGAAGATGAACACCTGTCTCTGATTGCAGTAATTGGCGTGGAGAGACCGCAAGTAAGCCGCTAGGGGGAGAGACGAGAGACTGGGAGTTGGACTGGGACTATGCACACACCTCCTGCCAGAGGAAACTAACTGGAACCCGAGTGATCGTCCTGACAAAGTTTTTGAGTGCATGTTATTGTGTTTTTGCGCCCACGTGCGCCTGTTATGTTTGTATCTGAAAAACCTGAGTAATAAAGTCGCAAGTCCCAGTCACGCCGACCCCATCTTCTTCAGGGTATCTGCAGGTTTCACCAAGTCAAATTTAAGACTTTTTAAGACCTTTTCAAGACCATTATGAATTAAATTTAAGACCTATATCACGCAATTAAAAAAAAAAAAAACGTACAAAAGGAAATGCAGAATCACAAAATTACTTGCAAAGCAAATTAATTTATTCAAATTGAACAAAGTATTAGTAATCTTGCACTTCCTCATAGCTCAATCCCACCAGGATTAATATACAAACACACTACCGGTCTAAAGTCTGAGAACGGTAAGATTTTTAAATGTTTTTACATTCTGCTCACCAATGCTGCATTTATGTTATTAAAAATACAAAAAGCTGTAATATTGTGACAGTTCTGTTGTGACTGTTTTCTATGTGAATATATATTAAAGTGTCATTTATTCCTGTGATCAAAGCTGAATTTAACATCATTACTCCAGTCTTCAGTGTCACATGACCCTTCACTAAATCACTAATCATTCTCATATGAGGATCTGATGATCAACAAACATTTATGTTTATTATCAGTGTTGAACACAGTTGTGTAAAAAAATTTTTTTGGATTCTTTGATGGATAAAAAAAAGTAAAAAAAAAAAAAAAAAAAGATTTCTGAAGGATTATGTGACTCTAAAGTCTGGAGCAATGATGCTGAAAATTCAGCTTTGAATCACAGAAATAAATTCTATTTAAGATATATATTGAAATATAGTTATTTTAAATAAAAAAATAAAAAACATATTCACAATAATACTGTCTTTGCTGTATTTTGGATCAAATAAATGCAGCCTCGGTGAGCAGGAGAGACTTCTTTAAAAAACATTTTAAAAATCGAACCGTTCTCAAACTTTTGACCGGTAGTGTGTGTGTATGTATATACATTTTTTTGTGAGATCAAAATGACTGATTTTGTGATGGTCATTTTCAGAAATGTGCATGTTTCTTTTTTTTTTCATAATTAGGATGCCACATTTACCATATCATTATATTAGATGCACAATAGTCACACATGGCAATAAAACTAACAAAATGCATGAATCTTGTTTGACAATAGGACAAATAAATACAACTTAAATATACAGATACAAACAGTGCTTTAAGTTTAGGGCTACTGTTTGTTTTTCCCCGTTGTTGTTGTTTGATTAATACTACGACACAGGCAGGAGGGGGTATAGGCTCGGCTATATTGGGTTGCTTTCACTTTAAGACCTACAGTAATGATGAGCCCATAGATATGGATATGTATGAATATGCCTAGATTCGGTTCACTCGCGCGAGCGCTGACCGGCGGCAAACGCCTGCAGAATCCGCGGCCAGTCTGACATCAGTCCGTGTGTCAGTAGCGAATGAGTTTGGGGTTTTCACCGCTTTTTAAACTCTTTGTTTAGTGCTATCGGGCATATCAAACTTTTATTTGGTCATTATACGAGATGGCAGGTGAGAAAGATTCGCCTTTGCTATCACGATCGCGTGAACTGGAAGAACTGGAGAACTGAAGCTGAAGAATAAAATCCGTTTGATGCGTCTGTGGTACAATCAGAAAGAGCCTCGCGCCAATAACATGAAAGCTGATTGGCTGCTATATAAGATGCATGTTGGTCTCTCACTAGCGAAAAAACGAACTAACAACACACACACACACACACACACACACACACACACACACTCTCTCTCTCTCTCTCTCTCTCTCTCTCTAAAACATTGCGGGAGCATTTCAATGAGCGGAGTAGGAGAATTAAGACCCGTTTAAAATTATTTAAGACCTAGAACTCAATACTTCAGCGAATTTAAGACTTTTAAGGCCTTAAAATTTTGATTTTGAATTTAAAGACATTTAAGACTTTTTAATATCCTGCGGGGACCCTGTTCTTCCTTCTTGCCCAATAAAGACAACGAACTGCATTACAAAATCACTTCACTGCTTTCATTAGAAGATAAGTGCAATTTGTAGGGTTCTCTGATGATCAATAATATTCACTTATAACAGCTTTGACCAGTTTTTTTTAGCATATGCATATTATCTAACATTAATGATAAATGATGATTAATGATTTTCTGAAGTCTGTTGCAGAAATAGATATTCATACATGCATATAACTACAGTAGCAGAAACACTGTCAGTTTGCTCAAAGGGTCACAGACTGGCTAAAGCCCGGGATACACTGCAAGATTTTAGCAGTCCTATAAGATCATTACAAAGCACACTGTGCGACATGGATCTATAAGGGTATGACATGCACGTAGACTGTACGATGATGACACCTATTGACTCGTAGGCTACGATGCAAGTTTCTATAGAAGAATCGTCAGCATGCGCTAGTGGTAAACAAAAAGACCATGATGAATCACTCTTTGGCAGTTGTAGTTTTTATGAGTGCTGAAAAAAAGAGGATGCGGTGAAAAAGGAAGGGAAAAGAGCTTGAGGAAAGCAGTTTTAAGTTTTAGCGCCATGTCTTGATTTCATGTTGCATTTTTATTGGCTGGTCAGTAGACCTAAGTCGTAGCAGGCAACACACTGTGCAATTATAATGCTGAATTTGTGACACTGTCAGAAAAAGATCGTAGGCTATCTTTGGACAACGGCCGTCTTTGAACCTCTTCACTGTACGACACAGAACCACTGATTAGGAGCCACGATCACAGAAATCGTCACAATTGTTTCACAACATGCACTGCCTGACGAAGACCTGTTGGTCGAAACATTGTATTTTTGACTATTTATACACACACACACACACACACACACACACATATATACACTGTGTGCAGAATTATTAGGCACGTTGGTATTCTGATCATATTTTTTTCCAGGCACATTTGACCAAATCCAAACCACAGTAATCCTAACTACTTTTAATTTAGTATTTAATAATGTATAAGTGATATATAATTGTTGATGAAGGCTGGAAATGAAAAACACCTTATATTCAGGTGTGCAGTATTATTAGGCACATTTCCTTTTACAGATAAATTGAGCCAAAAAAAGAAATTTAACTCAGACTGAAAAGTCAAAAATTATTAAATGCCCATGAGAAGGATGCAATACTAATGCAATACTAGACATTGCTGTTAAGGCATGACCATTGGACAGTGAAATGCTCATTGGGTCAGCAGGGTCAGACAAAAACATGTGGCAGAGAAAAGACACCTGAAGAATTAAGTGTGAAACCATCAGGAACCCTTTAGTCTCCGGCGCCACCATTTTCCAGAGCTGCAACCTAGCTGGAGTCTCCAGAAGTGCATGGTGTCAGGATCTCAGAGACTTAAATTAGGTAAAGAATCCTAAAAAATGACCCCCACTAAATAAGAATCACAAGCTGAAGTGTTGTAAAAAACATGAAGACAAGTTTTTTTATATAGGCTTTATGGACAGATGGGTTGAGAGTGACTCTTGAAGGACCAGCACCACATCCTCTTGCACCACTGATTGAAGAATTAATCTTCCAGAATCTGGCAGTATGTTTTGGGAGTTCATTTTTAGTCCATCTCTGCAAAACGGACTTCAGGATGGACTAAAATGAACTCCCAAAACTTACTGCCACAGTGTATATATAGATGCATGCATGTGACCTTAGACAAAACCATTGAGGCACTGTGTTTGGTAAATAGAATATGATATATGATTATGTTTAAGTGGATAAAAATCAACATCAGATTACTTTGGTTAATCACCTTTGTTGTCTGTCCTCTAGCCTTGCATGTTTGTTCTGTTCCTGGTTTTGCACCTGTATGTAAGAAACAGAGAAAAAAAGCATAATGTACTAATATATATATGAGCATAATGAATATATTGGTCCTGTTTATTTACTGTTCATTATTATCCTGCTAATTCTGAAGAGATGCTGTATATATATATATATATATATATATATATATATATATATATATATATATATATATATATATATATATATATATATATATATATATATATGGGACACCTTACATGCCTACCTACTGCCTACATGCACATGAACTTTAACGGGGTGGTTGATTTATGTTTTCACTTTATTAAACTAGTTAGTGTGTAATGTTGCTGTTTGAGCATAAACAATCTGCAAAGTTACAATGCTCAGAGTTCAACACAAAGGGATATATTTTCTTTTAAAGAAATCACTTTTTAAGGACTACAACAAATGGCTGGTAGGGACTACACAAGCTAGTGACATCACTAACCCTGAAATTTACATAACCCCCACCCCCAGGAACACGCAACAAAGGGGGTGAGGCCATGTTTAGAATTTATAGATTATCATGACAGAATATGCTAATCAATGACTTGAAGATAGTTAGCTCCATATCAACTACAAAAATTCATCAACTAACTATTCAGGAACATCCTGTTGCATTCAACATGTTGTCACTTCTTCTTGAGTCTCTGCATCATTGTACGAAGTCCCAGTGAACCGGAAGTTGCAACTGATTTTTCGGAAAGCGAACGCCATTCCAGACCGGAAGTTTTTTTTCTGTGTATTAACTTGCACAGATTAATTGTTCACCACGCATTTCTGAGGTCAGGCACTGATGTTGGACGAGAAGGCCTGGCTCGCAGTCTCCACTCTAATTAATCCCAAAGGTGTTCTATCGGGTTGAGGTCAGGACTCTGTGTAGGCCAGTCAAGTTCATCCATACCAAACTCGCTCATCCATGCCTTTATGGACCTGCTTTGTGCACTGGTGCGCAGTCATGTTGGAACAGGAAGGGGCCATCCCCAAACTGTTCCCACAAAGTTGGGAGCATGAAATTGACCAAAATGTCTTGGTTCCTTTCACTGGAACTAAGGGGCCAAGCCCAATCCTTGAAAAACAACCCCACATCATAATCCCCCATCCACCAACTTTACACTTGGTACAATGCAGTTAGGAAAGTACCGTTCTCCTGGCAACCGCTAAACCCAGACTTTTCCATCGGATTGTCAGACAGAGAAGCGTGATTCGTCACTCCAGAGAACACATCTCCACTGCTCTAGGGTCCAGTGGCGGTGTGCTTTATACCACTGCATCCGACACTTTGCATTGCACTTGGTGATGTAAGGCTTGGATGCAGCTGCTCGGCCATGGAAAACCATTCCATTAAGGCTCTCTACTCGCTGTTCTTGAGCTAATCTGAAGGCCACATGAAGTTTGGAAGTCTGTAGCTATTGACACTGCAGAAAGTTGGCGACTTTTGCACACTGTGCGTCTCAGCATGTGCTGACCCTGCTCTGTGATTTTAAGTGGCCAACCACTTCATGGCTGAGATGCTGTTGTTCCCAATTGCTTCCACTTACCACTAACAGTTGACCGTGGAATATTTAGTAGTGAGGAAATTTCACGAATGGAAACCTTCCACAGGTGGAAACCTATCACAGTACCACACTTGAATTCACTGAGCTCCTGAGAGCGGCCCATTCTTTCAAAAATGTTTGTAGAAGAGTCTGCATGCCTAGATGCTTGACTTTATACATATGTGGCCATTGAAGTGATTGGAACACCTGAATTCAATGATTTGGAAGGGTGTCCCAATACTTTTGGCAATATAGTGTATATACTTCCTAATATTGTGTTGGTCCCCCTTTTGCTGCAAAAACAGCCCTGAACCGCCAAGGCAAGGACTCCACTAGACCCCTGAAGGTGTGCTGTGGTATCTGGCACCAAGATGTTAGCAGCAGTTCCTTTAAATCCTGTAAGTTGCAAGGTAGGGCCTCCTTGAATCAGACTTGTTTGTTTATCACATCCCACAGATGCTCGATTGGATTGAGATCTGGGAAATTTGGAGGCCAAGTCAACATCTCAAACTTGTTGTTGTGCTCCTCAAACCATTGCTGAACCATTTTTGCTTTGTGGTGGCGTGCATTATCCTGCTGAAAGAGGACACAGCCACCAGGGAATACAGTTTCCATGAAAGGGTGTACATGGTCTGCAACAATGCTGAGGTAGGTGTCAAAGTATCATCCACATGGATGGCAGGACCCAAGGTTTCTCAGCAGAACACTATCCAAAGCATCACGGGTAAACGGAAAAAGACAGATGACAATGATAAAAAAGACAAAAAGAAAGAATTAGATAGAGCCAAAAATAAAACGAGGGTAAATATCGGAGCGGCTTTTCCGAGGTGGAGGGAGCTATTTGTCCTGAAAGGATTAAAAACCGATGCAGAGTTGCCACATTTCTGCTTGACAAGTAGCCTATCCCGGCTTCCTCTTCTGTTGACTGTTGACTCCTTGAAGTATCTGTGGGCGTGAATTCCTCGTCGGAGCGCATTGACTCAGTGACAAAACTCTAGCTGCATAACATACAGATAAAATGTCACGCACTGTGTAAAGCAACTATTGAAACCTACTAATTCACTGGCTTGTCATGTTGCTGAAATAATGTACTAGCAAAACTTATTTAGCATTACATATCGATAGAATAATTACTTGCATACTGCAAGTTATTTACGTTAGTTACCGTTATATTATCTTACTAGCTATTTATTACTTATAGAAATAGTGCAACGTCATATAGTTACATTACATGTATTGCAAAATACATAATGTTTTGAGGACCAAGTTTGTAGTCAAAGTATGGGCAGGCCATTGTCAATGTAAATCATACTGTTGATGTTTCGTCTGTACCAGTGAATGTGCCATAACTGTTTATCCGCAGTCATCGGTTGCCCTGCTACGTTCTACTAGCCTAGTTACTAGCCTGTGCGTTCACGGCAGGCTCCGTTGTGATGGGGGAGGAGCTGTGGAGGGAGGGCTGTAGCGCAGCAGAGAGCAAGGGTGAGTGACCTGTGAGTTGTGCTTGTTCAAATTTTCAACGTTTCAAAGTCAATGTTTTCTTATTGGCTCCCTACTGCAGCTTTAACCCCCAACTGAACCGAGCACACTTTCTCCAGTTTGGATCTAAAAGCTTCATGAAAAAAAGTGTTGAAATAACAAGGATGAAAACGCAACAAAAATGTGATGAAAACATGATAAAAGAGTAACGGAAAAAAAAGCTACAAAAAAGTTACAAAAACAACAACAAAGCAGGAACTTAAGAGCGAGAAAAACGTGCCAGACAAGCAACAATAACACAACAAATAGTCGAACGGGAGACAATGCGCTCTGTTAAGGCGGGGGAGTAAGAGGTTAATATAACACCATACAGTGTTAGAAATATTGGTGCTGATTTGTTTATAATTAAAATTAAAATGTTCGTTTTGGTTTAAAAATCGTACTTATTCTCTCATTTTTTTGTGTGTTTTAGGAAGAAACAAAGCAATCTTAGTGATTTTGTGTGCAACAAGATGCAACTCACCCCGCAGCAATGTGCACCATTGACAGACAATGTTTTAAACATGCTAGTGAAGGACATGAGACCGCTCTCGATGGTGGAAGGAGCAGGCTTCCAACAAATGATAAAGTCATTCAATCCAGGTTACACTATCCCTTCTAGAACACATTTTGCGAGGTTGTTGGTCAAGAAATACAATGCCACAGTGGATCAAATGAAATCAACTATCTCAGCCATTGACAGCAAAGTGGCTCTGACTGCAGACATTTGGACTAGAGTTGCCACTGAAGCATACTTGGGAATCACATGCCACTACATTGGAATCGACTGGCAAATGGAGTCAATTTGCCTCTCCACTATGCCGTTGGAGGAGAGACATACTGCCCAAAATATTGCAGGGTGGCTGGAAGAAATATTGGACAAATTTGAAATTCTTCCTGATAAAATATCTGCTATTGTGCACGACAATGGGGCCAACGTTGTGGCTGCTGCTCAACTACTGGAGGAGAAATACCGATGGGCCTTTCTCAGATGCACAGGTCACACATTGCAGCTTGTTCTCACCTCTGCTCTTAACCCTCTGAGACCTAAGGGTATTTTTACAATAAATTTTCCGCCTGGTGTTATTTACTAAAAAAGCTTGTAAAACATCAACCCTGTTGTGCACAGACAATTGACACACCTCTTTTTTTTCAAGACAAGTTGCACTGTCAGTATATTTGTGTTGCATTGATGTCACCTGAATGTAAAATAAGTTATGGGACCATAAAGACAAATGAAAACATAAAACGGAAATTGAATCCCTCAAATATTTATTGAAAACACACACAAATAAATAAAAGCTAAGCATATTTCCTCTGGAAAACTGTTTGTTCAAGTCTTTGGAGTCCTGGAACTCAGGAATAAACATGATAACTTATACAGAACCAAAACTATTTACATTTTTCCAAAAAAAGTCCAGGCGCTTTTGGCCTCTTTGGATTTTGGATATTTACTGGTGCCAAGCCTCAAAACAGTTCCTATCAGGAACTTCTCCTCAAACTTTCTCCTCAAACTTTTTCCTCAAACTTTGTCCACAAAACTACTCAAAACTGCAGCACGTCTCTCTCTCTCTATCTCCTCAATACTAGCGTGCATCTCTATCTCTCCACAATAACAGAGCTGTGGTTCATGCGTAATGACGCACACCAACGTGGATGACGGATCAGCCTGTCATTGGTCAAACCCTCATCCAAAATGGCAGCTAGCATCGCGCTAGCGGCAAAAATGACGGAAAATGTATAAATTATGGACATCAAGTGGATATATCTTGGATGTAAGCGTTTTGATTTATTGCTGAACAACTCCAAAAAGATGCACATGTTCCAGGCTGGATAGAAAACCTTCTGTAAAGGCTACAAAGACACCAAAGACACCCCCGTGATGGCTAGCTCGTTAGCTTTCTGCTGGAAAAAACGGTAAGAAAATCGATAAAAGTTTCATGAAATAATATAGATATTTATCGGAGGTGCCGTGTGACGTCGTGGGCGATGCCGTCGGGCTCTGAGGGTTAAACACCAGATCATTGCCAAAGCGGTTGGAGCTTCACGATGCCTTGTTGAGCACTTTAAAAGAAGTGAACTTGCATCCACCAAACTGAAGCAACAACAACAACAAATGGGCACAACTGAACACAAACTTATCCAAGATGTTAGTACTAGATGGAACAGTACTTATCAAATGATCAGTCGCCTGCTTGAGCAACGGTGGCCTGTTACTGCAACGCTGTCGGACCTAACTGTGACAAAAACAGGCAAGCAATATTTAGACTTAAAACCAGACCAGTGGAACCTAATTGAAGAGCTTTCCACAGCCCTGAAGCCTTTTGACTGTGCCACAGAGTACATGAGTGGTGAAAAAATACACTACAATTTCCTCTGTGCCACCATTGGTAAAAGGATTGGCCAAGTCAATGCAAGCAAGGTATGGATTTTGAAACACCAGGTGCACAAGCGTTCCTTCACACAGCTGTAGAACAGCTTGAACAACGATGGAAGAGTGAAACCACTTCCTGTGACACATCACATACTGTAATCCTTAGTTCTTCCCTGGATTCAAGGTTTCGTAAACTAAAGTTTCTTTCTTCTGAGGACAGCTTCAAAGTTCAAGTCAAAGTCCAAATGAAGGCAGTTGAAATGGAGCAGCTGCCGCCCCCCTGTGTCCAGCACCACACAGCACCTGACAGTACACCACCTGCTCCTGAAAAGGTTCCTGTCTCCTTAATTGATTCTCTTCTGGATTCCGACACCAGCAGTGAGGAAGAAGCCAAGGAAGGAGAAGCTGAGGAGCTCAGTAGGAAAGTAAGGCAGGAGGTCCTCAAGTACTTTGGTGAGAAGTCCATTCCCAAGGGGGAAAATCCGTTAGAGTGGAGGAAGTTGAATGAGGTGAAATATCCCTTTTTGTCAAGATTAGCAAAGTCCTACCTCTGTATACCAAGCACTTACACACCAGCAGAGCGGCTGTTTTCTGCGGTAGGAAACATAGCCTCTAAAAAGTGAGCAAGCCTAAGCCCTGAACATTTGGACATGTTGAACTTTTTGCACTGCAATGCAAAGTTTTTTTTCAAATAATGAGTGAATAGTGTTCTGCCTCATTCCCCACAGGTAGTCGAATTCCTGTCAATTCAGGCATAAGCTCAGCTGTTTTGTTTAAAATTTTATCGCTTTATTACATTTTGCACTGTTATAAGGACCACTACATATTTAAATCCGATGAAAATCACAGTGTGCAAAAACTTTTATTTGTGCAGATTCTGGAGTACAATGTTGTTTGAAAATGTTTAGTCGTAAAAGCTGATAACATTGCTTTTTAACAATTAACATTTAAAGCTTTACAAACATGTTCTGTGATCAGTGTGTCATTTACCAGTTCATAATTCAGTCTTGCAGCCTAATTATGACTGAATGAGAGAGGTAAATGTTTAAATGTATTTGAAATGCACTTTTTTTCTATGTATTCACTGCCCTTTTTCACACAGCAGGTTTTTTTGTGCGTGTCCAATTTTTTTTCTGGACAACCTTCAGATGGATTTTACTTTAAATTTTACTTTAAAATGTGAGTTCCATTCAGGTTTCATGCCATTGGCACTTTATTCGAAGGATTGTTTACAATTTCACAGCATAAGCTATAAAGCTGTTTCTCAGGTATAAGATGTGTGTTTACAGGAAAAAAAATTATAAAATGCAATTTACTGCAGTTATATTCTGTTTTATTCTTATTCTTCATAAAAATATGTTCTGAAAGATTCCTTAATAAGCTTTGTTCGGGATGTTAAACTACTTTAGGAGCCCTAAGGATTGCCATGGTGAAAACATTATTTGAAATCTCCTTGTGAAATTTGCTAGAGTACATATAGGTCAGTGTTTTGATTGCAGAAGAGTTCGACAAAGGATTACTAACACATAATAACTCCAAATCCAGGTATGTTTTTGATGAGGATATGACCATGCAAAATGGTTAGAATCTCTAAAAAGTCTATGTTGAATTATAAAGACCCTTTGTTAATAATTTACTTAGGAAAAAATGGGCAAAACTAAAATACAGTACATAAACCGATTAATCGTAAAAAAAACAAAAAAAAAACAGACAGATTAATCGATTATCAAAATAATCGTTAGTTGCAGCCCTACTTCAAGGTGTTTGACTTCCAGAGTCATTCGCTTCAAATTAATTTAGCTGTACAAAAGCAGTCTGTTGTGCAAGCTTTTAACTGTTATCACATTATTTTAATTTCACTATCATAATCAAACACACTGGTTCATAGTGCATGTAGTTTTAACATTTACTTCACTTTGTTATTCTTCTAGTTATTTACCTTTAGACACAAGAATAAATCAGAAGGCTAGCTAGAAAATATCTTACTTCCAGTTGCAAAATAAGATGGATACTAAATGTACGCGTCTACATTTTTACATTTAATCATTTAGCAGACACTTATCCAAAGCGACCCACAAATGAGGAGAACAATGCAAGCGCTCAGATCAAGAAGGCAACAAAAAGGACAATGCTTGGTCATAACACTGAATAGCTTGCTTTCCAAAAATAATAACAATTGCAATTTGTCCAAAAGAAAATTTTACAACATGTAAATTTGTAAAATTATAACCCAGTCCTTTTCAAAAAACAACAAGAAAGGCCCTGTTCTTTCACCTGACTAAAACACAGTGCAAAACAAAGCACTGTTTTTATTCATATGTCAAAAAAAAAGAAAAGAAATCCACACATACCTTTAAGGTCTGCTTTCCTCTTTATTTGTCTCTTTTTCCGTGAGGATACTGGGCCTGGAGTGTCTTGCTCAGTGGACAGTTTAGAACAGGCAGAAAGGGTAGAGGCTGGTGGCAGAGGAGAAGCCAGGGAAGAAGATATAGGAGTAGACTGAGAGGAGATGAAACCAGGATGAGTCAGGGGGGAGACTGGAGGAGCAATGGTTAAAGACACAGGAGAGGTCAAGGAGGTGGGGAAGGAAACGGGAGAAGCCAAGGAGGAAGATGCAGGTGGAAGTAAAAGAGTGTCAGACTCAGGGGTGAGCAGAGATGTGGACTCTGATGCTGGGTCTGCTGTTGATTCTGCTGGTGGAGTCTCTGTCTGTGTGCTGTTTGTGGCTGAACTCTCTCCCATGCTGCTTGCTTCTTTATCTGTGTTAGCCACTGATGGAAAAAAGAAACTGTGATGTGGACATGAGAATAATAATTATAATTCAATAATAATTTAACAAACAAAAATAAATAAATAAAAAGTTTTATTATGGTTTAAGTTTAAGTCCTCCTATGGGTTGTATTTAATAATGTAATATTGATTTTACATTATCAAAATAATACCTGACCTCCCGCTCAAGTTTTGTAAAAAGGAGGCTTCAAGGTCAAAAGGTTGGGAATATGATAAATGAAAACAATGTGTTGTAAAATGTTAGTTCTATTAAAAGAGACAATAAATCAAAAATAAACATCATGTTTTTCATGTTAAAGCATTTTTTAAACCTAAGGTGCAAACTATGAGTAAAACCTATTACTACAGTCTTTTGAAATAAATTCTCAAATCAATCAAGGATGCACTAATAAGCAATGAAATATGTGAACATTTAGCATGCATTGCACATTTGTGTTTATTACCATTAAGAAAACATTCATACATCCTCCTTATTGTAAGAAAAGCATCCTGAGTATCTTCTGTGTCCATCTTCCATGGACATAAACACTCAGCAGAAAAACCATTTGAGGTTCTCCTGGCAAGGAGAAGGACTGGGTACCTCTCTAAAAGATCCCACTTGTGGAGCTGGAATGAAATTGAGACAAATCATAAGACTGAAAATCAGATAAATAACTACAAGTTCTCACACACACACACACACACACACACACACACACACACACACACACACACACACACACACACACACACACACACACACACACACACACACACACACACACACACACACACACACACACACACACACACACACACACACACACACACACACACACACTTAAACTATTTGAATTCACTATGATTTCAGAGATAAAAAACACATTTATATTAGGGCTGTCAAATCAAACAACACACACACACACAAGCTAAAAGTTTTGGGACACCCCTCCAAATCATTGAATTTGGGTGTTGCAATCACTTCAATGGCCACAGATGTATATAATCAAGCACCCAGGCATGCAGACGCTTCTACAAAAATTTGTGAAAGAATGGGTCGCTCTCAGGAGCTCAGTGAATTCAAGCGTGGTACTGTGATAGGTTGCCACCTTTGCAAGTCCATTTGTGAAATTTCTTCACTACTAAATATTCCACGGTCAACTGTTAGTGGTATTATAACAAAGTGGAAGCAATTGGGAATAACAGAAACTCAGCCACGAAGTGGTAGGCTATGAAAAAAAAAAAGAAAAAAAAAAAAGAAATTCACAGAAAGTGGGGTCAGCACATGCTAAGTGCTTTCTGCAGAGTCAATAGCTACAGACCTCCAAACTTCGTGTGGCCTTCAGATTAGCTCAACAGTACGTAGAGAGCCTTAATGGAATGGGCTTCCATGGCCGAGCAGCTGCATCCAAGCCTTACATCACCAAGTGCAATGCAAAGCGTTGGATGCAGTGGTGCGAATTTGGTGTGGAGGAACTTGACTGGCCTACACAGAGTCCTGACCTCAACCCGATAGAGCACCTTTGGGACGAATTAGAGTGGAGACTGAGAGCCAGGCCTTCTCATCCAACATCAGTGCCTGACCTCATAAATGCGCTTCTAGAAGAATGGTCAGAAATTCCCATAAACACACTCCTAAACCTTGTGGAAAGCCTTCTAAGAAGAGTTGAAGCTGTTATAGCTGCAAAGGGTGGGCCAACTCCATATTAAACCCTAGGGATTAAGAATGGGATGTCATTAAAGTTCATGTCCATGTAAAGGTAGATGTCCTTAGACTTTTGGCAATATAGCGTGTGTGTGATTATATATATATATGACAGCTCTAGTTTATCTGAAAGGACTGCAACAACCAGAGACCATCAGATATGGGGTAGACACAGATTTAAAAAGTCTTGCTTGAAATTGAAATTAATTGCTTGAATTAATGACTGTGTTATTGCATACTTTCTATGACTAACACCTTAACTGTCCAACAACTTTGGAGTAATTCTGTCCAATATCTTAGTTCATCTTTGTCATTGAGCTGGGTTTTTAGTTATTGTGATACTACAGTACATTTTATTCTATCCCAGGGTCCTGCTCCTGGAGGGCCACTATGCAGAGTTTAACTCCAACCCCAATTAAACACACCTGAACAAGCTAATCAAGCTCTTACTAAGCATACTAGAAACTTCCAGTCAAGTGTGTTGAGGTAAGCTGGAGCAAAACTATGCAACACAGTGACCCTGCCCTCCAGGACTGAGTTTGGACACCCTGGGTCTATATGAATTCTTTTAAATTTTGTCCTCAAAGTTGATGTGTTAGAAGCAGGAAAAATGGGCAAGCGTAAGGATTTTAGCGTGTTTGACAAGGGCCAAATTGTGATGGCTAAACGACTGGGTCAGAGCATCTCCAAAACTGCAGCTCTTGTGGGGTGTTCCCGGTCTGCAGTGGTCAGTATATATCAAAAGTGCTCCAAGGAAGGAACAGTGATGAACCAGCGACAGGGTCATGGGCGGCCAGAACTCATTGATGCACTTGGGGAGCGAAGGCTGGCCCGTGTGGTCCGATTAAACAGACAAGCTACTGTAGCTCAAATTGATAGAAAGGTGTCAGAACACACAGTGCATCGCAGTTTGTTGCGTTTGGGGCTGCATAGCTGCAGACCAGTCAGGGTGCCATCGCTGAAAGCACCAACAGTGGGCATGTGAGCATCAGAACTGGACCACAGAGCAATGGAAGAAGGTGGCCTGGTCTGATGAATCACCCTTCAACAAGGAATTCCCAGTAAGCGCGGGTCATAAGCTTGCGTTGACTAAATCCCTGCACTCACGTTTTCTTTTACATCATGTGGTTGCCGGATGCGTGTACGTTGCTGACAGGGGGAACACATGACACCAGGATTTTCTATGGCAAGCCGGCGGAGGCAGTGTGATGCTTTGGGCAATGTTCTGCTGGGAAACCCCTGGCCTATACGAATTCTTTTTTATTACACTTTCTAATTTTTTGTTCTTTATCAGACCTGAGTACAATGGAAAAACACACATACCCCTTTTCCACCAGAATGAACCGGGTGCTAGTTCAGAGCCAGTGCTAGTCCCAGTTCATAGTTGGTTCGACTGAGGAGCCTTCTAAGAACCGTTTGCTTTTCCACATGCTGAGTGCAACAATAGAGCCACTGTATACGTCTCATCTTTCTCAGCAACGCTAGCAAGGCAGCGGGAAACACAAACGGTGCTGCGCAGACCGATCCGCGTATGATATCAAAAAAACGCATGAGTGAATCAAAAGCACAAGGAGTCATATGATCTCGCTGGACTCGTTGTCATACGGAGATCGGTCTGCACAGCACCGCTGCGAACAAGCCTTCCATCAACAATGCAAATGTTGCGTTACTATTGATTCACATGGCTTTACGATCCTACATTGGCATCAAAACACAGCGAATCCAACGCATTCGTGCAGTTCGCCGTAATTTGTATAGACGGAGATTACAAAAGAGCAGCAGCTGTTAGCTCCATTAGCAGCTATTTAAAAAATGGCGGATCTCAAATTTGTGTTCCGTCTTGTTGACCCCGCCCCCAGCGCCAGATGTAATCGGTTCTTACTTCTAGCCCAGCAATGTTTTGGTGGTACTTAAGAACCACTTTTCCTGGCTCAGTGCTTTGGGTGTGGAAACACAAAGAACCGATTTGAAACTAGGCTCTGGCTCTGAACTAGCAACAGCACTGCCTTGGTGGAAAAGGGGTAACAGATGTTACACTTCAGTGGGTGTGCACACTGAAAAAAGAATAAACCTACCAGTAGATTTGTTGCATCGTAGACTTTGTTCACACTGCTGTTTTTTTTTTGCCGGTGTATCCATTCTTGGGAAAGCTGGTTCTTTTTTTTCTCAAGCTTTTGCTTATATGGCTGTTTGGCACTACAGTGTTGACATGTTTTGCTTGCTACTCCAATTTTTTTTCTGCACATGTAGCAATCCTGCAAAAAGAAACAAAAAAGATAATTAGAGCAATGCATACTGTTATGAGGGGATCATATTTTTTCACCCCTACTATGTTGACAAGAGTCACAGTCTCCAAAAATAGTCACCACAGTGACCTAACTTTCAAAACATTTAAAGAAAACTGCAACAGTATAATGCTACTCAGAACCTGGTTTTGAAAATTGTTGAATTGGTTTGTGTTTTTAAATTCATACCTAGATTAGGATGATTACTTAAAACATGGTTTAAATAAATATATTTCTGTTTTTTAAACACACAACTAATTAATTAATTAATTAATTAATTAATTAATTAATTAATTAATATATATATATATATATATATATATATATATATATATATATATATATATATATATATATATATATATATATATATATATATATATATATATATATACAGTGATGAAAATAAGTATTTGAACACCCTGCTATTTTGAAAGTTCTCCCACTTAGAAATCATGGAGGGGTCTGAAATTGTCATCTTAGGTGCATGTCCATCCACTGTGAGACATAATCAAAAAAAAAACAATCCAGAAATCACAATATATGATTTTTTTTAACTATTTATTTGTATGATACAGCTGCAAATAAGTATTTGAACACCTGAGAAAATCAATGTTAATATTTGGTACAGTAGCGTTTGTTTGCAATTACAGAGGTCAAACGTTTCCTGTAGTTTTTCACCAGGTTTGCACACACTGCAGGAGGGATTTTGGCCCACTCCTCCACACAGATCTTCTCTAGATCAGTCAGGTTTCTGGCCTGTCGCTGAGAAACACGGAGTTTGAGCTCCCTCCAAATATTCTCTATTGGGTTTAGGTCTGGAGACTGGCTAGGCCACGCCAGAACCTTGATATGCTTCTTACAGAGCCACTCCTTGGTTATCTGAGATGTGAGATGGTGGTCCAGTGGGTTAAACCATGGAACTGATATGCAGAAGGTTGCTGGTTCGATCCCAGCGGTCACCACCAGTGTGTCCTTGAGCAAGGCACTTTACTCCATGTTGCTCCGGGGGGATTGTCCCTGTAATAAGTGCTCAAATGCATAAATATATATAAATATATCTTGGCTGTGTGATTCGGGTCATTGTCATGTTGGAAAGCCCATCCTCGACCCATCTTCAATGCTCTAACTGAGAGAAGGAGGTTGTTCCCCAAAATCTTGCAATACATGGCCCCGGTCATCCTCTCCTTAATACAGTGCAGTTGCCCTGTCCCATGTGCAGAAAAACACCCCCAAAGCATGATGCTACCACCCCCATGCTTCACAGTAGGGATGGTGTTCTTGGGATGGTACTCATCATTCTTCTTCCTCCAAACACGTTTAATGGAATTATGACCAAAAAGTTCTATTTTGGTCTCATCTGACCACATGACTTTCTCCCATGACTCCTCTGGATCATCCAAATGGTCATTGGCAAACTTAAGACGGGCCTTGACATGTGCTGGTTTAAGCAGGAGAACCTTCCGTGCCATGCATGATTTCAAACCATGACGTCTTAGTGTATTACCAACAGTAACCTTGGAAACGGTGGTCCCAGCTCTTTTCAGGTCATTGACCAGCTCCTCCCGTGTAGTTCTGGGCTGATTTCTCACCTTTCTTAGGATCATTGAGACCCCACGAGGTGAGATCTTGCATGGAGCCCTAGTCCGAGGGAGATTGACAGTCATGTTTAGCTTCTTCCATTTTCTAATGATTTTTCACCAAGCTGCTTGGCAATTTCCCCGCAGCCCTTTCCAGCCTTGTGGAGGTGTACAATTTTGTCTCTAGTGTCTTTGGACAGCTCTTTGGTCTTGGCCATGTTAGTAGTTGGATTCTTACTGATTGTATGGGGTGGACAGGTGTCTATGCAGCTAACGACCTCAAACAGGTGCATCTAATTTAGGATAATAAATGGAGTGGAGGTGGACATTTTAACAGGTCTTTGAGGGTCAGAATTCTAGCTGATAGACAGGTGTTCAAATACTTATTTGCAGCTGTATCATACAAATAAATAGTTAAAAAATCATATATTGTGATTTCTGGATTTTTTTTTTTTAGATTATATCTCTCACAGTGGACATGCACCTACGATGACAATTTCAGACCCCTCCATGATTTCCAAGTGGGAGAACTTGCAAAATAGCAGGGTGTTCAAATACTTATTTTCCTCACTGTATATATACACACACATAAAATGGATGCATGTGAGCTTACACTGAACCATTGATGCATAATGAGTTTGGTTAATCACCTTTGTTGTCTGTCCTCTAGCCTTGCATGTTTGTTCTGTTCCTGGCTTTGCACCTGTATGTAGGAGTAAGAGGGGAAAAAAGCATAATTTATATATATATTTATATATATTCCAATGAATATATTGGTCTTGTTATTCATGTACTCTTGTATTATTATCCTGCTAATTCTGAAAAGAGCTGCTAAACTTTTTTTCCCATTGTATCTTTTAACAATGACAATAAAGATCTATTATACAGTGCATCCGGAAAGTATTCACAGCGCTTTACTTTTTCCACATTTTGTTATGTTACAGCCTTCCTCAAAATTCTACAAATTCTACTAGGTGTTATAGTTAAGGGACGTGTCAACAGTGTAATTATAAATGTAACTACAGAAATTAATTACAGATGTAATTACATGCAGGTATTTTTTTAAATATAAGTACAATGTAAAAACATGTATGTACATAATAAGTGCATTGTATCAAATTATTTAAATGTTAGTACATAGTTGTTAAGGCCACCGAATATAATGTGGGTCCATATATATATATACAGTGAGGAAAATAAGTTTTTGTACACCCTGCTATTTTGCAAGTTCTCCCACTTAGAAATCATGGAGGGGTCTGAAATTGTCATCGTAGGTGCATGTCCACTGTGAGAGACATAATCTAAAAAAAATATATCCAGAAATCACAATGTATGATTTTTTAACTATTTATTTGTATGATACAGCTGCAAATAAGTATTTGAACACCTGTCTATCAGCTAGAATTCTGACCCTCAAAGACCTGTTAGTCTGCCTTTAAAGGTCCCGTTCTTCGTGTTCTTTTGAAGCTTTGATTGTGTTTACAGTGTGCAATATAACATGTGTTCATGTTTCGAGTGCAAAAAAAAAACTGTATTTTTAACACAATTTACTTATCTGTATACCGCTGTTTTCACTGTCCTGAAAACGGCTGATGACTTCCTTTATTCTATGAAGTCCCTCCTTCAGAAATACGTAACGAGTTCTGATTGTGCCAGCGGTTACCGTGTTGTGATTTGATAGCAGCTTAGCAAAAGTGGCACGGTTCCTGTGTTGTGATTCGACAGCAGCTTAGCGCACGTGGAAATGTCACGCCTCTTAACGGGAGATATACATGCGCTTAATGATCTCTACAGCGTCCCTGGGAAAGCCAAACAAAGGTGATTTGATTCCGGGATGAAAATAACAGCGTCTCGACGACATGGCGACAAACACACTCAAACGCAGCACTTCCTTTTCTCCACGCGACACGTCCTCTTCTCCACGTGGGACAGCAACAAGACCACACCCCCTTTTTTCGCGTAGTCTTGTGGGCAGAGGTTAGTCTGTTCTACTGTTCTATCGACGTCATTTATGTAGGAAGTACCAGGATGTAGTCCAAGCCAGCCGTTCGCTGTAGGCTTTGAAAGGGAACTTCTGTTAAATAAAATATCTCGCTTGGCATTGAACTTTGAGCTTTATAATTTTACAGGTATTATTTATGCTCTAACAGCAACATTACACACTAACTAAAGTTTGAACAATGGGATCACGAAGAACGGGACCTTTAAAATGTCCACCTCTACTCCATTTATTATCCTAAATTAGATGCACCTGTTTGAGGTCCTTAGCTGCATAAAGACACCTGTCCACCCCATACAATCAGTAAAATCCAACTACTAACATGGCCAAGACCAAAGAGCTGTCCAAAGACACTAGAGACAAAATTGTACACCTCCACAAGGCTGGAAAGGGCTTGCCAAGCAGCTTGGTGAAAAAAGGTCCACTGTTGGAGCAATCATTAGAAAATGGAGGAAGCTAAACATGACTGTCAATCTCCCTCGGACTGGGGCTCCATGCAAGATCTCACCTTGTGGGGTTTCAATGATCCTAAGAAAGGTGAGAAATCAGCCCAGAACTACACGGGAGGAGCTGGTCAATGACCTGAAAAGTGCTGGGACCACCGTTTCCAAGGTTATTGTCGGTAATACACTAAGACGTCATGGTTTGAAATCATGCATGGCACGGAAGGTTCCCTTGCTTAAACCAGCACATGTCAAGGCCGTCTTGAGTTTGCCAATTACCATTTGGATGATCCAGAGGAGTCATGGGAGAAAGTCATGTGGTCAGATGAGACCAAAATAGAACTTTTTGGTCATAATTCCACTAAACGTGTTTGGAGGAAGAAGAATGATGAGTACCATCCCAAGAACACCATCCCCACTGTGAAGCATGGGGGTGGTAGCATCATGCTTTGGGGGTGTTTTTCTGCACATGGGACAGGGCAACTGCACTGTATTAAGGAGAGGATTTTGGGGAACAACCTCCTTCTCTCAGTTAGAGCAATGAAGATGGGTCGAGGCTGGGTCTTCCAACATGACAATGACCCGAATCACACAGCCAGGATAACCAAGGACAAGGAGTGGCTCTGTAAGAAGCATATCAAGGTTCTGGCGTGGCCTAGCCAGTCTCCAGACCTAAACCCAATAGAGAATCTTTGGGGGGAGCTCAAACTTCATGTTTCTCAGCGACAGGCCAGAAACCTGACTGATCTAGAGAAGATCTGTGTGGAGGAGTGGGCCAAAATCCCTTCTGCAGTGTGTGCAAACCTGGTGAAAAACTACAGGAAACGTTTGACCTCTGTAATTGCAAACAAACGCTACTGTACCAAATATTAACATTGATTTTCTCAGGTGTTCAAATACTTATTTGCAGCTGTATCATACAAATAAATAGTTAAAAAATCATACATTGTGATTTCTGGATTTTTTTTTTTTTTTTAGATTATGTCTCTCACAGTGGACTTGCACCTACGATAAAAATTTCAGACCCCTCCATGATTTCTAAGTGGGAGAACTTGCAAAATAGCAGGTTGTTCAAATACTTATTTTCCTCACTGGAAAATATATATATATACAAACCGGCAGAGGAAGAGTTCGGCTAGGCTAGGTGTACATCCGCTGTATATATATATATATATATATATATATATACAATTTTTATTTATGTATTGCACATTGTTCATGACTAATAAACCTTACCATGTTACCCTGTTTTCATTCAGAAAATTATTATTATTTCCTAATTTAATCTGTGACATGTCATTCATTTTGTCACAAAATGCATGTAGTAAATATAGTATAGATAAAGAGACACATGAAGCAGAATGACCGAAGAAAGACTTTGAGAATGAACCAACCTGTTAGTTCCTCAGTATCTTCATGTTTCACTCTGGATGTTTCTTCAATCTCCTCTTTAATAAACGCCGTCTTTGTTTGTTCCTCAGTATTTTCTTGTTTCACTCTGAATGTTTCTTCAATCTTCATGTCTTCACTCTCCTCTTTAATAAACGCCATCTTTACAATATTGTCAAGTGGATCTCAGTCGCTTCACCAGTGTTTGTCCTATTTAAGATGATAATAATTAGCATAAAGTAAATTACATACAAGCTAAATCTCTGTGTGTCTCAGTCAGCTCTAGTTCAGTAGTTCAGCACACTGGTAAGGGAGTAAGTTAAGTCAGAGTGAGAGTTAATAAAGGAACACAGATTAGGCCTACAGATAATTAATATTTAGGCATTTATGATTTACGTCCAAATATTGATTTGTAGATTATATTAATAGATAACACTTTCAGGAAAACATTAGAAGTTGATTTGTAAAGTTGTCATTACAGTGGTGGTGTTGTTGTACATTCACTGGTGAACTGTAGGTGTCGTCCACGCGCTGTGATTCAAACGCTTAGAAACATTTTGAGAAGCATTTCAAATCATATTATATACATTGTTACATTCAAAAAATAATGAGTTAATTTCTAAGTTTTCTATAAAATTGCACAAATGGGTTGTAATGACACTCTAAATGATTAAAAGCACAAACCTTTCTTCAACCGAATCACAGATGCAGGAGCGCGGCGCAGTCTTATGACATCATGACGCCCCACCAAAATCAAAGTCCCGTTCTCAAGCTGAAAATAATAGAAATTCACATACAGAAAACATATTCAAACAGTAAGATAAAGGATTGCATGAAAGGGGAATCACAGATTCACAAAGCTATCAATACAACGGAAAAAATAGGTATACTTTTCTAGTTAGGTATACTTTTAACTAGATTTTTTTATTTTATGAAAGTACACTTTTAAGTAAAAGCTCAGTAAATTACTAGTTTAGTCGTTTTATACTGCAAGTATAATTGTACGTTTTAAGCTAACTTAACACCATATTTTTATATTATTTTTGAACTTTGAGTAAAATACTGTGCTCCTATTTAGGTATTATTTTTTTATACCTGAAATATACCTTTAACTGTTCTTTAACTCTTTCCCCAACAGCGTAAAAAAAAAAAAGCTGCCAGCCAGCACCAGCATTTTTTATAATTTTCACAAATCTTTCATGGCTCCCAGAATATTTTGTTTTATGAATATCTGAACATACACTTGATCACATAAACAACAAAACAGTTTATTCTAGCTTTATTCATTTTTTTTTTTTTTACCAACTATTGAATGTGGATGATTTTCATAAAAAAAAAAAAAAAAATAGAGTTTTTTTCCCAGTTATTATTTACACACCCGGAAAATAATACAGTTTATATCTCAATCATTTTAATTGTCTTCATAATTTGTTATGCTGTTCTGGTAAGATTGCATTAAAGGGATAGTGCATTATTGCAAGATGCATTAACGTGATCACTTGATTTTTTACCTGATAACAGTAAAAAAAAAAGCGTCATTTTTTTTTTCTTGTCATACAGAAATGAGCCGAAACTGTAAAGGGTCTATTTTTATTTGCTTACACTCAAAATATTGACAACTTTGCGCTTCTGCCGTCTCAATCTCTGTGAACATCTTTCTTAAACTTAGCGAATACTTGCTACATAAGACAAGAGCATAGATTTGATTTTGACATTGGTGAGGACATACTCAGAAGCTGAGGATTCAGGAAATGAATAGGACAATGTATTTATATTGACCGTAATATGTTCATTATTTAATTCTGTAATATTACAGGTAACTAATAATGACAAGGAGGCAGTTTAACAGAGACTTATTATCTTTACTTTGTTCATTATGCAATGCAATAGTCAATGTCAGTGTCTATTTACAATATCTATACGGTCTTGTTCCTTGTTATTTGAGGAAGCCAAACACGTCTACATATGTCATTAACAGAAATGAACTGTTGGCATATTTGTTTCACATGAATATTTTCCAGTTTGTCCTGGTGGACATGGCACACAGCAAAACGGTTAAGTCTCACTTATGCCATTGTTGTTCTGAGCCATGTTTTCAGTCTCCTAGAGCACTGAAACGTTCAGCCTCCGCTGATGAGACTGGGATAACTAAAAGTGATGTGTTGTTTTTTTACGTTTTATGAGAACTTTCCATAGACGATGATTTTTATACTGTACAAATGGTCTCCAAATTCTCTCCCCTTACACTAACACTACCCCTAAACCTACCCATCACACAAAACCTTCTGCACTTTCACATTTTCAAAAAACATCACTTAGTATAATTTATAAGCTGGTTTCCTCATGGAGAAAAGAAAAAAAAAAGTCCCAAGATTTCAGATATTGACATTTTAATAGGGTCCCCATAATGTAGGGTTACACGCACACTGGTATGGGTGGTTTATAAGGACTTTTCCCCCTAACAAGTTCCATCCTGATTTATGGGGACCCACCTTAACCTTTGTCAGAGATTAATATGAAATATTAAACTGCACCTTATGGCATGGGGTAAGAATCGGACTGTTCAGAATTCAATTCTAGTAAAAGAGTCTCGAAATCTAAAGACCTAAAATTTCCTGATTTAATTACGACTTATGAGGACTACCCTGGTTTATCTGGACATCACATACTAGCACACACATCATTAAACATGAGCATTATAGTAGTTTCACTAAACCCATGAGAGTCCCACATCACTTAAGTTTATTTCAATACCTGCATAATCAAAAACAAAACAACAATTGTTCAACCTGGCTTAATCTTTTAAAAATCTGGTTTGTAATGTGAGCCTTAGCAGGTGTGAAGTGAGTGAAGAGCAAAAAGAGAAGAGGGGAAGTGAAATACAGAAATATTTAGCTATAAAATTACAAATTAAGAAAGAAATTAAAAAAACCAAAGGAGAGTTTACTAGTTAACCGTCACAAACTAATTCAGTCACTCCCCGGTAAAAATACACATTCATGCGTGCATTTAAAAAAGAAAAGTGGATTAAATACCCGTTTGAGATGATGGTTTTATTGTAAATGACATAAGTATTTTTTTATAATTGAACCTTGAATGTCACTGTCTTAATTTATTCATTACATTTTAAGTAGTATGGTCTTAAAATCGTTTTGAATAAAGCAAAAAAATCGATGATGTTTCCTTATTATTGTGAAAAGAGAGTATGATTGTTCAAGTCTTGGTATTAGTATCTAAATGAGCATTGTTGACCATTTGGGTTTAACTGGACATCAATACCGTATACACACACAACCCTAACTAACCCTTAATTATGAGGACAATCTGGTTTTAAACGGACATCTGACTTTAATCTGAATTTAAGAGAGTTTAAGACTTTTTAAGGACCTGCAGCCACCCTGAGCCTATAATGGTAAAAATCCACCCAATACTTTTTTGTTAATAATCCCCATAAATCATTAATCTCTCCAAATGCACGGTTCCAGATTTCCAGAAGTCCTGCCCATGACTGTTGATGATAGACACATCCCTGAGCAGAGGTGGACAGTAACTAAGTACATTTACTTGAGGACTGTACTTAAGTACAATTTACTTGTATCTGTACTTAACTTGAGAATTATTTTTTCGGGAAACTTTGACTTTAACTTCACTACATTTGAAAGACACATATATCGCACTTTTTACTCCACTACATTTCTATCAAGGTCCTCAAAGTCAAAAGTTGTTTCTGTAGCAGCTTTGAAAGTCAGTGGATGATTTTTTTCGTCTTTAAAAGGTTTTTTGTTGTTGTTTTTTTTGCAGACAGCCTATCAGGAATCACTCTTGTAGGGTCATGTAAAGTTTCCCAAAAATGTTTGAACACTGATCAGTTTATAGCAAAATGGAAGAAGGCGGTTCCTCTGCGCAGTGTGCACCCATGGCCATACTTAAAAAGTATGTTTCAGTTTTCTGAAAAGATTAAAGATTAGTTTAGTTGGCATACACTTGACGCATGTCTTATAAAATGCTCAAAAATGTAAATTTCTGGGAGAAAGAGAAGAGTAAACAGTTGGGAGAACATTGGATGTGTATCAGTGTATTGGATCCCTGCATTTGGCATTAAAGTGACAGCAGCTTTGTAAAGAGCTTTGTAACTTTTATACAAGTATTGAAATGAGTTTACGGTAGTCATATGCTAGCATGTCGGATGGAGCATCACTGACTGGCTTAAACCACCATGGTGGCATAATGTGCATTTATACAACAATGCAACAATAATAAAATAATGCATTGACATAAAAAAATGAAATTTACTTTTGATACTTAAGTACTTTTAAAAACAAAGACTTCTGTACTTTTACTTAAGTTAAAATCTGTTTTTAGAGCTTTCACTTGTAACGGAGTAATATTTGACCAGTAGTACTTTTACTTTTACTCAAGTAATAGAGTTGTGTACTTTGTCCACCTCTGTCCCTGAGTGAGAAGCACAAAGTCTGCCATTTCGGTTTATGTGCTAGAGATTTACCATGTCTGTGCCAAAAAAAAAAACATTACAGATGTTCTTCTGTTTGATGTACCAACGAACATAAGTGTTTCCATAGACTCCCAGCATCCGAGCATCCAAGGACACAAAAACGTTGTTTTCCATCCCCCCAAAAGTGGCAATTTTAACATGCTATACAAAACAATGGGGTATTTTGAGCTGAAACTTTACATACACACTCTCGGGACATCAGAGACTTATAGGATGAAACGATTCAAGTCGGTTGAGAAGTTAAACGAATCGTGATACACGCTTTAAAAAAAAATTGTGAGAAAATCATATCGTGAAATTAGTATTGTGAACCGTATCGCACCGCGAGTTGAGTGAATCGTTACATCCCTATACACTTATTTACATCTTGTAAAAATGGAAGGCGACACTGATCTCTCTAAGAACGTTTCTTTTTCAATATCACACCTTGGTTCCTCACAAAATCCCTTATATTTTGGGCCGTTCTATCTCTATCCGAATTAGGCTTGCTTCGGTTGAAGCTTCAACACTGAATATTTGAAGCTTCGGAGGGAGGGGGCTGAACATATTCTTCTCTCTAATGAAGGGCAGTAATCTCGAGAAGCGGAGCGCCTCACGCAGCCAGGGCTTTTTATGCTCCGAGAAAAGGAGCCAGTAACAAGCTCCTATATTTCGCAGTAGATTCATTTAGATTGATAATAATTAGGCTTGCTGCGATAGTTGGTGTTTCCAGTGTTCAGGCATAACACCGGTTACATCACTCAGGGCCGGCTCTAGCTCAGTGATGAGCACTTGCCTGACCTAACACCTGAACACTCCCATTTTTTTTTTTTTTTTTTTGCTTGTTCTGATTCTATGTTTAATGGGTAGTAGGCCTAAGGGCGACACTAGACACAATTGTCGCCTTAGGGAACCGCCAAGATCGCCTATAGCAAACGCCGGCTTTGACATCACTTGCCCACCGCGGCACCACCCCCACCGTTGTTTTGATATTTTATAGTAGTAAAAATCATTTAGTTCAGTTAGAGAACAGATTAACTACAATTAAAAACTGAATGTGCCATGTGAGCTGCACGAGAGTCTCAGCACAGGCAGAAGATTTGGTTTCAAAGCGAAATATAAAAGTGCCTATTTAAAGGAGTTTGTCATTGTGTTTTTCATGATGAATAATAGGCTAATGAACCCACCATTCAAGCAACCCACCCCCGAATTGGCGCTTATATATACCAAAAGAATAAAATGTGCACGGCCGCACAATTTTCTCACCGTCACATCCCAAACAGGTAAAAAGGCTAATACATTTTGATTCTATTCTATTTTCCACAATGTCAAACCAACGCAGCTTAACCCAAAATGCAAGCTCAGGCATGCACTTTTTCCATATAAGCTCATGCAGTTGTGCGCTTTAGACAGAGAATACTCCGTTGCAGGAAACACTTAGGCTAAGAAGAAGCAAATATATTTATTAAGTATAACGAGATTGGGTTCCTATTGAACTGTCCATCCTATTAAAAACTAGGGCTATGATATAAGATGATTGTAAATTTTTTTTTTTTAAAGTACTGTATTTCGCCAGATTTTAAAGTGTAAACATATGCAAATTCAAATGAGAACCATCTCGAGGGGGATGTGCGAGGATGAAAAAAAAAAAAAAAAAACCCACCGAACGAATATTCAAATATTCTGGTCCAGCCCTATAAATGTTACATGCGTTCTGAAGAGAATGTTTAAACAAACAGACACTAGTCCAGAATGACATTCCATGTCCCAAGAGCTAGCTCGCTGGCGGGGAAAGAGCCTGAGATTGTGCTTGAGGTTGAGAGGTTCCGACTAGAGATAGTCGGAATCACCTCCACGCACGGCTTGGGCTCTGGAACCACACTCCTCGAGAGGGGATGGACTCTTCACCACTCTGGAGTTGCCCATGGTGAGAGGCGGCGGGCTGGTGTGGGTTTGCTTATAGCCCCCCAGCTCTGCCGCCATGTGTTGGAGTTTACCCCGGTGAACGAGAGGGTCGTTTCCCTGCGGCTTCGGCTCGGGGATAGGTCTCTCACTGTTGTGTGTGCCTACGGGCCAAACAGCAGTGCAGAGTACCCAACCTTCTTGGTGTCCCTGGGAGGGGTGCTGGAGAGTGCTCCGACTGGGGACTCCGTCGTTCTACTGGGGGACTTCAACGCCCACGTGGGCAATGACAGTGAAACCTGGAGGGGCATGATTGGGAGGAACGGCCCCCCTGATCTGAACCCGAGTGGTGTTCAGTTATTGGACTTCTGTGCTAGTTACAGTTTGTCCATAACGAACACCATGTTCAAGCATAAGGGTGTCCATCAGTGCACATGGCACCAGGACACCCTAGGTTGTAGGTCAATGATCGACTTCGTGGTTGTTTCATCTGACCTGCGGCCGTATGTCTTGGACACTCGGGTGAAGAGAGGGGCGGAGCTGTCAACTGATCACCACCTGGTGGTGAGTTGGATCCGATGGCGGGGGAGGAAGCTGGATAGACTCGGTAGACCCAAACGTACTGTGAGGGTCTGCTGGGAACGTTTGGCCGAGTCTCCTGTCAGAGAGATCTTCAACTCCTGCCTCCGGCAGAGCTTCGACCGGATCCCGAGGGAGGCTGGAGATATTGAGTCCGAGTGGACCATGTTCTCCACCTCCATTGTCAAAGCGACTGCTCGGAGCTGTGGACGCAAGGTCTCCGGTGCCTGTCGAGACGGCAATCCCCGAACCCGGTGGTGGACACCGGAAGTAAGGGATGACGTCAAGCTGAAGAAGGAGTCCTATCGGGCCTGGCTGGCTTGTGGGACTCCTGAGGCAGCTGACAGGTACCGGCAGGCTAAACGGACTGCAGCCCGGGTGGTTGTGGAGGCAAAAACTCGGGACTGGGAGGAGTTCGGTGAGGCCATGGAAAAGGACTATCGGCTGGCCTCGAAGAGATTCTGGCAAACCGTCCGGCACCTCAGGAGGGGGAAGCAGTGCCCTACCAACGCTGTTTACAGTGGCGATGGGCGGCTGTTGACCTCGACTGGGGATGTTGTCGGACGGTGGAAGGAATACTTTGAGGATCTCCTCAATCCCGCCGTCACGTCTTCCATTGAGGAAGCAGAGGCTGGGGGCTCAGAGGAGGACTCGTCCATCACCCAAGCTGAAGTCACCGAGGTGGTCAAGAAAATCCTCGGTGGCAAGGCACCGGGGGTGGATGAGATCCGCCCTGAGTACCTCAAGTCTCTGGATGTTGTGGGGCTGTCTTGGCTGACACGCCTCTGCAGCATCGCGTGGCGGCCAGGGACAGTGCCTCTGGGATGGCAGACCGGGGTGGTGGTCCCTCTTTTTAAAAAGGGGGACCGGAGGGTGTGCTCCAACTATAGGGGGATCACACTTCTCAGCCTCCCTGGGAAAGTCTATGCCAGGGTACTGGAGAGGAGAATTCAGCCGATAGTGGAACCTCGGATTCAGGAGGAACAGTGTGGTTTTCGTCCTGGTCGTGGAACACTGGACCAGCTCTATACCCTCTACAGGGTGCTGGAGGGTTCATGGGAGTTTGCCCAACCAGTCCACATTTGTTTTGTGGATTTGGAGAAGGCATTCGACTGTGTCCCTCGCGGCGTCCTGTGGAGGGTGCTGGGGGAATATGGGGTCCGGGGTCCTTTGCTGAGGGCTGTCCGGTCCCTGTATGACCGAAGCAGGAGTTTGGTCCGCATTGCCGGCAGTAAGTCAGACTTGTTCCCGGTGCATGTTGGACTCCGGCAGGGCTGCCCTTTGTTGCCGGTTCTGTTCATAATTTTTATGGACAGAATTTCTAGGCGCAGCCAAGGGCCGGAGGGGGTCAGGTTTGGGGACCACACGGTTTCGTCTCTGCTCTTTGCGGATGACGTTGTCGTGTTGGCCCCTTCTAACCAGGACCTTCAGCATGCACTGGGACGATTTGCAGCCGAGTGTGAAGCGGCTGGGATGGGGATCAGCACCTCCAAATCCGAGGCCATGGTCCTCAGTCGGAAAAGGGTGGCTTGCCCACTTCAGGTTGGTGGAGAGTTCCTGCCCCAAGTGGAGGAGTTCAAGTATCTAGGGGTCTTGTTCACGAGTGAGGGGAGGATGGAACAGGAGATTGACAGACGGATCGGTGCAGCTTCTGCAGTAATGCGGTCGATGTACCGGTCTGTCGTGGTGAAGAAAGAGCTAAGCCGTAAGGCGAAGCTCTCGATTTACCGGTCAATCTACGTTCCTACTCTCACCTATGGTCATGAGCTTTGGGTCATGACCGAAAGGACAAGATCCCGGATACAGGTGGCCGAAATGAGCTTTCTCCGCAGGGTGGCTGGGCGCTCCCTTAGAGATAGGGTGAGAAGCTCAGTCACTCGGGAGGAACTCGGAGTAGAGCCGCTGCTCCTCCACATCGAGAGGGGACAGCTGAGGTGGCTCGGGCATCTGTTCCGGATGCCTCCTGAACGCCTTCCCGGGAAGGTGTTTCGGGCATGTCCAACCGGGAGGAGGCCCCGGGGAAGACCAAGGACACGCTGGAGGGACTATGTCTCCCGGCTGGCCTTGGAACGCCTCGGTGTCCCCCCGGAAGAGCTAGAGGAAGTGTCTAGGGAGAGGGAAGTCTGGGCATCTCTGCTTAGACTGCTGCCCCCGCGACCCGGCCCCGGATAAGCGGAAGAAGATGGATGGATGGATGGATAGTCCAGAATGGTCATTCATACATTTGGGAGTCTGTCACATTCATCTTTTCACCTTTATTGCAATATAGTATGTACATTAATACAAATCCAACAGCATGTCATAAAAGCAAGATGTTATGCAACATAAGTTATAACCGTAATTAAACTAAACTATACCTGTTCTATGTCCATGCATTTTACAAAAGTTCCCACAAGAGCACCTGTACAGCGATTTATAGATCATCATGACGGAGTATGCTAATTGATGGCTTAAAGAACTCCAAATCAACTACATAAATTAATTAATTAACCATTCAGAAACTGTTACTTCTTGAGTCTCTCCATCATTGTCCGACCCCAATTCAAACACATAAGGCTGAACACCGCTTAGTTTCTGGAGAACGAGCTCTTGAAGCTCTTCCCCTCTTCTTCAAAGGGGACCAGGAGCACCAGCTCATTTGCATTTTTAAAAGGACACACACAAAAACGTTGTGTTTTTCCATCCCCCCAAAAGTGGCAATTTTAACATGCTATACAAAACAATGGGGTATTTTGAGATGAAACTTTACATACACACTCTCGGGACATCAGAGACTTATAGGATGAAACGATTCAAGTCGGTTGAGAAGTTAAACGAATCGTGATACACGCTTTAAAAAAAAATTGTGAGAAAATCATATCGTGAAATTAGTATTGTGAACCGTATCGCACCGCGAGTTGAGTGAATCGTTACATCCCTAGACACTTATTTACATCTTGTAAAAATTGGAGGCGACACTGATCTCTCTAAGAAAGTTTCTTTTTCAATATCACACCTCGGTTCCTCACAAAATCCCTTATATTTTGGGCCGTTCTATCTCTCAGAACCGGGTCCTCTGCAATCTTGCACTGCTCACACTGTGCCTTTGTTGCGAGGCGTCCCTTTGAAATATGGACTTTGAAATGTTTCATGACAGCATTCACTTCGCTTGGCCTCCATGTCCTTTTCACATTTTTCCTCGATTTGGTCTCTAAAAAACAAACAAGACAAACAAACATATAGGTATACATATGTGTATATAAGTATATACTTGGAATAACTTTTATATACCCAAATGTTTATATACCTCTGGAGTTCTCAGCTTCATCCTGATCCTTTTTTCTTTTTCCTGAGGGGAAAAAAGTAACAATTACTCCAGCCAATCCAAACTGTTTCGGACCATCTGAAATATCACAGGGGAAAACTAGTCTGGTCCTGAGTAACATGAAACGGACCACATTTACACCACATATATAGACTGAGGTAGTGTGACCACCTCTGTAAAAGCAGAAATGATGGAAGTTTGCTGGTCTGGAGCATTCAGCTGTGTGCACACACAAAATGATTGCACATAAAAAAAGAACTATTTTTAATGTTTTTGAAATAAGTCTCTTATGATAATCAAGTCTGCATTTTCTATTTTAATATACTTTAAAATATATTTTATTTCTGTGGTGCAAAGTTGAATTACTCTAGTCTTCAGCGTCACATGATCCTTCAGAAATCATTCAGATATATCAGGGATGCCTTCAGGGGTGAAAAAAGTGACAAAGATGTGACATGTATATATTTTTGGATTAAAATATATATATGGATTAAGTTGTCTGAGATTACTGCGTGTTCTTGTATTCATTGGAAAGGGCAGATATCTATACTTGAAACCATGATCAGCAATGCAGCGATTGGCTGGCATTAAGAAAGCATCATAATGACGATATATATAAATAAAAAAAAAGAGAACATCTCACACGAAAAACATGAATATTTGGACCTTTATAAGGAAACTGTGGTGCGATAATCCGGTTCACTTAATTTTGTCGTGGCCACAACATATAAACTTGTGGGAATGTGATAAGTCGTGGCCATGTGATGTAAAGTCATGGACTCAAGAGCCTATAAATATATCTATACAATTTTCTCATGGCCACGAGTTAAATATGTAAACAACCTACGACCATAGCAACCTTGAATGATCAGAAATGAATAAGCCTAAAATAATATTTATTTTTAATTAACAAAAAGGTGTGTGTGTGTGTGCGCGCAGTATGTGTATGTAACTGTATGTATATATATATATATGTATATATATATATATATATATATATATATATATATATATATATATATATATATATATATATATATATATATATATATATATATATATATATATATATTATTATTCTTTTTTTTTTTTTACATTTAATAGTTTCTGATCATTCCACACACACACACACACACACACACACACACACACTAAGTGTCACCGGCCCCACAGCCACAAGTGCCACAGCCATTACATATTTAAAATAGTAAATATTAAACCTAAACTATCTTGACAAACTGTATACAATCGGAAACCTCAGAGACTGTATTTTTCATATTTGACCACTGTTTCATATTTAAAATGATGTAGAGACAGTAATTTATTCATTTGTGACAAGAAAATGTAGCAAAAAAATTTGAAGCATGATTCGTCACTCAGGACAACACATCTCCACTGCTCTAGGGTCCAGTGGCGGCGTGCTTTACTATACCACTGCATCCAACGCTTTGCATTGCACTTGGTGATGTAAGGCTTGGATGCAGCTGCTCGGCCATGGAAACCCATTCCATTAAGGCTCTCTACTCGCTGTTCTTGAGCTAATCTGAAGGCCACATGAAGTTTGGAGGTCTGTAGCTATTGACTCTGCAGGGAAGTTGGCGACTTCTGCGCACCGTGTGCCTCAGCATGCGCTGACCCCTCTCTGTGATTTTACATGGCCTACCATGTCGTGGCTGAGTTGCTGTTGTTCCCAATTTACCATTCGGAAAAACCCACCCCCTTTAGTTAACGTTGCTATGTCCGACAAGCCATGGCGCTCTCACACCATACACGTTCTCACGTAGAGAAAATATATCACGGCGCAAAGAGGACACTGACAATACGCTGACAGACAGGAGAGAGCAAGTTACTCTTGATATGAAACAAAGTCTCAACTTTAAAATTGTAATTTTTTTAAGAGATTTAAACAACAAATACCATTTTGTGGCACTTTAAAGTGTCATGATAGCTGTAGTGCCTCAGTTAAAACTGTTTGTGTACCGATCATCTCTTCGTTCTAGTTCATGGATAAGTATCAAATTAACATGAATGAACACTAAAACAAATGTTGTTTTAAACGCGGAAAAGACGTCAGTACACACTGTTTTTCCAAGTTCAAGGGGAAGAGGGCGTGGAGGATAGAAAGAGCCAGAAAGAGTAGCTGAAACAAAGAGAGATGGCATGATTCAGAGGAGCCTGACATTGTACCACCAACGCCCATCTTCAAGCTTCATAAGCCTATTCATTTCTGATAATTCCAGGTTGCTATGGTCGTGCAGTTTGTTTACGCATTTAACTCGTGCCCATGATAAATGGATGTTGTTCGCTCAACATATGATCTCAAGGCCACGACTTTACCAATCTAATTATGACGTTACCTCTACAAAATTATACTGTGGCCAAAATTATCTTTACATGTCACGGCCACAACAAAACTAAGTGAACAGAACATGTCCCCTCTAGGAATGGGCGATATAAATGATATGCGATAAACTATACAAAATTGGCCTACTATAGATATTTTAACTATCGCGATAATGCATGTTGATGACGGAATCTACCCGCGAAATTTAAAGCCACAAGCTGTAACTGATTGCAACGCATCATCATATTCGTCATCATGAGTAAATATAGCTGAAAGCAAAATGGAGGAGCTGGTGAAAAAGACCAGTGCAACATCCATTATTTGGACTTGGTTCGGATTTAAGCCCTCAGACACGCGGGCGCACGCACACATACACACACACGCGCACTCTGTCTTTGTAGTCTCTGCAGTGTGTCTATATGAGGACACGAACGCATTAAACCGTCACTTCCTGAGAATAGACTTCACTCTTCACGGCAACCCATCAAAATAAAAGTTTGGTTTAACATGAGACATTTGTCAGAATATATTAGGCTCCTGTTGTCACCTACAGTAGATTTAACTTCGTCTCTATGTAATAATTTGTCTCTACTACTACTACTACTACTACTACTAATAATAATAATAATAATAATAATAATAATGTGCCTAGATGGTTGCTTATTTTATAAACAATGTTTACTTTTAAACAGCATACAGCCTTTAAATGTTTATGTATTATTTACTTATGATTATCATCATAAATAATAAACTTATTGAATTGTATTAAACATTTTTTTTAAAGTTACATTTTTTAAAATATAAAATAAAAACATTTTGTGGTATCGATATTGGTACAGAGTACTGTAAAATGTTTATGGTATTGGTACGGCTACTGGAATTTTCGTATGGTGACATGACATCCCTATTCCCAAATTTACAGTATCCGTTCCTTTATTAACAAGACACAAGTTTTAATTTCAATTAAGAGAACAAAATGTTTAAAAGCAAATGCGTTACATTAGACTGCAGGTAAGAAACTTTTGCAAAGTTTTAGCCTGGTCGCTATTCACTGCAATTATATGGATAAGCGCGTACAGGACGTTTTTAAAACGTTCTGCTTTTTCTTTGTTAAAGTCTCTGTAGCTAGTGTACTTGAATTGTATTTATCTGCAACATAAGAGCAAAAATTACAGTTTTGCTCAATAAATGTTCTCAAATGTTCTCTACATACATTTCCTCCTTTAAACAAAGATACATTTAGCATTTTGGCTTTCCTTAGGGTCTATGTAACCTGTTCTTAATTGGTTCTATTATAATATACTCAGAGTCAAGATGGCGCCGAGGATGGCCGCAACGTCGCGAGCTCTGCTGAAACATTGTAGTTTTTTGTTTGTTCCGTTTATAGTTTTTGTGTTTTTTGTCTTGGATGTTGTCTGCCTTACTACGTACGACAGACAGACACTTTTGGACATTGGTTCGGCAATCGCACACCGAAAACCGGACTTTAAATTCTTCAACGACGACACGCTGTTTACAAACACGGCAGCGGAGAAGAGGGAAGAGAGCCGGCGTACTCATCAGAGTAAGACGCCGCGCAAACCGACCCCCGCTTCCCAGTATTTTACTGGCTAATGTTCAGTCTCTGGACAATAAACTCTGCGAGCTGAGAGCGCGGATCTCTTTCCAACGAGAGACGAGGGACTGCTGCATTATCTGCCTTACAGAAACTTGGATGACCGCTGAGATTCCAGATTCGGCCATCGAAACCGCGGGGTTCTCCGTGCACCGAATGGACAGAGAAAAAGATCTCTCCGGGAAAAGCAAAGGCGGGGGTGTGTGTTTTATGATCAACCGATCCTGGTGTGATCAGAGGAACGTACATTCTATCAAGTCTTTCTGTTCTCCTGATCTGGAATTTCTCATGCTTCTGTGCCGACCATTCTGGCTACCGAGGGAATTCACAGCGGTCATCATCACAGCTGTGTATATTCCCCCACAAGCCGACACAGACCGGGCACTAAAGGAACTGTACAGGACAGTGAGTGAGCAGGAAACCACGCATCCTGAAGCTGCGTTTATTGTGACCGGGGACTTTAACAAAGCCAACTTCAAGCGCATTGCACCCAAATACCACCAACATGTTAACTTCAACACACGAGGGAACCGAGTTCTGGATCATTATTACTCTCCCTTCAAGGATTGTTACAAGTCCCTCCCGCGCCCTCCATTCGGCAAATCAGATCACGCTTCCATCCTACTTTTGCCCGCATACAGGCAGAGACTGAAACAGGAAGCACCCGCCCTCAGAACCATCCAGTGCTGGTCGGACCAATCGGACTCTATGCTACAAGACTGTTTTGATCACGCGGACTGGGAGATGTTCCGGTCGGCCTCTGATGACGACATCGAGGTTTACGCTGATAGCGTAACGCGTTTCATCAGGAAGTGCGTAGAAGATGTTGTTCCGACCAGAACAATACGGCTGTACCCAAACCAGAAGCCGTGGATAAATGGGGATGTTCGCGCGGCACTCAATGCGCGGACCTTCACCTTTAACTCCGGTAATGCGGAGGAGCATAAACAAGCAAGTTATGCCCTCCGGAAAACCATCAGAGCAGCAAAACGCCAGTACAGGGACAAGATTGAAGGACAGTTCAACACCACCGACTCCAGAAGCATGTGGAGGGGAATTAACACCATCACGGACTACAAAGGGAACACAAACTCCACCGTGAACACCGCTGCCTCTCTCCCGGACGAGCTCAACACCTTTTATGCTCGCTTTGAGGGAACTAACACCGCCCTCGCGAAGAGAGAGCTCGCGGCTGAAGATACAGAGGTTAGTGCACTCTCCGTATCTTTAGCGGATGTAACCCGATCCTTCCAGCGGGTGAACGTCCGTAAAGCTGCGGGTCCAGACGGTGAAGGGTCAAGGGTCAAGCCAAACATCACTTGTCTCTTCATCAGACACATATCCTTCAAGAATGATTTTATGTTCAATATTAAAATAAGGATCAATGATAATCAAGTTATAACTATTTTCTACATTAGATAAATCAGTTAATCTATAACCTCTCTATATTTTGGAGATTTTAGTATTATTTGCTGTGTGCTTTTGAATCCACATTTTCTAGGTGCCAGCTCTGATGCCTGTGTCAAGACGAGTTGACATGCAACCGTCCTTGTAGTGTGCAAACACCCTTCACTTCAAGAGGCTCTCTCAGCATGTGTTTAGTTATATCATCCGTCAGTGACCCTAGGGTCACACATGTCCCGGGGGCTACGTGACTTTTTGTGGACTCAGACAACAGACAAATGTACCTCTTTTTATGTGCCTTTATTAACTAAATAGAATAAATTCACTTCTGTACCAGATGTCATATCAGCATGTTTTGGAGAAGTGCTTTGTTGATAGTTAGTTAAGATGTTCCGACCTTGATGGAAACTGTTATTCTGGGGAACTTTGTGTGTGCGTCTCATGATTCTGTGCAGATCCAGTATTGGAGATGGTCCTTTCGGCAGACGATTCTAGACTTGGAGGCGTCTTTTCTGTGACCTCCGAGGTCACTGGGGACTAATCTGGGCCTGGGCGACATCAAGTCTACGCATTTTTAGTGATCTATGCTCCTATCTGTCTACGTGTGGAAAGTTGCTTACGTTGCATGTTGTTAGAACCAATCAGAATCATTCCACATGGCAGTAATGACGTGTCTAGACCTTGAAAACAGTATAACTGTTCAGAAAATTGTATGTACGTTAGGCGGAGGTGGGGAGACTGTTAGAGGGAGCGCAGCCTACGAACTCCTTGAGAGACTTGAAGCTGGCTTCTGCTGATGAAACTGCAAACTATTCTTCAGTAAATTTTTCTTTAATTAATCTAACTCCTGACTCTTGGTCTTCATTTCTCACTACTGGTCCTGGGTCCAAAGCTGTTACCCCAACAACGGCATTCCCGGCCGCGTGATCAGAGCGCGCGCGCACCAACTGGCTGGAGTTTTCACGGACATTTTTAACCTGTCCCTCTCCCTGTCTGTGGTCCCCACATGCTTCAAAACGTCCACCATTGTTCCTGTTCCGAAGCAATCAAAAACACTCTGCTTAAACGACTGGCGTCCTGTTGCTCTGACCCCCATCATCAGTAAATGCTGAGAGACTAGTCAGAAACCACATCTGCTCTGTTCTCCCCCCCTCACTGGACCCACTGCAGTTTGCATACCGCACAAACCGCTCCACTGATGATGCCATTTCATCTACAATTCACACTGCTCTCTCCCACCTGGAAAAGAGGAACACATGTGAGAATGCTGTTTGTGGACTACAGCTCAGCATTCAACACCATTGTGCCCTCCATACTTGACATTAAACTCCGGGCTCTAGGCTTAAACAGCTTGTTATGCAGCTGGATCCTGGACTTCCTGTCAAACAGACGCCAGGTGGTCAGAATGGGCAGTAACATCTCCTCACCACTGACTCTCAACACTGGAGCCCCTCAGGGCTGTGTTCTCAACCCACTCCTGTACTCCTTGTACACACATGACTGTGTGGCAACCCACAGCTCCAACACCATCATCAAGTTTGCTGACGATACAACGGTGGTAGGTCTCATCACCGACAATGATGAAACGGCCTACAGAGAGGAGGTGCACACTCTGACACGGTGGTGTCAGGAGCACAACCTCTCCCTCAACGTCAGCAAGACCAAGGAGCTGGTGGTCGACTTCAGGAGGAATGAGAGAGAACACCGCCCCATCACCATCAATGGAGCACCGGTGGAGAGAGTCAGCAGCTTCAAGTTCCTCTGTGTCCACATCACAGAGGAACTCTCATGGTCCGTCCACACCGAGGCCGTTGTGAAGAAGGCTCATCAGCGCCTTTTCTTTCTGCGACGGCTGAGGAGGTTTGGAATGAACCGCCACATCCTCACACGCTTCTACAGCAGCACCATCGAGAGCCTGCTGACTGGCTGCATCACCACCTGGTACGGCAACAGCCGACTCCAGAACAGCTTCTTCCCACAAGCAATCAGACTGCTTAACTCTTGATCCATCAGTATCATAACACACACTGGACAGAATATCACTCAGCACAACCCACTGTAGATACACACACATTATATACACATTTATTTATCATACAGCATCTATTGCACTTTGGATTTCAATTTGTGAACATATTGTATACTGTACATTGTACATTATTACTACAGCTTAATGTATACTGTTATTGTTTAATGTATGTTTGGTGTATATTGTTTAAAGTATATGTATATTGTAAGTATGTGTATATTGTTTAAAGCTGTGAGAACTACACTCACATTGTGTAAATTATTTATTGTTTATTGTAGTGTATACTGTGCTGTGAGTAATTGTGTGCGCATCAGATGTGTAATCTGTTGTTGCTTTAAATGTTGTACATGTCATGTCATGACTACTATGTTGCTCGGAACTGCACCTAAGAATTTCACCTACTGTTGCACTTGTGCATATGGTAGAGTGACAATAAAGTGATTTGATTTTGATTTGATTTGATTTATATATCGCAATATATATCATTATCGCAAGAGGCTGCAATGTATATCGCAATATGGATTTTAGGCCATATCGCCCATCCCTAGTCCCCTCCTGGTCACAATAGGAAACAGCCAAGTAGAGCTGCAACTAACGATTATTTTTCCTGTCGACTAATCTAACGATTATTTTTTCGATTAGTCGACTAATCTAACGATTATTTTTCCAGATTAATCTTATTATTCTTTTTTACTGATTATTGTATTTCAAAGAGGGTAGTGAATTTGTATATTATTTTAACATGAAATCAATGAATGATGACAATATTAATTGTATTTCAGGAAGGGTAGTGTACATAGTATGCCATTTTATAATGAAATATATGAACACAAGAAGCTTTTTAAACATAATATATAATGATACTATTCATCATAAAATGTATACAGAGTAGGCCTAATTAGGAAAAGTTGTTTACTATAGTAGTTGAGTATGATTTACTTATTGATTTGTGTCAGTAGTAAACGAAAATGCACTTGTATTTATCTGCAAAAGGTTCACATACAGGAGCTTTCAGCATAGTGTTAATGTATAACTAGTCGTCTATTTTGAAGATACATGTGCATAAACAACGACTAAAGCTGCCAGAAGTTTTTGCCCAAACTTCAAAGACACATTTAAATGATTAAAGCTAGAGGCATATCTTAACTGTAATGTTACTTTAATCATGTAAACTACCTATATACAGCCAGTTATTATGCATATGTGTTTGGGACAGAGCGGAACCAGGTCGCATATACAGGAGATATATGCAGCCCATAATAAATAAAAGCACGAGACGTAGCCTACTGGGGTCGGAGAAGAACCCAGGAAAATGTGACCGTCTGTTGCAATACACGCGTGGCGCGTTCAGCTGCGCGAGAGAACACTGGCAGCAGGGTTGCCAGGTTTACACAACAAAACCCACCCATTCGTTACTCAAAACTAGCCCAAAACAAGCCCAATCGCGTTTCGGGGAGGTTCTCTGGTAAACATCGCGTTCGGGGGGTTAAATATGTGTGTTTTTTTGCTTCAACCCGCGGACATGAGACACAGCCCGCGGCAACAGTGTAGAAGTAGCCCAATTCCGCGGAAAAAAGCGGACTTGGCAACACTGACTGCAGTGTGAAAGCTCCCGCTCTCCACGCGCACAGCTCCTGCTCTGCCACCGCGTGCAGTGTGAAACCGGCGTTACAGAGCGAACAAAGTAGGGATGGCGAAAACTAAACATTTTCTTGACCGACCACCGAGCCTCATTAGCCGGTTGAAACCGGTTAACCGATTAGTAAAAAAAATATGCTGCGCTATTTGAAATAACAGCCGCAACTCGCGAGCCGCGCCTGCAATTTCGCAACTCTGTCGCATCTCTGCCTCCCGCTCTCTCACACACACACACACACACACACACACACACACACACACACACTGTGTGTGCGCCGCCGCTGTGTGTGCGCCGCCGCCTGCCTTCCACTCACGTCAATTTTTTAAAATCCCCTACAGCGCGAAACATGAGTCCCGCAAACGCGGCGCTGAGGAGCTTGTTTGTAATCGGAGGACAAATGGCTCCTTAGTTTCGAAATGGTTTGGGCACAAGGTGATCGCGTTGAAAATAAAGGCTATTGTCTAGCGTTAGAAGCTCATTTGAAACATTGCCGCGACTCATTTAAGATAATGACAGCTCCGAAGAGACGCCGCTTTAGTTCGAGGTAGTGCTAACAATAATAAAGAAAGATGATGATCAACACCTTATGTGTTACCACTGAAATGTAGATGTAATATATTTAGATGATGTGCTAAGTACTGTATTTAAGCACTGTATCACACAAGTTGCAACTTACATCTGAAGCTGAACAATGAAGCATTTGCTGACGCGTTTCATGCATTATTTATGGTGTGAGCACATTCAAGCGGTTCAGAAAATGTTCATCTGTAATATCGGTTATAAATAATAAATACAAATTATAAAGACACATTTTGGCTAAGTTGTTTATTTCCGAGTGTTATGCTGCCTTCACGTGCTCTCTGAATTATTGTAAATAGGAGTTTCCTAGGTAAAAATTGCACGTGAACGCGCTCCACCCCTCGAAATATGAACGAGATGAGTTCATACTTCATAATCACGACTTTAGAAGTGGGAATTGTCAAATTTCCGATAGCACGTGAAGGCAGCATTACTTTCACTTACTACTTTTGTTATTTCCAAGCTGGTAAACTGAAATATTGCGCATGATTTGAGATATGTTTTCCACGCAGGTTGTAAGAGAGGCTATGACAGTTCATAACACAGCAAGCGTTCACCATTCTAATGTGTTTTTAACTGTATAATACAAGTTTTAAAGTCTACCTCCACTATTACTCATTCTCTAATGTAGTGTCTGTGTCCTAAAGTCCGCGAATGCATTGCGTTGGTGACGTCACGTTCCCATTCTCTATAAATAGCCTAATTTAGAGATCACTTTTTTTTTTTTTACCGACAACCGACAACTTTGATCGGTTAACGTTGATACGGTCAACCATCGGTCAAACGGTCATCGGTTAACATCCCTAGAACAAAGCACAGTTTTATTCGGCTTCTCGTCTCGTTAAACGTCGACGCGTCGTTGCAGCCCTACAGCCAAGCGATCAAAACAACATTAAAGTTAAAATAGATTTTAAATATAATTTTTTTATTATTATTATTAATTTATATTCACAATTTCTAGTATTTGTACAGGCTTTACATTTTTATTTCAATGTTGTAATTATCAATTCATTTATTTTTTTAATTCATTTTGAAGCAGGTGCTTCTCATTGGATCTCACAGTGCCGTTTAGTGGTTGCGTGACCGAGATCGATCAGAGAGTAAACGCATCTACCCTAGTGAGCTCACGCTGCACTTTGAACACTGAGGCAAGCGGACAAATGGTCCATGTGGAGCTGTTCAAACCAGTATATAACTGAATTTGTGCTACCTATTTTAATCGACAATTTCGTCATCTTTGGATGATAACGCAAGGTTAGTTTAATTTTTCTCCACTTCCACTATTTTTTTCCTCCTCATGTCAAGTTTTCTATGCCAATAGCTTACAATATGCAGTAGGAAATAGGCGTGTACTTTGACGTGCAAGCCAAAAGCTGCACGCTGACTATTTGCTTTGTCACGTTTATTTCTGCTGTGTGATTGGCTGTTCGATTAATCCATATAGAGTAACAATGTCCAGAGCTTATCACCGTTTTTGACATCAATTATATGGCTGTGTACGAAAAACGAACCTCAGTTCCTTATTTACCCTTGCATTGAAGACAAGACGGTCTCCAAAGCATGCAGCACTTAATTCACGACTGAGGCAGGTGGATATACTGTACAAGGTTTTGCCACTGATTTTTCTTGGAGCAAACTGGTGGATTCTACATTTAGAAACTGAAAACCACTTAAACTTGACAACCCAAATACTTTGTTTCTGATCATCAGAAACCTGATGTAGTGAATACACTATACCACTGAAGCTCAATGGAATTAAATTCATTACCTGTTACTCCAGGGCCAGGCTCGGACTCTTCATCATCTTCATCGCTTATTTCTTCCTCATCTAATTCCAGATCAATTTCATCTATAGAAAAGCATTTGACAAACACCCCCCCACACACACACGCATTAGTACACATCCTAAACTTCCATTAACAAAGTAACATTTTAAAAATTCAAGTCCAAATTAGCTTCAAAGTTCTCTCTCTACATGTAATTTTGAATTTTCCAGTTATTGTACTGTAACATTATTGTTATTATATAAACTCATGCACATACCTTCTATCTCAATTTCATCAAGAGACTTTCCTTGGAAATTTGCAAGAGTTCCCTTCTCCATTTCAAAGAGCAGCTTTGAAATTTTTGCAAGTTCTATTGTTGCATCTGGCAACCGATAATAGTCTCTCTGGACCCGGATGTCATGGCCCAAAAAGTTGGCTAGTTGATCAAGCTCATTATCCTTAAGATTAAGTATCTGGGACATTGTTGCCACCTGCTTACGTAGCTTTGTAGACTGGAGATATTCTAGGTGCTGTGCACCACACTGCCTTGTAAAAAGCCTGATGCAGTCCTGTCCTCTGAAGAAGCTGGTGGGTGAGCAATTTGGTCTTCCAAATAGGAAGGGGTTGTCCCGGTTTACTTCACATACATCTCTCTTGTCCACAAGAAGTTGTATTGCTCTGACAAGTTCAGGGTTTAACAAAATTGCAAATGTTCTCCCTTTCTTGTCCATTATTTCCACTCTGCTGAAATGCTTGGACATTTGTTGCTCAAATGGAGAGAGACAGACGGCTGTATCATCATGGAGCTCAGTCTGGGCAATTTTCCTGAAACACTCAAGCGTAATTTTTGAAACCTCTCCTGCACGACATCTGTTACAGATTATTACTTGGGCAAGTGTCACTTTGGCGAGTTTTGCATATGTTTGTGAAGACTTGTGATTTTTTAGGCTTTCAAAAGCATCAGCTGAATTCTTCTCTAGGTGCTGGTGGAGAAGCTGCACATCATGTGTGAATGGTATAGTTGATGGTTTGATGAACTTTGATTTGCTCTCAGTAGCATGGGAGATCTCATGTTCTGCCCATTCGCTTGAGCACAGTCGTTTGAATCGCTCTGCTGCTTTTGTCAAACCATCATCTTCTGCTGCGAGGGCCCTGCTGAGAATGATGTCACCAATCTTGTTGAGTGAACGTCCTAACTTCAGCACAAGGCTTGGTGTCTTATATGAGTGGCTATTTTCATTGTAACCAGCTACATCTTTGACGGCCTCAACGACTTTGTAAAAATTGTCCGGTTTCACGGCATCTTCGTAACTAAATATAGAGTGTTTTTTTCTCAAGCTTAGCAAGAGTTTTGCCATTTCCTGAACCTTCTGTCTGATGTAATCGTATTTTGTTGGATCACTTCCATGCTTGTTGTAAAGACACTGACTAAACTGCAGCATGATGAAATCATTTCGAACTACAGATGAAATCTCATCATCCTTCATATTCCCCAAAATCTTCCACAACTTCGGAGATATTGCCTGGGAGAATGTTGACTCTGCAATATCGGCCAAAATTAAGACGTTGCCCTTACCAGTTCGTTCAGACTCTGAAAGCACCTTTGAAGGGCATCTCTGGGTATGGCGCCACAGCTCCTTGCGAACATACAGGCCTTTACAGTATACACAGTGCACATGTGTTTTGGCACTCAGTTCAATCTCTGATCTTCCTGAACGTCTTCTGACTTTCAGTTGTCCCCTTTTACTTTCCATAACCTCTTGATTATGTTCATAGTTGCCTCTGTTCCGTAATTTCTCAAGTAACCTTTTTCTTTCCTTAGAGTGTTTAGGGAGCGAGAATGCAGCAGCAATTTCTTTCTCACTGTCTTGATGATTTATAAAGTGACGTGCGATTTTAGACTGAGGTTTCTTGCAGACATAACAGTAGTTTTTGTGGGTAGAAAAAGTATTTTGGGGTTGTCTCACTTTGTCACTCGTTGACCGTTTATAAGACGACATTGCTGGTGTCTTCTTAAAACTCTGAAGCATCTCATAATTGTTTGTGGTAGTTTCATCATCATCATCACATTTGAGGTCTTGTGGTGGCACACTCTTTGCCCTCCTAGAAGACCCAGAAACAGCGGGTGTGGACTTATAATCAGAGGATTCATCTGTGTTTTCATCAGAATGTGGAGAATACTCTTCATAAGAACTACATTCTTCAAAACTGGAAAATCCAACATCAGGCTAAAAAAAAAAAGAGAGAAAAGAACAACAAAACTAATAAGAAAATAAAAACACCAAAATAGTGTACCATGCTTATAGTCCAGCACAGTTTTGATGTAACAAACTTGAAAATGTTTACACGGTGATGTAAGAAATTAACATACCAGTGTCATATTCTTTGTGAAACCGGTTTTCTGCCTTGATCTTGAACATACTGAAAAAAGTAAAAAGCATAAAATTAAGCATGATTCTTTTAGTCATCAGATTACTGCACTTTTTTTTTTTTTTTCTTTAAACAAATGCAGAAAACAATAGATATGCCTTGGAAATAATAATAATTTGATACAAACACACATACAACCATATTTGAAACCATGTTTTATTAAATCAACTTCATATGTTGAACATGGCACAACTTTCATTCCAAAGTGTGGTGTGAACGGGCCTTAACCGTTTACTTCTCTTTGACTGAAAGAAGTCACTGCAGTTATTGCTGCATTGAAAGCATGTCCCGATTGTCTAAACCTTACCCACAATACAAAAGCTGACACATACCCAAAGCAACATCTTTTCATCAAATGTGTAAAAACATGATGGTCCTCATAGTAGAGAACTGTCCAGTGTCAAGCCCATACCCCAACACAAAAGTGATGAAAATTAATGAACAGAGAGAGGTACACTATATTGCCAAAAATATTGGGACACCCCCTCCAAATCATTGAATTCAGGTGTTCCAATCACTTCCATGGCCACATGTGTATAAAATCAAGCACCTAGGCATAGGTTGCCACCTGTCCAATAAGTCCATTGGTGAAATGTCCTCACTACTAAATATTCCACGGTCAACTGTTAGTGGTATTATAACAGAGTGGAAGCAATTGGGAACAACAGCAACTCAGCCACAAAGTGGTAGGCCACATGAAATCAGGCATCAGCGCACAGTGCGCAGAAGTTGCCAACTTTCTTCAGAGTCAATACCGACACGCTTCTCTGTCTGGCAAACCGATGGACAAGTCTGGTTTTGGCAATTGCCAGGAGAACGGTACTTGCTTGACTGCATTGTGCCATGTGTAAAGTTTGGTGGAGGGGGGGATTATGGTGTGAGGTTGTTTTTCAAGGGTCGGGCTTGGCCCCTTAGTTCCAGTGAAAGGAACTCTTAATGCTTCAGCATACCAAGACATTTTGGAAATTTCATGCTCCCAACTTTGTGGGAAAAGTTTGTAGATGGCCCCTTCCTGTTCAAACATGACTGCGCACCAGTGCACAGAGCAAGGTCCATAAAGACATGGATGAGCGAGTTTGGTGTGGAGGAACTTGACTGGCCTACACAGAGTCCTGACCTCAACCCGTTAGAACACCTTGGGGATGAATTAGAGCGGAGACTAAGAGCCAGGCCTTCTCGTCCAACATCAGTGCCTGACCTCATAAATGCGCTTCTAGAATAATGGACAAAATTCCCATAAACACACTCCTATACCTTGTGGAAAGCCTTCTCAGAAGAGTTGAAGCTGTTATAGCTGAAAAGGGTGGGCCAATTTAAACCCTACGGATTAAGAATGGGATGTCATCAAAGTTCATGTGCATGTAAAGGCAGGCATCCTAAAACTTTTGGCAAAATAGGTGTACATTTTACTCAGAGTTGAGATGTCACATCAATGTCTTTAAGACAACAGTCCATGTAAAAGAGCCTAGTATGATTCCCAACTATCCTACACTTATCATTGCCATTGTCAAAGAGAAGTAAACAATTAAGGAACACAGCTCACTTTCTCTTTTACTCATAAAGAAGGATGTCTACAATCAGTTACAGCTAGGCATGTGCCTGTATCAAATTTTCATGCTGCGATTAATTGCTGAAGCTTTTATCACAGTATACGGTATCACGATATTGAAATAAGTTGCCAAAAAAAAGTGTTGTCATACTATAACAGGTTTAATAACTTTCTTATAACAAAAGAACCGAACACTTAAATACAATAAAGCAATACACAATGTATAAAGTAAACTAATATTTAAAACAGATTAAAGTGCTTTATAAAATAATCTAAAGTATCTTTATAAAATAATTATAAAGAACAATAGGTAACACTTTACAATAAGGTCTCACTAGTTAATGCATTAGCTACATTTTTACAGAAGTTATTCCTCTTTGATAACGTCAGTTAAAAAAAAAGCAACTGTTAAGGCCTGTACACACCGGGACGAATATCGCGTGCGCTTATCGCCAGCGTTTTTCGGCGCGTCTTGAGTGTTCACACCCAAGCGATTTTCACTGGCGCTGCGCCGAGTGAACGTGCACATTCAGTCGATGCGCTCCCGGTACACAAGATGGTGCTGCGGCACTTTAAGCCTCTGACACTCGCTTGTCACACAGAAGGAGAAGAGAGACAGTATTTACGTGCTTGCCAAAACCATAGACATATTATGTATATGGACAAAACCATTCACACACTTTTTGCTAACTGGCAAGCAGCATTAGCAGCTCATCTTCTTCTTTGTCTACTTACTACTTCTTCGTCGTATCAATGTGTGCTCGGCAAGACCGTTTTGTGCTTGAGCGCCACCAAGTCGTGTTTTACTGTCACTTCAGCAGCTCCAGGCACGTGAACAAAAGCGCCGATCTCATTGGTCGGACAGTTTTTTACGCGCCGCGTCAAAATAAAAAAACGAACCCGAGGCGTTTTTTTAAAAATGACGCTTTTACGCCTGGCGTTTTGCGCGTCGGTGTGAACACTCACATTGGCGCCCATTGTTAAGTCCCGAGGCGTTAAACGTCGGCGATAAACGCGTGCGAAAATCGTCCCGGTGTGAACAGGCCTTTAGGGTTAGCTCAGGTCCATTAAATAATAGTTACAAGCCTTAAGTCTCTTAAGTAGTAAGTATTTGGTCATTTGATGAGTACTGGTAGCGCAGTGTTTCTCAACTGGGGTGCCGAAATGCCGTGTAAAAGTCTTCACATTTTTCAAATAATTCTCTCTTTGTAAACTTTGTTCAATGCATGCGAGTGCTGCCGTATGTTCGAATATGACCAATCATTTTCGCCGTCAGCACCCGGGGTTAGTGCCAGAAGACGCGAATGAGAAGTTGCGCGCGCTGTGAGAAAATGTGTCTCTGTGCACTCATCTGAAAGCGCGCACACGTCTCACAGCGCTCAAATATTGAGTTCTCTGTCAAGTCTTGCTCTTGAACGGACAAACTCACACAAAATGTCCATCTTGATGAGTATTCTAGCAGACATAGTCTGTACATGCCTTAAGTAAACTTTATACAGTCGAGAAAGAGGACGTATATATCCATGCATTAGGTCTTAAAGGGGCAGTAGCATTTACTGCTGTCTGTTTAATGTCAAACAACAAAAGACAAGGACATCACTCACTGCTCTTGATTGAATAGCTTTTGTAAGTTTAATAGGATTAATCTTTAATTTATACAGTCAAATATGCAATGTTATTTTACATTTGATCAATTTCTGTACCTGAAAACTAATGTTAGATGTAGGCCTACCTGAAAAGCATAGTTTATTTTATTAGTATCTTTGCTCAATAGTATTTATTTGTGCTGCTGCTTGTATTTAAATGATTTGTTCTTATTATTTTCTTTATTTTTATTTGACAGTAGTCCTTTTTTCCCTGAACATAGCAAATACTGAACCGTACCAAAACCGTGAACCTAAAACCGTGACACAAACCGAACTGTGAGCAAACTGTACCGTTACACCCCTAGCGTAACGTAGGGCTGGGCGATATGGCTGAAAATTGTATCCCGATATAAGCATTTCAATTATTGATATTTTTAAAACCTATTTAAAATAAGGACCAGGAGAAAAATATTTTACATTTAAACATTTTTATTTTAAACGTAACCTTTGATTATAATCCCCTCAATTATAAAGGCAGAAATGTCAACACAACCATGCAAAACACTCAAATAATTAAAATTTAAACAAAGTCTAAAATCACAATGAACACTTAACAATTAACTCTTAACATTAAGGTGCAGTGCCTTAGATGCTTTGTCATAAGGCACTGATGCAGAGTAACGTTACCTCTCCATGTAGTTTCAAAGGCTGAATCCGAAATCGCCCCCTATACCCTTAAATAGAGCACTTTTTGAGGGGACAGCCATTTGTAGTGGTGTCCAAAACGAGAGTGGACGTTATTAAGTGCACTCATTCGTTTTGGACACCCAAAAAAGACACACAAAGCTACGTATCCCACTTTGCACTGCAATAACGAGTGTATAGCTGATGTACACACAGCGGCTGTCTGAATTCGCTCACTTGTTTTCATTCACTCCTTCAAGTGAACTGTATTAGTGGACTAAAGTAGGGAATAGGGATTGAGGGTTTAGGGGGCGATTTCGGATTCAGCCAAAGTCAAAAACACCACAACGGCGAGCGCGTCGAGTATCAACACGTACAACCGACCAAGGCGCGCGTGCTGTCAGCGGTGGCTCGCGCTGCGGAGCCAGACTAAAGTATAAACAAGACAGTCTTGCATAATTTGCAGACGACATTGGTCTGACTACAGTCAGACTTATAAAATCCAAAAAACTGTCATACTGGCGAGCTGACTTGTTTTCCTGTTTTATCAACAATTTCCTCGCTCGCTGCGGTGCTCATTTTCCACTTATCACGCCGGTTCTGTTACTGAAGAATTAATCCAACACGAGACAACGATATGGCGCAACCAAACCTGATACAGTTACCTGATTGGCTGTTAGCGGGTCAGTCCATACATTGCTTGGTTACCAGAGAGCGAATGCCTTTGTTCATGCAACCAAACTTGCAATTGCAACCTCTGGTTTCTTCCGACGAAGAAACAAATTATTGAACGTTTTATAGAACGCATTTTTTATTGATATCGATTACGTGTCTATCGCGATACATATCGTTTTCATTTTATCGCCCAGCCCTAGTGTAACGTATGCGAGGGGGTGCCACAAAATGGAGAACAATTTCAAAGGGTGCCATGACTGAAAAAAGGTTGGGAAACAGTTTTGTTTACGAGGATTACATTTTAAACGGTTGATGGGTAAAGTATTCTTAAAATGCATTCTAAGAAATCTAAATAATTATTCAGGGTATTTTGAAGTGCCCACGGAAACAATATCGTGCACGTTCATTATTGTGATATATCGTATTACCGTGTACCGGCACATGTCTAGTTACAGCCTCTAATGTCTCGTCACAACACGTTCTCACTCCAAAATTGTCACATTGACGCTTGGTCAGGACCCTTCAGCGTCACTTTTTAATGCACAGGGTACTCCATTTCAATGAGAAACCTTTGGCATTATACACAGATGTGTTGGGCATGGGAATGTTAATCACCGTAATAAAATAATTTAAAATCATTTAGAAGTGGGGTTAGTTACTCTAAAATATAAAAGTAGCCTATAAATATTTATAAAATCATTTCTACTTTTAAAAATGCATCTTGCATCTTGATCTGATGGATTGGGCAAACAACTGAAATCAATGTACCCTGTGTGTTGAAAAATGACACAGAAGAGGTTCCCTGTGCATTAAAAATTGACGACGCCAACCTAACCAAGCGTCAATACATGACGAGTTGGGTGTGAGAACGTGTTCAATTCCTGTAATTAGGTACAACACTGAAGCAAGGATGTTTGCCAGACGGCCACAACAACTAATTATCAACCAAAGTCAACTAGGTATCAACCAAAGTCTAAGTATCTGTACTTTCGGTTTAACCAGAAAGATTGCTATTAGATTTCACCCCTAAATCGTGCAACCCTAGTTGCTCTTGATATCAGCATGTTCACAGTTGTATTGTTTTTTTGTTTTTTTTTATAGTGACCAGATGCCACTGATCAGCCCTGCAGACTCAAACTGTTTTTCTCTGATTACGGTAAATGACGGGACAGGAACCGTTTCAGGAATGGCACAAATATGTGTGACTGTTTATATCAGTGTGCCCAGTAATGTTTTATAATATAATACAATTATATTTGAATGGATTATTAAACTTCCATAGAAACTAGTGTGTATTTTACAAACTATAAATGGATTGTTTTACTTGTGCTTATGTGCATTTAAAAGCCTGAATCCCAAAATAAACACTGCATAGTTCTTGTGATGTATGACAAGCGGTGAGTGTGTCTGTCTCTGGTTCAGTTTCAGCCAAAGCACAAAAGTATAGTTTGAATCTGACAGTTATGTCACGTGACTGAACAGTCTAAATCCCACATGTGGTACAGCATCACTCAAAATTTAATCGGTGACATGCCATTAATTTTGTCACGAGTTACGTTAAAACTGCCTCTCTGTCGCATCTCTGTTTGAAACCTGCAATTGCAGTTATTTGCGGAGTTATCATCTGTACGTGAGTTGTGCATCGTCACGGATCCTCAGCGCGGATGAATCTAAAGTTTTGAGTAGTATGTGTGGCCGAGTAGGAGGTATCACCGCACTGGTGTGAATACTGTACTTCAGAATCACAGATTCTACGAATTGGAGTACAACCTAAATACAAATTTTCACTGGAAAATATCATCTGAACAAGTAAGTAACATGTCTGCCACTTTTGGGAGCAAAACATTACAATAAATCACAACCAATGAAATAAAATCAATGATCACTTAATATAACATCAAACGGTGCAAATTATTATTATACTTTGCTCTCAAATTATTAATGTTAACAGCATTAGCATTGTGACTACCTGTATTTAGTGCGTACTAGCATTACCTGTAGATTTTAAATTCCATACGGTCTAATCTTTTGCTTTTGACTACAGGTGAATCTCAAGTTGTCACTGATGTCATTTGGGCAATTACAATCCACCATCAAAATGATAAGTTGAATTACTCCAGCTGCTGTGAGAAAAGGCTATAAATGATCCGCTGAAGAACATGTGGTATACATGCTCCTAATGTGCGTTACTACTAGCCTGACTTTTTCTTAATGCAGACATGACGCAAAAGACATGCTTGAATTTCCCGGGGAAATCCACCATACCATTGAAATTATAACACATTATTACAAGCTTACCATTGTGAATCGGGCTAAGGTAAGGAGATAGTTTTGAATACTGGCGTGTTGTGTACTTGCTCAATTTATTTTGGATCATTTTTAACCAAAAAAAGTTACGGACTGCAGCTTTAAGACAGATAGAAAGAAAGACGCATGATGAGCGAAGAAAGACTTTGAGAATGAAACCAACCTGTTTGTTCCTCAGTATCTTCTTGTTTCACACAGAATGTTTCTTCAATCCTCAAGTCTTCACGCTCCTCTTTAATAAACTCCACCTTTGTTTGTTCCTCAGTATCTTCTTGTTTCACGCTGAATGTTTCTTCAATCCTCAAGTCTTCACGCTCCTCTTTAATAAACACCATCTTTGTTTGTTCCTCAATATTTTCTTGTTTCACTCTGAATACTTCTTCAATCCTCAAGTTTTCACTCTCCTCTTTGATAAACTCCATCTTCTTAATAGGGTGTTGCGTAGAGCTCATCTGCTTCAGGAGTTTTTCCTGAGAATTAAAACATATCGTCATGTGTAAGATGAGAATAATTAATAAAGTAAAATATATTCAAACTAAATCTCTGTCTCAAGCAGCTCTAGTTCAGTCACTGGTAAGAGAGTCAGAGTGAGTTAATGACTTAAATTATTAGACAAAAAACACTCAAAACTAGCACTACAAATGAATAAAGGAACACAGACCATTAATACTTAGACATTTATGATTTACATTCAGTATGTACTGATTTGTAGATGATATTAATAGACAACACTTTCATGAAAACATTAGAAGATGAGTTGTAAAGTTGTCATCGTTTGTGTTATTGTTCATTCACACTGGTGAAATGTAACGTATTTCGTTCCACGCGCTGTGATTCAAACGCTTAGAAACTGAATCCTTTTGAGAAGCATTTGATTCAATTAAATCTGAATTGGCTGTGAAAAGCTCAGTTTCTCTAGCATTAGCATTACTTGGCAGTGACCAAACAGCGAGTTTATGATGAAGATGAACTGCTTCACAATAAACGGAATGGATGCATAAAAACTATGCTCATTCATAAAAGTTCTTGTGAAATTGTACAAATGGGTTGTATTAATTTATACACTTTTAAATGATTAAAAGCACAAACCAGCCGAATCACAGGAGCGCAGCGCGTCTAATGCCATCATGACGCCCCACCAACATAAAAGTCCTGTTCTTCTTCTTCTGGTGTTTAATGGCGGATTGGCAAGCCAACGTAAATGGTGCATTACCGCCACCTACTGATCTGGAGTGTACATAGCTTTGGAAGAAATTACAAGAATAAAATAAAAAATATATATAATAACTAAATTCTATTAATTGTTCCTGTTTTTATTTTTTACATATTTAAATAATATTTCATGAATTCTTGATTGTCTTGACCAATTCCTAACAGTCCTTTTATTGAAATTGTATCAACTCCCATCCATCGTAATTCTAGAATGAACTGTTGTCTCTCCCTTTCATATGCAGCACACTCAAAAAGAATATGCTGCACTGTTTCAGGATCCCCGCATTTGTCACAGTTTCCTGTTTCATGCTTCCCTATTTCCCTAAGACTATAATGCAGTGTGACCAATTCTTAACCTTGTAATAATATCTTTTTTCACCTATTTCCATATCTTTCCCTCTTATTTCCAACCCACTCCTGCATCTGATAAAGATGCCTTCCTTTAGAGCCACTATTCCATATCTTTTGCCATTTCTTACTAATTTCAATTGATATCAATCTCTTGATTTCGGATTTACTTAGAGATATTCATTTCTATTTGTGGATGATTTAATGCCTTTTTTGCCAGCTGGTCTACCTCCTCATTACCATTCACACCCACATGCGCTGGCACCCAAAGGAAGAACACCAATACCCCTAACTGCTTTGCTCTAAATAAACATAGCAAAACTTCACATATTAAATCTTGCAGAGATTCAGATTTTCCACTCAATAGGCTAGTGAGAGTAGCCATTGAATCGGTACATATCACAGTTCTTGCTGGTTGAACTTCTTCAATCCACTGTAGTGCTAGTATGATAACTAATAATTCAGTTGTAAATACTGATACATGATCCGATACTCTTTTTGCAATTTTTATGTTAAATGTAGGAATGAATACTGCTGCTGCAGTTCTACCAGACTCTGGCTCCTTTGACCCATCTGTGAATACCTGTAGTACTGAATAATACTCTCGACTTACATATTGTTGAACTACTAACTCAGTTGGTATGCTTATTTCTGGTTTATTTCTTTCTTTATGTATTTGTAAATCAATTAATGGCATAGGAAACATCCAAGGGAGTCCCGTTCTCAACAAAAGCTTCTGGTTTATATCTAAATGTAAGTGTGTGTGTGAACTGTTTGCAATTATAAAACCAACAACAGAGCATTTGTGATATTCTCAATCATGAATACATTTAATTATTCATATTAAATATGATTGGAAAGAACTTTTGAATATTTCAAACTCATTAAGAATTTGTAGTCAAAAATTAAATTTGTGGTTGCAGAGATATGTACTTTATTAACTAAAACTGAATCCTTATCATGTATAAATCTATTTTATGTATAAATGTATAAATCCATTTTATTCCATCTCAGTTTCTCCACAGAATAAAAGAGTACTAATTAAATTAAACTTCAACTTTGTTTTGTTAAATAGCATTATATTATAGGGCAGTGACTGTAAACGATTACACTAGCCAAGTTTCCATCCACTTTTTCCACTCGTTTGTTATCGACAAAGTGAATATGCGTTAAAAAAAGGTTTCCATTCAATTGACCTTTTACCGATAAAATAGTGTGCATAATGACTCATCCCTAAAAAACCACAGCATTGTCGCATAAGTTTTGTTCTATCGCTAAAAAAATCTGCCCTCAAGTCATTTCCATACTTCATTTCACTTATATCGCAAATTAAATTGTGTCCTAAATATTTATAAATATTAATAAATTGTATTTATAAAATTATTTTACAAACAAGTGTCATGTTTGTGATTTTCATTTGTCAAGTAGCCAGATCCTGCCCATGAAATCTGATTTTATGGTATTAATTAATTGTATTTATTCAGGTACAGACAAAGTGTATTTTTTTTGTCAGTATTAGAAACTCCAACAGTCTTCCATTGTCAGACGCCACATTTTTATTTTTGACAAGCTACCGAGATTTTCAAGGCGCTATATTTTCCTCATCCATTTTGAAACAATATTATTAAATTGTAGGCCCTATACATAAATTATTTTTTATTAACAAGTGTCATTTTTTTTTAACTTGGTTATAAACGCCGTTTAGAATAGATCAATACTTGATCAAGCAATATTCAGAAACGGGTGCAGCTATAGCTATTATTTTTCTGAAGTTTTTCTGATTAATCTGAAGTTTTATTAGATTGTAAAAAACATACAATTACAAAAATAAGGGTGAATGATGTTTGAGAGGTAACACGTCTTATTCTTACCAATAGTAATAAAATAATTGAATATACAATTTAATAATATGATTATAATAGATTTAGTGCGCCTTTGAACTACAGAGAAACGGTGCTTTAACGGGAGCAATGCCACGTGTGGACGCTGCATATAAAAGGCTAATTCCGTTATGTGACACCACATTTATTAGCGTTAAAGCTCTTTTTCTCGACAAAAAGTGTTTCTAAACTAGTTTTCTCGACATTTGAAGTATTGACATAGAATTTATGCGCTAAAGTTAAACTATTGTTTCGACATTTGCATTTCCATCAGCTATATCGGTAAACCGTTTTTTTTTTGCGCTAAACCTTTTTTTCAGAAAAAAATCCTTGGTTGGAAACCTGGCTACTGATGGTGGGTTTAAAAATAACATAAATAATTGAAAAATAACAAATCTGTCTTCTAAAAGGTATGATCTGTCTTTGATCTTATTGATTTCAGCAGCAATGCTCTTTTATATGAGTAATTGTGTTTATAATTACATTTTTGGGCAGTAGAAATTAAAATAGTCCATGTTCATTTTCTTTAATTGGTAAAAATATGGTAGCATATTCAGTTGTTACTCCTTTTATATCCTTATTAACAGGGAACGGTGTTCAGTTTCTAGATACAAGATGCAATGACCACTTTACTCACTGTAACTTTATGGGGCGGTTTCCCAGACAGGAATTAAAATCAGTCAAAACTAGGCTAATTTTATTTAAATTGAACCAGATATTTCTTAAAACAAATCTTTATTTTTCAATTAATCTCTCTCTCTTTGATCATGTCTCAAAACATGACTGATGTGTGTCTTACACAGAATCTCGCATATAAAATGTGCAACAAACTCTTTCAGCACATCATTAGACTACATGTATTAAAATGTGCGTTTGTACATTTCTATGCCCGTTTGTGATTACTGCAGTGTGTTAATGGGACTTACTTTGGTCTGATGTGACATCATAAGGCTGCGTCGCGACCCCGGGTCTGTTTGTTTCGGATTAAGAAGGTTTGTGATTTTAAGCATTTAAAGTGGTTAAAGCAGTATGTCGTTCAGTAGTGATGGGCAGACCGAGGCTTCGTTAAGCACTGAAACAGTTGAAGCAAATGTGCCATATTGTTTCGAAGCTTCGAATCAATCCGACACCCGTCTCTACGGCAACATCTAGTGGTCACTTGCATGTGTTGATCTGAAATACCATGACAATGAGCCATGTAAAAAAAAAAATTTAACAAAGTTTTTAACATCTGTCTGACAACTACATGATCTTGGTTTTGTAACCTGTAGCCTCCTCATTGTGAATAACTATAGTTTGTTTTGTTTTGTGGTCATGAAAAATGTACATTAATAAAATAAATAAAGCCACAATGTGCCAGATTTGTTACATAACCTTTTTTACATTTGTTACATAACACAGAGCAAAAATATGATTTGCTCTGCTGTTGAAGGAGTTAGCTGACTTCTTTTTTTACATATAATTTCTCCAGCCTTTGAAAAAATCCTCTCACATGGGACACTTGTAGTCCTCTGCACCCTCCAAAATGCCAGGATGAGTGCTCCTCAAATGGTGCCTCAAGGCTAGCTGCCTATCACAATACACACATCTCACTTTATTTGGTGTTCCCAAATGGAAATGGTCCCACACCACAGATGTACGGCATCTCTTGTAATGGACAATAACAAAGATAACTTCCTGATTAACAACATCCTCATGCAGGGAAAATGTTATATACACAAATGCAAGTTCTTAAAGGTGAAACCACGATTTGTATTAATTTGATAATGAGTTTAACTCTTATACAAAAGCCCTCAAAGTTATGAAAATGCAATCAGTCTTTTTTCCATTCTAGAAGAATATGATCTTCAAACAAAACCCTAGCCCCTTTAATGTTTTTTGTGTCTTTTATTATGATTTGCCTGATATATTTTTCTACTGTACTTTCCAGCAGCTGATCTGTATTGTGTAATACAAAAATGTTCTGTTATTGCCATGCTGTTTGTAAATGATTATTTGTTCAGCAATAAAAAAATGTACGGCATCTCTTATGTGAAGCCTCCATTTTTATCCATTCTAGTAATATATCTATCTATATATCACCTATGACTCTATATAATTCCATATCTCTAACTTATGCTGTGCTATCTGTCACTATCTAACATATGAATGTGTCACTATATCCATCCTATCTGTCACTGTCTATACCTATCAGTCAATATATCTCATTTAAATCTAGCCTAAATCTAGCCTAACTAACCAAAGCGCACTATAAATCTCACTTATATCACAAAATCACTGCTATCACAAAATCTCTCTCCTCTCACAAAAACCCACGAGGTGAAAGGAAAGGGAATCCACACATGAGTAACAGAAAAGAGTCTCATTTCGCTCCCTATATTGTGGATCAGTTTGTAAACATGAATTTGGTCGCTGGAAAACATTTATGATGGCATAATTGGAGCTTTTTGATACTCTGAGTGAAGTGAATCAAATGCTTCACAAAATGATTCCGTGATTCGAAGAGCTCGATTCACCACACGCTGACGTCACATCCTGGTCAAAACAGTGGAAATGCAAACACAAAAATGTGTAATGAAATTTTTTTCAAACCAACTGCAAATATATTTTTTATGACGTACTTTTATAAAGATGGTGTTTATTAAAGAGGAGAGTGAAGACATGACGATTGAAGAAGCATTGAGCGTGAAACATGAAGATACTGAAACAGGTTGGTTTCATTCTCAAAACTGAACTCAGTCATTTGATGTCCACCTCTACAGAAATTAATGATATTTTTTGAGTTTCTTGGTTTAATTTGACATGCAGTGGGTCCCTCTTGTAGACAGACATGCTGAGATCACATAACCAGATTTAACCTGTTAGCCTGCACCTTCGCTTTTGAAAAAAAATCCTAAAATGGCATACTCAGAATAAAACCGATATAGTTCATGAATCCTTTGCACTAAAAGAATAAGTATGGTCTCATTTGAAAGCAGACACTTGGCAGTTTAATGTAAATTATTTAAAAAAAAAAATTCATAATCAAAATGATCTATAATAATCTTCAAAGTTTTGTAACGTTATTAGAAATGTATTTATGAAAATAAAATTGAAGTTGGTCTTGTTGCAATCTAGAAATGCACTACAGCTAACGCCACATGTCTGAACATGTTATATTTCAAATCTGAAGATGATAAGTGTAAAACTCTGAATGTTATGGACATTTTTTTCAAGATCATGTCATGTGATTTTATTTTGAGATTTCTCTAAAATGTTAACTGATGTTTATTGCCATCTTCTGAGCTTCCATTCAGTTTATTGTCTCTATTGTTTTGAGGTGCAAACTGCCCATTGCAGTTTCAGTCTCCCCAGCACACATTCACACCTCTCTGGCCTGGTTATGGCTCTAATTATTATTCTTTGGTATTCATTGTAATCACTGACGACTCTCTATTCAAACCTCAAACTTCTCACTTCACCTTCTAAACTGCCTCAAATGCCCTTGTTGAAAATATAAAAATTTCAGTGAGTTTTTCATTTCAGTCTATTCAAAATTATTAATAAAAACAACGTATTTGCCCAGGTGGCAGGTGCATTGGCTAGCTAGCATATTAGCTTAGCACACAATCAAAACACAACAATTTATGATAATAAAACCATGTTTTTTACTCCAAACTTACTTTATATCACAAGTCAAATGTTTTAAATAACCTTCTGTGATCTCATTTGGCTTCGGATCAAAAAATCAGACAGAAAATATATAATTTTACAATATTCTGCATAATGATAAAAGCTATGTCGAATAGTATTGCATTAAAAATATGATCTATTATGAATACACGCAGATAAACCATACATCGTCGAGATTGTGTGTTTATTGTGTTCAAACGTGTCTGTCTGCATGTTATAGCAATCTCAGGAAGCTTTGTTTATACCAGACACTTCCTGGAATGTCACATGGTTTGCCTCTTCTTCATGCATGCTATATATGGATTACATGTGCACAGAGTATGGGATTATATTTGTCTAAAAAAAAAAATGAACGTAACTTTATAAAATTTAACGTAACTTTATAAAACTGAACGCAACTTTTTCAGAAACTATCAATAATATGCCATTACAAATGAAGAAAAATAAAATGAAAATGAAAAAAATTAACTTGGTCGCACAAATTTAACAACCTCTTCAAATATGCTTAATTCTTTGTTAACACTTTACAAAGATTCGTTTTCGCAAATCATGGATTCTGAATGCATTGCCACAGATTTCGCTTACGTTCTCAGTTTTTCGTTTGCTGTTTTGACACAAACCTCTCTTGGGGGCGGGCTTAACAGTGATCTACTCTGATTGGATAGTAAGCTTTTGATGGACAGGTGCTCTCTGGCCTGGAAGTACAGACGTCACTCAGTGGCGCGTATATTGGAAAGCTCTCGCTGTGATTTGTGCGCAATACGTTGTGCTTTGTATTAGTATGTAAATAATATTTGACCTTCGATCATCTCAGGCTGTAAAAATGAGCTCTCAGAAGAGACACAGAGCGGCATCATCTTCCTCCGCTTGTCCTTCAAGGCAGCTTGAAGTAAGTTTGTGTTACTGAAGTAACCAATAACATCGATAAATGTTTTATTTATGTACAGTGTGCAACAGTTCGTTGTGGGTTATTATTGTCATTCACAAATTTTCAATGTCATTATGTCATGTCATAATGTTATGTAGTTTGATTGTTTGCTCTTTTGTACAGTTATTATATTCAAGGACTTGTATTTGGCATAATATTTAGCTTTTTTCACATTTTAATGAATGTTTTTGTTAAAATAATAGCTCTTCAGGAGCATGGTAGCAGACCCCTTTGTAAATGTTCCTTACTTGACCATTTGTTTTTTGTATAATTTAAAACATCTTAAAGCTGCAGTAGGGAGTTTTTAGAAAACGTTGACTTAAGGCCTGTACACACCGGGACGAATATCGCGTGCGCTTATCGCCAGCATTTTTCGTGACGTTTTTCGGCGCGTCTTGAGTGTTCACACCCAAGCGATTTCCACTGGCGTTGCGCCGAGTGAACGTGCACATTCAGTAGATGCGCTCCTGGTACACAAGGTGGTGCTGCGGCACTTTACGCTTCTGACACTCGCTTGTCACACAGAAGAAGAAGAGAGACAGTATTTACGTGCTTGCCAAAACCACAGATGTATTTATGTCTATGGCCAAAACCATTCACACACTTTTTGCTAACTGGCAAGCAGCATTAGCAGCCCATCTTCTTCTTTGTCTACTTACTACTTCTTCGTCGTATCAATGTGTGCTCGGCAAGACCGATTTGAGCTTGAGCGCCACCAAGTCGTGTTTTACTGTCACTTCAGCAGCCCCAGGCACGTGAACAAAAGCGCCGATCTCATTGGTCGGCCAGTTTTTAACGCGCCGCGTCAAAATAAAAAAACGAACCCGAGGCGGTTCTATGCACTATTTCTATAAGTAATAAATAGTTAGTAAGATTATAACGGTAACTAACGTTACAGTATGCAAGTAATTATTCTATCGATATGTAATGCTAAATAAGTCTTGCTAGTACATTATTTCAGCAACATGACAAGCCAGTGAATTAGTAGGTTTCAATAGTTGCTTTACACAGTGCGTGACATTTTATCTGTATGTTATGCGGCTAGAATAATAATAATAATAAATTTTTACATTTATATAGCGTTTTTCTAGGCACTCAAAGAGCTTTACATAGAAGGGGGGAATCTCCTCACCCACCACCAATGTGCAGCATCCACCTGGATGATGTGACGGCAGCCATATTGCACCAGAACGCTCACCACACACCAGCTGATTGGTGGAGAGGATACACCCCTACTCTTTATCGAAGGACATCCTGGGATTTTTAACGACCACAGAGAGTCAGGACCTCGGTTTTATCGTCTCATCCGAAGGATGGTGCTTGTTACAGTATAGTGTCCCCATCACTATACTGGGGTGTTAAGGCCAATTTATACTTCTGCGTCGAGTGCACGCAGAGGGTACGGCGTACCCTACGCATAGACGCGTTGGATACGCCGTACCCTACGCCGTACCCTGACGCGCACCTCTCCAAAAATGTAACAACGCGTCAATTCTACGCGGACCGCAAGCGCTGTGATTGGTCTGCCAGAACCCTTCCCTCAGTTCAATAAATAAATAAAAAATCTGCGATAGGAGTGTGTGTGTGTGTGTGTGTGTGTCCAGAAATTGGATGATAGTTCCTTACGTCTGCTATAACACAATATTTTGCAGTCCAGCGATTCTTTATGGTAGTAAATAAATACATAGATCCGCTGAGTATAGTTTATTTATTTTCTCATTAAAACCAAAGATGTTAATCAGTAATTGTATATCAAGAACAGGGACACATTAGGGTATATTTCGTGAATGAAGTCTCCGCAACAGCAATCGATTGCTCGAGCCACCGCTGCTGAAAACAGCGGCCACGAGCTCCGCATGATTTCACAAACACATTCCAGCGCCAGATCGCCTTATTTAACTTTACTAATCAACTAGAGATGCTTAATTTGCTTTAGATACAACAACTCAAGCTGCAAGAAAAGCCGCTCTCTCACTGCTGCTGATACTCCGACATGAATGTACAGATTCTCCACACGAAGCTGCTTCTTCTTCGGCTGTTCTCTTGATTACACCAACATGCCCGAGGACACTGCCTACTAGCGTCTGCATGTGTAACTGCACATTGACGCAGACAAAAGCGCAGAAGTATAAATGCTCACGACGGCGTCGGCTACACGCGTAGCCTACGGCGTACACTACGGCGTACACTCGACGCAGAAGTATAAATTGGCCTTTAGGGCCCACACAGACCACAGGGTGAGCACCCCCTGCTGGCCTCACTAACACCTTACTACTCACCAGCAGCAACTTAGTTTTCCCAGTTGGTCTCCAATCCAGGTACTGACCAGGCTTAGCCTTGCTTAGCTTCAGAGGGAAACCAGTCTTGGTCTACAGGGTGCTATGGCTGCTAGCCAAACTTGGTCCTCAAAACATTATGTATTTTGCAATACATGTAATGTAACTATAAGACGTTTGTCAGGCCTGTTTTGAAATTATCTTAGTTGTGTATTTTTTAAAAAATGAAACAATACGTACTTGTCAAGCCGAAATGTGGCTAACTCTGCATCGGTTTTTAATCTTTTCAGGACAAATAGCTCCCTCCACCTCGGAAAAGCCGCTCCGATATTTACCCCTCGTTTTATTTTGGGCTCTATCTAATTCTTTCTTTTTGTCTTTTTTATCATCGTCATCTGTCTTTTTCCGTTTACCCGTCTTTATTTTATGAGCAGGTGCCACTCGAGGAGTTGGCCGTTTGGATTGTTTGTCCGCCATAAGCAAAGCTGCGGCACACCGGTAATCCTGATTTTGAAGTCCTGCACGCGCTGTGCATAAGAGGGGTATGATCAGCACGCACATGAGCTTGACTGACACTGCTAAGACACTCCTCCTGGCTCTGATTGGTTGTTTCTTACCGGGAACTGTGTATTTCTGCAAATGGCAATAGGACCACTGGGAGGAGCCAGAGGAGCTTGATTTTTTCACAGATTATCTGTCTCATATTCTACTATCAGGAAATAATGACAGGTTTAACAAATATGTAAAAAATAAATTTTTACAAAAGTTACCTACTGCAGCTTTAATAATAGATTTGAACATGAGCAAAGTTATATGAGTTTAACAATGTGGATACAAGTCATTGACAATATTTCATTTTGACCTACTTAATATTTCTTAGATTTTTGCAGCAAACTTCTGATACTGACCCAGAAGATGGTGTGGTGGTTCCAGAGATCCAATGCCCTTTATCTGAACAGCGATTGAATTGTTCCCCTGACATCACTGAACTACCCGAAAGCTCTATGTCCAGTCACTTGATATAAGATTTACTAACATTTTACTTCTGACATTAAAAAAAGAAACTTAAAAAAACATTTATAGTTACATCAGAAATTTAACATCACATGTAACTTTGTAAGTATGGAAGCCACTCTTTTGAAAATAAATGATAGTGTAGTGTTTTCTTTTTTTTAAAGAGGTCAAATTAAACAATTAAAAGGACATAAAAGTGTATTCAAAAATCTGTTCTAAACCCTTTAAAAGTAAGCTCCCTATTGCACTGCAAATTCGGGGCTTTACCCTGCACTATAAACCTCTCAGAGAAGTCACTTGAATGTGGCAAATGCTCTTGCTAGTAATGGTTTATTCTCGATGCAGCCGATCCCAAGACCAAGATGATGGCAAAAGTGTTCAGTCTGTGTCTTGCTGTATAGCTGGTAGTTTGTCACTTTCTGAGAAGTCCATCCTAAGACGGACATGTAAGGAGATGCAGGTGAAGTCTACACTCATCTAAAGGATTATTAGGAACACCATACTAATACTGTGTTTGACCCCCTTTCGCCTTCAGAACTGCCTTAATTCTATGTGGCATTGATTCCACAAGGTGCTGAAAGCATTCTTTAGAAATGTTGGCCCATAATGATAGGATAGCATCTTGCAGTTGATGGAGATTTGTGGGATGCACATCCAGGGCACAAAGCTCCCGTTCCACCACATCCCAAAGATGCTCTATTGGGTTGAGATCTGGTGACTGTGGGGGCCATTTTAGTACAGTGAACTCATTGTCATGTTCAAGAAACCAATTTGAAATGATTCGAGCTTTGTGACATGGTGCATTATCCTGCTGGAAGTAGCCATCAGAGGATGGGTACATGGTGGTCATAAAGGGATGGACATGGTCAGAAACAATGCTCAGGTAGGCCGTGGCATTTAAACGATGCCCAATTGGCACTAAGGGGCCTAAAGTGTGCCAAGAAAACATCCCCAAACCATTACACCACCACCACCAGCCTGCACAGTGATAACAAGGCATGATGGATCCATGTTCTCATTCTGTTTACGCCAAATTCTGACTCTACCATCTGAATGTCTCAACAGAAATCGAGACTCATCAGACCAGGCAACATTTTTCCAGTCTTCAACTGTCCAATTTTGGTGAGCTCGTGCAAATTGTAGCCTCTTTTTCCTATTAGTAGTGTAGATGAGTGGTACCCGTTGGGGTCTTCTGCTGTTGTAGCCCATCCGCCTCAAGGTTGTGCGTGTTGTGGCTTCACAAATGCTTTCCAGCATACCTCGGTTGTAACGAGTGGATATTTCAGTCAAAGTTGCTCTTCTATCAGCTTGAATCAGTCGGCCCATTCTCCTCTGACCTCTAGCATCAACAAGGCATTTTCGCCCACAGGACTGCCGCATACTGGATGTTTTTCCCTTTTCACACCATTCTTTGTAAACCCTAGAAATGGTTGTGCGTGAAAATCCCAGTAACTGAGCAGATTGTGAAATACTCAGGCCCGTCTGGCACCAACAACCATGCCACGCTCAAAATTGCTTAAATCACCTTTCTTTCCCATTCGGACATTCAGTTTGGAGTTCAGGAGATTGTCTTGACCAGGACCACACACCTAAATGCATTGAAGCAACTGCCATGTGATTGGTTGATTAGAGAATTGCATTAATGAGAAATTGAACAGGTGCTCCTAATAATCCTTTAGGTGAGTGTAAGTGAAACCTCTCCCTCGGAAGATGTTTGGCAGAGCAGGAGCTTGGTGCAGCCCGAGTTTTCAGGTGCATATGTCCCTGTGCAATGAACCACGGCCGCACCACTTATCATTTTAAGCAGCAATGTTTTGCTGGCACCCCCTCGCCACAGGGAACACCACCGCCACTATTATCGAACCACCTAAGCATGTGGAGAGTGGAGATTACATCCTCAAACAGTGAAAATGATTTGGAGTCTATTTGGTGAAGCAGAATTAGACCTTTTCACGTCAGAAGAGAACGCTCACTGCCCTATATACTTCTCGCTTATTACTGCTCCCCTGAAAAGGGGGTGCTTTTGGTAGCCCAATTTCCAGAGTTGGTGAGCATGTTGTTAACCTCTCCATGGCGGATCCTACTGAGGAAGGTCTACACTGAAAGTTTAAGTGGCCACTATCACCGTCTCTCATAACATGCTGGAGGGCCGCTCAGTGGGTAAACACCCCCAATAACGAGTTTTCTTCGGGGCGTGAGGCGACTGAATCCTTCCCGCCCTTGCCAAATGCAAGTATGGGACTTACTGTATCATTAGTACTCAGGGTGCTGTCTGACCCACCGTTCGAACCAACTGAGTCTAGCGACTTGAAAGTGCTCTCATTTAAAACGGTGCTGCTGCTTGCACTAGCGTGTGGGAAACGGGTTGTTGATCTACATGCCCTCTCAGTCAACAGTGCTTGTATGCACTTTGGCCCGGATGATTGCATGGTCAGACTCACGCCTAGACACGACTACAAACCTAAGGTGATCTCAAACCCGTTCAGGGCCCAGGTTATCACAATACAAGCGTTCTGCTCCCCCGAGCCAACCACCGATTCAGCGTCACTGAAGTGCGCTCTGTGCCCCATGAGTGTGCTGCATGCTTATGTAGACAGAACAGCTTTTCACCTACTTCACAGGCGCCAAGAAGGGTGGCAAATTTAACAAATTTGGTTATATTTATAAAACTATATTAATTATATAACACACATCTGAATACCTCTTAAGCAAACTAACCCTGGAACATAACCTGCTCCCTTAAAGTTACCTCAGTTTTTGGAACCAAAAATTGAGGCTATCCGCTTACTTACTCTTAAACATACCCAGGTATGGCTCATAACCTGTTTTCTAGAATACACCCCAGGCCTGGGATATTTATGTTGTTGTTTTGTTTCAGTTTATGCAACAGTCGTCCTTGAGGTGCAGCTGCTTACTTTCGTTTTGTTGTTTATTGTTTTGTTTTTTTTAAATTAATGTTACATTTGCCGGTTCCCGCCTCCTCCTTCCCTTATCAACAAACTTTGTTACATTGGTGATGAAACCCAGGATGAAGGAGGAATGTGCTGTCAGGAGACCTCGTTGCTATTTGTGGTGACATTGAGTTTGATTGAGCTGAGTCTGCTGCTATGGATGCTCAAGCAGGACATGAAAATTCTAACTGCGTCAGGATGAAATTAGCAAAAAACACTTGCGTCGCACCTGGTGCTGCATTGTGTAGAGCCCTGAGTGTATGCTTTTTTTTTCTTTTCACGACAGCCTAAATGTTAAATGATCGTAACATAAGATAAGCGCACCACATATTTATGACCCATTTGACTGTTTGCTTCATAGATTAAGTCAGAGTCCTGCACGGGTGCGGGTACCCGCAAATATTGCTGAAAAGGGTGAAAAACATCCTACTGTGTCGGATACGGGTGCGGGTCGGACAAGGGAGAAACACGGGTCTAAAGGTCTAAACAAGGGTCTAAAGATCTAAACACGGGTTTTAAACAGTCACGTGCAAACGAATATAGGCCTATATCTAAAAATATATGCATGTATATTGTAGACGTGTTCCTAAAAATATGCATATACAAAAATATGCCTTGCCTGTATTTCAGGTTGATAAAATCATTTTAAATCCATATCAGTTTATTTGTGGCCGCGCAGCACGCGCCCTCCCAGAAGAATCACAACCGCACTGCAGTATTCGAGAAGGATCCTGAGGAGTTGAAGAAAATATAGCCGCAAATGTGGAACTTCTTCGCTGAGGAAGCACGCAGATAACTGTGGTAACAAACCAAGCACAAGCAGTTCTATCAAACAGTATTTTTTTTATGTTTCCTGAGTTTGTTCTCTTAATAACACTGTCTTAGTACATTAAGCGTTTTCTTATAATGGTTTTATATGGGAGGAAAACGCTTAAAGGCCAATTTATACTTCTGCGTCGAGTGCACGCAGAGGGTACGGCGTACCCTACGCATAGACGCGTTGGATACGCCGTACCCTACGCCGTACCCTGACGCGCACCTCTCCAAAAATGTAACAACGCGTCAATTCTACGCGGACCGCAAGCGCTGTGATTGGTCTGCCAGAACCCTTCCCTCAGGTCAATAAATAAATAAAAAATCTGCGATACGAGTGTGTGTGTGTGTGTGTGTGTGTGTGTCCAGAAATTGGATGATAGTTCCTTACGTCTGCTATAACACAATATTTTGCAGTCCAGCGATTCTTTATGGTAGTAAATAAATACATAGATCCGCTGAGTATAGTTTATTTATTTTCTCATTAAAACCAAAGATGTTAATCAGTAATTGTATATCAAGAACAGGGACACATTAGGGTATATTTTGTGAATGAAGTCTCCGCAACAGCAATCGATTGCTCGAGCCACCGCTGCTGAAAACAGCGGCCACGAGCTCCGCATGATTTCACAAACACATTCCAGCGCCAGATCGCCTTATTTAACTTTACTAATCAACTAGAGATGCTTAATTTGCTTTAGATACAACAACTCAAGCTGCAAGAAAAGCCGCTCTCTCACTGCTGCTGATATTCCGACATGAATGTACAGATTCTCCACACGAAGCTGCTTCGGCTGTTCTCTTGATTACACCAACATGCCCGAGGACACTGCCTACTAGCGTCTGCATGTGGAATTGCACATTGACGCAGACAACAGCGCAGAAGTATAAATGCTCACGACGGCGTCGGCTACGCGCGTACACTACGGCGTACACTCGACGCAGAAGTATAAATTGGCCTTAACGTGTAATTAAAGGGTTAGTTCACCCAAAATTTAAAATAAAGTCAGTAATTACTCACCCTCATGTTGTTCCAACCATGTAAGACCTTCGATCTTCGGAACATAATTTAGTATATTTTTGATGAAATCTGAGAGCTGTCTCACTCCTCCATAGGCTTTCAGAGGGAATGAAACTTGATGGCCCAGAATAGTAAGTAAAAACGTCATTTAAGGAGTCCAAATGACTACAGTTGCTCTGTATTAAGTCTATCATGCGACGAAAATACTTTTTGAGCGGAAAAACAACAAAAATAACGACTTTATCCCACTATTATTGTTGTTCAATTTGAGCCTCTGACGCCACGACGCATGCGCGAAAACGGCGTTCTTCTTCTACTACTACTAATCTCAGTTTTCGCGCATGCGTCGTGGCGTCAGAGGTGGTTGGAACAACATGAGGGTGAGTAATTACTGACTTTATTTTCAATTTTGGGTGAACTAACCCTTTAAATACGTTGCGTTCATATTCTGGGCTCATCTGATTTTTTGTACATAATATACGTTATTAGTATTATGTTTGCTGAGTTTGGTCTCTTAATAACAGTGTCTTAGTACATTAAGCCACGTTAGGCATTTTTCACGTTAAGCATTTTAGAATGTCCCGGCTGAAGTTGTCCTTGTGTTAATGGTCGTGTAATAACTTCTGTATGCTGGCAATAAACAATGTGTCTATAATGTGATATGCTAAACTGATTTTATTGCGGGTGCGGGTCGGGTGTCGGTTCTATTTTAATCGGGTCGGGTCGGGTGAGGATTTTATTTAGTGCTGTTGTCGGAAAACGGGTCAGATGCGGTTTTAAGCATTGCAGGTACGGGCGGGTGCTGGTTTACAAAATCGGACCCCCGTGCAGGACTCTGGATTAAGTATTTCAAATGGAACATATACACCGATCAGGCATAACATTATGATCACTGACAGATGAACTGAGTAACACTGATGATTTCTTCATCAAGGCACCTGTTATTGGGTGGGATATATTAGGCAGCAAGTGAATTTTGTCCTCAAATTTTATGTGTTAGAAGCAGGAAAAATGGGCAAGCGTAAGGATTTGAGCGAGTTTGACAAGGGCCAAATTGAGATGGATGGACGACTGGGTCAAGGCAAGTCAAGGCAAGTTTATTTGTATAGCACATTTCATACACAGTGGCAATTCAAAGTGCTTTACACAGAAATTAAGTTAAAATATTCGTAAGTGAATTAAATAAAAATATATATAGTATAACAGTTATAATAGGAATTAAAAGAAATAATAAATAAAGATGAAATCCCTATCTGGGGTGGAAGAAAATGGAGAGTCAGGTTTACTTTAAAAATATTTGTCAGGTAACTGTGCGTTTAGACAGTACCCTTGCAGACAAATCTTCCTGGCCTAACTTGAGGGCGTTCTCTAGATGTTTTACCCGTCAGAGCAGATCTAAACGGGTCTTCCTCGCATTGGAGGGAGTACTCCAAAAACAACAACAACAACAAAAAATATTTGTCAGGTAACTGTGCATTTAAACATTACCCTTACAGACAAATCTTCCTGGACAGGAACACCAGGGCTATCTCGACTTTGTTTGACCGTCAGAGCGGATCTACACGGTCCTTCCTCTCACCACCAAGGCTATACAGATCTATCCGTCAGAGCAGATCTAAACGGATCGTCCTCGCGCCGGAGGGATTTCAATTTATCGCTCCCCTGTCTCTCAACCTCTTCCACCCAGACAGCCTTAACAAAAAAATAAAAAAAATAAAATAAAAAGTATAATTAAAACTAAAATTAAAAACAGGGTTAAATTGAAACATAATTTCAATATAATTTTCAATGCACTTTTAGTGCACTAAAAGTCGGATGTACAGTAGCACAGTGCTCTTCAGTAAATGAGCATCTCCAAAACTGCAGCTCTTGTGGAGTGTTCCCGGTCTGCAGTGGTCAGTATCTATCAAAAGTGGTCCAAGGAAGGAAAAGTGGTGAACCGGCGACAGGGTCATGGGCTCATTGATGCATGTGGGGAGCGAAGGCCACCTGTGTGGTCCAATGAAATGGTTATTTACAAAGTTAATGCTAGTTCTGATAGAAAGATGTCAGAATACACTGTGCATCGCAGTTTGTTGCGTTTGGGGCTGCATAGCCGCAGACCAGTCAGGGTGCCCATGCTGACCCTTGTCCATTGCTGAAAGCACCATCAGTGGGCATTTGAACATCAGAACTGGAGCACGGAGCAATGGAAGAAGGTGGCCTGGTCTGATGAATTATGTTTTCTTTTACATCATGTGGATGGCCGCAGATGGGGAACACATGGCACCAGGATGCACTATGGGAAGAAGGCAAGCCGGCAGAGACAGTATGATGCTTTGGGCAATCTTCTGCTGGGAAACCTTGGGTCCTGCCATCCATGTGAATGTTACTTAGCATTGTTGCAGACCATGTACACCCTTTTGTGGAAACAGTATTCCCTGGTGGCTGTGGATTCTTTCAGCAGGATAATGCTCCCTGCCACGGATCTGCTGCTAACATCTTGGTGCCAGATACCACAGCACACCTTCAGGGGTCTAGTGGAGTCCATGCCTCGACAGCTCAGGGCTGTTTTGGCAGCAAAAGGGGACAAATACAATATTAGGAAGGTGGCAATAATGTTATGCCTGATCATATATACACAAGGGGGTTTCTTACTTTTAGACTAGTCAACTGGTCCTAAGTCGAAGGAAATTGTGGTTGATTTTAGCAGATTTCCTGAGCAAGTGGTACCAGTAAACATACGAGAGTTGGAAATAGAGATTGTAACATCTTACAAGTATCTGGGTGTATATTTGAACGACAAGCTTGACTGGTCTGACAATACGATGCAAGTCTATAAGTAGGGTCAAAGTCGTATTCATTTGTTAAGGCGAATGAGATCCTTCGGGTTATGTAATGTACTACTTAAGACCTTTGTCTCTGTAGTCTCATCTGTGATCTTGTACTCACGGGACTGTTGGAAAAAAAGAAGAATAACTTAAACTAACATAAAGAAGTCAGGCTATGTTGTGGGGAGTGTGTTACCCACCTTAGAGGAGATAGTGCAGGATAGAATGATTGGGAAAGTGTTTTTTATGATGAATCATGATTGTCATCCCCTTCATGAAACAGTTTGAGCTCTTGTGAGTACTTACAGCTCAAGATTAATTAATCTCCACTGTTACAAGGAAAGTTTTAGGAAGTTTTTTTTTTTACCAACCACTATTAGATTGTACAACCAGTGTTATACAAGAGGATAGACTATATTCTAGGAATACTTAGTTGAATATAATCAGAATGCTTTGCGAAATTGATACTGGAGTGGTTGCTGTCATGAATGTTGTTTATATTTTCTATTTATTTTTTATATTATGCTGCTGTGACATGTAAATTTCCCATTGGGGATTAATAAAGTTATCAGTATCAAATGGCAGCCAGTCATGACTACAGTAACATCAGCTATGGCAGATGAATTGGCAATGAGTTGAGAAATTCAGCTGGAAACGGAACAGTTGATTAATTGGCAGGTAACAATTAAAAGGGCAAATGATCTAATTAAGTAGATGTTTGAAGTAAAAAAGAAACCAATAAAACAACAGATATAATTGTACACAAACAAACAACACTGAACTAAAATAACATAATATATTAAGTGTCCTTAGGCTTTTAAGCATAGCAATGGCTGACGCGAAACTCAACACACCTGAACCAGCTAATCACTGGTTAAGACACCCAAGGCTATGCACTCTACCCGGCCGGGCGGAAGTGCTCGCAGGCGGCGTCGAGATCGTAAACAAAAGCGGCCGAGGCGCGGAGGACTTACCCCCAATTTCCACCGGCTGCGTTACGGCTGCGTTACGGCTCCGTCACGGCGGCGGAGTCAATAGGTTTCCATTAAAGTCAATGAGTGTATTTCCACTGAATGCGTTACAGCTGCGTTCCGACTCCGGCGATCCGCAGCCCTCCGCATCAAATACGCAGAGCTTCTATTTTTGCCGGATGCCGGAGCGCTCCGCAGCACTACAGGGCAGAGTACGCAGGACAGGAAGTCGAGTGACAAAACAGAACAGCCAGAAACAAAATAAAAGATCCGTTTAATTTTCAAAATAAAATACACCGCGCTCATATTTCCCTACACTACACCTTGAAAACGTCATAATGGGCGGAGACAGGCTTGTTTTAACCCCGTTGACACGATGGATGAAGAAATGCTGATTATTGAGGTACAGAATCAACCCATCATCTATGACCCCTCACATCCTTTTTATAAGGACAACATTAAAAAGGATGCGGCGTGGAAAACTATAGCAGAAGTGATTGGTGTGGATGGTAAGTCACTATTTTTGTCCAAGAAATAAAGATAGAAAGCAAATAGCTAGTTATGTACTCGTAATGAGAAGTTATATAGCTATACAGGTTCAATTTCGCGCGATCACACCAGAATTCGCGAGATTACATGGGGCCTCGTGACGTCAGCTGTCAGTCATGACCGCAGCCGTTCCGCAACAAATCCGGACCTGGTGGGTATTGACGGACGACGGAACACGGAGCTGTCACGCAGCGGAGCCGTTCCGCAGCCGTAACGCAGCCGGTGGAAATTGGGGGTGATGTGGCGTTCACACCGGACACGATGCGCGCGAAGGTGGACGCTTGAACATTTTGAGCTTACTCGCTTCATTCGCGCGTGACAACTACACAACAGATGCGAATTCGTGTCATGGGAGGGGATTCTGCCCTATATGAGCCTATATGGTCACTTGACGTCTTTTTTGTAAAAAATACTACTATTAATGTGTGACAAAACGTAGTTTAAAGACCTTTTCAGGCGATAATATAGTTGTTTAAAGCTCAAATCTGTGGTTAATTTATAAAAAGAGTGCCTATTTGAGCATTTTATCTGGCGTTTTCGGAGTTGTGAGATCCAGGGGATCAGTGACATTCCGCGCTCGTTTACCCGGGGAGACCCGCCTTTCCTCGGCTAGTCCTTCTCACATTTGCCGCTGGCTCTGGCTCTTTTTTTCTGCTCCTGTCTCGTTGTGAAATGGCTCACAATAACTCACTTTCTTCCAAGCAAGATCCTTTTTATTCCTTTATTCCTTTTATTCCTGTTCCTGTAGTGATAGGATGATGTATCATACAGCTCCGGGATCCACATGCAGCCACGATTATCTTGTCCTCCATTGATGTTCGGATTTCTGCCTCCGCTTGTAAATGCATCACTACTAGAGCAAGCTCGTGATTGGTTAACGCGGCACGAAATATCCGCCAAAGTTCAGATTTTCAGATTCAGCGCGTTCAAAACGCTCTATTCGCCTCATTCGCGCCGCCTCAAATGCGCGAATCGCGCAAATCTCGCCGCCTCATTCGCGTGAATCGCGCCGCAGAATGCCATTTCGCGTCTCTGCATTGAGTTAACATGTAAATCACTCGCGCGAATCGCGTCTGGTGTGAACGCACCATAAGAGCTAAGCTAAGGCTAACACCACACCGGCTCTCTTTACCCAGCATTTTCCTTGCCATTGTACGGTCGCTAGTGAACAAAATGGAGGAGATTCGACTCAGCATCACACACAGTAAGAAACTTTTGAACTGTAACGTCCTAATCTTCACGGAAACCTGGTTAAACAGCGGAATACCGGACACCGCTATTGAGCTCGCGGGACGCCACACACTCCGGGCGGATAGAACATTAGATGGCTCCGGTAAGACCAGAGGTGGTGGATTGTGCATTTACATTAACAAAGCTTGGTGCACAAACTCTGCTATTGTTGGGAGTCATTGTTCAGCTAACCTTGAGTTTCTCATGGTTAAATGTAGACCGTTTTATCTACCACGGGAGTTCACTTCCACCATTATTACTGCAGCCTATATTCCCCCGGATGCTGATGCCAAGCTTGCTATGAAAGAACTTCATGCAGCCATCAGTAAACAACAGACTAATCACCCGGAAGGTGACTTTAATCACTCAAACTTAAAGTCAGTGCTACCCAAGTTTCACCAGCATGTTTCCTGTCATACCAGAGGAAACAAAACCTTAGACCATATTTACACAAACATGGCTGGAGCTTACGGTGCAACACCCCTCCCCCACCTGGGACAGTCAGATCACCTTTCTTTGTTCCTCACCCCCAAATATGCACCCCTCATCAACCGTGTGAAGCCATCAGTGAAGACCATCAAGGTGTGGCCTGCGGGGGCAGATTCCACACTCCAGGAAACTCCAGATTCCACACTCCAGGTTTCTACACACAGACTGCTTCTCAAGCCACCAGTGGCGCTCACACGGACATTGACTCCTACACCTCCTCTGTGTTGGATCATATCAATACCACCATTGACAGTGTTACAACCCAGAAAAAGATCACCACATACCCAAATCAGAAGCCTTGGATGAACAAGGAAGTGCGACTCCTGTTGAAGTCACGCAACACTGCCTTCAGATCAGGAGATGCACAAGCCTACAGCATATCCAGAGCAAACCTGAAGAGGGGCATCAAAAAGGCCAAGCACTGCTACAAGCTAAAGATAGAGGGACACTTTTCCAACTCTGACCCTTGACGCATGTGGCAGGGCATTCAGGCCATCAGTGACTACAAACCCACCCACTCCACCCCTGCAGCCACTGATGTCAACTTCCTGAACGAGCTAAATTACTTTTATGCTCACTTTGAAAGAGACAACAGAGAAACTGCCACCAAGCTCAAACCCTCAGCTGACCACCCACCAATAACACTCTCCTCCACAGATGTCTGCAAGGCACTGAGATGGATCAGCGCACACAAGGCTGCTGGACCAGACAACATCCCTGGACGTGTTCTCAGGGCATGTGCGGAGCAGCTCGCTGGGGTTTTTACAGACATTTTCAACCTGTCTCTTGCCCAAGCAGCTGTACCAGCATGCTTTAAATGCACTTCCATTGTGCCAGTGCCGAAACACTCTAGCCTGAGGTGCCCTAATGACTATCGCCCTGTAGCACTCACACCCATTGTTATGAAGTGCTTTGAGCAGCTGGTCCTGGAACACCTAAAAGACTCTCTACCATCCACATTGGACTCACACCAGTTTGCTTACCGCAGCAATAGGAGTACAGAGGATGCAGTTTCCATGGCACTGCACTCTGTGCTCACTCATCTGGACAATAAGAACACTTATGCACATATGCTGTTTGTTGACTTCAGCTCAGCATTCAACACCGTCATCCCAACCAAGTTAATAGCCAAACTTGGAGACCTGGGCATCAACACCTCAATGTGTAACTGGATTTTGGACTTCCTAACCGACAGACCCCAGAATGTTTGATCAGGATTCACCTGCTCCACGTCCATCACACTTAACACTGGTGTACCATAGGGCTGTGTGCTAAGCCTGTTTCTCTACTCCCTCTTGACCTCCGACTGCAAGCCTGTGTATGGATCTAATATCATTGTCAAGTTTGCGGACGACACTACGATGATTGGGCTCATCAGCAACAACGATGAGACTGCCTAAAGGGAGGAGATCCAGCACCTGGCCACATAGTGCACTGATAATAACCTGCTCCTCAACACCACCAAAACGAGTCTCCAGTTTAAAGTTCCTGGGGATCCACATCTCTTCGGACATGTCGTGGACAACAAACACCTCCAGCCTGGTCAAGAAAGCTCACCAGCGCCTTTTCTTCCTGAGGACACTGAGGAAGAATCAGCTCTCCTCTGCTATCCTGGTGAACTTCTATCGCTGCGCAATAGAAAGCATCCTGACCAACTGTGTCGCAGTATGGTATGGGAGCTGCTCTGTTGCGGAGCGCAAGGCACTGCAGCGGGTGGTGAAAACTCATCATAGGGACTCCACTACCTGCCATCGAGCACATCCAGAGGAAACGCTGTCTGCATGGAGCTCGCAGCATCCTTAAGGACTCCTCTCACCCAGCCCACAGACTGTTTTCTTTCCTGCCCTCCGGGAGCGGTCTCAGGTGCCTCCGGACCAGGACCAGCAGACTAAAGAACAGTTTTTTTCCCCAGAGCTGTCTCTTTATTAAACTCTAACCCTCGCTGATCCACTCCCCTCATATATTGCCAACTCTCCTCTCCCCCTCACATCTGCCTTCACTTTGTTATTTGCACTACTGGAGACCGTGTAGCCTATTCAGCGCCTCTTTTATTAATTCAGCTACTGGGTCATTCATTTACTTGTTTAACTTATCACTTTATTTACTCATTTACTTCATTTTATTATCATGGGAAATGTGAACCGTTGTCCATCATTTGACATTTGGTGATAAAGAAAAATGTCACCGCAATATTTAAATTAATTTTTTCGTTTTAAATCATGAAGGTGAATAAGTAGATTCACTACAGAAAGGGAAATTAAAATCTGATGAGAAACAAACTACTTCAACATATGCTGATAATGTATAATTTATTTCCTTAATATTTCTCTTGTGGCACATATAGCCTAGTGAAAAAAATGAAAAGAGAAGTAGGCCTATTTCGTGTTAAACAAGATGTTTTTGAAATAAAGCTGCTCTTACTTTTCATTGAAACTGATATTATTGCAGTGTTCTGACAGATTATAGACTGATAATCATTTTAATTATAGACCTTTAATTCATTGTATAAGCGGCCTAAATGTTTTTAAATAATTTTAATGGGGAGTAAGCTAATCTATCTAATCTTTTATTATGCAGCGTGTTGGTTATGCATTGATTCGTTATGAAATTGTTGCAGGGCATATTAAATGTAATATCAATTTAATAAAAGTAGGCCTACTATTTCACACGTACAGTGTGAGCAGTCAAGTCACACTCTGCGATCGGAGTGTGAGCACATAAACCGTGAGCTTTGGCTTTACATCACGTGATCTACTCGTACAGTGTGAGTAGGTAACCTTGCTGAAATCGCACAGTGTATGCCCGCCTTAAGGTCTTTTCATCATTTACAGGGGCTACAGTTTGTCATTTTATTGAGTCAGAATCCAGAATGTCAGTGTTTTTTTTTTTCCCACCACCCGCAAAAAAATCCCCGGGCCAAATTAATACCTACTGTTTTTTGACAAACACCAAGGTAACAATTTACTTCATTTTTCATTGGCAAGATTTTGCATGCATATTTAAGTAAATGTCACATATGAAACTAAGTAAACTCTACTTGACAAAGAAAATAAGTAATTTTAACTTGGCCAGTAAAAGGTTAAGTAATTTCTACTTAGTTGAATTTCCTTTGCAATACCTTTTACTCAAAAATATAACATTGAATTAAACCACACTCTTAAAGTTTATGCTTTACTTAGAAATATCTAAGTACATACCACACTAGCTATTGTTTAGATACCATATCTACATCTTTAAAGTAACACAGCATCTGAACACAGAGACCTCAATACTTGGTACACAATACTCAGTGACGGTAACATTTGATGGATCGTTTTTGAGTTTGAACGTGTCATTTTGAGTAGAAAATGTACTCCATATGTCACAAATTGGCAAGTTACTAAACCTAACAACAAAAGCAATGATAAAAACAGTGTATATACAGCTAGAAAACAGCGAAAAATCAACCTCCTTAATTATTCAAACCTCAGTGCATGATGGGAACACCAGTATCAGAGAAGTTGAGTAGTTTTGCATAATTTTATAATGCGGAGTACTAAAATAGAATTTACTTACTTTTTAAAATTCTTGTCTGAACTAACTTTTTCATGTAGAAATTACATTTGTTTTTTCTGTAGTATTTACTTTACCACAAAATCATTTTTATTTGTGTAATTTAATTGCTGTCCAAATCCACATCTCTGGGTTTTCAAGAAGAGATCACTTCAAAATTCACTGTTTATGTTCTTTTTGACCACTGTGAAGCACCATACGGTTGTGCTTTGTGGTAATTGGAATGCATTATGCTGGAAAGTATTTACAAAAACAATATTTCTTGTAAATGTATTAATTATTTCAGCTCATTTCCACATTTTTAAAATGACATCCATCATTTTTAGATAAAATATAAGACAACCCCCCCCCCCCCCCCCCCCCCCCCCAGGAGATTTGAATAATTAAATAACAATTGGAATATAATTTTTTATTATTAAATAAAATATGAATTTATTCTTATTATTCCTTTTTTTTCTTTTTTCTTTTTACAACAGAAAAACATGTGAGCACGTGAGCAGGTTCGTAGGACCACAAAACTCCCTCCTGCATGAGTTTTATCACTGAGCTGGCATGCAAATTAATTTCCACATGGGAAACCATTACTGGCCGAATAGGGCTTATGGCTATGTTCACACTGTCAGTCTAAATACGATTATTTGCACATCCGATTGAAATCGGATCTAAAGTGATTGACTGTCCACAATGTGTATCGTAACTGTTCAGATCCGATTTGTGTCACCGCCGCTCTTTCAGGGCCTATTAGTCCTCTGCTGCTTTAGTTGTACGTAATCTTAACGCATTTATTGTCACTACATAAAATGAATCAAGATATATTATATTAGTTGAAAAGATCCATCTGTGTTAGATATAGATCCAGGTAATTAAAGATCAAAATATGTAATAATGATTGCAGAAACATTTGTGCATTAAAGGGTTAAACTTAACATTTTAAACCGACAAGTTGGTCCTAAAAGGACATTCAAAGAATGTTGTTCAAAGAACGTTTTCTGCCAACATGAGAACATTCATAAAATACTAATGACAATATATGGTGGTTTCATGTACATTGTTTTGAACAGAACATTCCCACAACTTTTTACAGATGTTGTGTAAAGCCAGGTTATGCTAATATCCTTATGATGTTGATGAAATTGCTAGAACAACTTTTTGAATAAATGACAACTGACTATCAATTCAATTATCAAACAACATTTTTAATCCCTTAGATGAACATCTAAAACTAGCGTCAAATGTAATTGCTTTACCCGTTTCCCACATAATTAATTTAAGTTGAACTAAATGTGTCTTTCCTACACAATGGAAGACTGCAAAAATAATTCCTCTAATTAAAAATAACAAAGAACCATTATCAGGTTACAATAGTAGACCAATTAGTTTGTTACCTGGGTTGAGTAAAATGCATATAGAATGGGTCACTCCACAACAACCACTCTCAAATTACTCAAATTACTGATTACTACCTGCAGGAAATTGATAGTAAAAATCTTATAGGGACAATATGTTTAGACCTGAGTGCAGCTTTTGATGTTTTAGATCACAATATTTTATTGAATAAGTTGAATTGTTATGGATTCGAATCGTCAGCGTTACAATGGATTGAAAGTTATCTAAGTAATCGAGTTTATAAAGTTTATTTTAATGGTAGCTATTCAGAGGTTGATGGGATGTGTTGTGGAGTGCCCCAGGGCAGTTGCCTTAGACCGCTTCTGTTTTCTATTTTTATTAATGATTTTTCATTTGTATTGAAACATGCAACCATGGCTATATATGCAGATGATATTACATTATATGCATTTGCATCCACAGCGGATCAGCTTAGTACCATCTTAAATGGGGAGTTGAATGCTGTAGTACATTGGATTCAAGAAAATAAATTAAAAATCAATCCCGAAAAAACTAAATGTATGTTACTTGGATCACAATATATGTTAAGAACAACACCAAAATTACATTTGATATTGGAAGCGAATGTAGTTCCACAAGTAGAAGCAATTAAATTATTAGGTGCAATAGCAGATTCAAAGATGACATGGGGCAGTCACGTAAATCGAATATTGCAGAACATTGGTCGGAGTATGGGTATGATCAGACATTGTAGGAAATGTATTCCACAATGGTTGACCCAGTGCCGCCGCTCCCATCACGCGCGTAGGGCACCACAAGAAAATGCTCTCAGCAGCACAAATAGTTCTGGGCTGCCCATATAGAACCAATGTGATGATAATGCATAATAAGTTGGCCTGGTTCACTGTCAAAAGCAGACTTAAGTATTATTTACTAACATTCATTAGAAATGTCATTATAACTAAAATTCCAGAAACAGTTTATTACAAAAATGACTTTTTTCTCAGATACTCATAATTAACCCTCAGAGCCCGACGGCATCGCCCACGACGTCACACGGCACTTCCGATAAATATCTATATTATTTCATGAAACTTTTATCGATTTTCTTACCGTTTTTTCCAGCAGAAAGCTAACGAGCTAGCCATCACGGGGGTGTCTTTGTAGCCTTTACAGAAGGTTTTCTATCCAGCCTGGAACATGTGCATCTTTTTGGAGTTGTTCAGCAATAAATCAAAACGCTTAAATCCAAGATATATCCACTTGATGTCCATAATTTATAAATTTTCCGTCATTTTTGCCGCTAGCGCGATGCTAGCTGCCATTTTGGATGAGGGTTTGACCAATGACAGGCTGATCCGTCATCCACGTTGGGGTGCGTCATTACGCATGAACCACAGCTCTGTTATTGTGAAGAGAGAGAGACGCACGGCTAGTTTTGAGGATAGAGAGAGAGAGACGCGCTGCAGTTTTTAGTAGTTTTGTGGAGAAAGTTTGAGGAAAAAGTTTGAGGAGAAAGTTTGAGGAGAAGTTCCTGATAGGAACTGTTTTGAGGCTTGGCACCAGTAAATATCCAAAATCCAAAGAGGCCAAAAGCGCCTGGACTTTTTTTGGAAAAATGTAAATAGTTTTGGTTCTGTATAAGTTATCATGTTTATTCCTGAGTTCCAGGACTCCAAAGACTTGAACAAACTGTTTTCCAGAGGAAATATGCTTAGCTTTTATTTATTTGTGTGTGTTTTCAATAAATATTTGAGTGATTCAATTTCCGTTTTATGTTTTCATTTGTCTTTATGGTCCCATAACTTATTTTACATTCAGGTGACATCAATGCAACACAAATATACTAACAGTGCAACTTGTCTTGAAAAAAAAGAGGTGTGTCAATTGTCTGTGCACAACAGGGTTGATGTTTTACAAGCTTTTTTAGTAAATAACACCAGGCGGAAAAATAATTGTAAAAATACCCTTAGGTCTCTGAGGGTTAAACACGACAAAGCAGTAACACAAGAGGTTTGCTGCCTATTTGCAGAACTAATCAAATGCAGCATACTGTTGTGTATCGAGCCATGATTGCATGGAATGCATTGCCCGTTTTTTTGTTTGTTCGAAAATAACAAAAAGCTATTTCAAAAAAAGTTAAAGCTTTCAGTAAGGAGCTTTAGGGATTGTGTCAAGATGTGATTGTTGTGATGATTATTGTTGTTATTGTTAATAAAGATAATGATAGTAATGGTGATAATAATAATAAGAATGATAATAAAAGTAATAATAGTGGGAATGATAACGTTAATAATAATAATGTTACGGTTAAGTTGTTTGTTTTGTTTGGTTGGGTTGTTGTTTTTAATGAGCTGTTTGTATTTTTTCTTTTTCCCCCCATATGTATTATGTATGTTTGGGATTACACAGAGCTTTCATATCTTATAAGTGTGTGTGTGTGTGTGTGTGTGTGTGTGTGTGTGTGTGTGTGTGTGTGTGTATATACAATATATATATATATACTGTATGTGATGAATTTGAGGAGACCCCAGGAAGAATAGCAACTGGAATGTCAGGAGCTAATGGGGATCTTAATAAACAAACAAACAAACAAAACATTACAGTAAAAAGTTCTACAAACAATGCAAATAACATTTTAAGCTAACCTTTTGAGAACATTATGAAAGACCAGATAACGTTAAACAAATGTTCTCCAGTAATGGTAATATTTGAACTTTTGAACTTTTGTAATATTTGTAACTATTTGAATGAATGAACTTTTGTTCATTACCTTGAGAAAACCTTGCTAAAATCTTAAAAGTTTTGAGAACATTCCCTGTTAGCTGGGTTATTCGTCATTACTTCAAACCTACTTCTTCAATATACTTCAGTTTAGTTGTAATAGTTATTTCTGTGAGGGCTACTTTTTGAACTCATTCATGCATATTTAACTTGTAAACTACATTTGTCACTATTTGCATTAACACTGTGATATCAAAAACTTCTGCAACCAAACATTTTGCTGGACGTTTGTGTCACGCAGTGTGTGTGAATGGGACTTTTATTTTGATCTGGCGAAATGACCTCATAAAGCTGCGCTCATTGTATCTGTTGTGATTCGGCTCAAGAAAGGTTTGTGTTTTAAACATTTTTAGGTGTTTACGCACCACACATGAACTGTTCAGTAAATTGTATACCTTTTTCAGGCGATGGAAATGAATAATGTAACAGTGTAATGCTAGTATATCTAACATTAAGGAACGTTATTTAGTGAGTAAAGCGCATCCACACGAGTAACGTTAACAGAAAATGTGCGTCTCATTTCTCTCTATAATTATATCGTGAATCCGTTTATCATGAACACGAATTCAGTCACTGTTTAGTATTGATTGAAAAACAGTGGTTTTGAAACTCCAAGTCATATTGTTAAAATCGCTATTCAAATAAGATGTGAATTGAATTTGAACCAAATGCTTGGTAAATTGATTCAGTGATTCGAATCGCTCGATTCACTGCTCGACCATACAGGCTGGTCAAAACAGTGTAAACGCAACGAGAACAAACAAACGTGTAATGACAACTTTCACAAACCATCTACAAATGTTTTCATTAAAATGCAATCTATTAAACGTAATAAACGAATCAATGAATACCAAAATGTAAAGCTTGAATGCCTAAATATGAGCCTTCTATACAATTTGTGTTCATTTATAGTTATACTAGTTTTTAGTGATGGGAAGTTCGGTTCTTTTCCGCGAACCGGTTCTTTCGGACAGTTCGTTTCAATGAACCGGATCAAAAAACCGGTTCACCAGTTCTTTTACGCTCAAACGTAATGACGTCATTTCGCGATGACGTCATTACGTCAAGTCTATTGCGGGTTGGATAAACACACTTTACACATTAAAATATATAAAGTCAGTAATTATAACATCAGTCAGATAAATATCATCATAATCTGATAATCATAATCATCATAATCCAAAGTTTTACATCTAAAGCATCCAAACACATGCAGTGATGCAAACAATCTTTACATTTATAAAATCAATAAATCAGTCTTCATCAGTGCAGAAACCATGATCCACTTACTATGTTTTTGTAATTAAATAAATACGGTTCGCCAAATGTTCACCTCATTCATGTCGGAGTCGTTTCACAGACACGCTCATATCAGCTGATGTTCGTTCGGTTCAGACTCAGAGAGACTCGCCGTGCAGTCAGTCAGTCGCTCGACGCATGCTCAGTATCATCATCTCATCGGATTCGGATCTCAATCGGACATGTCCGAAATAAACAGTTCTCGATTCAGTGTACTGCTGATCCGAAAACCGCTGCAACCGATTCTTGACTCGAGAACGAGATTGAGATTTGAGAACCGCCAGAGCGATTCAAAAGGAGTCGCTTGCTTCACCTTCGCTGTAGTTTGATTAGGGTCGTCATTTTTATCTTTATATCACCTTGTTTACAAATTAAATACAATGGAGTCCTAACAAAGTTAGGCAGATTGTTTTTCTGAATTCAAACCTATTATAAGAGACGGTCAAGCTGCATATGGTAACTTAACCTCTGTTTAAAACTGCCTTTGCATTTTGTTTTTGCTATTATTATTATTTATAATTTTTGATAAAGCACAATAACTTTTTTTAAAGTTTTTTAAAAACAGGCAATACCTGTTAAATATAGTGTGTAAGACAATTACAGTGTGTAAGTGCACTTTTCCAGCAATTGTTCTTTTTAAAATGTGTGTATTATTTGAACACTTTAATATTTTTTTTATTAAAACATTGTTTATTTAATACTAACCCAATTTGTGAATGTGTCCTCATAAACTGTAATTACACGTAAACATTAATCTTTTAAATAAATAAATACTTCAATCATAAATAGTCAATCACATGCTCATACAGTGATAAGACAGTAATGAACTTGAAATGATGAAAACATATTTCCACAATGTTTTATATTATAACACGTCTCGATGTTCAACAAAACTTGCTTTTCGTTCTCTTGAAGAATCACACGCATGCTCAGTCAGTATCAGTTCATGGGTTCTCAAATCGGACATGTCCGAAATAAACAGTTCTCGATTCAGTGTACTGCTGATCCGAAAACCGCTGCAACCGATTCTTGACTCGAGAACGAGAACTGTGACAGACCGGTCTGCGTACGTTCTCGATTCAGTGTACTGGTGATCCGAAAACCGCTGCAACCGGTTGCAACCGATTCTTGACTCGAGAACGAGAACTGTGACAGACCGGTCTGCGTACGTTCTCGATTCAGTGTACTGCTGATCCGAAAACCGCTGCAACCGATTCTTAACTCGAGAACGAGAACTGTGACGCTCGTTCGTGTGTGCTGCGCATGCTCAGTATCATCAGCTGCTGCTCGCTGACATCAATCATCATCAGTTCTCTCTTATAATAGGTAGTGTACTGTTGGAGTAACTGAATAACTCCAGGATGTTGGTTTATTTCGAGTCAGAGGGACAGTCAGACACGTCAAAAAGTGATTCATTTTTATAAATTTGTGGATTAGTGCTTACTAGAGATGCGAACTGTTTAGAACGATTCAGTCCGATTTGGTGAACTGGTTCGACCGGTTCACTAAAAAGAACCGGTTCAAAAGAACGATTCGTTCGCGAACCGGACATCACTACTAGTTTTGAGTGGTTTTGGCCGACTCCCTTACCAGTTTGCTGACTACTGAACTAGGGAGCTGATTGAGACACCCAGAGATTTAGTTTGGATTTGTTTTTTCTTTCTGTTAATTATTCTCATCTTAATCATGACAGAGAGTACAAACACAGAAAAACTCCTGGTGAAGCGACTGAGATCCACGTGACACACTATTATAAAGATGGCGTTTATTAAAGAGGAGAGTGAAGACATGACGATTGAAGAAACATTCAGTGTGAAACAAGAAGATACTGAGGATCAAACAGGTTGGTTTCATTATCAAAGCTAAACTCAGTCATTTGATCCTTATTAAAATGTCCGTCTCTGCTAAAATTAATTATGTTTTTAGGGATGCTCCGATATGAACTTTTTGGCTGATGATTTTAACTGATATATTGGCAGATAAATCTAAATGTAAATCCAGATTTTTTAATATAATTTTTGAGAGCCTGATTACAAGAGCAAAAGTCTCACCATTAAAAACCATGACCCAAGCACTTCATCATATTCAGACATATACAGTACAGTGGCATATTTTGAACCATTTTAATATTTACAATTAATATAACACTCCAACTTTCCTTATCAAAAATAAGTTATTGCTTTCTTTACAAATAAATAAAACAATGCCTATATAATGCAAACAAGTCATTGGATGACATTACTGTCGTGCTGTGTATAAAGAATCAAAATGCATATGTGCCATGGGGGAAAAAAATTGCATATCCTCCGCATTGACAATGAATGAAATTATTTTAATTAAACCATATTGTTGATGAAACAATACAAGAAAAGTGTTAGCTGGTTTTAAAAATGCATCAATGTTTTTTTGAGGGGAAAAAAAAATCTAAAATTAATATTACTGTTTCATATAACAGCATTGCTGTTAGAGCTGTGTGTGCTGAAGCTGAAGAGCTGAATGAACACCGGGAAACAGAATATAATATTACAACTTATATCTGCACAAAAAGAAGCAAATGCACAAGTGAACCTGACTAAGTTACAAGCTAGTCAAAATGTTCTGTCGATGATGCGCTCTTCCTTTAATAGCGCACTCAAACACGGCAACGCGAACGGCATACTCAAAACCATGATCAGCAATGCAGCGATTGGTTGGCGGCAACATAATAACATCATATAAAAAAAGAACATCACACACCTGATGAAAAACTTGAATTTCTGGACTCGGTGTCTATATTATGATTACTACTCAACATTATAATATTATTTGCAAATGTATTTTTAAAATGCTATTATTACTTTACATTATTATTGTCCCCAGTTCGTTAGGGTACTCTTGTAAGAAAGTAGCTTTTTTGTAAGTTTTATTGATTAGTTGATGCAGCCCTAATATCAACAATGCATCCCACAAACTTGTAGGGTTGTGTTTTTGTTGTTGTTGTTGTTGTTGTTTTTTTTCAGGTTGTGAGGAAATAAAAACTGTCATTGGCATTACAGTAAAAAAAAAAAAACTATGATAAGCTTATAGAAGGAGAAAAGCAGAGGACCTAATAATAAGCCCTGTGTCACACCATACTGTGTTTGATGACCATACACCATATCATTTACACAAACAAAATGGTAGTGGTAAACAATCCTGGTCAACAAATGCCAACATGATTCTCAAGCCATTCAAGAGAACATTGTGGTTTATGTTGGCGAAAGATTTAATAGCACTTGAAGGGAGATGGCTGCGATCAGATGCCAAAATCAAGTCATTTGTAACTTCAAATTGTGGTTTAATATGATTGAAGCTGGTTCAAAATGCCGCTGCTAAACGATTGGCCAGTACGAGAAAGAGGGACAGAATCCCCCCAAATGTTATCGGATCGGCTTTAATGCTGCGTTCACACCAAACGCGAATAGAGCGTCAAAATCGTGTCTATGGCGTCTAGTTTGCGAATTGGACGCGCGTTTGAAGCTAAATAGACGCACGTTCAAGGCGCTCCAGGAGAAACGTCATAAATCACCACTCTGCCTCTTTTCATTTTCATTAAAAATATATATTAAGCATTAATAGCCACACAAATGTGGTCCAGGCGACTCCTACATTATCTTCACTGCATGTATATTTAAATATCCTTAAAAAATAAAGTTATGAAACTTCTCTTTGCCCTCAGTCAAAACGATTTGGCAGACAACAAATTATAGATTCATGACACCAAAGATCGCCCGTTAGATCAGCACAAGATGCACCACTACAGGATATCAGAGCCAGCGGCAAACGTCAGAAGGACTAGCCGAGGAAAGGCTGCTCTCTCCGGGGTTATGAGCGGTGAGTGCCCGGTGATTGCCTGGTCTCACAACTCCAAAAACACAAGATAATTTATTTTTAATGTAGCGACAATGAGTCAGATAAAATAATAACTCAACGGGGAATTTGAATTAAAATGAAAGACTCGAATTACACTATAATTTATAAATAATTCAGAATTAATGTTTACGCCTTAACTTATTCGTCCACCGATATGTAAGAACTTAAAGGGAAGTCTGTTAAAGGGAAACAGGTCTATGTAGCTCAAATGAATGAATTAATGAATTCATAGGGAATTTTGTGAGAGTCTAATTTACAGCCAAGCAAATGACTCTTCCAGCGTTCATTTGTACAGCCGTAAATATCAACTCAGCAGCGGATATTAATATCCGTACAATAGTGAAACACTATCTAACTTAGATCGGCAGTTCAAGACATTAAATTCATAAGCACATAACACAAGAACAGTTATCTTTGAATACAAACTAAACTTTATTGATTACTCTAACACATCAAACTAATATCTAACATAAACACACGCACTCGCACATTCACACGTTGCAGAAAGGAAGAAAGTGAGGAAAGAATACGTTTTAAAGGGGTGGTAAAGCACACTCTTTCGAAGGCTTGATTGTGTTTGTGGGGTGCACTGTAACATGTGTTCATGCTTTGTTTTTAAAAAAATGCTGTATTTTTCATATATTTTACCTTTATTCTACACTGTTCTGTCCCTCCTTGTAAAAACGGTCTGATGGTTTCCGGATTCTATGAAGCCAGTCCCTCAAAAATACGCAATGAGCTCTGATTGGTTAGCTGGCCCAGTGTGCTGTGATTCGCTAACCGCCTAGTGCACGTTTCTCGAAAGCGTCACGCCCCTTACCTCTACAGGTAGCCTCAGGCTTTGTGTACGCTAGCGTCAATAAAACCATACCAAGAGCCCGAATCAGACCCAGACAATTTTAGTGAAGATGATCGAGCAGAACCTGTGCAGTCCTGAAGAGTAAAGACTGCGGATCTATAGTGATCGCTACTGAATGGCACTGTTACTTTTGTATTTTTAGAACGATTTGCCAAATATCTTGTCGCAAGAACGGACACTAAACATTGCTAGTAGCCAAATCAAACACAGAACCATGTTTAGCATGCCTGTAGATAAACAATACATAAAAGCTCTAATCAAAGAATAATTTACACTAATGCCAAGTTCGCTGTTGAGATTTTAAACAGTTTGTAACGTTAGGTGTTTGTCGGATAACGTTAAGTATGAATGAGCATTCAACAAACTGGTTTGCAGAGCCAAACAGCGTTGTCATGTTTACTTCCTTGCTACAACGTAGGCTACAATTAACAATACGAACTATTACAGGAAAACACATCGACGAAAAATAAATCACACTTACAGGTTGTAGCCCGTACTCGCGAAGATTGTGGAAGCTTTCCTCCGCGAGATGTGCCGCGGTAGCCGCGCGTGCCCGCCTGTCTCGTGCAGCTGAACTCGTGCAGCTGAAGGCTCATGTATTGCAAATACAGATGAATATAGTCCATTATGTCACATTTTCCGATCTTCTCCTCCGACCCCTGTCTGTCTCGTGCTTTGATTTATGATGGGCAGCATATATCCGATGCAAATGCGATCGTGTTCCCCTCATGTCTCTTACACACATGAATATGACGTTGTATGTTAAACGCACTGCAACGCTGCCCCGTCCCTAGGAAGGCTGAAGAAAGTGGACCTGCACTCCAGATGAAAATAACAGCGTTTCGTCGGCATTGTCAACAGCACTCCAGCCTACTAACCACAACAACGCTTCTCTGCTGCGATACAAAATGTCCTCGCCCCCCTTATTTCATATTCTCGGAGGAGGGGTTTATGTAAATATTGGGACTGGTGATGTCAGCAAACCCTGGGTGAATGTGTAGTAGTCCCTAGCGGCCGTTTGCTGTAGTCCTTAGAAATTGATTTCTTTAAAAGCAAATATCTCCCTTTGCTTTAAACTTTGAACGTTGTAACTTTGAAGATGTTGTTTATGCTCAAACAGCAACATTACACACTAGCTAAAGTTAGAAAAGTGAAATCGTGGTTTACCACCCCTTTAAGAGAGAGAAATTATGAAATTCCAAGCAATATGCATTTATGGCACATGACCTGAAGAAACCATTGATCAGTAATTTATCCTCCTATCGTTTCTTAGGCGGGGTTATTACATTTGATCTAATGCACCACTTCAGCTTGAAATCTAGAGGTGTTACTTGCGTTTGTGTCTCGCAGGTGTCGTCTCTGACAAAGGGGGTTCCCTTTTCCTGGCTGGAGAGGGGTTCTCTCGGGTCTTTGATTCGCTGAAGGTCTGGTTGTGTCTTTGATCGACGTCTTGGGAAGCCAATCACGTGGCGTGTTGGTGGCTGGATGGAAGTCTCGTGGGCGTTGTTTGAAGTTGAAGCGCGCTGTTAGAGACTCGTTGAGTAACTTTGCGGCGAAACGTAACAGAACCCGAGACTTAACGGAAAGAAAATAAACTTTAAGTAAAAGAAAGGAAAGTGAGAGAAGAGCAGATGGCCTGAATTAAATCTGTTAACCCATTTTCTTTGATGGTCTGCCACGATCGTCCGATCGTCGCCTTGGCGGATTTTGGAACCGCGCTGCGAACAGCTCTCGACTGAACAATGAACAGAAAGTGAACACACACTCTTCGTCTGTGTTCTGAGGTTAAATTCAAATATTTGCCCATCCCCTGGATGGGTTCTGGCCAATTAGGGTTCAGGGGTGACTGTGTCTCCACCCCTCCCATAAAATTGGGTTATCTGTAGCAATTTAGTTTCCTGCTCTTAAGCAGAGAGTACATTCAGACCTAATTTCTTACTATAAGGACATGATCAATTCTATAAAGATTTCATTCAGCTCATCTGTTGGGTTATAACCATACGAACAAAAAAATATCAAACACGGTGCCTTTTCATCCACTCATTCAATAGTTACATAATTGCAGGAATTGGGAATGATATACATGCATAAGTCACGTGTATCAGTTGTAAACAGACTAACAAGCTGTGTCGAAGGCTATTTGAATGAAAGTTCAATAATCAGTAATCTGATGCATTCCAATATGTAACATTTTCTGGGAGTTTGCTTGGAGTTTTAGCTGTGTCACGTGGAGTTCATTTAACGGTCATTGAAAAGACAGAGATCTGGTTTGTTTCTTTGTCTCGCGATCACAACAAGTCTTTTGTCCTCTTTGTCTAATTTTTGGCCAAAAGTCCATAGGATATCAAGTAATTATAATATAGAAGCAGTAGCCCCGGGCAGAATGGAGCCTCGTGATAGATGGTCGATTTCCTGGGGTCTGGAGCTGAATTGGGGCTTTGTGGAAGGGATGTTCATTTAATCGAATCATTTGGAAGATTCATTCATCTATAAGGTCTGCGCCCATAATCTCTACATTAAATAGGCGCTCTCTTTATAAATAAACCACAGATTTGAGCTTTAAACAACTATATTCTCACCTGAAAAAGTCTTAAAACTACATTTTGTGACACAATAGTATTATTTTTAAATTATGCAGGGTTTCTCATCATGTCACTTTACCACGTGACCACAGCGAGCAGGCTCCTGATTGGTTAACGAGGCGCAAATTGACGCCAAAGTTCCAATTTTTCAACTCGGGCGTCAGACGCGAATTCGCTTCAAATGCGTGAATGCACAAAAGCACCACTCGCGTGTGACGCGCGTATCGCGCAAGACGCTCAATTCGCGTCAACGCGCCTTTCCATTGACTTAACATTGAAATCACTCGCACCAGATGCTCTATTTGCGTTTGGTGTGAACGCAGCATTAGGCCCAATTATTAATTTTAAATGGTCTCGCTTCCTAACAAGATCTGTCATATCTTGTTATTCTACCAGTAAAGAATCTGAGATTAGCCAATAAACTATTGCTATATGTACTGCAGTCCCAACTCAAGCAAAATGGCGACAGTGCCTTTTCAATAGCTTGACCTAGGTTATGGAATAAGTTACCGCTTGCCATCCACTCTGTCCCCACTTTGTATGCTTTTAAAATGGCTTTGAAGCACTTTTACATTTTGGCGTTTAACTCTGACCTAGGATAGAACTAAATATTAATTTTATGTTGTTGTGTTTGTAATGGTTTTGCTTGGTTTTCTTGAGCACTTTGGGCTACACTTGTAGCAGTAGAAATGTGCTTCATAAAACAAAATAAAAACACTAATAAGGGGTTTGATAACTTCCAGCTTTGTTTGGACTGTAGGCATTTTGGACATGTCCTAAAGAAGGCCAAGTTAGCAATATTGAGAAGAGCTTCTGAGATTACATGAAATGCCTCTTTTAGTAGCTGTTTTTTTTTTTCAGTAGGTTTTGATGTTTGTTGCTTTGTGTGTTTTTTCACTTTAGACCTGATGGCACTGAAAGATGAGAGTCCAGAACTGAATGACAAGGAGGGGAAAGATCAATATGAAAATGATTTCACAACTGGAGAAAAATCCACAGAGACTGAAAAGACCTCCTCACAAAAAAGACGTCTGAAGTCTAACAAGTATTTCACCTGCCATCACTGTGGAAAGAGTTTCAATCATCAAGGAAACCTTAAAGTCCACATGAGAGTTCACACTGGAGAGAAGCCTTTCACCTGCCAACATTGTGAAAAGAGTTTCACTCAAAAACAAAACCTTAAAGTCCACATGAAGATTCACACTGGAGGGAGCTCTTTCACTTGCCAACAGTGTGGAAAGTGTTTCACTCAAAAAGGAAACCTTACCGTTCACATGAGAATTCACACCGGAGAGAAGCCTTTCACATGCCAACAGTGTGGAAAGAGTTTTACATATAAAAACTACTTTAATTCCCACATGAAAAGTCACAATGTAGAGAAGCCTTTCACTTGTGATCAGTGTGGAAAGAGTTTCACACGTAAAGTATCTTTTAATTATCACAAGAGGATTCATTCAAGAGAGAACTGTTTTATATGTCATCACTGTGGAAAGAGTTTTACCTATAAAATAAGCCTTAAGACTCACATGAGAGTTCACACTGGAGAAAAGCCTTATACATGCACTCAGTGCGGAAGGAGTTTCACATATAAAGCATCCCTTGACTCCCACATGAGAAGTCACACTGGAGAGAGGCCTTACACTTGCAATCTGTGTGGGAAAGGCTTCCCACAAAAAGGAAACCTTCAGACTCACATGAGAATTCACACTGGAGAGAAGCCTTTCAAGTGTCTTCAGTGTGATAAGAGTTTCAGATATCAAAGAGACTTGAAACATCATTTGCAGACTCATTTTGGAAAGAAATTGCAGTGTTCTGAGGGTGGTAAGAAGTTAAAAAAAAGGACCAATTTTAAAAATCGCCTGCGCATTCACCCTGGAGAAAGACTATTTAATTGTAATCAGTGTAATAATAAATTTATTTTGGCATCACACTTACAGATACACCTGAAAAGTCATGCAGATGTGAGACCCTATTCTTGTTCTTTGTGTGGAAAGTGTTTCAAATGGCTTGGCCATTTCAAATGGCACCAGAAGATAGGTGTCTGTGTGAAGTCAAGGCTGCCTTCACACCGTAGCTAAATGTGGACCAAATCTGATTGTCCATTTTCATGGCACTACTTTTATTTGCATCTTTCACCCCTTTATACTTTTTTTCTTTGGTTGAGTACATATGATCACCTGACGTTCTCCTTTGCTATAGTTTCAAATCTTGAGTGGTTGCGTGAAACACCCTCTAATTTCGATTGTTTGGAGGCGTTGCTGCATTCCAAATTTTGATACCTCCGAATCTGAATATTAGTTGATCTTCTTTCTTGCTGTAAAATGCCACAATGTGAACGAAAGTTTAAAATAAAAGGACATAAACTGAATGAAATAATTGACATTGCACTGCATTATTTGATTCTTCTTAAGTGAGATTACACAAGTAGACATATGTTGTCAAGTAGGGTTGTCACAATATCACCTTTTTCACACCATGGTTATCGTGGGCAAAATAATTAATGGTAACACTTTAGAATAATGGTCCGTCATTATAAGTAACTGCAGGAAGTAATGCAGGACTAATAAGTAGTACTACATTAACACTTCAGCTTCTACTATTAACTAATATGGAAACAATCTTAACTAATCAGTAAGTAATATCAAATCACTAAATCTGTGTTAGTGAGCGCTTCTTCTTTGCCGAGATAATCCATCCACCTCACAGGTGTGGCATATCAAGATGCTAATTAGACTAAGGCACACCTGTGCAATAATCATGCTGTCTAATCAGCATCTTGATTTGCCACACCTGAAGTGGATGGATTATATCTGCAAAGGAGAAGTGCTCACTAACACAGATTTGTGAACAATATTTGAGAGAAATAGGCCTTTTGTGTACATAGAAAAAGTCTTAGATCTTTGAGTTCAGCTCATGAAAAATGGGGGCAAAAACAAAAGTGTTGCGTTTATAATTTTTGTTCAGTGTATGTAACCACACAAATACCATAGTTAAACTTTTGCCTTTGTAGCGAAACCATGGCTAATTTGTGGTTACCATGGTTTAACTACAACAACCGTGTAGTTACCTAAAGTAACCTTTTTTTTTATTTTTTATTTTGTGTCGTATAACTATGGTACATTTTCTTAAGGGAATTCTACATTTATTTTGAATCTCCTTAGAAGTTAATCAAAATATCTTGATTGGCAATAGTAGTTACTAGATATTAATATATTATTATGTACTGAATTATATGTATCATTATCAAAGTGTTACTAGAAATTCTGAAGAGGATGATGTAACTTACAAAAAATATACTTAATGAGTTTCAGACATTGCTACGGATCATTTCACAATGCTCTTCACCATCAGTTTGGGTCCAGAACAGAATTGAGGACTGGTGGACAACTGTTGTTCCTGGTTTTACAGATGAGCAGTTGATCCAAAATTTCAGAATGTCCAGAGAGACTTTTCAGTACATTGTCAGCATCTAAAGCCAGCGTTGGAGAAACTGGACACAAACTATTGTCTGTCTGTGCCTCTCCAAAAAAAAAAAAAAAAGAGTTGCTGTTGCGTTATGGAAACTCGTGTGAAAGACTTCTGCTCTTCTGTTGAAATCATTCTGAAATCAATGCCTGAAGTCATTCAGATGCCAAATGCTGGGTGGTATTCCATTGTCTTGCATGCAGTTGTTGATGGAAAAGGTTTATTTTTGAATGTTTTTGCCTGGCTACCTGGATGTTTGCATGATACAATACAATATTTATTTGTAAAGCACATTTAAAAACAACCAAGGCTAACCAAAGTGCTGTACATAAAATAATCAAACTAAAAGAGAGAAAAAATTATCACACTTAAAGAACACACAGCAAATAGTAAAACAATAACAAACCTAAGGTCAAGCAGTATTGAAAGCCTGAGAGAATAAATAGGTCTTTAGAGCAGATTTAAAGGTGGAAATGGAGAGCTAATCTGATGTTAAGAGGTAGGCTGTTCCAAAGTTTTGGACCTGCCGTCGCAAAAAGCGTGATCGCCGCTCTTTTTAAGTCTAGCTCTAGGCACGATGAGTAGACAGTGCTCACTGGATCTCAGAGTCCTAGAAAGAGTGTACGGATGGAGCAGATCAGTCAGGTACTGAGGGGCCAGATTGTTGAGGGATTTGTAGACATATAAAATAATTTTAAAATTGATTCTAAATTTGACAGGTAGCCAGTGCAGTGCAGATAAAATATGAGTTACCGGCTCATACTTGCGGGTCCCAGTGAGGAGTCTAGCAGCTGCATTTTACTCTAACTCTAGACGGGAGAGAGAAGATTGAGAGACACCATAATAAAGGTAATTACAGTAATCCAAACGTGTTGTTATAAAGGCATGAATCACTGTTTGGAAGTTACGCTGGAATAAAAACTGTTTCACTTTAGAGAGTTGGCGAAGGTGGAAAAAACATGATTTCACAACAGTACTGATCTGTTTATTAAATTTTAGGTTGTGATCAAACAGAATGCCTAGATTTCTAATGCATTGAGTTTCATATGGAGTAAGACCCAGAGCTGAAAAGATGACACAACTAATCACCGAAATTATAGCAAAAGATTTGCTGCCCATTCATTTCATTGAAAGAGAAGGATTTAAAGATTTGATGCATTACGCTTGAAAGATTATATGTGTATATATTCTGAGTATACGTTTTCTGCAAACTTCATTTTCTGAGCATGAGAAAGGCAAAAGGTGTCTCCTGTTTTTTCAGCTCTTGGTGTGTGCGCAAGCACATTCCATTCTCAGGCCGTGTGTACAGAAACGCATAAACCTAGCTTTTATCATTTCTATGCGACCAGTCTGTTCCTGTTTTTTGCTACTACCAAGGACGTTCAACTGTTGAACTTATCTCTATGTATGGTGTTACTCTTCTGTTCTTATAACGGACACACACACCTAACTGTAAGGGCGTGGATTAATGGTATAAATATCACTGTCTTTTTGCTGTATCTCTGAGAGCTGCATTCTGAATAAACCATATTGACTTCATTCGTGTGGTTCGTTGACTTGCACTCTCCCAGGATCCTGAAGCTGTTTACTGATTGCTGAGCAGAGACTGAGACACACAAAGACACAGAGAATTAAATTTCTTACAGTGTTCTGGGGGCTCGTCCGCGATACATCCAGACAGGTAAGAGATAAAATCAATTTTTTACCTGTTCTGGTTGTATCTCAAAACTTAAGGGAAAATTGTATAAATTCTAGACGTACAATTCTAGACTAAGTAAACTGTGTGTGTCAGTGCCTGGCCAGTTAACTTGTGAAAATGGGTCAAACATATCCAAAACCAGAACCAAGTGAAACCCCTAAGGTATGGATGGAAAGATGTAGTTGGGGGTATTATACAAATCCATATTTGGATAATTTAGCTGGCTGGACAGAGGGTACACAATGGCGTAGTTACCCCAGGGAAGGGACTTTCGACCCTGGATTCCTACGAAGTGCGTTCGACCTAATTTATGGGCGACAGGGCGACCCAAATTGGGATTATGACTACATGAAAGGGGGATATGACGTGTGGTATAAAATGGCTGATGTATGGCGAGACAAAACTCGAGCATATGTCCCAAAAGCTGTCTTAAAGACTGTTCCTAACCCTGAGAAATTTAAAAAGAAAAAACCGACGGCTGATAAGCCGGAAGATTTTGCCTTGTCACGGGAAAATCCTCCCCCTTATGTTCCACCGCCTAATTTAATGTGTGTTTCGAAATCGTTGACGTCTGCGCCTCTGCAAATTTCTGAAAAACCTAGAGAAAATAAGAAAGAACAAAAGATGAGAGAAATACCGAAAATCTACCCTTCACTTCTTACAAGTGAAGAGATAGAGCAGGAATGTGATGATAATGAGTATATGGACGATTCAGGACCAGACTCCGGGTCCGTAATCGATCCTCCTAAAGTGCAAAATGTGGCAGCCGTATGGATGGAGCGAAGAGGGGGAATTGACATTCAACCCCCATCTCCAAGCGCCCTAAAAGATATAATTGATCTGTTGCCTAGCCCGTCGAAACCAATACCGTTCGTAGATATGCTGATTAGAACATCTCGTCACTGTCAGTTAGTGGGTGCGGATTATAGGTTTATCCTACAATGCAAATTAGGAGACGCGTATGATGAAGATACGTTGATACAAGCCGTGCCCGTGTTGGCACCAGAAACTGATAGAGTAGACTCGTACAAGGAAGAAGAAAAGGATGGAGACAGGAAGTCAAGGAAAACGTTTACTAAACTTAAGTGGCGCGACGACTCGGCTGGAATGCTTATGAAATTGGAAAAAGATTTGAAAAAGTATCTGTTAAACCTAAAAGCAGCAAACCGTGACTTATCACAGGTCACTAACTGTAAACAGGAAAAAGATGAACCGCCCTCTCAGTTCATAAAGCGATTTACTGATGTTTGGATGAATGTTGGTGGGTTGGAGCTAAAACCTGACGAACCAAACCCTATGTTTATTTCAACCTTTATGGCTAATTGCACTCCGGCCCATCAGGATACGCTCAAACATCATCTAAGTGACAGAAGTACACTGAAAATAAAAGATGCTGCAGCCAAAATTCGGACGCTAGAATCAGATGGGTTATTTCAGATCCAGGGCACGAAGAAAAATGTAGCCTGCGTCGCAGTTCAACCTCAAAATCAGGGACAGGGCCAGTATAGGGGTAAGAAGACAGGGAAATGCAATTACTGTCAGAAGCCAGGACATTGGTATAGGGAGTGCAGAAAACGTATAGCTGATGAGCAAAAGGGAGCATTGATGGTCATGGCCGCGTTTGTGTGCCAGCCTCATGTGCTTACTTCCTCATTTGGGAGTTTCATGGTGTCACACACCGCGGCCAAAGAGGGGTATACGAGGACATGTCTAAATTTTTATGTATCCAAGATTTGGCAGCAAGAATACAGGACACATTAGGGAGATGTGTGACATGTGCAATGAATAATACTACGAAACCAGTAGCGAAACATCAAACTTTGCCACTACCAGATAGTCCATTACAACAGTGGCAGGTGGACTTTACGCATTTACCTAAGAAAGGTCCGTACAAATACCTATTGGTATTCATTGATAAGTTTTCAAGGTGGATTGAGGCTTTCCCGTGTGCTAAGGAGGATGCAAAAACAGTTGTAACACATTTAATGAAGGAAATTATACCTAGATATGGCATACCACTCGCCATAGACTCAGACAAAGGCCCCGCGTTCGTCGCAAAATTGTTAATGGACATGACCAAACAATTACAGATCACGTGGCAACACCGCATTCCTTATCACCCACAGTCATCAGGAATTGTGGAACGGGCCAACCGCACCATCAAAGACAAATTGAGAAAAGCAATGCACACAGCTGGTCATAATGACTGGCCAAAATTGTTACCTGTTGTCCTAGCCGAAATGAGAATGGCACCCCATAAGGGTCTAAAAGGGCTATCCCCATATGAAATGGTAATGGGTCGTCCATTCCCCGCCCCCTGGAAGGGAGGTGGGATTCTTGGAGGTGTTGGATGTGATGTGCCCCTGGGGGAATATGCTAGATTATTATGTGAGGTACTCCATGAAAACTGGAGGAAGCTGCATTCGAGTTCTGCACCACTACCATTAGACCCAACACACCCGTTCAAAATTGGGGACGAAGTGATGGTCAAACAATTCTTAAAGATGGGGGATTCTTTTGAAACTACAAAGTATAGCTCCCCGACAAAAATTGTGGCGGTAACTCGAACTGCAGCACTAACTGAATCTTTTCCACAGTGGATCCATGCTACAAGGTTGAAGAAAATCCCTGGACAAACTGCTAACTAATTTTGTGTGTTACAGGTGTCCCAGGACGTGTGCATTAATGGAAATGCAATAGCAATAATTGTAGGGAATAACCATGTCTGTCTAGGTTTACTAGAGCTGTCCAATACCTGAACAAGGGGCCACTCGGGTAGGGTTTGAAGAAACCACTACTGCGTCAAAGGGCGGAGAGGCTGGGGCTGTGCGTGAACTGGACTGACTGGGACTGACCACGATTCTTTGCTGGCTGACTGTCTGTTATCGCATAGCAGAGGAGCTGAACACGCAGCGCTGCTCATGAAATAACACTCATCAGCACCAATATCCTTTCTGATTTTATTTTTTGCTTTGGTACCATTTTAGCATCATCATTATTTTCCGTATTGTTATTATTGTTGTATTGATATTAAGCATACTCTCAGAATGCAGCTGTATTATGTGTATGTAATTGTTCTCTGTACGACATGAACCTTGGCTGTAGAGCCAACGGATAATCTATTTTGGCAATATGCTAGTTCTGTCGCTCGAGACGTCACCAATGAATCATGTTACGCATGTCAACAAATAATGTCATCTGTAGTTGGTATCTCTATGCCCGTGCTAGACCAATCTTTATAAGATCATTCATGCACATATGTGTACGTATGGCCTGGAGGAAGAGATTATGCATGGCTCCCTCGAGCCAGATGCAGGGACCACTCCCAGAATGGCTCCCGGCCCCAACACCCCTTCCTACCTGAGCATATCAACATCAGGCCCGTCTTTCCAAAGAATTTTATATTTACTAAATGTTATCAAGGCACTAGCACCAATCCATCCGACCCCAGGGGCCGGATTAGGCGAGAGATGTGTAAAGAGGTGATCAGTGAACAACCACTCGGGACCTCTTTCAATGCCACCACCGTACACGTCAACACGTTGAAAAAGACATTATTAAAGGTACTTGAGTCATATGGTAATGTTACTTTCAGATTACACATTGATTGGTGGTGGTATTGTGGCCCAGGAGACCTATTCAAAGATATACCGGAAAACTGGTCCGGTCTGTGTGCCCCACTTCAGTTATCTTACCCAATCCAGATATTCCAGCAAACTAACCAGCATAGGCCCACGCATCGTCGACTGAGAAGGGACGTATCCATGGATGAAGTCCCTAAAGACCATCGCCTGACCTCCCACTGGACTCGTTGGTGGACCTCTATGTTCCCCCAAAAGGGAACTGCAGATCAATGGGTTCACATCGAGGTCCTTCACTATCGACTGGCAAAGTTTGTCAATGACACCACTGATGGTATGACCGGAGTGAGAAAAGAACTAGGTGCCCTGCGCCTGATGACCATGCAAAACCGCCTGGCATTGGACATGCTCCTGGCTGATAAAGGGGGCGTCTGTGCCATGGTGGGGGATCAGTGCTGCACCTTTGTCCCAGCTGAGGATGAAGCTGAAGGAGCTGTGGGCCATGCTGTGGAAGAGATGAGAAAAACAGCGAAGAAGTTATATGAGGATGAAACTAGAGAAAAGGATTGGGGTTGGGGTTTTATGCATTCCGTATTTGGTTGGGTCACGCCATTTGTAACTATGTTAATGCCAATATTGCTGATTCTACTGGCTGTCTGTATTTTTGGGCCATGCTTACTGCAATGTTTGATGAATCGAGTGTACGCTACTGTCTCTAGCTTGACACCATCACATCGTTATGAACCAATTGCTAAACGTTAAGCTTTCAGCTTAAAAGAGGGGATTGAAAGATTATATGTGTATATATTCTGAGTATACGTTTTCTGCAAACTTCATTTTCTGAGCATGAGAAAGGCAAAAGGTGTCTCCTGTTTTTTCAGCTCTTGGTGTGTGCGCAAGCACATTCCATTCTCAGGCCGTGTGTACAGAAACGCATAAACCTAGCTTTTATCATTTCTATGCGACCAGTCTGTTCCTGTTTTTTGCTACTACCAAGGACGTTCAACTGTTGAACTTATCTCTATGTATGGTGTTACTCTTCTGTTCTTATAACGGACACACACACCTAACTGTAAGGGCGTGGATTAATGGTATAAATATCACTGTCTTTTTGCTGTATCTCTGAGAGCTGCATTCTGAATAAACCATATTGACTTCATTCGTGTGGTTCGTTGACTTGCACTCTCCCAGGATCCTGAAGCTGTTTACTGATTGCTGAGCAGAGACTGAGACACACAAAGACACAGAGAATTAAATTTCTTACAACGCTGAGCCCCAGTATAGCGTCCCATTGCGCAAAACAGTCACGGGAAGAATAGATGCTCTATATGAAAAGACTGCTTCTTCCCTGAAAGACAGACTGTCAAAGACAGCAAGGATGGCTATCTTCGCTGACCACCGAATCCTATATAACACTAACTTGCTATTACATTGCTGAGTTAGAAATACATAGTACAGTGTTAGAGACGTGCAATTTCGACGAACAGTGGCTGTCAAGTTCAGAGAAAGTAATTGCATGTGTTCATGATAATGCTAGTAACATGGTTCTGGCGAATCAAAGTCTTTGGGAATCAGTGCCCTGCTTCGCACACACCCTGCATCTAGCCATCAACGAAAGCTTCAATGTTGCTTCTGTAAAAAGCATGATAGCTGCCAGCAGCCGGTTGGTAGTACATTTTCACCACAGCACCGTGACTACAGTGGCACTTTGCCAGAAACAACAACAGCAGAAGGTACCTGAACATTAACTTATCCAGTACTGTCGTATGCATGGAATTCTGTGTGCGATATGTTCAAACGTCTTTTGAAACAGAGATGGACTGTGTGCGCTGTTCTATCAGATTGCAATATTACAAAACTTGCAGATGCGAAGACACTTGACTTGAAAGATGAGCACTGGCCGATTGTAGAAGAACTGATACCTGTTCTCCAGCCTCTGAAGTGCGCTACAACAACAATGTGCAGTGAGGCGCATGTTTGCGTTTCGATGATCAATCCAATCACACATAGCCTCATCACTAAACACCCAAAACACACAGACCGGTGAGTTTCTAAGAGTTTCGGAATTCAAGACGGCAGAATCTCTGAAACGGCGCATAGTCACTGTTGCTGGGGAGGCTGAGAAGGTGGCTCTACCTCTGATTGCAGCAACATTGGATCCAAGACACAAACATCTGAAGTTTCTTGAGACAGGGCTTCGAGAGAGAGTAAAGGAGAATCTGAAACTGTTACAAATTCTGTCACACCCATACAGAATGACCCTCAGCCCGATCGAGCAATAGAATTCCCGTAGAATTGATGCGTTGTTACATGTTTAGAGAGGTGCACGTCAGGGTACGTCATAGGCTACACGTGCAACACCGCCTACAACATAGCTACGGCATACACTCGACGCAGAAGTATAAATTGGGCTTGAGACTTCGTAGCCTAGTGCTTCACCAAAAGTTTCATTACCCGAAGCTTCATTCATCATTGCTCACTAGTGACACCTGGCTACTGGGCAAAGAAATAGCAGACAAATCCATTAATCCTAAACCAATGACCTGAGCAGACATTTGTCCATTGCCTGGGTATAAAATAAAAGATGTATCTTTCTCTCTCTGACTTTACTTGTGCCGAGACAACTAATCAGTTAATTAATTATTCATAAACTGTTTGAATAGTGTGAACAGTATGAACTAAAAAAGTGATGCTGTGTTGAGTGCAGTGCTTAATGTGGAGGGTAGTACAGCAAACTGCAACAGAGCAGTCTGGGGGGGGGGAAGTGAAGAATCGTTACTGTTTTTTTTTGCAGTGAACCGTTGCTGTGTAGTGCTTATGGGACTGGGGATGGAGCAAACTGCAACACAACAGTTTGGGGTGAGTGAAGGAAGAATTTGAAGGTCTTGGTTGACAATAAATACAAGGAGGCTAAGGAGAAGGCCAGAGAGCAGTTGCAGAAAGTTGTGTCTGTAAGCCTTACCTCTGATAATAATAAATGGACATCCCTACACATTACACTGAAGCCTTTTATGCTCATCAACAAATCTTTCGAATTGTGTCCCTCTTTTACTTAGGCCCATTAGCACTGCTTTTGAGCATATTAGTTTTGAGTAATGATGACTGTAATTATTCCAATTCATACAGATTGCAGCTATATGGCTCCTGTTAGTGCGTCTGAGAGTCAAAGTTGGGCACAACTAAATGCAGACCCTGAGAGAAAGGAGAAACATCATCGGAAAGAAAGGGAGAGATGGAGGCAGAAAAAGGAAAAAGAAAAGTATTCATGAGTTGAATGAGCAAGACCAAAGACATAGGTGCAAATTATAGAGAGAGCAACAGAAAACATCTAGGCTTAAGAGAAAGGCTGCAGTTCCAGGGCCTTCAAGGTTAGAAAGGGCTACCATCACAGTACCAGGAAGTATGAAGGTTCCACCCAGGTGGTGGAGTGGGTCACAGAGGACACAAAAGGATAAACAAAGGACAACATTGAAACAACCTTCAAGAAGAGAATCAAAAAGAAGGTTGAGACCATGCTAGATGACCTCATCAAGCTCTTCAAAGACATGCTTGTGAAATTCAAACGCCATGCATCAACATCCGACAACAGTACAGATACAGCAGGGAACTGAAGAGGAACATGGCTGAGAACAAATTTATCATACATGTGGACTTCTCTGAGAATTATATATGTAAATATGCATCTGAGATCCAGGCAGTGCACTTTGAAGCATGCCATGAGCAAGCAACATTGCACAGTGGAATTTTATACCCATCTCGCCATCACTGGACAGAATGGGGCTTAAATGTTCCCATAGGGCTATGTCAAGAACCTCTTCCCTGCTGTCACAATGCTCCATTTCCTCAGCGATGGACCTTGCACGCAGTACGGCCAGAAGGGGAACTTCTACCTTTTCACCTGCCTCCTCCACAAAAAGCGATTCCAAACTGGGACGTGGAATTTCTTCGAGGCAAGCCACGGTAAAGGGGCGCCAGATGGGGTTAGAGGTGTTATGAAGAGGAGTGCAGATCGGTTGGTGAGCCACGGCCACGATATCCACAATGCAATGGATCTGTTGCAATGGCCTTGGTGCACACAGGCACCACTCTTAAACTGTTTTACGTAAGCGAAGTATCCATTGACAGGGCAATGAAGTACATACCAGACAGCATCCCCCCCTAAGTCCCATCAACGATGAGAATACACCAGGTTGTCACTACATCTCCTGGGCATATGTTGTATCGGGACGTGAGCTGCTTGCTTCAACACACCAAGCACACCAACGACAGTACAGATCGAATGGGGTCCAGAAGTCATTCAAAAGTGGTGTGTTAATGTGACCAATAATAAAATTGTATTTGTTTCAAAGAAATTAATTAGGAAACCATTCTAACATATACAAATTTGTCTGTGACAGGGCCTGACATTTTAGGGGTGAAATTAGTATAAAAATTTATTTTATTTAAAAATAAAAACATGTTGAGATGGCATGATATGTGTTTTGCATAGTTTAACATGTCCTCCATATGACTCAACGTTCAGGCTTAAGAATAAGATCTTTTTTTCCTCCAAGATTTTTTTATGTGTAAATCTAAGTTTCTGGTAGAATGTACTGTGAATGCAACTAAAGAAAGATAACTGCAGAAGTGGAGGAAATGAGTGAGTGTCACAACACAGAAGGGAACAGACAGGCAGGTAAGAAGGGCGAACAGGGCTCTCAAGTCTCACACATTTCAACCCATTCACATGCCACACCTTGTATTTCTCACGCAGAGAAATTTCCAGGATGATGCACACCAAGTTGTGCCGCTATTAGAGGAATCAAATGAGTTCCCCATCAGAAGAAGGCCCTGCCACGCACCAGCTAATCAAATAAAAAAATATAGCTACTGAACAGACAATCAGAAAATAGCATTGCTGTATCCGGGTAAGATTTAGATATTCCCACCACAACAACGTTTACGTTCTGATTCCAACTGCACATTCTGTGATTCACGGGCTCGCTCATTGATTCAGATGCTCGCTGAAGTAGTTAGCTACAGAAAAGGACATCTGTCAGTCACATTGATTCACATCTGGCTACAGACTGATCGACGTGGGACCATATCCTATGAGTACAGTAAGTAATCTCATCATTGCTGGGGAATATTTGTGTCCAGGCAGCTGGTAGGTTAGTTAACAGTTTGACCAGAGTATGTGAACTGGCCTATCTAGCCGGTTGAATCCCTGCTAATTTCAGCAGCTATTCTGACATTTGTTTAGTATTAGTTCTGATTCAGAACGAAAGAAAAAACAAAAAATATTCCAAATTATTATGGAATATTAATTTGCCATTTGCCTCTTCCCTGACATAATTTTCAATGAAAACCTTTGGCCTAGGCTATTTCATTGTATTTTATCCAGACAATGCATAGTATTAATTATTGCATTTGTCTATTTCAAAGATATCAGGGAAGAGGCAAATGAGCATTCTTTCATGCTTCGCTCTGAAGGATCTGCTCCCTAAAAAGGTGGCCAGGTCAAAGGAGGAGACCTGTGGAGAAGACAGTAGTGGAGGCAGTAGATGAGTCAGTGGAGGACACTGTGAAGGAGACAGCTAGGGTGTCAGTAGAGGATGAGTCCATGGAAGAGACTGTGGGGGACACCATAGAGGAGACAGTGGAGAACCCAAAAAAAGAAAAGAGAGGATTATGTGGAGCAGCCACCTATAGGTGTTTCTTTAAGAAGGAGTGGTCAATTCATGGCCATTCATCACAACAGAAACCACCAGCTCCTTTTACTGGTGCTCAGTCTGCAGACAAGAGAACTCCGGTGCCCATCAAAGCGTGAGGGACATAAGCAGGCATGCATGTGGAAGACAAGGGACATCGTGCAAAAGAACAGGCTTTAAAATCAGCCATCAGTGTTGCACAGTTCTACACACCAGCAACTTCTGTTTGAGGCATGAGTGTACAAGAGGCCAATGTACATAGCACAGGAAAACCAAAAGGCTGGTGGCAATATTTGATGAATTGCAAATTGTTGGTTATATTACCATGAAAACTTATCTAATGTTTTATGAGTTATTTAATCAATTGTTTCTGTTGCAGACCAGGAGGGCTGAGGAACTGGTGATGAAGATGAGACAGAAGCCCTTCACACTTGTCACAGATGGCTCAAATGATACTGGTATGAGTTTAACAACTACCAGTAATTTTTTTATCCATTTCTACATGTACACTCATACAATTTTTAAACATGCAGGTTTAGTTATGCACCTTATTGTGACAGGTCTAGAGAATAGGAATCCCTTCACATTAAGAATATTTGACACCAACAAAGTTATGTACAGATTCCTTGATATGTGCACCACCAGTGCGCGGAGCTGTGGAACTGCTGAAGTGATTTATATTTTAAAAAAATCAATGACACCTTGCAGGAAAGTAACATCCCTTGGAGAAATTGTGTAGGTCTCTCTATTGACAATGCTCCTGTAAATACAGGAGCCAAAAATTCAATTGCTGCCAGAATGCTGAGGGAAAATGGCAGCATTACATACATGGATGCCCTGTCATATTATCCAAAACACTGCCAAACATGCAGGGCAGACGTTTTTGGAAGTAAGTTCAAACATGTACACTTTATATTACCAATCTGTTAAGCCCAATGCCAAGTAAAACAGTTAGCTGATAGTGTTATAATATGTATGTGCCACTTACCAGCTATGGTAAGTCTATAACCTCACATGGTAAGTCTATGGGTAAAATAGCATGCTTATGTGGCAGGATGAGTAAATTCCCTCCCACGTATTTGTTGAGAGCCTATCAGTAACTCGATTCCTGCCTATAAGAACTGAGTTTAGCCTACTTGGGTATGCATCATTGTTAGCTCCACCACGTCTCTTTGCCTTCCATGGTAACAAACTTGTGTGCCCTTTTCCATTGGGTAGTTATTTACCCTTCTTCGAAAAGGTGTGGCGTAGTCAGCTTATTACTTAGTGTTACCACCAAGGAGTTGGTGTTTGTCATCTAATTACTCCCCACCACCTCGCCACACTTACATAGAGGAATACCTTCAACCACTTGCACTTATTGTGCATATCTTGCTGAATCTATGTGCACTTACTGTTTGTCTGTCTAGTTTTGAGTTAAAGTGCTGATTGGCAAGTGAAATTCCTGTGTATCTGTCAATTTTTTTATTCTGAGATATTGTTTAAACTACCTGGACTTAATTTGCTTTATCTCTTTCTGTTCTCTGTGTAGTAGGAGAAAAACTAAATGTTGGCTTCACCACCAGATCTACCCTCAACAGGCTCCTTGAGGCTGGAGACATCACACCTCAGGAGGTGCAGCTATTCCAGCAGGCAGCACTGGCGTTTCTGGTCAGGGCTGTGGAGTATGGAATCAACAAACTCCCCTTGAAGGAGGCCCTACTGAAGCATGCCAAATTCGTTGACGTGCAGCAGAGGGTGGAGTGGAAGATGCCCTATACTTCGTAGACGGGCAAGGGTTTCACATTTTCCAGGATTTCAACATATTGAATACTTTGGTCACAAAACAAGTCCTTAATCAGTTCTTTACACATGGTACTTCCTTTCCATGAGCCAGATGAACAGGACAAGGTGAGTGAGGAGTATCAGGCCTACTTGTCTTTGGGACTTTAATCACTTTTTACAATCGTAGCAACAACAAAATAACTTATTTACAAATGAATATGTACAATTTTGATTCTGCAATACGCTTTCTGATAATGTTTTTTGATTACCACATCCTGTCCTGCTAAGACACACTGCCTTCAGGAGAGTTAAAAAAGGTGCAGAAGACCTCCCCCCTTACATTACAGGCATCTGTTGATGCCCTGTTTCCTCCCATGTTTCTTGCATGTGCCATGTGTCTCCCCAGCTGCTCTGCCTCATCCAGCAACCTCTGGTTTTCGCTAGGGGCAAGCAGGAAATTGTGTAGGATGCATGCAGCCATCACGAGTGTGTCGACATTTTTTGGATGCAGGTTGATTCTGTGAAGAAATATTCTCTAACTGGAGGATAGAATGCCAAAGGCATTTTCAACCACAATTTTTGCTCTTGAAAGTGAGATGGTGGTCCAGTGGGTTAAACCATGGAACTGATATGCAGAAGGTTGCTGGTTCAATCCCAGCGGTCACCACCAGTGTGTCCTTGAGCAAGGCACTTTACTCCATGTTGCTCCAGGGGGATTGTCCCTGTAATAAGGGCACTGTAAGTCGCTTTGGATAAAAGCGTCTGCCAAATACATAAATGTAAATGTAAAGTCTGTAGTTGTAAATCATCTTTCTGTAACTCAGGTTTGTTCCAGGGTATGGTCTCATCAAGAATGGCTTGAGTGGGAAATCTGCGTCACCAACCATGACAAACGGCACGTCACCCAGGTGGGCAGCACCAGGCAGAGAGGTACTGGGTGGCACATGCAATGTGTTGGTCTCCATTCCTCTCTCCAAATCCGATCTTGCCATACACCACCCCACCATCAAGTCTCCCACTTGAATGATTTGAAACCTGTAGTCAGCATCCACAAGCGCCAAAAGCACTATGGGGAAAGTCTTTTTGTAATTAAAGAACTGACTTCCAGACAATGGCGGTGCTTGTTTTGTTAAATGTTTCAATTGCTGCACACACCATATGGACAGAGTTCATGACAGTTGCATGACCTAGGCGATAGCTGAATGCTAAGCTGACCATTGAGTCCTCAGAAGCCAAGTACCTGTGAGGGTAGAAACAAGAGAAAATAATTTTATTCATCTGTCTGTCTTAGTTTCAGTCGACGTATGCAGGGCGAGATGGAAGACATTACGAGATGCTTTTGTGAAAAGCAGAAAAATAAAAGTCTGGCAAGTGGATCTGCAGGTGGAAGTCAAAAGGACTGGAAGTATTCTGAGATTATGTCCTTCCTTTTGCCCCACTTACAGCCAAGAAGGTCTGTATCAAATTCAACATGTAATTTACATAAATGTAACAGTGCTAACAATATTACAGAAACAGTGTAATTTTGTCATATTGTATTACAAATGTGATAAGTGTACATTAAAATTATAACGTTCCTATGCAAATTGTTTACATGCCATAAAGACATTGCAAGGACTGTTGTTTTTTTACAGTTCAAAAAGCAACTACAAACAGTCAATGTGGAACACAATGTAAGATCTAATTCTCCACTGTCATCATTGGGTACAAATGACCGATCCAGTACCCCTGGTATTGCTATACAGAGGTCCATGTCTGTATCTCTGGCCCCATCACTTGCTGCGCCCACAAACTTAGAGGAGAGGGAAAGGCCCTCTAGGTCCCGTAGCCATAGGGAGCGGACGTCTACACCAGTAGTGGAGTGCGCAGCTCAAGAAAAAAGGAGGAGCCACAGACCACAGACATTGGGGAACGGCTAATGTCCATACTTCAAGAGCCTGTTCCAAAACCCCACATGCCGGATGCTGTACTAGATACATTTTACCACTTTGCACAGATTGGATAAAGACAAGAGACAACAAGCCAAAATAGAGATCTTGCACACCCTATACGAAAAAGGAGCTGGTTTGCATCCTCCCACTCAGGCTATTTTAGGGCACTTCAGGCCAGCAGGCTTTTGGCCAATAACCTACCCTCCACAAAGTACACACTGGGATGATTAGAGCACTGAGGGGTCTCGCTACAGAGACTTATAGCCACTACAGAACAAAACTGGCTCAATTGTAAATAGTTACTTGTTTACGTGTTAAAAATGTGTGTTCATTTGTTTTGAAAATAGCTTGTATTGGTAATTTTGTTGTTTATTTTTTAATATTTTTTTTAGTAAAAACAATTTTGTACCTTTATTTAAAGGTCCCGTTCTTCGTGATCCCATTGTTCAAACTTTAGTTAGTGTGTAATGTTGCTGTTAGAGCATAAATAACACCTGTAAAATTATAAAGCTCAAAGTTCAATGCCAAGCGAGATATTTTATTTAACAGAAGTTCCCTTTCAAAGCCTACAGCGAACGGCTGGCTTGGACTACATCCTGGTACTTCCTTCATAAATGACGTCAGTAGAACAGACTAACCTTCGCCCACAAGAATACGCGAAAAAAGGGGGTGTGGTCTTGTTGCTGTCCCACGTGGAGAAGAGGACGTGTCGCGTGGAGAAAAGGAATTGTTGCGTTTGACTGTGTTTGTCGCCATGTCGTCGAGACGCTGTTATTTTCATCCCGGAGTCAAATCACCTTTGGCTTTCCCAGGGACGCTGTAGAGATCATTGAGCGCATTCATCTCCCGTTAAGAGGCGTGACCTTTCCACGTGCGCTAAGCTGCTGTCGAATCACAACACAGGAACCGTGCCACATTTGCTAAGCTGCGGTCAAATCACAACACGGGAACCGCTGGCCCAATCAGAACTCGTTACGTATTTCTGAAGGAGGGACTTCATAGAATAAAGGAAGTCATCAGCCGTTTTTAGGACAGTGAAAACAGCGGTATACAGATAAGTAAATTGTGTTAAAAACTTGTGTTTGTGTAACAGGGTTCTTGCAGGTTTCAGAAAGTCAAATTTAAGACCATAAAGATTGAAATTTAAGACCTATACGACGCATTACCAAAATTATTTAAATCAAAGAAATAATAAAAAAAGCAATAAAGCAATGACGTTAGTAACCCTCCACAGCCAACAACGAGCCAAATGCCCAAAACCTTAGGCCCAAAATGAAAATAGGCTAAAAGCCTTCACTGTTGTCATAATAATAAGGTATGCAGTGCTGATTGAGTGCAGACTTTATCACTGTTTAGAATAATATAAAACAATGCATGTCTGCCTCATTCTGTCCAGAAAAATACAATGTTATTAAATGTAGACGTATTTTGCGGGCAGGTAATTGTATTTATCACGAGATTTGTAGTTTTATCACCGAGTACGTGTACCAACACCCCCAGAAAGAACTACAACACACCGAACAAATGTGCTGAGGGCGGCGCAGCAAAGACTCTAGAGCAGGGGTACTCAATTAGAAACCTAAAAGGTCCACTCACCAAATTTTCCTTATGTCCAGGGTCCGGAACAGTGATGGTCAAAATCCAAAAACAGAACTCCAACAACAAAGGTGGTAAATCCTCCAAAACGTTCAAACTATGTACAAAAGGTGACGTGGTCTGGCCTTATTAGTGTGAAAAGTGACACCTTTTTTGTGCCACCAGTTCTTTAAACTTGGGCATAAAAGGTGTGAGGGCCAGGCGGAGGCACTGATGTAAGTGTTCATTACTGAGGGTGCTCCTGTATTTGTTTTTCACCATTTTCATGGTTGAAAAGGCAGACTCACAACAGTATGTTGAGGGAAACATGGTGAGAATTTGAAGGGCCATCTTCTCCAAGAAAGGGACACCTGCTGCAGGGACCATCTTAGTCCAGAAGGTGGTAGGGTCACAGAGAGACTCCTGAAGTGCAAGGTTTTCCTGAAGCTCAATTAGCTCTGTTTGAAGAGAAGCAGCACTAGCCCATGGGCAGATTTTCAGGGCTTCAGTTGAAAATTCTGTGATGTTTTTGACAAGGAATGGATTTTCCATGCATAGTAAGACTTGTTTTCCCAGAGGGAAATCCCCAAAGCGAGTTTGGAAATTTTCAATCAGTTTGTCCAGGAATTCAGCATGATTGTGATGATGATGTGTTCCTGCTGTTTGATTCAAAAGCTTTGGGAAGTGAAGCAGGTCCTTCTGTAAGTCACACTTGAACAGATCCAGTTTCTTCTGAAAGGCACAGACAGCTGATGTGAGGTTACACACTGTGTTATTTTTGCCTTGGAGCTTCATGTTCAGATCATTGAGATGGGAGGTAATGTCAGTTAGAAATGCAACAATTTCCATTTTTTCTTCATTTTGCATGAATTCCACGAATTGTTTTGCTTTTGCACTCTTCTGATCCAACAGAAAGGTTTCCAACTCTTTCCGTAATGTCCAAAAGCGCTCCAGTACCTTGCCTTTACTAAGCCACCGGACATTGTTGTGGAGGAGCAAATCATCAAATTCTGCATTCACCTCTGTTAGGAATGAGCGCAACAAGCGATGCTGCAGAGCAGATGATGCCCTCAAAAAGTTCACAAGTCTCATTACTGTTGTCATGACCTCTGCATACTTTTCTTCAAGACTGGCACACAAAACCATCTGATGAATTATGCAATGATATGCTATGAGGTCAGGGTGATGAGCTCTCAAGCGTGCCACTAATCCCCTCTCTCTTCCAGTCATACATGCAGCTCCATCAGTAGCAATGGAAATAACATGCTTCAGGTCTATCTCTCTGTCTCTCAACATCTGCATCAGTGCTTCATAAATATCATCCCCTCTTGTGTGTCCATGGAGGGCTGTGAGGCCTAACACATCTTCACAGAATTCTCCCTTCTCTTCATCAAAAAATCTGACAAACACCAGAAGTTGTGCGTTGTCTGTGTTGTCTGTGGATTCATCCAAAGCCAATGAAATGCATTTAGCTTTTTTTAATGCAGACTTCATTTGGTCAAGCAAATCATCAGCAAGGACTTCAGTTCGCTTTACAGCAGTGGAGTCAGACAAAGATATCTGATTTATTTTTTGAATGATGTCATCTTTTTGAGTTCCCTCAAACAGGGCAATTGCTATTTCATTCATGCATTCTTTCACAATCTCCGCGTCAGAGAATGGTTTCTTGTGCTTTCCTAAGACCCATGCCACTCTTAATGAGGCTTCAGTTGCGCGCTCTTGATGGGTGGCTGATCTAACTATTACACTGCATGCTGCTTGATATGATGATTGCAGTTGTTTGATTTTTCTGGCCCTTACCTCAGATTTTTGGGGGTAATTGTGGTCAAAGTGTCCATGCTTTGAGTCATAATGACGTTTCACGTTACCACTCTTGACAACGGCAACCGTCTCGTTGCAAATTAAACACATTGGTTTTGTGCTCCCCGCCGGCAGCACAAATGCATAACTGTCAGTCCACTCTGTTTTAAATTCGCGATTTTCAGAATCGACTTTTCTCTTTTTGTCAGGTTTTGAGCACGCCATGATTTTCGCTAGCAAGGAAAACAGATACGGTTAGCGGATGGATTAGCGCCTGCGTTGTTGTGAATGACACACACACACAACCCGTGTTGAGTGAGTGAGTTGTCATGGTGATTACAGTGATCACAGCTCCTGATTGGATCTTTGGATTGGACACAGACGATAGATAAACCACTAAATCTAGTAGGAAAACAATATAGGAAATCGCACGCACCAATAAAAACTTGTTTGGATCATAACTAAATTATAATGTTGATTTTGGCTTCGGTCCAAATTGTATTGCGTCTGGGTCCGGACCCAGACCGCGGTCCGCCTATTGAGTACCCCTGCTCTAGAGCTCCGTTTTGAGCTTCGCTTTCGCGATTCGATACTTTTTTGCTACAGTGTAACGTTAATAACTTTCTGCGGCCAGCATTTCTGGAAATGAACGAGGATAACACTTTTTTTAAGACCTAACTAAATTAAATTTAAGACCTCGGGTGAAAATCTGGCCGTTTTTAAGACGTTTTAAGGCCTTAAATTTAAAAAATTAAATTTTAGACATTTTAAGACTTTTTAAGACCCCGCGGGAACCCTGGTGTAAATTGTGTTTGTGTTTTTTTTTTACACGCGAAACATGAACACATGTTATATTGCACACTGTAAACACAATCAAAGCTTAAAAAAAAACACGAAGAACGGGACCTCTAAAGTTGAGTGGTTAATATATTTCTTGATTAATAAAAATAAATACTTTTCTGAGGATGTTTTATTTCAAAAGGTTTCTGGAGCTTGTGGTCACCCAGATAGCAGACCACTATCTGAATCAACACTGAATCAACGTTGAATCAATGTTAATGCATCAACTAAAATATAATTGAATCAATGTTGAAATTTAACATTGATTTTTCATCAGGTTTGCACCCTGAAATAATGTTATTTCAATTATGAAAAATAGATCAAGATGGCCATAAAATCAATATTTTATCAACTTAAATTAAATCACTTATTTAACACTGAATCAACATAGAGACACTATAAAATCAATCTTGCTTTTTGTACAGCAGGATTCTATGCCAGTTAATTTTCATGTATGGCTGCAATTGATATGATTTTGTATCAAAAAGTCACTCAAAGTAAACAACATCCTTCAGTTTACATGCAAATGTATTCATCTATGCCCCCACAGTTTCAACAGGAAATCTCACATTGGCTTAAAACAATTACATCTGAATTTATAACACAAATGCCAGGATAAGAGCCTGGAAAAACATGACAACCTGCATCTGCAAAATGGAAGTAAATACAAATGGAAAATCGCCAATAAAGACAGAACCCATTTCTATTGAAATAAAGAAGATGGAAGAAAGAATGGAATACTCTGAATGCTCTAAACTCAGGGGTTTCCACCACGAGCAGTGCCCCCAAGCCTTTCAGGGGCGTAACGGAGCCATTTTTGCACCGTCCCAGCAAAGATAAACTCTGATGCCTCCTTTTTATCAGCATTCATTTGTAAGGCATCTAAAACAACAAGAAGTTAGTAAATATTTGGAAATGTGACTAATTATACATTACAAATGTACTACAAAATTAAGTGAAACTTGAAATTTGATTAAAATCTTTACATTCCAGTTAAAACACATGAATTTAAATTAAAAACTATTTAATTAATTTTTAATACTTTTCCCTTTAAAGCACCTGCAGACACACAGGAGGAATGAATGGAAAAGCAAAGTGAAAATACTCTGTGTTATCTAATATTAATAATGTATATAATAGTAAACAAATAAATAAAGTGTGAAAGTGAAACAAGTAAATGAATGATCAAGTACCTAAATTAATAAAAGATGAGCTAGATAGGCTACACGCTGGTTTGGAAGAGATTATCCATTTTATAACACAAACTGGAGACTGCAGTTTGATACAGTTGCCTACAGAACTTAAAGCTCTCACTCTTCTTTAGTTTTCTTTCTTGCTGCATTAAAGATTAAATTGGAATTATGTAATTCTGGTCGGCCCTCATGAGCTAATCGCACAGCTGAAGCAGAGCTACGAACTGATTGTCCTATTTCTCCTCACCGTGCCAACAGGCCAATCCGTTCTTAGCTCTGCTTCAGTTGTGCGATACCCGCACGAGGGCCGACCATAATTACTGACATGTCAGAAATTCATCCGACCATCCGATTGCCTCTTGTTTCTCCCTGTACACTGGACGAAAATGGGATGATTTTAGTATTAAAATGATTAATAAATGCACGTACAATTATCCATGAACTTGATACATTTTGCAGATATTTTTTACTATCCACAAACAGATGCCTTTCAACTTGTGTGTGCTAAATACAAAATTACATGAATGTGCAACATTTTGTACAAATTAAGAATTTCCTGGCCGTTGGTTGTGTACAGAGGGCGTTCACATGACTATATTAACGACTCAGGAGTAGCACACAAGTTGTAAGAAATAAAGATAAATAAAAACTGAAAATTGAGGTGAATTTTATGAATCTTTTTGTACTTACCTCTAAAAACACACTGTCCTGTCTCTGTCATTTTTCACGCTTGAAGTCTGTTATGCCACGCTTTGATTTGAAGGTGCATTACTGCCACCTACTGGATTGGATTGTGGCACATTAGATTGGTAGGGGAAATTCTTTATTAATCCTGTATTCTTTAGATAAATAATGAAATGTATGTAAATTATACATGATTTTTTCAATAATAATAATAACCTACATTTGATCAATTTAAAACAAGTTATAATTTATATAACTGGATGACCACAATAATTAAGGACTAGTGATAGTCCTTATATATCTCACTGCATGTGCTGTAGCTAGTTGAAAACACTAGATGATTGGAGATGTTTTCCATGATGGAGGAGATTTTAAAACAATAATTAAAACATTAATATTAATAATACTAATAATAATCGACTGGTTCGTCCCATTGAGTTCAATTTATGCTAGGAGTTCTTTGATAATCCACACAGTCGTTGGCGGAGATTCATCCTTTGAGGATAATGAATGTGCTCACATTTCACAGAAATGTACCCAATTGATTTAGATTTGCTTTAACATGTTGAATGATAGGACAGATAGATTGACAGTAAGCCTCACCGGTGGAGAATTAAGACCAAAAATCAACATTGATTACATGTTTGTCTTTTCAACACTGAAAAGCATGGAATTATCAACATTGATCCAATATTATTTAGCATTGTATTTTCAACATTGGTCCAATATTACTTAGCATTGAAAAGACATGAAAATCATGTTTTTCTTGAAGGATGCAGACTTCTTCCTGTACCACTGCTTGAAGAAGGTGTCTTCCAGAAACTGGCAGTAGGACTGGGAGTTGAGCTTGACTCCATCCTCAACCCGAAAAGGCCCCACAAGCTCATCTTTGATGATACCAGCCCAAACCAGTACTCCACCTCCACCTTGCTGGCGTCTGAGTCGGACTGGAGCTCTCTGCCCTTTACCAATCCAGCCACGGGCCCATCCATCTGGCCCATCAAGACTCACTCTCATTTCATCAGTCCATAAAACCTTAGAAAAATCAGTCTTGAGATATTTCTTGGCCCAGTCTTGACGTTTCAGCTTGTGTGTCTTGTTCAGTGGTGGTCGACTTTCTGCCTTTCTTACCTTGGCCATGTCTCTGAGTATTGCACACCTTGTGCTTTTGGGCACTCCAGTGATGTTGCAGCTCTGAAATATGGCCAAACTGGTGGCAAGTGGCATCTTGGCAGCTGCACGCTTGACTTTTCTCAGTTCACGGGCAGTTATTTTTCGCCTTGGTTTTTCCACACGCTTCTTGCGACCCTGTTGACTATTTTGAATGAAACGCTTGATTGTTCGATGATCACGCTTCAGAAGCTTGGCTATTTTAAGACTGCTGCATCCCTCTGCAATATATCTCACTATTTTTGACTTCTCTGAGCCTGTCAAGTCCTTCTTTTGACCCATTTTGCCAAAGGAAAGGAAGTTGCCTAATAATTATGCACACCTGATATAGGGTGTTGATGTCATTAGACCACACCCCTTCTCATTACAGAGATGCACATCACCTAATATGCTTAATTGGTAGTAGGCTTTCCAGCCTATACAGCTTGGAGTAAGACAACATGCATAACGAGGATGATGTGGTCAAAATACTCATTTGCCTAATAATTCTGCACTCCCTGTATTACTGTTGGTCGCTGAACATTTCTATCGTAAAACAGTTGTCAGCTCAGCTGTACAGTACAAGCATCTCTCCACGAACTCTCGTTGCGTTGTGGTTATGACTGACAGCAAGACCCGCCTTCTTTGATTTGATTGGCCACCTCACTCATTCTGTCACTGACGAGCGCTGTTAGAACGGTGAAGCAGACTAGACTAAAACTTTTTAATCATTCTAACAAACAGATTTACTCATTCAACACTAAAATGATAAAATTGGACAACAATGACTGTTTAATCGTGTCTACCGTAATATTGCTCACCCCATAAGCCGGATAATATATATATATATATATATATATATATATATATATATATATATATATATATATATATATATATATATATATATATATATATATATATATATATATATATATATATATATATATATATATATAGTTTTAGTCCACGACCACTTGTTATATTTATACCTCACCTTGAACTTCATCTTGTTGCTGCAAACCGGCAGCCTGATTAGTCTCCGTGATTGTGTTGGTTGTGCTGCTTGTAGTCGCAATATTGGCATTGACAAATTTATCCAGCGATCCTCTCAGTGACTTCTGAAATTCTTCTTTCTTTTTAATTATTTTCCTTTTCTCACCACCCGACTCGTGGTTACGAAATCGGTCGCGCTCTCGTGCAGCACCCGACATTTTTTCCTCAGAGTGAGCGGCTCACAGTGGCGCGACCACGCAGAACGTCATATCGAAATAAAAAAAAATAACAATAATAATTTGCTGATTTTTTTTTTCACGTGGCCTTGATTATGCATTATTGAGAGACAGTAGGAATTGTATTTATTATCGATGATGGTTGGAAAAACTATAATAAAAAGTAGACATAAACTTCATAAAATGCAGGCCAGGCGCGAGGCCCTGTTTTAAAACACTTATTTTGATATTGACATAAAGCAAAAAAAAAATCCAAAATTACATTTGTTAATGTATTTTAAATGGGTTTAGTCTATAATGTATATTATGTGCATTAATGTATTTCTTCTAGCTTCAATGCACTTGCTTAAGTATACTCCAGTATAACTTATTGTTGACATTTTTATCACTAGCTCCTGCTCTATGAACTCAACGTGTCAGTTTTTTACATAATATTTGACATGAAGTTTAATTTATGAGAGGAGTAGCCTAGCTATTTGTGCTTAATGTAAAAGCAATGTTGTACTGTACTTAACATCTGTGTACAGAATACTTTCAATATCATTATGTTGTTCTACGCCGATTAAACAGACATTTAATTGCATTAATTGCTAGCAAAAGTTGAACAAATCTAAAAATTAATTTGCATTCAAATTCAGTTAAAAAACATTTAATTTTAATCAGACTACACTACACTGTAAACATGATTGACTTTTAGTTAGGTGAATGAGTTCTTTGAACTTACAGTCCAACTACACAGAGTTAGAACAACTTTAACTTGAACAGAAATGGAAAACATTTATAATCAACATTTAACCATTTCTCTTTAATATTTTAATGCGCATGCGCCAAAAATACTACGTCATGATTTTGAAAAATGCGCTGTCTGCCATGTTTCTGTAACCGCGATGCGTGAGTAAACTGAAGCTGATCAAACAAGAAGAGAACAACGGAGTGAACCTTTTGGATCATTGGATGATTACAGATGAGACGTTATGTGCTGAAAATAACCAGTCACGGAAGTATATCTTGATTTAAGCTTTCTTGATTTTTAATTTTCACCGTAACATGGCAGTTCTTATTGCGATTAAGAGTGTATTCAGTTTAATCGCAGATAGATGCTGATATGTGAATATGTGATATTAATCATGTTTCCTATCATCATGTATCTATGATTGCATTATAATAATTTCTTATATCGGAATGAGATCGCGTGTGTGGGCGTGTTTGAGGAATTTGGCTGCTGAAAATACAATAATTTAATCAAACTCCGAATTTTTAAAAATGAACTAAATGACTTAAAGTTATAGTAACATTAGACATTTATATACATTTAATCCATATTATAGCGACCAGTAGCCTAATATTCAATATATCACCCACCTCTAGAAATAATGTTTGTAATGTTTTTTCTTTTTGCATTTGGAGAATATGATGTTAAGTTACTATTTGTGTTTTTGTAATATTTTGTGCTTGTCTGGAGTTATTTTATGTTTAATTTTGTATAATCAGTATAGATGTGTTATTGGAGATCCAGTGCAAGCTGTGTGGAATCACAGAGCCGTATTGATGATGTGAAGTTATTGTTAATTATGAATATATGCCCAGCCATGATGACACTCTGATCGCACACTACAAGATAAAACACTGCTATCAAGTCTATAGCTTTTAAATGCTTTGCATTTCGTCCATTTGTAAGTAATAAATTCCCACCTGTGCATTTACAGATCCCCCTAATCATTCTATATTTTACAGGTAACAACCCAAAGGAATGGAGCCGCAGCATTGCTGTGCCAGCCGTGGCAAATACAGGAACATCCTTCATGGAGATGGTTAGATGAAACTTGCAAGGCACGATGAGGAAAAATGGAAGAATAGCTTTCTCAATTTGCATGGGTCTTGGGTTATTTATATATATTTAAGTTATGTTTAATTCCCTGTAATGTAGGAATAAAAACGATTATTAAAATGTCCTCTATTTTATTTAAAGGCCAGTGTCCGTGAAGATGATGTGGTGCGTGGGATCTGGTGTTTGTGGGAAACGTGAAGGAACCTCTCCCAGCATTCTACTATGATGTTGCCCTGACGACTGAGGTAATTCATCACATAGGCGATGCAGTTGTGGTCAGAAGTTTACACACACCTTGCAGAATAAGCTGCTTCATCAGGGCAGTACAAAATAAAAAGACAACATGCTAATTTTTATGATCCCTCTTATTGCTAAAATTATTATTATTTTTTTTTTTAACAGATACAGCAGTGTGAATATAAACTTTGGAGCGCAACTGTACATCTATCGCTTTCATTTTATTGAGCCAATTATAATAATGGATAGATCTGTTTTTATAAACAATTGTTATCTTTCTTTTTTCTTTTTCTTTCCTCAAGGTATATATTTTTTGCTTTCCTGCCTCTTTGGAACATGTCCATTCTCATCTACTGTGGAGAGATGGTGCACAAGTTTTCTGCCGATGGAGAGCTTCTGGAACATTTACATAAACAGCACTTTCCAACAACTTCAAAATAGTTGGTGATGAACAATAAAAATAATAATAATAATAATAATAATAATAATAATAATCTGTGCCTTTGGAGTTCTTCAGTTTTTTTTTTAGTTTTTTTTTTTACTTTCATTCACCGTAATGCTGGAATAAGATTTTAGAATAAACCTTTTGGTCCTAACTTTGGTGCTAGTAAAGGTTCAATAAGATCTCATTTGTTAACATTATTTAATGTATTAGCCAACATGATCTAACAGTGATGAGCAATATTTTTTTTTACAGTGTTTATTAATATTTGTTAATAAAATATAATTCAAAGCTAGTCAATGAAATTTATAGCCATTGTTCATTAACTAATTAACATATACAGCCTTCAATTTTAAGATTGCATTAGTAATAGGGGTGTAACGGTACACAAAACTGACGGTTTGGTACAGCAGGGGAGAGAAAACTATAATAAAATTATAATAAAATTGCTTTTTCAACTATAAAATTGCTTTTTTTTTATTAAAAAGTGGTTTACTGAACAAATTATCTTTGTCCTTAAATGGATTCAATTATAACTAAAAGTTTCTTAAAGACATAAAAATTATCTCTGCTAATGCTGTAAAGTGTAGACTATATAGGGAGCCCTTACTTGCACTTGCACAGTACGCAAACATGTCACATTAGGCAGTTTTTGCATTAAATTCTAAAACTAATTATAAAATTATGTTCTTACTCCAATTCGTTGTTGAAATATAATCATTTATACACAGTGGCTGACGTTTTCATGACAGATTTATTTAAACATTACGTACATTACTCCAATACATTAAATAATCAAGACATCACTAACAGGTTCAGTAGACTATAATGAATATATAGGCTAATATAGGTCATATTATAGGTCATACATTTAGTGAAAAAGTAGATTTTCCTAGTGAACTAACAGCTGTGGACACTGAATGACTTCTGAGGTAAATGTAATGCTGCGTGACATTGTTTACAAGCTGTTTTATTGACATCTTTCCGCCGTTGAAACACCGATTGAGCGATTACACAACATGTGATATGTTTCAGTAAGTTGTAATGTATCCTCAACACACCTGATGTTAATTCATGTTTATTCTTTGACTATGATGAGATGATTGCATTCACTCGTTCCGTGCTGCCGCTTGAACTGACGTGCCTGAACAGTGATCTGTCACGTCACATTAAAGAGCATCAAAATGTCATTTATCACTCGAATTTCATTACAAAATGGACTGAATACTTAATATGTTTGTGTAGGAACTCGGATTGAAGTGTGTTCTGTGCGTAAAACAAGCTGACTGTTAAAGTTTGCCATCATACTGTTCGGTACACATGTGCACCATACCGGAAGTCCTGTACCGAAACGGTTCGGTACGAATACATTTGCCGTTACACCCCTAATTAGTAAATGTTGAAATTAACATTAACTAAGATTAATAATTGTATTACCGTATTAAGTATTATTCATTCTAAGTTCATGTACTAATTAAACGTTATTGTAAAGCGTTACCCAAAGTTTTGAATCTTAAGGTGCGTTCACACCAGACGCGATTCGCGCGAGTGATTTACATGTTAAGTCAATGCAGAGACGCGAAATGGCATTCGGCGGCGCGAATGACGCGAATTGAGCGGTTTGAATGAGTGATTCGCACGAATCGCTCAAGTTGAAAAATCTGAACTCTGGCGGATATTTCGCGCTGCGTTAACCAATCACGAGCTTGCTCTAGTAGTGACGCATTTACAAGCGGAGGCAGAAATCCAAACAACAATGAAGGACAAGATAATTGTGGCCGTATGTGGATACTCGGAGCTGTATGATACATCATCCTATCACTACAGGAACAGGAATAAAAAGGATCTTGCTTGGAAGAAAGTGAGTGAGGAGGTCGGACAGTCAGCTACCCTCTCAACAAAATCTATGTCAGCCATTTCACAACGAGACTGGAGCAGAAAAAAAGAGCCAGAGGCAAATGTGAGAAGGACTAGCCAAGGAAAGGCAGGTCTCGCCGGGTAAATGAGCGTGGAATGTCACTGATTGCCTGGATCTCATAACTCCGAAAACGCCAGATAAAATGCTCAAATAGGCACTCTTTTTATAAATTAACCACAGATTTGAGCTTTAAACAACTATATTATCGCCTGAAAAAGTTTTTAAACTACGTTTTGTCACACATTAATAGTAGTGTTTTTACAAAAAAGACGTAAAGTGACCGAGACGAGCTGGCTCATCTAGGCTCATATAGAAGCCCCTCCCATGACGCAAATTCGCGTCTGTTGTGTAGTTGTCACACGCGAATTTCACGCGCGAATGAAGCGAGTAAACTCAAAATGTTCACGCGTCCGGTGTGAACGCCACATTAGTGTTGTACATGGAATGATACTTTTTACATTTTGTTTGTATTAATTAATGTGTTGTGTGTGTTAGGTTCTGTGTGTTTGCTTCTCTGTGTCTACTGGTAATCCCTACGTTATTGGGACCAATTGACCCCACAAGTATAGTAATACCAGTAAATCTTGACCTTGTGGGGATATTTTTTTCATACAGAATAATGTTTTCTGAAAATGTAAAAATGCAGAATGTTTTCTGTGAGGGGTAGATTTAGGTACATTTGTATGAGGGATATTGTGAATATAATCCTCATTGTCCTCCAGACGCTTTCTAAATTAATTTGTGTTTGTGTGAATTGTTTCTTGGGATTTTCTCGTGCAACAACAAAAAGGTTTGCGTATTTGTTTTACAGATTGTTTTGTCAATAAATGTAGAGGCTTTCAATTTGTTTTTGTTTATTATACTAAATTGCAGCTGTATTAGAAAAATATATTTAATTAGATAATAGTGTACATGTAAATTACGCAAAAGTTTACATTAATTGCTCTTCAATAGATTGAGCAGTGCACTTTAAATATATTTTGAAGATATTAGAAGCAATTATGAGAGTACATATAAAGTTGTATTAAAGTCCCACTTAAGTTGTTCCAAAAAAAAAAAAAAATCACTCTTAATGGCAACTTATTACATTTTATTTCACCTTAATATGTGATACATTTGAAATCAATTACACTTAATGTGCATTCAGTGCGCCGAAAACATTGCATTTAATCCACACTTAAGTGTATTTTTAGCTGACATTAAAGTATATTTTAGTTCACATTAATTGCTTGTCAGTACATTCAAAAGTACACTTTTACCATTGTCACGAACTGCTCCGAGACTCGAAGGTGGATCCAATAGCAGCTTTAGAGTCATACACAGGCAGGCAGTCAAAACAAAAGAAGAAACAAACAAAACAGGCAGGGACCAGAGGCAAAAGAGTAATCCAGGGAACAGGGCAAGATATCCAAAACCAAAAGACAAGAAAACCAGGAGAATGCTCAGAAATGCAGTGTAACACTTTAACAAGACTTTGCGGTGAGTGAATGAAAGAACATGGTATAAATAGACTGAGACTAACAGGATGATGAAACACAGGTGAATGCAATCAGTGAATGAGGTACAGGTGAATGTGATCAGTGATAAGTGATGATGAGTCCGGGCAGTGAGTTATGGGAAATGTAGTTTGTGAGTGATAATAGTCTTATGTGGAGTGCCCTCTGGTGGCTCTCAAGGGCACTCCAGCTGGTGACCGTTACAACCATATTTTAAAGTACATATAAAAATATACTAAAATCTCACTTACAGTTTTTCTCGATTGCTAAGACACATTTCTTGAAAGCTGCTCTCCTTTTCTCTAAACTGTGAACACAAAACCCAATTTTCAAGCTACATTCACAAAACCTCAGACTCTTCTTGCAAAACCAAACTTTCACCTCAAAACAGTTCAATCTGTGCTCAAAACTGAACTATGTTGTCAAATCGTGCCCCGAGTCAATCAAAATTAAAAACACTACTGAACAGTCACTAAACACTACGTAGAACAATAGAAAACACAATGCTCAGGACATGAATCTGGAGAAATAAATGTTTATTGTTTACTGCAGGCTAAATGCATGTTGCAAAACAAAAAAAACCTGTGCATTTAGCACTTGTACAAAAATACAAAACAGAAATCTTATGCGTTTGCCACTTGTGTACAGTAAGCCCATGTAAAAATAAAGTACACAAATATACATGGAATACTAGGCCTACAAACAGTTAGACCAACCCGCCATTACAATACTACAGTATATTGGTACAGTGATGTACTGAAACATATATTTACTTACAGTATACTGTGGTACAGTATATAGTATGTCATACAGTAATTGCTGTCAACATTTGCATACTGTACTATAATGTCAAAAAAAGGTAATTACCTGTTCTCTTCTCTAAATCTTCGGATTATGGTGGACACAGTGAATCTACTGATGTTTGGTTGTACCCTTTGTCCAGCCTCCCTCATGCTCATACCATGGACAAGAACATGGTCAATCACAGTAGCTCTGATTTCATCAGATATTACTGTTCTTTGTCTTCGCTGACCACCTTGACCTCCTCTCACACAAACTCTTCCTCTCAGATTTCTATCCATTGTAGGGCCTCAAAAACCAGTGCTCTCTGAACTGGCTTACTGTATATGTTCCCTCACATCATTAGCCACAAGTGTGATCAATTTTGAGTTGTTGTGTTCAAGTGGTGACATTTGTGCTTTAATTGTGTTTGACTTTTGTCACCTGTGCTCACCATTATGCAGCACCGGTGCATCACAATGAAAATGTGTTGGCAAGTTGTATCTAAACAGGTGAAAAGTGCTTATGGTTTTGCCAAAAGAGTGATTGATTCAATCAGTGGGTTCAGGCAACTGTGCATTTGGTTCAGACAATAGGGTTTAGTGTTTTAGCAATTGAGAAAAACTGTAAGTGGTTCAAAAAATTACTCAAAAGTTCAACTAATTGCATTTTAACATGAACTTAAGTTGTGATACATTTGAAATTAAATACAAATCAAATGCACTTAAGCGGCGAAAATATTACATTTAATTCACACTTAAGTGTATATTTAGCTGACATTAAAGTATATTTTAGCTCACATTAATTGCTTCTCAATAGATTGAGCAGTGCACTTTAAGTATATTTTGAAGACATTAGAAGCAATTATGAAAGTACGTATAAAGTTGTATTAAAGTCCCACTTAAGTTGTTCAAAAAAAAATCACTCTTAATGGCAACTTATTACATTTTATTTCAACTTAATATGTGATACATTTGAAATCAATTACACTTAATGTGCATTCAGTGTGCCGAAAACATTGCATTTAATTCACACTCAAGTGTATAACTTTAAAGTATATTATTTGTGCAATAAGTACACTTTAAAAAAGTACACTAAAGTGCACTTTTTTTCACAAGGGAACAACTATAGTAATGTAAACAAATGACTTTACCCAATACGTTACTACGTTTTCTATAACTATATGACATACTAGAATACACTACAGTTTACTATAGTAACAACTAAAGTATACTACAGTATTTATTACAGTTTATCAGTTCACTATAATTAATACAACAGAATGCTGTAGCATTCATTAACAAAGTGTTGTAAATACTGTAATATATGCAGTATACTACAATTTACTAGTTTACTACAGTAAATACTGTAGTATATTATCATGTGGGATAGCAAAAAACACACAATAAATAGAATTAAACTGGACAAAACAAACATTTAACTTACCCAAGTTTGAACACAAAAATTTGAGAAAACCAACGTAGGACTGTGTTGAAGGCCGCTCGGGCCAGTGCAGCCCGAGCTTCAGCGTGCGTGAGGTTTATCTCTAAAGATGTGGTTCTGCCGATGTTGAGCAGAAACTCACGACTGTATGCACATTTTAGAACAGATAGACACGGCGACGACGTACAAAAACACTGACTCACAAGATACACTGTTCTGTCGGGAGAGAGAGAAGCCGCAGCAAGAATAATAAAGTTCTGTGTGAACTTGAATAATTAGCTACACATCAGAAATCACTGATCACAGATCAGAAGGAACTGAAAAAAGACTTCAGTTTTCATTTATACATCCAAACACTGAGAAACTTCCATCATTCATTCGTTCACACGATCTCTCGTGGACAAACAAATATGGCGCTCGCATGGGCGTGCCAAATTCTCTGGGCGGAGGAAAGGGAGGTAACTGTTCCTGTTATGATGTCATAACAGGAGAATTCAAGATCAGCTCGTCTGAGCTGTCATTTTCTCAAAGGCAGAGAAAGACAGCCAGAACTTGGTTTACACTGATTAAAATTTCTAGCCACTTGGGGACAATATTCAGGCTAGGGGAACTCATATTAATGTTAAAAAAACTCATAAAATGAAAATTTCATGCCATGGGACCTTTAAGTACATTACATCAAAACCAATTCATCTTTCTCTTCCCCTTCTGCACAAGTTATCATTTCAACACATCAATGTGTTTCCTGCAGCAAAAAAACCTGGGAGCAAAATCCTGTGCAAACGTCTTCCGAGTAGAAGCCCAGCAGTTCACCTCGTCTACCTCTCCCCTAAACCCTGGTGGACAGGACTTGAAAAAGGCTTGTCAAAGCATTCCCTGATGCTGTACATCTCTCTGAACTCTTCGCAGGAGTCCTGAGAGAAACACTTCCAGTTGGCCATACCTTAAAGTGTAAAGACAAAATACAGGAAATATCAAAAACAAAAACATAAATATGTTTATTTATACTTGTATATAAAAGTTGTTGAAAAATATATCTATAAACATTGACTACAGACAACCTTAGTTCAGACAAACCTGATATGTTGTCACAACTGCATGCTCTGACAACTGCAATATTCACAACTGCAATATTCTTTTATAATAATGATAATATTAAAAATAAATATTAATATATAACTGCAACACACATTGGCCACTTTTCCACTGTCAAGCCAGTGTGAGCAAGGGCTTTCAACAGACCGAGCGGAGTTAATAGTTTTGGACCTGTAGCACAGAGCCCAAAATCACTGCATTTCCACCATCGGGTCAGCGAGATAACAAAACAAACATGCGGCAGTTTGATTGAATTATTTTTTTTTTAACTTAAAGTGCCCCGCCCCTATTATGCTATTTTAATATGAGATCAGCTATTGTACACACTGTAAAGACAGCAAGGATGATGTTGATTTTATATCAATTCCAGCGCGAGTCCGAATCGATGACAAAACATCAGAACAACTAATTTTTCAAGCCCCAGTTGGCCTGCATTGGACCAAGTTATTAGGAGGGCCAGAAACCCCTGGCCCAGAGGAAGCCCAATGAGGCATGAGCAAGCCCAGGAAGTGACAGGGGAAACATGACTGGTCCTGGCATGCACTAGCTCGCTATTGGCCAAACAGTGGAAACGCGGCTATTGGATGACCAACAGAATACTTGTGCATAATCCATAATCCTTCTATTTCATATCTGAACAATTATGTAGCTATAACAATACCTATAAAAATACCTTGATTGAAAAAGAACACACGTTTAGAATTATTAGTGCACAATAAATAACCTGCTTCGTCGGACTGTCTCTGAACAAGAGGTAGATTTGGTATATTGGAGGGGTGGGGGACGCTGCTCTATTTAAAGATGTCTATCAATGTAAGCAAGTATAATTTGGTGACTATTTGTCTCTAGAATATCTGGGCATTGTGCTAAAAGGTGCTCCACGCATCCTGCTTATCATTATTTATAGGCCTCAAAAATATTTTCCAGCCTTTATTGAGGACTTTACAGAGCTGTTATCAGCAATCTCATCTGAGTATGACTGTTTTGCTATTGTTGGGGATTTTAACATTCACATTGACAATGCTGAATCCAGTACAACAAAAGATCTCATGACTGTTCTTAACACTTTTGATTTGACACAACATGTACACGGACCCACACATGATCGTGGACACACTCTAGATTTACTTATCAGTAAGGGGCTAAACATTTCATCGATAGTTATTAAGGATGTGGCAGTGTCTGATCATTTCTGGATTTTCTTTGATATATCAATCTCTCCTGCCATTGAAACTAGATCTGTCTCTGTCAAAAAGAGATGCTTAAATGAGAACACTAGTGTGCTGTTTATGAAGGCTTTATCTCTAACACCAAGCATATCTGCAGACTCTGTTGATTTTCTCCTTGACTCTTTTAACTCAAAAGTTAAGAGTGTAATTGATGATATTGCTCCTGTGAAAACCAGAAAAAAGAATGGCAAACAAAAAGCACCTTGGAGATACCCATCAGCAGTGAAATTAATGAAAAGACAATGCAGGAAAGATGAGCGCATGTGGCGAAAGACAAAACTTGTAGTCCATTACAACATCTATAAACATCTATAAAGCTAGACAGAACTTCTTTTCAAATATTATAAACAGAAACATAAACAACACGCACACTCTTTTTGCTACTGTTGAGAGACTAACAAACCCCCGTCACATTCCCAATGAAATGCTCTCAGACAGCAAATGTAGTGAGTTTGCTTCCTTCTTCTCCGAGAAAATCAATAATATCAGAAATGCGATCAGCACATCCTTGAGTTGCTCTGGGGTCAGTCAGATCCGACCACAATCTCAGAAAGTTACTATGACTGATTTCGAAGCAATTGATGGTAAAATTTCGATGGCAATTGATGGTAAAACACACTCCCCACTTCTTTTTTCAAAAGTGTGTTTAACTGTTTAGAAGCAGATCTCCTAGAAGTGGTAAATGCCTCACTTCTTTCTGGGACTTTTCCAAACTCTCTTAAAACCGCAGTAGTTAAGCCTCTCCTGAAAAAGAGAAACCTGGATAACTCCATACTGAGCAACTACAGACCAATCTCAAATCTCCCCTTCATAGGCAAGATCATTGAAAACGTTGTTTTCAGTCAACTTAACAAATTCTTGAGCTCAAATGGATACTTTGACAATTTTCAATCTGGTTACCGACCGAATCACAGCACAGAGAAAATTGGGTTGGGCTTTCTGGAATGGTCCTCAAATGGTTCAGGTCATACTTAAAAGGGAGAGGTTATTATGTGAGTATAGGTGACCATAAGTCTGAGTGGACATCCATGACATGCGGAGTCCCACAAGCGTCAATTCTTGCACCACTCCTATTCAACCTGTATATGCTGCCACTGAGCCAAATAATGAAAAATAACAAAATGGCTTACCACAGCTATGCTGACAACACCCAGATCTACTTAGCCCTATCACCTAATGACTACAGCCCCATTGACTCTCTATGTAAATGCATTGATGAAGTTAACAGTTGGATGTGCCAAAACTTTCTTCAGTTAAACAAAGACAAAACTGAAATCACTACATTTGGAAACAAAGATGAAATTCTCAAGGTGGATGCATATCTTGAGGATAAAGGTTTAATAACAAAAAATCAAGTCAGGAATCTTGGTGTGATTTTGGAGTCAGACCTGAGTTTCAGTCGTCATGTCAAAGCAATAACTAAATCAGCCTACTATCATCTCAAAAATATTTCAAGAATTAGATGCTTTGTTTCCAGGCAAGACTTAAAGAAACTCATTCATGCTTTTATCACCAGTAGGGTGGACTATTGTAATGGTCTTCTCACTGGCCTTCCCAAAAATACCATTAGATAACTGCAGCTCATACAGAACGCTGCTGCCAGGATTCTGAGCAGAACCAGAAAATATGACCATATCACACCAGTCCTCAGGTCTTTACACTGGCTTCCAGTTACATTTAGGATCGATTTTAAAGTACTATTACTTGTATATAAATCACTCATTGACCTAGGACCTCAATACATTTCAGATATGCTGATTAAGTACAAATCCAACAGATCACTCAGATCATCAGGATCAAGTCAATTAGAAATACAAAGCAAGCAAGGAGAGTCTGCTTTTAGCTGTTATGCCAGCCGCAGCTGGAACCAGCTTCCTGAACAGATCAGATGTGCCCCAACAGTAGCCACTTTCAAATCCAGACTCAAAACACATCTGTTTAGCTGTGCATTTACTGAATGAGCATTGTGCCACTGTACGTCCGACTGATTGCACCTTATCTTATACATTTACTGAATGCGCTCTGTGCTTTGTCTGAACTGCTTGCACTTTAATTATGTTTCAATTTAACCCTGTTTTATTTTTATTTTATTCACTTATGAATATTTTAACTTCTTTTCTGTGTAAAGCACTTTGAATTGCTACTGTGTATGAAATGTGCTATACAAATAAACTTGCCTTGCCTATATTGGTGGATTTAGTAAAGAGTAATGTTTAATGTAGGAACATGCAAACAGCTACACACATTTGCAGAGTGAAGTTGTCCAGTATAAGAGCACACCACCACCTCCTGATCAGGGGCATGTCGTCCTGAAAAACAAAATAAATCAATATATAAAATATATATCTTCAAAATCAAAAAATCAAATCTAACCCCCAAAGCCATGTACAGAGTGTACTGTTAGAATCCACAAAGAACAAGAAAATTAGCACATTATTATAACTTACAATATTTCATGATTGATGCTCATCAATGCTCTTTCTAATACAGGTTTTACTTTACCTTGACAATACATATTTCTTTATAATTTTTTTTAATACTTTTCTTAATAAAATGCTGAATACAGTCGTGGTGTCTTTTTACTTAATAAACCACTTTCTTAATAAAACAATGAATGTCTTGTTTTTCCTAAAAACACTTTCTTTGGTTACCATACAATAGTCCAGAAGAAGTTATTTTTCTTCATATCTGAAAAGAGTTGCTCAGCTGTCTGACAGCTGTCTTTATTTTTCCAGCAAGTTCAGGGACAAGGCCAATCTTCCTCAAGGAATCCTTGCTATTGTTCTGATGGAACACATCACACAACACATTATGGTAAATGGACTGCATTTATATAGTGCTTTCAACAGACCCATGGCCATCCAACGCGCTTTACATATTGCCTCACATTCACCCATTCATACACTGACGGTGGTGACACTTTGTCAGGTGGAACCGGGGATTGAACCACCAACCTTCCGATTTGTAGACAACCTACATGAACCACTGAGGCACTGCCACCCCACATACCATCTTGATCAGCTTTTCAGGTTCTTAAGCCATGGCAAACTGACTTCCAAGTAATTTTCAGATGCCGCCTTGATATTTTCTTCTGATGGATGCAATAAATGACCTTCAAAAGGATGAAAGAATTTCTCTGAACGTGGGTTTGCATATGAGGCTAGTCCCCTTGGGTAGTCGTACACTGTAACATTGGGTACATGTTTCCATAAAAGCAGGAGGTCAACATAATCACGAGGGCTCTCTGCTCTAATTTTAAATTTCACAGAATACACAACTCCACAAGGGCAGGTTATAACAGCCCAGCCACCTAAAGGGGAAAAATCCCCTCTAAAAAAACACACCCGGAGATTTAGCAGCTCATTAGCAAGCCTTTCTTCTGTAAGTGGTATGTCATCCTCAGTTGAGTCTTGCGAAACATTAAGCTTAGCATTCTCTGTATTACAGTTTTTTCTGATGGCTTAAGCACATTTTTTGTAACTATTGGCTATTTTTGCAAAACTCTACACACAAATAAGAAAACCCTTCACCAAACCAGCAAAACATTGTAGTTCTCTTGCAAAAGCTAATAAACCTTGCTTAACTCTTCAAACCTTCGTAAAAATTTTATTTTTGTGTCAAACAGTTAACACAAGCCATCACATTAATATGCACACAATGCACTAACTACACACTGTTGCTATGAATAAAAAACACTTCTGGCTTTTGCTTTCTCTGTGCACATGGTAGGCTATGTCAGTTTGAGGTCTTACTTTTGTCATAGTTCTGTAAACATACAGGGATCCAAATTTCAAGTATTGGTGTTAATTTACACTCGTCAAAACAAATGCAAGTGTTTTTATCGTATCGTCTCTCTGGGTCCGGCCACAAAATTTTGTCTACATCACATGCAATGTCCTCTAGTCCTAGGCACCGGGGAAAATATCTTCTGGAATGCCGTATCCAGGCCTGACATGATGCCTGGTCAATATCCCCACATGCCTCCTCCATTGCCTGTAAAAGGGCTATACATTGATGGGGATGACCTTCATAGACCTTCCAGCACCAGGAAGAGAAGAACTCCTCAATTGGATTCAAGAATGGAGAGTATGGGGGGAGGTTGAGTACAGTGAAGAGTGGGTGATCTGTAAACCCGTTGCGGACCAAAGCAGACCAAATGGCGATTCCAGCCATGAAAAGCATCAGCTGCTATATCTCCACATGCGTCCTCCATAGCTTGGAGAAGAGGTATACGCGTTTGTGGATTTCGGGCATACAATTTCCATCTCCAGGCAGAAAAAAATTCCTCAATAGGATTGAGGAATGGAGAATATGAGGTTGAACCCAACCTCATCAATGAAGATGAACTGGTGCTCCACTGCAGCCACCTCTAGCTCAAGGACTCTCTGAAACACACATGACAATATCAGAAATAGACATGGAGTGGTCACTATTGTGAAGCACAATCATTATGATTACAATATTGAAATATGTATAATTTACTGTATACAGTGTTGAGAGTATGCATCAATTGTGGGACTCACTTGCACATAGTTATATCGCAATTCTTTGACTCTTTCTGAATTGCGTTCAAATGGCACCCTGTAGACCTGCTTCATCCAGAGATGATTTCTGCGCAAGACACGGTCCAGTGTTGATAAGCTTACCCTATCAATATTTTGAAACATGTCATTGTTTTCTATTATTTTTCTTTGTATTTGCCGTAATGTTATGGTGTTGTTTTCTAGGACCATGTTCATGATTTCAGTTTCCTGTTCAGGAGACAGAACACGTTCCCGACCACCTTGTGTTGGTAATCTTTCAGTTCTGCCAAACAAATAGTAAAATACTTTAAATACAAAGTAGGTATACATTTCCTAAGTACTTGAAACATACTTTACAGTATTTTTACAGTCCTACAGAACAGTCCACAGGCAATACTGTACTACTGTACTCATTGAGTACTGTATTGATATGCAGTACTGCAATTTTCTAGTGAGAGTAGATTTCTTACCTATTCTCATTTCGGAAAGTCCGGATGATGGATGCTACTGTGTACCTGCTCAAATGTGGCTGTACTCTTTGCCCAGCCTCCTTCATTGTTAGACCATGGTTGACCACATGATGAACCAAAGTGGCTCGGATTTCATCAGAGATTACGGTCCTTGGCCTTCCTCGTTCTCCTCCTCTTACTCTCACTCCTCTGGCTCTGCCTCTGTTTCCAATGTTGGCATCCATTGCTCCAAAACAAAAGAGCTCACCTGTTGCCCTTTTATGCTTTTATGCTAAAGCTCTGATTGCTAATTGTAAAACTGTGTGACGGGTGTTTGCCCTTGTGATGAGTCAGTGTGCATATTTGAATGGCAGTGTGTTCCTTGTGAAAACAAGATATTTTCTGCATGAAAATTGTGCCAAAAGCAGAGAATTGTGTGTAGTGTTTTGAAAAAAGTGTGTTTTAGAACTGCAATTTGAGTGTAAAGCAGGAACTGTGCTTGTAGTTTAGCAGAATTGGTTCAGGGGGTTGGTGAATGAGTTACATGTTGTGGTCATTGTGTCTCAAGTACCATAATTTGTGTGTAAACAATTGAGAAAAACTGTAATGTTCATGAAATGACAGGTTTATGTAAATATAAAAAACCCTATAAAAAAACTAACATTAACAATGTGGACATGATTAGCATAAATCAAAAATACAGTTATAAATAAACATTTAAATAGATCAATTAAACTATTACGTATAAACAAATTAACCCTTAAATGCATGAATGTTTCGCCAAACATTCTTTCATATTTGGGTCTTTAGCGAACCGGAACTATACCTGGATAGATCTATACCGGTCGCGATAATATATAAAACTCCTGATATTTGAGCAACAATTACAGAAGAATAAAAGAAAACATATTTCGTTACATTTTGGAGCTGGGAAGGGTTCAGTTTGAGCAGATGTTTTATGCCATCACCACTGTCCTCGTCAGAACTCATTTCCCAGTACATTCTGCATCTGGATCATATTCGCAATCTCACGCATATTCTCAAAACTCTTCTTTAAAATAAATATTTTGATCACTGACAGCTTCTTCACCAGATCCATCATCGAGTGACAGTGACACTAATATTTGATTGTGTTCAGTACTTGCTCTGCAGTAAATCAAAGTTTTGCAGATTATATATATATATATATATATATATATATATATATATATATATATATATATATATATATATATATATATATATATATATATATATATATATATATATATTATTGTTTAGTTTTCAGTCTGAGGTCACTATGAGTGAAACGTCACTTCATCATTGTATATCAGACATTGTCACCTTGTGGAATAAAGGTGAATTGCAGTTCTACCAGAAAGACTCGGGAGAATTAATGTTGTAACAATAAACATTTATTTAGGAGCTCAGCAAGCAATCAAGTTCTTTGGCGTAGGCCCCATTCGTAATTCGCATTCTGAGGGTACGGAATCTGCGTATCCTGCCTGAAGACGAAGGCAGGGGCGCAGCCCACCACCGCGAAGTAAGGAAGGGGGCCATCTGGTGGTGGTGGGGTAGATGGAGGAAAAGAACGTCCTGAAGTCTTCAGGGTAGAGGGGCGAGCCCATCTGGTGGTGTTGAGGATGATAGGAGGGCCTGACTGGTAGTGTAGGGGGGGATGGAGGAAAGGTCCCATCTTGGTGGTGGTGGTGGGGAGGATGGTGGTGCCGGAGCGACAGTATCTGCGAACTCAGACATGAGTAATTACTACCTTTTTATGCTACAGAAAAGGATATGATTGGATTGATGAGAAGGTAATTAGTGACGTAACGATTGAGTCTTCCTGGCAGAACTTGCGCTTCATTTCTACCAGAAAGACTCGGGAGAATTAATGTTGTAACAATAAACATTTATTTAGGAGCTCAGCAAGCAATCAAGTTCTTTGGCGTAAGCCCCATTCGTAATTCGCATTCCGAGGGTACGGAATCTGCGTATCCTGCCTGAAGACGAAGGCAGTCCCAAAGATAGGTGGAAGGAGGATCCACCGGGAACGGGGCCCACCCCCAAAGAACGGTTTATGAAGTATACTCAGGGGTCCTGAATCCTGAAGTTCCTAACGGAAAGAGGAAAGAAAAGATACGATTTTAGACCATGTACTATTTTGGGTTAAGATGCGAAACCACCGGCCATCGTAGTTCCTGACGTGAGATTCACAGCTACCATGACGTACGGACATATGGGCCACAGCCATCTATTGATAGGACACATAGGTCGACGGCCATCTTTTGATAGGACACGTGTGCCACAGGTCATCTTTTGATAGTACACATGGGCCACAGGCCATCTTTTTGATGGGACAACTTGACCACAGCCATCTATTGATAGGACACATGGGCCAACGACCATCTTTTGATAGGACACATGGGCCACAGGCCATCTTTTGATAGGACACATGGGCCACAGGCCATCTTTTGATAGGACACATGGGTCACAAATCATCTTTTGATAGGACACATGGACCACAGGCCATCTTTTGATATAGTAGAAAGACCACGCTATCATAACGTACCAAGCCGAATTGGCAGGAACACCACCACCAGTAGTTGCATAGGGATTTACCTGAACCATTACTGGAGAGCTTGCTGAGCTTCAAGGATGATTTTTGAATCAGGTCTTATATAAGACTCGAATGCAGAAGAACACCGTCTCCCCCGTAGCTTGAATGCTGGCCTAGAAATTCCACGGTCGTAGCTGTAGGAAAGTCCATTACGAAGAGAAGGAGGTAGACTGCAGCTTTTAAGGTCAGTATAAAAGTGGGTCTGAAACCAGGCCTTAGAGAGAGGTGCTCCAATAGATAAAATAAATAGGGGGGAGTGGTCGGAAGTCTTAGGACTTGTGATACCAGAACCTTTGGAATCATTATAGAATGCTTAAAGAAAAGAGTAAAGAAATTGAGTGAGAAGTGAAGATCAGAATAGGAAAGACCGAGAGTAGGATCAAACTGATTAGTTTCTAAAGTGAATTTCCCTGGACACATGAAGCCGAAAAGGGCTGATAAAACACGGCTTCTAGCGGAATATCGGTGTAAGTGGAAGAGCGACCTTTACGATTTAAGTGTTAGGAGTTAAATTAAAAGCTTTGAAATTACCTGACGCTTGTTAAGACAAGTAGGTAATCTTAGTTTTACCTTTGGAATTATGGGAGAGTTTACTGAACATGCCTGATGGTTTAAGCATTGCTGAAAAAAAAAAAAAACATCTTGACCATCATGGAATCCCGCATTCAGATGCTTCTTGATAGGGGAGACCTTGGTAGAGGATGCCAATTCCGCACATTTAGCCATGTTCGTAGCAACACCAATCTGAAAGAATGGCCCATGCACAGGTGAGTTGGAGAACACATTTCTTTCCATCTGCAGTTAGAAGGATTCTAAACCCCTGGGCATAGCTCACAGCTTGATAGAACACCATCTAACTGTCAAACCTGCTGAGAGAACCCCCAAAAGAAAATAAACCAGATCAGCATGACAAATACATGACATGCGCATGTGATTGAGAACACCGGACGATGCCCTTGCAAAAGAAAATAATGTTTTATATGGTTAAGCTTTACTAGCTAATAAAACCATAACTAGCTATATAGAACCCGATGCAGCTACCGAACCTATGAAAGAGATCAATGCGGGATTCATCATTTGATAACCTAAGCCAGGACAATACTGTGTGATTTTGGCCACGTTTGGCAGCATGAGAAAAAATATCGCAATCCTAAAAATTCCTTTGACCCTGGAATAAAATCTGATGCTTTAATAGTTAGTTTGACATGCTCACCAACGCCATGATAAAATTTTGGCCTGAATAATTTCACTAAGGTGAATGGTTGATGTAAAACTCCGGACGAGTCCTTGTGCGTCTGATTAACATACAGCCTGCCATTAATGCACTGAGATCCCACAGTGTGACATCAGAATCATAGTCTGAAAAGCAACGAGTCACAATGACTGTAAGTGCACCGTGTGTGCCAGCTTTAGTGAAGAGAAAAAGCTCACTGCGAGAGTGCTCGTCATTTGCGGTGCAGCCAGGAATCAATACGCATATGCAGACTGTGTCAAGCGGTCAACGCTATATTTACTCCCCTGTATATTGTGTTAGTCTCGATAGAATAAAAAAAAAAAACGTTGCCATTTACAATGCGAGTGGAGCCGATCACAGACATGTCTTTTCTGTAGCTCAAACAGTAGAACGCGGCACCAGCAACGCCAAGCCACGGGCTCGACTCCCAGGGAAAGCAAGACCCGAAAAAACGCCAGATGTGTACCCTGAATGCGACTCGAGTCGCCCCGGACAGAAGCGTCCGCCAAATGCATAAATGTAAATGTCTGTTGAGTGCCCGAATGCAATGCCTAACTGGAGGAGTCAACACATCACAGAATACACGCAATCAGGATTGAATGGTTCAGCGATTGTTCACTGGCCAATTCTGCTCTCCAGTGCATAAGTTTGACCAACGAATAGTAGAACATGCAATAGATTCATGATTCGGTGTAGTCAGATTGGCCGCAGTTTCCACTGGTGTAGGAGTTTATCTGAACTGAAGCATTTGACAGTTTAATGCGTTTATAAAGGGAGCGCACTCTGCTCGCTTACTGTATTCATAAAGATTTGAATAATTGTGTTCCCGTGCTGCGATTTAGATGCTGTATGGATGCAATCTTTATGTAAAACGGTCGGATTGAGTACGGAATTAAATTAGTGCTGCTATCGAATATCAAGTCAAACCTTGTTTTGTATGCAAACCTTTACCCAACATATGTGCTGAGAGTACAACGAGATACACATTTGTTTTATTCATAATTGTAGCAATGGTGTCCTAGCACGTAAGTACAGAGTGAGACGTAACACTAAATTCTAAAGTTCCTAAAATAGAAAGAGGTATCCATATATCAGTAGCTGAATAAAACACAAATAGAGTCAAATGAGCTGAAGTAAAGTGAAGACAAAAGCACACGATTACTATATATATATATAGTATATAAGGAAGCCATGTCGAATCAAGAAAGGAAGTCATTTCAACACTGAGTGCCCCATATGTTTGAGCAAAATCTACTCTGCTGGATGACGGGCCAAAAGCTTGAAACTATGTTGTGTCAGTGTATTTGCATGTTGTATGTGATAAACTCACAGCGCTTGGAAGATGAATCTAACACATTGATCGGAACGGCTCAAAGCACTTAATAATATGTGTTGGTGCTGTACTTAAATATGCTAATTTGCTCAGCATAGTTTTTAAATTCAATTTTAGCGATCTGATAACACTGAACCCATTCGCGATTTCAGCTTAACTTCAGTTCGTCATGAAGCCCCGATTAAATGGGTACATGTTGCTTTAAAACCCGTGTTGTTTTCCTTGCATTCGTGGGGAGAATGATAGAGTCTAATATGCTGTGCCATCTGTTCTGTTTCAGCTTTTCTATACAAAATAGTATCAATGATGGTAACCGGTGTCACGCGAATCATTTACAAGCACTATGGATAGTTACGACACAACAAGCCGCAACCGATCAAGTTGCACAAGCAGACCGGCAGACACCTCAACGATGCATGTGTCTGCTCTATACAGACATGCTTGCGACAAAATTGAGAAAGAGTAAGATACTACACCCAATCGGCATCAGAATGCATAACCATATACATATCACTGTGATGAACGCTGATGCAGTGATGACGCAAGAATGGTGATGAAGATCACAGCCGTGTCTTTGATAACATGCCCAGATAGTCCTCCATGAAAGTGATTGTTCTAAATCTGACGTGAGATTTTGCTCTTGTTAGTGAATGCACTCGCGTCTGTTGCCGCGGCAACCCAGTGAACAGAATGATAGGCTGACATGGACATGAACGTCGCTGTATGCACATTATTAACTTTATAATAGGACCAGGGATCGACCGCTACGGAACATCCGGATCGTCAAATGCCGAAGCGACAGTATCTGCGAACTCAGACATGAGTAATTACTACCTTTTTATGCTACAGAAAAGGATATGATTGGATAGATGAGAAGGTAATTAGTGACGTAACGATTGAGTCTTCCTTGCAGAACTTGCGCTAGCTTCATTTATTTCGTCATTATAGATTAATTTATTATTGTGCAGGAAAAAAATATGTACAATATGTTGTTAGCGACCCTATACAATTTTGACCAAAAAATAGTGGAAAAACAGGCATTAAATGATAATTTTATTATTTTTGTCTTGTTATATTGTTTAAAATGGATTGATTGAGGAATACTTAGAAGGTTGATGTCTAACTTTAAAAAATGAATGAGGAGGAGGGTAGTAAGTGACGTCTCGGGTCGCTAAAGACCCAAGGTATGCATTTAAGGGTTAAAGGTAAACATACCAGACATGCCAAAGGCTCCCTTCTTGTGGAGATACATTATGACTTCACTAGGGTAGTGCAATGAAAATATCAATGAAAATATCTGAAAGCACATGTTAAATGTAACATTATAATAATCATACATACCTTGGATTACACCTGAAAACGTCAGTATCTTGGCATCTTTTGTGATGAGTCTTGGATCACTGGGTTCTGCACTTGTTACTGTTATGGAAAATTTAATCAACGAAGGATATTAATAATTATATTCATATATCAAAGAATATTATACCACATAAGAGAATGTTTTGCTATGCAGGACTGCGAGTTAAAATCCGCAAGACGATGGGACCAGCAAAGTGACCTTAGGGGTTACTGACCACCTAAATGTGGGATGAAAGACATATGGGGTTATTTGAGTGCGTGTGGAAATTTACAGGAGGAGGGCTGTGTGTGACCTTGTTGGAAAACAACTATAAGAGCTGCACTTTTGTTATGACTTGCGGGCAATGCTCTGCAGACATTCAGATGGCTGTATGACTGTTGACTCTTCCTTTGCAAAAGAATAAACCATTTTATTAAATTACTAAGAGTTGTCTCTTATTCAGAGTTGATTAGAAAATTGCCACAACAGTACATTTCAATTCTGTGGGCATCAGATGTCTTGGAAAGGACTGGTTGGACTTTACATCTCTGGAATGATCTAGTAAGGTCTTGGGAAGCTCACTGGTACCCCTTTTCCACCAAAGCAGAGCCAGAGCTAGATTGGAGCCAGAGCCTAGTTCCAAATCGGTTCTTTGTGTTTCCACACCCAAAGCTCCAGCTCCGAGCCAGGAAAAGTGGTTCTTAAGTAGCACCAAAACATAGCTGGGCTAGAACAGGGCTAGAAGTAAGAACCGATTACGTCATGCGCTGGGGCGGGGTCAACAAGACGAACACAGACTTGAGATCCGCCATTGTTGAAATAGCAGCTAATGGAGCTAACAGCTGCTGCTCGTTTGTAATCTCCGTCTATACAAATTACGGCGAACTGCACGAATGCGTTGGATTCGCTGTGTTTTCGTTGTGTTTTGATGCCGATGTAGGATCGTAAAGCCATGTGAATCAATAGTAACGCAACGTTTGCAGTGTTGATGAAGGCTTGTTCGCAGCGGTGCTGTGCAGAGACCGATCTCCGTATGATAACGAGTCCAGCGAGAGCACACGACTCCTTATGCTTTTGATTCACTCATGCGTTTTTTTAAATATTATACGTGGATCGGTCTGCGCAGCGCCGATGCATCTCAAACAAGCCTGGTGTGTGTGTGTTTCCCGCTAGCGTTGCTGAGAAAGATGAGACGTATACAGTGACGTAAGACCTGGCTCTGTTGTGGCTCTCTAGCCTGTGGAAACGCAAACAGTTCTTAGCAGGCTCCTCAGTTGAACCAACTATGAACTGGGACTAGCTCTGGCTCCGATCTAGCTCTAGCACTGCCTTGGTGGAAAAGGGGTATGGGAAGTTTTTTTTTTGTGTGCCATCATGTAGTGGATAATTTCTTTGATGTTTGTGTCAGATGGTGGATAGCTGTTGTCATCTTTTTTTCCTTCAGGTGATTCAGGAGAAACTTCCTCCTCACTTTTCACCTTCTTGAACAACTCTTTGTGATGGTGAAAGAGATGCCACTTTGAAACAGCCTTGTGAATACAAGATTTCCTTGGCATTGAGCCAGGGCAGTACCAATAATTTTTCTTAACATCATACGAAACCATAACTCTGCCAAGTCTGCTTTAATATGAGGTTGTTGTTGTTTTTAAACACAGACACATGCAATTTGTTGAGTTGGTCTCCTATTTGTACAGACACCAACAATGGAACTCCTTTGGCCTGAGATTCCTTCTTCAGATTAATTAACTGATGCTTCCTTGTTTCTCCAAACCACTTCTGGTCAACCATCACACACAATGAGTCTTCTGCAAGATCAGTCTGCATTTGACCGCGTGGACAATAGGATAAAGACTGCAACTGGTCACACTCAAATGGCCGAATATATTTTCTGTGGGCAAAGTCTCTAGTAATGCAGCACTCATCCAATTCACACTCAGACCTTTGTGACTGTCCCCAGGTATTTTTCAGGACGTGGATTGGAGTGGATGCTCCATGGAAAGCCTTTTCAACAGCTTTAAATTAAATTTTTGCCATCAACGCACTGGCATCTTAAATACCTTGCGGATGATACAGTCTCCTTGCATTCTGTGTGTTGTCTTTGGATGTGCTTTCTTAAGTAGTTTTTTAATAATGTCAAATTACAGTGCACACACACAACTGTTTTAGGCTTCACATCAGCGGTCTCAGACCTTGGTTTTCTTTTACTGGACAAGTTGCTTGAAACAACAACAAAGTTTTAAAATTCAGTCTTTACTACTGCACTTAATGTGACTAATGTTTTAAGATCACTGTGCATACTGCCTTTTATACAGTAGGATTAGGGTTGCAGCGGTATAAAATCTCAAATTCTGTCAACTTTATCATAAAATTAAAACAATAAATGTAGTTTTGACAATCTTTAATGTAGAGCAGGGGTGTAAAGATAAAACGTTAATCGATATATTGCAATAAAAATGCAATATGATTCGCGATAGAGTTGTTTTATCCAAGGCTCAACTTGCTGTATTTATAAGGTATAATTCACCCAAAAATGTAAAATTTGTCATCATGTACTCACCCTCATGTTGTTTCGTTTAACTTCTAAACACAAATGAACATATTCCTTATGAAACCTGCAAGATTTCTGTCCCTCCATTTAAAGTCCATTCCTCTCAAACTTAAAAGATCCAAAAAAGTCAAAGACTTCGTAAAAATAACTAATCGAGTGTCTAATCCAAATCCAAGTTTTCTGAAGAGACACGATGGATTTATATGATGAACAGATTTACCACAACGCGCATATACTGTAGTAAACACATATGTTCAAATGAAACGAAAACAGAGAGAATAAACGCAGAATTTACATTTTTGAATGAGCCAAACATTTACAGTTTTGGAATAGTCGTTTTGGCACGCTTTCTTGCGATTAGAACTGTGATTGCATTGAACATCTGAAGTGCACGCGCTGCTGGAACGGCACTCCTCAAAGTCAAAGTGTAAACACAATTTAAATCACCAGATCACATTTAGTTTTAGTAGTATGATTATTCAAAGCATTTTAGATGTTTATTCTTATATGTATAGTGCATTGACAGTGGGAGAGGCTGTGTGAATGTAATACACAATAGTGAGAATAGTGAGCACTGGAAGAGTCTGTGTGTTGTGCGGCTTAAGAGATCCAATGCCTTTATATATATAATGTTGAATATAATGTATAATAATGCAATAGGGCAATATTTGTGGGTCCTGATAATAATACTACAATAATATTTTAATAATATTAGAAAAAAAACTATTTTGGCTTAAAATATTGCGATACATAACGTATCGTGAGTTCAGTAACGCGATTTGTATCGAATCGTGACACGAGTGTATTGTTACACCCCTAAGTAAGAGTGAAAAAGTATCCAATGGAATTTTTTTAAAAATATATATTTTTTACCCCTTAAGAAAAATATACAAGGACTGAATAATCATATTTCATTGTGCAGGACCATATACCATTAAACAATGATATTTTCAGACGCTATGTTATTGTACCGTGAAAATCTTGTACCACTGCAACCCTGAATAGTATAAGTTTACCAGTCAGTTACCTGCAGAACTCTTGACATTTCCACACTGAAGCTCGTATTCTGATTCAGCTGTAACTGCTGGCTTGTTCCTATCATCCATCAGGTTTGCGGTCTCCATGTTTGGTAGAGACCCTTAAAGCAATAAAAGTGGTACCAGATAGAACAGATCACTCTACATGCAGAGGATTATGCCAAACAAGTCTGACCACTGTTTGAAGAAGCGAGAGTTGTCGATGTGGGATCTTGTCTTTTTGCTCTGTCACAAATCCTCCACACTTTCAATGCAGGGCTCTCTCGAATGCAGGACTCCGCTCCAAACCTCTTTGTTCCTGAGTTGTTGAGGATGTACTCCTGCTGTATGCTCAGGCCCACTACACAATCAAAAATTATTTATATAAATGATTAAGAAATTTTCAAGCGATTCAAACACTGACAATTTATCACTGTCGACCTCAAATCTTGAATCAAAATATTTAAACAGCTTTAAGACAACGAAAGACATTACTATTGTCTATTCAATTACCTGTGGTGTCTTTATTCATGACATTCTCATTATGATTGTCTGATGTAGTGACTGAAGTAACCGTTCAACGACATCACAAGGCTCAGGCTGGCTTGATATGTCTTCTCACAAGAGCAGCAGTGAAAATGTACCCTTTCTCGGCACTGGTCGCTGCATTTGATAATGAGGAAATCTGAAAATGTATTAACTAAGCACATTACCAAGCAAACTTAATTTATAACTATAGTAATTAATTAATACAAATAACCAGTTTGAAAAAACAAACCTTTGTATTTTACTGCTGCTTCAAAATGTCTACGAACATGGATCTGTAGTCACAAAATGGGCACAGTTTATGAGTGGACTTCATATACACCTCATGTTCTGCTCTGGTTACGACGGTGTGGTGAGCCATGTTTGATAGAAAAGATTTTCTAAAGTAGAAAAATTACAAATGTAGTGTTGTTTGTGATGTGTTTGAAATGTCACCATCATTAAATACGTGGCCAATTAGGTACCGCTCCGCTTTTGTATATAAGTTTGTTGTTCATGCCCCCTGGAGTGCGTTTTGGTCGAAAGCCCGCCCCTTTTTCCTTGCACTGTTGTGGATCGCAGAGGTACTTGTAGTGATGGGCAGACCGAGGCTTCGTGAAGCACAGAAGCAGTTGAAGCAGATGTGCCATATTGTTTCGAAGCTTCGAATCAATCCGACACCCGTCTCTACGGCAACATCTAGTGGTCACTTGCATGTGTTGATCTGAAATACCTTGACAATGAGCCATGTAAAAAAAAAAAATTAACAAAGTTTTTAACATCTGTCTGACAACTACATGATCTTGGTTTTGTAACCTGTAGCCTCCTCATTGTGAATAACTATAGTTTTTTTTTTTTGTGGTCATGAAAATTTAACATTAATAAAATAAATAAAGCCACAATGTGTCACATTTGTTACATAACCTTTTTTACATTTGTTACATAACACAGAGCAAAAATATTATTTGCTCTGCTGTTGAAGGAGTTAGCTGACTTCTTTTTTTACATATAATTTCTCCAGCCTTTGAAAAAATCCTCTCACATGGGACACTTGTAGTCCTCTGCACCCTCCAAAATGCCAGGATGAGTGCTCCTCAAATGGTGCCTCAAGGCTAGCTGCCTATCACAATACACACATCTCACTTTATTTGGTGTTCCCAAATGGAAATGCTCCCACACCACAGATGTACGGCATCTCTTGTAATGGACAATAACAAAGATAACTTCCTGATTAACAACATCCTCATGCAGGGAAAATGTTGTATACACAAATGCAAGTTCTTAAAGGTGAAACCACGATTTGTATTAATTTCATAATGAGTTTAACTCTTATACAAAAGCCCTCAAAGTTATGAAAATGCAATCAGTCTTTTTTCCATTCTAGAAGAATATGATCTTCAAACAAAACCCTAGCCCCTTTAATGTTTTTTGTGTCTTTTATTATGATTTGCCTGATATATTTTTCTACTGTACTTTCCAGCAGCTGATCTGTATTGTGTAATACAAAAATGTTCTGTTATTGCCATGCTGTTTGTAAATGATTATTTGTTCAGCAATAAAAAAATGTACGGCATCTCTTATGTGAAGCCTCCATTTTTATCCATTCTAGTAATATATCTATCTATATATCACCTATGACTCTATATAATTCCATATCTCTAACTTATGCTGTGCTATCTGTCACTATCTAACATATGAATGTGTCACTATATCTATCCTATCTGTCACTGTCTATACCTATCAGTCATTATATCTCATTTAAATCTAGCCTAAATATAGCCTAACTAACCAAAGAGCACTATAAATCTCACTTATATCACAAAATCTCTGCTATCACAAAATCTCTCTCCTCTCACAAAAACCCACCAGCTGAAGATGGATTTACTTCACTTTTAAACTGTGGTGAATTAGGTTTATACAGATGTGTGACTGTGTGGACTGTGTACCGTACTTGTTGGTAGCAATGTAGCTTTGTTGTTGGAGTTGAATGCTATGCAGTGATTTCAGGGCTGTGTGTGTGTGCGTGGTGTACTGCTTACCCTCAGGTAAGTTTAAATGTGGTACATTCGGTGTTGTGGGAAGTTTGGTTTGAGTTGCCTATAGTTATGCGTTTTAGCGCGGTGTGACAGGGTGCCCACCTGTGCGTCAGGGCAGCACAGTAGACAGGTCAGTGCGCCAGCTGTTAACCCACCAACTAAAGGAGCTACAATATGACTTTGTGAGTGTCACGTCATTATAAGGTGAGTAGCTTATTTCTCCCTTGTAAATCGTGTATGCTTTAAGTTGAAAGTGTAATAAATGTTTACGTTTAGGGTTAAGGCATTGGATCGCGCCTTCACTCTCTCCCTCTCTCTCTCCAATCCGCTCCCTGGGCCGCGCTGCTGCTTTGGGTCATCAACACTTCTGGTCCAGTAGCTAAGTGGGCGGGATATTTGTTTTCTTTTTTTGTTGTGGTCGTTATTTTGGTTGGGTTAATTGTTGTATTGATTTATCTTTTGTATTACTGTCACCAACTCTCAGTTCCTTTTGTGATTTTGACTGTTTTGTTAACAGTCACTATTAATTGGAGTGATTACCGCTATGCTGCTGTGACAGTATAAGTTGTTTTCTTTAATTTGTACTCTTATTTGTAAACATTTAGCTCATTTGAGTATTGTAAGTTTTCTTGGTTTTGCCTATATCTGTTCAGTACCTTGATTCTGACTGTTTTGCCTGCTTGTTTGTTTGTCTTCTAATGTGATTCTTTTCCTTGTGTGTTTTGCAGGAGCTGAGTGTTCCTTGGGAGCGGGCTGGTGCTGGGTTGCACAGGCTTCATTTAATACGGGTTGTCATTTATTGCTGTGTCACTATTTCTGGTCATTATTTGCAGTGATTCTTTGTGGATGTGATTCTGATTGGTGGGATTTCTTTTGTGCACTGGGTGCACCATACTAGCCCGCTTCTCATAAAGGAAGCCTCAGCCTACATTGATTAAATTCTGGTTTGTTTTATTTTTCCATCTGACTACAACAATTAAACGCTGTTTGGGATTTTACATTTTGTAAACTCTTTTTAACTTTAATAAAAATATCTGTTTAAACGTAAACTCACGCCTCTTTCCCTTTCCAAGTGGAGTTTATTTGCGTGTTCTTTTTGGTAATTTCGGTTTTATTTCGGGGTTGCGTAGTCATTACTAATCAGCCCCATACTACACAAAGAACAGTTTAATTTTAATCTGAAAAACACTGGGATATGCTTAAGCAATTATACTCCAGATTCGAACACTGTGCTAAACGTTAAAATATAGTGTAATAACTTATAAGTCGGGAGGTGGGAACCGGCAAACATTTAAAATACTTTAATCAAATAAATAAACAAAATGAAAGTAAAATCAGCAGCCCCTCACAGACGACTGCCGTGCATACACATAACAAAACAGAACGTAAAGTCCAGGCCTGGTCCTCTCTCGTCCTTCACTAGTGTTGCTCGTCCTTACATGCCTCTGTGCTCCCTCATGAGAAGACTCGAGACTAGTGTGCCTCACAGGTGACGCTCATTCTCAATCACGTGCACCAATCTCGCTCGCTCCTCCCACGTCTCTCATCCGTCAACCTCGCCACATATAGTTATATAAATTTACACAACCATTTTACTCACCTCATGTAATCAACGTGCTGTCTTGTTACTATTACTGCTGTTGCCATCGTTCTGCTCATTTCAACGCAAACTGCCCCCCCTGCTGGGTTGGAGCAAGATGTCAAAAATAATGGGTGTCACCTCAATGTGTCGCCCTGCCCTATCGTCCAGACTACACTCTGGGGTTACTCATTTTTGCTGCACTGCTGACACTCAATTAAAGTAAAAGTACACTTTTGATGGACAAAATAAATATGATTTCACACAAAAAGTGCTCAAAATGCACACAAGAAGCACGTGTAGTGTGTGTTAACATGTATGTCAGAAAAAAAAAAGAAGAATAAAAAATATTTGTAGAAGATTTACCAATTTAAACTTGTTTTAATTGTTCAGTTTGGGTGAAGGTATTATATAAAAAAAACTAAAGTAAGCAAACCAGCAAATATGATATATAAACATTATTTTAGTTTATTATGTAGGCTACACAGACAGGTATAGGCTCTAGCACTACCCAAATCAAACAAGAGTGTGCGTTGTTTTTGTCTGCAGAGTTTGCTGTCTTGTAAACATATCGAAGTATGAATGAAACCACATGATCGGAGCTGTTTTCTTGTTTGTGTATGACCAACTTCTAAAAACAAATATAGACTAGTTGTCTTTATAAAGAAATACTCACTTATATGATATAAGTGGGCATTATATATGTAGCGTTGGAGCCTGTGACGCTGTATAAATGCTTCCAGTGTGAATATTCTCACGCAGCTGCAGTGACTGTGTTTTTGGCTTGATGAAATAGCACTCAAACCAATCAATTAATCTTAATTTGGGTTTTCTGCGTAAACAAGGCATAGTATGTGAATAGTACAGATTACTAGATTTTTACAATTAAGTTAAGACATTAAGTAAAGTTAACTAGTTAGTAGGGGTGTAACGGTACACAAAACTGACGTTTCGGTATGTACTTCGGTTTTAAAGTCACGGTTCGGTACGGGTCTGGTACAGCAGTTTTACAAAATTGCTTTTTATTTATTTTTATTAAACAGTGGTTTACTGGGGGAAAAAAGTGTCTGTCCTTAAATTAATTAATCTTCTCCCCCTGTCTTCCAGCTTAGCTCCTCTCTCCTGTTCCATATCCAGCAAGAGGCTCTTTCTGCTTCCTCCCCCATCCTGCAAACTGCTGTTTTTCTCTCCTTTTCTGTCAATCCAATGGCCGTAAACATTCTCCATAATGACTCGGCTGGGAATCCTCTCCTGCCGACCTCGACTGGGAACAGCCATACCTGCCACCCTTGCGTGCCATGGTGCCCCTCTCACCACAAAGCTTGCATTGCAAAGCATTCCCCACTTATGCAAGTTTGCTGGAGTTGGGAGTGTGTCATATTCTGATTGCAACAGGAAGGATATACGGAAAGGCTCCAATTTCCATAGATCAGTCCATGTGAACTTCCTCTTGGGAAGGTTCCATTTGGTCCAGGCTCCCTGTAATGCTAGCTTCACTGCTCTTGATCTTCGTCCTTCCTCCTCCAAGTATCGTACTTCTTCCTGGATCATGTCTCTTCGCTCTCTGGCGTCTGCCTTTCCCCATTGATGGAAATGGGAAGTTCCGAGACCCTCTCTTCCTGAGCATGGCATTCCGATGATATGTAGCTTCAGCAATCTTTCAGCTTGTGCAAAAGAGGTATCAGCAGCCCACTTGCGTCCTGACCTTGTAGTAATGCCTGCATTTATGACTTGCTCATCCTGGGTGTTTCTGTATGTCATTACGATTCTCCATTTTGCCACCTTGAATTCCATCTGCTTCAAGGTCTTGATAAATTGTGGCATTTTCTATTCTATTGCCTTTTATCAGTTTAATAAAGAACTCTGTCTCGTCTTCTGTCCAAACATACTGCGCCATCTCTAACAAATGATCGACTTTTACGTATGCCAGGTTATTTTGACGCATTGCTGCCACATACAAAGAAGAGCGAAATGTTTGAATTTGCATGGTGGTAACTCAAAGTTTTTTTTAGCACTTTGTTATTTTGGCTTGGAATTTCATTTGTTGGAAATTATTTAGAAATGCTTTTGAAATGAAAAACTTTGCGTTTAATAAACAAAATATATATTTTTGAAATGAAGACAGCGTTTGGAGTGGAGTGCATGCATAATAATCCGGTCCCTGAATCCACAGTCTTTGTTGTTATTGTGAGTTTACACAAATAAAAGTAGACAGTTTACTGTTTATAATTATATCTTCCACTTATCTGTATGTATTTTCTGCCGTCATAAAGGAAAGAAATACATCAGAAGGCGCCGGTGCCTTCGTCGGACAGAGGGTTAAAGAAAACGTAGCCTATTTATTTTCATAGTTAGCTATGTTTAAATATTTTTTTTGTTGTTATTTTATATGTTGATTATGAAAAGTGAGCAGCATGAGTAAGGCACATAATCAGATGCGCGTATTTCTGGGGACATGGAGTGGGTCAGACATGATTTTGAGCACTTCATTGAATTTTGTTTTCTAGAAAGTCTTTCTTTAAAATTTATTTTGCTTTGTATAAATTGTATTTTAAATTTGATCAATGTTTAATCAACTATTTTCCTGTATATTTAATAAAAAAGAAGCAAACCAAGATCGTCGGGAATGGATTGACGTGCGTAACTAGCCTGTTTCCTCTGCCTTTGAGTAAGGCTGAAACTATAGTGTCTTTCTGTTTTTAATACATTTATTGAATATATCTCTTAATTACAGTAGGCCTATAGATATTTATGATATTTGTGGCTGCACCGGGGTCTGTCATTAATAGGTTAAACTTACGCCACTGTCCTTATTAGGATAAAATATATGTTGTTTTAATGACATAAGATTTCGTTAGTACGACATACTTGAGTGGGAAAAAAAAAACATGTAGGCCCTAAGTGGCAGCAATGTGTCACCATACCAGGTGACCTGTAAATGAAAATTTCCTTTTTTGAATTGCCTGAAAAACCACCTCATGCGAGCGTAAAAACATTTTTGTGATATATGGAAGTTTTTGCGAAATTGACGCGTTTCCATTGGGCATATTTTGAATTTTGAACACGGCTATAGGGATTTCATACACTGTCAACAGCCACAAAAGTCTTGGCAGCAATCCATGTTGGTAAAGCCATGCTTTGAATTTCCCCGGAAGTCCTGATTTCTCAATCCTCCTCAGCCAGTCCTCTGCCTGCTTTTCAGTGCTCTGGATATTGTTCCTATCTGACAAAGTCGTCAAACCACTTTCCAAGGCACTTAATTGGATTCTTCTCTATTGACGGAATATCCTCCCCCTGCACTTGCAGCGTAAACCTGTTTGGCAATTTTCCTTTTCTGATCACCATACTACTGGATTTCTTTGGCTTAAACTTCATTCTGGCCCATGTTGCCATGTGGTCAAGCACTTTTAACACCCACCTCGCCTCCACATGGGTTGTGGTCGTCACAGTGAGATCGTCCATGAAACTTCTTATTGGGAGTTGATGAATCCTCAGGCTTCTTTCCCAACAGCCGTTACAAGGAGATTCATTCCCATAATGAAGAGGATGGGGGAGATTGTACATCCTGATTCCCTTTTCCAGGTCTTGCCACTGGTTTGTAAACTGGGCTGTTCTAAACCGTAACTGGATGCCTCTGAAGTAACTGGTAATAATTTCTTTGATGAACAGAGGGGTGTGGTAGTGGTCAAGTGCTGCATAAATTAGGGCATGAGGGATTGAGCCGTATGCATTGGCTAAATATAACCAAACCACTGTCAGGTCGCCTTTGTTTGCTTTAGCCTCAAGGATCATCTGACTGAGAACACCGGTGTGTTCCAAACACCCTGAGAAGCCTGGAATCCCACCTTTCTGGATAGAGGTGTCAGTATATACATTCTCTGTCATATATGAGGTCATCCTTTTAGCCAACATGGAAAATAAGATTTTGCCTTCTACACACAGAAGTGAGATTGTTCTGAATTGGCTTATGGTTGAGGAGTTCACTTCCTTAGGCACCTCTGCCTTCTTCCAGCATTCGGGAATAATGCCCTTTTTCCAAATCCTCAGGAACAGCGTCCACAGCCTCTGAAGGAGCATTGGGCTTTTTTTGTATATCCTGTAAGGTGTACCGCTTGGGCTGGGGGCGGATCCTGTTCTAGCCTTCTTCACTACCTCCATGACTTCTTTCCAGGATGGTTCACTTTTGTTGAGCTTTATCCCTGGCGCTTCAGCTCTTTGGATGTTTGGGTTGTTGTCCAGGGCTTGATTTCTGGATGTGTCACTGTAGGTCTCTCTCAGGAACCCCTCTACCTTTTTACAGATACTTTCAATCTCTCACTTTCCTTATCTTCTGTCCCAAAGTGTTTTAAATCATCTATCATTGTACCAATACAAAAGACATCCAAAGTTACTTGCTTGAATGACTGGCGCCATGTTGCTCTAACCTCCATCATCAGTAAGTGCTTTGAGAAGCTTATCAGAGATCACATCTGCTCTGTACTACCAGCATCACTTGACCCACTGCAGTTCGCCTACTGCAGTAACCGCTCCACTGATGATGCAATTGCTTTCACCTTGCACACTGTCCTTTCCCATCTGGAAAAGAGGAACGCACATGTGAGAAGGCTGTTTGTTGATTACAGTTCAGCTTTTAACACCATAGTGCCCCCTAAGCTTGATGTGAAACTAAGGACTTTGGTTCTGAACAGTTCCCTGTGCAGCTGGATTCTGAACTTTTTGACAGAAAGATGGCAGGTGGTCAGAGTTGGTCGAAACATCTCTTTCACATTGACCCTTAACATCGGAGCTCCACAGGGGTGTGTCCTCAGTCCACTTCTATACTCCCTGTACACGCATGATTGTGTGGCCACACACAGCTCCAATGTCATTGTCAAATTTGCCGATGACACAACGGTGGTAGGCCTGATCACCGACAATAACGAGTCAGCCTTCAGGAGGTGCAAACTTTGACATACTGGTGCCATGAAAACAACCTCTCTCTGAACATTAGTAAGACCAAGGAGCTGGTGGTGGACTTCAGAAAACAGAACAGTGTTTACCCCTCCCATATCATTGAAGGGACACCAGTGCAGCAGGTCGATAGTTTTAAGTTCCTTGGTGTTTATATCACCAATGACATCACCTGGTCAGTTCATACTGATTTAGTTGTGAGGAAAGCACATCAGCCTATCTTCTTAGTTCTCAGACAATTTTACAGCAGCTCTGTGGAGAGCATCCTTACCGGTTGTATTATCGCCTGGTATGGAAACTGTACCTGTCTCAACCGGAAAGCCCTGCAGAGAGTGGTCCGGACGGCTCAGCATATTGTTGGAGGTGAGCTTCCCTCCCTCCATGATATTTACACCCAGCGATGTGTTAGGAAAGCAAAAAAGATCATCAGAGATTCCAGCCATCCGGGCCATGATCTGCTTTCACTGCTGCCGTCTGGTAGATGGTATTTGTCAGAAAGAGTCTTGGAGTCAAATGCAAGTTCAATGTTTATTAGGAGAACATTATGAGAAGTCTAGGCAAGGCAAATCACACTCCACAGAATTGAGTCCACACGCGGCGTCCCACGACGTAATCCACTCTGGCGGATAACCGGAGAGAAATCCTCACTTTGAATGACTGACGAAATACTCCATGCACTGGACAGAAGACGAGGCAGCGTCTGGTAGCAAGACAGCTCGTCGAACTCAGGATCAGACTGGATCTCGCCTAAAAACGAAGCGTACCAGTCACACTAACAAAGCAGGGTAGAGTTCTCTCAAGGACAAGTTCACAATACCGCAAGCGTGAGAATTCCGGGCGAAGACAAGCCTCCGGATGCCTGCGACCGAACCTGCGAGAAACAGAAGAGAGACAGAAACCAGGACCTCCAACTGGACAGGACAGAGACTGAGACCAACCAAAAACAATGAGCGCGCGACGAGAGACAGGACAGCGTGCTATAAAAAGAAAACAACTGATGAGACACGGCAGGTGAACAATTAGTGAAACGAGTGGGAGGGACCAGTGAACCCGTGAGGAACCACCACCAACAGGTAAGAATTACATACACACAAACACGATCACCCAGGAATCCTGACAGTATCCCCTCCCCCATGACCGGCACTGGACGGGCATGGAGGAGACTCACCCTGTCGCCGACGGAGATCCTCGATCAGACCAGGGTCCAGTATATCCCGGGCCGGAACCCAGCACCTCTCCTCCGGACCGTAACCCTCCCAGTCCACTAAATACTGAAAACCTCTGCCCCTGCGACGAGAATCTAGTAATCTCCTAACAGTATAGGCAGGAGCACCATCCACTAGACGAGGGGCGGGGGGTTTAGGGGCAGAGACAGGGGGATTATTCTGGGCAAAAATCACAGGTTTAACCCTGGATACATGAAAAACTGGGTGAACCCGACCAAGAATAGGAGGTAACTTAAGCTTGACCGCTACCGGACTAATGACCTTAGATATACTGTATGGCCCAATGAAACGAGGAGCCAGCTTACGAGAAGGCTCACGGAGAGGCAGATCCTTGGTAGAAAGCCATACCTTTTGTCCACACACATAATGGGGTGGAGGTCGCCGGTGACGGTCAGCCGCAGCTTTGGTTCGTCTGGAGTTTTGTAATAAGAGTGATTTAGCTTTCCTCCAAGTGCGTCTGCACCTGCGCACGAAAGCTAAAGCAGACGGAACCACTGCGTCGGGCTCCTGTGATGGGAAAAGGGGAGGTTGATATCCGACAGATAATTCGAACGGAGACAAATTAGTGGATGCGACGGGAAGAGAATTATGAGAGTACTCGACCCAAGGAAGCTGTTGGCACCAAGAATTCGGATATTTAGACGACAGACAGCGAAGCGTTCGACCGAGATCCTGATTAGCCCGTTCGCATTGCCCATTGGTCTGCGGATGATAACCAGAAGACAGGCTGGCTGTAGCGCCGATCTGTCTACAAAACTCCTGCCAGAAACGAGAGATGAACTGAGGACCCCTATCTGAAACTACATCAGTCGGAATACCGTGTAACCGAAAGACGTGATCAATCAAAACCTGAGCCATCTCCTTGGCAGAAGGAAGTTTAGGCAGGGGAATAAAATGAACCGCTTTAGAAAAACGATCCACCACAGTCAATACGACAGTGTTACCATTGGACGCCGGTAAGCCGGTGACAAAATCAAGGGCTATATGAGACCAGGGGCGGGAGGGCACGGGCAAAGATTTAAGCAGACCAGCGGGAGGTTGATTAGATGCTTTATTACAAGCACAGACTGAACAGGCTAATACAAACTGTCTGACGTCTGAAGTCATAGAAGACCACCAAAAACGTTGACGGATGGCAGCCAACGTTCTCCGAATTCCCGGATGTCCGACAAACTTGGATTCGTGACCCCACCGGATGACATCGGAACGTAAACACTCGGGAACCCATAGACGACCCACCGGACACCCCTCCGGAACTTCCCCCTCTCGGCCGGCCTCTCTCACCCGCTGTTCGATTCCCCACACGAGGGCACCGACCACCCTCCCCTCCGGGAGAATGGTTTCGGTCCGCTCCGACCCGGAACCCTCGAACAAACGGGAGAGAGCGTCAGGTTTAGTGTTTTTAGACCCCGGCCGGTACGAGAGGGTGAAGTTAAAACGTTTGAAGAAGAGTGCCCAGCGAGCCTGTCTAGATGTTAACCTTCTGGCTGAACGGATATATTCCAAGTTCTTATGATCCGTCCAGACCAGAAAGGGCTCAGAGGTTCCCTCCAACCAGTGACGCCACTCACCCAGAGCGAGTCTAACCGCCAGCAGCTCCCGATTACCTATGTCGTAATTTCGCTCCGCTGGGTTTAACCGATGAGAGAAAAAAGCGCATGGATGCACTTTCCCGTCAACAGAGGATCGCTGAGATAAAACGGCGCCTACCCCGACATCAGATGCATCCACTTCCACTATAAATTGTCTAGCCGCATCCGGTATAGAAAGAACAGGTGCAGAGATGAAACGGGACTTTAATTCATCAAAGGCTTCCTGAGCTTCTGTATTCCAACGGAAACATACTTTAGAGGAAGTAAGTGCGGTAAGAGGTTTAGCGATCTGACCAAAATTTCTGATGAAACGCCGATAAAAGTTGGCGAAACCCAGAAATCGCTGAAGCTCTTTACGAGTGTCGGGCACTGGCCATTCGGCGACCGCTTTAACTTTAGCGGGATCGGGACAAATCTCTCCCTCGGCTATAACAAAACCCAGAAACGAAACCGACACCTTGTGGAACTCGCACTTCTCCGCCTTAACAAAGAGCTGATTCTCTAACAACCGTTGTAAAACCTGGCGAACATGCTGGGTGTGTATCTGCTTAGAGGGAGAAAAGATGAGAATGTCATCGAGATACACAAAGACAAACTTGTTAATCATGTCACCCAGCACTTCATTGACCATGGTTTGGAAGACAGCCGGTGCGTTACAAAGGCCGAACGGAAGAACGCAGTATTCCCAGTGCCCTGATGGTGTATTAAAGGCTGTCTTCCACTCATCGCCCTCTTTGATACGTACCAAGTGATAAGCGTTGCGCAGATCTAACTTGGTAAACACGTGCGCTCCCTGTAATAACTCGAACGCTGACGACATTAAAGGCAAGGGGTACTTATTCTTAACAGTAATGTCATTCAGCCCTCTGTAATCAATGCACGGACGAAGAGACCCGTCCTTCTTTTTGACAAAGAAAAATCCAGCACCGGCTGGAGACGAGGAGCGACGAATGAGACCGGCATTAAGAGATTCATTAATGTAATTATCCATAGCCTCTCTCTCTGGTTTAGATAGGGAAAATATACGACCCTTAGGCGGAGAAGTGTCTGAGAGAAGTTTGATCTCGCAATCGTACGACCGGTGAGGAGGTAGAGAAGTAGCCCGGGTCTTACTGAACACCCGATACAGATCAGAGTACTCCGCCGGCACTCCCGAGAGATCAACATCCGGAACCTGAAAAGTTGAACAAACAACAGGAGAAGGAGCAGGACCAAGACATGAAACATGACACGAAGACTTCCAAGATAACACAACACCGTTCTGCCAATCAACGTGAGGATTGTGTTTGGTCAACCAGTCATGTCCTAAAATGACAGGTGATTGAGACTCTTCTAATAAATAGAATTCGATCTCCTCACGATGATTGCCAGAGACAAACAAACTGACAGGGGGTGTGCGATGGGTGATCACAGCCATAAGCTGTCCTTTTAAGGTCCATGCGGAGAGAGAGGAAGACAGAGGAATAGAAGGAATGTTCCACGATTCAGCCAACCCGGCATCCAGAAAACTTGCCTCCGCACCAGAATCCAGCAACGCCTGTGAATGAAAAGGCAGTTTATAGTCAATGATTACAGGTAGTGTGGTGCAGCTTACGTGAGATTTGAATGACGACACGCCCACCGAAACTCCCGAAGTCATCGGCGGGCGGTACCATTTACCGGACAAACAGCGGCGATATGCCCTGCTTTACCGCAATACAGGCACAAACCACAGGATAAACGACGCTGTCTTTCAGTGGTGGTAAGGCAGAGCTTGCCCAGTTGCATCGGCTCCTCCGTCTGGAGAGAAGATGCGGTGAATTCCTCCGGCTCAGAGACGGCGAGATGACGAAACGACCGGCGGATGTCTCGTTGACGTGGCGAGTCTCGATCCTCAACGCCAGGTCGATCGCTGTCTCGAGAGAGGTGGGAGGATCCCGTGCAGCGATCTCGTCCTGAATGGCAGGATTAAGCCCCTCGAGGAATTGAGCCCGTAGTGCAGCGTCATTCCAGCCGCTGGTGATGGCTAGCGTCTTGAACGCGATGGCATAATCGGTAACGGAAGAGGTCCGTTGCAAGAGTCTTACCAGCTCGGCGGCTGCCATATCCCCACGAAGTGACCGATCAAACAAGCTCAGCATCTCCGTCTCGAGAGCCTCAAACGACGCCGTGCACGGAGCCCTGGCCCCCCATACAGCCATTCCCCACTGTCTCGCCCTTCCGGTGAGAAGTGTCAACACATATGCCACTCTAGACGTTGAAGCGGCGAAGCGCCGTGGCTGGAGAGCGAAGACCAGGGAACACTGCTGTAGAAAAGCCCGGCAGGTGTTGGGGTCGCCGTCGAAGGACGGAGGTGTCGCCGCGTGTGGCTCACGGTCTGCAGGTGCAGTCTCAACAGGTGCAGAAGGAGAAGGAAAACGATCACCGACCGAGGAGACAATCTGGTCTACTCTGGTATTGAGCTCAGTAATTTGTTCAGACAGAACACGGAAATCTCGGGAAGCCTCAGTCAACAGGGATGAATGCTGTTCTATGACCACTCCCTGCTGATGAAGTGCGGCGTACACCGATTCCGAATCCTCTGAACTCACTGACTCCATCATTGGCGCGCTCATTCTGTCAGAAAGAGTCTCGGAGTCAAATGCAAGTTCAATGTTTATTAGGAGAACATTATGAGAAGTCTAGGCAAGGCAAATCACACTCCACAGAATTGAGTCCACACGCGGCGTCCCACGACGTAATCCACTCTGGCGGATAACCGGAGAGAAATCCTCACTTTGAATGACTGACGAAATACTCCATGCACTGGACAGAAGACGAGGCAGCGTCTGGTAGCAAGACAGCTCGTCGAACTCAGGATCAGACTGGATCTCGCCTAAAAACGAAGCGTACCAGTCACACTGACAAAGCAGGGTAGAGTTCTCTCAAGGACAAGTTCACAATACCGCAAGCGTGAGAATTCCGGGCGAAGACAAGCCTCCGGATGCCTGCGACCGAACCTGCGAGAAACAGAAGAGAGACAGAAACCAGGACCTCCAACTGGACAGGACAGAGACTGAGACCAACCAAAAACAATGAGCGCGCGACGAGAGACAGGACAGCGTGCTATAAAAAGAAAACAACTGATGAGACACGGCAGGTGAACAATTAGTGAAACGAGTGGGAGGGACCAGTGAACCCGTGAGGAACCACCACCAACAGGTAAGAATTACATACACACAAACACGATCACCCAGGAATCCTGACAGTATTGGAGTATTAGGGCCCGGACCAGCAGACTACGAGACAGGCGATTAGACTTCTGAACTGTAGCAAACAGTGTAGCACAACTCACTCATCCTTGCACTGCACTTTAATAAATGTGGTTATTGTTATTTATATATATTGTTAATCGATATACTGCCATGTAAAAAGAGACTTGCACCTAAGCATTTCACTGCCAGTACACTTGTGTACATGATATGTGGCAATAAAAGATAATTGAATTGAATTGAACCTCTTCTCTAGAGCTGGTCAGTCTCCCAGATTTTGCCTTACCCAGCAATGTTCTGGTGAATCTAAAAAGATCTTAAATGAACTGTGCTTTCTTTTACTCCCTCTCCTTCCTCCATTTTCGAGTGCTCTCTGCTCTCCGAAGCCTGCAGAGGCATTCCCGGAGTTGACTCGTGAGGTGCTTGATGCCTTCCCTTTCCTCAACTGGGCCTCTTTTAAACTGTTTATTGAGAACTTTGATTTCTTTTCTCAAGCGGTGGCTTTCTCTTTCCCTTCTACTTGGCTGCTTTGCAGTTTTGGTGTTAGCCTTCTTATCCTCTATTCCAAACCTTTCTTTCTTAAATAATTTATCTCTGACATTATGTATATAGTTTTTTTATTTGATATATTCTTCTTTTTGTATGTGTATCTGTTTCTCTTGTGTATGTCTGTTTTATATTTGTTATCAGTTATGTCCTTCACACTGAAGTCAGTAAAAAGTTGTCAGTGTAATGCTGGTTGGAAAAGAATTTGAGTGCAAAAGAATCCGACGGACTCGTCAGAAATCATATTCATTGATGAAGTAATGCATTAAAGATTTATTAACGTTACTGTAGTATGAAGCAGGGTGGGGCTGAAATCCGTTGGAGCAGAACGAGGATGCTGGAGCGATTACTAATGAGAGACAAGCGCGACACAAGCTAGATCGACATTAAGCATGGTAAAACATGGTACTTGTGGTAAATCAAGAAAACAAGATTTAAACAATAATACTAACTGTGTTGAGCTATAACAATGATTTGTTTTATGTCAATGAATGTATCCAAACAATTGCTCACCTGTCTAATAAAACACATAATAAATTTAAAGAGTCTTTGGGGTTTCCATGGTTTCTACAAAATAAAACCAAAAATCGAGGGTAACATGGGTAATGATGTCATTGATAGGCGACGCACGGACACGATCCGTGTCCTGGTTAAAATGGCTTATTTCTCTGGATTTAAACATTTACATATTAAACATTTGAGATAATTGAAGTACACAAGTCAACAAAATATATAACATTGTTCTAGTGGTTTTTGTTTTAGTCTAACATATTGTGCCTTTAATTGTACCAGTATGCTATGTTAGCTGAAAAGTATGCTAGTTAGTATCATTGAGCTTATAATAATAATTTGTTAAATTTATATAGCAACTATAATAACTTATGTTTCAAAAACAGGTAATAAAAAGAAGAACATTTATAATTAAGCCTGTCAGAATATCTTTATTTGTTTTTCAGATCCCAAGAAAGCTGGATGGTGGCATTGGGAACACGGCTGCATGGATGACCAACATTGGCAATGAGCTTGGCCAGGTTCTGTGCAGTGTTCTGACAACAGCTGAAGGCACAGGACTCGAGGAGCTGTGCCAGGCTGTCGTCAGATGCTACCAAAAGGGAATTCTATTGTAAGGCTTGATATCTTCCATTTTATGAGAAGATTCAACTGTGGCCTTACTACAGAGCACCACCCTCTCTATGGTACCTTTTGTTCAAAACCTTCCTCTTGTGTCTTTGAGTGGGATCAGGAGGATGTGAAAGAACTTAGGGCGGCCAAGAGAGGGGACTGGAAAAACAGCCATGGTGGATAGGCTGGGCACAGCTCATGGCCAGCATCAGCCCAGGTGAACTGGCAAAGCACTGTAGGCGGCGGACACGCAGCGGAATCTATGCCTTGATTCCTGGTAAATTCTGAATGTTAAATTGTAGTATGTTCTGTAGATTTTTAAGTGGAAAAGATTGCTATTGTGTCAACAATTATAGAAGTAGAACCCTGGGTACTACCTGGATTTGCACACACAAATGTACATGTTAGAGAGGGCCTCGAGGTGGAACATAAGCTGGGCAAAAGAAGCTGTATCTGTGGTTGGGGCCCTCAGGACATTTGATGTCTGCTTAATCTCTCATTTAAACAACATAAGCCAGTGGGTCCTTGGTTGGGCTTTGATGCCGGAATTCACCCCTCTAGGAAAACCCATTGGTAAGATATCTCTCAAACCAATGCTGAGCATTGGAGTATTCCTCTCTCACCTCTGTGTTTGTATGTGTGTGTGTCCTCTCCCCTTTAACAATGTGTTAATAATTATTGCAGGGGAGCGCATTGCAATGGAGTACTTGTTGGCCCAGTCTAATAGAGGCGACCAGTTGATTGCACACCACATTGACATGCCTGAAGTTCCCCCAGAGGAGCCCGAAGATGATAATGAAATTTACACAACTGTGTAAAGAAGCTCTCTAAGAGAGAGACGATGTACAGCACCATAGAGAAGGAGTGTCTAGCCATCAAGTGGGCCGTTCTTACCCTCCGTTACTACCTCCTGGGGCGGGAGTTCACCCTCTGTTCGGACCACGCCCCCTTGCAGTGGCTCCTCCGCATGAAAGATACCAACGCGCGGATCACCCGGTGTTATCTTGCTCTTCAGCCCTTTAGGTTTCAGGTGGTCCACAGGCCGGGTGCTCAGATGGTTGCGGCCGACTTCCACTCCAGGAATGGGGGGGGGGGCTGCAGGCCGGATGGCTCCCCGGCCTGAGTCGTGCGGTGGGGGTATGTAGTGAGGTGGGCGTGGTTTCGCGAGGTCTGCGGGCGGAGAGAAGGAAAGGAACCGAGCGGTGAGTAAGCGGCTCAAACGCAGATTACAAACACCTGTCTCTGATTTCAGTAATTGCCGTGGAGAGAGCGTATAAAGCCGGTGCGAGAGAGAGACGGTGAGAGAGAGGGACTGGGACACCACCGCTGTCGCATCAACGAGCTGGACTAAGAGTATTGACTGTTTGAGAGAAAGATTTGAGAGACTGCTGCAGTCTTGAGACCTGTGTGCGCCCACGAGCGCTGTTTATTTTTGCAAGTTCTGAGATATAATAAAAGCAAGTGTCCTAGTCACGCCAACCCCTGTCTTCTTTCTTCCTTACCTTATCGAACCTTTATCACAGAGAGGTTGTAGTGAGCTCACATTTTCTGCTAGAATGAAGACTAAGGTATTGAATTAAACGGGAAAACAACAGGCATGCATTGCTACCACTCTAAACGTGCTAACATACAAGGAAGGGGGCTAAATAATTGACTACATTTTTGTTTAACGAAAAAATCCTAGCTTGCACTTTCTGTCTGTCTTCCATCAAGAGTGCAGTTTTTCCTAATTTTGTCTGTGAAGCTTTCACAAACAACCACCAAGTCTTTGCCAATTCCACAATCATAAATCATAAATTAATAGGGCCTAGCCATTTTCATCATTTCACTGCCTTAATATAAATCAAAGTTTATTATCATCATTGGTTTTGAGATGTTACTTGTTGTAAATACCTTGTCTGATATTCTGACAGTATTGTGGCATAGTACATCCTGGCTAGTGTCTGTTGCGCACGGCTAGGGGCGAATAGCTGGATGATGGGCCTATTTGGGAGACCTGACTTTATATATGTTCTGTCCACCTTTGTAATTCTCCCAAACAATCAAGGGAACAGCCTGTCAATGGCTCAGCTCCAAAGCGAAACTATGACTCACGAGTAGTGAAATATCCAGCAATACCAATAACAATTGAGTGCGGACGGGCGGCAAAAACAGCCCGTGTTATAATTCAAATACAATTATCTTAACCAGTAAAATTATAAATCCAAAAATAACTACAGAATCGAAATGTATCCACTTGTAAGTGTGTAATACGCTGAGCAAATACAGCAAACTGAGTAATTCGGAAAAACACTTACATACGGCTTCAATATGCGCTCCTTTCACTGTCAGCACGCTTCTTCTCTATGGAGTTGTTCTCTCCTGCATAGGAGTTGTTCTATTCTAACAAATTATTTATTACTTAAATATTCCCTTTATTAATGGGTAACAAGCACATTTATCACTAATTTATCACTAATAAATGCAATATTATGTTCCCTATTCTAAAGTAAACATTTGCTGTTTTCAAATAAGAAAAGAGACATGTAATATTGCAGTGAACAACTCAGTGTTTATTGTTTTTATGTTTTTATTCTCTTTTCTTATTGGAAACAACATCCAGAGCATGTAGTTACAGAAAAAAGTATATTGTAACAGTAAACAAATTTGTAATTACATAAAAGTATTAGGGTTAGGGTTAGGGGTAGGTTAGGTTAGGTTAGGGTTAGGGGTAGGTTAGGGTTAGGTTAGGGGTAGGTTAGGGTTAGGGTTAGGGTTGGGTTAGGGGTAGGGGTAGGTTAGGGTTAGGGTTGGGTTAGGGGTAGGTTAGGGTTGGGTTAGGGGTTAGGTTAGGGTTATTGAAATATATGTCACTAATTTCAATCATTTCTGTAGCACATTCCAATCATTTAGGGCAGTAAATTCAAAACCAATTTTAATAAATTGCTTGAACAATGTTTCTCTTGCAGGCTCCAAAGAAGACAGAAACGTGCAGACAGAGACATGCTGCTGCAGGGTACTGTACTGCCCAAACAAGTATACCTGGCAAAGGAGCCACTTCCTGAAGTGAGAGAACGTCCTCCTTCACAACACGGGCATGAGGCCATGGAATTTGAGGAGCCAGAAAACCAGGAGGGAGAGGCCTTTGTTCGGAGACGTATCTCCAACAGGTGCCCCCTGCCCACCCCTCCTCCTGGAGCTTACCCATTTTCCATAAATCCACCAGCACCAGACTTTGCATCCTACCCACCCTTTCCCAGCTACCCACCGGATCTACCAGTGCCTCAGCCTCCTCAGTTCCAGCCTCCTCCCCAGTTCCAGTCTCCTCCCCAGTTCCAGCACCCACCTCAGTTCCAGCCTCCTCCCCAGTTCCAGCACCCACCTCAGTTCCAGCCTCCTCCCCAGTTCCAGCACCCACCTAAGTTCCAGCCTCCTCCCCAGTTCCAGCACCCACCTCAGTTCCAGGACCCAGCCCAGTTCCAGCACCCACCTCAGTTCCAGGACCCAGCCCAGTTCCAGCCACCTGTTATCCCACTACCACAAACTTGTCCCCCTACTCAGCCCAGACAGCGCACCTGGAGACGGCAGAAAGCTGCCCAAGAAGACGAGGAACGAGTGGCTAGGGGTGAACCACCACGGAAACGGCTAACTAAGGATATATATCACTATACCTGTAAGAACTGTGGGCTACCTAAAAATAAGACAACTGGCCACACTCAGCTGAAGGGTCGGTGGTATTGCCCAGCCTCAGGCCTCTCTGTTGAACAGTGGACGCAGAATATACAGGGAGCTCTTTGATTTGTTTTAATTGGTGTGTATAGTAGTTATGTATATAGTTAGGCTTTTATTTTATTTATTTTTAATATTTTTGTATATAGTTCAGTTTTTTATTTTTTGCAGTGCTTAATTTGCAAAAAAGATAAAAAAAATAAAAAAAAAACACACCAAAAAACTCTTGTGGTGTAATAGTAACACGTCCATCCTTTGGGTGGAAGATTCCAGGTGCAAGTCCTGGCAAGGGTGTGTGGTGTGTTTATCAGATTAGTGGGGTTTTTTTTAATTTTTTTATTATAACTTGTATAATCAAAAATAAATCAAAACTTTTACTTAAATCATTTGTGTGTTCATAAGTTTTTTCTTTTTCTTTCTCAATTTTTCTTCTTTCCTTTCCCCCCTTCCCCCTCTCCTTTCCCTTTCTTTCCCCCCTGTGGCAGTCTGTTTTGCCCTGTTTTTGGCCAAGAGGTTAAGGCGATGGACTTGAAATCCATTGGGGTCTCCCCGCGCAGGTTCAAACCCTGCCGACTACGTGATGCTTTGTCTGTTTTGCGTCAAGTATTGTGTCATACAGGAGCTTTGTTTGAGCTCGTTGTCTTCTCTAACTTCATGTGCAGTATGGAAATTGGGCAGCACATATCTCTTTTCAAGACTTAAGTGAGCACCGTTTCAAAAAGCCCCGGTCATCTGATTTTTTGGCCATTCTATTTAGGCAGTCGGAGCAATGGCTTTGGTAACCCCCAATAACTTCAAGGCCTTGACGTTGTGCAGCTCAAGAGTCACTGCATTATGTATTGTGGAGAACATTGCATATTAGTTTTTTTTTTTTTAAATGTTGCACTTGTTCTCTCTTACAATAGTAAAACAGAAACCTACTCATTATGTACCATTTACTCCTCTGTTCAAACCACTTAAGCATGCATGCCCTGGCAATTGGTGTGCCGTCACCGTATTGCTTTTAGTACTCTGCGTTGTACCCGCAGCAACCGCAGTCCGAATCCTGGTCATGGCAGTCTTTTCTTGTAGGCGAAGATGACAGTGAACTCCTTTTTTCCAACTCGATATTGTAGCCGGCTACATGGATGGCTGGACCTGAGCTCCTCTGCTGCTCAAATCCAGCCTAGAAAATTGCATGCGACTCATTGAATGGAGTAGTTGTGGAGCATTATATCTATCTGCTGTTAGTCGCCCTCACCAGTAGGTGGTGCAAGCGCAACGCGTGTTGACAACATCAAAGCAACAGACAGAGACGAGAAGCCTTCATAAAACATCATTTGCTGAAATGGACCGAGCGGTGAGTACGAGTTATTATGAGTGTATATATAGTATATAACTTACATGTTGAAAAGGCTGATTAAGACACAAATCATCACACGAGCGTTTACTCAAGTGTCTTATGATACGACTTTTTTTTTGTCAAAAGTGATAAAAGGTGCCTTGCTGATCTCAGCACTTCATTGTCTCCCTTGTATAACAAAGTTAACATGAATTAAAGATAGAGAGTAGCTTTAAATATATCACTTCATCACAGATGTCAAAATATTAATGCAGATACAGAGCTGCGTATCTCAAAAGCATTGTGGAGCTATGTTGATTGTTTAAGACTAACGTTATTGGTGCTTGTTTTTCTACGATGCTTTTGAGACAAATTCACGTTTAACTTAATCATATACCGTAACATGAAGATGAACTGATATTGTGGTAGAAATGTACCATTTTAATATATAATTGCGGAATTTAATTTATAAGTAGGTTGTATTTAATCATGCTATATCTAAATAAAATTAACTTTGCCATCATTTAAACCCATCCATCGAATTAGTATTCTGTCATTAGTGACTAAACCAAACAATACACATGTCTTAGCGTATAACAGTGGTTTTACTAAAATTGTATCCACTTTGCAGTCACGTCACTGCCATGGATACCTGGCGGGCAAAAGGCAAACACTGAGAGAATGAAGTACCTGCCAGCCAGTACTAGTGACATCACGTGCAAAGTATGAATTAATAGGATCTTGCCAGGACGTCGCCAGTATTAATATACAAAAGTTGGTGTTTTGAGGTGTAAACGATCGTCGCCTGCATGCCAGATAGTTGTGCGATTGGATGCACAATAACCACATTTTGTCAGCGTTTGTTGCCGCGCCAGGTAACTTATCCATGTTAGTGACGTGACTGCAAAGTATTTAGGCCTATATCAATGCTAAAGGCGAGGAAATTCTGGATTAATCAGAAAAATCACCTTCCTTTTGAACGCTGTAAAAAGTCGTATCATAAGACACTTGAGTAAACGCTCGTGTGATGATTTGTGTCTTAATCAGCCTTTTCAACATGTAAGTTATATACTATATATACACTCATAATAACTCGTACTCACCGCTCGGTCCATTTCAGCAAATGATGTTTTATGAAGGCTTCTCGTCTCTGTCTGTTGCTTTGATGTTGTCAACACGCGTTGCGCTTGCACCACCTACTGGTGAGGGCGACTAACAGCAGATAGATATAATGCATCGGTAGTCTATTGCTTTTCCTCCAGTCCCTGATTCAATGTCGAATTTGCCGTCGAATTTGAACCACTGAATTGTGGAGCGAATTTGTAAAGGGAAATAAAACGGACCGAAAATTGCCTGATGAATATTATAGGTTGTATTTTTAAACAGTTTGAATATTTTGGAAGTGAAATATGAAAGGAGAATATGGATTATTGAATTTTTATTAATGAAAATGTGTTTGAAATGTTTTGAATTGAAATATTCACAGCTTAAATATACAACCATGTTGAATTTCAGCCCATATAAATGCAAGCCCTAAAAATACAATGCATTAAAATGCAATCATGGTTAATGCAATGCATATTTTTTTCAAGTAGTGCAATTCAACAGGCTTTTTTATTTCAAAAACATTTGGCATTATTTTACTTCCATATCGTTGTCTTCTCTAACTTCATGTGCAGTATGGAAATTGGGCAGCACATATCTCTTTTCAAGACTTAAGTGAGCACCGTTTCAAAAAGCCCCGGTCATCTGCCATCACTGTATAGTGTTTAGTCCTCTCGTTGTGCCCGCAGCAACCGCAGTCCGAATCCGGGTCATGGCAGTGTTTTGTGTAGGCGAAGACGGCACTGAACTCCTTTTTCCAATTCAATATTGTAGTCGGGTACATCGGCGGTTGGACCCGGCCTCCTCTGCTGCTCACATCCAGCTGTGAAAATAGCATGTGACTCACTGAAAGGAGTAGTCGTGGCCGAGAGGTTAAGCCGATGGACTTGAAATCCATTGGGTTTCCCCGCGCAGGTTCGAACCCTGCCGACTACGTGATGCTTTGTCTGTTTTGCGACAAGAATTGTGTCATACAGGAGCTTTGTTTGAGCTCGTTTTTTTTTTTTTAATGTTGCACTTGTTCTCTCTTACAATAGTAAAACAGAAACATACTCATTATGTACCATTTACTCCTCTGTTCAAACCACTTAAGCATGCATGCCCTGGCAATTGGTGTGCCGTCACCGTATTGCTTTTAGTACTCTGCGTTGTACCTGCAGCAACCGCAGTCCGAATCCTGGTCATGGCAGTCTTTTCTTGTAGGCGAAGATGACAGTGAACTCCTTTTTTCCAACTCGATATTGTAGCCGGCTGCATGGATGGTTGGACCTGATCTCCTCTGCTGCTCAAATCCAGCCAAGAAAATTGCATGCGACTCATTGAACGGAGTAGTCGTGGCCGAGAGGTTAAGGTGATTGACTTGAAATCCATTGGGGTCTCCCCGCGCAGGTACGAACCCTGCCGACTACGTGATGCTTTTTCTGTTTGCGACAAGAATTGTTTCATACAGGAGCTTTGTTTCAGCTCATTGTCTTCTCTAACTTCAGGTGCAGCTCACATCTCGATTTTTTAGCTGTGTGCATTGTACACGATGTCCTCTGCCCTTCACATACTGCCAAGAAAATGACATGCGACCCAACAAGGAGTAGTCGTGGCCGTTCCTTCCAGCGATCGGCCGGTCTAACTATTCCTAACAAGTCCGAACGCAATCGAAACAGGTCCTAACACATTCCGAACACTTCCGAACGAGGTCCGAACAACACCTAACTAATCCGAACAGATCCTAACGCACATCCGAAAACTCCGAACCGATGGGGCAAAGGAGCCAATCAATTCCTACAGAAAAAGAGCCAATCAGCAATCGAGTTGACATGGAGGCCAATCTCGATTGGCTGATTATTTCCGTGACATTCCCGCTGAACTCACAGAACATCGACTGCGATCCGAGGATTAAAGGTAACGTTAAGCATTATTAAATCACAAATTCATGACAATAGTGTTAACCTATATAGGTATATTTGTTCAAACATTAATTAATTTTTTGGAATAAAGGTTAAAGGCCAGTTCACTTAACAGTGACGTGTGACAGTTATGCGTTAACATTACCCTCCATGGCCCGATTTTTTTGGGAAAAAATATTGTTTAACCCCATAATATATATATATATATATATATATATATATATATATATATATATATATATATATATATATATATATATATATATATATATCCATCATAAAATATGTCGACCCCTCACCCCAGATCCAGATGTTGGTTTGTTGTAAATACTAGTGTTTTCGAACTGTACTATAGTATTTGTGGTAATTTTACAGTTGCTTTGGTAACAACTAACGTTATAGTAATATAAACAAATACACAATACTGTACACATTTACATCTACAACAGGTTATATTATACAGTATTTGTTGCAGTGGTAACACATTTCAAGATAAGTTTCAGTAGTTACACATTAGTAACGTTAACTGACATCAACTAACTATGCTTCGTTAGCATCTTCGTTAGCATTAGTTAATGAAAATACAGTTTTATATCACAAACAATAAATTGTATAACTAATAACTGTTAACTAATATAGTTAAATAATATTAACCAATGAACCTTATAGTAAAGTGTGACCATTACAGTTTATCAGTTTACTATATATATATATATATATATATATACAGTACACTACAATTTATTATAGTATGACACAAAAACACTAGTATTTAGTATTTACTGTGGGGTCAATATATGCATTAGAAAATGTTATTAGTTTTTTTGTTTTTGTTAGTTTTTTTTTTACCTAGGAGCACTTGAATGATAGGCATATTGCCTGAACAAAAGTGCTCTAACTGCACAGTCTCTAAGGTTTTAGTATATAAAATAAAACTTTTAACTTTTCATTTATTTTAATAATCAAACATATTTATTTACATATTGATGCACATACATATATTTGTTTAATAAAAAGATATTTCATTTTGTATTTAATATCAGGTGATATATGTATTTTTATTTTTTTTTGGTGCTGTGACTTAGAGGGTTAAGTTAACAGCGTGAACTACAAAGACTACGATATAGATTTCAACCATTTGTTGGACTGTAGAATAATATTATGTTCCCCAGATCTTTCGGGGTAGACGAAAGTGAATGAATTAAATTAAATTCTACAGCCCGATGTTGTGAAAGTTGTTTTGTATACATATATGCTGCTAGCTAGCTATTTTATTTGCAAGTTTAAAATGCATGTTGTCAAAACAGATGTTCAACCTAAAAAAAAAAAAAACTCAATTCTACTCTTGCTATATTAACAAAACCAATAGAAATGCACAACTACATTGATTTGTTCCACAGTATTTTTCAGATATGACTAAAACAGGCAAATCCAACGCCTATTGGAATGACGTCTGCCATAGGTATGCCCAGGGCACCTTCCAGTTCACTACAGGCAAAAGGCCTGGAAGCAAAAGATGGAAGGAGGCATTGGAGCGGATTGATTCCTGTCCCCTACAAAAGGGGAATAAGGTGGACCTGTTTGGCAGGCCTATAGTGTGCACTTGTGGGTTCCACAAGGTAGGTATACAACATTATATATATCAAAGGCATGATAAGTCCCTGTATCATGTAATAGACTATTTTATGGACCATAACCACTGATCTGTTATCTGAGTGCACAGTTCTGCAGAATAATTGATTCAATTATTTAACATGAATAGTATGGCCTTCTTTTGTTTCTAATCTTTGTTTTCTTCCAGTCAACAGATAAGGCAGGGCCAGGCGGCAGCACAGAGGAGGCAGGGACATCACAGCAAGAACAAGGCATTAAGTGTTCTCTCTGTGGTGTGGTTGTGGAGGCAGAGAAGTTCTCTGAGCACCTCTCTGACCACCATGCTGCAGAGAAGTGTGACACCTGTGGGGCCAGGGTCCAGGGTGCTGTTGGACTACTCCAGCACATTGAGTCCAGCCATTATGGGGCCCTGTTGGCTCCACGTGCAAGCCCTTCAAAAATGACCACACCATCTCCACGGCTGGCGCAGACACCAGTGTCTCCATCCCTGCGGCCCACTCCATCCTCACACCACTCTCCAGCTCTACAGCCTCCACCACCCACTTCATCCCAGTGGCCCACTCCGTCTCCACGGCCCACTCCATCCCCACGCCACTCACCAGCTCTACAGCCTCCACCACCACCACCATCACGGCCCACTCCGTCTCCACGGCCCACTCCATCCTCAAGCCACTCTCCAGCTCTACAGCCTCCACCACCACCACCATCACGGCCCACTCCGTCTCCACGGCCCACTCCATCCTCAAGCCACTCTCCAGCTCCAGCTCTACAGCCTCCACCACCACCACCATCACGGCCCACTCCATCTCCACGGCCCACTCCATCCTCAAGCCACTCTCCAGCTCTACAGCCTCCACCACCCACTTCATCCCAGTGGCCCACTCCGTCTCCACGGCCCACTCCATCCCCACGCCACTCACCAGCTCTACAGCCTCCACCACCACCACCATCACGGCCCACTCCGTCTCCACGGCCCACTCCATCCTCAAGCCACTCTCCAGCTCTACAGCCTCCACCACCACCACCATCACGGCCCACTCCGTCTCCACGGCCCACTCCATCCTCAAGCCACTCTCCAGCTCCAGCTCTACAGCCTCCACCACCACCACCATCACGGCCCACTCTGTCTCCACGGCCCACTCCATCCTCAAGCCACTCTCCAGCTCCAGCTCTACAGCCTCCACAACCCACTCCATCCCGGTGGCCCACTCCGTTTCCACGGCCCACTCCATCCCCACACCACTCTCCAGCTCCACAGCCCTCACAACCATGGCGCTCTACATCTTCACAGCCCACTCCATCCTCACATCCAGCACCCTCACTGCAGCCCACACCACCTCTGCCTCAGGCTGTTACTGATTGGGAAAGCTTTCTTCCCAGTCAGTTCAAGAGAGTCCTCCAGCCAGCAGATTGGGTGTGGATAGCCAAGTGCCTCTATGAGCCCACAGGACAGCTCAGGCAGAATTTCCAGGATAACTGGTTTTATCCTCCAATGCAGCCCAAGCCGTCTCCTCCTGAGCCTGGGTGGTACTTCAGACAGAGGATGTTCTTGTGGGCACCAATGAGGATGTGGGGCATTCCTCTTAAATGCCAACAGTGTGGCCGTAAGATGCACCATTCTGGGATCTACCCAAAGGTCAGGGAGGTCATTGACATGGGTAGTCGCTACTACCTGGTGGGTGGAGACTATCCACGCTGCAGTGTATGCAGGCTGCCAGTATGCCCATGGAGCCAGGACATCCTTGCACAACTGGATGTGGCACACAGGACAATGTTTCCAGCAGTGCTGACCTCTCAGCTAGCCCTGGACAAGAAATGTGTGACCTTCCTCAGGCCAAGGACCAGTGGCAACAGTTCCTCCTACCTCCAGTCAGCAGTAGAGGAAGTCCACAGTGAGGAGTGGGCATGACGGACCATCCAGTACCTCTCTGACTGTGAGCATCATTTGAGAAAGGTTGCCCTGGTCCAATCTACAACGGCACCTTCCTACTCTGCACCTGCACCCTTCAGGCCGCTTCCACTCGCCCAGTGGTTTGAGACTGTCCACTCCAACGACATCCTCAGCCATCTTGACGAGATGAAGGGGGTGATTACCTCCACCTATGGCCGAATCCTAAAGATGGATTCAACTAAGAAGGTACAATACATGAAGGTTTCATTTTCAGCCATCCATCATAATAATGAAAAAATGTGCATTTTGTGTTATTTATATATATATATATATAGTAATGGACCATAACAAAAAGAAGAAAATATATAATTAGAATGTCTTTATGTTTCCTTATGCTTGTTTTTTAGATCACCAAAAAGCTGGCTGGTGACATTGGGGACACGGCTGCGTGGATGACAAACATTGGCAATGAGCTCAGCCAGGTTCTGAACAGTGTTCTGACAACAGATGAAGGTGCAGGACTGGAAGAGCTGTGCCAGGGCATCGTCAGACGCTACCAGAATGCTGGTGAGCCAGAGCCGCAGGTCATCTATGTTGACCGGGATTGCTGCAGTCAGTCAGGTGGGATTTTCAGATTACTACTTTATCAAAAGTGACCTTGGACCACAAAACCAAGTCTTAAAGGTCTTTTTGGTAACGCTTTACTTGAAGGGGTGTGCATAATACGCCATCATAACCTGTCATAAACATGACATAGCAGATTCATTATCAAACTTAAGAAACGACTTAGCTTTATGGGTTAACATTAAACTGTTATGTGGTTGGTTTTGACGTTGACTGAGGCCATTATAATGTCATGAATGTTTTTATGATCACTTTTTTCCGTTGAATTTGTCAATAAAATGTCACTAAGTGTTAATACTCTGTCAAATTATTTTATAACAGTGACATAAACATTTTTCTTGACCTAAACTATGCCATCATAGAGGAAATCGTACTGAGTCATTGAAAACTCAGCTCAGAATGATAGAGTGGCACCACTGGTGAGGTGTACGCCATTATGATGGTGTCTTAGCTAGACTCAGCCATGATGTAAAAAAGCATTTCAAGAAAATATAAATGTGTGGGATGCTGTAATTAACTGTTTTTGCAGTGATTTGGACCAAACACTGCATGGCTTAACCCACCATTGTACTGTTTTCATTTAATTTTGGGTGAATCAGTCTCCAAATGCAATCAAATATAATTTTATCGATTTTAATTATTATTATTAATGGATGATTGATTATATTTCTCGAACACCTATTCATATTTTTAAGATATTTGAAATTGTCTATTATCTGACCTTCTGTTGGTCAGCTGGTGGAGGAAACTTTTTAAAAAAAAACACTATGAACTGAAAAATATTCATGACGTTGTTATAAAATTATTTGACAGAGTATTAACCCTAACCCTCCCACCCTAACCCACCCCTAACCCTAACCCTCCCACCCTAACCCTAACCCTCCCACCCTAAACCCACCCCTAAACCTAACCCTCCCACCCTAACCCCAACCCTAAACCTAACCCTCCCACCCTAAACCTAAACCCACCCCTAACCCTAACCCTCCCACCCTAAACCCACCCCTAAACCTAACCCTCCCACCCTAACCCCAACCCTAAACCTAACCCTTCCACCCTAAACCTAAACCCACCCCTAACCCTCCCACCCTAACCCTAAACCCACCCCTAACCCTAACCCTCCCACCCTAAACCCACCCCTAAACCTAACCCTCCCACCCTAACCCCAACCCTAAACCTAACCCTCCCACCCTAAAACTAAACCCACCCCTAACCCTCCCACCCTAACCCTAAACCCACCCCTAACCCTCCCACCCTAACCCTAAACCCACCCCTAACCCTAACCCTCCCACCCTAACCCCAACCCTAAACCTAACCCTCCCACCCTAACCCTAAACCTACCCCTAACCCTCCCACCCTAACCCTAACCCTCCCACCCTAACCCCAACCCTAAACCTAACCCTCCCACCCGAACCCTAAACCCACCCCTAACCCTCCCACCCTAACCCCAACCCTAAACCTAACCCTCCCACCCTAACCCTACCCTAAACCCACCCCTAACCCCAACCCCACCCCTACCCTAACCCCTAATGTCTGCAATCAATCAGGCAAAACAGCTCTAACGCTTTATCAAATTATGAATTGTTTTGAAACTGAACATTTGTTATTTATGATTAAACACTGAAACTTTTTTTACCATTTCGAAATAATCCATTAAACAGGAGTGTCTGCTAATATTTTCGGTTCCATTGTTTTGCGCATAGTCTCAAGGACGCCCATAGCACGGGGAAACTAATGAATATTCATGAAAACACCACCCACTGGAAACAAATATTTCAGGAACCGAATATATTGTAACACTGTCTTTTTTTAAAAATGTTTTTATTAAGATGTAGCCATCATCTGAAAGGCAAGCTTATTCTGAGTAAATAAGCTTTCCATTGTTGTATGGTTTGTTAGGATAGGACATTATTTGGCCCAGATATAACTATTTGAAAATGTATTGAGAAAATTAAAGTTGTCTAAATTAAGTCCTTAGCAATGCATATCCACTCAAAAAAAAATCAATGTTTTATATATTTATGGTAGGAAATTTACAAAAATATTTTCATGGAACATGATCTTAATATCCTGCTGATTTTTGGCATGAAAGAAAAATCAACAATTTTGACCCATACAACGTATTGTTAGCTATTGCTACAAATATTCCAGTGCAACGTATGACTGGTTTTGTGGTCCAGGGTCACATACTGTATGTGCATTGCAATATATTTTACAAAAGTTTAATAGTGGTTGTAATTATTATTATTATTACCATCAATGTAATGTAATTGTAATGAATTATAATGACTGAAAAGTATGTTGAAATAAAATTAAATGCATGTTTTTTGATAATGTTTTCCTCCTCCACAGGTGCACCTGCAGTGCTGAATCTTTTTCGGCCGTGGAAGTCTATCGTGAGGCTAGATATCTTCCATTTTATGAGGAGATTCAACTGCGGGCTTACTACAGAGCAACACCCTCTCTATGGAACCTTTTGTTCAAAACTTTCCTCCTCTATTTTTGAGTGGGATCAGGAGGATGTGAACGAGCTTAAGGCGGCCAAGAGAGGGGAGTGGAAAAACAGCCATGGTGGACAGGCTCCCACTGAGGCACAGCTCATGGCCAGCATCAGCCCAGGTGAACTGGCAAAGCACTGTTGGCGGCGGACTCGCGGGGCTGAGGAGATTCGGGCCATGATTTCAGGGCTGCTGGAATCGGTCTGGGAGTCTACCGACACTACAGGGCTTCGCCTGGTTAACCCTGACAGCATGCAGCATGTGTGGGAGATGCAGCAAAAACACCTCGAGTGCATCCAGGACCCTCCACATGTTGATTTGTACACAAAGACGGGGACTCTCCAGAAGGGTGGCAAAGTACTGAACGTGCTTAGGTGTGGCAGGGGGTCATCCTCTCTGGAGAGTTTTCACCGCCATCAGTGTTCCTTCATTCCTGGTAAGTTCCGAATGTTAAATTGCAGAATGTTCTGTAGATTTTTAAGTCGTAAAGATTGCTATTGTGTCAACTTTATAGTAGTAGAATCCTGGGTACTACCTGGATTTAGCTTGCTTTCATGGAATTTACTGCCAGCTGCTTGTCTTATTATTCTGTCACTGTTCTATAACTGTGTCATTAAATTTGCATGTCCTCAGTTTAAAATAATTGAATAATTAACTGAATATGTGCATTTTCATTCTTAGGATGGAGACGCAACGCCATGCACACACAGATGTACATGTTGGAGGGGGCCTCGAGGTGGAACATGAGCCGGGCAAAAGAAGCTGTAGCTGTGGTGGGGGCCTCAACCCTCAGGACATTTGATGTTTCGCTAATGTCTCACCTCAACAACATGAGCCAAAGGGTCCTTGGCTGTGCTTTGATGCCTGAATTCACCCCTCCAGGAAAGCCCACTGGTAAGTTATCGCTCAAGGAAATGCTGAGCATTGGAGTATTCCTCTCTCTCTCTCCTGTGTTTGTGTGTGTGTGTCCTTTCCCCGTTAACAATGTGTTACAATTATTGCAGAAGAGCGGATTGCTGTTGAATACCTGTTGGCCCAGTCCAATAAAGGTGATCAGCTGACTGCACACCACAGTGACATGACTGAAGTCCCCTCGGAGGAGCCTGAAGATGAGGATTTCGACACGACTGTGTGCAATCCAGCTGACCTTAGGGCTGGTGACTCTGACCCTTCAGTATCTGTGGTGGAGGCCCAGGTGACCAGTCATGTGGATGATACTGAGGAGGTCAGTGAGGAAGAGGAGGATGACACTGCACGTCCTAGCACATCCGGGCAGGTAATGTTGCTATCCTTTACTATCTTTGATTTTAAAATATTTGAAAAACATATTGTCGACCATATGTAAAGTTAAAATATATGCATGTACAATGTAAAATATTTACTAAACACTGTGTACGTTTATTGAACTTAGGTTGGCTTTTTTTTTTCCAAATTTTCATAGTGTACGGTGTGATTCTCGGGGTGTCTCGGGCTGGGAGGCGGTTGATGCCCTTGCAGCGTACCTGGTTGGCCTAAACCGTACAATCACTGCCTTGTCATCACAAGAGGAGGACAAAATAGTACATCTGTACATGGCTCTGAAGGATATGGACAAAATGCCCTCAAAATATGGCAAGAGGGCAAAGAAAAACACGTTGTCAGGACCATGGAGAGCATCCAGGAAGGCAAGTGGCTCTGCTCCAGGACAGCAGGCAGCAGAGAGGTAATTTGACGATTTGGATCTTCACTAGTTTATATTTTCAAAGTATACAGTCCAGATTAAATCATCCTTCTTTTCCATAGACTGTTCATGACTCATGGGCAGGCGGCTCAGGACCCTGAAGTCCACAGGGTCTGTGAATGTGTTTGCCTAAGGCTTTTTAAAGAGTTCAAGCAAGCACGGAACAGACCCAAGGACAAAAGTGGAAAAACTCTTCCAATTCCACAAGCCATTGTAGCTGTATACGGCCACTTAAAACAGCTTCTGGAGGACAGCAGAGAAATTCTAGGAGAGACTAACCTGGTTCTGGTCCCAATAAACACCACTACTGTCTCCTCGTGGTGAGTCTTCTTTTGTGCAATACTTTTATACAATCACAGAAGCATATCAAGATTGTACTTATAAAACCTTCCTGTACATGTTTCTTTAAAAAATTATACTAAGTAAAGACAATGGACTTTATTTTTAGTTTAGTTTATTGAAACTTTATTTAACCAGGCAAGTCATTACAGTTTTTCTGAATTGCTAAAACACATTTCTTGTAACCATCACTCATTTTCTCAAAACATTAAACACAAATCCAAATATTCAATCTAAATTCACAAAACCTCAAACAATTGCTTCTAAACCCTTTCACTTGTACTCAAGATCATTCATTAGACACTACATAAAAAAACACAACATCCAGTGCATGCAATTACAGAAAAAAAGTATATTGTAACAGTAAACAAATTTGTAATTACATAAAAGTATAGTAATCACAACTAAGTAAGGTGAATATATTGTATACTGTATGTACTGCAAGTACAGTATTATTATATTGAACTATATATAGCAAATAGTATTTATATAGTATTGAATGTCTGTATATTCAGCACTTCCATGCTGTAAAAATACAGTAGTCTAAATGCAAAAGCCTTAAAGGTCAAGAAAACTCTGAATGAAAAGCATTTTAAAGTACACCAAAAAAAAGAGAAGAAAACTGCAACTGCAAAACCAAAGTCAGTGGGAGGTTCATTCTGCATCAGGTCTTCATGTTGGGTCCAGCCTGAGTCAAGTCAAGTCACCTTTATTTCTATTGCACTTTATTATAATACCGATTGTTTCAAAGCAGCCTTACAGTAATAGCAGATAACTGATGATCAGTAATGCAAAGAGAGTTTCATTTCAGCTGCACAGCAGCTCTAAAAGAAAATAGTGTTCTTGTTCAGCTGAAGTCAGTTCAGTGTCGATTCACTTCTGTTGTAAAGATCATCAATTATTATTATTTCCATCTATTGTTGGTATCATCATTCAGCATCTGTGCCACCTCTGCTTTTTGAACTGGCCTGTATTTCATACAGTTGGTTTGAACATATCACTAAAAACAAGTGTGAACAATTTTGAGTCGTTGTGTAAATGTTGTAGTTATGCTTAACTTTTGGTGCTTTTACCATTTTGCAACACAAGTGCATCACAGTGTGAAATGTGTTTTATTGTGTTGTATAAAGCACTCGCTAGGAATTTTCTTTATGCACATAGGCCTACTGAAATATGTCACTAATTTCAATAATTTCTGGAGCACATTCCAATCACTTAGGGCAGGATATTCAAAACCAATTTTAATAAATTCCTTGAACAATGTTTCTCTTGCAGGCTCCTAAGAAGACAGAAACGTGCTGACAGAGACATGCTTCTGCAGGGTACTGAACTGCCAAAACAATTGTACTTGGCAAAGGAGCCACTACCTGAAGCACAAGAACATCAAGCTGCTCCTGCACAACATGGGCATGAGGCCATGGTTTTTGTGGAGCCTGAAAATCAGGAGGGAGAGGCCTTCGTTCGGAAACGAATCTCCAAAAGGTGCCCCCTGCCCACCCCTCCTCCTGGAGCTTACTCATTTCCAGTATACCCACCAGCATCCTACCCACCCTTTCCCAGCTACCCACCAGGTCTACCAGTGCCTCAGTCTCCCCAGTTCCAGCCTCTTCCCCAGTTCCAGCACCCACCTCAATTCCAGGACCCAACTCAGTTCCAGCACCCACCTCAGTTCCAACCTCCACCTCAGTTCCAACCTCCACCCCAGTTCCAGCCTCAACCCCAGTTCCAGCCACCACCCCAGTTCCAGCCTCCACCCCAGTTCCAGGACCCAACTCAGTTCCAGCCTCAACCCCAGTTCCAGCCTCAACCCCAGTTCCAGCCACCTGGTAACCCACTAGCACAAACCTGTCCCTCTACTCAGCCCAGGCAGCGCACCTGGAGACGGCAGAAAGCTGCCCAAGAAGACGAGGAACGAGTGGCTAGGGGTGAACCACCACGGAAACGCTTGGCAAAGGATGCGTATCACTACACCTGCAAGCACTGTGGGCTGTCTAAAAATAAGACAACTGGCCACACTCAACTGAAGGGCCGGTGGTATTGTCCAGCCTCAGGCCTCTCTGTAGCACAGTGGAAGGATAATGTACAGGGAGCGCTTTGATTTGGTTTAATTGGTGTATATAGTAATGTATATAGTTAGGTTTTTATTTTATTTTTTTAAATATTTTTTTGTATATAGTTCCGTTTTTAATCGTTTTTAAGTGTTTGCTGTGCGTTGTACTGTGAACATTTTGTTTTTAGTTGTTGTGTTTGCATTGCTTAATTTGTAAAAAAAAAAAAAAAAATACTTGTGTGGTTAAAATATATACAAAATATATTTAAAAGAAAAAAACTATTGTGGTGCAATAGTAAAAAAAAACAAAAAAACAAAAAAACTCTTGTGGTGTAATAGTAACACAACCATCCTTTGGGTGGAAGATTCCAGGTGCAAGTCCTGGCAAGGGTGTATGGTGTGTTTATCAGATTAGTATATTTTTTAAAGTTTTTATTATAAATTGTATAATCAAAAATCAATCAAAACTTTTACTTAAATCCTTTGTGTGTTTATAAGTGTTAAAAAAATTTTTTTTCAATTCAATTCAATTCAATTTTGGCCATTCATTCCAAACCACGTAAATCAACTTGTAATGAAATAAAACAACTCTTTCAATGACAGTGTTCCTAGCTTGTCAGGAGCAGCCCATATCTCTTCCTTTTATAAATTGTTGTCCTCATCCTTAAGATGACAAAGCATGAACACATTAAGGAGAAAGTTTTGTTATGTCCCCAGGCTGACTGCACTTTGGCAAGAGCCTGGATAGCTGGATTAATCTAAGGGTCCAGGGTTCAAGTCCCTGTTCGGGCAAAGGACTGTCAGTTTGTTACAGACCTCCCCTAATCACTTGCTGTGCTCTTTCCTGCCTTTGAGAGAAATGGTCTTCCTCCCCAAGAAAAGATGTGGTGCTGTTTTTTCCCAGTCTTTGGTTTTGTTTTGCCTGCTGTAAGACATGGTTGCTGTCTCAGCAAGCAGGGTTGGGGGACTTGAGAGAGCTGAGCTGAAGCTCTCCGTTTACGCTGTATGTTCAGGCACTTCTCAGTGGGCCTTGGTGATTTGGTGTGCCATCACTGTATAGTGTTTAGTACTCTGCGTTGTGCCCGCAGCAACCGCAGTCCGAATCCGGGTCATGGCAGTTTTTTGTGTAGGCGAAGACGGCACTGAACTCCTTTTTCCAATTCAATATTGTAGTCGGGTACATCGGCGGTTGTACCCGGCCTCCTCTGCTGCTCACATCCAGCCGTGAAAATAGCATGTGACTCACTGTAAGGAGTAGTCGTGGCTGAGAGGTTAAGGCGATGGACTTGATATCCATTGGGGTCTCCCCGCGCAGGTTCGAACCCTGCCGACTACGTGATGCTTTGTCTGTTTTGCGACAAGTATTGTGTCATACAGGAGCTTTGTTTGAGCTCGTTGTCTTCTCTAACTTCATGTGCAGTATGGAAATTGGGCAGCACATATCTCTTTTCAAGACTTAAGTGAGCACCGTTTCAAAAAGCCCCGGTCATCTGCCATCACTGTATAGTGTTTAGTACTCTGCGTTGTGCCTGCAGCAACCGCAGTCCGAATCCGCGTCATGGCAGTGTTTTGTGTAGGCGAAGACGGCACTGAACTCCTTTTTCCAATTCAATATTGTAGTCGGGTACATCGGCGGTTGTACCCGGCCTCCTCTGCTGCTCACATCCAGCCGTGAAAATAGCATGTGACTCACTGTAAGGAGTAGTCGTGGCCGAGAGGTTAAGGCGATGGACTTGAAATCCATTGGGGTCTCCCCGCGCAGGTTCGAACCCTGCCGACTACGTGATGCTTTGTCTGTTTGCGACAAGAATTGTTTCATACAGGAGCTTTGTTTCAGCTCATTGTCTTCTCTAACTTCAGGTGCAGCTCACATCTCATTTTTTTAGCTGTGTGCATTGTACACGATGTCCTCTGCCCTTCACATACTGCCAAGAAAATGACATGCAACTCAACAAGGAGTAGTCGTGGCCGAGAGGTTAAGGCGATGGACTCGAAATCCATTGGGGTCTCCCCGCGCAGGTTCGAACCCTGCCGACTACGTGATGCTTTGTCTGTTTTGCGACAAGAATTGTGTCATACAGGAGCTTTGTTTGAGCTCGTTGTCTTCTCTAACTTCATGTGCAGTATGGAAATTGGGCAGCACATATCTCTTTTCAAGACTTAAGTGAGCACCGTTTCAAAAAGCCCCGGTCATCTGCCATCACTGTATAGTGTTTAGTACTCTGCGTTGTGCCTGCAGCAACCGCAGTCCGAATCCGGGTCATGGCAGTGTTTTGTGTAGGCGAAGACGGCACTGAACTCCTTTTTCCAATTCAATATTGTAGTCGGGTACATCGGCGGTTGTACCCGGCCTCCTCTGCTGCTCACATCCAGCCGTGAAAATAGCATGTGACTCACTGTAAGGAGTAGTCGTGGCCGAGAGGTTAAGGCGATGGACTTGAAATCCATTGGGGTCTCCCCGCGCAGGTTCGAACCCTGCCGGCTACGTGATGCTTTGTCTGTTTGCGACAAGAATTGTTTCATACAGGAGCTTTGTTTGAGCTCATTTTTTTTTTTTTTAAATGTTGCACTTGTTCTCTCTTACAATAGTAAAACAGAAACCTACTCATTATGTACCATTTACTCCTCTGTTCAAACCACTTAAGCATGCATGCCCTGGCAATTGGTGTGCCGTCACCGTATTGCTTTTAGTACTCTGCGTTGTACCCGCAGCAACCGCAGTCCGAATCCTGGTCATGGCAGTCTTTTCTTGTAGGCGAAGATGACAGTGAACTCCTTTTTTCCAACTCGATATTGTAGCCGGCTGCATGGATGGTTGGACCTGATCTCATCTGCTGCTCAAATCCAGCCAAGAAAATTGCATGCGACTCATTGAACGGAGTAGTCGTGGCCGAGAGGTTAAGGTGATGGACTTGAAATCCATTGGGGTCTCCCCGCGCAGGTTCGAACCCTGCCGACTACGTGATGCTTTGTCTGCTTGCGACAAGAATTGTTTCGTACAGGAGCTTTGTTTCAGCCCATTGTCTTCTCTAACTTCAGGTGCAGCTCACATCTCGATTTTTTAGCTGTGTGCATTGTACACGATGTCCTCTGCCCTTCACATACTGCCAAGAAAATGACATGCAACCCAACAAGGAGTAGTCGTGGCCGAGAGGTTAAGGCGGTGGACTCGAAATCCATTGTGGTCTCTCTGCGCAGGTTTGTAGAAGATTTTATTATGTAAATATTAGCATTTTATGGCTAATGAAAAGACACTATTATGTTCAAATGTGTAATGATGTTTCAAGGGTGGTCAAATGGTTGCTGACTGTGTTTAAATGTGTGCTGACTTTGAGAGTGCCCTTTAGAAGGACAGGAACATAATTAGAACTTAGAATGTGGTGATATGTGAGCCAGGGGGGTTGTTACCATGTTAGGAAGACAACAGTGGTTACCAAAATAGGAAGACAACTATGGTATATATATGACAGAAAAGTCAAGTAGCAGGAGGGCCGGTGGCTGACGGCCCTCCGGCTTCATTGCTGTGTTTGGTGTGAATAAAGCCTCTTCTGAAATCAATGATCCTTGAAGAAGAAATTATTATAGAAAGAGAAAACTTTCGACATAAATGGCGACCACGAAGGGACAACTCAGGAGCTGATAAAGAAACCATGGCAGGACGTTCCTGGACGAATCAGCACAAACAGTGGCCACAAATTTGAATAGGTAAGCAGTTTTTGCTTAAGTTTGTGTTATTCGCCAGAAATGTACCTGTTATGGTGAGACAGCTTCTCCAAATTTAAAGAACTAAAAAGGATTTTTGATTTCAGAATAAATGCATGCAGTATAATTTCTAACAATTATGGCCTTGGGAATATTAAGAGATATGTAAAGGTCAGGTAAATTAGCTGTGTTTATTTCTCGCTAAGAGGGCCTGGATGGATAGCAGAAATATTGCATGACACAGGAGAAAATAAAGTCAGGTAAATTAGATGTGGTTACGGACGCCAAGTGGGCCTTGATGGATGGCAAAGTAACAAAAGTTAAAAATAAAGTCAGGTAAATTAGATGTGGTTACGGACGCCAAGTGGGCCTTGATGGATGGCAAAGTAACAAAAGTTAAAAATAAAGTCAGGTAAATTAGATGTGTTCAGGCGCCAAGTGGGCCTTGATGGATGGCGAAGTATACCATGAACACAAGTTTAAAAATAGTCCTATTTTGTTATGTTGAGGAAGTGTATTAACAGGGACAGTAATTTATTTTAATTGTATTTTGATGTGTTGAGAGTGCTGGATTGTCTGTGGCTAAGTATATGTGTGTGTGTCTGTGTGGACTGTGAGTTAAAAATAAGTTGTGGAGCAGTGACCCCCTGAACTCTGAAAGAGGTAGGGAAGGGGTGCTTCATTTGAGAGAGAGTATGAGAGAAGACTTGTATGAGTGCTTTGAATATAGTGAATGTGAGATTGTGAATGTTACATTCAGTTAGGAAAAGTGACATTGCAGAATTAGAATAAAGTAATAAATTATATGACAAGTGGTGAATAATTTTATACTATTCATGCAAAGTAAAGTTAAAAAGTAAAAGAAAAATTGGAAAGTTAAAAAGCAGTTGGTGATTAAAATATTATAAGGCTTGCATATGATAAAAGTAAAAGTTAAATAAAATAAAAATAAATAAGTGATTATTCTTTTGAAAATTAAATTTGAGAACATTAAGTTAAAGAGTAAAACAAGTCTAGAAATTGGTTATTAAAATAATTATTGATTAAAGGACAATATGGCCACTCCAGTGGAAATGCTAGGATCAAAATACCAATTATGTAAAGATTTAATAGATGAGATATCAAATAAATGGGAAAAAAAGAACTAAGGATATGATAACCAAATGACCAAAAGAAGGGACATTTGATGTAACATTATGATAAGAAATGGAAACCTTGATTAAAAATTACAAAATAAATAAATAAATTAATTAATTACAAAATTAAGAACAGTTTAAAGAGAAATTAAAAGAGAAATTAAAAGAGACAAGGAAACAAAGAGAAAAGAAAACATGTTTTCAAATACTCATGTCAAATGTAACTCCAGAAGGGCAGTTCCCAATCCTAAATGCAAATGAAAGGACAGGTGGAGTTAGAAAACGAAAAACAAACAAGACAAGATGTGAGACAAGAGGAGAAAAATGAAACATTTGAGAAAAATGTACCGTTAGATTGTTATGTATTAGAGCAACTAAAAACTAAGTATGGAGATAAACAGGCAGAAAGAAAAAAAGAATAATAAAATAAAAAATAAATAAAAAGGTGAAACAAAAACACAAATAGAAGATTTAAATAAAAGCATCAAAGAAATAGAAGAATTAATACAATGCACAGAAATACAGGCGAATGATAGAAAAAAAATTATTAGAGAGTTTAAATATAGAAAATTAAGAGGAGGTACCATTTGATGAAGAAAGGTGGTTACAAGATAAGAACTCTAGTAAAACAACTTCCTATTTTAATTATGGGTGACAAAAGATTTTGAGGGGCTTGTCAACTGCCTTCCTGACATCCAGGAGAGAGCTGGGAAATGGATTAGAGTGTTTGAAGAAGAAACAATGAGCAAATTGTTTTCTGTGGGGGAAATTAAAACACTTCTGGTGAAAATTCTAAGTGGATCAAAAAAGGAAGGAATTCTTCAAGCTTCTGAACTGTGAACTCTTGCTATGAGACTGTTTTTGATGCATATCGTCCGGCAATATGGCAGGCATTGAGAAAAATGGAAGCAAGAGACTGGGAATCCAGAAGGAGACCCATTGAAGAGAAGAGTCAGACCAAATGGCAAATGACTCCGGTGAATGCGTCTGTGAATACCTCTGTAAATAACCCAACACTTGTGCAGCTTCCCCACCTACAGCAATTCCTCCAAATGCACACCAGATTCCTGCACCCACAGTCAGCAACAAGGGCCGGCAGGTTGGAAAAGAAATACACAGCATGGAGGACAGAGGGGGTAGTGGACAACTGGGACATATCAAAACCAATTGCCCCAACAATCCATGGCAACAGACACTCAGGGGTGAAAGGTGGTGTGGTTGGCAACGACCCGCTCAAAATTTGCAAAGACAGGGGACAAATACAGTTAATTCCTCTGACAGCTCCAGTTTGCTTACAGACTAAAAATAAAAGTGTGACCTTACCAGTTCTTGTATCAAATCAAACTCCTGTAAACTTGTTAGGAAGAGATGTATTATGTAAATTAGGATTTCAAATTTGGTGTTCTCCAAAAGGAGTGTATATAGACTTACAAGGAATAGGAACTCAAATGATGAATTCTGAGCTAAAAGCAAATCTATACTGGTTAGGACAAATATAAAATTATGTAAGACAAATCATTAATAAATGGAGAAAGTTTATTGAAGCGCAGATTTCTGAAGCTCAGTTACCAAAGTCAGGATTTCACTGTACTATGATATATGACGATGAGAGAGATGGAAAAATAAAAAATAAATGGCAAAAAGAAACAGATAGTAAAAAAAAAAAAAAAAAAAATTGAGATTAACAGTGAACAGTAATGAAAATAACTGAAAATGAATTTATAAAAAAGTTGGTTCAATGTACCATAGTCTGTTCCACGTATCTTTATACAGGAAAGAATTAGGAAGCCAAAAGATGTAGGGCCAATGATGAAAAAAGCTGAACAATGCCAGTGGAATTCAAAAATAAATCCATTAATTTTACTCTGTTGACAAAAATTTCATAAAAGTCTTGTGTGAAACAAAATTAATGGGGATTACTCAAGAAATAATTATAAATCAAAAAGGACAAACATAAATGATAGCAAAATCCCAATCAATAGAGACTGTTGAGAGTGAGCTATTTAAGGATGTTTAGTGGTAATACTTACTCCAGTAGTTTTGATAGAACCACAACCACAACTGGAAGATATTGTTCGAATACAGCAACAAGCAGGCCCTTATGAACACTCTATGTGGTATCAGAGGGGGGCCAAAAAAGATGAAAAAGATATTTGGCGTTCACATGAAGGACAGATTTTTGCACCAACAGTGCTTTTGAACAGTCTCATTTCAGATGCGCAGGGATTTGATCACTGCGCAAGGGGGGAAGTAATAAGAAAAATTAAGTAATAAGAGAAAAATTAAACAACAAGGATATTGAAGGATATTGGTCTCCATATTTATACGCGATGGTAGAAAATTTTAGACATCTGGTAATGGATTATGTGGACATGATAAATCGAGTACAAGGTAAACGATATATGCTTGTGATAATTGATCGATAGAAGCACCATCTTCAGATGAGGGTTCAGGAAAAGAGGTAAATTCTTACATTTGGAATACCATCAGAAATAAGTTCAGATAATGGGTTGGTGTTTATTGTAAAACAAGTATTGCAGCAAATTAGAAAAAAAAAAAAAAAAAAGAGACTTGGTTGCATTTAAGGGCCTCACTTGCACTAATGAGTTGTCGCATGCAAACTAACAGAATCATACATTTAACACCGCATGGAATGCTTACGGGTCGACCCATGCATGTACCATATTGCAGAGGTTGATTGATTAAAATTGATTGATACAAAGGAATGCCTATAGAACAATTGCAAATGGAATTAAGATCTTATATGAGGAAACTAACTGCAATATGTAAAGCTATATATTTACAGGAAAAAAGACCCAGGTGACCAGGTGTATCTGAGGGTATTCAGGACCATGAGAACCAATGGACAATAAAGACTGGCCTGATAAATTGAGCTGGATTTTGCAAGCATTGGAAGTTGATTCAAGTACCTCCAATGAGGACGAAGAAGATGAATGATGAGGCAGACCCTGGGTGCCAGCCTAACCCAAGGGTGCAAAGTATCTGGGTTGAAGAAGATGACTATGATATAAAAATAACTTTTGATAGTATAATGTATGATTTGATGTTTGATTATACTACATAACTGTGACAACCACAGGCAAGGCTGAACAAATTGCACACTCATGCTTATAACAATGTACCGATGATAAGACATAGGAATTAGGGAAATTAGAATCTTTTACTCCATTCCTGAAAAAGAGAACAAAAGCAAAATCTGGAAGGAGATGTTTGGTTCTAATATTCCTCCGGAGTGTGGTTGCATAATCTAGTCATTGGTAATGAAACTGAGTGACTTATTTTAAGTCATTAGGTAGCATAACTGAAAAACTGGATTCTGAAACTACACATCTGGGAAAAGGTTAGTGAAGGTGGGGCTTAGTTAAGCCCCAGAGGGGGGAATATGTAGAAGATTTTATTATGTAAATATTAGCATTTTATGGCTAATGAAAAGACACTATTATGTTCAAATGTGTAATGATGTTTCAAGGGTGGTCAAATGGTTGCTGACTGTGTTTAAATGTGTGCTGACTTTGAGAGTGCCCTTTAGAAGGACAGGAACATAATTAGAACTTAGAATGTGGTGATATGTGAGCCAGGGGGGTTGTTACCATGTTAGGAAGACAACAGTGGTTACCAAAATAGGAAGACAACTATGGTATATATATGACAGAAAATGATGTATATGACGGTGGCTGACGGCCCTCCGGCTTCATTGCTGTGTTTGGTGTGAATAAAGCCTCTTCTGAAATCAATGATCCTTGAAGAAGAAATTATTATAGAAAGAGAAAACTTTCGACAGTTCGAACCCTGCCGACTACGTGGTGCTTTGTCAGTTTCAGTCAGGAGTTGTTCCATCCAGAAGCTTTTTTTGACCTTCTTTAGTTCTCTAACTTTATATGCAGCACAGAAATTGGGCAACCCACATCTCTTTTCAGAGTCTGAAGTGAGAACTGTTTCAAAAAGTCCCAGTCTTCTGTGTTTTTGGCCATTCATTCCAAACCACGTAAATCAACTTGTAATGAAATAAAACAACTCTTTCAATGACAGTGTTCCTAGCTTGCCAGGAGCAGCCCATATCTCTTCCTTTTATAAATTGTTGTCCTCATCCTTAAGATGACAAAGCATGAACACGTTAAGGAGAAAGTTTTGTTATGTCCCCAGGCTGACTGCACTTTGGCAAGAGCCTGGATAGCTGGATTAATCTAAGGGTCCAGGGTTCAAGTCCCTGTTCGGGCAAAGGACTGTCAGTTTGTTACAGACCTCCCCTAATCACTTGCTGTGCTCTTTCCTGCCTTTGAGAGAAATGGTCTTCCTCCCCAAGAAAAGATGTGGTGCTGTTTTTTCCCAGTATTTGGTTTTGTTTTGCCTGCTGTAAGACATGGTTGCTGTCTCAGCAAGCAGGGTTGGGGGACTTGAGAGAGCTGAGCTGAAGCTCTCCGTTTACGCTGTATGTTCAGGCACTTCTCAGTGGGCCTTGGTGATTTGGTGTGCCATCATTTGGTGTGTATAGTGTTTAGTACTCTGCGTTGTGCCCGCAGCAACCGCAGTCCGAATCCGGGTCATGGCAGTGTTTTGTGTAGGCGAAGACGGCACTGAACTCCTTTTTCCAATTCAATATTGTAGTCGGGTACATCGGCGGTTGGACCCGGCCTCCTCTGCTGCTCACATCCAGCCGTGAAAATAGCATGTGACTCACTGTAAGGAGTAGTCGTGGCCGAGAGGTTAAGGCGATGGACTTGAAATCCATTGGGGTCTCCCCGCGCAGGTTCGAACCCTGCCGACTACGTGATGCTTTGTCTGTTTTGCGACAAGAATTGTGTCATACAGGAGCTTTGTTTGAGCTCATTTTTTTTTTTAAATGTTGCACTTGTTCTCTCTTACAATAGTAAAACAGAAACCTACTCATTATGTACCATTTACTCCTCTGTTCAAACCACTTAAGCATGCATGCCCTGGCAATTGGTGTGCCGTCACCGTATTGCTTTTAGTACTCTGCGTTGTACCCGCAGCAACCGCAGTCCGAATCCTGGTCATGGCAGTCTTTTCTTGTAGGCGAAGATGACAGTGAACTCCTTTTTTCCAACTCGATATTGTAGCCGGCTGCATGGATGGTTGGACCTGATCTCCTCTGCTGCTCAAATCCAGCCAAGAAAATTGCATGCGACTCATTGAACGGAGTAGTCGTGGCAGAGAGGTTAAGGCGATGGACTTGAAATCCATTGGGGTCTCCCCGCGCAGGTTCGAACCCTGCCGACTACGTGATGCTTTGTCTGTTTGCGACAAGAATTGTTTCGTACTGGAGCTTTGTTTCCGCCCATTGTCTTCTCTAACTTCAGGTGCAGCTCACATCTCGATTTTTTAGCTGTGTGCATTGTACACGATGTCCTCTGCCCTTCACATACTGCCAAGAAAATGACATGCAACCCAACAAGGAGTAGTCGTGGCCGAGAGGTTAAGGCGATGGACTCGAAATCCATTGGGGTCTCTCTGCGCAGGTTCGAACCCTGCCGACTACGTGGTGCTTTGTCAGTTTCAGTCAGGAGTTGTTCCATCCAGAAGCTTTGTTAGACCTTCTTTAGTTCTCTAACTTCATATGCAGCACAGAAATTGGGCAACCCACATCTCTTTTCAGAGTCTGAAGTGAGAACTGTTTCAAAAAGTCCCAGTCTTCTGTGTTTTTGGCCATTCATTCCAAACCATGTAAATCAACTTGTAATGAAATAAAACAACTCTTTCAATGACAGTGTTCCTAGCTTGCCAGGAGCAGCCCATATCTCTTCCTTTTATACATTGTTGTCCTCATCCTTAAAATGACAAAGCATGAACACGTTAAGGAGAAAGTTTTGTTATGTCCCCAGGCTGACTGCACTTTGGCAAGAGCCTGGATAGCTGGATTAATCTAAGGGTCCAGGGTTCAAGTCCCTGTTCGGGCAAAGGACTGTCGGTTTTTTACAGACCTCCCCTAATCACTTGCTGTGCTCTTTCCTGCCTTTGAGAGAAATGGTCTTCCTCCCCAAGAAAAGATGTGGTGCTGTTTTTTCCCAGTCTTTGGTTTTGTTTTGCCTGCTGTAAGACATGGTTGCTGTCTCAGCAAGCAGGGTTGGGGGACTTGAGAGAGCTGAGCTGAAGCTCTCCGTTTACGCTGTATGTTCAGGCACTTCTCAGCGGGCCTTGGTGATTGGGTGTGCCATCACTGTATAGTGTTTAGTACTCTGCGTTGTGCCCGCAGCAACCGCAGTCCGAATCCGGGTCATGGCAGTTTTTTGTGTAGGCGAAGACGGCACTGAACTCATTTTTCCAATTCAATATTGCAGTCGGGTACATCGGCGGTTGGACCCGGCCTCCTCTGCTGCTCACATCCAGCCGTGAAAATAGCATGTGACTCACTGTAAGGCGTAGTCGTGGCCGAGAGGTTAAGACGATGGACTTGAAAACCATTGAAGTCTCCCCGCGCAGGTTCGAACCCTGCCGACTACGTGATGCTTTGTCTGTTTTGCGACAAGTATTGTGTCATACAGCAGCTTTGTTTGAGCTCGTTGTCTTCTCTAACTTCATGTGCAGTATGGAAATTGGGCAGCACATATCTCTTTTCAAGACTTAAGTGAGCACCGTTTCAAAAAGCCCCAGTCATCTGATTTTTTGGCCATTCTATTTAGGCAGTCGGAGCAATGGCTTTGGTAACCCCCAATAACTTCAAGGCATTGACGTTGTGCAGCTCAAGAGTCACTGCATTATGTATTGTGGAGAACATTGCATATTAGTTTTTTTTTTTTTTTTTTAAATGTTGCACTTGTTCTCTCTTACAATAGTAAAACAGAAACCTACTCATTATGTACCATTTACTCCTCTGTTCAAACCACTTAAGCATGCATGCCCTGGCAATTGGTGTGCCGTCACCGTATTGCTTTTAGTACTCTGCGTTGTACCCGCAGCAACCGCAGTCCGAATCCTGGTCATGGCAGTCTTTTCTTGTAGGCGAAGATGACAGTGAACTCCTTTTTTCCAACTCGATATTGTAGCCGCCTGCATGGATGGCTGGACCTGAGCTCCTCTGCTGCTCAAATCCAGCCTAGAAAATTGCATGCGACTGATTGAATGGAGTAGTCGTGGCCGAGAGGTTAAGGCGATGGACTTGAAATCCATTGGTGTCTCCCCGCGCAGGTTCGAACCCTGCCGACTACGTGATGCTTTGTCTGTTTGCGACAAGAATTGTCTCATACAGGAGCTTTGTTTCAGCTCATTGTCTTCTCTAACTTCAGGTGCAGCTCACATCTCATTTTTTTAGCTGTGTGCATTGTACACGATGTCCTCTGCCCTTCACATACTGCCAAGAAAATGACATGCAACTCAACAAGGAGTAGTCGTGGCCGAGAGGTTAAGGCGATGGACTCGAAATCCATTGGGGTCTCCCCGCGCAGGTTCGAACCCTGCCGACTACGTGGTGCTTTGTCAGTTTCAGTCAGGAGTTGTTCCATCCAGAAGCTTTGATTGACCTTCTTTAGTTCTCTAACTTCATATGCAGCACAGAAATTGTGCAACCCACATCTCTTTTTAGAGTCTGAAGTGAGAACTGTTTCAAAAAGTCCCAGTCTTCTGTGTTTTTGGCCATTCATTCCAAACACGTAAATCAACTTGTAATGAAATAAAACAACTCTTTCAATGACAGTGTTCCTAGCTTGCCAGGAGCAGCCCATATCTCTTCCTTTTATACATTGTTGTCCTCATCCTTAAAATGACAAAGCATGAACACGATAAGGAGAAAGTTTTGTTATGTCCCCAGGCTGACTGCACTTTGGCAAGAGCCTGGATAGCTGGATTAATGTATTGGTCCAGGGTTCAAGTCCCTGTTCGGGCGAAGGACTGTCAGTTTGTTACAGACCTCCCCTAATCACTTGCTGTGCTCTTTCCTGCCTTTGAGAGAAATGGTCTTCCTCCCCAAGAAAAGATGTGGTGCTGTTTTTTCCCAGTCTTTGGTTTTGTTTTGCCTGCTGTAAGACATGGTTGCTGTCTCAGCAAGCAGGGTTGGGGGACTTGAGAGAGCTGAGCTGAAGCTATCCGTTTACGCTGTATGTTCAGGCACTTCTCAGCGGGCCTTGGTGATTTGGTGTGCCATCACTGTATAGTGCTTAGTACTCTGCGTTGTGCCCGCAGCAACCGCAGTCCGAATCCGGGTCATGGCAGTTTTTTGTGTAGGCGAAGACGGCACTGAACTCCTTTTTCCAATTCAATATTGTAGTCGGGTACATCGGCGGTTGGACCCGGCCTCCTCTGCTGCTCACATCCAGCCGTGAAAATAGCATGTGACTCACTGTAAGGAGTAGTCGTGGCCGAGAGGTTAAGGCGATGGACTTGAAATCCATTGGGGTCTCCCCGCGCAGGTTCGAACCCTGCCGACTACGTGATGCTTTGTCTGTTTTGCGACAAGAATTGTGTCATACAGGAGCTTTGTTTGAGCTCGTTGTCTTCTCTAACTTCATGTGCAGTATGGAAATTGGGCAGCACATATCTCTTTTCAAGACTTAAGTGAGCACCGTTTCAAAAAGCCCCGGTCATCTGATTTTTTGGCCATTCTATTTAGGCAGTCGGAGCAATGGCTTTGGTAACCCCCGATAACTTCAAGGCCTTGACGTTGTGCAGCTCAAGAGTCACTGCATTATGTATTGTGGAGAACATTGCATATTAGTTTTTTTTTTAAATGTTGCACTTGTTCTCTCTTACAATAGTAAAACAGAAACCTACTCATTATGTACCATTTACTCCTCTGTTCAAACCAGTTAAGCATGCATGCCCTGGCAATTGGTGTGCCGTCACCGTATTGCTTTTAGTACTCTGCGTTGTACCCGCAGCAACCGCAGTCCGAATCCTGGTCATGGCAGTCTTTTCTTGTAGGTGAAGATGACAGTGAACTCCTTTTTTCCAACTCGATATTGTAGCCGACTGCATGGATGGTTGGACCTGATCTCCTCTGCTGCTCAAATCCATCCAAGAAAATTGCATGCGACTCATTGAATGGAGTAGTCGTGGCCGAGAGGTTAAGGCGATGGACTTGAAATCCATTGGGGTCTCCCCGCGCAGGTTCGAACCCTACGTGATGCTTTGTCTGTTTGCGACAAGAATTGTTTCATACAGGAGCTTTGTTTCAGCTCATTGTCTTCTCTAACTTCAGGTGCAGCTCACATCTCTATTTTTTAGCTGTGTGCATTGTACACGATGTCCTCTGCCCTTCACATACTGCCAAGAAAATGACATGCGACCCAACAAGGAGTAGTCGTGGCCGAGAGGTTAAGGCGATGGACTCGAAATCCATTGGGGTCTCTCTGCCGACTACATGGTGCTTTGTCAGTTTCAGTCAGGAGTTGTTCCATCCAGAAGCTTTGTTTGACCTTCTTTAGTTCTCTAACTTCAAATCAAATCAAATCAAATCACTTTATTTGTCACTCTACCATATGCACAGTGCAACAGCAGGTGAAATTCTTGCAGTTCCGAGCAACATAGTAGTCATGAGATGACATGTACAACATTTAAGCAACAACAGATTACACATCTGATGCGCACACAATTACTCACAGCACAGTATACACTACAATAAACAATAAATAATTTACACAATGTGAGTGTAGTTCTCACAGCTTTAAACAATATACACATACTTACAATATACATATACTTTAAATAATATACACTAAACATACACTAAACAATATACATTACGCTATAATAATAATAATAATATACAATGTATAGTATAAAATATTATTCACAGATTGAAAAATTGAAATCCAAAGTGCAATAGATGCTGTATGATAAATAAATGTGTATATAATGTGTGTGTATCTACAGTGGGTTGTGCTGAGTGATATTCTGTCCAGAGTGTGTTATGATACTGATGGATCAGGAGTTAAGTAGTCTGATTGCTTGTGGGAAGAAGCTGTTCTGGAGTCGGCTGGTGCGTGTTCTGATGCTGCGGTACCGTCTGCCTGATGGGAGCAGTGAGAGCAGCCCATGGTTCGGGTGGCTAGAGTCTCTGATGATCCTCTGAGCTCTCTTCACACACCGCCTGGCGTAAATGTCCTGGAGGGAGGGAAGCTCACCTCCGATGATGCAGCTGGCCGTGCGCACTACCCTTTGCAGGGCTTTGCGGCTGCGGGCGGTACTGTTGCCGTACCAGGTGGTGATGCAGCCAGTCAGCAGGCTCTCTATGGTGCAGGTGTAGAAGCGTGTGAGGATGTGGCGGTTCATTCCAAACCTCCTCAGCCGTCGCAGGAAGAAAAGGCGCTGATGAGCCTTCTTCACAACGGCCTCGGAGTGGACGGACCATGAGAGTTCCTCTGTGATGTGGACACCGAGGAACTTGAAGCTGCTGACTCTCTCCACCGGTGCTCCATCGATGGTGATGGGGCGGTGTTCTCTCTCATTCCTCCTGAAGTCGACCACCAGCTCCTTGGTCTTGCTGACCTTGAGGGAGAGGTTGTGCTCCTGACACCACCGTGTCAGAGTGTGCACCTCCTCTCTGTAGGCCGTTTCATCATTGTCGGTGATAAGACCTACCACCGTCGTGCTGCATACTTCATATGCAGCACAGAAATTGGGCAACCCACATCTCTTTTCAGAGTCTGAAGTGAGAACTGTTTCAAAAAGTCCCAGTCTTCTGTGTTTTTGGCCATTCATTCCAAACCACGTAAATCAACTTGTAATGAAATAAAACAACTCTTTCAATGACAGTGTTCCTAGCTTGCCAGGAGCAGCCCATATCTCTTCCTTTTTAACACGCAACAGTTGTCAGTATAACACTAAGTATGTTATATTACTCTGGAGATAGGGCTAGGTTCGACTCTTGGGAGGATAAAAAAATTAACCTTGGGCCAAATGGTATGAAACGGCTAACAGCCAGCACATTTATTGCACATACAACAAAAAAATTAAAAGAAACAATTAGCAGAATCCAATGGGTTAATACTTTGAAGTTTCGTCCCAACACAACACTTCCAAAATGGAAAAATTCAATATTTAGTCCAGGTTGTGCACAAGAAGTCCAAGAAAACAAAATAAACAAAATAAAGTGTCCAAAAGTCCTTCACAAATTGGTGTGTAGTGTGAAATGTATGTATATGTAAAAGGCCTTTTTTTCCTACTACCTACTTTATATAGTGTATATATAAAATGACAGCTTAGCTGAAGTGTAATGAATCCCGCGATGCAAACAGGTCCGTGTTGAACGTCAGCTGTGGGTCCTTCAACGATCACAGGGTCTGGCTCGCCATAGCTTGCATAAGCTCACAGTGGATCATGTCACAACGGTGGAATCAGGCAATAAAAAAAACACAGTCAGAGTTCGCAGAAACAAGGTCTCTCAATCAACATCAATGGAATTCCTTTTGAAACCCATGAACATACTCGTGCGTACCAGCTAAGAAGGGTCTTCTTCTCTTAATTTCTACATCTCAGTTTACCAGTTCATATAGCGGCCCCTTTAGGGAAACTATGGTACTACATAGAACTTAGTGTAAAACTTTAGAGGGTTACATCCTCCCCTCCTGAATCTGCATGCGTCTCTGCATGTAGCGTATTTATAAGAGTTCAGATGTATCAGGCGCTAGTACTCTAACTTGAGGGAAAGCATCAGCTTCAAGGGCTCGTGTGAAAGCTTGGTTTAGACCTTCTAATAGGGAGTGCATAACTAATGCCAAAGGATTTCCTAAAGACTTATAGTTTAGTCTATCAGGTTGTTCCCTATGTCGTGCAGAACGTCTGAGCTCTGGAATCTCTTGAACAGGTATGTCTTTATTCTCTAGTTCATCCACACTCACAGTTTCACCATTGTTGTGGTTGTCTTCTCTTGCTTCACTCTCTTTTTTCTCAGCAGGTTCAGCATCATTAACGATCAACTCCTGATTGGACTCATCATTTCCATCAATTGACTTTTCCAGTTCCTTGTCAGATTTCATAATCTTTTCCAGGGTTTCCCCAGGTAAGTTATCCTCTGTCAGGGTTTCTCCAGGCAAATGCACATCTTCCTTACTTCCTGGAGGTTCGAATGGCCTTGCATTAGGATTCAACGTAGTCACACTTTTATCCTCATTCATGACTTTGTTGTAAGGCACTTCTCGAATAACAGTTATGGTAGGATATGATGCGTCTTGTGTGGTTTGAGGGAAATAATAATCTACCTCAGCATCAGGGTCCTGGACTGGTTCTTGGACAACTTCATCTGGGCAATGAAATTCATTCACTAACAATGTTTCCCTAGGACAAGGAATCTTTTCCTCTTTGTCACTTTCATCAGTGGGATTGGTGGAAGCCAAGAATCCACAGGGCAAAAGCAAATCTCTATGAAGTGTTTTCTCTGGACCATTCGTCATAAGAGGCTTCACTACATAAACAGGAGACTCATTTATCTGTTTGATCACTTGATAAATTGTGTTTCTCCATCGATCAGCGATCTTATGTTTACCTCTTAGTCCCACATTTTTGACAAGAACACGGTCCCCAACATGCAAGGTAGACTCCCTCACTCTCAGATTGTACCTTTGTTTGTTACGAAGAGCTGTCTTCTCACTGTGTTCAACAACAATTTGGTAACTCTCTCGCAAACTCTCCTGCAACTTTTTGACGTACTCTGTGTGAGTGACTTTCTTCCCTCCTTCTGGTGTGATGCCAAAAGCCACATCTATGGGAAGGCTTGGCTGTCTCCCAAACATTAACTGATAAGGAGAGAAACCAGTTGTATCATTCTTGGTACAGTTATAGGCATGTACCAGCGGCTGAACATGATCACGCCATCTCACTTTGTCTTCTTCTTGGAGGGTACCAAGCATTTGAAGAAGTGTGCGGTTAAATCGTTCTACGGGATTCCCACGCGGGTGGTAAGGAGTTGTTCGAGTCTTCTTTATCCCCAACAAGAGGCAAATATCCTTAATCACCACAGACTCAAAGTCACGACCTTGGTCACTGTGCAAACGTTCTGGAATCCCGTAATGCACAAAGAAGTCATTCCACAGAGTTTTGGCAACTGTTTTTGCTCTCTGATCAGCCGTAGGGACTGCCACTGCATATTTAGTAAAATGGTCCGTGATAACTAAGATGTTCTTCGTACCACGACCATCTGGTTCGAGAGAGAGATAGTCCATACAGACTAGTTCTAGAGGCCTGCTGGTTACTATATTGACTAAGGGGAATGATCTTTCGGCCTTGGCCTTCCTCCTGATGCACCTCTCGCAAGTATTGACTTTGCGTTCAACATCTAAGAACATCCTTGGCCAGTAAAAGCGTGTGCGGACCAGATCTAAAGTTCGCTCTCCTCCCATATGACCTACTGAGTCATGCAGGCCTTCCAGTGCAATCTCCCGGAACTTCTGAGGAAGAACAAGTTGATAGGACAAATTCCCTCGGTTCATACGCTTTCGGTATAGTACTCCGTCTATGAATATGAGTTGATCCATCACTCGGAGCATCAGCTGAACTTCTCGGGTTTCATGACGTCTGACACGGTATGAGAGTCGTTTACCAGTATTCAAGAGCTCAATCACTCTACTTGTTGTGGGGTCCCTGGACTGTTCTGCAATCCACTCTTGCGGTGACATTCTGGGGAGAGTGCTTGACCCAGGGAGTAAATCTGCCTGCAAGAACTCTGCTGGAATGGCATCAGCATTCATGGCCAAACATTCCAAAGCAGCAGGTAAAGAATTTTCCTCTTCTGCCTCAAGCTCACACAACTGATGTTTCTGGCAAATGGCTTTCACTGCCTCATTAGTGAATGAGGTTCCATTTCCTTCTTTCATGAACTGAGAGATTAATTGATGGATACGGTCATCCTCAGCCTTAGAACTGAAATCCATGTCTGGTTGAGCGTGCGGTCGCCGGGACAGACCATCTGCATCTTGATTTTTCTTTCCAGCCCTGTACTGAAGGCTGAAATTGAAATTTGATAAGGATGCAAGCCAACGGTGTCCAGCAGCGCCAAGCTTGGCCGATGTTAATATATATGTCAGTGGGTTATTGTCTGTCATGACGACGAACTCTGCTCCATACAGATAGTCATAGAATTTATCTGTTATGGCCCACTTCAAGGCCAAAAATTCCAGCTTGTGGGTGGGGTAACGTCTTTCACAATTGGATAACCCTCTGCTGGCGAATGCAATTACCCGGAGATGGCCATCTTGCTCTTGGTATAATGCAGCACCCAGGCCATGCAGGCTGGCATCTGTGTGGAGGATATACTGCAACTTCGGGTTTGCAAACCCCAACACTGGGGCAGTGGTGAGTTTTTCGATCAATGTCCGAAAGGAAACATCACACTCGGGCGTCCATCTACTGCCAAAAGGCTTCCTAAAGTCAGCATTGGATAGAGGTTTAGACTCCTTTTTCTTTCGGGGTGGACAGTAACCAGCTGTTAGTGCATTTAAGGGCTTTGCGATCTTTGAGTAGTCCCTGACAAACCTCCGATAATACCCAGTGAATCCTAAGAAGGATTTTAGCTCACTAATGTTAGTGGGTTTTGGCCAGGTGGTAAGTGCTGAGATCTTATCGGGGTCAGTCTCTACACCATTCTCTGAAACAATGTGTCCAAGGTACTTTACGGACTTCATGAAGAAACAACATTTGTCTGGGGACAGCTTAAGACCAAACTCCTTCAATTTGTTTAAGACCTTCATGAGGCGTTCCTCGTGTTCCTCTAGAGTACTTGAAAAAACAATTAAATCATCAAGAAAAACAAGGACTTCTTTCAGATGCAGGCTGCCCACACATTTCTCCATAACACGTTGGAAGGTGCTGGGTGCATTTGTCCCCCCCTGTGGCATCCTGTTAAACTCCCAGAAACCCATGGGTGTCACAAACGCGGTCTTATATTTGTCCTCCTCTTCAACCTCAACTTGATAATACCCTGATTTCAAGTCCATAACAGAAAACCATTTAGATCCGGTTAAGGCAGAGAATGTCTCTTCAATGTTTGGCAGTGCATAGGCGTCCTTTATTGTTTGATTGTTCAACTTCCTGTAGTCTATGCAGAGTCGAATAGAACCATTTTTCTTCTTCACGACAACTATGGGCGAAGCGAATGGACTTTCAGACTCCCGAATGATGTTTGCGTCCTTGAGTTCCTGAAGGTGAAGTCTGACAGCCTCATAATCAGCAGGATGGATGGGCCTTACCCTTTGTTTAAAAGGGGTTGGGTCAGAGAGGCGAATCCTGTGCTTAACTGCCCTGGTGTGTCCGTAATCAAGATCATTCATAGCAAAAACCTCAGGAATGGAATTGAGCTTTTCTGCAAATCTTTTTCTCCATTCTTCGGAGAGAGGTGAGTCAGTGAAATCGAAAGTGATCTTATCACAGCTGGTAGAACACATGGCGTTGCAGCGAACTACAGTGGAGGGAGGGAGAATGTTTTGCTCCTTCTCCTCAACCAAGGTATCCTTCAGCAAAGACAGGGCAGATGGAACATAAAGCTCAGCTAAGCAACATTTTCTTGGAAGGGTGATTTCGTGAGCAGTCCCATTTTGAAGAAGGATAGGAACTTTGAATGATGTTCTTCTGGGACTTGTGAGGACATAACTGCAAAAAAGCAAACCACCAGGAAGACTGGAGTGAGTGCAGGGCTCTACCACAAGGGGAGAATTTCCGACTGTATACACACCTCTGACATATCCATCTAGGACGATCTTTTGACCAGCGGGTATTTTGACTTGCTGTTTCCCTTTCAATGTGACTTGGCCCACTTTACCATTTTGTTGCTCAATGGTGTATCTGCGCAACAGGTTCTGGACTAGAGGGGAGTGTGGACATCGATCGTCGAGAACAGCATGGCCCTTACTGTTTGTGACACAAGACTTGAACAAAGTATCTAAGGTGTTAGTGCCAATAAGTACTGGAATTTCAAGATTGAACTTGTAGTCAGGAACAACAAGCGCTAGAGTGGTGATCGTTTCAGCTTTTCCAGTGATATATTCAGGGAAATGCATGCTCACTTCGATGTAGCCCAAATAGGGCACAGACTGCCCTCCAGCTCCTTCGACTTCAATGAGATTGTCCAGGGAGAGAATTGGATGGGTTGACAAGTGAGTATCATAGAATGACTTGGACACAGTTGTCACCTGTGACCCTGAATCAAGAAGAGAGACATAGGGATTCCCTTCGATGACAATTTCAGCAGTGATTCTAGGACCTATAATGCTAGGTTTTAACTCAATGTCATTGGCTGAAACAATGGAATGGGCTTGATTCTCTACTCTTTTTTCTTTCAATCCATTGGGACACTTCTTTCTGCAAAGGGCCCCAGTATGTCCCATTACTGAAACCTGACCCGGTTTAACGGCATTCCGTTTCTCTTCGTCCTATCATCCTGTTTGGCTTTTAGCTCTTTGTACTTCTGGTCTACTAGGGCTTTGTTAATGGAGCCTTCGCATAGTCTGGCAACATGGCCATCTTCTCCGCATCTAAAGCAGAACCATGGCTTTGGAGGTTTAATTGTAACTTGCTGCACATTTATCTCTGCTTTAGCTGGCATGACTTTTGGGCTTTCTGTTAACGTCCTTTTTTCTTTTTAGACTTGGAGGACTTTAACTGCACTTGCAAATCTGCCACTTGCTTTCTCAATGCCTCGGTCTCAGACAGGCAAGCTTGCAACACGCCAGGGTCGCCATAAGCAGAGACATCAGTAACAAACTGTGTGTGACTCGTAACCTTATGCTTTGAACCACCTATGTGTCTCTGCATCCTGTCAAGTTTTGCAGCTCTTCTGTCCTCTTCAGTTCTGAGCAATAACAGCAGATCAGCAAAGTCAGGTGGTGTGTTCTTCTTTGACTCAAGCTGAAGGGTAAGTATCAGGGAATGATCCCAGCACCCACACTGAAACTGTTTCAGTAAGTGGCGATTTGCAGAGGACTGTTTTACTCCATCACGCCTGACAGCAGTGCTAAGGATGGTCTGCAGTCTCTGTAAGTAGTCAGAAGCTTTTTCACCTGTGTCCTGATGAGTGTTTAGGAACCTGGCAAAGATCTCATCGCCGTCCTCGACCAGCCCATAAGCAGAATCAAGAAGTTTCACATAATCTTGTGGAGGTGCAGTGGAACCAAGTTGCTTGACCACATCCGAGGCTGGTGGTAAGAGACTTTCAAGGATCCTCCTCCGCTGAACATCTGGAGGGAGAGAATCTTGTAGCAAAAGGTCAACATGTAGGCACCATGTATCAAAATCAGCTTCACCCGGGGGTTTGGGAACTCGGCCAGAGAAAGAACGCAGCCATTTTGAATGTGACTGTATTGCGGAAGCGTCATTTTTAATGACATGTTCGACAACTATGCGCTGTACCTCAGGTGGGTTCAATTCATCAGGAGCAAGTGCATTCAATGCAGACGTTGGAGTGATAGACTTCTGTTTTGATCTTTTAGACTGTGATTTCTTTTTGTTTCTTTGCAGGATGGAAGTGCTCTGGTCATCACTACTGGTCTCACTTGAATCCAGTGAAGAATGTTCAGCTTGGGCATGTGACTGTTTAGTGAGTGGGGCTAACACTTTGACACTATCTACATGCCAGATAACTGTGGGGTTTCGCACATTTTTAATCTCTAGGGGGAAATCAGGCTCCATGAGTGCAACAGGAGCATGTGTATCGAACTCTACTAATACAGTAGACTGCCCTGACTGTACAGTACTTGGGGCTACTCTAACTACTTTTACCACAACTCCATATTTTTCAAGAGTCTCAGCAATTTCATCATCAGCATCTGTATCGGTAATGCCTAAGACACACACGGCACATTTTGCTTTGACATTGTAGCTTCTCTCAATATCTGAAAAACTCATTTAGCTTGAATCACTTTTCAAAAATGTTTTTTTTTTTTTTTTTTTTTTTTTTTTACAGAAAATAAATTGAAAATGTAACTGTTCAATCAAATAACTTGTGCTCAGGCTGTAATTACCCTCCTGGCTGGCTCGCCACAAGGAGTGATGTAACACGCAACAGTTGTCAGTATAACACTAAGTATGTTATATTACTCTGGAGATAGGGCTAGGTTCGACTCTTGGGAGGATAAAAAAATTAACCTTGGGCCAAATGGTATGAAACGGCTAACAGCCAGCACATTTATTGCACATACAACAAAAAAATTAAAAGAAACAATTAGCAGAATCCAATGGGTTAATACTTTAAAGTTTCGTCCCAACACAACACTTCCAAAATGGAAAAAATCAATATTTAGTCCAGGTTGTGCAATTGGTGTGTAGTGTGAAATGTATGTATATGTAAAAGGCCTTTTTTTCCTACTACCCGGGTAGTGTATATATAAAATGACAGCTTAGCTGAAGTGTAATGAATCCTGCGATGCAAACAGGTCCGTGTTGAACGTCAGCTGTGGGTCCTTCAACGATCACAGGGTCTGGCTCGCCATAGCTTGCATAAGCTCACAGTGGATCATGTCACAACGGTGGAATCAGGCAATAAAAAAAAAACAGTCAGAGTTCGCAGAAACAAGGTCTCTCAATCAACATCAATGGAATTCCTTTTGAAACCCATGAACATACTCGTGCGTACCAGCTAAGAACGGTCTTCTTCTCTTAATTTCTACATCTCAGTTTACCAGTTCATATAGCGGCCCCTTCAGGGAAACTATGGTACTGCATAGAACTTAGTGTAAAACTTTAGAGGGTTACACTTTTATAAATTGTTGTCCTCATCCTTAAGATGACAAAGCATGAACACGTTAAGGAGAAAGTTTTGTTATGTCCCCAGGCTGACTGCACTTTGGCAAGAGCCTGGATAGCGGGATTAATCTAAGGGTCCAGGGTTCAAGTCCCTGTTCGGGCAAAGGACTGTCAGTTTGTTACAGACCTCCCCTAATCACTTGCTGTGCTCTTTCCTGCCTTTGAGAGAAATGGTCTTCCTCCCCAAGAAAAGATGTGGTGCTGTTTTTTCCCAGTCTTTGGTTTTGTTTTGCCTGCTGTAAGACATGGTTGCTGTCTCAGCAAGCAGGGTTGGGGGACTTGAGAGAGCTGAGCTGAAGCTATCCGTTTACGCTGTATGTTCAGGCACTTCTCAGTGGGCCTTGGTGATTTGGTGTGCCATCACTGTATAGTGTTTAGTACTCTGCGTTGTGCCCGCAGCAACCGCAGTCCGAATCCGGGTCATGGCAGTTTTTTGTGTAGGCGAAGACGGCACTGAACTCCTTTTTCCAATTCAAAATCCCCGCGCAGGTTCGAACCCTGCCTACTACGTGATGCTTTGTCTGTTTTGCGACAAGAATTGTGTCATACAGGAGCTTTTTTTGAGCTCGTTGTCTTCTCTAATTTCATGTGCAGTATGGAAATTGGGCAGCACATATCTCTTTTCAAGACTTAAGTGAGCACCGTTTCAAAAAGCCCCGGTCATCTGCCATCACTGTATAGTGTTTAGTACTCTGCGTTGTGCCCGCAGCAACTGCAGTCCGAATCCGGGTCATGGCAGTTTTTTGTGTAGGCGAAGACGGCACTGAACTCCTTTTTCCAATTCAATATTGTAGTCGGGTACATCGGCGGTTGGACCCGGCCTCCTCTGCTGCTCACATCCAGCCGTGAAAATAGCATGTGACTCACTGTAAGGAGTAGTCGTGGCCGAGAGGTTAAGGCGATGGACTTGAAATCCATTGGGGTCTCCCCGCGCAGTTTCGAACCTAGCCGACTACGTGATGCTTTGTCTGTTTTGCGACAAGAATTGTGTCATACAGGAGCTTTGTTTGAGCTCGTTGTCTTCTCTAACGTCATGTGCAGTATGGAAATTGGGCAGCACGTATCTCTTTTCAAGACTTAAGTGAGCACCGTTTCAAAAAGCCCCGGTCATCTGAGTTTTTGGCCATTCTATTTAGGCAGTCGGAGCAATGGCTTTGGTAACCCCCGATAACTTCAAGGCCTTGACGTTGTGCAGCTCAAGAGTCACTGCATTATGTATTGTGGAGAACATTGCATATTAGTTTTTTTTTTTTAAATGTTGCACTTGTTCTCTCTTACAATAGTAAAACAGAAACCTACTCATTATGTACCATTTACTCCTCTGTTCAAACCACTTAAGCATGCATGCCCTGGCAATTGGTGTGCCGTCACCGTATTGCTTTTAGTACTCTGCGTTGTACCCGCAGCAACCGCAGTCCGAATCCTGGTCAGGGCAGTCTTTTCTTGTAGGCGAAGATAACAGTGAACTCCTTTTTTCCAACTCGATATTGTAGCCTTCTGCATGGATGGTTGGACCTGATCTCCTCTGCTGCTCAAATCCATCCAAGAAAATTGCATGCGACTCATTGAATGGAGTAGCCGTGGCCGTTACCTCCAGCGATCGGTCGGTCTAACTATTCCTAACCAGTCCTAACACATTCCGAACACTTCCGAACGAGGTCCGAACAATTCCGAACGAGGTCCGAACAATTCCGAACGAGGTCCGAACCTTCCGAACGAGGTCCGAACACCACCTAACTAAATCCGAACAGATCCTAACGCACATCCGAAAACTCCGAACTGATGGGGCAAAGGAGCCAATGAATTCCTACAGAAAAAGAGCCAATCAGCAATCGAGTTGACATGGAGGCCAATCTGGATTGGCTGAATATTTTCGTTACATTCCCGCTGAACTCACCGCTGAACTCACGGAACATCGTCTGCTATCCTGAGATTAAAGGTAACGTTAAGTATTATTAAATCACAAATTCATGACACTTGTGTTAATTTATTTGTTCAAACATATTAAACATTCATTCATTTTTTGGAATAAAGGTTAAGACCTCTAAGCTGTCGTAGTATGATGGCCAGTTACAGTTATGCTGACGTGTTACAGTAATGCTAGTTAACGCAACCCTCCATGGCACGATTTTTTATTTTTTGGGTAAAAATTATTTTTTAAGCCTTGATAACCTGGGGCCCGTTCTTCGTACCTCGCTTAATACATCTGAGATGATTTGACAGATCCCAGATCTTTTAATCGTGATAACTGATGTCTGGCTAATTTGGTTCTTCAAACGAATTTGCGGATTGGATTTAAATATCTGGATTAAATGATCTAAGATCACTGCGCGTTCTTGTTTTCCCTGAAGAGGGCAGATGCATCGATACTCGAAACCATGATCAGCAATGCAGCGATTGGCTGGCGTCAAGACAGCAACGTAATGACATCATATAATTAAAAAAGCCACCTGGCAAAAAACTTGGCAAATTACACAAAAAACCCCACGAATATCTGGACCGTTATAAGGAAACAGCTAAACGACCAAACCAACATAAAAGTTATAATAGATCAATGATACATTTTTTGTTGTTGTTGTTTTTTTTACATGATTACCAATTATTTATATTCACGATTTTATACAGTATTTGTACACCCTTTACATTTTTATTTCAATGTTGTAATTAAATTTTTAATTCAATTTGAAGCAGATTTGTAACGTGACAGTATTAAAGTTTCTTAAGGGTCAAGATCAAATTCTCTGCATCTCCTGCGCTGCATCAAGCCATCCCATAATATCCGTCATCACTTAAATTAATGCACGGCTCAGATTAACTGTACAGCATGTGTGCAAACCTCCAATAAAATTATAAAGTAATTATTCCATCACAAATAAATTGCTCAATCAAGTGGCTGTGTCTATAGTATTATACACAACATTATAATATAATATACATTCTCAAATACATATACAATTTAAAATGTGTATATTATTATTATTTAAAATGATTATTATTGCCCCTGGTTCAGTAATGAACTCTTGTAATAAAGTAGCAGTGGCTGGGACAGATTTTAAGTATCACCTCAAGATGCAATCTAATCCTGTTTACATGAAATAAGCCTGCTCGCGAGCAGGTTTAAGCTAACGGACCTGTTGCTATGACAGCAAGTCCAGGATGAGCGTCGAAGAACCAAACAATCCAAGATCATGCCAAATCATCAACAATCAAATCCAGCTAACTGAGTTAGCGAGGTACGAAGAACGGGCCCCTGATCATAAAATATGTCGACCCCTCACCCCAGGTCCAGATGTTGGTTTGTTCCAGATGCAGATGTTGTAATTCATTGTAAATACTAGTGTTTTCGAGCCATACTATAGTATTTGTTGTGGTAATTTTACAGTTGCTTTGGTAATATAACAACTAGCAAAGTTATAGTAATATAAACAAATAGTTTTTTGCAGTGGTAACACTAAGATAAGTTTCAGTAGTTAAACATTAGTTGTTCATCATTAACATAAGTAAACATCAACTAACCATGAGCAGTAAGTTGAAAATACAGTTGTATATCACAAACAATAAATTGTATAACTAATAACTGTTAACTAATGTAGTTTACTTATATTAAAATTGTATAACTAATAACTGTTAACTAATGTAGTTTACTTATATTAAAATTGTATAACTAATAACTGTTAACTAATGTAGTTTACTTATATTAAAATTGTATAACTAATAACTGTTAACTAATGTAGTTTACTTATATTAGCCAATGAACCTTATAGTAAAGTGTGACCGTTTACAATTTACAGTGTGTGTGTGTGTATATATAATATATATACAGGTCCTTCTCAATAAATTAGCATATTGTGATAAAGTTCATTATTTTCCATAATGTAATGATAAAAATTAAACTTTCATATATTTTAGATTCATTGCACACCAACTGAAATATTTCAGGTCTTTTATTGTTTTAATACTGATGATTTTGGCATACAGCTCATGAAAACCCAAAATTCCTGTCTCAATAAATTAGCATATCATGAAAAGGTTCTCTAAACGAGCTATTAAGCTAATCATCTGAATCAAAATTACACCTGCAAAAGATTCCTGAGGCTTTTAAAAACTCCCAGCCTGGTTCATTACTCAAAACCGCAATCATGGGTAAGACTGCCGACCTGACTGCTGTCCAGAAGGCCATCATTGACACCCTCAAGCAAGAGGGTAAGACAGAAAGAAATTTCTGAACGAATAGGCTGTTCCCAGAGTGCTGTATCAAGGCACCTCAGCGGGAAGTCTGTGGGAAGGAAAAAGTGTGGCAAAAAACGCAGCACAACGAGAAGAGGTGACCGGACCCTGAGGAAGATTGTGGAGAAGGACCGATTCCAGACCTTGGGGGACCTGCGGAAGCAGTGGACTGAGTCTGGAGTAGAAACATCCAGAGCCACCGTGCAAGGAAATGGGCTACAGGTGCCGCATTCCCCAGGTCAAGCCACTTTTGACCCAGAAACAGCGGCAGAAGCGCCTGACCTGGGCTACAGAGAAGCAGCACTGGACTGTTGCTCAGCGGTCCAAAGTACTTTTTTCGGATGAAAGCAAATTTTGCATGTCATTCGGAAATCAAGGTGTCAGAGTCTGGAGGAAGACTGGGGAGAAGGAAATGCCAAAATGCCTGAAGTCCAGTGTCAAGTACCCACAGTCAGTGATGGTCTGGGGTGCCATGTCAGCTGCTGGTGTTGGTCCACTGTGTTTTATCAAGGGTAGGGTCAATGCAGCTAGCTATCAGGAGATTTTGGAGCACTTCATGCTTCCATCTGCTGAAAAGCTTTATGGAGATGATTTCATTTTTCAGCACGACCTGGCACCTGCTCACAGTGCCAAAACCACTGGTAAATGGTTTACTGACCATGGTATTACTGTGCTCAATTGGCCTGCCAACTCTCCTGACCTGAACCCCATAGAGAATCTGTGGGATATTGTGAAGAGAAAGTTGAGAGACGCAAGAGCCAACACTCTGGATGAGCTTAAGGCCGCTATCGAAGCATCCTGGGCCTCCATAACACCTCAGCAGTGCCACAGGCTGATTGCCTCCATGCCACGCCGCATTGAAGCAGTCATTTCTGCAAAAGGATTCCCGACCAAGTATTGAGTGCATAACTGAACATAATTATTTGAAGGTTGACTTTTTTTGTATTAAAAACACTTTTCTTTTATTGGTCGGATAAAATATGCTAATTTATTGAGACAGGAATTTTGGGTTTTCATGAGCTGTATGCCAAAATCATCAGTATTAAAACAATAAAAGACCTGAAATATTTCAGTTGGTGTGCAATGAATCTAAAATATATGAAAGTTTAATTTTTATCATTACATTATGGAAAATAATGAACTTTATCACAATATGCTAATTTATTGAGAAGGACCTGTATATATATATATTGTTTTTTTGTTTGTTTTTTTTACATTTGAGGACTTGAATTTGGTTTTAATCTGCATCCACACTTTAGCATGATAGACATATTGCCTGAACAAAAGTGCTCTAACTTAGCCTTTAAGGCTTTAGTATATAAATAAAAACTTTTAACTTTTAATTTCTTTTAATTATCAAACATATTTATTTACATATTGATGCCCATGCATATATTTGTTTTATAAAAATATATTTAAGATATTTAAAAGATATTTAAGGGCTCGCTTCAAAAAGAGCTTTGTACCATCTGCAATTTCAATTCTTAACAGATTACAAAGCTGAATTTTTCAGCTTTTTGTGTTTTTGTTGTTGTGTTCTGTGTACATATGTTTTTGCTAGTCGCGTGCACTGTATGACAGTCTGTGAAAACAAATTTCCCGTTAAGAGACAATATCTACATCTATCTATCTATCTTAATTTTGACATGTCACTGTGACATAGAGGGTTAAGTTAACAGCGTGAACTACAAAGTCTAAAATATAGATTTCAACCATTGTTGAACTGTAGAATAATATTATGTTCCCTATGTATCTTTCGGGGTAGACGAAAGTGAATGAATTAAATGAAATTCTACAGATGTTGTGAAAGTTGTTTTGTATACACACACTGCTAGCTAGCTATGTTATTTGCAAGTTTAAACTGCATGTTGTCAAAACAGATGTTCAACCTAAAAAAACTCAATTCTACTCTTGCTATATTAACACAACCAAAAGCCACTGCCTAGAAATGCTCAACTACATTGATTTGTTCCACAGTATTTTTCAGATATGACCAAAACGGGCAAATCCAACGCCTATTGGAATGACGTCTGCCATAAATATGCCCAGGGAACCTTCCAGTTCACTACAGGCAAAAGGCCTGGAAGCAGAAAATGGAAGGAGGCCCTGGAGCGGATTGATGCCTGTCCCCTACAAAAGGGGAATAAGGTGGACCTGTTTGGCAGGCCTATAGTGTGCGCTTGTGGGTTCCACAAGGTATGTATAAGATATAATATATCAAAGGCATGATAAGTTCCTGTATCATGTAATAGACTATTTTATGGTCCATCCACTGATCTGTTATCTGAGTGCACAGTTCTGCAGAATAATTGATGAAATTATTTAACATGCATACTCTGGCCTTCTTTTGTTTCTAATCTTTGTTTTCTCCCAGTCAACAGATAAGGCAGGGCCTAATGTAGTGGCAGGCGGCAGCACAGAGGAGGCAGGGACATCACAGGAAGAACAAGGGGTTAAGTGTTCTCTCTGTGGTGTGGTTGTGGAGGCATAGACGTTCTCAGAGCACCTCTCTGACCACCATGCTGAAGAGAAGTGTGACACCTGTGGGGCCAGGGTCCAGGGTGCTGTTGGACTCCTCCAACACATTGAGTCCAGCCATTATGGGGCTCTGTTGGCTCCACGTGTCAGCCCTTCAAAAAATCCCTCACCATCTCCACGGCTGGCACAGACACCAGTGTCTCCATCCCTGCAACCCACCCTATCCTCACACCGCTCTACAGCTCTACAGCCTCCACCACCACCATCACGGCCCACTCCATCCCGGTGGCCCACTCCGTCCCCACGGCCCACTCCTTCTTCACGCCACTCTCCAGCTCTACAGCCTCCACCACCACAGCCAACTCCATCCCCACGGCCCACTCCTTCTTCACGCCACTCTCCAGCTCTACAGCCTCCACCACCACCATCACGGCCCACTCCATCCCGGTGGCCCACTCCGTCCCCACGGCCCACTCCTTCTTCACGCCACTCTCCAGCTCTACAGCCTCCACCACCACCACCACCACAGCCAACTCCGTCCCCACGGCCCACTCCATCCCCACACCGTCACAGCCCTCACAACCATCACGCTCTACATCTTTGCAGCCCACTACATCCTCACATCCAGCACCCTCACTGCAGCCCACACCACCTCTGCCTCAGGCTGTTACTGATTGGGAAAGCTTTCTTCCCAGTCAGTTCAAGAGAGTCCTCCAGCCAGCAGATTGGGTGTGGATTGCCAAGTGGCTCTATGAGCCCACAGGACAGCTCAGGCAGAATTTCCAAGAGAACTGGTTTTATCCACCGATGCAGCCCAAGCCGTCTCCTCCGAAGCCTGGGTGGTACTTCAGACAGAGGATGTTCTTGTGGGCACCAATGAGGATGTGGGGTATTCCTCTTAAATGCCTACAGTGTGGCCGTAAGATGCACCATTCAGGGATCTACCCGAAGGTCAGGGAGGTGATCGACATGGGTAGTCGCTACTACCTGGTGGGTGGAGACTATCCACGCTGCAGTGTATGCAGGCTGCCAGTATGCCCATGGAGCCAGGACATCCTTTCACAACTGAATGTGGCACACAGGGCACTGTTTCCAGCAGTGCTGACCTCTCAGCTAGCCCTGGACAAAAAATGTGTGACCTTCCTCAGGCCAAGGACCAGTGGCAACAGTTCCTCCTACCTCCCGTCAGCAGTAGAGGAAGTCCACAGTGAGGAGTGGGCACGACGGACCATCCAGTACCTCTCTGACTGTGAGCAGTACTTGAAAAAGGTGGCCCTGGTGCATTCTACAACGGCACCTTCCTTTTCTGCACCTGCACCCTTCAGGCCGCTTCCACTCGCCCAGTGGTTTGAGACTGTCCACTCCAATGACATCCTCAGCCATCTCGACGAGATGAAGGGGGTGATTACCTCCACCTATGGCCGAATCCTAAAGATGGATTCAACTAAGAAGGTACAATACATGAAGGTTTAAGCATGAGTTTTATTTTCAGCCGTCCATGTTAAGTAATTGGAATAGATATAATTTCATTATAATAATGAATAAGAAAATATATAATTAAGCCTGTTAAAATGTTTTTATGTTTCCTTATGCTTGTTTTTCAGATCACCAAAAAGCTGGCTGGTGACATTGGGGACACGGCTGCGTGGATGACGAACATTGGAAATGAGCTCGGCCAGGTTCTGAACAGTGTTCTGACAACAGCTGAAGGTGCAGGACTGGAAGAGCTGTGCCAGGGCATCGTCAGACGCTACCAGAATGCTGGTGAGCCAGAGCCGGAGGTCATCTATGTTGACCGGGATTGCTGCAGTCAGTCAGGTGGGATTTTCAGATTACTACTTTATCAAATGTGACCTTGGACCACAAAACCAAGTCTTAATGGCCTTTTTGGTAACACTTTACTTGAAGGGGTGTGCATAAGACTGACATTTACATTTACATTTACATTTAGTCATTTAGCAGACGCTTTTATCCAAAGCGACGTACAAATGAGAGCAATAGAAGCAACTAGAACAGTCAAGGGCAACAATATGCAAGTGCTGTAACAAGTCTCAGTTAATCTAACACAGAACTTTTTTTTTTTTTTTTTTTAAATAAATTAGACAGACAGAGAATGAATAGAGTGATAAGTGCTATTCTTGATTGATCAGGTGCTGCTGGAAAAGACGTGTCTTTAGCCGTTTTTTGAAAATGGCTACAGACTCGGCTGCTCGAATTGCGATAGGCAGGTCATTCCACCAGATGGGGGCGGTCCAGGAAAAGGTCCGTGAGAGTGATTTCATGCCTCTTTGGTATGGCACCACAAGGCGTCGTTCACTGGCAGAACGTAAGCTCCTGGAGGGTGTGTAAGTCTGAACAAGCGAGTTTAGGTATATTGGTGCAGAGCCAGTGGTTACTTTGAAGGCGAGTACCAGTGTCTTGAATTTGATGCGAGCGGCTATTGGCAGCCAGTGGAGATTGATGAAGAGAGGTGTGACGTGTGCCCTCTTCGGCTCGTTAAAGATCACCCTCGCCGCTGCATTCTGGATCAGTTGCAAGGGTTTGATAGTGCATGCCGGAAGGCCTGCTAGAAGAGCATTACAGTAGTCCAGTCTGGAGAGAACAAGAGCTTGGACCAAGAGTTGTGTGGCCTGCTCTGATAGGAAGGGTCTAATCTTCCTAATGTTGTATAATGCAAATCTGCAGGACCGGGATGTTGCAGTGATGTGGTCAGTGAATTTTAGCTGATCATCAATCACAACTCCAAGGTTCCTGGCTGTCCTGGACGGAGTTATGGTTGATGATCCGAGCTGAATGGAGAGATTATGATGAAGTGCTGGGTTGGCTGAGACCACGAGCAGTTCTGTCTTTGCAAGGTTGAGTTGCAGGTGATGCTCCTTCATCCAGGCAGAAATGTCTGTTAGGCAGGCAGCAATACGAACACCAACCGTGGGATCATCTGGTTGAAATGAGAAGTAGAGTTGAGTGTCGTCGGCATAGCAATGATAGGAAAAGCCATGTTTCTGAATGACAGATCCCAGTGATGACATGTAGATGGAGAAGAGAAGTGGTCCAAGCACTGAGCCCTGTGGAACTCCAGTGGCTAGATGAAGTGACTTAGACACTTCACCTCTCCATGACACCCTGAAGGACCTACCTGAGAGGTAAGACTTGAGCCACTGGAGAGCAGTACCCGAGATGCCCATCTTCATGAGAGTTGACAGGAGGATCTGGTGGTTAACTGTGTCAAAAGCAGCAGACAGATCCAGTAAGATAAGTACTGTGGATTTGGAAGCCGCTCTTGCCTGTCTCAGTGCCTCCGTAACCGAGAGCAGGGCAGTCTCAGTTGAGTGGCCACTTTTGAAGCCGGATTGGTTGATGTCCAGGAGGTTGTTCTGTTCAAGAAACGTAGAGAGCTGGTTAAAAACAACTCGCTCGAGTGTCTTTGCAATGAAAGGCAGAAGGGATACCGGTCTGTAGTTTTCTAAAAGTGCTGGGTTCAGAGAGGGTTTCTTAAGCAGTGGGGTTACCCGAGCCTGCTTGAATGCTGTGGGGAAGGTCCCGGTGTGAAGAGAGGTGTTGACAATGTGAGTGAGTGCAGGAGTAACAGAAGAAGAAATGGCCTGAAGGAGGTGAGTGGGGATAGGGTCAAGCGGACAGGTAGTGGGGTGGTTGGAGAGGATGAGTTTGGAGAGTTCAGCTTCAGAGAGCAGAGAAAAAGAGGGGAGCGTATGTGTGATGGTTGTTGAGATGTGTGTGTCGGTTTGTGGTGTGGAGAATTGGCTGCTGATGGAGGAGATTTTATTTGTGAAAAATGATGCAAAGTCATCAGCTGTAAGAGTTGATGAAGGAGGGGGGGGAGGAGGACAAAGGAGGGAAGAGAACGTTCTGAAAAGTGCACGAGAGTCAGAGCAGTTGTTGATTTTGTTGTGGTAGTATTTAGTTTTAGCAGTGGAGACATTAGCAGAGAAAGAAGTGAGGAGAGACTGATACAGGGTCAGGTCAGTAGTGTTTTTAGTTTTGCGCCACTTCCTCTCTGCCACCCGGAGCCCAGAGCGATGTTCGCGGAGAACATCAGACAGCCAGGGGGCAGAGGGAGTGGTGCGAGCTGGCCTGGTTGTAACGGGACAGAAGTTGTCTAAGCAAGATGTTAGAGTGGAGCAAAGAGTGTCAGTAGCACTGTTAGTGTCCAGAGCTGAGAACTGAGCAGGTGGAGGGAGTGAGGAGGAAACCATAGTGGATAGACGGGAGGGAGAGAGTGAGCGTAGATTACGCCGAAAGGTGATCAGCGGAGGAGTGTGTGTTGTGTCAGGAGTCAGTAGGAGGTTTAGAGTGATGAGAAAGTGATCTGAGGTGTGCAATGGAGTAACTAAAGGGTCTTCTGTGGAGCAGTAGCGTGTGTAGATAAGGTCCAGATGGTTACCTGATTTGTGAGTAGCTGTAGTAGATACTCGCTTAAGGTCAAATGAGGTCAGAAGAGTGGTGAAGTCTGCAGCCTGTGGTTTGTCAAGGTGAATGTTGAAGTCACCGAGGAGTACCAGAGGGGTGCCATCCTCGGGGAAGTGAGATAGTAAAATATCCAATTCCTCCAAGAAGTTACCCAGTTGACCTGGAGGGCGATAAATAACTACAACATGGATTTTAGCAGGGTGAGTGATAGTGATTGAGTGTGATTCAAATGAGTCGTTGCCAGATAAAGAAGGAATGGGGTCAAATTTCCAATCCTTTGAGATGAGCAGACCAGTACCTCCGCCCCTCCCAATCGGGCGAGAGGTGTGTGAAAAAGAGAAATTATTTGAGAGGGCCGCAGGAGTGGCAGTGTCTTCTGGTTTGATCCAGGTTTCAGTTAGAGCCATGAGACTGAGATGTGAATGAGTGGAGAACGATGCAATAAAGTCTGCTTTGTTTACAGCAGACTGGCAATTCCAGAGACCAATTGGAATGGACATTAATGTAGCAGAGGAAATAGGTACACTACGCAGATTATTAGTATTACGGCGTCTAGAATGTACGGAGCGTGATTTACGGGTGTGTGTGATAATAGTAGAGATTTGGAAGCACATAGTGAATACAGGTCAGACAAATAAACAGATGAAAACAAGCAAACCACAAAAGTGGACAAAGTAGAAGGAAAGCTATACTCAAGTGCCTTGTCGGTGTCCCTGCTCGAGTGGAGTCGCGCAGAGTAGAGTCGATGTCTTTACACTCTTCGGTCTTCACACGAGGAGGGCTTCACACGAGGGCTGCCGCTTCCGCTGCCGCGGAGCAATACTCAATTTATTCTCACAATAAGTGTCGTCAGTGAATACAGCTGGCCACTCCCAGCGAAACGCGTTAGCTTGCACGTGGTCAAGGGATCAGCTTGTTAACAAACAAACAGCAACAATAGTTGTTCTCCCTGACACCTTCATAATCATGACGTGTTTATGAAGGAGTTTTTATGCATGTTCATGACAACTGTCATTAAGTGTCATTCGCTCAAGTATGTCATTTTTAATGCAAAGATGACATTATTTGAGATGTCTTAGTTATGACAACTTGACATAAACCAATACATCATAAACTGTCATAAACATGACATAGCAGATTAATTATCAAAGTTAAGAAACGACGTAGCTTTATGGGTTACTTGTGTATTTTATAATACTGCAATGTTTATTATAATGACTACAAGAATAATAATGTTTTTCTTCAGTATGTAGCTTATGTAGTTAATTGTGCATTTATTATTGTGACTTTAATGATAATAACATAATATCCAGAATAATGTGAGACAAAAATGAAAACATTTGTAGTTTGGTGTTGCACGCAAGCCTTACTGATGGGGTTATCTACAAAATGAGCAAGAAATTAAGGATGACACAGAATAATCAAAACAGCTTAAATGCATGTTATTAGGCCACAGGAGATTCATTTCAGTCACACTCTACTGTATCACCGAATGACAACTATAGGTAGCACAAGGCAACTATTCAAATTAATTAAAAAAACTCACTAAAAAGTAAAAAAAAAGGCCAAACAGATCAAAGAGTCAAAAACTGTATTAGCCTAGACTCGCCAGTTATTCGCTCACATGTAATATATCACCCTAACCCTAATGTCTGCAATCAATCAGGCAAAACAGCGCTAACGATTTTTCAAATTATGAATTGTTCTGAAACTGAACAGTTGTTGTTTATGATTAAACACTGAAACTTTTTTTACCATTTCGAAATAATCCATTAAACAGGAGTGTGTGCTAATATTTTCTGTTCCATTGATTTGCGCGTAGTCTCAAGGACGCCCATAGCACGGGGAAACTAATGAATATTCATGAAAAATCCACCCACTGGAACCAAATATTTCAGGAACTGAATATATTGTAACACCGTATTTTTTTTAAAATTATTATTACTAAGATGTAGACATCATCTGAAAGGCAAGCTTATTCTGAGTAAATAAGCTTTCCATTGTTGTATGGTTGGATAGGACATTATTTGGCCCAGATATAACTATTTGAAGTTGTCTAAATTAAGTCCTTAGCAATGCATATCCACTCACAAAAATTAAATGTGTTATATATTTATGGTAGGAAATTTACAAAAAATATCTTCATGGAACATGATCTTAATATCCTGCTGATTTTTGGCATAAAAGAAAAATCAATAATTTTGACTCATACAATGTATTGTTAGCTATTGCTACAAATATTCCGGTGCAACATATCACTGGTTTTGTGGTCCAGGGTCACATATGTGCATTGCAATATATTTTACAAAAGTTAATAGTGGTTGTAATTATTATTATCATTATTAGTACCATCAGTGTAATGTAATTGTAATTAATTATAATGACTGAAAGTATGTTTAAATAAAATCAAATGCATGCTTTTTGACAATGTTTTCCCCCTCCACAGGTGCACCTGCAGTGCTGAATCTTTTTCAGCCATGGAAGTCTATCGTGAGGCTAGATATCTTCCATTTTATGAGGAGATTCAACTGCGGCCTAACTACAGAGCACCACCCTCTCTATGGTACCTTTTGTTCTAAACTTTCCTCCTGTATCTTTGAGTGGGATAAGGAGGATGTGAAAGAACTTAAGGCGGCCAAGAGAGGGGAGTGGAAAAACAGCCATGGTGGACAGGCTCCCACTGAGGCACAGCTCATGGCCAGCATCAGCCCAGGTGAACTGGCAAAGCACTGTAGGCGGCAGACGCGCGGGGCTGAGGAGATTCGGGCCATGATTTCAGGGCTGCTGGAATCGGACTGGGAGTCAACCGACACCACAGGGCTTCGCCTGGTTAACTCTGACAGCATGCAGCATGTTTGGCAGATGCCGCAAAAACACCTCGAGTGCATCCAGGACCCTCCACATGTAGACTTGTACACTAAGACGGGGACACTCCAGAAGGGCGGCAAAGTCCTAAACGTTCTTAGGTGTGGCAGGGGGTCATCCTCTCTGGAGAGTTTTCACCGCCATCAGTGTTCCTTCATTCCTGGTAAATTCTGAATGTGAAATTGCAGAATGTTCTGTACATTTTTAACTTGTAAAGATTGCTATTGTGTCAACATTATAGTAGTAGAATCCTGGGTACTACCTGGATTTGGCTTGCTTTCATGGAATTTACTACCATCTACTTGTCTTATTATTCTATGTTACTGTTCTATAACTGTGTCATTAAATTTGAATGTCCTCAGTTTAGAATAATTGCTGACTGAATCTGTGCATTTTCATTCTTAGGATGGAGATGCAACGCCATGCACACACAAATGTACATGTTGGAGGGGGCCTCGAGGGGGCCTGGAACATGAGCCGGGCAAAAGAAGCTGTGTCTGTGGTGGGGGCATCAACCCTCAGGACATTTGATGTCAGTCACAACATGAGTCAAAGGGTCCTTGGTTGTTCTTTGATGCCTGAATTCACCCCTCCAGGAAAACCCACTGGTAAGATATCTCTCAAGGAAATGCTGAGCATTGGAGTATTCTACTCTCTCTCTCCTGTGTTTGTGTGTGTGTCCTTTCCCCATTAACAATGTGTTTAAATTTATTGCAGAGGAGCGGATTGCAGTTGAATACCTGTTGGCCCAGTCCAATAAAGGTGACCAGCTGATTGCACACCACAGCGACATGACTGAAGTCCCCTCGGTGGAGCCCGAAGATGACTTTGACAGGACTGTGTGCAATGCAGCTGACATTGGGGCTGGTGACTCTGACCCTCCAGTAGTTGTCGTGGAGGCCCAGGTGACCAGTCATGTGGGTGATATTGGACCCAAATCCCCTGATGAGGAGGTCAGTGAGGAAGAGGAGGATGAGACTGCACGTCCTAGCACATCCGGCCAGGTAATGTTGCTAGCCTGTACTATCTTTTATTTAAAAAAATGTATCTGCTGAAGTGTGAAAAACGTATTGTCAACCATGTGTAAAGTTAAAATACATGCATGTACAATGTAAAATATTTGCTACAACACCGTATATATTTATTGGACTTCGGTTGGCTTTTTTTCCTCAATTTTCAGAGTGAACGGTGTGACTCTAGAGGTGTCTTGGGCTGGGAGGCAGTTGATGCCCTGGCAGCGTACCTGGTTGGCCTAAACCGTACAATCACTGCCTTGTCAATACAAGAGGAGGACAAAATAGTCCAGCTGTACATGGCTTTAAATGACATGGACAAGATGCCCTCAAAATATGGAAAGAGGGCAAAGAGAAACACTTCGATAGGACCATGGAGAGCATCCAGGAAGCGAAGTGGCTCTGCTCCAGGACAGCAGGCAGCAGAGAAGTAATTTGGCTATTTGGATCTTCACTAGTATATATTTTACACAGTATACAGTCCAGATTATATACAGTTCCTTGTTTTCCATAGACTGTTCATGACTCATGGGCAGGCGGCTCAGGACCCTGAAGTCCACCGGGTCTGTGAATGTGTTTGCCTACGGCTTTTTAAAGAGTTTAAGCAAGCACGGAACAGGTCCAAGGACACAAGCGGAAAATCTCTGCCAATTCCGCAAGCCATTGTAGCTGTATACAGCCACTTAAAACTGCTTCTGGAGGACAGCAGAGCAGTTCTAGGAGAGACTAACCTGGTTCTGGTCCCAATAAACACCACTACTGTCTCCTCGTGGTGAGTCTTCTTTTGTGCAATACTTTTATACAATCACAGTAGCATATCAAGATTGCACTTATAAACCCTTCCTGTACTGTATATTTCTTTAAAAAAATTATACTAAGTAAAGACAACGGGCTTTATTTTTAGTTTAGTTTATTGAAACTTTATTTAACCAGGCAAGTCATTACAGTTTTTCTGAATTGCTAAAACACATTTCTTGTAACCATCACTCATTTTCTCAAAACATTAAACACAAATCCAAATATTCAATCTAAATTCACAAAACATCAAACAATTTAAAAAAGTACTCAAGATCATTCATTAGACACTACATTAAAAAATGGAGAACACAACATCCAGATCATGTAGTTACAGAAAAAAGTATATTGTAACAGTAAACAAATTTGTAATTACATAAAAGTATTAGGGTTAGGGTTAAGGCCCTTTCACACTGAACGCGATTTTGACGCGTGAATAATTCGCGCGATGGTTTTATTTTTCGATCAGCTGTATGTGCAATGGGTGCTTCCACACCAAACGCGAATGTGCTGCGGCGAAAAAACTAATTTTTTTTTTTTCCGCTTCAATGTCAATTTTTTTTTACTTTCGCGGAGACGGAAAGGGCTTCAACCAATCACAAACACGGATGACATAACATTTTGAGTTAAAACTTTTTCTTAACCTAATCGTGTCTGCGACTATGGAAAGTGAATGTGGGCAAGTCGGTACTGTGGCACTTAAATGTTTACATTGTGACTCAATTGACCCTTCGTATGTCAACATATGTCAACATTTGGACATGACAATCAGTGATTTGACAGCTCACCTTAAGCAGACTGCCAGACGCTGCTCCGGATCGATTGGTTCCCTGAAGTTTGTGGTTTGTCTCGTCAGTTGTGGTGCCACTGACTGGAGGAGCTCCTCAAATTGTCCCACGGACATCCGAAAGTAAGTGCGGAATCGGCCATGATAAAGTTTTAGCTCCTGTACAAGATTGCCATACTCCCCTTCAGACTCTCTGTTCTTTAAGAGTGGGTGCACCCAAAACCTTCTATTTGGTCTTTTAAATAAAATGAAAAGTTCGTCTTCACTGGATGATGAAGTGTCCATGTTTACTGTCGCCGCGAATGTTTTGGAATGTTGGAGCTCTGAAACGTCACAGACATCGCAAACTCGCGTCGCGGCTGATGTGAATGGTTTTGACGCGAACTATTCGCACGCGAAAAATTCGCTTTTCCGCCTCGCTTTTTCGTTTACGCGTTCAGTGTGAAAGGGCCTTTAGGGGTAGGGGTAGGTCAGGTTAGGTTAGGGGTAGGTTAGGGTTAGGTTAGGGTTGGGTTAGGGGTAGGTTAGGGTTTGGTTAGGGGTTAGGTTAGGGGTAGGTTAGGGTTATTGAAATATATGTCACTAATTTCAATCATTTCTGTAGCACATTCCAATCATTTAGGGCAGTAAATTCAAAACCAATTTTAATAAAATGCTTGAACAATGTTTCTCTTGCAGGCTCCAAAGAAGACAGAAACGTGCAGACAGAGACATGCTGCTGCAGGGTACTGTACTGCCCAAACAAATATACCTGGCAAAGGAGCCACTTCCTGAAGTGAGAGAACTTCCAGCGGCTCCTTCACAACACGGGCATGAGGCCATGGAATTTGAGGAGCCAGAAAACCAGGAGGGAGAGGTCTTTGTTCGGAGATGTATCTCCAACAGGTGCCCCCTGCCCACCCCTCCTCCTGGAGCTTACCCATTTTCCATATATCCACCAGCACCAGACTTTGCATCCTACCCACCCTTTCCTAGCTACCCACCGGATCTACCAGTGCCTCAGCCTCCTCAGTTCCAGCCTCCTCCCCAGTTCCAGCCTCGTCCCCAGTTCCAGCACCCACCTCAGTTCCAGCCTCCTCCCCAGTTCCAGCACCCACCTCAGTTCCAGCCTCCTCCCCAGTTCCAGCACCCACCTCAGTTCCAGCCTCCTCCCAAGTTCCAGCACCCACCTCAGTTCCAGGACCCAGCCCAGTTCCAGCACCCACCTCAGTTCCAGGACCCAGCCCGGTTCCAGCCACCTGTTATCCCACTACCACAAACTTGTCCCCCTACTCAGCCCAGACAGCGCACCTGGAGACGGCAGAAAGCTGCCCAAGAAGACGAGGATCGAGTGGCTAGGGGTGAACCACCACGGAAACGGCTAACTAAGGATATATATCACTATACCTGTAAGAACTGTGGGCTATCTAAAAATAAACCGAGAGCCGAGAGGTTAAGGCGATGGACTTGCAATCCATTGGGGTCTCCCCGTGCAGGTTCGAACCCTGCCGACTATGTGATGCTTTTGTCTGTTTGCGACAAGAATTGTGTCATACAGGAGCTTTGTTTCAGCTCATTGTCTTCTCTAACTTCAGGTGCAGCTCACATCTCGATTTTGTAGCTGTGTGCATTGTACCCGATGTCCTCTGCCCTTCACATCCTGCCAAGAAAATGACATGCGCCTCAACAAGGAGTAGTCGTGGCCGAGAGGTTAAGGCGATGGACGCGAAATCCTTTGGGGTCTCCCCGCGCAGGTTAGAACCCTGCCGACTATGTGGTGCTTTGTCAGTTTCAGTCAGGAATTGTTTCATCCAGAAGCTTTGATTGACCTTCTTTAGCTCTCTAACTTCATAGGCAGCACAGAAATTGGGCAACCCACATCTCTTTTTAGAGTCTGAAGTGAGAACTGTTTCAAAAAGTCCCAGTCATCTGTGTTTTTGGCCATTCATTCCAAACCAAGTAAGTCAACTTGTAATGAAATAAAACAACTCTTTCAATGACAGTGTTCCTAGCTTGCCAGGAGCAGCCCATATCTCTTCCCTTTATAAATTGTTGTCTTCGTCCTTAAGATGACAAAGCATGAACACGTTAAGGAGAAAGTATTGTTATGTCCCCAGGCTGACTGCACTTTGGCAAGAGCCTGGATAGCTGGATTAATCTAAGGGTCCAGGGTTCAAGTCCCTGTTCGGGCGAAGGACTGTCAGTTTGTTGCAGACCTCCCCTAATCACTTGCTGTGCTCTTTCCTGCCTTTGAGAGAAATGGTCTTCCTCCCCAAGAAAAGATGTGGTGCTGTTTTTTCCCAGTCTTTGGTTTTGTTTTGCCTGCTGTAAGACATGGTTGCTGTCTCAGCAAGCAGGGTTGGGGGACTTGAGAGAGCTGAGCTGAAGCTATCCGTTTACGCTGTATGTTCAGGCACTTCTCAGCGGGCCTTGGTGATTTGGTGTGCCATCACTGTATAGCGTTTAGTACTCTGCGTTTAGCAACCGCAGTCCGAATCCGGGTCATGGCAGTTTTTTGTGTAGGCGAAGATGGCACTGAACTCCTTTTTCCAATTCAATATTGTAGTCGGGTACATCGGCGGTTGGACCCGGCCTCCTCTGCTGCTCACATCCAGCTGTGAAAATAGCATGTGACTCACTGTAAGGAGTAGTCGTGGCGGAGAGGTTAAGGCGATGGACTTGAAATCCATTGGTGTCTCCCCGCGCAGGTTCGAACCCTGCCGATTACGTGATGCTTTGTCTGTTTTGCGACAAGAATTGTGTCATACAGGAGCTTTGTTTGAGCTCGTTGTCTTCTCTAACTTCATGTGCAGTATGGAAATTGGGCAGCACGTATCTCTTTTCAAGACTTAAGTGAGCACCGTTTCAAAAAGCCCCAGTCATCTGATTTTTTGGCCATTCTATTTAGGCAGTCGGAGCAATGGCTTTGGTAACCCCCGATAACTTCAAGGCCTTGACGTAGTGCAGCTCAAGAGTCACTGCATTATGTATTGTGGAGAACATTGCATATTAGTTTTTTTTTTTTTTTAAATGTTGCACTTGTTCTCTCTTACAATAGTAAAACAGAAGCCTACTCATTATGTACCATTTACTCCTCTGTTCAAACCACTTAAGCATGCATGCCCTGGCAATTGGTGTGCCGTCACCGTATTGCTTTTAGTACTCTGCGTTGTACCCGCAGCAACCGCAGTCCGAATTCGGGTCATGGCAGTCTTTTCTTGTAGGCGAAGATGACAGTGAACTCCTTTTTGCCAACTCGATATTGTAGCCGGGTGCATGGATGGTTGGACCTGATCTCCTGCTCAAATCCAGCCAAGAAAATAGGCTTGTAGGCAGTGTCTAGGTCAAGCCCACCCCTAGGCTTGACCTAGACACTGATAAAAACTGCGACCAGCCCGAAGCAAGGACTTGCACCCGCCCGGCTAGCTCAGTCGGTAGAGCATGAGACTCATTATGCTCAAGATGGCGCCGAGGATGGCTGCTACGTTGCGAGCTCCGATGAATCATTGTAGTTTTTTGTTTGTTCTGTTTACAGTTTTTGTGTTTTTGTCTTGGATGTTGTCTGCCTTACTACGTACGACAGACAGACACTTTTGGACATTGGTTCGGCAATCGCACACCGAAAACCGGACTTTAAATTCTTCAACGACGACACGCTGTTTACAAACACGGCAGCGGAACCTTTTGTGTGCGGAGAGCTGGCGTGCTCATCAGAGTAAGACGCCGCGCAGTATTTTACTAGCAAATGTTCAGTCTCTGGACAATAAACTCTGCGAGCTGAGAGCGCGGATCTCTTTCCAACGAGACACGAGGGACTGCTGCATTATCTGCCTTACAGAAACTTGGATGTCCGCTGAGATTCCAGATTCGGCCATCGAAACCACGGGGTTCTCCGTGCACCGAATGGACAGAGAAAAAGATCTCTCAGGGAAAAGCAAAGGCGGGGGTGTATGTTTTATGATCAACAGATCCTGGTGTGATCAGAGGAACGTACATTCTATCAAGTCTTTCTGTTCTCCTGATCTGGAACTTCTCATGGTTCTGTGCCGACCATTCTGGCTACCGAGGGAATTCACAGCGGTCATCATCACAGCTGTGTATATTCCCCCACAAGCTGACACAGACTGGGCACTAAAGGAACTGTATAGGACAGTGAGTGAGCAGGAAACCGCGCATCCTGAGGCTGCGTTTATTGTGACCGGGGACTTTAACAAAGCCAACTTCAAACGCATTGCACCTAAATACCACCAACATGTTAGCTTCAACACGCGAGGGAACCGAGTTCTGGATCACTGTTACTCTCCCTTCAAGGATGGTTACAAGTCCCTCCCGCGCCCACCATTTGGCAAATCAGATCACGCTTCCGTTCTTCTTCTGCCTGCTTATAGGCAGAGACTGAAACAGGAAGCACCCGCCCTCAGAACCATCCAGTGCTGGTCGGACCAATCAGATTCTATGCTACAGGACTGTTTTGATCACGCGGACTGGGAGATGTTCCGGTCGGCCTCTGATGACGACATCGAGGTCTACGCTGATAGCGTAACGTGTTTCATCAGGAAGCGCGTAGAAGACGTTGTTCCGACCAAAACAATTCGGCTGTACCCAAACCAGAAGCCGTGGCTAAATGGGGATGTTCGCGCGGCATTCAATGCGCGGACCTTCACCTTTAACTCCGGTAATGCGGAGGAGCATAAACAAGCAAGTTATGCCCTCCGGAAAACCATCAGAGCAGCAAAACGCCAGTACAGGGACAAGATTGAAGGACAGTTCAACACCACCGACTCTAGAAGCATGTGGCGGGGAATTAACACCATCACGGACTATAAAGGGAACACAAACTCCACCTTGAACACTGCTGCCTCTCTCCCGGACGAGCTAAACACCTTCTATGCTCGCTTTGAGGGAACTAACACCACCCTCGCGGAGAGAGAGCTCGTGGCTGAAGATACAGAGGTTAGTTCACTCTCCGTATCTGTAGCGGATGTAACCCGATCCTTCCGGCGGGTGAACATCCGTAAAGCCGCGGGTCCAGACGGCATTCCGGGCCGCGTCATCAGAGCGTGCGCGCACCAACTGGCTGGAGTTTTCACGGACATTTTTAACCTGTCCCTCTCCCTGTCCGTGGTCCCCACATGCTTCAAAACATCCACCATTGTTCCTGTACCGAAGCAATCAAAAACACTCTGCTTAAACGACTGGCGTCCTGTTGCTCTGACCCCCATCATCAGCAAATGCTTTGAGAGACTAGTCAGAAACCACATCTGCTCTGTTCTCCCCCCCCTCACTGGACCCACTGCAGTTTGCATACCGCACAAACCGCTCCACTGATGATGCCATTTCATCTACAATTCACACTGCTCTCTCCCACCTGGAAAAGAGGAACACATATGTGAGAATGCTGTTTGTAGACTACAGCTCAGCATTCAACACCATTGTGCCCTCCATACTTGACGTGAAACTCCGGGCTCTAGGCTTAAACAGCTTGCTATGCAGCTGGATCCTGGACTTCCTGTCAAACAGACGCCAGGTGGTCAGAATGGGCAGTAACATCTCCTCATCATTGACTCTCAACACTGGAGCCCCTCAGGGCTGTGTTCTCAGCCCACTCCTGTACTCCTTGTACACACATGACTGTGTGGCAACCCACAGCTCCAACACCATCATCAAGTTTGCTGACGATACGACGGTGGTAGGTCTCATCACTGACAATGATGAAACGGCCTACAGAGAGGAGGTGCACACTCTGACACGGTGGTGTCAGGAGCACAACCTCTCCCTCAACGTCAGCAAGACCAAGGAGCTGGTGGTCGACTTCAGGAGGAATGAGAGAGAACATCGCCCCATCACCATCAATGGAGCACCGGTGGAGAGAGTCAGCAGCTTCAAGTTCCTCTGTGTCCACATCACAGAGGAACTCTCATGGTCCGTCCACACTGAGGCCGTTGTGAAGAAGGCTCATCAGCGCCTTTTCTTCCTGCGACGGCTGAGGAGGTTTGGAATGAGCCGCCACATCCTCACACGCTTCTACAGCAGCACCATAGAGAGCCTGCTGACTGGCTGCATCACCAACTGGTACGGCAACAGTACCGCCCGCAGCCGCAAAGCCCTGCAAAGGGTAGTGCGCACGGCCAGCTGCATCGTCGGAGGTGAGCTTCCCTCCCTCCAGGACATTTATGCCAGGCGGTGTGTGAAAAGAGCTCAGAGGATCATCAGAGACTCTAGCCACCCGAGCCATGGGCTGCTCTCACTGCTGCCATCAGGCAGGCGGTACCGCAGCATCAGAACACGCACCAGCCGACTCCAGAACAGCTTCTTCCCACAAGCAATTAGACTCCTTAACTCTTGACCCATCAGGATCATAACACACACTGGACAGAATATCACTCAGCACAAACCACTGTAGATACACACACATTATATACACATTTATTTATCATATAGCATCTATTGTACATCGGATTTCTATTTGTGAACATATTGTATACTGTGCATTGTATATTATTACTATAGCTTAATGTATACTGTTATTGTTTAATGTATGATTAGTGTATATTGTTTAAAGTATATGTATATTGTAAGTATGTGTATATTGTTTAAAGCTGTGAGAACTACACTCACATTGTGTAAATTATTTATTGTTTATTGTAGTGTATACTGTGCTGTGAGTAATTGTGTGCGCATCAGATGTGTAATCTGTTGTTGCTTAAATGTTGTACATGTCATGTCATGACTACTATGTTTTCTCGGAACTGCACCTAAGAATTTGCACTTGTGCATATGGTAGAGTGACAATAAAGTGATTTGATTTGATTTGATTAATCTCAGGGTCGTGGGTTCGAGCCCCACGTTGGGCGTATCTATTAGCGCTCTCTCTCTTCCCGAAGGGGTCTCGTGTTCCAGCGGGGAAAGCCCCTTCGTTGTTGCTGCAATCTTCCAAGTTACCCTACAAGTTACCCTACAGCACCAGAATGGAGACGGGAGAAGGACCACAATACTTCAGGGTAATACATAGCCAGCAGGTGAGAACCTGCAGGTTGTGCATGAGCCCAGAGCATATGATGAAGGACTGCCTGGACTTCAAATGCTTCAAATGTGAGGAAACAGGCCACTTCGCAGGGGACTGCAGGGTAGTGAGGTGTTCGGACTGCAAGCGTGCACTGGACAAGTGCGAATGCTGGTACAGCGGCCAGCAACAGGAGGAAGAGCAGGAGAGTGGGCAGATGCATGAGACGGATAACGAAGAGGAGCAGCGGGAGGACACTGGAGTGACACAAAGAGAGGACAATGAAAGCATAGGCAATGATAATGAGATCGAAAAGACTGAGCTAACACAAGACAGTGAGGAAATAGACACTGCATGAAAAGTGGGATTTTCGACCCCATAAACGCCTGTATACTCCCGGAAATCTCCCTAATTTTCGGCAGTTTTCGACAATTTACAGGCAGCGAACGTCGCGTTCGTCTGTGCCACAAATTGTCGTAAACGAACCATGACGTAGGTGGAGAGCCCCCCGCTGAGAGACCGCGCGGAGGTGCGACACCTCTAATTTGCATATGAATAGCAGCGAAACCAGAGAGTCAACGGCCAGACTTGAATTTACTCACTCACTATTGGCTGAAGCCACTACATTTAAAAAAGAAAAATCCCTCGTGATTGGTTGGCAGATCACTGCAAACCAATCATTATTGGTCCCCCTGGCTCATTATAAATGTAAACCCAAATAATATTAATAAATATATAATTTATGTTGTAATAATTTGTTTTATATTAATGTTATTGTGCTATGAAGTATTCATACCATCAAGGAATATATGGGAAAATTATACGGACCGTGCCGTTTGTTCAAAGAAAGAGCATTTATAAGCATACATTTATAAAACACAGCTGTTTATTCAAAGAAAGAGCTTTATTGTTAAACACACAACTATGTACAGTGCAGCAGTAATGTAATGTAAAGTTCGGCGTGCTCCAGGCTGCGAGAGCGCGGTGGCCCCGTCAACAATGCGTCTTCCTCGTCCAACATGAGTTCAATGGTCGCGGACTTCCAAATGTCCACCTCATCCAGCACACTCTCGCTTCCAGCAACTGTAATACAATCCATAAAGACAATAAGCAACCTGAAAAATACTCACATTGACAAAAAACGGATCTAATATAATAAATCTTACCCCTTTTCTTCCTGATCGACTCGGAGCTAAACTTCGCAGTTTCCGCCTGCTATGTAAGCTCAGGTTGTTTGTATCTGAAGCTGCGGCGTGTCGATTCATAATACGTCTTACAGGCAGCTGGAAAACAATTACACGAGACTGGTATTAATAAAAAACAGTCACGGTAAAATTAAACAAGGAATGAGAAACACATTAGAAGTTACTTACACACAATTTCGTCGTGATCAGCGGTTAAATCTGGACTCTTGGAAATCGCTCCAAGCAGATAAGAGCTCACGGCTTCGTGATGAGGCGAGGACAGTCTGTGTAAACAAAATGTGCGGTTATAAGCTCGGATCTATTAACGCACCCATTTCCTTATACAGCTGAATAAAAGCATATTCTTTAAATCGTAACGTTACATTACCCATGCTCTGGTTCATAGCGCCTGCAGTTTGCCTCAGAGTTGTGTGAAGACGAAGACAGCCTCCTGAAAATTAGTCGAAAAAGTTGGTCGCGTCCAGGAGTTGAAGACGGCGTCCTGTCATTGTTGATCACGAAAAAGGAAAGCAGCAAAAAAATAGGAAATGTAAAAAAAAAAAAAAGGTTTAAAGCTCGTCTTCTACGCGTCATGGCCATGACCTCGACCTCACACGCCATTGGACTAGGGCTCTACTATGGAACGCGCCCGGGGCCAAATCTCTTTATACGAAACGCGTGACTTATGACTGTTTCAACACGCACTGTTTGTCAACGCAGTAATTTTTTACGTGTTTCTTTTGTATGTGTAGACACGCACATTCTGGTCGTGTAACAGGCATACACACACAGTCGACGCACAGTTTTAACATGTTAAGAAGACACATTTGAACGTGTTTCTTAACGCGCACATTCTGTACATGTCGAAGTGTAATTTTTTTTTTTTTTTTTTAAAGCAGACTTACCTTTAGATGTAGCCTAGGCTACATACATATTAATATAAGATATTAATTAATTGCTTAACTGACTACTGTGCTAGAGTAAAGTAGCCTAATGTTACAATGTATATTAATTAAATGCTTAATATTATACAATTATTATAATTTATCTATATGGGTTATTGTTTGTTTTTTAAAGTTAGGCTATATATAATTTCTAAAAGTATATATAGGCTAATTTACACAGCACATATTTATAACTGAAAACACACACACACACACACACACAACTTTATTCACTTTCACATAATAATGTTTTTGTAATTTGGTGTTTAGTTTGTTTATACTGTTCTGTCTCTGTTTTGTTTCCAGGAACATCTGATGAGTGCTATAATAAAATGACTTCATTATATTTAAAATATGTTTTGATATACATTTTATTTATATTATTAATATTTTATTTACCCATAACGTGTCTTTAGGAAGCCATAAGTTATAGAGACAAGAATAACTTTTGCCATTTAAATGCCACATTAATTTACTGAGGACCCATACAGCCAATGATCATGTGTGAAAACACTTATACATAAATTGATCACTTAGAAATCAAAACTAAGGTTTGAGAAACAAAGAATATGCATACAACAAAATAAATTGTTTCATAGCAGCTTCAGTAACAAGTTCAAAACAAATTCTGCTGTAAACCGGCTCTAACAAGCCAATATAGTGTCAATATTCAGCTCAAGTGACTTCAGTGTTGATTCAGTTCAGCTGATTTCAGTTCAACTGATTTCAGTTCAACTGTAAATTCCTCAGTTGTGCATATTTGTGTGTAGTTAGATATATGCAAAAACAACATTTTTGGAAGAGTTAAAATAGTTTTGCACAAAGTGTTGTTTTTGCAAGCTATGTCTGATGTTTTGCATGTTGTGTGTTTTGTGTGTAGAGTTACAAGAAATGGAGCCATATTTTCATAAATTGTGTGTAAGCAATTAGATAAAACTGTAAATGAATCCAGTTTATTTTAGTTCAGGACTCATAGTCCAGGTGTTAGTAATCTGTGCTTAATCTTTGTTCCAGGCAACAATTTTTTAACTCCCGATTTACTAGATTAGGCCTACTCTTGGCATAATTTAAACCCTGTCCAGGAAACCACCTCTTGAAAATCTGCATTGATAATTCATAAAATGTGGTGTGAGCTCAATTTAAATGACAATTACAGAAAAACACAATCTGACTTAACTATAAACACACAAACTTGTACTTTTCACATTTATGATTAATAGCCATTTAAAAAATCATTCACAGTGCAGGGTGGAAAAATTAATTTTGGTATGTAAACTGTATGCTTTACTTGATTTATTTGTGTGCTTTGGTTCATTGTCTTGTTGCATCACATAACCTCTCTAAAGGTTGAAGACATGAACTGCTGTCCTGTATATTTTTTTTTTACATAACATTGGTTATTGCTAATGACATACAGAGTAATTCATCTACACTGTGAGCCCGGACAAGTTGAATCTACTTAAAAAATTGGAGCAAACTGGTTGCCCTAAAAATTTAGTAATGTGAACTAAAACGAGTACATTTAACTTAAATTTAAGTTAACATTTTAACTTAAACTTTAAACTTGTTTTAGTAAAAAAAATTCAGAACCTAGATAAAACTCCCCCTGCTGCTACTCTGATTTGCATTTGTGTAGCTCACAGCATGTTCATTTACATGATAAAGCCTCCCCTCGAATTAAGGGGAGGGGGGGTCATGGGGGGACAACTGCCAAGCAAGGCCCACGTCAATTTCCGTCAATTTACGGCAGTTTTCGGAGTTGCCTGCAAATTGCCGTGCACAGTCGTTAACCTGAAGTTTCACGGCAATCTACAGTGCCACATACTGACGAAAATCCCACTTTTCATGCAGTGAGAGGAACAGCTGGAGATAAACGAGACTGGTCAAACGGAAACAAAAACACCAGAGGAGAAAGAACAGACTGGGGAGGAGGACGGAAAGGGCAAAGGCAACGGAAACATGGACAAAGTTGATGCTACGGAAGCAACCAACAAAAGAAGAAGAAAAAACAAGGTAACACCAAATTTAGAGGAAGCTAGAAGTAAACTGTGGAAAAAAAATTCTGAAGAGAAACAAGACTGTGGAAGAGGTGTAAAGGAAGGGGAGGATTTGTACTAATATAAATAATGGGAGGAAAATACACTAACAGAATGTTGATGCTAACATTTTTATTTTTCTATCTAATGCTGTTGAAAATTGTGACTTTTAATGCAAGAGGATTAATGAATGGTGTGAAATTTGAAAAAGTTAAGGAAATGTGCAGAGATGAAGATGTGATTTTATTGCAAGAGACAAACTGGAAAGAAAATGCAATGGAGGATTTTAAAAGAAGATGGGAAGGGGAATTCTTTTTTAATAATGGAGAGGGGAAAGCAGGTGGAGGAGTGGCAGTGCTAATAAGAAAAGACAGAGGTATCAAGGCAAAACTAATGTATGATGACACAAAAGGGAAATGCATGGCGGTAGAAATTAAGATGGAAGAAGATGATTTTATTTTAGTAAACGTACATGCTCCAAATGAACAATTAGAAAAGAAAAGATATTTTAATGTTATAGCTGGAGTAATGGAGAAATGGAAGAGGGTAATAATTGCGGGGGATTTTAACACTGTTTTTAGTCAAATGGATATGGTAAACGGGATGATTTTTAAATCAGATGTGGGTAGAAAGGAGTTAAAGTCATTGATGGAGGAGAAAAACATGATTGATGTGTGGAGGGAGAGAAATGGAAAAAAGAAGGAATATACAAGAAGACAGCTGGTGGGGAATTTTATGTGTCAAACGAGAATAGACTACTTTTTAAGCACCAGGAATTTGGAATGTTTTATTGATGGGGTGTTTTATAAAGAAACAACTTTAAGTGATCACAAAATGGTGTTAATGAGAATGGATTTTAAAAGAGAAATGAAGGGACCAGGGATATGGATTTTAAACACTGGAGTTTTAAAGGAACAGCATTTTAAAAAAGAGATAGATGAAGGGAAAAAAGACTTGATGTACATAGAAGATAAAAGACAATGGTGGGAAAACATGAAATATGACATAAAGAAATATACAATGAACTACTGTAAATTGTTACAAAAAGCGAAAAGAGCAAAGGAGGAAGAAATAAGAAGAACGTTAAGAGAGGAGCTAAATAAAAATGAAGTAAATGTGCAAAGAGTAATTGAAGTGGAGGAAAAGTTAAAGAAAATAGAAGAAGAGAAATACAAAGGGGCAATGCTAAGAAGTAAAGCAAAATATACGGTGGAAGGGGAAAAATGTAACCGATTCTTTTTTAACCTTGAGAAAAGCAGGGGGAGGGCAGAAATAATTAAAGAACTTAAGAATAAAGAAGGACAAGCGGTTTTAAGCACAGAGGGAATTTTAAATGAAATAAGCACGTTTTATGAAGAACTTTTTAAATCAGAGGGAGGAGATGAGGAAAAAAGAAATATTTTATTACAACAGATAACAAGAAAAGTCAGTGAGAGGGATAAAAAGGATTGTGAAAGAGATATAACAACAGAAGAAATTATAGAGGCCATAAACCAGCTAGGAGTGAAGAAAAGCCCAGGAATAGATGGTATTGGAAGTGAGTTTTACAAGGTTCTTAAAGAAAAAGTAAGCCCAATTTTAAAAGAAATCTATGAAGAGGTTTTCAAAAAAGAAAGAGTACACCCGAGAATGGGCCTAGGCTTAATGAAAATAATCTATAAGAAAAAAGGAGACAAAACGGAACTGAAGAATTTTAGGCCCATTACAATGTTAAACACAGATTTAAAAATTTTAGCCAAAGTTTTAGCAAACAGACTAAAAAATGTCATGCCAAACATAATAGAAACTAACCAGGCTTACGGAGTAAAGGGGAGGGACATAGCAGACATCACAAGCAGTATAAGAGATATAGTAGGATACATAAAAGAAAAAGGAAAGAGCGCATACGTTATAAGCATGGATTTTGAGAAGGCATTTGACAGAGTGGAACAGGGGTTTTTATTGGGAGTTTTAAAACAATTTGGTTTTGGAGGGAATTTTATAAAATGGATCTCAGTTTTATACAGTGATATTTTAACAAAAGTAAAGTGTAATGTTTTTTTAACGCAGCCTTTTAAAGTTTTAAGATCCATAAGACAGGGGTGCCCACTGTCAGCCCAATTATATTCGTTGGTGGCAGAACCCCTAGGGCTTTTTAATAAACAGAGAAAAAGGAATAAAGGGGATACAATTTGAAGAAAAAGAAGAACTATCGAAAATATTCCAATACGCAGACGATACGACAATTGTGATTGAAAATATAGAAAGTGTTAAAGAAGTGATGGAAAAAATTAAATGCTATTGCGAGGGCTCAGGTGCAAAAATAAACGAAGAAAAAACAGTATATATGAAGTTTGGAAAGACAGAGGTTTTAACAGGGGTTGTTAAGTTCATAGAGGTACAAGAGATGAAGATTTTAGGAGCAATTCTAGCAAAGAACGAAAAGGAAGCTGTTGATAACATGTGGGAAGAGACGCTGGGAGGGATGGAAAGAAGACTGATTTTTTGGAGAAATAGGTTTTTAAGTTTGAAAGGGAAAATTTGAACTGTAAACGTATTAATGTTATCAAAGATGTGGTATAATTTACATGTGATGCCGTTGCCAAACTCGGTTTTTAAGAGAATAAAAAAGAGTATTTTAGAATTTTTATGGGGAAAAAAGCCTCCAAGGATAGCATACTATACGCTGATAGGAAACCCAGAAGAGGGAGGGATGGGTTTAGTTGATGTGGAACAAAAGATGAAAAGTATGAGGGTAAAAGTGGTTAGGAAATTTTTGGATGACAAGAATAGAGCTGAATGGAAGAAATTGATGGGTTTTTATTTAAATAAATGTGGGAATTTTAACCTTGGGGAAAACATTTTATGGATGAAGTTGAAAGTTTGGATGATAGAAGGGGTTCCACAGTTTTATAAGGAGGTTTTAAATGCTTGGCGGCTTTTTCTAACAGAGGTGGATTTTAATCCAAAGGGGAGGGAAGGGATTTTAAACCAGCCTCTGTTTTTAAATGACAAAATAAAGATACAAGAGTGAGATATCTATTTTAAGAAGTGGCTATGTGGGATTGTAAAAGTGAGAGATGTTTTATGGGAATACAAAGAGGGATTTTTACCACTTCAAGTGATTATGGATGCGATGGAGGAGGAGAAGGAGGATTTTAATGTGATGGTTTTAAAAAAACAGTATGAAGATGTCAAGAAAGCAATCCCAAGGCAATGGCTAGATGAGATTAACAAGAAAGAAGAAAAAGAAAACAAAATGACTGTTTTCTTAAAATGTAAAGACAAAAAGGTGGATTTTAATTTAGGCACTGTGAAAATATTTTATGAGTTTTTTATAAACAGAGTAGAGAGTAATAAAGGGTACCTACTGCCACTTTTGATTGATTTACGACCCCTAATTAACATTCCACCGGACTGGACACCTGTTCTGGACACCTGTTCCGGACACCTGTTCCGGACACCTGTTTTGGACACTTGTTTTGGTTGTGTGTTTTGACCCCTACTGTTTTATTATCCACCCCCCTTGCTATTCAAAGGTATTTATGACTGTTTGGGGACTTTTGTGTGTTTTTGTAAAAAAGTTTGAAACCGATCAAAGAATGTTTAAAAAACAAATGTGCTTGAATAAAATGTCAGACATTGTGTTTGGATAACAATGACAAGATCAGGTAATAGTTTTAGGTTTTTTATTAAGCAAAGATAGTACTTTACATACATTTGAGCTTTGAGAGATTTAAAACATTTAATACATTTAAAGCATTTAAAAAACGATGTAGTTAATACAATGCATGGGTTTCAAGACGCAAACATGTAAAAACAAGTTAAAGTGTTTTCTTTCACATAATACTTTGTAAAAAAGTTCAATCATTTAAAATGTTTTCATATAAAAGAAATTTAGAGAATATATTTGATGGTTTGTAAAGAAAGAGTAATCAATGTATTCAAACAAGTATAGGCATTAAGCATATCAAGGAAATGTGGTTAAATTTACATGAAATGAATAATGTTAAAGTTTTTCTAGAGTTTTAGTCAAAAAAATGATCTCTTACGGACTAAGATGCGAACACGTCCTATCAGATTGGAGTCAGAAGCAAACTGAATGCAGCGGGTGTGTGCGAAGTCGCCTCCCTCAGCTCCGCCCCTAACACTCCCCCTCGGCGCAGAACAGAAGTTAAAAACAAATAAATAAATAAAAGCAAAACGAATAATATTAAGTTGTTTCACATTACAATTACTGTTATTTTTTATTTAGTTTAGGTAAAAACAAATGTCTCTTACGGAACTCTGTGCAAACACGTCCATTCTCACCGGCGATGAAGCATGAATGGACTCTTTGGTTGTGTGTGAACCCGCGCCCCCAGACCCCGCCCCTAACATTCCCCATCTCTACGGGGGTGCGCACCTGCACGCATGGGCTCGTGGTAAGCTGTTAAAAAGGGCGAAAAACAGTGGAACGCAACTCGTGATTTAACACACACACGTACACAAGGAAAGCTAATCTGTTACGATGGCCGAGGCTTCACCTAAAACTCCTGAGAGAACCGTCAAGGTAGCGATGGATCATCTAACTCTAGCACCCAGGAAGATGCACGGTCCATGCCTGACCAAATTTATCCACGAGCCGTTGGAGGATGTCAGATATGATTTTCATTTGTCGGGCTCTCGAGTGTGTGCATACAATTTTAACAAAGAGGCAAGAGAGGTTAGACTGGTCAATGTGGACAACGACGAAAGATTTACAACGAAAAACACGGATGATCCAGATCTGATTTTCTCAGAAAAAGAATGGACTCTGTTTTACACACGTGTGTGGCGTGATTTGAAAGACGGAGGAGACGATCCGCTGTTCATAGCCGAGTGGAACGGGTTAGTGACGGGGAGATACAGACTGTTAGCCGATCACATTAACAAGCATCCGGATGATTACGTGTACATTCTCTGTAGCGATTTCGACAAGGGGCAACCTGAGCGTTCATGGCCTGTTTCTGAGGAAGATCATCTTAAGCTTTACGACATAAAGTTCATATTTAAGTGGCGTGATTTACAGGTTCTGGATGATATATTTTATAAAATAGACAAGATGTTTAAGTGGTGTGAGGCACGCGACCGTTACAATCACATCAAAGTTAAGCTTTTTCATCCCGAATGGTGCGTCACTAGCAGGCGTGGTGTTCATATAGCCCCACCCACATTCTACAAACATTAAATACCTACTGCTGAAGAATGCTTACACCACTCACGCACCATGTCTCAGGAAAGTGAAGCTACTACTCTCAACACCTCACCATCATCATTGTCATCATCACCAACACCAGCAGTCGAGTGTCGCCAAAGATGCAACTTGTGGCTGACCACGTTCTGCACGGAGCTGGGGTATCATAACCTCGAGTTCCTCGCAAACTACGGATCTCCAGGAGTCATCGCTAAGATTACTGACAGCGCCGGGGATGATGTGGACGGGTGTATCGGTGTGACGGGTGTGACGGTGTGATGGTCGTCACCATCGTCCTACAACATCTGATCGATAAACGGATGAAGAAGGACTGTGACGGCTGCGCAGTCGATCATCCTTCAAAAAACGAGACGCATGCGTCGTGGCACTCCCGCGAACTCTCGTCAGAGAGTATATAGTGGGATAAATAGTGGGAGAAAGTCGTTATTTTTGTTGTTTTTCCGCTCAAAAAGTATTTTCGTCGCAGAATTTTCCCTTTTGGGTGAACTAACCCTTTAAAGACTCAAATGAATGCTGTAAGGAGATTGTCATGCGAATGGAAAAATATGATAAACACAACTATTGCCTGTAACGATACACCATATACAACTATTAAAAAGGTTCTTGAGACAATGCCTGAATGTGGTGAAAACTTAAAAATAGGTAACATATTATGCCTCTGAACTTATGTAACTGATGTATGTGTAACACTTTTGTCAAGAAATGAATATACTTATGTTTGTGAAATTATTGACACATTGGTAGGATACATGATGGAAAAAAATTTTGTAATGTGTGTTAAATTTCTTTTTTATCTGGACGATATATGATTTTGTCCATATCTGTTTGTAAACGTGTGCTTTATATTCTGGAAATAAAACATTTGTATGTCACTACTCGTCTGGTCATTACTTTGTGAATAGGTGTGGAGACAACATGTCAGAGCTCATGAAAAAAATATATTATGATCCGTCAAGCCCCGGAGCTTTGGGAGGTAAAAACAGATTAAGACAAGCGGTGTTACAGGAATATGGCGTACGTCTGAAAGATAATGAAGTGGCCGAATGGCTAGCTAGTCAAGATACATATACATTACATCGAACCGCTCCTATAAAATACAAACGAAATAGAGTAGTTGTGTATGGGAAAGATGTACAGTTTCAAGCTGACCTGGTCGATATGTCCGCTTTTTCAAAGGAGAATGATAACATAAAATTCCTACTAACGTGTATAGACGTATTTAGTAAATATTCATGGACACGTGTGTTGAAGAATAAGACCGGACAGGAGGTAACCAAAGCATTTGAATCAATCTTGAAGGAGGGACGAGTCCCAAAGAAGCTGCAGACTGATAAGGGTAAAGAATTTCTCAATAAACATTTTCAACAATTGATGAAAAAGTATGACATACATCATTTTACCACGGCTAGTGATTTAAAAGCATGTGTAGTTGAACGGTTTAACAGAACTCCAAAAAGGACGCATGTGGAGGTATTTAACGGCTGTCAATTCCAAGTGTTACTACCCTATTCTGCAAAATCTAACAGACGGTTATAACAGTAGCCATCACAAGTCTATACGAATGAGGCCGATCGACGTTCATAAAGAAAATGAGACGACAGTATTTAACAATCTGTACGGAAAACTGCGTAAAGAGACACCTGTCTTTACTTATAAGATAGGTGATGTCATCAGAGTGTCTAAAGTCAGGGGTATATTCTCTAAGGGGTACGAACAGAACTACACATAGGAATACTTCACTATAGCTGCATGTATACCGCGACAACCTCCAGTATACAAGATACAAGACTACGATGGGGAGATCATTGATGGGTTTTTTTTTATTTTTTTTTTACACTTTTTATTTTTGCATTTTTAAATTTTCACAGAGAACAAAATAAAATAACAACTGGTAGGGTACTACAGATACAAGTCTCCCATTTGTTTCATACATTTCAGTGAGTTACATAATAAGTCCATTTCCACCATCGTAGTTTACATTTATGTGTTTCCAGTCTCAGGTCATAAGTAATTTTTTACATTGTAAAGATTTCCTCCATGATATTCCTCCATTGGTCCAGTCTCAAAGGCTCACTTTTTAACCAATTCCTCGTTATAACTTTCTTACTTGTTATCAGCATCACTTTGAATAAGTAAATGTCTTCTCTTCTAATAACAGCTTTAGTTAACAGGCCTAAATACAGAGTCTGTGGATCATTTGGTATTTTGTAACCCAAAATTTTCTCAATTTCTGTTACAATAGATTGCCAATAGGGGCGAACTCTTGTACATGTCCAAAATACATGGGAATGATTGACATTGACATCCCCGCAGAGTCTCCAACAATGTTGGGGGATTTTTAACTGTTTACTTTTAATGAGGGGTGTAATAAAGTATCTCACCAAATTCTTCCAGCCAAATTCTCTCCATTGTCTGGAGCTAGTAGAAGTGTGTTGCAGAAGACAGCTCGAATGCCAATCATTCTCTGACAGTTTAAGTTGCAGTTCTGCTTCCCATCTCTGTTTTATATATAATGAGTCAGATCTATTACAATTTTGCAAACAGTTGTACAGCTTGGATACAATTTTTGAAGGTAAATGTCTGTATGCCCCTGCGATCATATCTATTAATTCACTGCCCTCTTGAGAAAGGTGATTTTCAATGTCTGTATTATAAAAATGTCTTAGTTGAAAATACCTAAATAGATCAGAGTTTTCCAGGTCAAATTCCCTTTTCAAGTTTTCAAAAGATTTAAACTTTTTCCCATCTGTTAATGTACACACTGCAGTGATTCCCTTGTCAGTCCATCTTGTAAAAGTTCTGTCCATCTGACCACTTCTGAATTTTAGAGAGTGCAATGGCCAGATCAACAATTTGCATTCCCCCTCCATTTTGTATTTATTCACTACATCCCACCAGATCTTGATTGTTATATCTACTATAGGATTTGGTTCTATCGGTTGGGTAGATGCTTTCTCACCCAGTCTCGTTTGTGGTTGACATGCTCCATAGTTAAGCTCAATGTGTTTCCATTTGGAGTAATATTCTGATGAACACCAATAAACTATATATCTCAACTGAGCAGCTAGGAAATATTCTTTAAAATTTGGAAGAGCAAGTCCTCCTCTTTTTTTCTCTAGCTGTAGAGTTTTAAGCTTCACCCTTGGTCTTGCCCCCTTCCAGATAAATCTACTCACTTGTTTATCCCATTTACCAAATTGGGTATTTGGTATACAAATTGGCAGTGAAATGAATAAGTACAATAATCTGGGCAACACATTAATTTTTATCACCTCTATCCTTGAACTTAGATCCATTACTAGTGTTGCCCATTTTGTCAAATCCTTTTGTATAGCTTCATTAATTTTACTATAATTAGCCTCATATAATGTGTTTAGTTCTCTAGTCAGATAAACACCTAAATATTTTATTTTTCCTGAATCCCATTTTAATTTGTATGTTCGTCTAATTGAGTCAGCTGGTCTATATTTTATACAAAGGGCTTGGGTCTTTGAAATGTTTAACTTATACCCAGATTTCTTTCCAAAGTCTTTTAGTAACATTAAAAGTTTAGGAAACGTATAATCCGGATTGCTGAGATATACTATGATATCATCTGCAAAGAGACCTATCTTATGTTCATCCTTAGCGACTGTGACTCCTTTAAATTCTTTACTTTGTCTTATATACTGAGCCAAAGGCTCTATAAACAAGGCAAATAGGGAAGGACTCAGACAACATCCCTGCCTTGTCCCTCTGAAGAGCTCGAATCTGTCTGTTAAGTCACCATTTATTTTAATTCTAGCCACTGGTTTATCATACAGGGCCTGTATACATTTAATGATAGTTTTATCAAAACCCATTCTTTTCAGAACCGCAAAAAGAAAGTTCCAGCTGACTCTATCAAAAGCCTTTTCCGCGTCAAGACTTACTAAGGCTGTAGGGGTGCTCTGCCTATTGACTTCGTGGATTATATGTAATGTGCGCCGGATGTTATCTTGCACTTGGCGACCTTTTATAAATCCCGTCTGGTCCTCATCTATCAGATCTGGGAGGAAGGTTTCTAATCTTCTGGCGATTATAGACGTGAATAATTTGTAGTCAACATTCAAGATGGAGATTGGACGATAGGACTCACATAACTCTTTATTTTTACCTTCCTTTGGTATGACTGTTATCATGGCCTCTTTCCATGAGGGTGGACATATTGCATGTTTGAGTGTCCAATTGAATGAATCCAATAATAGAGGGGCAAGGTCTTCTTTATAAACTTTGTACCATTTGTTAGGATAGCCGTCGTTCCCTGGGCTTTTATTGCTTTTCAATCTACTGATAGCCTTATCAAGCTCTTTTTTGGTTATGGGTGTATTTAATGATTCATTTTGAATAGTTCCTATGGAGGGGAGATCCAATTCAGCTAAATAATCTTCCATTTCTTTTCTATCTACTTGTTCTGAATAATTATTCAGAGTTTTATAATAATTATAAAATATTTTTTTGATTTCTTCAGGTTCATATTTTATGTCCTTACTTTCTGGGTCTCTGATTTTGTTAATTGAGTTCCTTAATTGCTGTGATCTTAATCGTTTTGCTAGTATTTTAGTAGCTTTGGAACCTGATTCATAAAATATTTGTTTTGTGAATCTCAGTTTCTTTCCAGTCTCATCATTTGCCATGTCAGATAATTGTTTTCTAATTCCTTTTATAGTTTCAGCCAATTTTTCACTCTTATCTGTATGCTGTTGTTTTTCTAGTTTTCTAATTTTTTTGTTCTAATTCAGCCTGTAATAGTTTTTTCTTTCTTTTAATGTGAGCTAGCCTTGATATCAGGTTTCCTCTCATCACTGCTTTAACTGTGTCCCATAATACTGTTGGCTCTATTTGTTCATCCTTATTATTGGCTATACAGTCCTGAATTTCTTTTTTGATTTCTTGCACCGCAGTTTCATTATTAAGAATATTAACATTCAATTTCCATAATGTTGTTTTGTTTGGACTATCAAGATATATGGTTAAGTATATAGCATTGTGATCTGACACATCTGCTATTCCGATTTCACAGTCTATTACCCGGTGTCTATCTATAGTATTCATCAGAAAATAGTCAATTCCTGAATGTACCTTATGAGCTGCTGAATAATGTGAATAGTCTCTCTCTGATGGATGCAGATCTCTCCAGACATCACACAGGCCTGCGTCTTTTATTAGAATATTAAGATTCTTGGATTTAATGTTTTTATATCTTTTAGTACTTGTTGTGTCTTTAGTATAATTCAAAATTGTATTCCAATCTCCTCCACATATCAAAATCCCTTCACTCATTATTGTTATTTTGTCAAACAATAAGTTAAAGAATGTTTTGTCTTCCTCAGGGGGTGCATACACATTAACTAATGTGACAACAGAATTGTCAATCCTCCCTTTAACAATCACATATCTGCCATACTTATCGGAACAATCCTCAATCATTTCAAAGTTAACAGTGTTCGAAATTAGGGTAATAACTCCTCTCCTTCTGCTATTCTTGTACGAACTATAAAAGGAATTTATGTAACCAAGTTTTTTAAATTTCTCATGTTCTTCATTTGACATATGAGTTTCTTGTATGAATATCACTTGCATTTTGTCCCTTTTCAATTTCGTTAACACACTGCTCCTCTTTATCGGGTTGCCCAGGCCGTTTACATTTATTGTCTCAACTTTCAGTTTACATGACCTACTCATGCCCTGAGTATATTAATGCTGTAGACCCCACAAGTGAACAGAAACTAAGAACGAGAACATAAGAGTTTGAAAAATAAAATAAACAAGAACAATAATACAGGGGCCTGTGTTATTGACTCCAACTCAAGGGGAAAAATGTCTCTCCCAACTGGGCCCCGTTGGTAGGCCTAGGGTAGTGTCCCCGGTAAGGGGAGGGCCCTATGGAAGGTTTGGAAACTGCTTCCATCCTAAGTGTCCAACGTCCTAACTCCTTCTCTGGTACCTCTCCTCCAGTCCACTGAATTTCAAAGGCCTTCCTGTGTCAATGGTGCAGACGCTAATAATCAGTCATTTTTTCCCGCTTCTCTGAAACTCCATCAGTTTCTCTTTTGCCCTCTGTGAAGTAGAGCTGTGCTCTCGCCGAGGACGCGCCTCCCGCTGCCATCCCAGGGACCTCTGTAGTCGAGTCTCCATAGCGACTCCTTCCGTAGCCGCTGTCGGCACCTCCACTTCAAAGCCACGCTTCCGCAAGTCCAGCCCAGCTTCATGTGCGCTGCTGTATGTTCCAACGCCACTCTCCCAATGGATTCGTATACTCGTGTAGGGTGTTTGGAAACGTACACCTTTTTCCTTCAGCACTTTCTTAATCTCTTGATATGCCATGCGTTTTTGGACGATCTCAGTTGCATAGTCATGGTCAAAATAAATGTTTCTCCCATTTGACTGAATGCTCCCTTTTTCCAGGCTTCTTTGAGGACTATCTCTTTAGTAGTGTATTCTTGGAAATTGACTATAGTTTGTCTCGGGTTATTATTGGGTCGAGGCTTGGCTGCAAAGACTCGGTGGGCTCGCTGAATTTTCAGATCCAAATCCGCTGGCAAAGGTAACTCGCGCTTCAGGAAATCTGTCACAAATTGCGTTACTGATTTCCCTTCCTCTCCTTCTCCTACCCCGAAAATGCAAATGTTGTTCCTTCGGGATCTGGATTCGAGATCGGTCAGTTTGTTTTGAATACTCTTCTGTCGCTTAATGCTTTCAGTCAGCGCTTCGGTCAAATCCAGTGTCATGTCCTCAACACGACCCACGCGATTCTCAGCTTCTTCCATTCTTTCAGTCAAACCTGTAATTTCCTCCGTCAAGTTGTCAAGTTTATTACCCATCTCCTGTCTCAAGGTGTTGATGTCCTTTCTCAGTTTGACATTGTCCTCCTTCAGTTCGGATTTAAGCGTTTCTATTGCTTCCAATATAGCGCTCAAAGTTTTGCTAGCTCCGCCCGGGCTCGTGTTAGCGTGCTCGGTTACGTTGCTAGCTTTTGTCGCGGATATTGCTTTGTCTCCTTTGGGCATTTTGCGTCTTTTGGCCTTTAATGTTTTGAACCCCACTCCAATACTTAACTTATTCTAATAATGAATAATATAAAATCGAGTTTTGGTGGGTATTTCCATCAATCTCGGAGAGCGGTCACCAAACACGTCTATCTCGTTACGCCATCACCGGAAGCCCTTGATGGTTGTTTTTATGAAGAAGAACTGCAGAAAATTATTGTGAGTGATGATAAATCATTCAAAATAGAAAAGATTTTAGATAGACGTCGTAGGGGTAAAACTATGTACGCACTCGTCAAGTGGTGGGGGTGGGGTCCGAAATTTAATTCATGGGTCCCGGAAAAACAGGTGGTGGATCTACAGTCACCTTTAAAGGCTCCGACTTTGTAATGCACTCATCATTTCTGAAATCGTCGTCATCATGACCGACGAAGGTTTCTACATCACGTTGCCATGCAATGCATCCAGGGCCGTCTATCCCGAGAACAGTATAGCTAATTACAGAACCAGACTGGGGAAAACTATACATTTGAAGGGACCGTGGGAGGTGGCTCTGGTCGAATTTGAATATCCAATATCCTGGTACACTTTTAACGAGGAGGATGCATCCTTTATTATCAGCTGTGACCAAAATCTGATGCATCCTGCCGGTGAACATTATAACGTAGGGAGCGGTATTAATATACACATAGACAACAAGTCCCTACCCCCACGAGTGCTCCTCGGTTACGATCATATAAAGAATAAGGTTTTTCTAAAGGCCCCTCAGAGGACGTCATTAACATTTTACGGAAAGTTGGCAGTCATACTGGGGTTACGGCCGGGTGTTTCTATAGAAACTTTAAATCACACCCATGAAGATCAGGACCACAGAGCTACGACGTACGCTCCATTTCAGTCGGATATAAGAGGGGGGTTTTACACGTTATTCTTATACACCGACGTGATCGATTATCAGTCAGTCGGTGACGTATACGTCCCCCTATTAACCACTGTACAAATAGTTGGTGGACCTAATGATATTGTCAGTGTTAGATACGACAAGTCTCATTACGTGCGTGTTAATAGAGGCAGTATCACTGAAATTACCATTGAGGTGAAAGACGATCAGAACCAAGACGTGCGATTCACTTACGGTAAAGTCACTGCCAAGCTTCACTTCAGGCCGGGGAAACAGCATTTGTTTTAAATGGCTCCTCTAACCCCGTACAGAATTCACCCCGCACGATATGTGGCATATTATCAAAACCAGGCGGGGAACGGTATGCCAGGTTTTGTCGGATCCAACGTTATGTACGGACGAGGGATCGGTGGCATTTTTAAGGGTCTCTTTCGTGCAGCCCTACTGTTCTTAAAACGTGGGTTCAGTATGGCTAAACCGCATCTAAAAACGGCAGCGAAAAATATATTTAGCGACGTTGTTACCACGGCCCTAACAAAATCTTATAACGGTAATAATAATAACGCTCAGGACGTGGCGCTTAATGGGCTTATGGTCATGAGCCGTAAAAGTTTTAAACCGCCGGGGGTTAGGATGAGAAGGGGGAGTGGTCACCCTGTGAAGAAAACAAGACGCACAGCTAAGAGGAGGCCAGTTGCTAAATCCCCTCGGAGGAGAACTAGTGCAAAACGCGTGAAAAAAACTACACGAGCTAAAAGACGTACAAATACTATTTTCTAAAGTATGGCTCTGTTACACAGCATGTCGGAAGAATGTGTCAAATCGGAACTAGATATTTTCACAGTACCCATGACACAGACGGCTATTGAAAAAAGCACCTACGTGGAGATACCACCTATATCGGCTATAACTGATAGTTCCCCGATAGAGTTTTTCATCGCGGGGACTGGAGAAGACTACACTGATCTGAATAATACATTATTATATACACGACTCAAAATCACAAATCCGGATGGTTCACCAATTGCTGATGGTGCACCTGTCGGACTAATAAACTACCCTGGCGCCTGTATATTTTCACAGGTTGACATTACTTTAGGTGATCGGCTAGTTTCGCAAAGCTCCAATACATACCCTTACAGATGCATAATAGAGGCACTTATGAATTATGGCAAAGATACACTGGAGAGTAACTTCTCTGCCGCTCTTTTTTACAAAGATACAGCGGGCCATATGGACACCGCCGATCCAGCGGGCTCAAACGCTGGATTAACAAAGAGGGCCGCATTCACCAACGCAGGGGGTGTTGTAGAATTACTGGCCCCTATTCATAGCGATATTTTCTTTCAGGAAAAATTAATGTTAAACGGCATCGATATAAAAATACGTATGACCAGGGCAAAGGATGAATTTTGTTTGATGAGGTCTGATGCTGTGGCTTATAAACTCAACATTTTAACAGCTTCTCTTTTTGTGAAAAAAGTGGCGGTCTCACCAGCAGTGCGACTGGGCCACGCCCAGGCCCTCTTATCAACCAATGCTAAGTATCCTATAGAGCGCGTGTGTGTGAAGAATTTTTCGATACCTGCAGGATCACGCGTATCAAATCAGGAGAATCTTTTTCTGGGGGTTCTACCTAAGTCCATAATTTTAGCCTTGACCGATAATTCAGCATTTACAGGTGCTTATGACAAGAATCCTTTTGCCTTTAAACACTTTAATCTGGAATATTTAACAATACTCCATAATGGCGTTATGATTCCATCTCGTCCGCTGCAGCCTGAGTATAATAATGGCTCTGCCGTGAGAGAATTTTACCAGCTAGTATTAGCCACCGGTAAACACCTGAAGATTTATGAAACCTGAAGATTTCATAAATGGCTACACCATGTATGCATTTAACCTTACGTCGGATGATGAGTGTTCACAGCATGTGTCCCTAATCAGGACAGGAAACATCAGATTAGAAGCCCGCTTCAGGGAACCTCTCACACACACCGTCAATATTTTAATATATGCAATTTTCGACTCTGTTCTCGAAATTTCTAACAGACGACAGGTGCTTGTGGACTACTGAGTGACGTGAAATGAATACGATACAGCTGACAGATGTTATGGATAAAATTTCATGTGGCATACATTTTTTAGGTGTGCTGCCGTGCGACCATCTACCCAAAGCCCCGTTAAAGGACTTACCGTGCTATTTTATAGCTAACACTGACCCTGCGAACAGACCGGGTGAACACTGGGTCTGCATATACATAAGCAAAGATGGCATCAGCAGCTTTTTTGATAGTTTCGGTAACAAACCAGACGCTGCTCCTTTTCCAACATCTTTTCAGGACTTTCTACTAACCAACTCTCGCAGTGTTCAGTACTCTAACAAGCAGGTCCAAGATTATTCAGCGGATACCTGCGGGCAGCATTGTGTGTTTTTTCTGTACCACATATCAAGAGGTTGTAATTATGGCGATGTTGTGAAAATGTATCATGATGATCTAATTAAAAATGACTTCATGGTATCTCTTTTTGTGAAAAAAATCAAGCCCCATCCATGCAGCAGTAAAACATTTAAGTGTGTTCAGTGCGTACAGACTGGCAGAATGTTTCAGACATGTTAATTCACGTATGTTTAGATAAATGTAATCTAGTGTGTGTGTGTGTGTGTGTGTGTGTGTGTGTGTGTGTGTGTGTGTGTGTGTGTGTGTGTGTGTGTGTGTGTGTGTGTGATGTTAATTCATATGTAACGAATAAAAGATACATAAACAGATACGACTTTTTGTTTATTTTTATTGACAGAAAATATGACACACATTTAATACAGTAATCACAATATACATAATTTAAGAAACAAAAGAGGTGATAAAACAAATATAGATGAACAAACATCCAAACTTAAAAAGTTAACCACTGGCTCGTATCCAACAAGGGTGAATTAGATACATTGTTGTTTGAAATGTCAGACTGTAATGCGGTGGGTTTAGGTGGTGTAGGAGGGTACGTATGCTTTTGAGACCTGTGTTTTTTCATCCGGGCAGATGAAACGGCAGCTTTGCTATCTGTAGATGGGTGTCTTTTAAAAGATTCTATCATACGTCTGACATGCTGATTACTTATAGTCGAAAACGGTATGTTTAAGCCGGCAAAGGCCTCCAGAAACTCTGACCATCCTACGGGTCTAAGATCGTCACGCATCATCTGAGGTCTCGTTATACTTTTCAGCAGGTCGAGCATGTGTGACCCCACAATGGGCCTGCCTTTAAAAATAAATTCTCCAGAGTCTGTCCATGAAGACACATGTTTAGCTTTAGACATCTTATCCAGAATGTATTTGATATTTTTTTTATTTTTTATTTTTTTTTATTGCAGTTTTAGGCATTACAGGGATTTTCAAAACATAAATAGAAAAGAACAAAGGGAAGAACACATGCAAGCAAGACATGAAACCTCCATCTGAATCCCTTATTTGTTTTCCTTGGAAGTCTGTTCATATGCATATCAATAAAAAAAAAAAAATAATAATAAATAAATAAAATAAAATAAATAAAAATGATAATAATGAATTAGTAATAGAATAGCAGCCAACCCAAAATTACCTCTACTCCTTCCAAGCTAAATTTTGAATTCCCAAGGATAGCATATGTTCCGCATCTACACCTAAGTATTTTAGAAAGGGGCCCCAGATCCTGTAGAATTTAAAGGGTTTTCCTCTTAGTGCAGTGGAAAAGGCTTCATTAGGAATAAAGCCCTTAACAATATTTATCCACTGAGCCACTGATGGGGTTATGTCAGTTATCCATTGTAACAAAATACTTTTGCGGGCACAAAATAATAATATTTGCAAGAGATGATCACCCTTAAAACCATGAGGGAGTTCCTCTGTAAGTCCCAGTATACAGATCTTAGGCCCTAATTGAAAAGAACAGGAAAATATTTTACCCACTTCTAGACAAACCCCCGCCCAGAATTGCTGAACCTTAAAACATCCCCAGAAGCAGTGCATAAAGGCCCGGGTATACTTCACTAACCGCGCCCGGGCGCGTCACGCGCGCAGCCCTGTCCGCGCGTCTTTCAAAGTATACTACACAACGGATGCGCGCGGATGATCGCGTTCGACGCATGCGCAGTACATTTTCCCCTATGCTCTACCAGACATTGGGGGGCAGCACTGAGTCCTGTTATCAACGGGACATTCGCCCTAAACACGTCTTTGTACTCCTTCAAACATGAATTTTACAAATGTGGGTACTTTCTAATCTCTTCGCTCAAACGCTCGTCGAGTTCGCCGTCCATTGTCGTGTTTTTCTCTCTTTTTTAAAGCGTGTTGTTTTTAAACCGGTCTTTGCACACTCTTCTTCGACGGCTGAACACTGTGCTCAATACTGTGCGTATTGCCACCTAGTGGACTCTTCTGTACTGCTGGCGCATGCGCTGTTGCACGCGGACCATCCGCGCGGTCTCGAAATTTGGGCTGCGCGCGGACGGGGTGTGCGGCCGGCCGCACGCCCTCCGAATGACGCAAATTACGTCATGCGGGCGGTGCACGAACGCGGACGGCCGAAGTATACCCGGGCCTTAAGGGTTCCCTCTGCGATCTTGCATTTATTGCATAGGCTGGATAAATTGGGATTCATTTTGTGTCTGCGAACCGGAGTGATATGTAATCTGTGCAGTATTTTAAACTGCATTTCCCAGGATGCATTGTCTGCTAAGTGATGTGTTACACATACCTTTCCCCAGTCCGCTTTGTGTATTTCTACCCCAAGATCAGTTTCCCATAGTCTCCTGACTTTATCTGAATTATCCTTGTTTGAACTTGAGAGAATATTATAAAAGCGGCTAAGTACTGATCGAGAAGATGTGAGTTTATTAAGCTGTTCTTCTATTGTAGACAGACCAAGGCCGCCTGGATGGTCCTTTAGCTTTTTTGATACAAAGCTTTGTATTTGGTTATATGTAAAGAAGTGCTTCCTATCGATATTATACTTTAAAACAATCTGATCAAAGGTCATCAACTTATTGTTTTCCACTACATCACCTATAACACAAATCCCTTGTTTTTTCCAGAGTGCTAGCCCATCACTCAACCCAGGTGGGAAATCTGGATTATTGTGTATAGGTGTGTATGGTGAGAGGTGTGTAGCATATCCCTCTGTTTTGCGAGCCATCCGCCACACTTTAATCATGTTATTAAGAATTATGTTGCCTTTGATTAAAATAGACAATTTTGTAGATGACATGTATAATAAATTGCGAAGAGGGATAGAACCAATACCTGCCGCTTCTGCACTGACCCAGGTCGAGTTTGGGTCGTCTAGATGCCATTCTAGTATATATTTTAATTGAGCAGATAATTGATATAATTCAAATGAGGGAGCTGCCAACCCTCCAGACATACTAGGGAGAGAGAGAAAGCTATACCTGAGTCTAGGCCTTTTTTTCCGCCAAATAAAAGATATAATTGAACCGCGTAGCTGTCTTAGAGCTTTACCAGGAAGCAGAATGGGGAGCATCTGGAAGAGGTATAACATACGTGGTACTATGTTCATTTTGACAAGGTGGATACGCCCTATTAATGATAATGGTAAACTGCACCATCTATCCAGATCATTAATAATAGATTTAATAGTCGGGATAAAATTTAATTTGTAAAGGCAGTCCAAATTAGGTGAAATCTTTATACCTAGATATGTCAGCCCAGAGGGAGACCACTTAAACGGCAAGGAGGTTTCCAAACTCAAAGAGTGAGTTTTGTTTAACGGCATAGCCTCCGATTTTGCAAAATTTATCCTATATCCAGAGAAGGCACCAAATTCAGAGATCCAATCAATTAATTTAGTAACAGAGTTCTGTGGTGAGTCTAGATAAATTAAGACATCGTCTGCATAAAGTGAAATTTTATGGATCTTTTTCCCTAAAGCGATACCTTTAATATCAGCGTCTTCTCTGATGGCAATCGCTAATGGCTCAATAGCCATTACAAATAATAATGGTGACAACGGACACCCCTGCCTAGTGCCTCGAGATAAGACAAATTTAGATGATCGGACACCGTTTGTGACAATAGAGGAAGTTGGGAGTGTATATAAAATCTTGACCCATTTAGCAAAAGTATCCCCCAAGCCAAAACGATCTAACACCGAAAATATATATGGCCACTCGACCCTATCGAATGCCTTCTCGGCATCTAATGAAATGACTACACCCCCCTTTGCGCAGAAATTTGAGTGGTTAATAATATTAAGTAACCGTCTAACATTATGGGATGATGATCTCCCCTTAACAAAACCTGTCTGATCTATATTAATAATAGTCGGAAGCACCAGCTCGAGTCGAGTAGCTAAAATTTTTGCTAGAATTTTAAAATCTACATTAAGTAAAGAGATAGGGCGATAGGATCCACATTCTTCAGGTGGTTTGCCTTTCTTTAAGAGCACACAAATATTAGCTTCCAGCAAAGAACTAGGCAGATTGCCAGACTCATAGGAATACTGCATCATATCATGCATAGAACTAACCAAAGATTCCTTGAACTTTTTAAAAAATTCGGCTGTGAAGCCATCCGGCCCCGGTGCTTTACCACTAGCCAGACCCCTTATACAATTGAGAATTTCACTAATTTCAATAGGTCTATTAAGAACTTGCCGTTGCTCCTCAGACAATGTCGGAACAGATAAATTAGCAAAGAACTTAGTTAGTAATTCACCCGGATCTGACTCCAACTGAGAAGTGTTCAGTTCTCTATAGAATTCCCTAAAAGCTCTATTAATTGTGTCATTATCATGACAGAAATTTCCGGCATTGTCTTTGACAGTGGAGATGATTTGAGCCTGAGAGCGCCGGCGTAAAAGGTTGGCCAGATATTTATTTTGTTTATTTGCGAATTCATACATCCGTTGCTTAGCGAAAAATAATGATTTCTCCGCCTTCTTTGTAAAAATAGCTTCAAGAGAAGTTTGTACAGTTTTGATTTCTGCCAGCAACTCATCTGAAGGGGATATATTGTATCGAACTCGAAGATCATGGAGCTTAACCTCAAGCTTTCTTTGATCTACTAAGCTCTTCTTTTTCAGGTTTGATACGTATGAAATAATTAGCCCCCTGATATATGCCTTTGCAGTGTCCCATATCAAATTGGGAGATACCCCAGGAGTTTTGTTGTCTGAAAAAAATAGTTTAGTTTGTTCCTTAAGATAACATTCAAAGTTAGGGTCATGTGTAAGCCAAGAAGGAAACCTCCACACACCCCGATGCTGTTTAACATTAGAGAGAGATAAATTAAGGAATACGGCCGCATGATCAGATATTACAATATTACCTATCTCGCAATCCAATATATTATGAAGGGAAGCTTTAGGTGAAAAAATATAATCTATTCTACTGCTGGATTTGTGTACTCCAGAAAAGAAAGTATATTCCCTCTGCCCAGGGTGTAAAGCCCGCCATGTATCTATTAAACCGATTTCTTGACACGTATCATCCAGTGCGCAAGCCCTGCTAGATCGCTTGACCTTTGACGAGACAGATCTATCTAAATCAGGTGAAAGAACACAATTAAAATCACCAGCAATAATGCTGTGCTCGCATTGTAATTCTGCAAATTTACAAAAAATTTGTGTAATAAAATCATTAGATTGAATGGGGGGTATGTATACATTCATTAAAGTAATAGTTTCTCCACTCACCACCCCATTTAGCAGCACATATCGACCTGCGGTATCAGCCTGAACACTTACAGTTGAGAGAGGAAGATGTTTGTGAATAAGAATAGCCACACCCCTGCTTTTACTGGTAAAGGATGAGTAAAACACTTGCCCCACCCAGTCACGCTTTAACTTGGTGTGTTCATTTGCCGTTAAGTGCGTCTCTTGCAGAAATGCAATATGAACGTTTTCTTTTTTCAAATAATTCAGGATCTTTTTTCTTTTGATAGGATTTTGAATCCCCCTTACATTCCAGCTACACAGTTTCAATTTGAAGTTATTTGCAGACATAATATCTGTATTTAAGGTATACTAGCACACATTTTTCCTTGTGTATAAAGTACCTTTAAATTAGCCAGTATTATTGTGAAAAGCCAAGAACATAATGCAATCTGATGAAGGTTAAAGGAGGCTGAATTTAGAAAAAAATAGAAATCAATAAATGGATAGGTAAAAACATAAAACAAAATCAAATTACCCTGAATGCCAAACAAAAAAATCAAACTATTTACACTCTTCAAGACACAAACAATTATGTCCATCAAAAGGTGGAGCCTGACGCCGGTCGGTTTCATATACGAGATCCACGGGTACACAGACCCATGCTCATCAGAAACTTCCCAGGACCGGTAAAAACAACAGATGGTCTGGACAAGTGTTAAAAGATACACAAGTAACACACATACAGGTTGTGTAGTCATAGATGTTCAAAAGAACCGCAACTGCGGTGAGCCCCAACGTAACAGTTAACCCTTTAAAGTTATACAAAACATATTTAGTCAGCCTTTGCAGCCTACCATAAAATAAAAATAAATCCTTGACAACGCTCCGATCGCCAGTATGAAAATCCTGTAGAAACTATAACCACCTTACTGTCCACGTGATATCAGTTGAGACGATTTGAAATATAAAGCAAAAAAGAACACAAATAATCAACCCCAGCCACCACCTGTCACAAAAGTGGACGCTTCTAAGGGTCCGTAAATATCCGTACCTTGTTTCCACAGGAAGTCAAACTTGCTTAGGAGCAAAACCTTTAGATCCCTTTTGAAAACGTTGATCCGGTTTTAAAGTCATCCAACAGCTTCGGGACGGGATGCGTCAGGCCGGTGGACAGGAGTAGAGGCAGGCAGATTAGACAGGAAATCCTCCACTTCACTCGGTTGTTTGAAAAACTTGGCGCCATCATACTGCACTCTAAGGACCGCCGGGTAAATCATCCCAAAGCCCACTCCCTTCTCGTGGAGACGTTTTTTAACTGCGCCGAATGCCTGTCTTTTCCTGATGATTGCAGCCGAAAAATCCTCGTAGATGGATATGGTATGTTGCTTGTACAGCAGCTTTCCGGCAGCTCGAGCAGCCTGTAGGATTCGGACTTTATCCTGAAAGTTGTGGAGCTTCAGGATCATGGCGCGGGGTCTCTCTCCTGAGATAGGTTGGCGCATAGAAATCCGGTGCGCGCGTTCTATTTTAATCTGGCCATGCTTAACGTCGATATTCAGCAAATTGGGTAGCCATGATTTGAGAAACAGAACGGGGTTGGTGCCTTCCTCGCCCTCGGGTAGGCCGATTATTCGGATGTTGCATCTCCTGCTTCTATTTTCCAAGTCATCTATTTTGTCAAGAGCTGCTTCACGGGACGCCTTCATCTTGACCAGATCTGCGTTGTCTCTGGCAACGGTGTCTTCCATCGTTGATATGCGTGCTTCAGCTCCAGCGACGCGATCTTCAACCTCAGTAACATGCGCCGTCACCATGGAGAGCTTCTCCATCAATGGTCCAATTTTGTTTTCGAGTGCTATGTCCACCCCCGCGAGTACTTCCGAAGTGATACGCTTAACTAGCGTGTCCATTTCGCCAACGTTTAGTGATACGTCCGCCATTTCAGGTGTATGCGCGGGAGTCGGTATTTTCGATTGTTTTCGTCTTCTGAGCGTATAATTTAGATTCAATCTTTTCTCTGACATCCCTTGCGTCAGCAACGCCTAGAATACCACTGACTGAGGAAGGCTTATAAGGCTGAAAAGGTTACAATTAAAGGGCTTCACAGCAGCTCGGCAGAAACACAACTACTCCGCCATCTTGCGTCACGTGACCTGATATTTTTTAAACTCCGCTGAGGGACGTTGTTTAACACATCGTTTACGATCTCATCCTCCACATTTGCACCGTCATTATCATCTGACCCTGTGGCAGGTGCATCCCCATGGAGCTGATCGCGTTGAGGCAATGTAAGGGTTAGTGTGTTACTCTCCGCATCACCTTGCTTCACCACAGCTAAAAAACCTTTGCAACGCATTGGTGTAAAGCTTAGCTTTTTCGTGTGAGTCGATGTCATTCCTCTGTAAGATATCCCTTATTGTAGTGTCCAGGTTGTCCTCAACAACTTTATGAAGATTTTCACGGGGTTGTACCATCCTCAATCTATCCAATTGATGTTTCGGGACTAGATAAATTTTTTCTGCATACTCCATAATCGTTACTGTCTAGACGTTATCAGGCCGGTAATAAATGGTATAGCTACGCTTAAGAGGGGGAGGAGAAATCCACCTCTTTGATTAATCATACGCCTCTTTCTCTTAACGTTAATCTTAAACGACAGCTGAAAATGGGTGAAGCAATCTAAAGTCAAAATCATCTGTTTCACATGTGTCACACCGATTCAAAATATTGTTAGAAGCCATAAGGAATTGTGGAATAATCAGAGAGGAGCACCCGCTTAGTGTACACGACTCTGAATCTTTTCACTAGTGGTCTATTGCAAAGTGTGAGATTTCTCTTATTCCTCACAATGGTCTCTGTACGAGCTAGCAGGTGCGAGGTGTCACGCTGATTTACATACCCCTGGACTAGTGTTATCAGACTCTGTAGAGTGACAATTTGAGCGTTGACTGCATTAAGGGTTATGCCTTTAGCTTTGAGACAAACATTACCTTTTGCAGTTCGAAACCCGTACGATTGTGGCCCACTTGAGCAGAACTCTAGGATTGAGTCATGTGGGTCTAATTCGCTTGTGAGCTGACCCAGATAAGGGCCTGTTTCGGGGATCCATTCATTATTTTTGGATATAAAGACGACAGAATCCGTATCTGTGTAAATGACACGTTCGCCTAATTTATCCAACAGCTCGTAAAGTTCCAAACGAGCGTACGCTGTCGTGAATGCTCCTATGAACACGTTAACGTCTCGCGTCGGGCTTGCATCCTGTTCAGGATATGACCACTGAATCAGAGCTACATAATCTGAAACAAACGAGAAGTGTTTTATTACACGACCGGTCCCGAAAATGTATCGTGCAAACTCTTCAGGTTCTGTCAGGAACTCTGACGACGGCAAATTAGATCTCAGTGAAAAGCGTCCCCACAACGAATTTAACACCATTTTTGCCATCGTTCTTCTCGCTGGATTGTGAGATATTTTATTGATGTCAAGTTCAACACCCTCTTTATCAAGATAATCATTGATGTATGTTTGTTTTTCATCGTCTGTGACTATGGCATCGGGGAAGCCTGATGCTTCCTGCTTGAATTTAAGAAACGTCTTTACATAGCCAGTGAATAAATCGTCTGACGTCTCAGAGAAGAGCCATATCTCATCTATTTTCACAACCACGTAGCCGTGCTTAATAGCTTGCATCAGCTCGACACTAACCCAGCATCCGCTCAAAGTTCTTTGCTCATCAGTGTGATGGCATTGTGTGTCTTGAATCTCCCCCTCTGCGCATGTTCGGCAGAGCGTAAACATTAGTTTTTGTGAGCACCTGTAAGGCAACACGGGGTGAAAAAGCTTTCGCGGGGGAAGCACTTTCGCCTTGATCAGACCAAAATAATTCTCCAGTGGCTCAAAATCTCTAAATATGATCTTAGGATGGCCGATTGGATATGTTTTATGTGACTGCACATAAGGATACAGAGTCGTTTAAGTCGATTAAGTCGTAATAATCAATGCGTTCTCCGTCTGCTGTTTTGTGATAAAGTTTAATAGCGTTTGTACGCCCACCATAAAGGGCATCTCTAGGCTTCAGCCTCTCAGGTGTTTTGTAACCCATCATAAATTTCACGACTGAGGGATCGTGCAACTTTGCCCTCTCGAATACACGCCCCTCCACGTCTTGATACCATTTGTCAAATCTGGATCTCGCTACACTGCTCATAGTGGCATAGCCGTACATCTCTTTAGAAGGGTACGCCCCTATATAATCACTGTTTTCTGGTCTGTTGAATTGGTGTGGGAAAAATCCTTTTTCACAGGCCGATAGATTTAACGCAGCAGGGATTTTGCTAAGCGCCATTGGTAAAAAACTGAACGTGTCTATGTATCTCTGCTGAAAGTTATTCTACAACCCTGCATAATGATTTTCGGTGCTAAACCTTCATTTATGAAATACTCTAGCAGTATGTATGAGTCAAACCCTGAAGCGTTGTGGGCTAAAAACGTGTAATTAGCGTATTTTGGACATCTGAAATGTTTGATCAGATGCTTCACACAATCCGTACCTTCCGCTGTGAATTCGTGCCCGTCGTGCGTTATAGCACATACGTAATTTGCCACGTGTTTACCCCCTGTGTACATCGTCTCGAAATCATAATAGACGTATTTGTCATCGGCTGTAATTCATACAGCATTTGTCGCAATATTTTATCACATCGCACTGCGGTCTCTCACCTGGTATCCTCGACTGTTTATGCTTATCGTGGCAATATTTCTGCAAAATCTCTTGCAATCGGCACCTAGTAAGGTTTTTTTGGCGTGCGTGTGACATGCATTGTCCATACAGACATTACACGCATATTTGCATTTATGAATTCTACGGTCGTTAAAACCTTTGTAGCAGAACTCACACACGTAGCTAAAGCCAATAAACGCTTTGAGGTTTTTGATGAGGTGGTAGTGTGACTCGTGGATAAAAAGATGAACTGTTTTTGAATGCAGCTCATCTGTATTTTTATACACACTCAATTTCCCCGAACACTCTCTATGAAAAACCACTATTTTCAGATCGAGTTGTGTCTCAAAGACCGCAAGGTCGTTAAAGCCTATTTTGGTTTGTGGTGTAAAGCCGGCATTAATGTGTATATCTCTAGCGATTTCCCCCAGATTTTGATCCTTAGCCGCGGGGTTCATAAAATGGGCTAAACAGTAGCTAAAACACATATTGTCTTCGATGTTTACGGGTGAGATTAAATGCATTTTATTCCTTCTGATCGTCTCACTGATTGCTTGATCAGTTACCCGTCGGCGTCCTCCCCCCTGTCTATCCATGGCAATCGACACCCTCAGATTCATTTGTGTATCACATGAAATCTCTTTGCTACTTTGTACCGCCCGTTCAATCTGATCTATGAACAAGTCGTAGTTGTGATTATCTTCTGGGGTTAAAACAGCATTAATCGCCGTGGGTAGATCTACACCTGTTAGTGAGATATTAATATACCCTTTATCACCTGCCATCAGTCTAGAGAGAGCGATAATTTCAGCTAGTAAGTTATTGAGCAGAATGTTGTACGCAGCTAGGTCTGTAGTATCTATTTCACGGAAATCCAAAGTTCTGTGAATTTCCAGCCCATTGAATCTCGGCCGCGCCACTATTGTGAATGGTCCGATGCTGCCTCCTTGACTTATTAAATTAATAATTTTGTCTTGAGTCAAGCCCATATTATGAGCTAATGGATCATAAACCGATGGGCGCTGCGCGCTGCCGTTACCATCAATCGGGTCATTATTACCATTACCATGTTCATCATCATCATCATATATCATATTATTGCCATTACCGTGTTCATCATCATCATCATATATCATATTATTGCCATTACCGTGTTGTATTTCTAACCAAGGCTGTTGAGCGTTCACGAGGTTTTGTAATGTCTCAGACCCATTAATGAAATTAGGTTCGATCATACGTAACTGTTGATTAATAAGTTCGATCAGCTGGATTCTGGCTCTTGAGGACACGGGCTCATCGTCTTCATCACCCACCGTTTGACTATGTAAATCATCGTGACACCTTTTAGAGACCATTGTTTCACTTGTGTAGTTTTATTTATTTATTTTTATTTTTTATTTTTTAAAAGACAGATGTATCTTAAGCGGAGGTGCTCCACAAAGCTTTTTCCACATAACAAGTCGTCACAAAAACACAGATGTTGATTAGCATAGAAATATCAGTAAAATTAACCAGTAACAAATCATTGAAAATCCATCAATTACATACAGTGATAAAATTAAAAATGATACAACATAAGTAATAACAGTTAATGAGATCAGTCAGGTTAACATAAAATAATCACATTCTTCTTCGTTCGCTCATCATAACATCATACAATTCAGTTAGCACTCTTTGAATAATGTTCATTCTCTCACTAAATAAGGATAAATCAATTACTGTTAGCTGTTGCTGATCTCTTACTTCATGAAGCTCGGTGTACAATCTTTGGTTCTCCATCATGATGCGTTCATAACGATCTCTCCGAAGCTCTGCATCGTTTTGCAAAGCCGCCGTATGTTGCTGCTGTATAACACTTATGGATTGCTGGTTAGCAATAACACCGCTTAGTGAATCTCTCACAATCCCCTCGACTTCTTGGTAAGATAATGGTCTCCCGACCAGGTCTAACACTAGCTCAAAATTACGGTTTGCGCGGCGAAGCATATCGTGAGAGAGCCTGTGCAGATCGCTCTCGTTGAAAAGCGGCTGTATCTCGCGTTGAACCTCATCGCTCTCGTCAGAACTCGATGCTGCAGAATCCGTAAATTCTGCGCTATTCCATGCGTCGAGCTGGGAATTTGTGAATAAATCCAGACCTCTCTCCTCGTAGTTTTGTTCTGTGTAGTAAAAAAGAGAAAATCATTATTTATGGAATATATATATATATTTATGTTAGATAAAGGTTTATGATGATACGAATGCTGTTTAATATCTCACCGTTGTTTTCTGATGTCCTTAAACGTTGAGCGTCAGGGAATACACGATCACCGTAAACCTCACGGAGACGTTTTTCTCCACGATTACAACCTGAAGAGGATCCTGGGGCTTCTCCGCTAGATTCTTGCGTACAGACAGCGTGGGGAATCCCAGCGATGACGTCTTCAGTGACGCTGCTAGACGCGTGCGTTGATTCGCCAGCGGACGGAACTCCTTCTGAGGGGGAGGCGTTGCCTTCTACTGTTGTAGTGAAAACATAATAGCCTATTATAAAGATATATAGTGTTTTAAATATAGTAACGATCTGAAATATAACTGTTCTCACCGTTAATAATGTCTTGAACGACGTCTCCGACCAGTAGAGCTTCATTGACTGAAATAGAAACACATATCAGCGTTATTATTAGAATCCACCATGAGCGCATTTTAATTGTGAATCAGAAAATACTTACATAGTTCATCCAGAATTATTTCAAGCCCCTCGTCAAAATATAGACCTGATTCAGGCATATCTGTAATGTTAAAACAGTGTAAACAGAATAAATAATAGATATTATTCGTAAAGTGTCTGAATACATGTGTAACACACTCAGGTTACCAAATGGACAAAAAAACAAAAAAAAAAACTCACCGTTGTTGTCGTTTGCAGCCACGGAGTCAGCGTTAAGGAGTCGATCTTCTGCGTGTGATGATTTATCTGTAATGCTGATGGCTTCGTTCGGTCATTTTAAGGAATTCTCGTACAAGATGGGGGTTCGGTACGGTCATAAAAAATTCTAATAACACCTCCATTCAGATATCACCATGTCTGATTGATTCGAGCTCTTACGTTTTCATGTTTTGTAGACCTAAGGTGGGTAAAAAACCCACCTATCTCACTAAATGCATCTATGTGAAATGTCCCCGATAGTTTTAAACTTAATTAAATAATCTGATAGTTTTATTTAATATGTATATATATAGTAATAAGCTTTAAAAAACTCTCGATGTTCTCTCTCCCTCTCAAAAACACCCCCATGCCATTTTCTGTAGGGACTACTATACCACCACCGGCCGGCCGCACACCCCGTCCGCGCGCAGCCCAAATTTCGAGACCGCGCGGATGGTCCGCGTGCAACAGCGCATGCGCCAGCAGTACAGAAGAGTCCACTAGGTGGCAATGCGCATAGTATTGAGCACAGTGTTCAGCCGTCGAAGAAGAGTGTGCAAAGACCGGTTTAAAAACAACACGCTTTAAAAAAGAGAGAAAAAAACCCCAATGGACGCTCCATCGTTTATGATTCTTCAGTATTTCTTCCAAACTTCTTGCAATGGTGGATGCACTACAGTTCTTCTCCGATCATGCTCAGCGAATGTCCCGTTGATAACAGGACTCAGTGCTGCCCCCCAATGTCTGGTAGAGCATAGGGAAAAAATGTACTGCGCATGCGTCGAACGCGATCATCCGCGCGCATCCGTTGTGTAGTATACTTTGAAAGACGCGCGGACAGGGCGCGGCAAGTGAAGTATACCCGGGCCTTTACGCATTCGCGGACTGCATGTGCGTGTGTGTGTGTGTGTGTGTGTGTGTGTGCGTATGTGTAATGTCTCTCCTGCGATAACGTTTGATGTGTTCATATGGTCTGTTTTATTACTGCACTGAACTCGGTGGGATATCGTCCAGACAGGATTCACAGGTGACACCGGCACCCCCCCATCACCTCGACGCGACCTCTCCAGAACCATCCGCAATAACTGATTGTAGATCTTCAAAAAGAATATTTATTGCCACGCTGTGTTCTGTCTGTACCGCCACAGCGTTTGTTTGTGTGTGTGTGTGTGTGTGTGTGTGTGTGGGTGTGTGTGCGTGCGTGTGTGTGTGTGTGTGTGTGTGTGTGTGTGCACGTGTGTGATCTGTGTGTGTGTGTGTGTGTGTGTGTGTGTGCGTGTGGCTTGAGGCTGTTAGAGTTGAAAGGGCTAAGAGAGAATAACTAAAACTATGAACTAAACAACATGTTAAAACTAATACTATTTATAAAACTAATTTGGTTTAATTCTTTTACCAAAGTTTAAATCTTCACGCCTGTATGGGCTGGGGAGGTGTGTTCTTCTGCTCCGTGGGTAGTGTTAGGGGCGGGGTCTGGGGGGGCGGGTTCACACACAACCAAAGAGTCCATTCATGCTTCATCGCCGGTGAGAATGGACGTGTTTGCACAGAGTTCCGTAAGAGACATTTGTTTTTACCTAAACTAAATAAAAAATAACAGTAATTGTAATGTGAAACAACTTAATATTATTTGTTTTGCTTTTATTTATTTATTTGTTTTTAACTTCTGTTCTGCGCCGAGGGGGAGTGTTAGGGGCGGAGCTGAGGGAGGCGACTTCGCACACACCCGCTGCATTCAGTTTGCTTCTGACTCCAATCTGATAGGACGTGTTCGCATCTTAGTCCGTAAGAGATCATTTTTTTGACTAAAACTCTAGAAGAACTTTAACATTATTCATTTCATGTAAATTTAACCATATTTCCTTGATATGCTTAATGCCTATACTTGTTTGAATACATTGATTACTCTTTCTTTACAAACCATCAAATATATTCTCTAAATTTCTTTTATATGAAAACATTTTAAATGATTGAACTTTTTTACAAAGTATTATGTGAAAGAAAACACTTTAACTTGTTTTTACATGTTTGCGTCTTGAAACCCATGCATTGTATTAACTACATCGTTTTTTAAATGCTTTAAATGTATTAAATGTTTTAAATATCTCAAAGCTCAAATGTATGTAAAGTACTATCTTTGCTTAATAAAAAACCTAAAACTATTACCTGATCTTGTCATTGTTATCCAAACACAATGTCTGACATTTTATTCAAGCACATTTGTTTTTTAAACATTCTTTGATCGGTTTCAAACTTTTTTACAAAAACACACAAAAGTCCCCAAACAGTCATAAATACCTTTGAATAGCAAGGGGGGTGGATAATAAAACAGTAGGGGTCAAAACACACAACCAAAACAAGTGTCCAAAACAGGTGTCCGGAACAGGTGTCCGGAACAGGTGTCCAGAACAGGTGTCCAGTCCGGTGGAATGTTAATTAGGGGTCGTAAATCAATCAAAAGTGGCAGTAGGTACCCTTTATTACTCTCTCAGAGTCTTTAAGAAACCTGTGGCTAACCAGGTCTGGCTAAGACATTTTGATGGAATTGAGGAAAAAGACATCTGGAAGAATAGAACATGGAAATGGTTGGAGGTGGATTTAGAATGTTTAGATTATTTTATTAGACAAAATGCGATTTATACGGAAATTAGATTGTGTGTAATGCAGAAAGAAACAAATGCCAAATGTAAAGTCTGTAAAAAAGAAGATGAGGGGATTTTACATCTGTTTTTATTCTGTGAAAAGCTGAACCCATTTTTAATGAGCTGAAGGACATTGTTAAAGAATTAAGAGAAAAAGAAGAAGTTACTGAATGGGAGAGATTTTTTATGCTGGGAATGACAGATAGCAAAGAAAATAGGAAGATTGTGAATTTGTTTTTACTCCTGGCAAAAAAAGCAATATGGAAAAGAAGGAATGTAGCAAGAACCAGAGATTTTACTCTAAATCTATGGGTGCTTTTGAAACAGATGGTAGAGGAATATGTAAAAATGTTATACAATTATTTCAAATTAGAGAACAAGATGGGGGAATTTTACAGAATTTTTACCAAAGATGTTATATGTGTTTTTAAACAAAAGCACTTTGACTTTCCAAAAGAGGATGAACTTGTTTTGTTGTAATTTTTGTTTTTTATGAATGTGCTGTCCTGTTTTTGGCATCTTTATATTTCTGTGATGCATTTTAAAACACTCGTTTTGTGTGAGAGTCCAACTTGTGTGTGTTTATTGTTATTTAGTTTTTTGTTACTATTTTCTCCCAAAAGGGGAGATGTTACTGAAAATATGCACTGCTGTATTTTGTGACTTGTTGATGTTTTTGGTGAGATGTACTGTAACAATTTTTTGGACTTGAAATAAAAGAATAAAATAAAAAAAAAGCATGAGACTCTTAATCTCAGGGTCGTGGGTTCGAGCCCCACGTTGGGCGTATCTATTAGCACTCTCTCTCTTCCCGAAGGGGTCATGTGTTCCAGCGGGGAAAGCCCCTTCGTTGTTGCTGGAATCTTCCAAGTCTGCTTTCCGATAGCCTCACCCACGACTCTGCTCTCCGCCGGTCTCTGTGGCGCAATCGGTTAGCGTGTTAGGCTGTTAACCGAAAGGTTGGTGGTTCGAGCCCACCCAGGGACGAAGAGTGTTATTTGGAGCCATGCTTCCATGTGATCACAAACACAGGCTCAGAAATTAGCCCACGCGAGTTGGCTTGCGTTCATGGAAGACAGCGGCATTTTTTGGGAAAGTTTACATCAGCTCAAGTTTGCTGTGGCGTGTGGGTGGAATGTTCATGTTTTGTTCCAGGGGGTGGAAGCCCGTGTTCCAAAGAGGTCCAGCTCAAACCTTCTTTTAAAATACCATCCAGCATTGGTAATAACTTCCGACTGTGATCGAATGGGGATTTTGGTCGTATAAGGAGGGCACCAGTAACTTTTTTAAGCTCTGGTTGGAGGCTGGGTCCCCCCACCTCTTTGCTGTATGGCTGACTTTTGCCTTTGGATATTTGGGGAAGTTTAGCGACCGCTCTCTCACTCGACAGACCGAAACAAACTTTAACTCCTGGTTTTGATTGTGCCTATTACTGGCCTTCTCTACTGGGTCAAACCGCATCCCCCAACAACAGATATGGCTAAAACAAAGAAAGTAAACTCAAAGCCCACCCCTAGGCTTGACCTAGACACTGATAAAAACTGCGACCAGCCGAAGCAAGGACTTGCACCCGCCCGGCTAGCTCAGTCGGTAGAGCATGAGACTCTTAATCTCAGGGTCGTGGGTTTGAGCCCCACGTTGGGTGTATCTATTAGCGCTCTCTCGCTTCCCGAAGGGGTCTCATGTTCCAGCGGGGAAAGCCGCTTCGTTGTTGCTGGAATCTTCCAAGTCTGCTTTCCGATAGCCTCACCCACGACCCTGCTCTCCGCCGGTCTCTGTGGCGCTACCTGGATCAGGATCGTCTGTCTCTGTCTCCATTTTGAGATTGGACGAGAGCCAATCGCGCCGCTCGCTCTCCATTTTGAAATTGGACGAGAGCCAATCGCATCGCGGGATGAGAATGGACTCAGCCACTCACCGCGCTTACATCCATTGTGAGATTGGATGACGACACACACGGCGCTCTTCACAAAACTCTATAACTGTGTTACTACTGAGCAAAGTAAGTAATAAAGTTTTTTTTCCTTCTTCTCTTTTCTATATTATTTATTAAACATATATTTGTAACGTTTTCATCCGTCGCACAAGTTGTTTTGTCGACTGTCGTCTTTTAGCAATCACTATAGTGCGTCGTATAATAACCTTTCTATAAAAACTTTACGTTTTTTCGGTAAATGGTGAATGAAACCCTCATTAATCTCATGTTAAGACTGTATTTCGTGAGATGTTTTGTGGAATCGGTGTTCTGTAGGCTAGGTCTGTGTGTCGCGATGGTTACGTGGTTTTACTATAGTAAAGTGCTTGTGTTTATTAACTGTGGTCATATTAACCATGAGTTGACTATAATCTTTCATATTAAACACATTTAATCAGCTTAAAGTTCAGTTTGAGTGAAAAACTATCTTATAGTCATAATAACCATGGTTTTACTATAGTAAAGTGCTTGTGTTTATTAACTGTGGTCATAATAACCATGGTTTTACTATAGTAAAGTGCTTGTGTTTATTAACTGTGGTCATATTAACCATGGTTTTACTATAATCTTTCATATTAAACACATTTAATCAACATTTAAGTTCAGTTTGAGTGAAAACTATCTTATAGTCATAATAACCATGGTTTTACTATAGTAAAGTGCTTGTGTTTATTAACTGTGGTCATATTAACCATGGTTTACTATAGTAAAGTGCTTGTGTTTATTAACTGTGGTCATATTAACCATGGTTTTACTATAGTAAAGTGCTTGTGTTTGGTTTTACTATAGTAAAGTGCTTGTGTTTATTAACTGTGGTCATATTAACCATGAGTTGACTATAATCTTTCATATTAAACACATTTAATCAACATTTAAGTTCAGTTTGAGTGAAAAACTATCTTATAATCATAATAACCATGGTTTACTATAGTAAAGTGTTTGTGTTTATTAACTGTGGTCATATTAATCATGGTTTACTATAGTAAAGTGCTTGTGTTTATTAACTGTGGTCATAATAACCATGGTTATACTATAGTAAAGTGCTTGTGTTTATTAACTGTGGCCACGTTAATCATGAGTTGACTATAATCTTTCACGTTAAACACATTTAATCAGCTTAAAGTTCAGTTTGAGTGAAAACTATCTTATAGTCATAATAACCATGGTTTTACTATAGTAAACGTGTAGTAACCATGTTTTTTGACAGATTACCATTTTGTTTACCATTTGTGTAGCAAACCATGCTTAATTTTTGGTTGCCATAATTTAACTGTAGGTTATATTCTATATTTCTCTCTCTCTCTCTCTCTCTCTCTCTCTCTCTCTCTCTCTCTCTCTCTCTCTCTCTCTCTCTCTCTCTCTCTATATATATATATATATATATATATATATATATATATATATATATGAATTGTTGTATCATTATAATTGAATGGAGAAAAAAAACTGTGTAGTTGTCAGTACATGTTTACTATTATTTCCATGTTATGTTTAGATGCGCACAAAACCAAAGAGCCACAAGGCCATGGGAGATGGCGAGTGGATGGCGAGGTTGGGGGATTTTGCCAGCTCTGGGGTTTGGCCTTCTGGAGGAGGGAATAGACCAGCCCCAAGGCAGCGCAAGTGGTACGACCTCTATCAGAAGGTAAAGCTACCTGTGTCTCTTTACGTAGTATGCAGGTCACCTGACAGTTGTGCAGAGGATATCAGTAAATAATGGTTCTTATCTTTTCAGATTGAGAAATGCCCCATGCAGGCCCATGGACAGACCACCCTCTTTAGAGGGTCCATGGCCTGCAACTGTGGATTCCACAGCACTAAGGTGATCTATTTGAAAATGTCATGTAATGTTGCATCCCATATCTGTTAAAATGCTGTTTCACTACATATTATGCCCTTCTGCTGTTGCTTTAGCAGCCTGCCGCTGCCACTCAGTCTTCTGCCGCACCGCCACAGTCTGAGGCTTCAGACACGGCTCCTGCTCCACGGACATTCCTGAGGCCCCCTCCAAGTTTGTCAATGGTGAATATTTTATCTGTAATTAATGTCTATACTCCTGCAGACTGATCAGTCAGGCCATTCACATTTTTACACATAAACTCATTTTTGTTTGACTACATTAGTGAGGACATTGCATACACTTACCCTAACCCCTAAACCTACCCAACACTAGATTTAAATAAAAAAAATTGTGTTTTGGCCGGTTTACACAACTTTTTTAACTAGTGAAGACCAGTAAAATGTCCTCAGTGCTTGGCTGTCATAATATTTCACTATATAAGTGAGTAAATGTAATTAACTTTGTTTCTATTTTTAGTTCACTAAGTCACGGTTTGGTGGGTCCCAGTTGGCTTCACTGAAGCCAAATTTAGTGGATCGGAGGAGCCCCAGCCCCTCTCCTCCACCATCTTCAAGGACCCCCAGCCCTTCTCCTCCCAGCCCCTCCCCTGCTCCATCCTCTGTGAGGACCACCACCCCTTCTTCATCCTTTGTGAGGACCCCCAGCCCATCTCCATCTTCTCTGAGAGCTCCCAGTCCTGCTCAATCCTTTGTGAGGACCCCCAGCCAATCTCCATCCTCTGTGAGGACCACCACCCCTTCTCCATCCTCTGTGAGGGCCCCCAGCCCATCTGCATCCTCTGCGAGGGCTCCCAGTCCTGCTCCATCCTCTGTGAGGACCACTACCCCTTCTCCATCCTCTGTGAGGGCTCCCAGTCCTGCTCCATCCTCTGTGAGGACCACCACCCCTTCTCCATCCTCTGTGAGGGCGCCCAGCCCATCTGCATCCTGTGCGAGGGCTCCCAGTCCTGCTCCATCCTCTGTGAGGACCACCACCCCTTCTCCATCCTCTGTGAGGGCCCCCAGCCCATCTGCATCCTGTGCGAGGGCTCCCAGTCCTGCTCCATCCTCTGTGAGGACCACCACCCCTTCTCCATCCTCTGTGAGGGCGCCCAGCCCATCTGCATCCTGTGCGAGGGCTCCCAGTCCTGCTCAATCCTCTGTGAGTATAGCACCACAAATGTAAAAAAAAAAAATTATTCACTTTGGTACTGTTTTCACAAGTAAGGCGTACATTTTCAACTCTTAGCACAAAACTCCAAACTGATCACACTTGTAAACACAGCTAGACATTCTTTCAAAACCTGACCTCAGGCTTTCATTCTAGTTGAACTGAAGAAATGCAAATCAAAAGTTTAATAGTAAGAGCTTTATGAAAGGCAGTTACTGTGAATAAAACATTCATATAGATGAACCACTTAGCAGTGAAAAATAATACTTTGCGGTTTTGCGTATTGTACTAATACAATTGAAAATATGCTGAAATGCTTGAAAAAGTGCACTTTTGATTATCTGTTGTGAAAATTGACCAATTGCTGGTGAAAATTGCACCAAAGCATTAAAAAAGAACTATTGGACAGGCTGTGTTGTATATTAGTGCAGCCTTTATTTACCCAATAATCAAATTGCCTTCCAAACAGGAGGAGCCTGGAGGTTTCTTGGCAGCCCCTGCTGGTGCCTCAGCTTCATTCTGGTTGCCAGGTGAAATGAGCAAGACCATCCCTGTGCAGGACCAGAGGTGGATTGCCAACACCTTGTTTCACTCTGGCAAGCTGCGGACAGATTTGAAGCTGTGGTATGAGCCCCCGGTCCCAGCCCTCATTTACCACCAGACACCAACTCCTGACCGGTTCTTCACCCATCGGTTGATGGTGTGGATGCCCTACCACCTGTGGAAGGTGAGGGTGTCCTGCCCAGCTTGTGGCAAGAACCTGACGGGCTACAGTGTCCACAAGAGGGCTCGGAAGGTCCTGGACATTGACAGATACTACCTGATGGTGACAGAGACACTCAGGTGCACTGTGTGTTCTCTTAACTATCTTTCAACAAGTCAGACTGTCCGGGACCAGCTTGACCTGCCTCACCAGAAATTGTTCCGGCTGATCCTGACCCGCAAGTGAGTAGAGCAGACTTTAACGACTAAACTGACCCTCCAATGAACAAGTAACTAATCACTGCAACAATTTCAGGTTTGCCTGTGACATCCGTGTCATTAGGCTGCTTCGGGACCGGACGCTAGGCAACAGTCCAGCTCGATTGGTGAGGCAGCTGAAAGAGAACCAAGGGGAGGAATGGCTGAATCGGTTGGCACACTATCTTGGGGAGTGTGCTGACTTTGTGGATCGACCCAGCCTCTTTCCAGTGGCCTGCCAGGAGCCTCCAGATCCCATTGATATCCCCACCAGTCGCTGGCTGCTGTCCGTATACGGCAGGGACATCCTCTGCCGTATTGACCACATCAAGGCCAGCATCACGTCGACCTTTGGCACCATCTTAAAGATGGATTCAACCAAAAAGGTAATAAATAATCTGTCTCTGTGATAGACTTATATATTTCTTAAATACTGTCAGATAGACATTCATGTTGTTATAAGTGATAACATTACATAGTAAATGTGTCGTTACATTTGTAAATTCCAGATCACAAAGAAGCTGGCTGGCCATGGAAGGGGGACAGCACTCTGGGTGACCTCCATTGGCAATGAGGTCGGCCAGATACTGACCAGTGTCCTGTCGGTGCAGGAGGGTCCAGGACTGGACAGGATGGTGGCTGGTGTCATGGAGCGGTACCGCCAGGCTGCCGTTCCACCACCAGTGCTGCTGTATGTGGACTGTGGCTGCTGCGTGAATGAGGGGGCTAGCAAGCTGCAGACCAGGTTTGGGCAATGGCCAGACCTCCACATACGGCTGGACATATGGCACTTCATGAGAAGGCTGGCCGTGGGCTGCACCACCGACGCCCATCCCCTCTACCCCACCTTCATGGGATGCCTGTCCGCCTGCATCTTTGAGTGGGATGCAGGGGACCTCAGCCTGTTGCGGCAGGCAAAAAGACAGCAGCTGATGCAGGAGGGTGTGCCAGCTATTACTGACCTCTTGGTGGACAGGAGCATCAGTAAAAAGGACCTCAGCCTTTTCTGCCGCAGGAGGACGCGCAGTGAGGAGGCCACCATATGCCTCATTGAGAGGCTGCTGCAGGAGCTGGGAGGGGAAAATGGGAGGGACCTTATGGGTGTGCCACTTCTGGATGAAGTGCGCATGGAGCACATCTGGCGTGTGCAGAAACGCCATGTCAGGTGCATCCAGGACTTGCCAGAAGTGCCACTCTACACTGAGGTAGGCACCACCAAAAAAGCAGGAGTCACCCTGACCAGGTATCGCTGTGCCAGAGGGTCCCCATCCCTGGAGTCTTTTCACTGTCACCAGGTTCATTCCAGGTTTGTGTCTCACATGTTTGACGTTTCAAATAATTTATATCATTATTCAGATTGCAAGGCAAGGCTTTCTTGGTATAAATGTTGTTGTTTTATTCTTCTAGGAACCAGTGCCAATGCACTGAATTTCCAACTCTACCTCCTGGAAGGCTTGAACAGGTGGAATCAGGATCGGGGGACTGCGGCAGTGACCAGCAAACCAGCGTCCCTGTTCACCTACACCGGGGATATGGCCCACTGCGTCAACACCAACAGCCTGAAGGTGTTTGGCCGGGCTTTTGTGCCAACTTTCAGGCCACCTGCCAAATACACTGGTATGTCTTACCCTTATCTGGCTACATAATACTTTTAAGGTTAACTAAAGATTACTTTTACTATTCCCATATGTGTATGTTTTTGTTCTTTTTCAAAGGAGAGCTGCTTGGTGTTGACTATCTCCTGAGTCAGACTGGACAGCCCCTGGTGGTGGACCCTGACTCAGAGGAGACGGAAAACATGCTGGAGGATGTTGATGAAGGAGTAGACGAAGAAGACGAGGGCTTCGGGGAAGACCAAACACATGAAATCACTGTGTCAAGTCTTACCGATGACCCAAGCTTCTCTGTCTCCTCCCGCTTTACACCCTCCTCTGAGTCTCTCTCCTCCACCCAGTCTGCTGCCTCCTCCACCCAGTCTGCTGCCTCCTCCATCCAGCCTGCTGCCTCCTCCTCCCAGCCTGCTGCCTCCTAAACCCTGACTGCTGCCTCCTCAAATCAAATCAAATCACTTTATTGTCACACAGCTATATGCACAAGTGCAACAGCAGGTGAAATTCTTGGTGCAGTTCCGAGCAACATAGTAGTCTCGACATGACATGTACAACATTTAAAGCAGCATCAGATTGCACATCTGATGCGCACACAATTACTCACAGCACAGTATACACTACAATAAACAATAAATAATTTACACAATGTGAGTGTAGTTCTCACAGCTTTAACCAATATACACATACTTACAATATACATATACTTTAAACAATATACACTAAACAGTATACATTAAGCTATAATAATAATAATATACAATGTACAGTATACATTATTATTCACAGTAGAGATCCAATTATGTACAATAGGTGCTATATGATAAATTATAAATAATAAATGATACATAAATGTGTATATAATGTGTGTGTATCTACAGTGGGTTGTGCGGAGTGATATTCTGTCCAGTGTGTGTTATGATCCTGATGGATCAGGAGTTAAGTAGTCTGATTGCTTGTGGGAAGAAGCTGTTCTGGAGTCGGCTGGTGCGTGTTCTAATGCTGCGGTACCGTCTGCCTGATGGCAGCAGTGAGAGCAGCCCATGGTTCGGGTGGCTAGAGTCTCTGATGATCCTCTGAGCTCTCTTCACACACCGCCTGGCGTAAATGTCCTGGAGGGAGGGAAGCTCACCTCCGATGATGCAGCTGGCCGTGCGCACTACCCTTTGCAGGGCTTTGCGGTTGCGGGCGGTACTGTTGCCGTACCAGGTGGTGATGCAGCCAGTCAGCAGGCTCTCTATGGTGCAGGTGTAGAAGCGTGTGAGGATGTGGCGGTTCATTCCAAACCTCCTCAGCCGTCGCAGGAAGAAAAGGCGCTGATGAGCCTTCTTCACAACGGCCTCGGAGTGGACGGACCATGAGAGTTCCTCTGTGATGTGGACACCGAGGAACTTGAAGCTGCTGACTCTCTCCACCGGTGCTCCATCGATGGTGATGGGGCGGTGTTCTCTCTCATTCCTCCTGAAGTCGACCACCAGCTCCTTGGTCTTGCTGACGTTGAGGGAGAGGTTGTGCTCCTGACACCACCGTGTCAGAGTGTGCACCTCCTCTCTGTAGGCTGTTTCATCATTGTCGGTGATAAGACCTACCACCGTCGTATCGTCAGCAAACTTGATGATGGTGTTGGAGCTGTGGATTGCCGTGTACAGGGAGTACAGGAGTGGGCTGAGAACGCAGCCCTGAGGGGCTCCAGTGTTGAGAGTCAGTGATGAGGAGATGTTACTGCCCATTCTGACCACCTGGCGTCTGTTTGACAGGAAGTCCAGGATCCAGCTGCATAACAGGCTGTTTAAGCCTAGAGCCCGGAGTTTCATGTCAAGTATGGAGGGCACAATGGTGTTGAATGCTGAGCTGTAGTCCACAAACAGCATTCTCACATATGTGTTCCTCTTTTCCAGGTGGGAGAGAGCAGTGTGTATTGTAGATGAAATGGCATCGTCAGTGGAGCGGTTTGTGCGGTATGCAAACTGCAGTGGGTCCAGTGAGGGGGGGAGAACAGAGCAGATGTGGTTTCTGACTAGTCTCTCAAAGCATTTGCTGATGATGGGGGTCAGAGCAACAGGACGCCAGTCGTTTAAGCAGGTGGTTTTTGACTGCTTAGGTACAGGCACAATGGTGGACGTTTTGAAGCATGTGGGGACCACAGACAGGTTAAAAATGTCCGTGAAAACTCCAGCCAGTTGGTGCGCGCACGCTCTGATCACACGGCCGGGAATGCCGTCTGGACCCGCAGCTTTACGGACGTTCACCCGTCGGAAGGATCGGGTTACATCCGCGACAGATACGGAGAGTGCAATAACCTCTGTATCTTCAGCCGCGAGCTCTCTCTCCGCGAGGGCGGTGTTAGTTCCCTCAAAGCGAGCATAGAAGGTGTTGAGCTCGTCCGGGAGAGAGGCAGCGGTGTTCACGGTGGAGTTTGTGTTCCCTTTATAGTCCGTTATGGTGTTAATTCCCCTCCACATGCTTCTGGAGTCGGTGGTGTTGAACTGTCCTTCAATCTTGTCCCTGTACTGCCGTTTTGCTGCTCTGATGGTTTTCCGGAGGGCATAACTTGCTTGTTTATGCTCCTCCGCATTACCGGAGTTAAAAGTGAAGGTCCGCGCATTGAGTGCCGCGCGAACATCCCCATTTAGCCACGGCTTCTGGTTAGGGTACAGCCGAATTGTTTTGGTCGGAACAACGTCATCTACGCACTTCCTGATGAAACACGTTACGCTATCAGCGTAGACCTCGATGTCGTCATCAGAGGCCGACCGGAACATCTCCCAGTCCGCGTGATCAAAACAGTCCTGTAGCATAGAGTCTGATTGGTCCGACCAGCACTGGATGGTTCTGAGGGCGGGTGCTTCCTGTTTGAGTCTTTGCCTATATGCGGGCAAAAGGAGGATGGAAGCGTGATCTGATTTGCCGAATGGTGGTCGTGGGAGTGATTTGTAACAATCCTTGAAGGGAGAGTAGCAGTGATCTAAAACACGGTTCCCTCGCGTGTTGAAGCTAACATGTTGGTGGTATTTGGGTGCGATGCGCTTGAAGTTGGCTTTGTTAAAGTCTCCGGTCACAATAAACGCAGCCTCAGGATGCGCGGTTTCCTGCTCACTCACTGTCCTATACAGTTCCTTTAGTGCCCGGTCTGTGTCAGCTTGCGGGGGAATATACACAGCTGTTTCCCTCGGTAGCCAGAATGGTCGGCACAGAACCATGAGAAATTCCAGATCAGGAGAACAGAAAGACTTGATAGAATGTACGTTCCTCTGATCACACCAGGATCGGTTGATCATAAAACATACACCCCCGCCTTTGCTTTACATCCTCCACCCAGTCTGCTGCCTCCTCCACCCTGACTGCTGCCTCCTCCACCCTGACTGCTGCCTCCTCCACCCTGACTGCTGCCTCCTCCTCCCAGCCTGCTGCCTCCTCCTCCCAGCCTGCTGCCTCCTCCACCCTGACTGCTGCCTCTTCCATCCAGCCTGCTGCCTCCTCCACCCTGACTGCTGCCTCTTCCATCCAGCCTGCTGCCTCCTCCAACCAGCCTGCTGCCTCCTCCTCCCAGCCCGCTGCCTCCTCCTCCCAGCCTGCTGCCTCCTCCACCCAGACTGCTGCCTCTTCCATCCAGCCTGCTGCCTCCTCCTCCCAGCCTGCTGCCTCCTCCACCCAGTCTGCTGCCTCCTCCTCCCAGTCTGCTGCCTCCTCCACCCTGACTGCTGCCTCCATGCTGCAGTCAGGTGCCACAGCATCTCCTGATGAGTTTGTGGTATGTATTTACCTTGTTAAATGTGCACTGACCGATAAATTGCTCATGACGCCTTAAAAAGTGAAGCCATTGTGATTATGTTATGGTTAGGGTGTTATATAATATTGTTTTTATTTATACAGTAATTGTAAATGAGTCAACAGTGTTTTCATTACCTGCATTTGTT